>JAOPSE010000002.1:71243981-72478932 GCA_029449295.1 Zea luxurians | reverse complement strand
TAATGATTGTCACCAAGGTGTGGGTATCCCCTGCAACTTGGTGTAGTTATTAATGAAGTCAGTTATTTAGTTGGGTAATCCCTCTATTTACACCTTTCCTCTTTATCTGAGAAGCTGTCAATGAAGATGGTCATTTATTCAGTGTTATGGAGATCTTCTATACATCTTTTCTTATGCTGAAAGACTGCAGAGTCAGATTTGATATATGTGTGTGATTTATACAGATGTCTGAGAACAGGCGCAGAGGTGCGAGGCATGCTCAGCCTGAACAGCAGGCACCCCAAGAGGAGGCAGCCCCGCAGCAGCATTTGCCACCGCCACCACCGATGACCATTGAGCAGATGTTCTTGATGCAGAACCAAGCAGTCCAGGCCATTGGTCAGACATTAGTAGCCATGCAGCAGGTGCAGTAGCAGCCACCACTGCCTTAGCCTCCAGTGCAAGTCTAGATGCCTCAGGTGCCCAGAGACAAGCGGGCAGAGTTCATGAGGGGCCATCCCCCTGTTTTTGCCCACTCTGCTGATCCCATGGACGCCGAAGATTAGCTGCGTACCGTGGAGCGTGAGTTGCACACTGCCCAGTGCAACGATCGAGAGGTGTTGTATGGTCCCCGACAGCTGAGGGGAGCAGCACAGTCTTGGTGAGAGTCTTACCTCGCCACCCATGCCAACCCTGAAGCCATCAATTGGGAGGAGTTTAGGGACAACTTCCGTCGCTACCATGTGCCCGAGGGACTGATGATAGTGAGGAAGGAGGAGTTTCTCGCCCTAAAACAAGGTCCCCTGTCCGTCAGCGAGTACAGGGACAAGTTCCTGCAGCTGTCGCGTTATGCCCCAGAGGATGTCAACACGGATGCCAAGAGGCAGTACCGCTTCTTGAGAGGATTGATTGATACTCTCCATTAACAGCTGATGAACCACACCTTCCCTACCTTCCAACACTTGATAGACAGAGCAATCATGACAGAAAGGAAGCATCGAGAAATGGAGGATAGGAAATGCAAGATTGGTGGACCTTAGGTTGGAAGTAGCAGCCGTCCTCGCTACTCAGGAAACCCACCTCAGCCATTCAAGCAAGGTCACCAGTACCAACACCAGCATCAGCGTCAGAACTAGCAGCAGTACCAGAGGCAGTTTCCTCAGCAACAGCAGCAGTACCATCAGAATAACCAGTAAGGAGGAAGTCAATACCAGCGTTAGAGCAACCAGGCAGCCCGTCTTCCTGCCCCAACAACCAACTAGACCAATCAAGCAGTGCCAGCTCAAGGAGGAAGTCGTGCATGTTTCCACTGTGGGGAACAAGGCCATTGGGCGAATCATTGCCCAAAGAAAGCAGCTCAGCAGCAGCCAGCTCCCATTGCCCTAGTTAGGCAGAATGCAATGCAGCAAGGAAGCAACAACCGTGGGCAACCTTGTGCCCAGTATGGAAAGGTGAAACACTTGGAGGCCGACACAGTCCAGGAGACTCTAGGAGTGGTACTAGGTACGTTTTCAGTCGAGTACCATTCTGCAAATGTCTTATTTGATACTGGAGCAACACATTCTTTTGTGACTGCATCATGGGTAGAATCACATAATATACCAGTAGCACCCATGTATCCACCTATGAGGGTTAGTTCAGTTGGTGGAAGAACCCAAACAGATAGATTTTGCTCTAGTGCAAGAGTCCAAATAAGGGGGATAGAGTTCCCCGCTGATTTAATAGTTATGGGTAACCAGGATACAACTATAAATGTCATCTTAGGGATGAATTGGCTAACCAAGTATCAGGCTAGTCTTAGTTGTGATAAGAGAACAGTGAAGTTAGTGTCCCCATCAGGAGAAGAAGTGTTAGTAGAGTTGGTCTTGTCAGAACCCAGAAAAGGGAGTTGTCACCAAGTCACCGCTCACATTGAGAAGATTAAACCATCAGAGGCTATCAGTGTAGTATCAGATTTCCCAGATGTGTTTCCCGAAGAGGTACCAGGTATGCCACCTGAGAGAAAGGTTGAATTTGCCATAGAGCTTATTCCAGGCACCGCCCCTATTTCCAAGAGAGCATATCGAGTGTCCGGACCAGAGTTGGTGGAACTCAAGAAGCAAATTGATGAGTTGTTAGAGAAAGGCTACATCAGACCGAGTACTTCGCCTTGGGCAGCCCTAGTGTTGTTCGTGGAGAAGGATGGCACAAAGAGGATGTGCATCAATTACCAAGCCTTGAATGAAGTTACTATCAAGAACAAGTACCCCCGCCCAGAATTGAAGATTTATTCGATCAGTTGAGAGGAGCCAGTGTGTTCTCGAAGATAGATCTGAGGTCAGGTTACCATCAGCTTCTAATCTGACCTTCGGATATACCGAAGACGGCGTTCACCACCAAGTATGGACTGTATGAGTTCATGGTCATGTCATTCGATTTGACGCATGCGCCAGCTTACTTCATGTACTTGATGAACATCGTGTTCATGGACTACCTCGACAAGTTCGTAGTGGTGTTCATTGATGACATTCTTATATATTCCTAGAATGAGCAAGAGCATGAGGAGCATTTGAGGAAAGTACTTCAGAGGCTACGAGATTGTCAGCTGTATGCCAAGCTTAGCAAGTGCAAGTTCTGGATCAGTGAAGTCCTATTCTTGGGTCACATTATAAACCGAGAGGGATTGGCTGTAGATCCGAAGAAAGTAACAGCTATCTTGGACTGGAAAGCACCAAAAGATGTCCGAGGAATCAAGAGTTTCATCGGAATGGTCGGCTATTATCAGCGTTTCATTGAAGGTTTCTCCAAGATCGCCAGGCCAATGACAGCCTTGCTGGCAAAGAAGGTTGAGTTCAAGTGGACCCCAGCATGCCAGAAGTCCTTTGAGACATTGAAGGAGAAGTTGACAATGGCACCAGTACTGATTCTGCCAGATGTTCACAAGCCATTCTTAGTGTATTGCGATGCTTCGTACACCGGACTAGGATGTGTGTTGATGCAGGAAGGGAGAGTAGTGGCATACTCGTCCCGACAGTTGAAGATTCATGAGAAGAACTATCCTACTCATGATCTGGAGTTAGCAGTCGTGGTTTATGCATTGAAGACCTAGAGGCATTATCTTTATGGGCAGAAGTGTGATATCTACACGGACCACAAGAGCCTCAAGTACATATTCACTCAGTTAGAGTTAAACATGAGGCAGCGAAGATGGCTAGAGTTGATCAAAGATTATGAGCTGGAGATTCATTATCACCTAGGCAAAGCAAATGTAGTTGCAGATGCTCTTAGCAGGAAGAGTCAAGTCAATATGTTGGCTGCTCACCCGATGCCATATGAGCTAGCAAAGGAGTTCGACAGATTAAGTCTCGGATTTCTGAACAACACCCAAGGGGTGACAATTGAGTTGGAACCCACTCTAGAGCAAGACATCAGGAAGGGTCAGAAGGATGATGAAAAAAATCAACGAGTTCCGGCAACTGATCATAGATGGGAAAGGCAAGGATTTCCATGAAGATGCAGGAGTGGTATGGTTCAAGGACAGACTGTGTGTTCCCGACATCAAATCGATCCGGGAACTGATTCTTAAGGAAGCTCATGAGACATCATACTCTATACACCCTGAGAGTGAGAAGATGTACCAAGACTTGAAGAAAAGATTCTGGTGGTACGACATGAAAAGAGAGATAGCATAGTATGTGGCAGTGTGTGATAGTTGCCAGAGGATTAAAGTAGAACATCAGAGACCTACAGGTTTGTTGCAACCATTGCAGATTCCTCAGTGGAAATGGGATGAGATCGGAATGGACTTTATAGTCGGTTTGCCCCGCACTCGTACCGGTTATGACTCTATCTAGGTAGTAGTGGACCGTTTGACAAAGGCGACCCATTTCATACCAGTCAAGACCACCTACAACAGTGCGGTGTTGGCCGAACTATACATGGCTTGGATTGTTTGCTTGCATGGCGTTCCGAAGAAGATAGTATCAGATAGAGGCACCCAGTTCACCTCTCATTTTTTGCAGCAGTTACATGAAGCTTTGGGCATGCATTTGAAGTTCAGCTCAGCTTATCACCCACAGACAGATGGTCAAACAGAGAGAACTAATCAGATTTTGGAGGATATGTTGAGGGCTTGTGCCTTACAAGACAAGATAGGTTGGGACAAGAGATTACCATATGCAGAATTCTCTTACAACAACAGCTACCAAGCCAGCCTGAAGATGTCACCGTTTGAAGCGCTTTATGGAAAAAAATTGCAGAACTCCACTGCATTGGGACCAACCTGGTGAAAGGCAGGTGTTCAGACCAGATATTCTGCTTGAAGCCGAAGAGAACATCAGAATGGTTCGAGAGAATTTGAAGGCAGCACAGTCCAGACAACGAAGCTATGCTGACACCAGAAGAAGAGAACTCAGTTTTGAAGTGGGAGATTATGTCTATTTGAAGGTGTCACCCATCAGAGGAACCAAAAGGTTTGGAGTCAAAGGCAAGCTAGCACCTCGTTATATTGGACCGTATCAGATTCAAGCGAGACGTGGAGAAGTGGCTTATCAACTCAGCTTACCAGAAATTTTGTCCGCTGTTCACGATGTGTTCCATGTGTCTCATTTAAAGAAATGCTTGAGAGTGCCAGAAGAGCAGTTGCCAGCAGAGGATCTTGAAGTTCAAGAAGATCTAACTTATATTGAGAAGCCAACTCAAATTCTGGAGACAACAGATCGGGTCACCCGGAGAAGTACCATTAGGATGTGCAAATTAAAATGGGGTCATCACTTAGAAGAAGAAGCAACCTGGGAACGAGAAGATGATTTAAAAGCCAAGTACCCTGAGCTCTTTTCTAGCTAGCCCTAAATCTCGAGGGCGAGATTCTTTTAAGGGGGATAGGTCTATAACACCCTGATTTTGGGGGTATAAAATTTCTTTCTAATTATCACCCAAAATCATGTGTTACTCTTCTTTTTCTCACTCTAGGTTTTCTCTCTCTAGATTCATTCTCCATTTTTCCTTTTTGATTAGAGATAGCCTAAACTAGTGGAGGTTAATTATTTATTTTTGCCAAAACCTTATGAGTCATGACATGTTGCATCATGTTGAGTTAAAAATATTCTTTGAAGTGTTGCACAAGTTTGAATTTATTTGAATTCGAAACCTAGTTTGAATTTAGATTTGAAAAACCCTATAGAAAAAGAAATGGAAAAGGAATTAGAAAATTCAGAGAAAAAGAAAAGGAGAAAGCAGCCCAAACCAGCCTAGTCGGCCCAGCCAGGCCGTGCGTCCGCGCCGTCAGACAGGCGGATCCCGCCTGTCAGCGGTAGTTCTCCCTCGCGTGCGCCCTCCCTCCCTCGGTCGCTGCCCAGTGGGGCCAGCCTGTCAGCGCCAGTTTTCTTCCCCGTGCGCTCCCTCTCTCTCTGTCTCGCGGGCCCGGTCCGCCAGTCGCCGAGCTGTTGCCCCGCATGCCCCTTTCTCCTCTCTCGGTGCCGTGGACCCTACCTGTCAGTTCCGCCCCCTCCGTGCTCACTGTGGATCGGCGCGTGCGCACTTGCGCACGTTGCCGGATTTCTCGGCCACGACGCCCGCCCACGCGCCTAGCTCCCTTCATAGAGCCCCGCCAGTGCCCCGCGCACACCCCTCACCTCATTTCCCGCAGCTTCGCCCTCTCTCACGCTCTGCCCACGCCACCAGCCGCCGCCGGAGACCCGCGCCCGCGTTCCTGGCCATCCAGCTCGCCGAAGACCGCTCCAAGCCTCCCCGAGCTCCGCCCTAAGGTGACACACCCGTTCCCGTGCCCAATTTCCCTTATTGCGCCCTGTGCTCGGCCAATTTCGCCTTTGCCGGTGCTCGACCGCAGCGGTCCGCCGTGCTCGTGCGGTGGCCGACCGATTTAGCCTGGTCTAGTTCCCCGGAGTAGGTCCCTGTGTCACCCCTGCCTCTGCTGAAGCTAGCCCAGGCCTTAGCGCGCCTTAAGTCCCTTCCCCGTGGCCGGAATGGCTCATCGGAGTTACTCCGGCCCGCCCGAGACCTTCTCACCGTCGTTCTCCCTTCTCTGCCTGTGGATTCATGGCCTCTTCCCCACCATTGAGTTCGTCGTGGTGCCCTCTCCCTCTCTGCCCAACTCCGGTGACCCTGGAGCCACCCTAGCTCACGCCAGCCTCAACTCCGGTGACCTCACCGCCGCGGAGAGGAGCGGCGCCGCCCGCAGCCGTCTGTTTCCCCCTGGTCTGATCCCCTCTGTCCGATTCAGATCGAATGGCTCGGACCACGGATAACGCTTCGCGCACGCGTGCCCTGACGCCCTGGCCCGCCTGTCAGCGCCCAAGTCCTCTAGCACTGGGCCCGCTCGGTCAGTGCGCCCTCCCCCTCTGCCGTTGACGCCCCTGGCCCGCTTGTCAGTGCTCGCCTGCCCACGCACGCGCACCCTCGGCCGCAGATCTAATCTCTGCCGTTGGTTTTAGATCTGATGGTTAGATTCACCCGATACCCCTTCGCGTGGCTGTTTTATTAAAGAGACCCTCGGTTTATTGGAAATCAACTCGCCATCCCTGGTTTTCACGCGCAGGCCCCTGTAATCTTACAGATTTAGCCCTAGACTTTTAAATATTCACAGAATTAGCCCTAATTTCATATTTTGAATTCCCAAACTTGTTTATTTCATAACTTTTGCATATGAACTCCAAATTTAGTGATTCAAATTGCAAAATGTTCATAGAATTATTCTCTGTCTGAATAAAATGGTTTCATTTACTGTCTGCACACTCTAATTTTTAGGATTGAATATGAACTAAGGTAGATGTATTTTTATTTACTTAATAAAAAAATAAAAGGAGAACCCTAGAGATTTAAACCTGTTTAATCTTGTGAGACTAATAATGTGTATTACATTAAATCATCTCTGGTCTAAATTTAGGTCACAATAAAATAAATTGAACTATGTTATGTACTTGTAAGTAACACTTAGGGGAAATAATAACCTATTTTCAAATAAAGTTAATGTATGTTATAGTTTATGTTATACTTTGAATTCAGTATCCCCTATGTAGTATTGTGTCCTTTTAAGATGTTATCCAATGTTTGTACATGTGTGGTGTGTTGTTCATTTGTACTTTCCAAATGTATTGAATGCATGCTCGCTTTGTTTAGACAACGAGCAGTCTGAGGTTCCTGAGTGTGTTGTTGGAGACCTCCCTGAGCAGCAACCTGGTGAAGGCAAGTGTCCTCTGACCTATTATGTCCTACATACTTTATGATTCACTGTCCCGCATTACATTACTTAAACCTAAGGATTGACTAGCTTTCTATTTACTTTATCCTTGTTTACCTTTTGGGGTTATCATGGTTAGCATGTTGCTACTGCCTTAACTTAATCAATGAACATGATGTGAACATTTATGATACGATACTGTTATCCTGATTATGTGAATGATCTTGTGATACCTTAGGGGACTCAGGCCTTTTTCCTGAGTACCTCTCCGTAAGGACCTGTTCGTGGAGTGACCACCCGGGATAACAGTACAACCATGAGGGTGGAATGGGACGCCCTTAACTGATTAATTAGATGAACCTAAGGGTGTAGTTGGCTTTGCCGGAGGGCCGTCAATGGGGGTCGGGGCGTAGTGCTCGCTCTGCCAAGGTTGGGTTATAGAGGTTCTTTCGATTTGGTTTTTTTAGTCACCCACCTTGGAGAGGTGTACTGCGTTTGTACGACTGGCAAAACCTAACGAGCAGCTATGCACCAGGGGAATCTTTGTAAAGGATACATAGTGTATCCCTGGCCATTCATCTTGGTAGTGAAGATTAGGTCTGTACAACCCAGGCTAGAAAGAGATCACGACTTGTGAGTAAAGTGTGCGACCTCTGCAGAGTGTTAAAAACTGGTATATCAGCCGAGCTCACGGTTAAGAGCAGCCTTGGGATCCTCTTTGATTAGAAGAACTTTGGATACTTTTATGATGATGATTAACAATGACGCTATAAAATCTGATCTTTGGTATTTCCTCGTTTGAGGAAGTACTTTTGGGTAATAACTCGGTTTATTATTAAAAGTTGGCTCTACTAATAATAATAAATACTTGACTAACTTAAAAGCAACTGCTTGACCTCAACCCCATATACAGCTAGTCCACATTAGCCAAACGGGACATTTGCTGAGTATGTTGATGTGTACTCACCCTTGCTTTACACACCACCCCACCCCAGGTTGTCCCCATTATACTCAGTACTCAGGAGGTGATGTTGGCAACATGGAAGATTTCGAGGAGTTTCAGGACTATGACGAGTTTTAGTTCTTTCTTAGTGGCAAACCCCCAGTCATCTGCCTATGTAGGCATAGCATCTATGTTTCGAAATTCTGCACTTTGATATTTATGTTGAACAATGGTTATGTATTAGACTCTATGGATGCCTTAGACATCTTGATGTAATAAAGTACCTTTCCGCTATTTATTTCGAGCATTGTGTGATGATGTCCCATTATGTAATCATTGTGTACGTGAGTTTCTGATCCTGGCACGTACATGGTTCGCATTCGGTTTACCTTCCAAAACCGGGTGTGACATAGGTGCTCTCAATTGGTAGCAGAGCCGTACTCTTCATCTAAGGGACTAACCGCCCGAAGAGATGGATCCTAAGGGCAAGGGGATGGTGATCAATGATAATGAGAAGGAGTCCCTCTTCAACGAGCCAAGAGACGAAAAGCCCACTGACTCAGGCTCAAGTCACAAGAAGAGGGACGGGAAGAAGAAGTGCATCAAGAAAATTATCTACTACGACAGTGATGCCTCCTCTTCTTCACCAAGGGATGACGACGATGACTCCTCGTCCAAAAAGAAAACGGTTAATCAAAACTACTCCTTTGATTATTCACGTATTCCATACAATTCAAATGCTCATTTACTTTCTATTCCACTTGGAAAACCCCCACACTTCGATGGAGAGGATTACTCATTTTAGAGCCATAAAATGCGTAGTCACCTATTTTCCCTGCATCCTAGCATTTGGTAAATTGTAGAAAGTGGAATGCATTTTGATAGTACTGATAACCCTGTGTTTATCAATGAACAAATTCATAAGAATGCCCTAGCCACTACTGTTTTGCTAGCATCTCTATGCAAGGATGAATACAACAAGGTCAGCGGCTTGGACAACGCTAAACAAATCTGGGACACCCTCAAGATTTCACATGAGGGGAATGATGCCACCATGATCACCAAAATAGAACTGGTGGAAGGCAAGCTGGGGAGATTCGCAATGATAAGGGGAGAAAAGCTAACATAGACATACAACAGGCTAAAGACCCTTGTCAACAAAATCCGAAGCTACGGGAGTACAAGATGGACGGATCATGATGTCGTCCGACTCATGCTCAGGTCATTTACGGTTATTGACCCCATCTTTGTAAATCTTATTCGTGAAAACCCAGGTACACCAAGATGACGCTCGAGGAAATCCTCGAAAAATTCATAAGCGGGCGCATGATGGTAAAGGAGGCAAGATATGTGGATGACGCCTTGAACGGTCCACTTCCCGTCTACGAGCCGTAGTCCGTTGCTCTCAAAGCAACCAGCAGCAGGGAGGCGCTACCTAGCAAGGTTGCACAAGTGGAGGCTGCCAGGCTCAATGAGGATGAGATGGCGCTCATCATCAAGCGCCTCAAGACTACACTAAAAGGACGCAAGGAGTACCCCAACAAGAACAAGTCAAGGGGAAAACACTCCTGCTTCAAATGCGGTAAGACTGGTCATTTTATAGCTCAGTGCCCCGATAACGATAATGACCAGGCACAAGAGAAGCATGGGAAGAGGGAAAAGAAGAAAAACTACGGGAAGGCCAAGGGCGAGGCACACATCGGGAAGGAATGGGACTCCGACTGTTCCTCATCTGACTTCGAAGATGAAGGACTAGCTGCCTCGGCCTTTAACAAATCTTCGCTCTTCCCCAACGAACGACACACTTGCCTTATGGCTAAGGAAAAGAAGGTACGTATTCGAGATACTCCTAAGTATTCTTCTTCTAGTGATAAGGAATCTTCTGATGATGAAGTAGATTACACTAATTTGTTTAAAGGTTTAGATAGACCGAAAGTAGACAAAATAAATGAATTAATTGATGCTCTTAATGAAAAGGATAGACTACTAGAAAAGCAAGAAGATATACTATATGAGGAACATGATAAGTTTGTTAGTGTTCAAAAATCTCTTGCTATAGAAATTAAGAAGAATGAACTGTTGTCTTCCGAATTGTCTACCTATCATGAATCTATTTCTAGTTTAAAGAATTTAAATGATAATTTGAATGCTAAGATAGAGAAGGTAAATGAAACTAGTTCATGTGTAGAGCATGTTGTTATTTGCAATAGATGTAAAGACTTTGATGTTGATGCTTGTAATGAATATGCCTCTACTATTGCTAAGTTAAACAATGATGTTGCAAGTCTTAATGCTTAACTTAAGACTTGCACGGATAATTTTGAGAAACTTAAATTTGCTAGGGATGCCTACACTGTTGGTAGACACCCCTCAATTAAGGATGGACTTGGTTTTCGAAAGGAAACCAAGAACCTAACAAGCCAAAGGACTTCCGTTCTCAACAAGGAGAAAGGGAAGGCTCCTATGGCTAGTAGTTCTTCACATGATCAAAAGAACCATGCTTATCTTTATGCTCATGTCAAGAAAGTTTCTCATCATGATAAATGTTATAATCATGCTCTTATCAAGATTCACATGCTATGTTTGCTTCTAGTTCCACATATGTTCATGATAGGAGTAGGCCTAGGCGCAATCATACTATTTCTCGTGCACCTAGGAAAGTTTACAATGGTTCAACTGCTATGTATCAAACATGTAATGCTTCTTTTGTATTGTTATGCAAGAATGCCAAAGTAGTTGCTAGAAAATTAGGATCTAAATGCAAGGGAGACAAGACTTGCATTTGGGTTCCAAAAGTTATTGTAACTAACCTTGTAGGACCCAACAAGAGTTGGGTACCTAAAACCCAAGCTTAATTACCTTGCAGGTTTATGCATCCGGGGGCTCAAGCTAGATTATCGACAGCGGATGCACAAACTACATAACGGGGGAGAAGAAAATGTTCACCTCCTACGTCAAGAACAGGGATTCCTAGGATACTATTATCTTTGGAGATGGGAACCAAGGCAAGGTTAAAGGATTGGGCAAGATAGCCATCACGACCGAGCACTCAATATCGAATGTGTTTTTAGTAGAGTCGCTCGGGTATAATTTATTGTCTGTAAGTCAATTGTGTCATATGGGCTACAATTGTTTATTTACAAATATTGATATATCTGTCTTTAGAAGAAGTGATGGTTCATTAGCTTTTAAGGGTGTATTAGATGGCAAGCTCTATTTAGTTGATTTCTCAAAGGAGAATGCTGATCTAGATGCATGCTTAATCGCTAAGAGTAATATGGGATGGCTTTGGCATCGCCGTCTAGCACAGGTTGGGATGAAGAACCTTCATAAACTTCTAAAGGGAGATCATGTGTTAGGACTAACCGATGTCTGTTTTGAGAAAGACAGACCTTGTGCAGCGTGCCAAACAGGGAAACAGGTGGGAAGCACTCATCACAGCAAGAATGTGATGACAACGTCAAGACCACTGGAACTCCTTCACATGGATCTCTTCGGCCCCGTTGCCTATCTCAGCATCGGGGGAAGTAAGTATGGTCTTGTTATAGTTGATGATTTTTCTCGCTTCACTTGGGTATTCTTTTTGCAGGATAAATCCAAAACCCAAGGAACCCTAAAACGCTTCTTAAGGAGAGCTCAAAATGAGTTTGAGCTAAAGGTGAAGAAGATAAGAAGCGACAATGGGTCAGAGTTCAAGAATCTACAGGTTGAAGAATATCTTGAGGAGGAAGGAATCAAGCACGAGTTCTCCGCTCCCTACACACCACAACAAAATGGTGTGGTAAAGAGGAAGAACAGGATGCTAATCGACATGGCGAGAACGATGCTTGGAGAGTACAAGACGCCTGAGCGGTTTTGGTCGGAAGCTCTGAACACAGCCTGCCATGCCATAAACCGGCTCTATCTGCACTGTCTCCTCAAGAAGACTTCCTACGAACTCCTTACTGGTAACAAACCCAATGTTTCTTATTTCCGTGTATTTGGGAGCAAATGCTACATTATGGTGAAGAAAGGTAGACATTCAAAATTTGCTCCCAAGGTCGTAGAAGGGTTTTTACTAGGATATGACTCAAATACAAAGGCGTATAGGGTCTTCAACAAATCATCAGGATTAGTTGAAGTCACTAGCGACGTTGTATTTGATGAGACTAATGGCTCTCCAAGAGAGCAAGTTGATCTTGATGATGTAGATGAAGATGAGGTTCCGACGGCCACAATGCAAACTATGGTGATAGGTGATGTGCTACCACAGGAACTACAGGAACAAGATCAACCATCTTCCTCTATGATGGTGCATCCCCCAACTCAAGACGATGAATAGGTACCTCAATAAGAGGGGCAGGATCAAGGGAGAGCACAAGAAGAACATGCTATGGAGGAAGAAGCATCACAAGCCCCTCCAACTCAAGTCCGAGCGACGATCCAAAGAAATCACCCCGTGGATCAGATTCTGGGTGACATCAGCAAGGGAGTAACAACTCGCTCACGATTAGCTAATTTTTGTGAGCATTACTCGTTTGTTTCTTCTATTGAGCCTTTCAGGGTAGAAGAAGCCTTGCAGGATCCGGACTGGGTGTTGGCCATGTAGGAAGAGCTCAACAACTTCAAAAGAAATGAAGTCTGGAGCCTGGTGCCACGTCCAAAGCAAAAGGTTGTGGGAACCAAGTGGGTGTTTCGCAACAAGCAAGATGAACACAGAGTGGTGACAAGAAACAAGGCTCGACTTGTGGCAAAAGGTTATGCCCAAGTCGCAAGTTTGGACTTTGAGGAGACTTTCGCTCCTGTGGCTTGATTAGAATCAATTTGAATTTTATTAGCCTATGCCGCTCACCATTCCTTTAAGATGTTCCAAATGGACATGAAGAGCGCCTTCCTAAATGGACCAACAAAGGAGGAGGTATACATGGAACAACCCCTAGCTTTGAGGATGACAGGTATCCCGACCATGTGTACAAACTCTCTAAGGCGCTCTATGGACTTAAGCAAGCCCCAAGAGCATGGTATGAATGCCTTAGAGATTTTCTTATTGCTAATGCTTTCAAGGTTGGGAAAGCTGATCCCACTCTTTTCACAAAGACTTGTGATGGTGATCTTTTTGTTTGCCAAATATATGTCGATGACATTATATTTAGTTCTACTAACCAAAAGTCTTGTGAGGAGTTTAGCAGGGTAATGATGCAGAAATTTGATATGTCGATGATGGGTGAGTTGAACTACTTCCTTGAATTTCAAGTGAAGCAACTCAAGGAAGGCACTTTCATCTCCCAAACGAAGTACATTCAAGATCTTCTCAAGAGGTTTGGGATGAAGGATGCCAAGCCCGCGAAGACGCCTATGGGAACGGACAGACATCTAGACCTCAACAAAGGAGGTAAGTCCGTTGATAAAAAGGCATACCGGTCAAAGATAGGTTCATTACTTTATCTTTGTGCTATTAGACCGAACATTATGCTTAGTGTATGCATGTGTGCTATATTTCAATCTGACCCCAAGGAATGCCACCTTGTGGCCGTTAAGCGAATTCTTAGATATTTAGTCTCTACGCCTTACTTCGGGATCTGGTATCCAAAGGGGTAGAGACTAAATATCTAAGAATTCGCTTTATAGCAACTTGGTTTAATCGAACTAACATTTTATAAACCAAGTTTGTGCTATCAGTGTTGAATTTTGCAGGATCACCTATTCACCCCCTCTATGTGCTCTCAACATGGGCAGGACTTACTGTAAGGAGATCCCCAACAGCATGAGGTTCAAGCAGGTCGGTTCTCATCTCATCGAGTGTTGTTGGATGCCGCCCCAGATTGTCCCTGCACAGAGAAGAGATTGCATGTGTTATACCAGATAAATATATATCATGCATGACTATAATTTTGATACTCACAGGAGTATGGAACTGAGCAGGGTCAACTGTAGGGAACAACGGAGGTGGTGGAGCAAAACCCTGTGCATGCGCAAGGCTCTGCATTTACTGGAACATCTCCGTCATCTATAACCAATGATCCTCTAGCAGTCTATAACTAGTCCCCTCCGAGACAAGCCATCTATAACCAATCCCCTCCTTAATATTTCATTTTATAGCTCAATGATCCCTTTCGAGACAAGCCATCTATAACCAGTCCCCTCCTTAATCTATAATAGGAGGAGGGTTGGCTCAACGAGAAGGAGAGACAAACCCAAGAACCAACACTCAATATGTAGATCCTCTAGCAGAGTAACTCTTAGAGACTTGGGATCCTTCCCTCTCTTGCTCGATTGTAACCCTACTACACGAGCAATCAGGTGTTGGTAGTGCATGCCACCAAAGACTAAAAGTAGGAATGTTCGGCCTGAATCAATATAAATCTTGTGCCCGCTGAGCACACCATCTGGATCCAAAACATGCATACACAAATTTACTCGTTGGTGCTAGTTGAAAATACCAACACTCATCTTCTGACTGCAACTATATTTTGCTCTCTCTGCCTCCTCCCTTGCTCCCATCGCGTGCAAGATGCAGTCCATATTGGTGTATGGTGCTGTTGTGGATAGGTAACTCAGGTCAAGTATGAGTTGTAGAATAACATAAGAATTAAAAGTCTTGCAAGGCTAAAACCAACCCCACAACTCCACCTAACCTGACCCTAACCACTTAGGGTCGGGGCACAATATGAAGTCTAGTAACGTCTGCCTCGCCCGACCTAGGGGTCGGGAGCATGCAAGACTCCCCTAGGACCAATAAGGTCATGTCGATAGCCACACTCTAACTGGTGAAAGCATCAGGGCCTTACATAGGGGTGACTTGAAAGATAACACAAGACGTATGGAAACCTAGTATATGAATTCTGACACTAGAGATATGCTAATTGACCACTCGAGGGAGGCACGTCGATTGAGACAGGATGACCACACCACGACAGCTCCATGACTCAAAGGACACATCAATAGGATGTGATATGACTTAACAGTGTAGCACATTCAACTATGACGACACGACAGAAGAGAAGTCGCATCAGCAGGAAACACTCCTGTCAAAGGCAAGAACCACTAACAAGAAGCAATAGGACAATGCCAAGCTTTCTTCCATCTGGTTTGACTGGAGCTCCATGTAAGAGGGCTCCTCTCCTCCTTGGGCTATAAATGGAGGACGTGGGTTATGGAACATGACAAGGCAAACACACCATTTCAAGCAGTGCACACTTGTGGTTTCACAAAGCACTTCACTCTCTATACTAGAGGCTTGAGCATCGAACACTCCCTCGGCCGAGTTTATACAATACATACATTAGTGTAGGGTACATAGAGTACCCAACTAGACATAGGGACATTGTCCTGCTCGAACTAGTATAAAATCTTTGTGTCTCCCTTGTACACCTTCCGTGTCGGATGTGCAAAGTGCGTAGATTACTAGCCAGTGCTCTAGAACATCGATAGGCGCTATCGGCCGAACCCTTTGACGGTGCACACATCCACATGAGAGGACAGGGCACGCCATCGTTAAACACCTCTGCGATGACGCATTTTAGCCACACAAACAAGGGTTCACTGGCCAAGCTGCAGCTTCGCTTGCATGTCGTCATCGACAAAGATAGGGCAAGTCTTATATACTCTAAAACTTTGGGGATTTAGTATTAGGGCTATAGGTGTACATTTGGGCCGGGCTTGATGGGCTGGCCCGAAGCACGAAAAAAAAGCACGGCCCAGGCACGACACGACACGAAATATTTTATTGCCGGGCCAGCACGGCCCAATATATTGGGCCAGGTTTGGGCCGAGGTCACGGCCCATGGGCGGGCACGAGCACGGCCCGTTTAAGGCAGACACGAAATGGCCCATATAGAGGCACGAAAAGGCCCATATATTTATTAAAATTACACTTCATTCGACACTTTCATGTACTTGATAAAGAACACAAAGCTAGAGATAATGTTAGTTAGATGTTTTTTGTAGCTTTGAATTAGAGTATGTGATGTAATTTTATTTTTGTTATGAATATTAGCTGAACTTACAAACTTTATATAGAGCTGATTATACTCTTTTTCTTTCTAACAAAATGATTTGTAAACGAGGTAATCATTGCATAGCTCTGGTAACTTAATACAAATATTAAGTTTGCTTTTGGTCAAATTTATTTGTCTTATCTTTTATTTTTTTTATTAAATTTGTTTTAAATTTCGGGTCCTGATGTGAATTTCGGGCCAAAAACTGAATTTCGGGCCAAAAATTGAATTTCGGGCCCTGATGTGAATTTCGGCCTTTTATAATTTCGGGCCGCCCGAAATGAGCCAGGCACGTTTAAGCAATTACGGGCCGGGCCGTGGGCCGAGGGCTAGGCCCGTGGGCCGGCCTGGCACGGCCCAAAATTCAAATGGGCCGGGCTGGCCCGAAATTCAAACAATACGGGCCTTTTCGGGCTTGGTCCAGGCGGGGCCGAGTGGCCCGAATGTACACCTATAATTAGGGCTTCACAAATTTGTGGGAAAACATAGGCAAAACAAGGCTAGGGCTTGGGGTTTGGAAAAAATCTTTGACTCCCATCTTCTAATTGCTAGTTTAACATGATCTTGATCTAAATCTAAGGATTTTGAGGTTGTTTGCTCGGATTTGGCCCAAAATTTTTGAGGTGGTTTGATGGACTTATAAGATCTAGCGCTTGACCCACCAACCACTAGAACACATAGATCGAGCTCTATTAGATTTGGTTATAGCATTAGTCTAAGCCGACATTCTAAAATTCATGTGCATGTGTGAGTGCGGGCTTTATCCTCGAGTCATAGATGTACAATGTCATCGGGGCATGGGGTAGCTAATATGAGGTTAGAGGTGGTGGTGGTGATGAGAGTGTAGAGGTGGTGTTCTTCCTCCATTAATTATGTATTTTGGGTCTCATTTCAGTTTGTGGGGATGACAAGGTATCGATAAATGTTGGTCTATACAACGGCCCCATTCTCATTTTATATACGTAGTGTGAAGGGGAGACGTAGCCAAAAAAATTGTTGCACCCTCGATTAGGACGCAAGGTATAGAGCAATGCTCGATTCTCTAACCTAGTTCGACTTGAGATCCACCCGCATTAGTCTCAGTTGATGCTATCAACCTAAATTAAAGAAGAGCAATGCTCGATTCTCTAATTGAGACCGACTTGAGATCAACTCGCATTAGTCTCAATTGATGTTATGAACCTGAATTAAAGAAGCTTGACCCTTTAGTCCCATTTGATAACATCAACCTAGGACAATATAGACTATTTAGTCCCGGTTGGTAACACTAACCAGGATAAAGGTCCTCCAATGAATTTGTTTAAAAGAAATGTGAAATAGAAAATTACTAATGAGATAATACATATAATTTTAGATTCGAATCTCACAATGCACAGGATGCGAGATATTATTTTTATAGCCTCAAAAGACCTTTAGTGTTTTTTCTTCTGAGTGTCGAAAAAGCAATCGGTAAATTAATTAGCACTCGGCGAAGACTCGTTTTTCGGTAGTGTAGTCCCGGTTCTCTCAGACGAGACTAAGACCTTCTTTGAAATACAAGAATTTTTTCTGTTTCGTGTGTTTTTTATGTGAAAATAAACTGAATCCTGTGAAATTCATATATGATTCTCCTGATTCCTGCGTTCTCGACTGAAACCCCATCCGGGCTGGGGACGTGCTAGCCTGCGATGCATGAGCCTTGAGGCGAGGATCGATCGATTCATCGAGCTGGAAAGTAGCGGGAAAATGAGGCCATCTTTATTTTGCAGCCGGGTTGGGTGGTCTCGTCGGAGGACCAGCTGCATGCTGCAAACCCCAAGTGACCACGAGTCCGTATCATTCGATGCATCCCTTGTTGAATCTTTGATTGCCTTTAGAAGGTGGCACAGTGTATAGTGTGGTCACAATGTTTCATAGACCTGTGCCTGCCCTCACCTACGTACTTCTCTTATTCCCATGAGATATTCGCTCTATCCCAGGGAGATCTCCTTTGATCTTCCCCGTAAAGATGAAGATTTAAGTTTTAGGTGCTGGCTGTTTAATAGTTTATATATAACTAGATGAGTGCCCGTGCGTTGCAACGGTAATATATAATACCACGATAGCTTATGTACAAATATGTAATATACTGTTATGAGAAAAGGTCCTCGAGCACTTATTTGATCTGAGCGACGATGATGGAGACTTCATCGGCGTGGCAGCGCGCGAGGTCGCGCCACCATAGCAAGTCGTCACGGCCCTCAGAATTATCCTCGATCGGAGGAGCCCGCGATGTCGCGGCCCACCGGCCCGACGAGGTGGGCCAGATCCCACCGCACGTCAAGAGGAGCGGACCTAGCATAAAAAATTATTACGAAGCATGCATCAGAGTAAAATATTGCTTTGTTGTTTTCATGTCACTTAAGAGCTAGAATGTTTTTGTCATACAACTAAAGACTGGTGCGAAGAGGCTCTTTGCATCCTCTGAACGACCCTTCGATGCTCGAATTGGGTTGAGACATCTGTTCGCGAATGCGAACTACGATTGATTTTCTTCCATGGTGTTGAGTTGTAAAATTTGATAGGATCCCTCTTCTTTTTAATGATGAATATTTTTATGTACCTAAAAAACAAATCCATGTCAATCTTGGTAGCTTTGGCGAGAGACTGTTCCGTTTTGTGCGGAGCCCGAAATATTTTTGCATTATCTAGAGAAAAGTCGTTCCATCATAATGCACCAAAAAGACACAGCAAGAAGGCGAAAACCATGGTGCCAGAAGACAACAGCTGTTCAGATACTGTCAGTTCATGTCGCATCTCATCTCACCATCCCATAGCCGCCTAATAAGAGCAGCCCCCATCAACTGTCGATGACAAATATAGCATGAAAACATTTGCACTGTCCATGACGATTGTTCATATTCCCTTCACTATGGCCCAAATAAACTGTTGACCGAATTGACAGTGCTTCTCCCATCCCACTGCTGCAGTGCTGCTTGAGCAGACTACAACATTTCCTTCAGCATCTCATTTCGATAGGCCCACATCAAGCTGGAAGCTGAATTTCTTTAGTAGTGACTATTTCGCAACATTTTCGATTGTGATGCACCAAACGGTGTAGATAATCAAATGGTGTAGTGGCCAATCCCAAAGCATTGATCACCAGTACCATCACCGCTTACAAATGCATTATCTGACAAATTATTCTACGAGCTAATATCTACTATAAGACTAACTATCACCAACCTCTTTGTAATATTATTCAGTCTCCCTCTCTCCTCCTTCTGCCTCTCCCTCTCCAGCTTCCAGTTTTGTGGACAGATTTGAATTGTATTCTCTCTCCCCCGCTCGCCGGCCTGCTAATGATGCTTGTGCTGCTACCTGAGCGCCCTGGCGCCAACGCCGAGCTCGAGGCCGTGGCGGCCCCGCAGGTGGCTGGTCCGGTGGCCGCCGAGCGCCTGGAACGAGGTGAAGGCGCGGCTGCAGGTCCTGCACACGAACTCCCCCTCCCCCGACGTGGCCGCCGCGGCGCCCCTCCGCCGCGCCCGCTTCGCCGCCGGGGCACCCGCGGAGCCGGACGAGTCCGTGCTCAGCGCAAGCGCGAGCGCAAGCGACACCTCGCCCGCCGGCTCATGATCCGGCCTCGGGTGAGTCATCTCTTCGCGGTGATGGTCTCGCTCTGCAGCTACGTACTCCTCGGAAAGAAGATGCGGTGATGTTTTTCGTGCGCAGGTGGTGTGGTGTGGACTCGGCGGTGGGTGCTGCGCGCGGGGCTTACGTGTTCGCCAAGTTGGTGGACCGAGACCGACGTGAGGCGGAAGGCAGCACCGATCCGGGGGGAAGGCACCGGAACGCACGGCGGGATACTCGGCGACGACGGGATCCTCGGCGGGGGAATCGGATGGGTGGGGCCTGGCGTGCGGCTGGGGACTCGGCTGGGTGGTTGTTTGCCACGCGCGCGGGATGCGGGAGGCAGCGGGCGGGCGGCGGGACGCGCGCGGGATGCGGGAGGCAGGGAGAGCGGGGGCAGTCTACAGATGACTCTTAATAGTTGTAGAGATGAGACGAGAATGCCCGTACGGCATACGTACGTTGTCTCACAATTATTTTTTTTTTGCATTGCTTGTTACTTTCAGTGTATCGTGTGGTGTGACTACTACCATGCATAGGCGTACTTACTGTTAGGATTTATGGGCTAGGTCCAATTGAGAAATTCAAATAAATCTCAGGAAAATCTCAAAAGCCCATATAAGTGTATAGCTAGTGAATAGGTGGAACTAATAGCACCATATTGCTAGTTCTAGTGGAGTAGAGCTAGCTTAAATATAGAAGCCACACTCACTCACTAAGTCATGGATGAGAGGAGAGAGTGTGAAGAGCCACACGCTCGCTCGCTTGCCTGGCCAGGCCGGGGCGGGGCGAGGCAGGGCGGGGCGAAGGCGCACAACATGCGCGTGAATGGTCCATCGAAATCTGGCCCCTCGCCTTGTGGGGGCGCAACTTCCTTTTGCCGTTTGAATTTTTGATTACTTGGCTGTTAAGTTTAGAATCATAACCGATCGCTATAAAATCTAAACTGAACGCGAGATTTTCGCGGGCGGATAAGATCGAAGATAGTTATCTGGTCGCGAACTCGGCCCTATAAAAGGAGCCTGGCAGCCAGCATCCAAATCATCCCAGTTTCGCTTTCGCCTCTCTTCACAGCTGAGCCGCCTTCTAGTTCTCTTCATCCCGACCGCAGACGTGCATCTGCGATCAAGAGAGCAGGTCTCCGGAACCCTTCGCCTTCTAGATCCTGCACCGGGAGAGGACAAATAAGGTTTTTGGGAAGCGTCCTCACGCGACTGCTCGTGATCTTCTGACCTCGTCGAACCTGCTGATTTCACTGCTTCGACGTCGTGCGACGTCGTCGACCCTGCTGATTCCGGCGCGCGCCATATATCAGTATATCTAATCAGTTCGCATCATCTGATTTGACTTTTTACTTCAGTTCTTCTGATTTGGTCATGATTTATATTCGGAATTTAATCTGGAATTTGTCTAATTACTCAACAATCCAAAAACCTTATTGTCAACAAATTCCTAGTTTTTCTATGGCTGCTTTTACCAACGCGCTGAAGCCAGAAAAGTTCAATGGTATGCACTTTAAGAGATGGCAAGTCAAGGCCACGCTCTGGCTTACTGCTATGAATGTCTTCCATGTTAGTAAAGGCAAACCTGAGGGTCCACTGACTCCTGAACAGGAGAAAGAGTACGACCATGCCAATACTATCTTTATGGGAGCAGTTCGTAGCGCCCTTGTTGACCGTTTGGTGGATGCGAATATTCAGCACACAGACGAAAAAGAGTTGTGGGACGCACTTACTACTAAGTATGGTGCAGAAGATGCTGGCAGTGACATGTATATCATGGAGAGCTTTCATGATTATAAGATGGTTGATAATTGCTCTATTGTAGAGCAAGCTCATGAAATACAGTGTATAGCCAAGGAGCTCGACCACCTTAAGATAGTCCTTCCTGACCGATTTGTGGCTGGGTGCATTATTGCAAAGTTGCCTTCTATATGGAGGAACTTCGCCACATCTCCGAAACATAAGAGACAGGAGATATCAGTTGAAAATCTGATAGCGTCTCTGGATGTTGAGGAGAAAGCTCGGGCTAAGGACACGGGATCTAAAGGAGGCGAGGGCCACCCCAGCGCCAACATGGTTCAGAAGAACCACAACAAGGGCAAAGGAAAGCCAAAATCTAACAAGCCCAACAAAACTACCAACTTCAAGAAGAAGAAGAACAAGGCTGAACTGACATGTTTCGCATGTGGCGAGACGGGTCATTTTGCCAAGGATTGTCCTGATCGAGCGGATCGTCGTGGCAAAAAGGGCAATGTCAACACAGTGATCGCTAGCAATGAGGAAGACAAAGCGTATGGAAATTTACCTTTCATCTTCTCAGTATTTCAATCACCTAGTTGGTGGCTTGATACTGGTGCTAATGTTCATGTAAGTTCTGACATTAACTTGTTCTCTTCTTATCAGGGTGCCCAGGATTCTTCCGTCCTAATGGAGAATGGGTCACATGCTTCTGTTCATGGCACTGGCACGGTGGATCTAAAGTTTACTTCGGGAAAGATCGTGCAGCTAAAGAACGTGCATCATGTCCCTTCTATACACAAGAATCTCGTTAGCGAAACCCTTCTATGTAGAGATGGGTTCAAGGTAGTTTTGGAGTCCAATAAATTAGTTGTGTCTAAGTCTGGACAATTTATTGGTAAAGGCTATGATTGCGGAGGCTTGTTCCGCTTTTCTCTGTTAGATTTCAACAATAAGTCTGTGAACCATATTTGCGCTAATGTTGATGATCTTGCGAGTATTTGGCATTCTCGTTTGTGTCATATTAATTTTGGTTCTATGTCTCGGCTTTCAACTATGAGTTTAATTTTGAATATCACCATAGTCAAAGGTTCTAAGTGCCATAGTTGTGTGCAGTCGAAGCAACCTCGAAAGCCTCACAAGGCTGCTGAGGAGAGACACCTGGCACCTCTAGAACTCATACATTCTGATCTTTGTGAGATGAATGATGTGTTAAAGAACCTTCTTTGCCGAGTGTCAAATATCTGGCACTCGGCAAAGAGTGTCTTTACCGAGTGTCTTCTGTGGACACTCGACAAAGCATATTTTTATTTTTTTATTTTGGCCACCAAACTTTTTGTGGTATGTTCCTACACTATGTAGACCTACATGTACCATTTTGGGACAATTATAACAGTGTTTTCAATAGCTAGTAGATTTAGTTCATTTATTTGAATTTCTTCAGAAAATTCAGATTTGAAATGCAGGTCACTCGAAACTTGGAAAACCGTGCATGCAAAAATGATATCCATGCTAGTTAGCACAAGTTACGACCGATTTCAGGAGCGGACCGGAAACTTCGAGCACCATGCTCACTCAACATGGCCGTGAACTTGCCATCCAGGTGTTTAAAAATTGTATAAACACAAACAAAGTCAGAAAATCATGAAACTTGTCCACATGTCATGATATCATATGTAGAGGCTGTGATAAAAATTTGAAAAAGTTTCTAGAAAGCTGTGACGCACTATGTGTACAAACCTAAGAGATCCACATTGAAACTCTATGATTTCATGTGTAGTTCTCTTAGGTTTCTACACATAATGTCTCACAACTTTATCCAAACATTCTAAATTTTTTATCACAGCCTCTACATATGATATCATGACACGTGGACAAGTTTCATGATTTTCTGACTTTGTTTGTGTTTTATACAATTTTTAAACACCTGGATGGCAAGTTCACGGCCATGTTAAGTGAGCATAGTGCTCGAAGTTTCCGGTCCGCTCCTAAAATCGGTCGTAACTTGTGCTAACTAGCATGGATATCATTTTTGCATGCACGGTTTTCCAAGTTTCGAGTGACCTGCAGTTCAAATCTGAATTTTCCGAAGAAATTCAAATAAACGAACTAAATCTACTAGCTATTGAAAACACTATTATAATTGTCCCAAAATGGTACATGTAGGTCTACATAGTGTAGGAACATACCACAAAAAGTTTGGTGGCCAAAATAATAAAAATAAAAATATACTTTGCCGAGTGTCCAGAAATGACACTCGGTAAAGTAGCCTTTGCCGAGAGTGTCCCCTGGGCGACACTCGGCAAAGAATTGTAAAATTATCTTTGCCGAGTGTCGCCCAAGAAACACTCGACACAGTCGTCTTTGTTGAGTGCCCCCGATCTGGCACTCGGCAAAGCGTATTTTAAAATTAAAAAAATCTTTGTCGAGTGTCCGATCACGGGCACTCGGCAAAGCACGCGTACATAGCGCTGGTAAGGACTTCTTCTTCCTCACTCTCTCACTCTCTCACTCGTCGTTGCCATGCCGCCGTGCCCACGCCACGCCGCCATCGAGCCACCGTGCCCACGCCATTGCTGCGTCGCCGCCGCGCCCGCGCCCAAGCTATGCCCCGCGCCGCGCCCCCGCCGCGCCCCGCCGTGCCCTCGCCGCGCCCAAGCCGTGCCACCGCCGTGCCCGCGTCGCGCCCGCGCCGCGCCCCCGCCGTGCCCCCGCCGCGCCCTCGCCCGCCCGGCCGTCGTGCTCTCGCCCGCCCACCGCCTCGCCCGTGACCCACTGTCTTGCCCGCAACCCGTCGTCTCGCCCGTGCCCCGTCGTCTCGCCCGCGATCCGCCGTCTCGCCCGCGACCAAACCTCCAAGGTGATTGCTTGCTTTCGTTTTATATTGATTTATATGAAATGATTAGGTATAATATTGAGTTAATTATATACGTGTATGATTAGGTTAATATGTAGTCTTGTTGTGTTTAATTTATGTACGTGTATGATTAGGTTAATATGTAGTATTGTTGATTGCCAGCCATCGTGCCGTTGAATTATGTGTGGATGTCAGCCATCGTGCTGATAGTTTTATTTACAGGATTTCGAAACCTCCCCGCGTAGGGGAGGTGCTGCCGAAATTTTCTGTTCCTAGGCTTCTGTTAGAGGATGGAGGACCGTGAGTGGATGTACACGGGCCGTAGAGGAAGGAACGATGTCACCACTGAATGGATTAGAAAGACCGATGATTTCGTGGAACGGGCATATGGCGAAGCTGCTAAAGGAACGAGTCTAGTCCCATGCCCATGAAGCAAATGTGCCAACCGGAAAAGAAAACCAAAGAAGGCCATGGTAGAACATATTTGGAAGAATGGATTTACGTCGGGCTATACTCGGTGGATATTTCATGGTGAACCGCATCGTACGAGAGAGGAGGTGCTGAGACAACGTGTCAAGCATTATGACGCGGATGCGGGGGTAGCGGATATGTTGAACGACTATCAGGAGGCACAGTACACGGGAGGATGTATGGATGATGAGCCAGAGCCGACTGCAAAGGCGTTCTACGATATGTTCGACGCGGCACAGAAGCCCCTTCACAGTCAGACAAAGGTTTCTCAACTGGATGCCATTGGGCGTGTAATGGCGTTCAAGTCGCAGTACAGCATGAGTAGAGACGCATTCGATGGCTTGTTGACGGTTATTGGAAGCCTGCTTCCGGATGATCACGTTCTGCTAAAGAGCATGTACGAGGCACAGAAACTCCTCCGTGCACTCAAGATGACGTATGAGCAGATTCATGCTTGTCCAAAGGGCTGCGTGCTATTTAGGAAAGAATACGCGGAGGCAAAGTACTGTCCCAAGTGTAAATCGTCTAGGTTCATGGAGGTAGACTCTGGTGATGGACAGAAGAAGTAGCTCGACATCCCCTTGACAATCCTACGACACCTTCTGTTCATACCGAGGATCCAGCGTCTGTACATGACAGAGGAATCCACGCAACAGATGACATGGCACAAAAATGGAAAACGATACAATCCTGACAAGATGGTGCACGCATCCGATGGTGAAGCATGAAAACACTTTGATGCCATTCACCGTGAGAAAGCCGAAGAGGCTCGTAATGTACGTGTTGCGTTGGCCACAGATGGGTTCAATCCCTACGGAATGGCCACAGATGGGAGAGGTATGTAACTTTATGTTCTTCATTCTTGTTCATATTATGTGTTCAAAATCATAATATAAACTAATACTTTTTATTTATCACTTGGACAGGTCTTGGACGGTTGTGGATTATGCTGGGGGTCATCGTCGCCTCCTCAATGGCATCCTCGGGCTGCTGTGTAGGGAACACTTCCTTGGACTGGTTGAGTACGCCGAAGTGATGGGCCTAGCCTACACCTTCGACCACTACGCCGTCGCCCCTGATGCAGTAGACCGGGACGACCGGGAATTCAATAACAAGGCGGAGCGGGTGAAGCAAGAGCTGTGGGTAAGTCTTAGTATAATATAAAATATGTCACATTCGTTGCAAATTCTTAAAATAATGTATGGATACATCGTTTTTGTATGCAGGATTTTTCTTCAGATGCGAGGCTGGATACGAGGCTAGGGCAGATGTGGTGGCCACCACGAGCTGTAAGAAGCTCGTCGTGGACATGCACTATGAGGCCCGAATCCAGGCCATCGTCACCTACCACGGCTCTGTCCTTGGGGAGAGGGTGACCAAGCAGCAAGCCCGAAACATGTCGTTGACCAGGGACCAGTACCTGTAGGTGAAGTCATGCATGTTTGGTACCAGTACTCCATGCATGAATTTTATTTTATCTTCTGATATGCACTTTACGTGTTTACTTTGTAGGTGATTCCACATTGGTGTGCCGCACATCCTCTGTGCTGGGAGCAGATGGTGGATAGGTGGTGTTCGGCTGAGTGGGACGAGGCGCACAACGCTAGCCGGGAACGGCGTATGATGATGCAAGGTCCCTCCCACCACCAAGGCAGCCGGAGCCTGGGCCAATATGCAGAAGCATGGGTATGCCCTCTTTTTTATTTAGGTATATAGCACTGGATTAGATATTATTTCTAACTATCTCGTTGGTTTTCTTGCAGTCGACGTCACATGGTGGCTGGCCTTGCTCCACCTTCTCGGCCTATGCTATGGCCCATAAGGGCAAGGCGACGTCCGACATCACCTACAACCCGGATGACGGGCCCGAGGCCTACACCAACCCCACCGTCTACAGCCGCCTTCATGACTACATCGCCATGGCGCAGGAGGTCCATGGCCCAGACTATGATCCGAGCACCGAGCCGATCGACCCCGATGTGCTCATGAGGGTCGGAGGAGGCAAGAGACATGGGCGGTACTAGATTGCCGACGGGGCAATCGACTCGTCCTCCACTCCCACTCTGTCTCAGGTGAGAGCAAGGAGCATGGGCTCAAGTCCAGCCATACGACCTCGGTACGACAGCTCACAGCATTGCATACAACAACTCGAGAGTCAAGGCTATAGCACTCGGCAAAGAACCAAGACCTGGGCACCGGTATGGGTTCTTTGTCGAGTGCAATGTCTCTGACACTCGGCAAAGAATCATTCTTTGCCGAGTGCCGAACCTAGCACTCGGCAAAGAACCTGACATGGGGACCCTCTATGGCGGGTTCTATGCTGAGTGTCCTAGGTGGCACTCGGCAAAGATTGATTCTTTGCCGAGTGCTGTCTGGCAGACACTCGGCAAAGTGAACTCCTTTGCCGAGTGTCGCCCGGGACACTCGGCAAAGACTCCGTCTCCGTCACCCATCGCCGTAACGGCTGTTTTTCTTTGCCGAGTGCTCTCTGACACTCGGTAAACCTCTTTGCCAAGTGCCCGAAAGAAAGTACTCGGCAAAGACGGCTTTGCCGATGCATTGTATGCCGAGCCCTCTTTGCCGAGTGCGACACTCGGCAAAGAGTTTGCCGAGTGTTTTTAAAGCTTTGCCGAGTGCTTCAGGCACTCGGCAAAGCCTGCGATTTCGGTAGTGCTACCATGCATAGGCGTACTTACTGTTAGGATTTATAGGCTAGGCCCAATTGAGAAATTCAAATAAATCCTAGGAAAATCTCAAAAGCCCATATAAGTGTATGGCTAGGGAATAGGTGGAACTAATAGCACCATATTGCTAGTTCTAGTGGAGTAGAGCTAGCTTAAATATGGAAGCCACACTCACTCACCAAGTCATGGATGAGAGGAGAGAGTGTGGAGAGCCACACGCTCGCTCGCCTCGCCTGGTCGGGCCGGGCTGGGCCGGGGTGTGGTGGGGCGAAGGGCGCGGGCGCATGACATGCGCGTGAATGGTTCGCCGAAATCCGACCCCTCGCCTTGCAGGGGCACGACTTCCTTTTGCCGTTTGAAATTTTTGTTACTTGGCTGTTAAGTTTAGAATCCTAACCGATCGCTATAAAGTCTAAACTGAACGCGAGATTTTCGCGAGCGGATAAGATCGAAGATAGCTATCTGGTCGCGGACTCGGCCCTATAAAAGGAGCCTGGCTACCAGCATCCAAATCATCCCAGTTTCGCTTTCGCCTCTCTTCACAGCTGAGCCGCCTTCCAGTTCTCTTCATCCCGACCGCAGACGTGCATCTGCGATCAGGAGAGCAAGTCTCCGGAACCCTTCGCCTTCTAGATCCTACACCGGAAGAGGACGAATAAGGTTTTTGGGAAGCGTCCTCACGTGACTGCTCGTGATCTTCTGACCTCGTTGACCCTGCTGATTTCGCTGCTTCGACGTCGTTGACCCTGCTGATTCCGGCGCGCGCCATCTATCAGTATGTCTAATCAGTTCGCATCATCTGATTTGACTTTTTACTTCAGTTCTTCTGATTTGGTCATGATTTATATTCGGAATTTAATCTGGAATTTGTCTAATTACTCAACAATCCAAAAACCTTATTGTCAACAATTTCCTAGTTTTTCTATGGCTGCTTTTGCCGACGCGCTGAAGCCAGAAAAGTTCAATGGTATGCACTTTAAGAGATGGCAAGTCAAGGCCACGCTCTGGCTTACTGCTGAATGTCTTCCATGTTAGTAAAGGCAAACCTGAGGGTCCACTGACTCCTGAACAGGAGAAAGAGTACGACCATGCCAATACTATCTTTACGGGAGCAGTTCTTAGCGCCCTTGTTGACCGTCTGGTGGATGCGAATATTCAGCACACAGACGGGAAAGAGTTGTGGGATGCACTTACTACTAAGTATGGTGCATCAGATGCTAGCAGTGACCTGTATATCATGGAGAGCTTTCATGATTATAAGATGGTTGATAATCGCTCTATTGTAGAGCAAGCTCATGAAATACAATGTATAGCCAAGGAGCTCAACCACCTTAAGATAGTCCTTCCTGACCGATTTGTGGCTGAGTGCATTATTGCAAAGTTGCCTTCTACATGGAGGAACTTCGCCACATCTCTGAAACATAAGAGACAGGAGATATCAGTTGAAAATCTGATAGCGTCTCTGGATGTTGAGGAGAAAGCTCGGGCTAAGGACACGGGATCTAAAGGAGGCGAGGGTCACTCCAGCGCCAACATGTTTCAGAAGAACCACAACAAGGGCAAAGGAAAGCCAAAATCTAACAAGCCCAATAAAACTACCAACTTCAAGAAGAAGAAGAACAAGGCTGAACTGACATGTTTTGCATGTGGTGAGACGGGTCATTTTGCCAAGGATTGTCCTGATCGAGCGAATCGTCGTGGCAAAAAGGGCAATGTCAACACAGTGATCGCAAGCAATGAGGAAGACAAAGGGTATGGAAATTTACCTTTCATCTTCTCAGTATTTCAATCACCTAGTTGGTGGCTTGATACTGGTGCTAATGTTCATGTAAGTTCTGACATTAACTTGTTCTCTTCTTATCAGGGTGCCCGGGTTTCTTCCGTCCTAATGGGGAATGGGTCACATGCTTCTGTTCATGGCACTGGCACGGTGGATCTGAAATTTACTTCGGGAAAGATCGTGCAGCTAAAGAACGTGCATCATGTCCCATCTATACACAAGAATCTCGTTAGCGGAACCCTTCTATGTAGAGATGGGTTCAAGGTAGTTTTGGAGTCCAATAAATTAGTTGTGTCTAAGTCTGGACAATTTATTAGTAAAGGCTATGATTGCGGAGGCTTGTTCTGCTTTTCTCTGTTAGATTTCAACAATAAGTCTGTGAACCATATTTGCGCTAATGTTGATGATCTTGCGAGTATTTGGCATTCTCATTTGTGTCATATTAATTTTGGTTCTATGCCTCAGCTTTCAACCATGAGTTTAATTCCGAATATCACCATAGTCAAAGGTTCTAAGTGCCATAGTTGTGTGCAGTCGAAGCAACCTCGAAAGCCTCACAAGGCTGCTGAGGAGAGACACCTGGCACCTCTAGAACTCATACATTCTAATCTTTGTGAGATGAATGGTGTGTTGACAAAGGGTGGCAAGAGATACTTCATGACATTGATTGATGATGCGTCTAGATTTTGCTATGTATACTTGCTAAAAACCAAAGATGAGGCTTTAGACTACTTTAAAATCTATAAGGCTGAAGTTGAGAATCAACTAGAGAGAGATCAAACGTCTTAGATCAGATCGTGGTGGTGAATTCTTTCCCAAAGTCTTTGATGATTTCTGTGCAGAACATGGCATTATTCATGAGAGGACGCCTCCCTATTCACCCGAATCAAACGGGATTGCTGAAAGGAAAAACCATACGTTGACTGATCTGGTGAATGCCATGTTAGACACTTGTGGTTTATCTAAGGCATGGTGGGGGGAGGCAGTCCTGACTTCATGTCATGTTCTGAATAGAACTCCTATGGGCAAAGAAGAGAAAACCCCTTATGAGAAGTGGGTTGGGAGAAAACCATCACTTTCATACTTGCGCACTTGGGGGTGCATGGCGAAAGTCAATGTACCAATTAATAAAAAGCGCAAGCTTGGTCCAAGGATAGTGGATTGTGTCTTTCTTGGATATGCTTCGTGTAGCATAGCATATAGATTTTTAGTAGTTAAATCTGAAGTTCCTGAATATGGAATCACATGATGCTACTTTCTTTGAACACATGTTTCCAATGAAAGACATTCATAGCAATTCTAGATACTCTTCTGAGATAACTCCTGAACATAGTACACCTGTTGAGAGTTCTGAACAACCACATGAAATTGTCCTAGAGGAGGATGACAATGATGCTCCTAAAAGGAGCAAGAGACAAAGGGTTGAAAAATCCTTTGGTGATGATTTCATTGTGTACCTTGTGGACGATACTCCTACTACCATTGCAGAAGCATTTGCCTCTCCAGATGCAAACCTTCTCCAACACCTTATGATCCTAGTGTGACACTGCGAAAGAACAAGAGAATTGGTTTAGACCAATTGAGATACTCTCAGATCGTCGATTCACTCATGTATCTTACTGGTGCAACAAGGCCCGATATTTCTTTTGCTGTGAGCAAATTAAGTAGGTTCATGTCAAACCCTGGGACTGATCATTGGCATGCACTTGAGTGGGTTATGCGCTACCTGCAAGGTACAATGAGTTATGGAATTCACTATTCTGGTCAGCATGCAGTACTTGAAGGATATAGTGATTCAAACTGGATATCTGATGCAGACGAGCTTTATGCCACCAGTGGTTATGTCTTTACTATTGGTGGAGGTGCGGTATCATGGAGGTCATGCAAGCAGACCATCTTGACGAGGTCAACCATGGAAGCCGAGCTAGCTGCACTTGACACAGCAACCGTTGAGGCAGAATGGTTGCGTGAACTCTTGATGGACTTGCCGGTGGTTGAGAAACCAATACCAGCTATCCTTATGAACTGTGACAATCAGACAGTGATTGCTAAAGTAACGAGTTCTAAGGATAATGGGAAGTCATCAAGACATGTCAAAAGACGATTGAAGTCTGGCAGAAAGTTGAGAAACTCTGGATCGAGTTATAAGTGTGACTTATATTTCAATAGATAAAAATCTGGCAGATCCTTTTACCAAGGGACTACCATGTAATGTGATAGAAATCGCATCGAGAGAGATGGGTATGAGACCCGTATAAGTTGCCATGGTGGAAACCCAGTCTATGTGATCGGAGATCCCATGAATTAGGTCTTGGGAAGAACAAGCCATTGGTGAACTGAGGAGAGTAACCTTTGACCCTCTCTAAGTAAAGATGCAATACTCTCAAATACTGTAAGGCAGGTTGGCTTTGTGCCTTAATGTGTTCTGTTGGCTTGTATTAGCAAAGATGTTGTCCTGCAGAACATTCTTGAAAGAACACACCTATATGAGTTAGACTATCTAACGTCGTAGTCTATGAGATCTGGGTAATCTCTAGTAAACTCATGAAGAGACCTTGGAGTACGACGTATATGCTCCACCCGAGAAGGGGACTACTGGTAGCCAAGTACTGGTCATGACTTCAAGTGAAACCCATTCACGCAAAACTTGCAATTCAAGGCATAGTCTATTGTCCAAGTTATGGGTTGGTGTAGCTTGGAGTTCTAGGCGGAAGTTCAACTTAACAGTCTCTACTGAAAAACTAGTATATTAAACAGTAGTGAACAGTGGCGAAAACTGTAGATGGGCATTTGAGATCTGGTGGGGCATTGTTAGGATTTATGGGCTAGGCCTAATTGAGAAATTCAAATAAATCCTAGGAAAATCTCAAAAGCCCATATAAGTGTATGGCTAGGGAATAGGTGGAACTAATAGCACCATATTGCTAGTTCTAATGGAGTAGAGCTAGCTTAAATATGGAAGCCACACTCACTCACCAAGTCATGGATGAGAGGAGAGAGTGTGGAGAGCCACACGCTCGCCTCGCCTGGTTGGGGTGGGGCGGGGCGGGGCGAAGGGCGCGGGCGCACGACATGCGCGTGAATGGTCCGCCGAAATCTGGCCCCTCGCCTTGCGAGGGCGCGACTTCCTTTTGCCGTTTGAATTTTTGGTTACTTGGCTGTTAAGTTTAGAATCCTAACCGATCGTTATAAAATCTAAACTGAACGCGAGATTTTCGTGGGCGGATAAGATCGAAGATAGCTATCTGGTCGCGGACTCAGCCCTATAAAAGGAGCCTGGCAGCCAGCGTCTAAATCATCCCAGTTTCGCTTTCGCCTCTCTTCACAGCTGAGCCGTCTTCCAGTTCTCTTCATCCCGACCGCAGACGTGCATCTGCGATCAGGAGAGCAGGTCTCCGGAACCCTTCGCCTTCTAGATCCTGCACCGGGAGAGGACGAATAAGGTTTTTGGGAAGCATCCTCACGCGACTGCTCGTGATCTTCTGACCTCGTCGACCCTGCTGATTTTGCTGCTTCGACGTCGTCGACCCTGCTGATTCCGGCGCGCGTCATCTATCAGTATGTCTAATTAGTTCGCATCATCTGATTTGACTTTTTACTTCAGTTCTTCTGGTTTGGTCATGATTTATATTCGGAATTTAATCTGAAATTTGTCTAATTACTCAACACTTACTAGCATATATGGTCGTCCGCACGTGTAATTAAATTGCTTGCATGTCTATATTTCGGCATAATTGCATGCATTTGCTAGATAACTCCAAGTCTATGGTCATAAGATCGTATATATACGTGTATAAAATATTGTTTTGTATTTAGGCTACGATGTTTATAGGGTAAAGATTAAAATAGAAGATATAAATGAGCGGGTGTTTGCATTGTTTCTTTTGACTAAATTGTAGTCACTTTATTATATTCTATTTTAGTTTCTAAATTACTAAGAAATTAAAAGTCAGTAATTTAGAAATTAAAATAGAATAAAATAGAAGAACTAAAAATTAATCCCTAAAAACAAACGCCTTCTAAGTAAGTTGTCTGCAGAGTGAAGTATATACTAGCTAGCTAGCTAGCTAGGGCCAATGCATGACATGACCACACCACGAGACAATATTTGTATTCACGTCGCCTCGCCACTCCAGTACTGTCAACGCTACACGTTCATATAAATCTATGATGCAACATGCATGCATGCATGCATGCTCTAGCTCTCGGCGTAGGCTGGATCCAATATCGCTCGTTACATCAGACGACCAGACTATGGACCATGCTAGCTTGTAGTCACCTCAATTTCACGCCATTTTTTATAGTTTTTTATTTTGAAATTAAACACATAATTAAGCAAATAAAAAGTACATAAACCATGAAGGAATTTAAAATTTAATTACTTGGAAAAAATCACACAATTCATAAAACCAATTAAAAATTACATTACTTTTAAATTTGAAGTTACACGATTCATAAAAAAACAAAATGTAAATTCTATGTTACACGTCCCAAATATGCTCCATTAAATCATTTTGAAGATGATTATGCACCAGACTAGTATAAATTATGGCCTCATGTTGAAGGCTGGCTGCAAAGTTTGTCGGTGCTTCAATGGTGATGGTTGGTGCTGCAATAGAGGACTCAACTATCTCGTAGTCGTCCATATTTTATGATCCATCATGCTCATTCTCAATGATCATGTTGTGCAGAATGATACATATATGCACGATCACACTGAGTACTCGGTGGAAAAAATAATGATTTGGGTTAGTGTGGAAGTGAGCCTTGAGGATCCCAAAAATGCTATTTATAAGTCCTTCTATGTGCCCTCCTGGCATGCATCATATCACACATCTACTGATCTAGAGTCTATGGGAGGGGATGATCTTCACAAACATCGGGCACCGAGTGTAGATGTCATCGGCAAGATATAGTACCCTTGATTGTATCATGTCTATTAACCGTGAAGTTTATGTTTGGCGCTTCTCCCTTGAATACGTTAACGAACAACGACGACTGGTTGATCATGTTGACGTTGTTATTTGGCCCATCTACACCATAAAATCGTGCCAAATCCACAAATCTTACAATGTAACTGTTTCGAGCATGATGGCTGATAATCCAATGCCCCAGTTACAAACTATCCTATCCATCCAATGGGACAATCCCTACACTTCCAATGCATGTAATCTACATTTCCTATCATACTAGAAAATCCCCTCTCCTACCCTTTAGCTAACGGTCGCCTAATTATCGTAGGTGAGCATGTGTAGTTGAGTATAGTGGGACGATGACTGTAATCTAAGGTCGAGCTTTTTCCTCCATTTTAATATACTCATCAATGGAGTCAGCAATATTATCGTAGGTGAGCATCAGAGCATGTGTAGGGCAACGGTGCATTTTTGGTGGGAGAGAAGTTGTCGCAGTTGAGTGCATCGATTCTAAGAGTGAAGTAGAGAAAATGCCCATATAACCTCTGCAAGATTTGAAGAAAGAGACTCCTTTATATATGGTACTTTTCGTCAAAAGTAGAGTGGAGGTAGACACATGAGTCATTAAAGTAGTCTTGCATCATTTAATCGTGGGTGGCTTCATGATCACGATTGATGTAGCTCTGATACCACGTCCTTCACCTCCTTCTCACTGATCGAATACCATGAGGCAAGCTTCATCGTCACATCCATTATAGTTTGATGTAGCATATCGAGCATCTTATCTTTAGTTTTGTCAATGTCTCAATGAAGAAATCGCGATAATGGTGTAGTGGAGTGAAACGAGGGTGAGATGACTGAATTATGAAGTGATAGGAGCAATTTGAAGAGTGAGAGGTGTGAACAAATTCAAGCACTCCCACTCTATTTATAGACCGGATTCCATGATTTTTTTTGAATTTGTGAACTTTTCTGTTTTTTTAAGTTCCGAATGATTGTATCGACCTACCATCAGTGCCAACCGTGCCGCCTGATCGACAACAACCTAACCGGCCTCCCGATCTAACTGGCCGATATATAGAAGCTGGGCCAGTTGATACCGATCATCCGAGCCACCAGGTCACCCGTCGGTACCGGCTCGGGTAGGATCTAGCCTTAGGCCTGCATCTTTTGTCGAGCATGCATGTGCTTCGGTTAACCAGTACCAAGCTAGTATACAGTAGTAGTAGCCTTCATTTTCAAGGACTATAGAGCCAGCACACGTCACGGGGACCTTGATCCTTTCTCTGCCGTCTAGTCTAGCTAGCGGTACTCTACACCAACTGAACAACATTTGGCTAATGGCTGAACGTAATCTAGCTAGATCGAGTCATTTTCGCCTTAGGCCGGCCGTAGACCACAGCGTTGTGGAGGACGTACGGTCGTCTTACTAGTTCAAAAATTGTTGAATTATATAATCTAAGTAGATTATAATTTCAAACAAACGTCCCTTTACATACATGTTTGTTTGTGATGACTTTTTGCTGGTGTTGAGGCTGGACGCCGGCCATGGATGGGCTTGCTTTTGGGTGGTAGGGCAACTAGATCAGTTTGTATGTAGTGTCCGTGTCTTTTGGCATCATATAATGCGGGTGATCGGGGGTGAAGGACCAGCCAGCCAGCAGGGAAGCTCTGATCGCTCGATCGACGGAAAGAGAGACCGACAAGAATGGTCTCCTCCAGCGCGGCGCGGCAGAGCTTTCTTTTCATGTGCCTGTATACCAAGTCAAGGACCACACACAAAGACTACAGAAATGGTTCGATTGTGCAGCTAGATCGTCCTCCCCTCCCGGCCTTTTAAGCCTTTGACAGCTCACAAAACAAAGGGGGGGGGGGGGGGGGGGGGGGGGGGGGGGGGCGAAATACAGAACAACAGACGGCGCATCTGTAAGTTCAACTGTGTGATGCGTTTGAATTTTGTTTTGCTCTTTTTTTTAACAAGAACCATACTTTACGCATTGACACGAATACGGATACTACCTAGATTTAGGGCATGCATGTTTGGAAGCACCACAGTTTTTACAAAACTTAAAAAAATCGAGTGTGCATGTTTGGAACCAATTTCTAGAAACCAGTTTATAGCTTTTTCGATATATAAAGACAAGTCTACCATTACTCTATTTTAAAAGTAATTGATTTAATGGTTTCCTTTATTTTTCTTTGCTGCCAATTCTAAATATAGGTCGAACACACTTTTAGTTCAAATTTTTTAAATAATAAATAAACATTATAATCGGATAGAGCCAGCATCAAGGGGATCTCATTCATAGGCCTAGAAGCAGTGGCAATCACCACAAATTTTCACCAAACCAACTAAGGGAAGTACGTAGTTTATCGGGCACAAACTTGTTTTAGTTAGGAAAAGCTAGCTTCTTGGTTTCTTAGAAACTAGGAATCCAGTTTCTAGAAATTAAAGCATAAGCTAGCATGCTTAAAAGCACCCTAGTTTTTATAAACCAGTTTCTTAAAAAGAAACTAGGTGCTTCCAAACAGGCCCTTACTCATATAAAATGAAAATTTATCATACATTATTGTTCATGGATGTCTTGGCACACTGTGTACATGATTAAATGCATATTAGTTGATGATGCGTCAAACTCAAATGTATATCTTAACTACATATGCTAGTGAGTTGTGTTGACATCGAGTTACCATCATAATAGTAAGGAGCTAGATCGCTCGATGTAAGATCTAACCGACTTTTAAGTCTGTTCACACCCAAAACTTTGTGCCTCCAGTGATGAGCGCGATACCAAGACACATTGTTAGAGGAGCCTCACCAAGAACGTAGTACACAAGAAAAACCCTCGAGATCTCTTGAAAATCTAAAAACCCACACGCTCGAAAGAGACCCCATAGGGTGTGTTGTGGCTATGGACTACCCTAGTAGGCCTAGCATTTAGACCTTCATCGTTGTTGATCCTTCAACCATGCAGCACCAGTGAAGAATGAGGAGTGCACGTAGATGGAAGAAAGGGTAAAGAGAGGTAGCGATGTGTTTAATTTTGACGACTAAAAGTTGGGATCCTCAATCGGCCTTGATCCTCTCACATATGTAAAGGGATGTAGCATGATCCCGGTAGAAAACAACTCTAAGACACGTTCTGTAAGTTTCCCATATTAAAAATTGATTTGATAATGAACTGACTCTGAATACAGGGAAACCCTACTAGGACGACTTTCACGAGCCTCAACACTATGGTTGGCCAGGTAAGAGGACAACCAACAAAGCTGGCTTTGGGAACTTTGCCTATTTGACTTAGCATGATGGTGAAGTTGGCTTCTCTTGGGCGGCATCACTTTCTCCTCTATTTTGCATGAGATATTTTCGCATGTCATCACATGTCCACCGTATTGGGTTAATAATGCATAATCTTGAAAACACAACAAAATCACTAATAACGATGATACCCGATGAATTGGTTGTCTAGCATCTAAGGGCTATGTATACATAGGTCATATTTTTCCTAAGGGCGATACGTGTATCGACCATTATTTGATGATCATGCCACCTCCTTAGATTGTTTCAATCTTCCTCCCGATGAAGTTGATCAAATTTTTCATCATGGTATGACACTAGGGTACCTCAAGTATCCAAAAGAGAAATAGAAAGTTATAGAAAGAGCAAGGGGCATATGTTGGATGTATGTTGTTCCTAGGTGCAACCTAGTTACCAGCGCACGGACAGTTTATAGAGGTCCAAGCCATGGTACACATAATACACTATGTCCTCTTGTGCATGTTGGATTGATGAAGACAAATGTAAATAAGGTTACAAATATATCAATTGAGGACCATGGCCTCCTAGCTCTCGCTTCTCGTTTGGTTCTTGTGAGAACTTTAAACTATCATTCTCTAGTTCATTTCTATATCTGCCCTTTAGAAGCTAGCTAGATTCAACTAGGTCAGATCATCCTGAATCAGACTTATCCAACCTGGGATCCTTTTCTATGTTGCTCTAGTCATTTTCACATACTAAAAGAAGGGAGATGGTTACATCTCTACTAGGATATGGACCCCACCTAGCGAAGACTCAATAACTCCTAACTTGTCAAGGTCGTGGGGTTGTAATGAGTGGCATGCCTTGGTCATGCCATAATATTCAGGGTATCTTGATGCAGTGGCAGATATGACTTGTCATCGAGGCTTGTATAACCCACCATTGTGATGGGTACCGGAGACCATGACGTTGGGTAGACATAATTGCTAACTAGTGCATTAGTCTAGTACTCTGGTGCATTCATGTGTGGCTATAGGGACGATGGCACGTATCAAATATTTGTCTTGAGTATGCCTGCTACCTATGTTGTGGCAACAATGCACCTATTTGACTGTAACATCTCCCATCATATTAAATCTGATAGACAGAAGCCTTATCTAGACCACAACTATCATGAGGTTATTTGGAGTAGAGCTTGAATGTAGTGTCTAACCTTCTAGGACCTTCTTGCCATATTGGTAGGGGCCAACCATACTCTTTGGTGTGCATATGCTTCCATACTAGATCGAGAGGTCTATTATCCTTGTGAAGGACTTGTCGGGGACCATAATTAGGGGTACCCCCGAGGTTCCTAAATCTCAGCTGGTAAACCCCATCAGCACAAAGCTGCAAAGGCCTGATGGGTACGACTAACTCAAGGGACATGATCCCGCCTCGCCCGAGCCCAGCCTCGGGCAAGGTCAGCCGACCCCAGAGGATTCACGCCTCGCTCGAGGTACCCCCTCAAGCAATGGGCACACCCTCGGCTCACCCGAGGCCGAGTCTTCGCCAAGAAGCAACCTTGACCAGATCGCCACGCCGACCGACCAAATCGCAGGAGCATTTAATGCAAAGGTGGCCTGACACCTTATCTTGACGTGCGCCCCTCAGTCGACAGAGCCGAAGTGACCGCAGTCACTTCGCCGCTCCACTGACTGGCCTGACAAGAGGACAGCACCACCTATGTCGCTCCGACTGTAGTGCCACTCGACAGAGTGAGGCTGACAGCAGCCAAGTCTGGCTCCAGGCGCCATAGGAAACTCCGCTCTGCCCGACCCAGGGCTCGGACTAGGCTACGGCCTCGGAAGACGATGAACTCCGCTTCGCCCGACCCAGGGCTCAGACTAGGCTACGGCCTCGGAAGACGACGGACTCCGCTTCGCCTGACCCAGGGCTCGGACTAGGCTACCCAGGGCTCAGACTAGGCTACGGCCTCGGAAGACGACAGACTCCGCTTCGCCCGACCCAGGGCTCGGACTAGGCTACAGCCTCGGAAGACGACGGACTCCGCTTCGCCCGACCCAGGGCTCGGACTAGGCCACGACCTCGGAAGACGACGAACTCCGCCTCGCCCGACCCCAAGGCTCGGACTCGACCCCAACCCCAGGGCTCGGACTCGACCTCGACTTCAGAAGACAGACTCGACCTCAACCTCGGAGGAGCCTCTGCCTCGCCCGATCCAGGGCTCGGACCGACCACGCCACAAGGGAGGCCATCATTACCCTACCCCTAGCTAGCTCAGGCTACGGGGAACAAGACCGGCGTCCCATCCAGCTCGCCCTGGTAAAACAAGTAATGATGGCGCCCCGCGTGCTCCATGACAACGGCGGCTCTCAACCCCTTACGGAAGCAAGGAGACGTCAGCAAAGACTTGGCAGCCCCGATAGCTGTCCTTCTGCAAGGCTTCAGCGCTCCTCCGACGGCCACGACATCACAGGAACAGGTGCCGAAACCTCTCCAGCTGCCACAACGGCATGTACTTAGGGCACTAGCTCCTCTCTGCTAGACACGTTAGCACACTGCTACACCCCCCATTGTACACCTGGACCCTCTCCTTACGCCTATAAAAGGAAGGTCTAGGGCACTCCTACGAGGAGGTTGGCCGCGCGGGAGGATGGGCTGGCGAACGGTCCCTCTCTCACTCTCCCACGCGGACGCTTGTAACCCCCTACTGCAAGCGCACCCGACCTGGGCGCAGGGCAACACGGAGGTCGTGGGATTCCACCTTGCCTGTCTCTTTCCCCCCTTCGTGCTCCGCCTCGCGTCGACCCATCTGGGCTAGGGTACGCGGCGACATTTCACTCGTCGGTCCAGGGACCCCCGGGGGTCGAAACACCGACAGTTGGCGCGCCAGGTAGGGGCCTGCTGCGTGTTGACGAAGAGCTTCCCGTCAAGCTCCAGATGGGTAGTCTCTAGCAACCTTTCCAACCCGGGACGGTGCTCTGTTTCGGGAGTCTCGATTTCATGTCCCTCGACGGCGGCTACGACATGATACTCCTTCTTCCACCGCGCGACAGCGACAATGGCGGTTAACAACCCGCTCGTCGGCGGCGGGATCGACGATGTCTTCCCCACGTGGCGGAAGAACAACATTTGAGCTTGTCTCGTCGCCTCCCCCGCTGACGGAGGAGGAGGCGGGGCAACCAAGGCCAAGCAGGAGGCGGCACCTCGTCGGCTGTCGAGCGAGTCGACGACGCCGGTGCCCCAACGGGGGACACGTCGAGCGTCGCCCTCGCGTCTGAGACGAAGACGAGCGTTGTTTCCCCGCGACACGCCTACTCCAAGCAGATGGACGACGCCAGCACGCTCGCGGAGGACTTGCTGAGCGTCACCCTCGTACCTGAGATGACGGTGCAGTCTGCCCCCGACGCAACTTCATCACCGCCTGTCGACCAGGAGGTACTGACCGATTCCCATCCCGTGTCTTTTGGATCCAGCCTCGACCCACCGAGTGACTCCGCTTCGATGGGAGCCCTCATAGAGGCACGTCCAAACCCTCCGGGGTACGGTATGCGGTCACCCTGGGGCCGGCTGACAGCCGACTTGACCTACGGGCCCTCGGATCCCGAGGAAGATGACGAGCCCAACTTCTGTTGGGATTTCTCTAGACTTGGCAACCCTAGTGCCATGCAGGACTTCATGACCGCATGCGACTACTGCCTTTCCGACTGTTCCGACGGTAGCCGCAGCTTCGGCGACGAAGACTGCGGCCCGAGTCATGAATGTTTCCACGTCGATCTAGGGGGTCCCGGCGAAGGTGACCATCTTGGTATGCCAGAAAATGGTGATCTCCCTAGGCTTACGCCTCGCGTTGACATCCTTCGGGAGCTAGTTGTGGTCCCAGTCCCGGCGGAGGGTCAGGACACATAGCTCGAGCAAATCCGCGAGGTGCAGGCCAGGCTCGACGAGGAAGCAGGAACGCTCGAGCCGTTCCGCCGGAACATCGGGCAGGAGTGGGCAGGCCAAGCTCCGGCCGGAGAAGCACGTCGTCTACCCCAGGGCATCCAACACCGCATCGCCGACGATGTCAGAGCAAGACCGCCCCCGGCTTCCAGTGGGGTCGGCCAGAACCTGGCAGCAGCGGCAATACTTCTCCATGCGATACCGGAGCCATCAACCACCGAGGGGCGGCGCATCCAGGGAGAACTCAAGAATCTCCTGGAGGACGTCGTGGCCCGACGGGCCGAAAGCTCTGCCTTCCGAAGGCAGGGGCACCCCTCGGAGCATCGCGCCGCGACTTCCTGGTTCGAGCGGGAAGCCTCGGTCTACACCGGGCACACACGCAACACAACGCCTGCTGCCCCGGGACGCCTTGGCAACGAGCACCATCATCGCAACCGTTGAGCCCACCTCGACGAGAGGGTGCGCCGAGGCTACCACCCCAGGCGTGGGGGACGCTACGACAGCGGGGAGGATCGGAGTCCCTCGCCCGAACCACCTGGTCCGCAGGCTTTCAGCCGGGCCATACGACGGGCACCGTTCCCGACCCGGTTCTGAACCCCGACTACCATCACAAAGTACTCGGGGGAGACGAGACCGAAACTGTGGCTCGCGGACTACCGGCTGGCCTGCCAACTGGGTGGAACGGACGACGACAACCTCATCATCCGCAACCTCCCCCTGTTCCTCTCCGACACTGCTCGAGCCTGGTTGGAGCATCTGCCTCCGGGGCAGATCTCCAACTGGGACGACCTGGTTCAAGCCTTCACCAGTAACTTCTAGGGCACATACGTGCGCCCTGGGAACTCCTGGGATCTCCGAAGCTGCCGCCAGCAGCCGGGAGAGTCTCTCCGGGACTACATCCGGTGATTCTCGAAGCAACGCACCGAGCTACCCAACGTCACCGACTCGGATGTCATCGGTGCGTTCCTCGCCGGCACCACCTGCCGCGACCTGGTGAGCAAGCTGGGCCGCAAGACCCCCACCAGGGCGAGCGAGCTGATGGACATCACCACCAAGTTCGCCTCTGGCGGGGAAGCGGTTGAGGCCATTTTCTGGAAAGACAAGCAGCCCTAGGGCCGCCAGCCGGAAGATGTCCCCGAGGCGTCCACTCAGCGCGGCACCAAGAAGAAAGGCAAGAAGAAGTCGCAAGCGAAATGCGACGCCGCCGACGCGGACCTTGTCGCCGCCGCTGAGTACAAGAACCCTCGGAAACCTCCCGGGAGCGCCAATCTCTTCGACAAGATGCTCAAGGAGCCGTGCCCCTATCATCAGGGACCCATCAAGCACACCCTTGAGGAATGTGTCATGCTTCGGCGCCACTTTCACAAGGCCTGGCCACCTGCGGAAGGTGGCAGGGCCCACGACGACGACAAGAAGGAAGATCGCAAGGCAGGAGAGTTCCCCAAGGTCCACGACTGCTTCATGATCTACGGAGGGCGAGTGGCGAACGCCTCGGCTCGGTACCGCAAGCAAGAGCGCCGGGAGGTCTGCTTGGTAAAGGTGGTGGCGCCAGTCTACCTAGACTGGTCTGACAAGCCCATCACCTTTGACTAGGGCGACCATCCCGACCGCATGCCGAGCCCGGGGAAGTACCCGCTCGTTGTCGACCCCGTCATCGGCAACGTCAGGCTCACCAAGGTCCTCATGGACGGAGGCAGCAGCCTCAACATCATCTACGCCGAGACCCTCGGGCTCCTGCGGATCGACCTGTCCTCAGTCCGGGCGGGCGCGGCGCCTTTCCACGGGATCATCCCCGGGAAACGCGTCCAGCCCCTCGGACAACTCGATCTACCCGTCTGCTTTGGGACTCCCTCCAACTTCCGAAGGGAAACCCTCACGTTCGAGGTGGTCGGGTTCCGAGGAACCTACCACGCAGTGCTGGGGAGACCATGCTACGCCAAGTTCATGGTCGTGCCCAACTACACCTACCTCAAGCTCAAGATGCCGGGCCCTAACGGGGTCATCACCGTTGGCCCCACGTACCGACACGCGTACGAATGCGATGTGGAGTGCGTGGAATACGCCGAGGCCCTCGCCGAATCCAAGGCCCTCGTCGCCGACCTGGAGAGCCTCTCCAAGGAGGTGCCCGACGTGAAGCGCCACACCGGCAACTTCGAGCCAGCAGAGACGGTCAAATCCGTCCCTCTCGACCCCAGCAACGACATCTCCAAGCAGGTCCGGATCGGCTCCGAGCTCGACCCCAAATAGGAAGCAGTGCTCGTCGACTTCCTCCGCGCAAACGCCGATGTTTTCGTGTGGAGTCCCTCGGATATGCCTGGCATACCGAGGGAGGTCGCCGAGCACTCGCTAGATATCTGAGCTGGAGCCTGACTCGTGAAGCAGCCTCTGCGCCGATTCGACGAAGAAAAGCGCAGAGTCATAGGTGAGGAGATCCACAAGCTGATGGCAGCAGGGTTCATCAAAGAGGTATTCCATCCCGAATGGCTTTCCAACCCTGTGCTTGTGAGGAAGAAAGGTGGGAAATGGCAGATGTGCGTGGACTACACGGGTCTGAACAAAGCATGTCCGAAAGTTCCCAATCCTCTGCCTCATATCGATCAAATCGTGGATTCCACTGCTGGGTGCGAAACCCTATCTTTCCTCGATGCCTACTCAGGGTATCACCAAATCTGGATGAAAGAGTCCGACCAGCTCGCGACTTCTTTCATCACACCATTCGGCATGTACTGCTACATTACTATGTCGTTTGGTTTGAGGAATGCGGGTGCGACATACCAAAGGTGCATGAACCACGTGTTCGGCCAACACATTGGTCGAACGGTCGAGGCCTACGTCGATGACATCATAGTCAAGACAAGGAAAGCCTCCGACCTCCTTTCCGACCTTGAAACGACATTTCGGTGTCTCAAGGCGAAAGGCGTGAAACTCAATCCCGAGAAGTGCGTCTTCGGAGTACCCCGAGGCATGCTCTTGGGGTTCATCGTCTCCGAGCGGGGCATCGAGGCCAACCCGGAGAAAATCACGGCCGTCACCAACATGGGGCCCATCAGGGACTTGAAGGGCGTACAGAGGGTCATGGGATGCCTTGCGGCTCTGAGCCGCTTCATCTCGCGCCTCGGCGAAAGAGGCCTATCCCTGTACCGCCTCTTAAGAAAGTCTGAGTGCTTCACTTGGATCCCCGAGGCCGAGGAAGCTCTCGGGAACCTGAGGGCGTTCCTCACGAACGCGCCCATCTTGGTGCCCCCCGCTGCCGGAGAAGCCCTCTTGATCTACGTTGCCACCACCACTCAGGTGGTCAGCGCCGCGATCGTGGTTGAGAGACGAGAAGAGGGGCATGTATTGCCCGTCCAGAGGCCGGTCTACTTCATCAGTGAGGCACTGTCCGAGACCAAGATCCGCTACCCACAAATTCAGAAGCTGCTCTACGTGGTGATTCTGACGCGGCGAAAGTTGCGACACTACTTCGAGTCTCATCCGATGACTGTGGTGTCATCCTTCCCCCTGGGGGAGATCATCCAGTCCCGAGAGGCCTCGGGCAGGATCGCAAAGTGGGCGGTGGAAATCATGGGCGAGACGATCTCGTTCGCCCCTCGGAAGGCCATCAAGTCCCAAGTCTTGGCGGACTTTGTGGCTGAATGGGTCGACACCCAGCTTCCAGAGGCTCCGATCCAACCAGAACTCTGGACCATATTTTTCGATGGGTCGCTGATGAAAACAGGAGCGGGTGCGGGCCTGCTCTTCATCTCACCCCTCGGGAAACATCTCCACTACGTGTTGCGCCTCCACTTCCCGTAGTCCCACAATGTGACCGAGTACGAGGCTCTGGTTAACGGGCTACGCATTGCCATCGAGCTAGGGGTCCGACGCCTCGACGCTCGTGGTGACTCGCAGCTTGTCATCGACCAAGTCATGAAGAACTCACACTGCCGCGACCCGAAGATGGAAGCCTACTACGATGAGGTTCGGCGCCTGGAAGACAAGTTCTACGGGCTCGAGCTCAACCACGTCGCCCGATGATACAACGAGACTACGGATGAGCTGGCTAAGGTAGCCTCAGGGCGAACAACGGTTTCCCCCGGACGTCTTCTCCCGAGACCTACATCAACCCTCAGTCAAGACCGACGACACGCCCGAGCCCGAGAAGGCCTTGGCTCAGCCCGAGGCACCCTCGGCCCAGCTCGAGGCGCCCTCGGCCTAGCCCAAGGGTGAGGCACTGCGTGTCGAGGAAGAGCGGAGCGGGGTCACGCCTAATCGAAACTGGCAGATCCCGTACCTACAATATCTCCACCGAGGAGAACTACCGCTCGACCAAGCCGAAGCTCGGCGATTGGCACGGCGTGCCAAGTCGTTCGTCCTACTGGGGGACGGGAAGGAGCTCTACCGCCGCAGCCCCTCAGGCATCCTCCAGCGATGCATTTCCATCGCCGAAGGTCAGGAGTTACTACAAGAAATACACTCGGGGGCTTACGGTCATCACACAGCGCCTCGAACCCTCGTCAGAAAAGCTTTCCGACAAGGTTTCTACTGGCCGACCGCGGTGGTCGACGCCACTAGGATTGTCTGCACCTCCTAAGGGTGCCAATTCTACGCGAGGCAGACTCACCTACCCGCTCAGGCTCTGCAGACAATACCCATCACCTGGTCGTTCGCTGTGTGGGGCCTGGACCTCGTCGGTCCCTTGCAGAAGGCACCCGGGGGCTACACGCACCTGCTGGTAGCCATCGACAAATTCTCCAAGTGGATCGAGGTCCGACCCCTAAACAGCATCAGGTTCGAACAGGCAGTGGCTTTCTTCACCATCATCATCCATCGCTTCGGGGTCCCGAACTCCATCATCACCGACAACGGCACCCAGTTCACCGATAGAAAGTTCCTAGACTTCTGCGAGGATCACCACATCCGGGTGGACTGGGCTACCGTAGCTCACCCCATGATGAATGGGCAAGTGGAGCGTGCCAACGGCACGATCCTGCAAGGACTCAAGCCACGGATCTACAACGACCTCAACAAGTTCAGCAAGCGATGGCTGAAGGAGCTCCCCTCGGTGGTCTGGAGTCTAAGGACGATGCCGAGCCGAGCCACGGGTTTCACACCGTTCTTTCTAGTCTATGGGGCCGAGGCCATCCTGCCCATGGACTTAGAATACGGTTCCCCGAGGGCAAAGGCTTACGATGACCGACGCAACCAGACCAACCGAGAAGACTCGCTGGACCAGCTGGGGGAGGCTCGGGACATGGCCTTACTACACTCGGCGTGGTACCAGCAGTCCCTGCGACGCTTCCACGTCCGAGGGGTTCGGTCCCGAGACCTCCAGGTGGGCGACTTGGTGCTTCGGCTGCGATAAGACGTCCGAGGGCGGCACAAGCTCACGCCTCCCAGGGAAGGGCCGTTCGTCATCGCCAAGGTTCTGAAGCCCGGGACGTACAAGCTGGCCAATAGTCAAGGCGAGGTCTACAGCAACGCTTGGAACATCCGACAACTACGTTGTTTCTACCCTTAAGATGCTTTCAAGTCGTTCGCACACCTCGTTCACACACAAAGTCTAACCATCAAGGAAGGGTCAGCCTTGCCTCGGCAAAGCCCGACCCTCCCTCGGGGGCTAGAAAGGGGGAACCCCCTCTGCGTCAAATTTTTCCTCGGAAAAGATCTTTTTTGCCAGAACATTTTTCATGCTTGTCGACTACTTCGAAAGTGGGATCCTGAAAACGACGGAGTACATGTAAGCAGCCAAGGCTGACCGAGCCGAGGAACTCCTATGCCTCCGGGATACGGATACCTCACTCATCACCTTCTGCGATAAGTAACTCTCGCTCGGATAGGCGATTCCGCGGATCGAAAAAGTCTTCATGCTCGAAAGCTCTTCTGCTGAAACGATTTTTCGTGCCTTCTCGACTACATCGGTAGCAGAATCCTACGGACGAGTAAGAGTACACGTAAGCAGCCAAGGCCGACCGAGCCGAGGGACTCCTACGCCTCCGGGATACGGATACCTCACTCATCACCTTCTGCGATAAGTAACTCTCGCTCGGACAAACAATTCTGTTACGGACAAATAAGTCCAGATACTCGAAACAAGAGGAAAAGAGACCAGCTTTACAACACGACGACAGTATATTTGGGCCTCGGCGGCCGCAGAAAACATACGCACACTACAAGACGAACAGGTCCTGCAGGCTCAGGCGTCGATGGAGGAGGCAGCAGCAGCCTCGGCGTCAACCCCACCCTGGGCGAAGTCTGACCGAGCCTCGAACGGCAACGCGGTTGGAGGATCTTCACTCCGAAGGACGACGTCAGCATCGCGCCCGGGCCATCGCTGCCAGGGTCTCTTCCAGGAATCCGGCCCGAGCCGAAGCCTCAGCCGGCCGCCCCGAAGCCTCAGCCAGTTGTCCTCCGAGGACATTGACCTGGCTCGTGGCCTCGGCAACTCGACTCCGGCGCTAGTCCCGCTAGTGGACGGCCCGGCCAGGCTCCGGCCGACGAAGTCTTCTTTTCAAGCCAACTCTACCTCTGTCCGTGCTAACACCGCTGCCTCCGGCTTCAACTCATCGAAGAGCGGCCGAGGGTTTTCCTTTAACTAAGCAAGAGAAGCCTCGGGCGGCAAGGCCGACCGAGCCGAGGTACTCCTACGCCTCTGGGATACGGATACCTCACTCGTCACCTTCGCACGAGGCAACTCACACTTGGTTAAGCGGTTCAGTTGGCCGATAGGCGAGTCCTAGTGCTCGAAATGAAGAACACGGCTCCGCGCCGAAGATACATACATGTTCAGGCCCCGATAGCCACAATGAACAGACACCGGCACACAAGGTGCCATTACAAACAGAACTCCGGTTCCACCTCCGCAGGTACGAACAACCCCCCACGATGGGGGGCCTGCGGAGCAACAGAAGGCCGACGGACGGCTCACCGACGCCCGCTCCGGCAGCAGCAACAACGACCTCCGCTCCGGGTGGCCAGACAGCAGCAGTGATGACCTCAGGGCAAACGCTGCTGCTGCGAGCCCCTCGCCCACGTCCCCACTCGAGGGGCGAGGACAAGCTATCAAAGCCATAGAGCCGGAGGCCCAAAGCGGGGATGGTGTCGGTGACCCCGTCGGTGACGAAGACTTCTTTGGCCGCTACTACCCCAGCGGCGACGACGGAAGCCATCTGCCCCTCGGCAGATCCCCACTCGGATCCTCCCAGACGGGCGAGCACCGACCCCCGCGCAGGAGCGTTGTACCGGGGCAAAGGCAGGACAACCCAAGAACACGAACGCCGCTCTAGCAGCGCGCAACGTCTTGGGCGGTCCTCCGGTGCGCGTGGCACGACGACCGCTCATACGGCGGGAGGAGGCGCCGGGAGCCAAGCCAGAGCCAGCAAGCCCAGCGGGCTGAAGCTAACAACGCTCGTGGCCGTCTGGCCCCGCGTTGTCGAAGTCCGCCCCTTCCGCAAGGCCGGTGAGCGCCCTCTCCCCTAAATGCTGAAGGAGAGGGTGACTCATGAACCCGTGCGGGAGGTAGAGCTCCGGCTCAGCCCGCCCTCCGCCCCAGCAAGGATGACGAAGATCCTTGAAGCTGAGGGCGGGACCAAGATCGCAGCCTGGCTCGCTTCTCCTCACCAGACCAACTATTGGTGAGGGGATGCGGCTAGGCTGCTCGACGAAAATCCTTAAGGCCGAACGATGGCTGAAAGGTACCAACCTCCACGAGGTTGCGCCCCAACAACAGCAAGACGAAGAACCGCGGGCGCTCCCCACCCGGGGGCTCGAAAGGTGGAAAGACACGATGCATGAAGGGGGCACGAAGACATGGTTGCCTTTCAGGGGGGTCACCCTCCTTTTAAAGGCAACTCTCCCCACTTGCGTCCTCAGCTGTCGCAGGCAGAGTCTTCTCCAACACGCTCCAAGATCCTCCCCCACGACATGGGGGCTAGGTCCCACGTGTCATGCAAGCTGGCCCAAGGCGGAAGAAGTCAAACCGTCGCGCATGGTGCGTGTAACTGCCCAGCGGTTACAAGCGCTCCTCCCCTTTTGCCTGGACCAGCAGGTGAAAGGGTGGACCGCCATGCAGGCAGCATGCAACCGCACCAAGGGGGCGCACCCTTTCGACTTTGACGCGTCCAGCATGGAGGCCCAGGCCTACATGTCATGTGACCAGCGCGCCGGTTACTACGTGCAAGAAACTGCACCGCCACTCGAGCCACTACCGCGCCTCTTCGACTGCAGAACCAGTACCGCAACTCGAGGCAACCCTGCACATGACCCAACAGTGCCAACCTGGCACACCGATCATGGGTGAGCCAGCCACGGGAGAAGGCATGACGGTCGATACGACCAAAAATGGGTCGGCAGTGATGGCGGTGGCGGGCAGGCGGAAGCAGCGGTCAATTCGTCTGTAGGCTCACGTCCCCTCCAGAGACAATGAGAGAACCCTCTCCCATGGCGTGAAGACGATGCGCCCATGATCCGTACCTCGAATGGCTCACGCACGCGCAACGGCTGCCCCGCGAAACACTCGTCCCGTCGCATTAACTCTGCGGCAGGGCAGGTGGCACCTTTGGCAGGCGAAGAAGACGGCGCTTCGTTTCCGCCGCATTGACCGCGTCAAAAAAGGTGCACCACGACGTTCGATTTTATATCCTTCCCCTTTTTTCTCTTTCTCTCTCTTACAACAGGGACCGGGAAAGGGAATACATGGGATCTTTCTCCGCGAAGGAAACGGGCTCCGAGCCCCCACTACTGATCAGAGGTTCGAAGGCTGGCCCCTCAGAAGGGTTCGACAGCGGCCTCAGAGCGCTCCGGTTCGGCACCCGCTACTGGTCAGAGGTTCGATGGCTGGCCCCTCGGAAGGGTTCAACGTCCGCCTCAGGCTACTCGGGCTCCGCGCCCACTACTGATCAGGGGTTCGTAGGCTGGCCCCCGAAGGGTTCACAGCCGCCTCAAACACAGAGCGAGGGATGACCATGGGTACGTTCGATACATAACCGAGGCTCGGGCTACGCTCCCGAGGTACCCTAGGACATTTCCGAGACCCGCGGGAACGATTCTGTAACGGAATCCCACCAGAGGGAGGCATCGAGCCCTCGGACCCCGTCGAAAGGGGACCGGGTCCGGCAAATCACCCGCAGGTACTTTTGGGCACGCCTCCGGGCCACAGCCGACCCCTACCGAATGGGGCACGGGCATCCACTCGGATCACCCGTTCGCAGCTCGCTGGAGACACCATGTTCGACGCCCACCGAGGGCAACATGGCGCTTTCGACGTAGGGGCATATGTAAAAAAGTCGAGTCTATCCTTGATCGTCCTCTCGCTCTGTGTGGAGGCTCGGGGGCTGCTCTCGCAAACTCGGCTCCGGCCAAACCGTTGACAGCGTCAACATACCAGCCCGAGAACTTGGGACTCGACGGTGCACCCGGGCTACGGCCAGTTCGCATGAGGGGACAACCAGATCGGCCAAAGCATCACGAAACGCATTAAGACCTCGAAGGAGTCTAACCACTCCTCCGAGGCCTCGGGGGCTACACCTGGCGGGTGCGCTCGCGCGCCCCTACCGGAACAAACAGCAACCGAGAAAGGCTGGTCCCCTTGCAAAAAAGTGCGACAAAAGCCTCCAAGCAAGTATTAACACTCTCTTGGAGGCTCGGGGGCTACTGTCGGGGACCATAATTAGGGGTACCCCCGAGGTTCCTAAATCTCAGCTGGTAAACCCCATCAGCACAAAGCTGCAAAGGCCTGATGGGTACGATTAACTCAAGGGACATGATCCTGCCTCGCCCGAGCCCAGCCTCGGGCAAGGTCAGCCAACCCCAAAGGATTCACGCCTCGCTCGAGGTACCCCCTCAAGCAATGGGCACACCCTCGGCTCACCCGAGGCCCAGTCTTCGCCAAGAAGCAACCTTGACCAGATCACCAGGGCTCGGACTCAACCCCGACCCCAGGGCTCGGACTCGACCTCGACTTCAGAAGACAGACTCGACCTCAACCTCGGAGGAGCCTCCGCCTGGCCCGATCCAGGGCTCGGACCGGCCACGCCACAAGGGAGGCCATCATTACCCTACCCCTAGCTAGCTCAGGCTACGAGGAACAAGACCGGCGTCCCATCCAGCTCGCCCTGTTAAAACAAGTAATGATGGCGCCCCGCGTGCTCCATGACGACGGTGGCTCTCAACCCCTTACGGAAGCAAGGAGACGTCAGCAAAGATTTGGCATCCCCGACAGCTGTCCTTCCGCAAGGCTTCAGCGCTCCTTCGACGGCCACGACATCACAGGAACAGGGTGCCAAAACCTCTCCAGCTGCCACAATGGCATGTACTTAGGGCACTAGCTCCTCTCTGTTAGACACATTAGCACACTGCTACACCCCCCATTGTACACCTGGACCCTCTCCTTATGCCTATAAAAGGAAGGTCCAGGGCACTACTACGAGGAGGTTGGCCACGCGGGAGGATGGGCTGGCGGACGGTCCCTCTCTCACTCTCCCACGCGGATGCTTGTAACCCCCTACTGCAAGCGCACCCGACCTAGGCGCAGGGCAACACGGAGGCCGTGGGATTCCACCTTGCCTGTCTCTTTCCCCCCTTCGTGCTCCGCCTCGCATCGACCCATCTGGGCTGGGGCACGAGGCGACATTTCACTCGTCGGTCCAGGGACCCCCCGGGGTCGAAACGCCGACAGGACTGTAAGCCCAAGAGGGGCCTAGGTCCCAACTATTGGTAATAACTCCTAAGCTAGGGGCCTCAAAGATCTAGGGCTTGTATGGTTCCCAAGCAGCCGAGAGATCTAAGTCCGAGAGTGTCCCAAAGTGTGGGTCTAAGGAGCCTTAGCTCCAAGGTGCCCTTAGGCAATAGTGCTTGGGTTGAAGCAATTGTGAAGAGCTCATCTAATATCATGTTTTCTGCTCTTAGAATATACCTGTAGTGCATGACGTTGAATCAAAGTTCCAACTGGTTGACTTTGATGATGTAGGCTACGTACTACATGTTGTTACACTCGTAAAGCCTATAAATCTGGTTAATCGCCAGCTGGGAGACTAATAATCGACAAACTCCAAGGTGTTGTTCGGTTTGAGAACAGCAACGCAAACGACAATAGCAGCCGAAAGCGACGGGAATGAAATTGGTTGAAGCGAATACATGATTTATTTGGTTCGTTAATACGAGAAGAACCCAGCAGCGGGATCTGATACACTACCGGAAATGAGTGCTTTGTCGAGTGCCCGAAGCACTCGGCAAAGCTTTAAAAACACTCGGCAAAGTCTTTGCCGAGTGTCGCACTCGGCAAAGAAGGCTCGGTAAACAGTGCATCGGCAAAGCTTTCTTTGCCGAGTACTTTTTCTCGGGCACTCGACAAAGTAAAGCAGCCGTTACGGCGATGGGGTGACGAAGACGGCGTCTTTGCCAAGTGTCACGGATGACACTCGGCAAAGGTAACTTCTTTGCCGAGTGCCACCTGGAACACTCGGCAAAGAACACACCAGGGAGGGTCCCCATGTCAGGTTCTTTGCCGAGTGCTATGTACGGCACTCGGTAAAGCGTGTCTCTTTGCCGAGTGTCAGAGACATTACACTCGGCAAAGAACCTATACCGGTGCCCAGGTCTTGGTTCTTTGCCGAGTGCTATGGTCTTGACACTCGGCAAAGAACCTCTTTGCCGAGTGTTGCACTCGGTAAAGTGACCAGTATGCACCTTTTTTATTTGTTTTTTGTATTCCATCCACACAAACAAAAGATATCACATATATATCACATATATACATCACAGATATCATCACAAACATAAATAGCCAACACAAACATAAATATCCATCACAAACATAAGTGTTCAACACAAGTATCCAACACAAACATAAGTCTCATACGTCTCAAGCTCTAACATGAGTATCCAACACAAACATAAGTGACTAACACAAGTTTTGAAGTCTTCAAACACACAGACATAAGTATTCAACACTTAAAACATAAAACTCATGGAGGTGGGTGGTTGGTCTGGTGCTGCGTTGGGCTGAACCCTTCATGAGGGTTGTTGGATGCCGCCCAGATTGGTCTTGCACAGAGAAGAGATTGCATGTGTTATACCAAATGCAATACCAACATGTAACTACAATTTTGATACTCACAGAAGTTTAGAATAGAGCAGGGTCAACTGCAGGGAATAATGGAGGTGGCGGAGCGAAACCCTGGGACGCGCTAAGGCTCTACATGTACTGGAACATATCTGCCATCCTTTGATCAATCGCCGCCCGCTCCGCCATTATCCTCGCCTCCATCTCTTGACGTTCCCTCCTCTCTTGTTCTAGTTGGGTCTGTAATATTACAAGCCAACGTTATAGTAACTCAAAGAGAAGGTATATAACTCAAGGAATGACGAGTTACAGAAGCACTAACCTCGAGTTGCTGTATGCGAAGCTGTGAGCTGTCGTGCCGAGGTCGTATGGCTGGACTCGAGCCCGTGCTCCTTGCCCGCACCTGAGACAGAGTGGGAGTGGAGGACGAGTTGATTGCCCCATCGACAATCCAGTACCGCCCATGTCTCTTGCATCCTCCGACCCTCATGAGCACATCGGGGTCGATCGGCTTGGTGCTCGGATCATAATCTGGGCCATGGACCTCCTGCGCCATGGCGGTGTAGTCATGAAGGCGACTGTAGACGGCGGGGTTGGTGTAGGTGTCGGGACCATCATCCGGGTTGTAGGTGACGTCTAACGTCGCCTTGCCCTTATGGGCCATAGCATAGGCCAAGAAGGTGGAGCAAGGCCGACCACCATGTGACGCCGACTGTAAGAAAACCAACGAGATAGTTAGAAACAATATCTAATCCAATGCTATATACATAAATAAAAAAGAGGGCGTACCCATGCTTCGGCATATTGCCCCAGGCTCCGGCTGCCTTGGTGGTGGGAGGGACCTTGCATCATCATACGCCGTTCCTGGCTAGCGTTGTGCGCCTGGTCCCACTCAGCCGAACACCACCTATCCACCATCTGCTCCTAGCACAGAGGATGTGCGGAGCACCAATGTAGAATCATCTACAAAGTAAACACATAAAGTGCATTATCAGAAGATAAAATAAAATTCATGCATGGAGTACTGGTACCAAACATGCATGACTTTACCTGCAGGTACTGGTCCCTGGTCAACGACATGGTTCGGGCTTAAGTTTTGGTCACCCTCTCCCCAAGGACGGAGCCGTGGTAGGTGACGATGGCCTGGATTCGGGCCTCATAGTGCATGTCCACGACGAGCTTCTTACAGCTCCTAGTGGCCACCACATCCGCCCTAGCCTCGTATCCAACCCCGCATATTAAGAAATCCTGCATACAAAAACGATGTATCCATACATTATTTTAAGAATTTACAACGAATACAACGAGGGCACGCACGACGAGGGCACGACGGGGGCACGACGTACGGCGTATGGCGCGAGCGCGGCTGCGGCGGCAGGGCGAGGGCGTGGGCGGGGACAAGGGCGAGGGTGTGGCGCGGCGTGGGCACGGGTGAGCGCGCGCGGCGGCGGCGTGTAATGGTGAGAGAGTGAGAGAGTGAGAGAGAAAGAAGGTTAACAACGCTATGTACACGCGCTTTGTCGAGTGCCCGTGATCTGGCACTTGGCAAAGAATTTTTTTATTTTTAAAATAAGCTTTACCGAGTGCCAGATCGGGGACACTCGACAAAGGAGCCTTTGCTGAGTGTCGCCCAGGTGACACTCGGCAAAGATTAATTTACACTTCTTTGCCGAGTGTCACCCAAGGGGCACTCGACAAAGCATACTTTGCCGAGTGTCAACCAGCTGACACTCAGCAAAGTACATTTGTATTTTTTTTGCCACCAAACTTTTTGTGGTTTGTTCCTACACTATGTAGACCTATATGTACCATTTGGGGACAATTATAACTGTGTTTTCAATATCTAGTAGATTTAGTTTGTTTATTTGCATTTCTTCGAAAAATTCAGATTTGAACTACAGGTCACTCGAAACTTGGAAAACCGTGCATGCAAAAATGATATCCATGCTACTTAGCACAAGTTACGACTGATTTCAGGAGCGGACAGAAAACTTAGAGCACCATGCTCACTGAACATGGCCGTGAACTTGCCATCCAGGTGTTTAAAAATTGTATAAAACACAAACAAACTCAGAAAATCATGAAACCTGTCCACGTGCCATGATATCATATGTAGAGGCTGTGATAAAAAAAATAGAATGTTTGGAGAAAGTTGTGAGACAGTATGTGTAGAAACCTAAGAGAACTACACATGAAATCATGGAGTTTCAATGTGGATCTCTTAGGTTTGTACACATACTGCGTCACAGCTTTCTCGAAATTTTTTCAAATTTTTATCACAACCTCTACATATGATATCATGACACGTGGACAGGTTTCATGATTTTCTGACTTTGTTTGTGTTTTATACAATTTTTAAACACCTGGATGGCAAGTTCACAGCCATATTAAGTGAGCATGGTGCTCGAAGTTTTCGGTCCCATCCTGAAATCGGTCGTAACTTGTGCTAAGTAGCATGGATATCATTTTTTCATGCACTGTTTTCCAAGTTTCGAGTGACCTGCAGTTCAAATCTACTAGATATTGCAAACACTGTTATAATTGTCCCAAAATGATACATGTAAGTCTACATAGTGTAGGAACATACCACAAAAAGTTTGGTGGCCAAAATATCAAAAACAAAAATATGTTTTGCCGAGTGTCTATAGAAGACACTCGTGAGTGCCAAATACTAGGCACTCGGCAAAGAATCCTCTTTGCCGAGTGTCAGTCCTCGGCTCTCGGCAAAGAGTGACGACCGTCAGCTTTAGAACGGTCGCTGACGGCCCTTTGCCGAGCGCTTTCTTTGCCGAGTGCGGTCCTGTGCCGAATGTCCTGCACTCGGTAAAGAGACTCGTTACCGAGAGCTGAATTTTGCCGAGTGCGGCTCTCGACAAATCCCTCTTTGCCGAGTGCCCGACAAAAGGCACTTGTTAAAGGAGTCCGACACTCGGCAAAGCCTCGGATTCCGGTAGTGATAACCGACGGAGATGGACAGGAACAATGTTAAACTGGGCATCATTTAGTCCCCCCACTATTGATTCCCATATGACCCAACCAAACATGAAGGACCATGATCGGATAGCGCCGTGAATCATTCCGGAGTAAAAGTCGCCAAACCAAACACCACCAAAGTGTGATGGTGGCTTGTGGGCCCGTGATTAGCATCTCATACTCACCCATATTGTTTGTGGCTAAGAAGCGAAGATGGCATATATAGCACATCTATTCACCGGTTGAGGAAACTAAGACAAATCCGGCGCTGCACTACTATTAGGCCAGCAGAAAGGCTTCCATTCCTCATGTTATGCATGCACTGCTCCCTTGATATTCAGCATTTTAATGGTGACGTTTGATAGTAGTTCTGGACATGTTGTTGCCCTTTGTAAAACATTATTTATTTGATATCTTAGACAGGCCATGTGAAAGACACGGCGCGCGGTGATGCATTGTTGATCAACAGGATCGATTCATCCAATAACTTTGTCCGGAGATGATTAACGCTGCTGTCCTCGGATGTACGGGCGCAAAATATGAATAGCAGAAAAATGATTGCAGATAGTTGCACGCAGTGAGATGATTAGCCTGTCTCATTCCAAAGGAAGAGTTGTCCGGAGCAGAATTTCATCCATGTGTCGACATGTGAAGGAGAGGAAAAGCCTACTCTCGCAGAAGCTATAGTAATCAGTACTCCATTACATGTTACAGTACTATCTGAAACAGCATCTGATTTGTCCATGTAACATACCCACTACGCAGTAAGCACCTGCATGTGATCCATTATGTGCAGCATTATTATTGGCCATTTTTTTATATATTAAAGACGGACGGAAAACTGAACTTTCGTGCGTCCACGTCATCCTTTTTCACCTCAGCCACACGATTCTCCTTCAACGGCCAGTGCTCCTTCAACGGCCATCGTCCCAGAATAGAACGAATTTTGGCTTCTCCACACCACGGAAGCATTCTAGAAGACGCGATTGGAAAAAAGAAAACCCGTTTGTATGACCATCGTCGTTTCGGTTGCTCGGATGGGGAGTAGCACTGAAACTGAATCAATGGCAGCAATGGGGACGTGCTTTGTTCCGCTAGCCTGGTGGCGGCGCTCTTCTTCGACGGAGCGGAGGCGGCAGGGAATGTCGGAGGCCAGCCACTGACGCTGAGACAGTGCCGTCGGCAGCTACAGTGCGACGGCAGCAGGTGCGCAACCACCTCAAACGGCTCAACAAGGCCTCGCTCGCCACCATTTAGGTACTGTTGTTTGTCTCCTCCACCGCGCGGCCATGCGTTTTGCATTTCCTCATCAGAGGTTTCAGTTATTGTAAGAGTTGGAGTGAATGTGAATCCAAGTGAATCGATTGCTGTTCATTTGAGGGGTTTTCCGTTTATTTTCTTTATTGGAAAATAAAGAAATGAATTAAAAAAAAGGAAAAGGCCAGCCAGCTGGGCCGCTGCCAGGCCGCTTGGCCGAGCAGCCCAGCAAGGCCAGCCGGCAAGAAGGCAGCCAGCGTAGGGCACGGACGGATATTCCAGAGAGTAGGGAAGGGGTCGAGCAGCCATGGAGGCTGGCGGCGGCGCTCAACCAAGCGCTCCGACTTCCGCGTCGAACCTTGCGCCCTCCTCTGCTCAACCTCCTAGAGGTCGACTCCATATATGGGCGAGCTCTCCCCTGGCTCGGCTCTAGTATCTCCGTCAACCTCCCGTCGTGCAGGCCCGGACATGGGCGGCGGAATTGGTTTTCTGGGACAGAACCTTGTGTTCGCTGAGCTGGTCTTCCCACGTAGACAATCTACGTGCCGTGAGTTATTCGTTGCCTCACTTTATTTACTATTTAATTTTGTGCAATCTGCTAGTATTTAATACTTGGGTGTGATTGCACTGTTGTGGGCGGATTTGTGTGCTCGATAATGATAGCGGTGTAGTGAGACAACGTGACAGTCTGGGTTTTAGTGTATTATCATTTTCAGCATTGATATTATTTGTGCCTAATTAAATCTCTCTTTGTTGAGGTTGTTTACCTGTGTTAAATTCTGTTATTTTATTTAGTACACAGCTCCTTACTATTAGTTTTTATATTTGATTATTAGGCTTATTACATCTGATCTAAAACTCTGATTTGGTAAGATAGGGCTGTCACGTTAGTCGAGGATCTCTGATCACCTATTAGCGTTGGAGGGTTGTTCATTACAGCAACCCGCTATTTTGAGAGCAATATTTTAAGATAAACAATTATGTTTATTAGTTTAATCTGCCTTCTTCATCTGCAAGCCATGTTTAATTATGAAATGGATCTGAGTAGCTATTTTACATGTTTACATGTTCTAGAATTGCTATTGTTCATTGCTGCAATAATTACATATGACATTTATCTGAGTTATATGCATGTTTTATTCGGAATTAGAATATCTAATTTAGTTAAATATGTTGGAAGCATGTCACTTATTTCTCTAATATTACAACAATCCAGAAAACCAATCCGTATAATGGCCTCCAGTTCTGATGTCATTAAGCCTGAAGCGTTCGACGGCGCAAGCTTTAAACGCTGGCAGATTAAGACTCGCATGTGGCTCACTGACCTAAAATTATTTTGGGTAGTGACGTCGGTTGTTCCCCAGGCTGCATCAGATGATTCTGATGATGCAGCGAAGACCGCCGCACTAGCGGAGAAGGCCAAGTGGGACGAAGCCAATGAGGCATGCTTGTCTCGTCTGCTGAACGTCTTGTCGAACCGCTTATTTGACGTGTACTCTGGTTTTACCTCCGCTAAGGGTCTATGGACTGAACTTGAGAACGAGTTCTCTGAAGTTGACAATGGCAATGAGTCATTCACAACGGAAAACTACCTCAACTATAAAATGGTTGAGGGAAGGTCTGTTATGGAGCAGCTACAGGAGATTCAACTCCATGTTAGGGACTTGGTCTAATATGGCTACGTCCTACCAGACAGTTTTCAAGTGAATGCAATACTGGCAAAGCTCCCGCCTTCTTAGCGAGACTTTGTGACTTCACGCCGTCACATGAAGAAGCAAATGACTCTCACTGAGTTGTCAGCTGCGATAAATGTGGAAGAGCGTGCAAGGTCCAGTAACAAGTCATCCCAGCAACTCCAGGCTCACGTTGTTGAGAAGGGTGGAAATAGAAAATTCCAGAAGAAGAAGAAGAACTCTCCACAAAAGAATATGAACCAACCTAAGTCCAAAAAGATGAAGAAGAAAAAGGAGGACTTTATCTGCTACGTTTGTGGTGTCTCCGGGCATACAGCTCGGAGGTGCAAACTTAGGAAGGGAAAAGGTCCTCCACCTCAGCGCAAAGAAGGGAACGTGGTGGTTAATTCCACCCCAGGGTATGCACCTCAGGCCTTTATGGCAAGTCCATCAGATGACTGGTGGATGGATTCCGGTGCTACCGTTCATATTTGTGCTGATCGATCCATGTTCTCTTCATTCCAGGGATACAGCAGCGCACCAGTCTTGATGGGAAATGGTGTTCCGGCAGCAGTTCGAGGTACTGGACAGGTCTACCTGAAGTTAACTTCAGGAAAGACGCTCGTGCTGAAGGACGTACTCTATGTGCCCTCGATGAGCCGGAACCTCATTTCAGTGTCGCTGCTATGTCGACAGGGTCTCAAATTAGTGTTTGAGTCTAATAAAGTGGTCCTGTCTAAGTTTGGTACTTTTGTTGGAAAGTCATATGAGTCAGGCGGTTTGTTCCGCCTTTCTGTTTTGAATAATCATTCTTCTTACCATGTTAATGTGGTCTGTAATAACGATTCCATTAATAATATATGGCATTCTCGTTTGTGTCATGTGAATTTTGAGGCCATTAAGAGATTAAGTGACATGTCTTTAATTCCTGAATATAAACATGTTAAAGGTGTAAAATGTGGTATTTGTGTGCAAGCTAAGCAGCCTAGAAAACCGTTTCATACGGTTGAAGGCAGAAGTACCACTCCTTTAGAACTAATTCACTCAGATATCTGTGAGATGAATGGTATAATCACAAAAGGCGGTAAAAGATACTTTCTTACCTTGATAGATGATGCTACCAGGTTCTGTTATATTTACTTACTCAGAACTAAAGATGAGGCACTAGAACACTTTAAGATCTATAAGACTGAAGTTGAAAACCAGTTAGACAAGAAAATTAAAAGGCTACGGTCTGATAGAGGAGGTGAATACCTTTCCAACCTTTTTTATGAGTACTGCAGAGAGTGTGGAATCATTCATGAAACCAGCGCTCCATATTCACCTCAGTCAAATGGGGTAGCTGAAAGGAAGAACCGAACAGTGTGTGACTTAGCTAATGCTTTGTTACAAAGTTCGGGGATGCCTGACATCTGGTGGGGCGAGGCAGTACTCACAGTGTGCTATGTCCTGAACAGGGTGCCGCCTCGCAACCGTGAGGCCACGCCCTATGAAGGATTTAAAGGAAGGAAGCCAGATCTTTCACATTTTCGGACTTGGGGCTGCCTTGCAAAGGTGAATGTCTCGTTGCCGAAGAAGAGAAAGCTAGGCCCTAAGACCGTAGACTGTGTCTTCCTAGGTTATGCACATAACAGTGCAGCTTATAGATTTCTAGTGGTCCATTCCGAGACAAGTGAAGTTGTTATAAATGTAATAATGGAGTCTCGGGATGTGACATTCTTTGAGAGCATCTTCCCTATGCGGGATAAGGAAGTAGTAGCCCCAGATGGTCCATCTCGGACATATTCTCTGCCCTCGAGTGTCAATGACCAGACTCCAGATTTGGAGTTAAGGAGGAGTAAGAGACAAAGGACTGAAAAGTCTCTGGGTGATGATTATATTATATATCTAGTGGATGAAGAACCACGCTCCCTCACAGAGGCATATACATCTCCGGATGCAGAGTACTGGAGGGAGGCTATCCGTAGCGAGATGGATTCAATCATCTCGAACGAAACTTGGGAGATAACTGATCTCCCAGCTGGTTGCAAGCCTGTGGGCTGTAAATGGATCTTTAGGAGGAAGAGGAGACCCGATGGTACTATTGAAAAGTACAAGGCCCGTCTCGTGGCTAAGGGTTTTACTAAAAAGAAAGAGGAGGATTATTTTGATACTTATTCTCCGGTGGCTCGATTGCCCACAATCCGTGTGCTTTTAGCACTGGCAGCTGCTTATAAAGTTTTTGTTCATCAAATGGACGTAAAGACAGCATTCCTAAACGGAGAGCTGGAAGAGGAAATTTATATGCAGCAACCAGAAGGATTTGTGGTTAAAGGTCAAGAGAGCAAAGTGTGTCGCTTGATTAAATCCTTATACGGTCTGAAGCAAGCTCCCAGACAATGGCATGAGAAGTTTAATAATACTCTGACCACTGCCGGGTTTTGTGTAAACGAAGCCGACAAGTGTGTGTATTATCGCTTCTCTAGGGGCAAAGGTGTCATCATGTGTTTATATGTTGATGACATATTGATATTTGGGACCGATTTGGAGGCTATCATGGAGACAAAAATATTCCTCTCTAAGAACTTTGATACGAAGGACTTGGGTGAAGCTGATGTAATATTGAACATCAAGCTGATAAAGGGTGAGGATGGGATTACTTTGTCACAATCCCATTATGTGGAAAAGGTCCTGACTCGCTTTGGACATATGGATTGTAAACCAGTCACCACGCCCTATGATCCATCCTACACGCTCAGTAAACATGAAGGCGAGCCTGTGAACCAGCTACTATATTCGCAGATCATCGGATCTCTCATGTACCTGAGCAGTGCAACTAGACCAGATATCTCATATGCAGTATGCAGACTGGCTCGTTATTCGGCCAATCCAGGAGATAGACACTGGGTAGCCTTGTACAGAGTGCTTCGGTATTTGAAGGGAGCGATGAATCTTGGTATTAAATATATCGGATTTCCGTCAGTACTTGAAGGATTCAGTGATGCAAACTGGATCTCTGACTCGGATCAAATGAAGTCTACAAGTGGCTATGTGTTCACTTTAGCTGGTGGGGCCGTGTCATGGAGATCGTCTAAACAATCAGTGTCGACATGTTCCACCAAGGAGGCTGAATTAGTTGCACTTGATTCAGCAGCATTGGAGGCTGAATGGTTGAGAGACCTGTTATCAGACCTTCCAATGCTAGCAAAGCCGATACCGGCTGTCCTAGTATACTGTGACAACACTTCTGTGTTGCTGAAAGTGAACAGTAGAAAGGACAACAAAAAATCCTCGAGGCATATCAGAAGACGACTTGATTCATGTCGGCATGCTAGAGAGACGGGTGTAATAACCGTAGATTACATCAAGTCTGAAAGGAACCTTGCTGATCCTTTCACCAAAGGGCTGGCTCAAAAGCCAATCCAAGCAGCGTGCATGGGAATGGGACTCGTACCCTGTTAGCGGTTTCAACTGCGGATAACTGTCCTGTGTGACCGGAGGTCCCAAGATCTAGGCTCCAGGAAACGAAGCACTGTGAAACCAAGAGCACAAAAGACAAAGCGTCTCATTAGCTACTGTGCTCTGTCTGTATGGCAGGTTGAGCGATATGCTCTTAATGAAGTCAATGCTATAAGCAGGGAAATTGTCCTACAGAATTTCCTTAACGATTTCACCTATATGAGCTGACTATGGGGTCGTAGTCCGGGAGAGAATGGGGTTTTCTCTCTAGTGAGCTCATGAATAGATATTAAAGGGCATGACCGTAACGCCCTGCCCCGTAAGAGAAGCAGATAATCTGCCTAGTACTATGTGCCTTTTGTGCGAAGATTCTCACACTAGGGTTTGTGGATCAAGGCGTAGTCCTCCGCTTACTCGTGCAGGGTTGGAGTACACTGGGATAGGCTTTGGTTCAAACCTAACAAGTACCTCTGCCGAAAAGTAGTATATAAACAGTACGGGAGCTCAATGACATTGATCAGAAAATAAGAGTGAAAATGATGGGGATTGCTGTTCATTTGAGGGGTTTTCCCTTTATTTTCTTTATTGGAAAATATAAGAAATGAATTAAAAAAAGAAAAGGCCAGCCAGCTGGGCCGCTGCCAGGCCGCTTGGCCGAGCAGCCCAGCAAGGCCAGCCGGCAAGAAGGCAGCCAGCGTAGGGCACGGACGGATATTCCAGAGAGTGGGCGGAAGGGGTCGAGCAGCCATGGAGGCTGGCGGCGGCGCTCAATCGAGCGCTCCGACTTCCGCGCCGAACCTTGCGCCCTCCTCTGCTCAACCTCCTAGAGGTCGACTCCATATATGGGCGAGCTCTCCCCTGGCTCGGCTCTAGTATCTCCGTCAACCTCCCGTCGTGCAGGCCCGGACGTGGGCGGCGGAATTGGTTTTCTGGGACAGAACCTTGTGTTCGCTGAGCTGGTCTTCCCACGTAGACAATCTACATGCTGTGAGTTATTCGTTGCCTCACTTTATTTACTGTTTAATTTTGTGCAATCTGCTAGTATTTAATACTTGGGTGTGATTGCACTGTTGTGGGCGGATTTGTGTGCTCGATGATGATAGCGGTGTAGTGAGACAACGTGACAGTCTGGGTTTTAGTGTATTATCATTTTTAGCATTGATATTATTTGTGCCTAATTAAATCTCTCTTTGTTGAGGTTGTTTACCTGTGTTAAATTCTGTTATTTTATTTAGTACACAGCTCCTTACTATTAGTTTTTATATTTGATTATTAGGCTTATTACATCTGATCTAAAACCCTAATTTGGTAAGATAGGGCTGTCACGTTAGTCGAGGATCTCTGATCACCTATTAGCGTTGGAGGGTTGTTCATTACAGCAACCCGCTATTTTGAGAGCAATATTTTAAGATAAACAATTATGTTTATTAGTTTAATCTGCCTTCTTTATCTGCAAGCCATGTTTAATTATGAAATGAATCTGAGTAGCTATTTTATATGTTTACATGTTCTAGAATTGCTACTGTTCATTGCTGCAATAATTACATATGGTTATCTGAGTTATATGCCTGTTTTATTCGGAATTAGAATATTTAATTTATTTAAATATGTAGAAAGCATGTCACTTATTTCTTTAATATTACAACATCGATTCCATGGGTGGGAAAAGGTGCTGCATTTGGTATGGAAGTAGGAGCACGACAAAGATGCCCCTTTCGATGCAGGGTTCTGAAAGAGTTGTTCTCTCTATTTTTTGAGAAAAACTAACGATCTCAAATTTGTCCTTGGTCCACCTTAGAATATAATGTTTTCCACGCATCCATATTCAGCTGTGTTTTGGAGAGAAAAAATAAGCACTTACAACTGACCTAGCCCTCTTTGGCCAATGTTTTTATTGTTTTGTGTTGTTGAAAGTGACATGAAAAGGCCCGTGATGTGTGTAGGAATGGTACAGAAGAAATATATGGTTTCGTGGGTATGCTTGGGACCCTTTTTTAACAGTCGTCTTCACTTTTTTTTTTAAAAAAAATAAATAGATATACATAACTTTAACTAAACATATATAACAACGAAAGGAACACAGACGTCTAAGAGTGGCTGAATTAGAACTTCTAAAAATTTTACAAATCTATGCCACATATAAATCTTTAAAACAAAACAGATACAAATAAGTAAACTACAATGTACAAACTGGATTTTATTTAAGTGTTGCTATCTCTACCGCAAAAGGTGTTTTGTAACCTAAGTTCCAATCCTAACAATTCTAAACTAGGAATAGAGAGAAAATAATTTAAGTACTTCAATGTAAATGCGGAAGCTAAACATCAAAGGTACAGTTGCAAACTCCCGTGGAGATGCCATTATTTTTTTACCGAGGTATCGAAACCACACAGTCCCGACTAATCCTCGTTGGTGCCCTACGCAAAGGGTAGCTCACGCGAGGGCCAAGTACCACGGACGAGTAACTCCGTAGAGAACCGCAGGCCTTCTCTACGCGCAAGCGGTGCTCCACTTCTGGTTCCTCTCGGATGCTCTCTGCTGTCTTCACTATCGAGCTTTCGGCCAAAACGTGAAAGGGAAATGTGCCCTTGGGCCATTTCTGAGTATTTTGGTGATTGAGTGCCAACACATGTGCTTAATTGTGAATTTATGTACATGGATGAACAAGGTGCAAATCATGAAGTAAAGGTATGTTTCTGAGCCTTAGTACATTAGTTTTGTGTACTAATATATTTGTCTAAGTATTAGAAACAGAAAGAGAGAAGAGGAGAAATGACTTGGCTGTGTGAAGCCAAGACCCAGCTCGGTCTGGAGCACCGGACTGTCCGGTGTGCACCGGACAGTGTCCGGTGCGCCAGGTTGACTCGACTCGAACTGGCCGCTCTCGGGAAATTGGCCGACGGCGTACGGCTAAAATTCACCGGACTGTCCGGTGTGCACCGGACTGTCCGGTGAGCCAACGGTCGGCCGGGCCAACGGTCGGCCGCGCAATCTGCGCGGGACACGTGGCGGAGCCAACGGTCGGAAGACGGCACCGGACTGTCCGGTGTGCACCGGACATGTCCGGTGCGCCAACGGCTCTCAGATCTCCAACGGTCTGCAACGGTCGGAAGTGCCAGTTAAGGAAAGAAATCGGGCACCGGACAGTGTCCGGTGTGCACCGGACTGTCCGGTGCCCCCGACGACAGAAGGCAAGGATGGCCTTCCGGATTTGCTCTCAACGGCTCCTAGCTGCCTTGGGGCTATAAAAGGAGCCCCTAGGCGCATGGAGGAGACACACAAGCAACCTTTGAGCATTCTTGATCATCCACACTAAGTCTCTGCACATTCGTTTGTGTTTCTAAGTGATTCGAGCTCTGTTCTAAGTGAGAACTCTGAGATAGTCTTGTGAGCTCGATTCTTGGCCGTGTGTGTGCGCTTTTGCTGTGGATTTGTGTGTGTTGCTTCCCTCCCTTACTCTGTGTTTCTTTGTGATCATATACTTGTAAGGGCAAGAGACTCCAATTTGTGGAGATTCCTTGCAAACGGGATAGTGAAAGGCAAAACAAAACACCGTGGTATTCAAGTGGGTCTTTGGACCGCTTGGGAGGGGTTGATTGCAACCCTCGTCCGTTGGGACGCCACAACGTGGAGTAGGCAAGCGTTGGTCTTGGCCGAACCACGGGATAAACCACTGTGTCACATCTGTGCTTGATCTTTTGTGGTATTGTGTTTTGTTGAGACTTCACCTTAGCCACTTGGCAATAATCGTGCTAACGCTTAACAAGTTTTTGTGGCTTAAGTTTGAAGTTTTTACAGGATCACCTATTCACCCCCCCCCCCCTCTAGGTGCTCTCAATTGGTATCAGAGCCGTTCTCTTCACAAAGGGACTAACCGCCCGAAGAGATGGATCCTAAGGGGAAGGGTATTGTGATCAATGACAAAGAGAAGGAGTCCTTCGTCAACGAGCCGAAGGACGATAAGCCTACCGACTCCGGCTCGGGCCAAAGACGGAAGGAAGGGAAGAAGAAGAAGACAAGGCGCATCAAGGAGATCGTCTACTACGACAGCGACGAGTCTACTTCTTCCCAAAAGGACGAAGACCACAACGACTACGAGAGAAGGAAACCGGTTAATTCGAACTTTTCTTTTGATTACTCTCGTATTCCGCAAAGTTCACATTCACATTTGCTCTCCATTCCACTCGGCAAGCCCCCACACTTTGATGGAGAGGACTACGGATTTTGGAGCCACAAAATGCGTAGTCACCTATTCTCTCTCCATCCTAGTATATGGGAGATTGTAGAGAGTGGAATGCACTTTGATAGTTCGGATAGTCCCATGTTCATTAATGAACAAATTCATAAGAATGCACAAGCTACTACTGTTCTTCTAGCTTCCTTGTGCAGGGATGAATACCATAAAGTGAGCGGCTTGGATAACGCCAAGCAAATCTGGGACACCCTCAAGATTTCTCATGAGGGTAACGACGTCACCTTGCTCACAAAGATGGAGTTGGTGGAGGGAGAGCTTGGACGGTTCGCTATGATAAGGGGCGAGGAGCCGACGCAAACATACAACCGGCTCAAGACCCTCATCAACAAGATAAGGAGCTACGGGAGCACGCGATGGACGGACCACGATGTCGTCCGCCTAATGCTCAGGTCCTTTACCGTACTTGATCCTCATCTCGTGAACAATATTCGTGAGAATCCCAGGTACACGATGATGACGCCCGAGGAAGTGCTTGGAAAATTCGTAAGCGGGCGGATGATGATCAAGGAGGCAAGATACGTCGACGAAGCGTTGAACGGTCCGATCAACGAGCCGCAACCCCTTGCTCTCAAGGCAACACGAAGCAAGGAGGCGCTACCCAGCAAGGTGGCACAGATTAAGGCAGCCGGACTCAATGATGAAGAAATGGCTCTCATCATCAAGAGATTCAAGATGGCGCTAAATGGTCGCAAGGGGCAGCCAAGCAAGACCAAGACCAAAGGGAAGCGCTCATGCTTCAAATACGGTAAGCTTGGTCATTTTATCGCTAACTGTCCCGATAATGAAAGTGACCAGGAAAAGGGGAACAAAAGAGAGAAGAAGAAGCAATACAAGAAGGCAAAGGGCGAGGCGCATCTAGGAAAGGAGTGGGACTCGGATTGCTCCTCCTCTGACTCCGACAATGAAGGACTCGCCGCCACTGCCTTCAACAAATCGGCTCTCTTCCCCAACGAGCGTCTCACATGTCTTATGGCAAGGGAGAAGAAGGTGAGTACTCAAGATCCCACTTATGCTTCTTCTAGTGATAGTGAGTCTAGTGATGATGATGACATAGATTATTCATGCTTGTTCAAGGGCTTAGATAGATCTAAGATAGATAAAATCAATGAATTGATTGATGCATTGAATGAAAAGGATAGGCTTTTAGAAAAGCAAGAGGATTTATTGTATGATGAACATGATAAATTTGTAGAGGCACAAAAATCATATGCTTTAGAAGTAAAAAGAAATGAAATGCTTTCTTATGAACTATCTACTTGTCATGAAACCATTTCTACTTTACAAGGTGTTAACAATGATTTAAATGCTAAGTTAGAAGTAGCAAATAAATCTAAATCTTGTGTAGAACATGTTAAGATTTGCACTAGGTGTAAGGATTTCGATGTTGATGCCTGTAGTGAACACCTAGTTTTAATTTCCAAATTAAATGAGGAATTGGCTAGTCTTAATGCCTAACTTAAGACTAGCAAGAATGAAGTTGATAAAATAAAATTTGCAAGGGATGCCTACACGGTTGGTAGACACCCCTCAATTAAGGATGGTCTTGGCTTCAAGAGAGAGGCCAAGAACTTAACAAGCCATAAGGCTCCCATCTTCGTCAAGGAGAAAGGGAAGGCCCCTATGGCTAGTAGTGCTAAAAGGAACCATGCTTTTATGTATAGTGATAGGAGAAATGCTAGAAATGCTTATAATGATTTTGATTCACATGTTTATGATTCTCATGCCATGTTTGCTTCTAGTTCTTCTTATAAGCATGATAGGAATATGTGTAGGAGAAATGTTGTACATATGCCTAGGAGAAATATTGCTCATGTGCCTAGAAAGAATGTTATTCATGCTCCTAGGAAAGTAGTGAATGAACCTTCTATAATTTATTGTGCTTTAAACACTTCCTTTGCTATTTGTAGAAAGGATAGGAAAATAGTTGCTAGGAAGTTAGGGGCAAAATGCAAGGGAGACAGGACTTGCATTTGGGTCCCTAAGGACATTTGTGCTAACCTTGCAGGACCCAACAAGAGTTGGGTACCTAAGACCCAAGCCTAAATTTGCCTTGCAGGTTTATGCATCCGGGGGTTCAAGCTGGATTATCGACAGCGGATGCACAAACCATATGACGGGGGAGAAGAAGATGTTCACCTCCTACGTCAAGAATAAGGATTCCCAAGATTCAATTATATTCGGTGATGGGAATCAAGGCAAGGTAAAAGGGTTAGGTAAAATTGCAATTTCTAATGAGCATTCTATCTCAAATGTATTCTTAGTGGAGAGTCTTGGATATAATTTGCTATCTGTTAGTCAATTATGTCAAATGGGATATAATTGTTTATTTACAAATGTAGATGTGACTGTCTTTAGAAGATGTGATGGTTCACTAGCTTTTAAGGGTGTACTAGACGGCAAGCTTTATTTAGTTGATTTTGCAAAAGAAGAGGCCGGTCTAGATGCATGCTTAATGGCTAAGACTTGCATGGGCTGGCTGTGGCATCGCCGCTTAGCACATGTGGGGATGAAGAACCTCCACAAGCTTCTAAAGGGAGAACACGTGATAGGTCTAACAAATGTGCATTTCGAAAAAGATAGACCGTGTGCAGCTTGTCAGGCAGGTAAACAGGTGGGAGGAGCGCATCACAGCAAGAATGTGATGACCACGTCAAGACCTCTGGAGCTGCTGCATATGGACCTCTTCGGACCCGTCGCCTATCTAAGCATAGGAGGAAGTAAGTATGGTTTAGTTATTGTTGATGACTTTTCCCGCTTCACTTGGGTGTTCTTTTTGCAGGATAAGTCTGAAACCCAAGGGACCCTCAAGCGCTTCCTCAGGAGAGCTCAAAATGAGTTTGAGCTCAAGGTGAAGAAGATAAGGAGCGACAACGGGTCCGAGTTCAAGAACCTTCAAGTGGAGGAGTTTCTTGAGGAGGAAGGGATCAAGCACGAGTTCTCCGCTCCCTACACACCACAGCAAAATGGTGTGGTAGAGAGGAAGAACAGGACGCTAATCGATATGGCGAGGACGATGCTTGGAGAGTTCAAGACCCCCGAGTGCTTTTGGTCGGAAGCCGTGAACACGGCTTGCCACGCCATCAACAGGGTCTACCTTCACCGCCTCCTCAAGAAGACGTCATATGAGCTACTAACCGGTAACAAACCCAATGTATCTTACTTTCGTGTTTTTGGGAGCAAGTGCTACATTCTAGTGAAGAAGGGTAGAAATTCTAAGTTTGCTCCCAAAGCTGTAGAAGGGTTTTTATTAGGTTATGATTCAAATACAAAGGCGTATAGGGTCTTCAACAAATCATCGGGTTTGGTTGAAGTCTCTAGCGACGTTGTATTTGATGAGACTAATGGCTCTCCAAGAGAGCAAGTTGTTGATTGTGATGATGTAGATGAAGAAGATGTTCCAACGGCCGCTATACGAACCATGGCGATTGGAGACGTTCGGCCACAGGAACAAGATGAACGAGATCAACCTTCTTCCTCAACGATGGTGCATCCCCCAACTCAAGACGATGAACAGGTTCATCAAAAGGAGGCGTGTGATCAAGGGGGAGCACAAGATGATCACGTGATGGAGGAAGAAGCACAACCGGCACCTCCAACCCAAGTTCGAGCGATGATTCAAAGGGATCATCCCGTCGACCAAATTTTGGGTGACATTAGCAAGGGAGTAACTACTCGATCTCGATTAGTTAATTTTTGTGAGCATTACTCTTTTGTCTCCTCTATTGAGCCTTTCAGGGTAGAGGAGGCCTTGCTAGATCCGGATTGGGTGTTGGCCATGCAGGAGGAACTAAATAACTTCAAGCGCAATGAAGTTTGGACGCTGGTGCCTCATCCCAAGCAAAATGTTGTGGGAACCAAGTGGGTGTTCCGCAACAAACAGGACGAGCACGGAGTGGTGACGAGGAACAAGGCTCGACTTGTGGCAAAAGGTTATGCCCAGGTCGCAGGTTTGGACTTTGAGGAGACTTTTGCTCCTGTGGCTAGGCTAGAGTCCATTCGAATCTTGCTAGCATATGCCGCTCACCATTCTTTCAGGTTGTACCAAATGGATGTGAAGAGCGCTTTTCTCAACGGGCCAATAAAGGAGGAGGTGTACGTGGAGCAACCCCCTGGCTTCGAGGATGAGCGGTACCCCGACCACGTGTGTAAGCTCTCTAAGGCGCTCTATGGACTTAAACAAGCCCCAAGAGCATGGTATGAATGCCTTAGAGATTTCTTAATTGCTAATGCTTTCAAGGTTGGGAAAGCCGATCCAACTCTTTTTACAAAGACTTGTGATGGTGATTTGTTTGTGTGCCAAATTTATGTCGATGACATAATATTTGGTTCTACTAACCAAAAGTCTTGTGAAGAATTTAGCAGGGTGATGACGCAGAAATTCGAGATGTCGATGATGGGCGAGTTGAACTACTTCCTTGGGTTCCAAGTGAAGCAACTCAAGGACGGCACCTTCATCTCCCAAACGAAGTACACGCAAGATCTGCTAAAGAGGTTTGGGATGAAGGACGCCAAGCCCGCAAAGACGCCGATGGGAACCGACGGACACACCGACCTCAACAAAGGAGGTAAGTCCGTTGATCAAAAAGCATACCGGTCAATGATAGGTTCTTTGCTTTATTTATGTGCTAGTAGACCGGATATTATGCTTAGCGTATGCATGTGTGCTAGATTTCAATCCGATCCTAAGGAGTGTCACTTGGTGGCGGTGAAGCGAATTCTTAGATATTTAGTCGCTACGCCTTGCTTCGGGATCTGGTATCCAAAGGGGTCTAACTTTGACTTGATTGGGTACTCAGATTCCGACTATGCTGGATGTAAGGTCGATAGGAAGAGTACATCAGGGACGTGCCAATTCTTAGGAAGGTCACTGGTGTCATGGAACTCTAAGAAACAAACCTCCGTTGCCCTATCCACCGCTGAGGCCGAGTATGTTGCCGCAGGTCAGTGTTGCGCGCAACTACTTTGGATGAGGCAAACCCTCAGGGACTTTGGCTACAATCTGAGCAAAGTCCCACTCCTATGTGATAATGAGAGTGCTATCCGAATAGCGGAAAATCCTGTTGAGCACAGCCGCACAAAGCACATTGACATCCGGCATCACTTTTTGAGAGACCACCAGCAAAAGGGAGATATCGAAGTGTTTTATGTTAGCACCGAGAACCAGCTAGCCGATATCTTCACCAAGCCTTTAGATGAGAAGACCTTTTGCAGGCTGCGTAGTGAGCTAAATGTCTTAGATTCGCGGAACTTGGACTGAATTGTAGCATACATGTATTCATGCTTTTGATCATGTTCCTTTTTGCATTTTGTTGCTTATTATGGTGCTCAAGTTGTACAACACTCCCTGGACCTCACAAGTCCGTTGCAAAGTGATGCACATGTTTAGGGGGAGATGTGTTACAACTTGATCCCTTGAGACTAACCATATGCTTGAGTTTGTTTGATTTAGTCTCAAAGGAGAATTGAAAGGGAAAAGGTGGACTTGGAACATGCAAGACTTCCACTGCACTCCGATGAGAGGGTAACTTATTCCAAGTCCATCTCATGAACTCTTATTGTCATTTGCTCTAAATTGAAGATTTTGGTGAGGCAATGGGGTTATAGGGCCAAAATTGATCCCGTTTTGGTGCTTGATGCCAAAGGGGGAGAAAATAAAGGCCAAAGCAATAAATGGATCAGCTACCACTTGAGAGATTTTGAAAATAGTAGAATAGAGTTTTTTGGTTTGTCAAAATTCTTATGTTGTCTCTCTTGTCAAAAGTTGTCTTCTTGTGGGGAGAAGTATTGATTATGGGAAAAAGGGGGAGTTTTTGAAATCTTTGATCAATCTCTTTTGGAATGACTCTCTTTATGCTTCAACATGTGTGTTTAACTTAGAGATAGAGATTTGAGTTTGATTTGCAAAAACAAACCAAGTGGTGGCAAAGGATGATCCATATATGCCAAAATTGATTCAAAATAAATTTAAGTTTTATTTGAAGTGAGTTTGCACTTGTTCTAGTTGCTTTATGTTGTGTTGGCATAAATCACCAAAAAGGGGGAGATTGAAAGGGAAATGTGCCCTTGGGCCATTTCTGAGTATTTTGGTGATTGAGTGCCAACACATGTGCTTAATTGTGAATTTATGTACATGGATGAACAAGGTGCAAATCATGAAGTAAAGGTATGTTTCTGAGCCTTAGTACATTAGTTTTGTGTACTAATATATTTGTCTAAGTATTAGAAACAGAAAGAGAGAAGAGGAGAAATGACTTGGCTGTGTGAAGCCAAGACCCAGCTCGGTCTGGAGCACCGGACTGTCCGGTGTGCACCGGACAGTGTCCGGTGCGCCAGGTTGACTCGACTCGAACTGGCCGCTCTCGGGAAATTGGCCGACGGCGTACGGCTAAAATTCACCGGACTGTCCGGTGTGCACCGGACTGTCCGGTGAGCCAACGGTCGGCCGGGCCAACGGTCGGCCGCGCAATCTGCGCGGGACACGTGGCGGAGCCAACGGTCGGAAGACGGCACCGGACTGTCCGGTGTGCACCGGACATGTCCGGTGCGCCAACGGCTCTCAGATCTCCAACGGTCTGCAACGGTCGGAAGTGCCAGTTAAGGAAAGAAATCAGGCACCGGACAGTGTCCGGTGTGCACCGGACTGTCCGGTGCCCCCGACGACAGAAGGCAAGGATGGCCTTCCGGATTTGCTCTCAACGGCTCCTAGCTGCCTTGGGGCTATAAAAGGAGCCCCTAGGCGCATGGAGGAGACACACAAGCAACCTTTGAGCATTCTTGATCATCCACACTAAGTCTCTGCACATTCGTTTGTGTTTCTAAGTGATTCGAGCTCTGTTCTAAGTGAGAACTCTGAGATAGTCTTGTGAGCTCGATTCTTGGCCGTGTGTGTGCGCTTTTGCTGTGGATTTGTGTGTGTTGCTTCCCTCCCTTACTCTGTGTTTCTTTGTGATCATATACTTGTAAGGGCAAGAGACTCCAATTTGTGGAGATTCCTTGCAAACGGGATAGTGAAAGGCAAAACAAAACACCGTGGTATTCAAGTGGGTCTTTGGACCGCTTGGGAGGGGTTGATTGCAACCCTCGTCCGTTGGGACGCCACAACGTGGAGTAGGCAAGCGTTGGTCTTGGCCGAACCACGGGATAAACCACTGTGTCACATCTGTGCTTGATCTTTTGTGGTATTGTGTTTTGTTGAGACTTCACCTTAGCCACTTGGCAATAATCGTGCTAACGCTTAACAAGTTTTTGTGGCTTAAGTTTGAAGTTTTTACAGGATCACCTATTCACCCCCCCCCTCTAGGTGCTCTCAAAACGCCGTGGGCCTCGTTCCTTCCGATACACGGTGGCGGTCGCACCACAAACATCGTTGATACGGTCTCGCAAGACGATACCCCACTCGGTACAATTACAGCGGCCCACGCAAGAGCCGAGGGATTTGTGGGTACAACGGCCCACGCAAGAGCCGAGGGATTTGTGGGTTGTCTAACCCCACTCACACAACTAGGAACAAACCTAGAGCAAGTGATAATGCGGTCTAACTAACCTAAGCACTTCGCAAAGCACCTACACTAATCACCGAATGATTCTATTAAGCACTTGGGTGTTTTGGAGCAATGGAAAGATGTGTCTCACTTCACTTAGTATATATGTTGCTTAGGCTCCCACAACTCCAAATGGCCGGGTGGTGTGGTATATATAGAGCCCCAACAAAAACTAGCCGTTAGAAAGCAGTTCTACGGCTTCCTAGGGCGCACCAGACATGTGCACTGGACTGTCCGGTGGTGCACCAGACAAGCCACGTGTACTAGCCGTTAGAGGTAGCCGTTGGAGTTTCTAAAGATAGCGCACTAGACATTCCGGACATAGTGCACTGGACCTTCCAGTGAGTCATCGGTGGCACCGATGCTTTTATGCAGAACATGATGCTTCTCGTATTTTAGCCATAGCTTTTAGCTCCAAACTTCTATTTTGATGATCTTGGACTTTTTGGAAAGCTTATAAAATTATCTACATCCTAGAGTTGAAGTCATATCATTTTGAATAAATTTACACACAGGACTGTCCGGTGCAGTCAAGTCATGTGCTACTGCTTTTTAGCACACCCAATTTGGTATTATGGTCATAACTCTTAGCTCTGAACTCCAATTTTCATGATCTTGGATTTTTTTGAAAGCTTACAAAATTCGCTATATCTCAAAGTTGAAGCCATGTCAATTTAGAGTAGATTTGAAATCATGAAACACTTCCAATTTAGTTAGCCTTTCCTCTAACCTTGTCGACTTCACTTTTATTTTGTGCCTTTGCATCCCGCTTCTACATCTTGATGTGTTGGACTCTTAGCATGTATAAAGTGTCTTAAATATGACTTTGTAATGTCTTCTATGGGTCTTATAATGTCTTCTTTGAGGTGTTGCTTCCTCAGTGCCCTAGTCTAAATCACTTTTGCAGCCTGTGAACTATAAACACAAACACTAGCAAACACATTAGTCCACAAGCTACGTTGATCATCAAACACCAAAATCATTTAGCCAAATGGGGTCGGGGTCCATTTTTCTTACAACATGTTAATATTGTAGTACTAATTAGTCTTATATTACATAGATTATAACAATTGTCGTTAATATTTCTATAAGCCTAGTCGACATTAAGAAAGTTTTATTGACTTGAATACCATAGCGATACTTAAAAAAGAACTAGTTAATTAGTTGTCCGTACATTACTATGATTTATATATATAATATATAGCAGATATAAAAAAGAGAAGATATCCTTCTCAAGCACAAAAGGACTTGAGACATATTGCTTGCAGTGTTTGGTCACATTTCAAAAAAGTCTAGAGTTCGATCATGTGGTGTTTTTTTTCTTATTTGCTCGCACATCTAGGTGGGTGGTAATCGTGTGGTCTAGGGTTTGATCTCATGGTGGTTTTTTGCTTATTTGCTCTCACGTCTGGGCAGATAATAATCGCGTGGTCTAGGGTTCGATCTCGTGGTGGTTTTTTGCTTATTTGCTCGCACGTCTGGGCGGGCGGTAATCGCTTCACGCATAAAGAAACTCACACTTAAATATAGTAGAGATTAAGGGAGTATATGGTAGGCATGAATTTCTTGTTTCGTGCGAGTGTGCAGACGTCTAGCGGGAGTCGCGAGGCGCTCGCTTCACACACGAAGAAACACACGCTTAAATATAGTAGAGATTAAGGGATTATTTGGTAAACATGAATTTCTTGTTTCGCACGTGATGCATGGACGCTGGGCAGGGGTCGTGAGGCGCTCACCACATCTAGTCATCGACGGCTTGTGCTACTGGCCCAATGATGATCAAAGCTCAAAGTAGAGGTTAGAAGCAGGCGAGATAGGGAGGAGAGGCTCCCAATTCTATTATTCGTGGTGGAGGTGGTTACAAGGTGGAGGACTAGCTAAGTCTTGGCTTGGCGGCGGGCTCCGGCCTCTGGGTCCTCCTCCTATTTGTCGATCTTCTGGGCGTAATCTCGTCTGGGATCTGTCCTGGCGTCTGTTGTGCCTCTGGGGAAAGAACCTCTTTGATCCTCAAAAAAAGGGACCTCCCCTGTCCGAGGTGTGGCCTCATCTATTTATAGGCTAAGGAGGGGGTCAGTCCGTGGTGGCTCTCAGGAAGGGGTGACGGGGTAACACCACGCGTGATTATAGTCGCCTGGCTATCTCGTATTCTTTATTGCAGATGACGAGGGCAGCGTGGGCTCGAGCGCCATCATTCTAGCTATGTCGACCCCTACCCTTCATAGCTTGTGGCCGGTGCGACTCGTCATGTTGCGCCCTGCCATCAGCCTACGCACTCAGGCCTAGTTTCGATAGGTTATAAGTGTGTCGCTGACCATGGGATGTGTGGGCCATAAATGTGTCGCAGTCCGAGGGGGTCGTATGCCATGAGTGCTCTGCGGCCCGAGGGGTCGTATGTCATGAGTGCGAGGCAGGCCGGTGTCCCTGCTGTGGCTCGGCGTTAGGCGTAGTTAATGCGATCAATCATTTATGACGGGTTAGTCTTGGACCAGGCGTGAGATCCACTCGAGTGGTTTCCCTTTGGCACACTCGGTCCTCCTATCAGGTTCCACCATGCCTGTAACACTCTAAAGTCATATTCTGAATAAATTAGGAAACTCATTTTGTGATTTAAATAAATATGTTTTCGAATAATAGATTACCTAAAAGATTATTATGTGAACTATCCTTTGTGTTAAAGATCTATTCTCCAAAAAAAGAATTAAGTTAAACTATCTCTTAATATAGAGTTTACATAAGAAATTATATTCTTTTAAATAAATATGTGAAGACTATAGATTTATTTTATTGTACATCTAAAATGTGGCTATGTGTTTGAATTATTTTCTTTAATAATTATTATTATAAAACATCTTACATAAATTATTCCTTCTGATTTTCATTTGGTTAAATGGATAAATTAATTAATAAAAATGCTTTGTATAAATCATATTGAGTTTTTGTTTGTTACAATTTATGCTTGAAATATAAAATTTAACTTAGCTCTAAATTAGACTTGAATTTTAAATTAAAAAAGAAAGCATAAATTTGAAATACAAGCTAATATAATGAATTAATGTATGTTGGTTGGTTTGTTTGTAAACGACGTCCTTTAGGTAAAGTCAATACAAATTAGGATATCGCAATAAGATATTTAAGAAAATACTCCTTTCAGCTCGCGTGTAACACCCAAAAAAATTATTAATTTAAAATTTTAAATAAAAATATATTCTAAGATTTATTTAAACTGAAGGTCTAATATGATTAGTATAAATTAACAATAATATTGTTGGAATAAAAGAGATAAGTTAGAGTTCCTAATAGATAGGATATGATTGTAACAGATAAGTACCAGATTAGATCTATCATGTAACAGATTTAGTTTCGAGTTTGTTAGAGTTCCTAATATATAGGATATGGTAATAACAGATAAGTACCAGATTAGATCTATTATATAACTGCTCACCTCCTAGCCTATATAAATACATGCCACCATAACACCTCAAGCCATCAATCAAAGACTCATCTCATCCATAGCCTCGCAGCAGCCACCGCTCGTCGGTTGGCCTGCCACCGCGGGCAGGATGCCGCAGCCCCGTTGCCCTGGCCATCGACCCAGTGATGAGCACTCACGATTGAATCTCAAATACCCCATCGTGATCGAAAATCGTAGCCGTTGATCTCAGATCTATTGGCGAGATTAGATCGTGGGATCCTTTAATCTCGAGCGTTGATTTTAGATCCGACCGCTGTGATAGAATACCGATTCAGGTGAGATAAGTCTCTTATCCCTGCCGTCGGATTTGGATCCCACGGCTAGCAATCCACCGTACCCCTTCGCCATGTTTATTTTTCTAAACGAGACCCTGGGGAATTCGCTAAATAACCCATCGTCCACCCCTGGATAATATCCTTACATTTAGGTCCTAAGTTTTGCGTTTTAGACCCTAATCTCTCTGGTATTTATGCCCGAAGTCCAAATAAATCTCAGATTTAATAAAATAAACCAGAAAAATGATTTCTAGTATAAAACTAATTTCAAAAACTTGTTTAATTCATAAGTAATTCATTTTAACTCCTTTTTAATCCGTTCCAGTTGCATTAGTCTCATATTAATATTGTTTATCATCTAGTAACCTTATATTACTATGAAACCTATAGTTAAAACCTTGTATCTCACTTGTTTTATAGTAAACACCTAAACCTTCGAAAAGTCACCACTTTATATATAATCGTAACTCCGATATTAGTGGTTCTCGAACCTAGGATCTAGTTACGAAGCGTAGATCATTATTATGTAGTTTGTTCTTATATTTGGTGTGATGTTAATTTTGCCTATACCATGTTTGTTTGTATTGCTACGACTAGCGCGAGGCCACTAGTCACTTGAAGAGCAAGTTGGTACCTGGAATCTCGAGTCCCAGGCAAGTTGTGCCCTTACTTGATCATTCCTCTTTACCTAATAATATTCATATTTAATCACTGTGACATGCTCAGGTTAATTTGATGGGACCTAATAGGTTTCCCTAGCATTGTTTATCCCTCACCTTGCAAGCACATGAATTATTGGGTAGTTTTGCTATTGCTCTACTTGGTTTTGGGAAACTAATGTTTCACTATGATCATGTTCCAATTATGTTGTTGTTTAATTATTGTTCATGATAAGATCATATTGTTAATTAGAACATGGAGAACCACTTGGGAAAACAGTGCTACCACAAGAGTGGTATGGGACGCCCTTGGCTGACTAATTAGAAAAGCTAGTGGAGGACTACTGTTGGGGGCCTTCGTCCTCCGAAGGTCCTCAAAAACATGATTTGACAATGTTTTCCAAGTGGATTATGTGAACAGGTATCTTCGGACTCAGAATTATGAACATGAAGCACGGTTAGGACGAAGCCTGAACCAGACGAAGGACGAGCTGATTACCAAGCTCTTCGAAGGATGGTGCACAGCCGAAGCTGTGCGAAGGGAAGCTTCGTCGCGATAGCAGAGGGGGGAACCGACTTAGAGATGAAAAGACTACGTGGACCTTGATAGATTCTCATAAGTCATTAACAAATGTAATGGACATGAATGTAATTTTACGTGGGCTGCGTCCCACGTCTATAAATAGATGAACAGTACTCCCGTACTGTTCACGCTGACTTGGCATTTTGCTTTTGCGTCACGCTTGTACTTTTTACCTTCTCTCAGGACCGAAGGTACACTTGTAATTTGAAATCATTTCTATTTTTCCATGTTAATAAAATAGAAATGATTTTATGTTGTTTATATTATATTTCGTGTTTTATATGAATCCTTCGTCATTACTTGTTATATTTACGAAGGTATGTCCCTTATGACCTTCGTCCGAAACTCATTATTTCCCGAAGGGGCATAATGTTTCGAAGGACGAAGGACTTTAACATTTAACACTTTTTATGTTGCCTTGCTCTTAACTCTTAGCATTTGAGAACAAGTCCCCAACAACTACCTTACCCGAAAGGGGCAAGGACAGTAGGGGAGTGGTCAGTGTAGGGAGGTCCTTGGGTTGATTTTGCTGCGATGGCGGTCAGGCGAGGGATCCCTACATTGGAGCTTCCTAGAAACTATAGCGGGTTTTCTGAAGCTAGTGAAACTTTGTAAAGGCCTCGTAGTATTACCCTGCCTCGCCTCCTTGGTAGAGGTGTATGGGATTCATGACCCCTTGACAGATGGGTAACATGACTTGTGGATAAAGATGTACAACCTCTGCAGAGTGTAAAACTTGTATATCAGTCGTGCTCACGGTCATGAGCAGCTCGGACACTCACATGATTAAATTATGGAACTAAACTTAATTTGTCATATGCATTGCATCGCGGGTGTTGTTACCAATTTCGATCTATTACTTATTCGGGTGGTATCTACTTACACTTAGTAACTACTAATAAAATTTGGACCAACTTTAAAAGCAATGCTCAGCTTTAACCATCCTCTTTGGTAAGTCTTACACTTCACATGAGCTCCCACCTTTGGTGAGTTCATGCACATTATTCCCCACAACTTGTTGAGCGATGAACGTATGTGAGCTCACCCTTGTTATCTCACACCCCCACAGGTCAAGAACAGGTATCACAGGATGAGGCACATGGAGAATGCTGCGATGTGATCGTGAGAGGTCTAGATCGTCGTCTCCCAGTCAACTTTGGATTGCTGGATCGTTGTCTCCATATGATGTATTTATTTATTTATTTTGTACAGAACTCATATTATATAGTGAAGATGTGACATTCATTTTTGTACCATGAGTCATCATATGTGTGTCTTGGTCCTAGCACACTTGGTGATTATTTCGCGCTCGGGTCTTAGTGCCCCTGAAACCTGGGTGTGACAATGCCGGACCCCGGGCTTGTGTCGTGGGGTTCGTCCGTGGCGGGTTCTTCCTAGGTAGACGTTTACCTATCTCCTTCTATTGACCAGTGGACCCCAGTTGCTAGAGGCCTTTTTCCTAGTGTGCTCGCTGATCGATGGCCCCCAGGGATCGGAGATCGTACCTCCGACATCGGTCCTCTAGCTAATCTTAGAGGTGGTTTATGTTTAATAATAATAATGATGATGACGACGACGACGATGATGACGACGACGATGACGATGACGACGGCGATAATGATAATAATAATAATAATATAAATTCAGTTTGGTTTCTAGAAAATTGTAATTGATTACTAGCTATACTCCAACAAGGATATGTAAAAATGGGAATCTAAATGCATGTTTGGATTATATAGTTAGCCGAAAGGATAAACCTAATACCATGTTCAATCGAGTATCAAAATACATGTTTGAGAAGATGATCGTCCATATATAGGTATTCTCTCACATCATATCTAAAATGGGTATCAAGCATAGGTTACCTATTGAAGATGCTACGGTATCTATCATTTAGATATTTATAATGGTTTGAGAGTCAATGGTGCGAGAGACACACCAAGGTAGCACACACAGATCTCACTACATCCAAAGACAATGTGAAATTTTAAAACTCTAACTAAGGCTATCTCCAATACTTTATCTATCTCTATCGTCAGGGTCGAAGGCACGTGAGACCATCGTGGTCGGGGTTAGGACAACTTTGTACGAACCGCACCGCTGGTACCCAAATTTTTTTCACCGGCCAAGACCCCAGTAAAATATAGATACGACCCCGGCAGCCCAATAGCACAGCCAACAATCCCTTGATAGAATTAGCACCACGGCTACTAGCAGCCAGGCATCCAGCACTTGAGCAAAATTAGGAATTGCAGCCTAGAAGTCGAAGCCCAGTAGCCAGCTTCTTGCCCTCTCCACGTGTTTCCATTGGGACTCTTCGTCTGATCGTTTCTTCCTCTCCCAACTTAGGCGATGGCGACTCCAAACTCCTTGTTCTTTCAAACTCCATTGAAGCGTTCAACAAGGCTGCTCTACCGGAATCGCGTTCTTTGCGAGTGTCTAAGGCTATTTTACACTCGGCAAAAAATATTTGGCAAAATATTTTTTGCTGAGTACTTTTTTTCGAGTGTCGAAAATCACTCGGCAAAGAAAAATACTCGGCAAATTAAGAATCGAAAAAATAGTAAACATTTTTTAAATTTTATAGGAACAATTATTCTACAACCACTACCTATTCAAACTCGCAACCTCTCTCTCGCGCATACCCTCCTCTACCACTACACTACTACATCAATTATGTTTATATTACGTTTTCATTCCTCATGTACTATAACAAATCGAGAGTAATTTGATTATTTAAGACACTCAATAAATTTATTTGAAAATGTGACTAACTATAAAGTTACATAACTTTTTGAGATCTACAAGTTCTATTTTGATAGTTTCTACATCCGATGCCGTTTACAAAATTTGAATTTCAAATCTAAAAACTTCACACGAATTTTTCAATGATAAGAAGATTTCAAATCAAAAAATTGTCAATTACAAAGTTTCATAACTCTTCAATACCTACAACTTTTATTTTGATGGTTTTTCCATCCGAGATAGTTTGAAAAATTCAAAATTTAAAATTCAAACATAGTTTTGCATGACAAGATGATTTCAAACCAAAACATTGTCAACTACAAAGTTTCATAAATCTTCAATACCTACAACTTTCATGTTGGTGGTTTTCTCTTTCGAGGTCGTTTTCAAAATTCAAAATTTTAAATTTTTAAATTCATACGTAGTTTTCGTTGACAAAATGACTTCAAATGAAAAAGTTGTCAACTACAAAATTCTATAACTTCTTAAAATCTACAAAGTTTATTATGGTTGTTTGGTCATTTATTCATCTCACATGATAGTTCTAACAATATGCACAAATCTTATACATCTCTCTCGTAGTTTCAGAAACTACGAGAGATATAGGTTTTATGAACAAATTTATTTTTATTTTGTCATATGAAGAAATATTCAAAATATAAATTATAGATCATGATGAGTTATACAATTTTGTAGTTGAAAACTTTTTCATTTTAATTAATTTACTGCTTTAAAATTGATTTTTAAATTATATTTGCCTAGTGTCAAAAATAAAACACTCGACAAAGAGCTTCTTTGCCGAGTGTTTTCTTTTACCAAGGTTTTTTGCGTGGCACTCGGCAAAGAGCTTCTTTGCCGAGTGCCCGAAAAAAAACACTCGGCAAAGAGTCAAATTCTGATAGTGTCAAGACTTAGGTAAATTCAAATCTAATCTAAACCAAAGCACTCGTACTGATGAACCCCCTGCTCATTTTTAATAATATAATCAAAATTCAAAAGGCAAAGCAACAAGCTAGGATTTTCACCTTCTCATTTCAACAAAGTTCTCAGGTCTTGAGTCTTGACTTCCTAAGTTCCTATATTGTATGTTCGTGTTCTAGCAAAATGACAAGTAAGGAATAATTGATTTTTAAGCATGTGCAGCTATTTATGCATTCAATATTTACGCATTGTTTGATTTTGTATTATTGTTAACTAATTATATAGGTAATCAAAGCACATTGGAACATTTTTTGAAAAGGAAATTAACCCCAGCAAGTAATAACGAGAATCCAGAGGGAGGCACTTCACGACGAGATGACAACAACAGTGCTAATGTTGATGGAGGCACATCAAGAAGAGGTCTAAATGCACCAAACACCAACTGTGGTACTCATCGCCGTTTACGGATCTGACGACATGAGGTAAATTTTGATGAGCTTCCATATGATCCAGCAGATAGAAGGAGAATTTCAGATTATATAGGTAAAATGTCACAAAATGAGATAAGAAGAAAGTATTTGATTAGAGGTCCTTTTAGGCCACCAGCTGGTTTTAAGTATCCACCAAAGATGATAGCTGGGTCTCCACGTTGATTTCAACATGAATGGTTCAAAGAATATGATTGGCTAGAGTATAGTGAAAAAGTGGATAAATGTTTCTGTTTATACTGCTATTTATTCCAAGACTGTAATGAGGGCAGGTGGGAATGATGCATTTGCAAAAGATGGTTGGGATGGCTTTAACAAAAAGGATAGGCTTCAAAATCATGTAGGCACTCGGCCTAATAGCTTTCATAACACCACAGTTAAAAAATGTAACAGCTTAATGAAGCCTAAACGATCGATTGGTACTACTCTCAACAAGCAGAAAGTTGTCACTAAAGAGGAGCATCTTGTTAGATTTAATACTTATTGTCGGGGACCATAATTAGGGGTACCCTCAAGGCTCCTAATTCTCAGCTGGTAACCCCCATCAGCATGAAGCTGCAAAGGCCTGATGGGTGCGATTAAGTCAGGGATCAGTCCATTCGAGGGACACGATCATGCCTCACCCGAGCCTAGCCTCGGACAAGGGCAGCCGACCCCGGAGGATTTCCGTCTCGCTCGAGGCCCTCCTTTTTTAGCGGCAAACATATTCCCGGCTCGCCCGAGGCCCTGCCTTCGCTAAGAAGCAACCCTGACCAAGTCACCGCACCGACCGACCAAGTCGCAGGAGCATTTAATGCAAAGGTGGCCTGACACCCTTATCCTGGCACGCTGAAAGTCGCCTAGAGGGGGGGTGAATAGGGCGAAACTGAAAATCACAAAAATAATCACAACTACAAGCCGGGTTAGCGTTAGAAATATAATAGAGTCCGCGAGAGAGGGCGCAAAACAAATCGCAAGCGAATAATGAAGTGAGACACGCGGATTTGTTTTACCGAGGTTCGGTTCTCTCAAACCTACTCCCCGTTGAGGAGGCCACAAAGGCCGGGTCTCTTTCAACCCTTCCCTCTCTCAAACGGTCCCTCGGACCGAGTGAGCTTCTCTTTCTCAAATCACTTGGGAATCAAACTTCCCGCAAGGACCACCACACAATTGGTGTCTCTTGCCTCAATTACAAGTGAGTGTTTGATCACAAGAAAGAATGCCAAAGAAAAAGAAGCGATCCAAGCGCAAGAGCTCAAAAGAACACTACAAATCACTCTCTCTAGTCACTAGGGCTTTGTGAGGAGTTGGGAGAGGATTTGATCTCTTTTGGTGTGCTTTGCAATGAATGCTAGCTCTTGTATAGTGGTTGGAAGTTGGAAAACTTGGATGCAATGAATGGTGGGGTGGTTGGGGTATTTATAGCCCCAACCACCAAACTTGACCGTTGGTGGAGGCTGTCTGTCGTATGGTGCACCGGACAGTCCGGTGCACACCGGACATGTCCGGTGCCCCCGCCACGTCATCAATGCCGTTGGATTCTGACCGTTGGAGCTTCTGACTTCTGGGCCCGCCTGGATGTCCGGTGCACACCGGACATCACCTGTTCATTGTCCGGTGCGCCAGTATGGGCGCGCCTGACTTCTGCGCGCGCAGAGCGCGCATTAAATGCGCCGCAGGGAGCCGTTGGCGCCGAAATAGTCGTTGCTCCGTGGTTACACCGGACAGTCCGGTGCACACCGGACATGTCCGGTGAATTATAGCGGAGCGGCTGCTGCGCGATCCCGAGGCTGGCGAGTTGAGGAGGCCGCGCTTCCTTGGAGCACCGGACACTGTCCGGTGTACACCGGACAGTCCGGTGAATTATAGCGAAGCAGCCTGAGAAATTCCCGAAGGTGGCGAGTTCGAGTTGGAGTCCTCTGGTGCACCGGACACTGTCCGGTGTACACCGGACAGTCCGGTGCCTCCAGACCAGAGGTACCTTCGGTTGCCTCTTTGCTCCTTTGTTGAATCCAAAACTTGATCTTTTTATTGGCTGAGTGTGAACCTTTTGCACCTGTATAACTTATACACTAGAGCAAACTAGTTAGTCCAATATTTGTGTTGGGCAATTCAACCACCAAAATTATTTTAGGGACTAGGTGTAAGCCTAATTCCCTTTCAATCTCCCCCTTTTTGGTGATTGATGCCAACACAAACCAAAGCAAATATAGAAGTGCATAATTGAACTAGTTTGCATAATGTAAGTGCAAAGGTTGCTTGGAATTGAGCCAATATAAAAACTTACATGATGCGCATGGATTGTTTTCTTTATTTTTGACATATTGGACCACATTTGCACCAAAAGTTTTGTTTTTGCAAACTCTTTTGTAAATTCTTTTCAAAGTCCTTTTGCAAGATAGTCAAAGGTAAATGAATAAGATTTTGCAAGACATTTTCAAGTTTTGAAATTTTCTTCCTTTGTTCAAAATGCCTTCCCTTTGACTAAACAAAACTCCCCCTCAAATAAAGTCTCCTCTTAGTGTTCAAGAGGGTTTTAAGACATCAAATTTGAAAATACTACTTACTCCCCCTTTAGAACACAAAGAGATACCAATTTTGAAATTTACCAATTGAAAATCATCAATTTTAAAATTAGTTTGATGGTGCGGTCCTTTTGCTTTGGGGCTCATATTTTCTCCCCCTTTGGCATGAATCGCCAAAAACGGAAATATTAGAGCCCATAGAAGTACTTTCTCTCCCTTTGGTCATAAATAAAACATATGAGTAAAGATTATACCAAGGATGGAGAGAGATGCGGAGCGACGGCGAAGGATGAGTAGTAGAGTGGAGTGGAAGCCTTGTCTTCGCCGAAGACTCCAATTCTCTTTCAATATACCTATGACTTGGTTTGGAATACACTTGAAAACACATTAGTCATAGCATATAAAAGAGACATGATCAAAGGTAGTATAATGAGCTATGTGTGCAAGCTTAGCAAAAGAAATTCCTAGAATCAAGAATATTAAGCTCATGCCTAAGTCTGGTAAAAGATTGTTCATCAAGTGGCTTGGTAAAGATATCGGCTAATTGATCTTTAGTGTTAATGTATGAAATCTCGATATCCCCCTTTTGTTGGTGATCCCGAAGAAAATGATACCGAATGACTATGTGTTTAGTGCGGCTATGCTCAACGGGATTATCCGCCATGCGGATTGCACTCTCATTATCACACAGAAGAGGAACTTTGGTTAATTTGTAACCGTAGTCCCGCAGGGTTTGCCTCATCCAAAGCAATTGCGCGCAACAGTGGCCTGCGGCAATATACTCGGCTTCGGCGGTAGAAAGAGCGACCGAATTTTGCTTCTTTGAAGCCCAAGACACCAAGGACCTTCCCAAGAACTGGCAAGTCCCCGATGTGCTCTTTCTATTAATCTTACACCCTGCCCAATCGGCATCTGAATAACCAATCAAATCAAAAGTGGATCCCCGAGGGTACCAAAGCCCAAACTTAGGAGTATAAGCCAAATATCTCAAGATTCGTTTTACGGCCGTAAGGTGTGATTCCTTAGGGTCAGCTTGAAATCTTGCACACATGCATACGGAAAGCATAATGTCCGGTCGAGATGCACATAAATAAAGCAATGAACCAATCATCGACCGGTATACCTTTTGATCAACGGACTTACCTCCCGTGTCGAGGTCGAGATGCCCATTTGTTCCCATGGGAGTCTTGATGGGCTTGGCATCCTTCATTCCAAACTTGCTTAGAATGTCTTGAGTATACTTTGTTTGGCAAATAAATGTGCCCTCTTGGAGTTGTTTGACTTGAAATCCTAGAAAATACTTCAACTCCCCCATCATAGACATCTCGAATTTCTGTGTCATGATCCTACTAAATTCTTCACATGTAGATTTGTTAGTAGACCCAAATATAATATCATCAACGTAAATTTGGCATACGAACAAATCATTGTCAAGAGTTTTAGTGAATAAAGTAGGATCGGCTTTGCCGACTTTGAAGCCATTAGCAATAAGGAAATCTCTAAGGCATTCATACCATGCTCTTGGGGCTTGCTTGAGCCCATAAAGCGCCTTAGAGAGCCCATAAACATGGTTAGGGTACTCACTGTCTTCAAAGCCGGGAGGTTGCTCAACATAGACCTCCTCTTTGATTGGTCCATTGAGGAAGGCACTCTTCACGTCCATTTGATAAAGCTTGAAGCCATGGTAAGTAGCATAGGCCAATAATATGCGAATTGACTCAAGCCTAGCTACGGGTGCATAGGTTTCACCAAAATCCAAACCTTCGACTTGTGAATACCCCTTAGCCACGAGTCGAGCTTTGTTCCTTGTCACCACACCATGCTCGTCTTGCTTGTTGCGGAAGACCCACTTGGTTCCTACAACATTTTGATTAGGACGTGGAACTAAATGCCATACCTCATTCCTTGTGAAATTGTTGAGCTCCTCTTGCATCGCCATCACCCAATCCGAATCTTGAAGTGCTTCCTCTACCCTGTGTGGCTCAATAGAGGAAACAAAAGAGTAATGTTCACAAAAATGTGCAACACGAGATCGAGTAGTTACCCCCTTATGAATGTCGCCGAGGATGGTGTCGACGGGGTGATCTCGTTGTATTGCTTGGTGGACTCTTGGGTGTGGCGGTCTTGGTTGTTCATCCTCCTTGTCTTCATCATTTGCATCTCCCCCTTGATCGTTGCCGTCATTTTGAGGTGGCTCATCTTCTTGATCTTCTTGTTCAATATCTTGAGCCTCATCCCCAATTTGAGTTGGTGGAGATACTTGCATGGAGGAGGATGGTTGATCTTGTGCATGTGGAGGCTCTTCGGATTCCTTAGGACACACATCCCCAATGGACATGTTCCTTAGCGCTATGCATGGAGCCTGTTCTTCACCTATCTCATCGAGATCAACTTGCTCTACTTGAGAGCCGTTAGTCTCATCAAACACAATGTCACAAGAAACTTCAACAAGTCCTGAGGACTTGTTAAAGACTCTATATGCCCTTGTGTTTGAGTCATATCCTAGTAAAAAGCCTTCTACAGTTTTAGGAGCAAATTTAGATTTTCTACCTCTTTTGACAAGAATAAAACATTTGCTACCAAAAACTCTAAAATATGAAATATTGGGCTTTTTACCGGTTAGGAGTTCATAGGATGTCTTCTTGAGGATTCGGTGAAGATATAACCGGTTGATGGCGTAGCAAGCGGTGTTGACCGCTTCGGCCCAAAACCGATCCGGTGTCTTGTACTCATCAAGCATGGTTCTTGCCATGTCCAATAGAGTTCGATTCTTCCTCTCCACTACACCATTTTGTTGTGGAGTGTAGGGAGAAGAGAACTCATGCTTGATGCCCTCCTCCTCAAGGAAGCCTTCAATTTGAGAGTTCTTGAACTCCGTTCCATTGTCGCTTCTAATTTTCTTGATCCTTAAGCCGAACTCATTTTGAGCCCGTCTCAAGAATCCCTTTAAGGTCACTTGGGTATGAGATTTGTCCTGCAAAAAGAACACCCAAGTGAAGCGAGAATAATCATCCACAATAACTAGACAGTACTTACTCCCGCCGATGCTTATGTAAGCGATCGGGCCGAATAGGTCCATGTGTAGGAGCTCCAGTGGCCTGTCGCTAGTCATGATGTTCTTGTGTGGATGATGAGTACCAACTTGCTTCCCGGCTTGGCATGCGCTACAAATCCTGTCTTTCTCAAAATGAACATTGGTTAGTCCTAAAATGTGTTCTCCCTTTAGAAGCTTGTGAAGATTCTTCATTCCAACATGGGCTAGTCGGCGGTGCCAGAGCCAACCCAAGTTAGTCTTAGCAACCAAGCAAGTGTCGAGTTCAGCTCTATCAAAATCTACCAAGTATAGCTGACCCTCTAACACTCCCTTGAATGCTATTGAATCATCACTTCTTCTAAAGACAGTAACACCTATATCAGTAAATAGACAGTTGTAGCCCATTTGACATAATTGGGATACGGAAAGCAAATTGTAATCTAAAGAATCTACAAGAAAAACATTGGAAATAGTATGGTCAGGTGATATAGCAATTTTACCCAATCCTTTGACCAAACCTTGATTTCCATCCCCGAATGTGATAGCTCTTTGGGGATCTTGGTTTTTCTCATATGAGGAGAACATCTTTTTCTCCCCAGTCATGTGGTTTGTGCACCTGCTGTCGAGTATCCAACTTGAGCCCCCGGATGCATAAACCTACAAAACAATTTTAGTTCTTGACTTTAGGTACTCAAACGGTTTTGGGTCCTTTGGCATTAGAAACAAGAACTTTGGGTACCCAAACACAAGTCTTGGAGCCCTTGTGTTTGCCCCCAACAATTTTGGCAACTACCTTGCCGGATTTACTAGTAAGCACATAAGAAGCATCAAAAGTTTTAAATGAAATAACATGATCATTTGATGCATTAGGAGTTTTCTTTCTAGGCAACTTAGCACGGGTGGGTTGCCTAGAACTAGATGTCTCACCCTTATACATAAAAGCATGATTGGGGCCAGAGTGAGACTTCCTAGAATGAGTTCTCCTAATTTTGCTCTCAGGATAACCGGCAGAGTACAAAATGTAACCCCCGTTATCCTGAGGCATGGGAGCCTTGCCCTTAACAAAGTTAGATAAGTTCTTAGGAGGGGCATTAAGTTTAACATTGTCTCCCCTTTGGAAGCCAATGCCATCCTTGATGCCAGGGCGTCTCCCATTATAGAGCATACTTCTAGCAAATTTAAACTTTTCATTTTCTAAGTTATGCTCGGCAATTTTTGCATCTAATAATGCTATATGATCATTTTGTTGTTTAATTAAAGCCATGTGATCATGAATAGCATTGATATCAACATCTCTACATCTAGTACAAATAGAAACATGCTCAACATTAGATGTAGAGGGTTTGCAAGATTTTAGTTCTACAACCTTAGCATGCAACATATCATTCTTAGTTCTAAGGTCGGAAATTGTAACATTGCAAATATCTAATTCTTTAGCCTTAGCAATTAATTTCTCATTCTCATTTCTAAGGCTAGCAATAGAAACATTCAACTCATCAATCCTAGCAAGCAAATCAACATTATCATTTCTAGGATGGGAAGTTGAATCAATACAAACATGAGAATCAACCTTAGCAATTAATTTGGCATTTTCATTTCTAAGGTTGGCAATAGTGTCATGGCAAGTGCTTAGCTCACTAGATAATTTGTTACATTTTTCTACCTCTAGAGCATAAGCATTTTTAACCTTAACATGCTTCTTATTTTCCTTGATTAGGAAGTCCTCTTGGGAGTCCAAGAGATCATCCTTTTCATGGATGGCACTAATTAGCTCATTTAATTTTTCCTTTTGTTCCATGTTAAGGTTGGCAAAAAGGATACGCAAATTATCTTCCTCACCACTAGCATTATCATCACTAGAAGATTCATATTTGGTGGAGGAGTTAGATTTAACCTTCTTCCTTTTGCCGTCCTTTGCCATGAGGCACTTGTGGCCGACGTTGGGGAAGAGAAGTCCCTTGGTGACGGCGATGTTGGCGGCGTCCTCGTCGTCGGAGGAGGAGTCAATGGAGCTCTCGTCGGAGTTCCACTCGCGGCACACGTGGGCATCGCCGCCCTTCTTCTTGTGGTACCTCTTCTTTTCTCTTCTCTTGCCCTTCTTGTCGTTGTCCCTGTCACTGTCACTTGATAATGGACATTTAGCAATAAAGTGACCGGGCTTACCACACTTGTAGCAAACCTTCTTGGAACGGGATTTGTAGTCCTTCCCCTTCCGTTGCTTGAGGATTTGCCAAAAGCTTTTGATGATTAAGGCCATCTCCTCATTGTCGAGCTTGGAGGCGTCAATTGGTTGTCTACTTGGCGTAGACTCTTCCTTCTTCTCCTCCGTTGCCTTGAAGGCCACCGGTTGCGCCTCGGATGTGGAAGGTTCGTCAAGCTCGTTGATCTTCTTTGAGCCCTTAATCATGCATTCAAAGCTCACAAAATTCCCGATAACTTCCTCGGGGGTCATTAGTGGATATCTAGGATTACCACGAATTAATTGAACTTGAGTGGGGTTAAGGAAAATAAGAGCTCTTAAAATAACCTTAACCACCTCGTGGTCATCCCACTTTTTGCTCCCGAGGTTGCGCACTTGGTTCACCAAGGTCTTGAGCCGATTGTACATGTCTTGTGGCTCCTCCCCTTGGCAAAGACGGAAGCGATCGAGCTCCCCCTCGATCGTTTCCCGCTTGGTGATCTTGGTGAGTTCATCACCCTCGTGCGCCGTCTTGAGTAGGTCCCAAATCTCCTTTGCGTTCTTCAACCCTTGCACTTTGTTGTATTCCTCCTTGCTTAGAGAGGCGAGGAGAATGGTTGCGGCTTGGGAGTTGAAGTGCTCGATTTGGGCCACTTCGTCCGTGTCATAATCCTCATCCCCTATTGATGGTACCTGTACTCCAAACTCAACAACATTCCATATACTTTTGTGGAGTGAGGTTAGATGAAATTTCATTAAATCACTCCACCTAGCATAATCTTCGCCATCAAAAGTTGGCGGTTTGCCTAATGGAACGGAAAGCAATGGAGTATGTCTAGATGTATGGGGATAGTGTAAGGGGATCTTACTAAACTTCTTGCGCTCTTGGCGCTTAGAAGTTACGGACGGTGCATCAGAGTCGGAGGTGGATGTTGATGAAGTGTCGGTCTCGTAGTAGACCACCTTCCTCATCCTCTTGTCGCCTTTCCGATGCGACTTGTGAGAAGAAGATTTTTCCTTCTTCTCTTTGTGGTGAGAAGAGGAAGATCTTTTCTCCTTCCGTTTGGAGGAGCCCTTCTTCTTCTCCCTCCTCTTGGTGCGGGACTCTTCCGATGAAGTGCTCCCTTGGCTTGTAGTGGGCTTGTCGCCGGTCTCCATCTCCCTCTTGGTGTGATCTCCCGACATCACTTCGAGCGGTTAGGCTCTAATGAAGCACCGGGCTCTGATACCAATTGAAAGTCGCCTAGAGGGGGGGTGAATAGGGCGAAACTGAAAATCACAAAAATAATCACAACTACAAGCCGGGTTAGCGTTAGAAATATAATAGAGTCCGCGAGAGAGGGCGCAAAACAAATCGCAAGCGAATAATGAAGTGAGACACGCGGATTTGTTTTACCGAGGTTCGGTTCTCTCAAACCTACTCCCCGTTGAGGAGGCCACAAAGGCCGGGTCTCTTTCAACCCTTCCCTCTCTCAAACGGTCCCTCGGACCGAGTGAGCTTCTCTTTCTCAAATCACTTGGGAATCAAACTTCCCGCAAGGACCACCACACAATTGGTGTCTCTTGCCTCAATTACAAGTGAGTGTTTGATCACAAGAAAGAATGCCAAAGAAAAAGAAGCGATCCAAGCGCAAGAGCTCAAAAGAACACTACAAATCACTCTCTCTAGTCACTAGGGCTTTGTGAGGAGTTGGGAGAGGATTTGATCTCTTTTGGTGTGCTTTGCAATGAATGCTAGCTCTTGTATAGTGGTTGGAAGTTGGAAAACTTGGATGCAATGAATGGTGGGGTGGTTGGGGTATTTATAGCCCCAACCACCAAACTTGACCGTTGGTGGAGGCTGTCTGTTGTATGGTGCACCGGACAGTCCGGTGCACACACTACAGGAAACACCTAAATTTTCGTGGGCCAAAAGCCCACGAAAATAAGCCTAAACCGACGAAAATAGACTATTTTCGTCGGCAGACCGACGAAAATAGCCGCCGAAAATAAGTTCGACGAAAATAGGCACCTATTTCCGTCGGTACCGACGAAAAATACCTATTTTCGTCGGCTTTCCCAAGGCCGACGAAAATAATTGGTCGACTGACTATTTTCGTCGGCCTTGGGAAAGCCGACGAAAATACGCCCAGGCTATTTTCGTCGGCCAGATGGGGCCGACGAAAATACATGCCCGATATTTTCGTCGGCCCGCTGATGGCCGACGAAAATATGTTCCCAGGATATTTTCGTCGGCCACCACCGAGGCCGACGAAAATTGATGGTTCCCCCCCAAAACAGATTTTTCTGCACCTATTAATAATTCACAGCAAAATACACAATATCACAATTCACATATATACAGATTCACAATCAAAATACATAATTCACAAAACACATTCACATATACATATCACAAAACACATTGACATATACATATCACAAAACACATTCACATATACATAAATAGTCCATAGTCCATAGTCCATAAGTCCATAGTCCATAAGTCCATAGTCCATACATAGTTTCAATACCATAAGTCCATAGTTTCAAACAAACTCACTACTCACTAATCACTCCTGCGGGCTGTGGGAGTTTTGGCCACTCCCTCCTCCACCACCAGGAAGGTGGCCACTCCCTCCAGAACCATGGACGAGGAAGTCGTGGACGTTGACAGCACCCTCCTGAGCATGTGACGTTGAACCCTGCAATTCATCAATCATTCAAATAAGGTTGTGTTTTGCTATCCCTATACCTATACTGGCTATGTTTGGTCACTATTTGCATAAAACTAAACATGGAACGTCACCTGTGATCCATGGTGATAAGGATGCTGTGCATGCATCCACGGGTACTGTTGTGCTGGCCACCCCTGAGGTGGTGGCACCCACCCCGTCGGTGGCGGTGCCATCCACGCTTGAAATGGCTGCGATCCTTGGGGTGGTGGAGGCGTCCAAGTGCCTGGAGGTGCCTGCGTCCAGCCAACACCGGTCCACTGTGGCTGCGACGCTGGAGCTTGTCCTGGCCATTGTCCCCATCCTTGTGCCTGCGATCCATTTTTTATAATAAAAAAAGAGTTGCTATGGAATTGAAGTGTTCAGATAGTGTTACCTGGGGAGGGCGAAAAGCGGGCAAGTTCATATCAGGGCCGAGTCGAGTAGTCATTTCCTGCAAATGGATGAAACGTTAGAATCGCAACACTATACTTTGAATTCAATGACACGTGATGAGATAGACGAATTACCTGAAAATAAGAAGTCATATACTGCGTCAGCTGTCCGACCTGCTCCTGCGCTGCTCGAGCCTGCTCCTGTGCGAGTCGAGCCTGCTCCTGTGCTGCCCGAGTCTCCTCCTCCAGCTGAGCCTCTCGAGCAGACTTGGAGCGAGAACTCCCTGCCGAAGACGATGTCTTCCCTTGACCTATGGTCCTGTTGTACTCCACAACGCCGGTGCCAAAGGCAAACCTGCATGATACACATAGTTGAGCCATTAAGTGGACACATTCTTGTTAATGAAATTGTCGAATCAAAGACAACCACCTCACCTGCCATGCTTTCTACCCCCACCACTGTGGTACAACGCCGAGGCATCTAAGTCTGAATGCATCCAGTCGAAATCAGGCCCATGGCGTTGAGTCATTTCCTCCCCATATGCATTCTGCAAAGAAAGTTAGAGTTGGAGTTAGACACAAATCATGCAATTTAATTCGTAAATACAAACTTGTTTACCATTTTCTCCCTTGCCGCCTCGCTGCATAGCTCATCAGGGTTCGCTGGATCAGGCCCACGGTGACCACGGACGTAAACCTCCATAAAACTTGGAGCAACTCCACTTTCAGCTTCCTGCATGAAAAAGAAGAGTTAAACCATAGAATTGTAATAGATGTAACATACAAGTTTGATTTATACACTTACCATGCGGCGTGCGGTACCAAGGTGTCCATCGGCGCCGTACCTATGCCCCGGTCCTTCAGTGCCACGGTTGGCACGGTGCTTGTTGGACTCTGCAATCCACTCAGGCGACGCCCATCTCTTAGCCAACCACCTCCAGGCTTCCATGTCCTTCGCCAGCCAATCCACAACGCTCTCCAAGTACTGCTCCTTTGTGAGGTAGATCTCATTGGCCCCTAATGCTTTGCTCATTTTCTGCCCCTTTATCTTCTTGTAGTAGTAGTTGACGGCCGCGATGCGAGCATTGTACATGGCATCCTTGATGACCTTATCAGCGCACTTCCGAAAGTGTCTCTTCACACGTGCCCACTGAGCCTGATCCGCCTCGATGTCATCCGGCAATTGGAACCTCCCCTACATATCAATGGAGAAGTTAAGTTAAAGTAAGATTAGGAGAAGCAATAATGCAGTGAATTGCTTATATACGAAAGTAAACTCACCCAGAACTCGTCCCACACAGCCACCTGACAAGTCCTTGGTTTTTGTTCTGAACTTCCCCCTCCGCTACTGCTTTCCCCTGGCTGGACATAGTCCTTCAGACCCCAGTCGACCCACTGCATAGCCGCGAACCTCTCGCCATTGAGCTCCACCATGCCAGGGTAGTAGAAGCGACAGAGGCTACCCAACACCGCGTTCACCTTGGGACGTCTGCCTGTACCGTCCCAAGTCAAGTCTTCCCATGACCTACAAACATTAATAAAACAAGTAAACCAGTGCAATCACGTTCATATTAAAAAATTAACACAACAGAAATAAGCCCCACCATTCTCCATGCGGCCGGATGAGCCTCCTCTCAGCAGGCCTTGGACCAAGTGCATTGCTCTTCTTATACCTAAGTATACAAGTAAATTAAATATGATGAAATGATTTAAAACTAATATCAATTAAACTAATATGCATAATAATACCTGAAGGATGTAGAACCATCTGACGCATCGCCCGCGCTGCCTGCCCCCATAGGGTCAACCTCCTCATCCTGCTCACCCTCCTCATCTTGCTCACCCTCCTCACCCTGCACATGAGCATCCTGCTGAGGAGCCTCCTGCTCACCCTCCTCACCATGCACTTCATCTAGACAGTCGAGAAGTTGCTGCTGCCTCTGTCGGCTCTGTGAGGTGCCCTGAAAAAGCCCACTGCCCGAGCTGTCCTCGCTGGCCGCGCTGCCCCCACTCCTCCTCGATCTCCTATGCTTGAACATGTTCAACTGTAGATAAATTAATGTCAAACCACAGTATATGAAACAAATAATATGAAAATTAATAATGTGAAAATTGGAATACATAGCTTAATTGATTAAATAAAAGAAACATACTAATCAAAAGTCATCCGCATCCGATGATGCTTCTTCGGCTCGTTGTTTATTCATACGCTCTTGATTTCGTTGGATCCTTACTGATCTTCTAACGACGACAGGTCGTTTGCGCTTTGACCTAGGTTCTTCAATTAAGTCGCTTGAATTGTAACAGAGATTTTCAAGGCCTTCTCCATTGGTCACATGGAATCGGTGAGCTATGTCTTGATTCGACACCGCTTCTGGTTGAAAAACAGCGTCATCGTTGTCCCTGCTCGTATTCACGTAGTCAGCACTCTCTGGAGCGACGACTTGTGGGTTGACTTTGATTGCAACCCACCAAGCCCTAAGGCTTGGGTGAGGATATGGCAGGTAGTACACTTGTTTTGCCTGATTTGCAAGGACAACATCGCTCATACTGCTCGGAATCCTAGAGCTATGCTTCACCTCGACATTACCATACTTGTCGACACGAGTCCCACTATGAGCATCAAACCAGTCGCACTCGAAAAACACGACTTTAAGTTCCTTGGGGCCATCGAAAATCAACTCTACAATGTTTTGAAGAACACCGTAATAGTCCACTACTTTGTCATCGTCAACATATGAACTTGCCAACACACCACTATTGGTGGTGGCTGCCAATGGTCGACTCTTCTCCAATTTCGCGGTTCGGAAGCGATATCCATTTACATCATAGCGAGTATAGTTCCGGACGGACACAGAGGTATGTGCCATTTGCTGCAAGTCCGGGTGCACAGAGTTTTTGGAAACCTATACAAGGAATTAGTATATGCATTATATCTTCGAAGTCCAAAATTCAAAGATTAAGTATGGACAATGAGAGAACGACAATTACTAACATAATTACGAAACCACTGCACGAAGTTTGGTCCACCTTTCAACCCATCACGTCGAAGATTTTCTAATTGGATGGTCGTAGGTTTACTAGTAGATTTCCAACATTCTTCATCAAACATGCTGGACATATTAGAAACATGGAGATTACACACTATAGAAATTATGAGATGAGAAAATGGAAGTAACTATGAGGAAAACTTACTCGAACGCCTCCTGTGTGCTGTCAATATTGCTATACATATATAGCATTAGCGTGTTCAAATCTGATCCTTCAATGTGACGTACACTCCCTTTTCCAACTGCTTTACCCGGATTCGCAAAAATTTGAAGGGTGCTTTGGGGCGATTCATTTTCGACATGAAGTCGCACTGAAGGAGCAAACACATTGTTGGCTCGAGCGAAATACCTGGTTGAGAATTGAGATATCTCCTTAAGGGCAAAAGCCTCCGCAATACACCCTTCGACTCTAGCCTTGTTGCGAACAGACGCCCTGAGCTTTTTCAACGCCCTTTCTATAGGATACATCCACCTGAATTGCACTGGTCCGCCTACCAAAGCTTCCCAAGGCAAATGCACAATTAGATGTTGCATCACATTGAAGAATCCTGGCGGAAAACCTTTTCAAATTTACAAATAAGAATTGGAATTTCTTTCTCAAATTTCTGCATCAACCTCTTCGATACCGTCTTTGCGCATACTTCCCTATAGAAGTAACTCAGCTCTGCAAATATGCTCCAAAGCTCATCCTTAAAATAGCCTCGAAACATCACGGGCATCAGCCTCTCCATAATAATATGGTAGTCATGGCTTTTCAAACCGATCAATTTACCGGTCTTCAGATTGACTGCCCGTTTCAGATTTGCCGCATATCGATCTGGAAATTTCAGATTCTTCAACCACTTAAATATTTCTTTCCTTTCATCTGGCTTGAGGCAGTAATCAGCTCGCGGCCTACTCTCATGCCCTTTATCGCTTACTTTCAACTCGAGCATCGGTCTCTTACAAATTTCAGCCATGTCTTTTCTTGCCTTCATATTATCTTTCGTTTTATCAGTCACATCGAAACATGTGCTTATGATGCTTTCAGCAACATTACGCTCTTGGTGCATCAAGTCTATGTTGTGCGGCATGATCAAGGCTTTTGCATACGGAAGATCCCATATTGATGAAATATGGGTCCAGTTGTGGTCCTCCCCGTAGCCTTGAAACCTATCATTTTCTCCTTGCTTCAGACAAGCATGCCATGCCATTATCTGCGGTGCAGTTTGCCTCTTTGGTGGCCCATTTCTGATTTTGGCTCCACTTCTGAATGCAGTAAGCGAATTCCTGAAATCATGCTTGAATGGAGTCCAACGTCGATGAGCATCAAAGAATGACACTTTCCCACCATGCTTCAATCTGAATGCATCCGTATCATTCATACATATGGGACAGCACAACCGACCATGAACACACCATCCAGACCAATCTCCATACGCCAGCAAATCATGCACTGACCACAAATAAGCAGCGCGCATGGTAAACTCCTTTTCAGTATGGCTGTCAAAAGCCTTCACACCTCTCCACAATTGTTTCAGCTCTTCAATTAAAGGGCGAACAAACATATTCAGCTTTGGCCCTGGATGCTCGGGGCCTGGGATGACTAGTGCAAGGAACATGAACTCTTCTTTATTGACCAACTCAGGAGGAAGATTATATGGCACAATGAAGACAGGCCAACACGAGTAAGGGCTTGCACTGGTATTGAAAGGTGTGAATCCGTCCGTCGATAGACCAAGCCGTACACTCCTAGGGTCGGTTGCAAATTCGGGATCAAACTCGTCAATTGCCTTCCACGCATCACCGTCCGACGGATGGACCATTATGTCTGGATCAGTGACGAGACGTACACCATTCTTTGGCCATGTCATATGCAGAGCTATTTCCTTGTTGAGGAACAACCTTGAAAGCCGAGGAATGATGGGCAACCGACGAAGTTGCTTAGCTGCGACCTTCGTAACTACCAATTCACCCTCATCATTTGTCACCTCGACATATCTAGAAGCTTCACAATGCTTACAACGGTTCAGCTTGTCATCCTCCTCAAAGAATAGCATGCAACTGTTGGGACACACGTCGATCTTCTCATATGTCATCCCAAGACCAGCCAACATCTTCTTTGCGAAGTACATATTCTTTGGCAACTTATGATTCTCCGGGAGAACCTCGCCCATTAGTTGGACGATGTCGTTGTAAGCACTGTTTGAAATGTTGTGCTTCGACTTTATCGCCATTAGTCTTGTGAGAGTCCCAAGAACTGACATCTGAGTGTGCTCGTGCAGTCTCTCTTCCCCCGCGGCGAGTAGCCGGAAGAATTCCTGAGCATCGCGTGGAAGCTGCCCCGGCTCCTCAGCGTTCATTTCAACCTCCCTACCAAGATCATGCAACATGTCGTCCATCCTATCATGATCATCATCAAGTTCCACCTCTGCGTCAACGTGTCTAATAGACTCTCCATGCCAGTACCATACAAGGTAGTTCGGCATAAACCCACTTTTGCAAAGGTGTTTCTCCATTTCTTCCTTCTTCTGAGGCCACTTGTTCTCGCAACGATTGCAAGGACACTTCACTAGACGACCAGTTGCGTCTTTGAAAGCATGCTCAAGAAAAGCCTTTGTTACAACCATCCATTCATTCGAATGTGCCCCATCCTTTCTCCACCCGTCATACATCACCCTCCGATCACCGTCCATTTCAAAGGCTAATTAAACAAAAGACAAATAACATCAACGATCGTCCGTGGCTTAGGTGAACTCCCTATTAGGTAAAGGCCCTAAACCCACCCAAGAGTGTAGCCCGATGCTTGTGATTTGTGACGTGTAGCCTATGATTGCCGTGAAATTTCGGCAGCATAACCCCGCTGCTCTCCAAGCACACGCCTGAACACGGTGTGTTGGAGAACAACTGGGTTACACAACCGAAATTCCCCGTCAATCGTAAGGCACATGTCACAAATCACAAGCATCGGCCTACACTCTCAGGCTGTCCAAAATACGTGGACAATTCCGGAGCGGCGAACCTCACAAGCCAATGTGACGTTCGCCGTTCCCGAACGGGTGACGCATACGGTTCGCTACGGTTAACGATTAAAACTAAACTCTAAACATTAAAACATAACTCGGAGACAAAATATGAATTTGAATTAAAGCAATAAACAGTTAAACTAATCACAACACGACAAGATGACTAATATAAATTAATGACCTTGGAGCCTCGGCAATTATACTTGCCTGATGGCGAAAATGTGGGCGAGTCGAGGCGGGCGACGGCGCAGCTGGGAGACCTTCGCGACGGAGCGGGCGAGCGTGTGGGCGGCGGCACGGCGCAGGGAGGCCGTCGCGATGCGGTACAGCGCGCCTCGGGCGGGACGACGGCGCGGCGAGGGACGGGCGGGGTGCCTCGGACGACGGGCGTGCGGGCAGCGGCGTGGGGCTCGGCGGGCGGGCGTGGGGCTCGGCAGGCGTGCACGGGCGAGGGGCGCGACGTGTAGGGGCTAGGGGCACCGGCGTGCAGGGGCGGGCGTGGGGGCGTGGGGCTCGGCGGCGTGGGGCTCGGCGGCGTGGGCTCGGCGGCGGCGCGGGCGTCCGGCGGCGCGGGCCCGCGGCGGCGCGGCTGTGAGGGCGCGCGCGCAGGCTCCCTGCTGTGAGGGCGCGGCGCCTGCTGTGAGGGCGCGCAGGCGTGTCGGTGCGGGCACCGGCGGGCGGCGGGCGGCGTGCGGTGGCGCGGCGAGGGGAGGGCGGGCGTGGAGCAGCGGCGCGGCGAGGCGACGGCGGATTGAAACGAGTGACGCGCGATTGAAACGAGCGAGGCCGAGGACGACGATGTTGGGCCTCTATTTTCGTCGGCCTCACTAGACCGACGAAAATAGAGGACAGTTAATGATGTATTTTCGTCGGTTTGGCCTCGGCCCACGAAAATAAGCGTTATTTTCGTCGGCCTAGTGACCGACGAAAATACGTTTTTGTATTTTCGTCGGCCTGCCGATGAACATATTGATGGGCCCACGAAAATACGCATTATTTTCGTCGGCCTAGGGACCGACGAAAATATCGTCAGTATTTTCGTGGGCCGGCCGACGAAAATATCTCGGCCCACGAAAATTTAGACGTTTCCTGTAGTGACACCGGACATGTCCGGTGCCCCCGCCACGTCATCAATGCCGTTGGATTCTGACCGTTGGAGCTTCTGACTTCTGGGCCCTCCTGGATGTCCGGTGCACACCGGACATCACCTGTTCATTGTCTGGTGCGCCAGTATGGGCGTGCCTGACTTCTGCGCACGCAGAGCGCGCATTAAATGCGCCGCAGGGAGCCGTTGGCGCCGAAATAGCCGTTGCTCCGTGGTTACACCGGACAGTCCGGTGCACACCGGACATGTCCGGTGAATTATAGCGGAGCGGCTGCTGCGCGATCCCGAGGCTGGCGAGTTGAGGAGGCCGCGCTTCCTTGGAGCACCGGACACTGTCCGGTGTACACCGGACAGTCCGGTGAATTATAGCGAAGCGGCCTGAGAAATTCCCGAAGGTAGCGAGTTCGAGTTGGAGTCCTCTGGTGCACCGGACACTGTCCGGTGGCGCACCGGACACTGTCCGGTGTACACCGGATAGTCCGGTGCCTCCAGACCAGAGGTACCTTCGGTTGCCTCTTTGCTCCTTTGTTGAATCCAAAACTTGATCTTTTTATTGGCTGAGTGTGAACGTTTTGCACCTGTATAACTTATACACTAGAGCAAACTAGTTAGTCCAATATTTGTGTTGGGCAATTCAACCACCAAAATTATTTTAGGGACTAGGTGTAAGCCTAATTCCCTTTCACACGCACCCCCCGCCGGCAGACCCGAAGTGACCGCCGTCACTTCGCCGCTCCACTGACCGGCCTGACGAAAGGACAGCGCCGCCTACGCCACGCCGACTACAGTGCCACTGGACAGAGTAAGACTGACAAGCGGTCAGGCCCTGCCGGAGGCACCATAGGAAGCTTCGCTTCGCCCGACCCAGGGCTCGGACTCGGGCTAAGTCCCGGAAGACGGCGAACTCCGCTCCGCCCGACCCAGGGCTCGGACTCGGGCTAAGTCCCGGAAGACGGCGAACTCCGCCCGACCCAGGGCTCGGACTCGGGCTAAGTCCCGAAAGACGGCGAACTCCGCCCGACCCAGGGCTCGGACTCGGGCTAAGTCCTGGAAGACGGCGAACTCCGCTCCGCCCGACCCAGGGCTCGGACTCGGGCTAAGTCCCAGAAGACGACGATCTCCGCCTCGCCCGACCCAGGGCTCGGACTCGGGCTAAGTCCCAGAAGACGACGATCTCCGCCTCGCCCGACCCAGGGCTCGGACTTGGGCTCGGCCCCAGAAGACGACGATCTCCGCCTCGCCCGACCCGGGGGCTCGGACTCAACCTCGGCTTCGGAGGAGCTTCCACATCGCCCAACCTAGGGCGTAGACCAGCCACGTCGACAGGAGGTGCTATCATCACCCTACCCCGAGCTGACTCGGGTCGCAGGGAACAAGACCGGCGTCCCATCTGGCTCGCGCCGCCAGATAGGCAATGATGGCGCCCCGCATGCTCTGTGACGACGGCGGCTCTCCGCCCCCTTACGGAAGCAAGAGGACGTCAGCAAGGGCTCAACCGCTCCGACAGCTGTCCCTCCGCCAAGCTCCATCGCTCCTTCGACGGCCACGACATCACACTAGCTGGGTGCCAAGATCTCTCCGGCTGCCACAACGGCATGTACCTAGGGCGCTAGCTCACCTCCGCTAGACACGTAGCACCCTGCTACACCCCCCCATTGTACACCTGGATCCTCTCCTTACGTCTATAAAAGGGAGGACCAGGGCCCTCTTAGAGAGGGTTGGCCGCACGGGGACGAGGACGAGAACAGGCACTCGCCTGGAGCCGCTCGCTCCCTCTCCCGCGTGGACGCTTGTAACCCCTACTGCAAGCGCACCCGACCTGGGCGCGACACGAACACGAAGGCCGCGGGATTCCCACCTCTCTCACGCCGGTCTCCGGCCGCCTCGCTCTCCCCCCTTCGCGCTCGCCCTCGCGCTCGACCCATCTGGGCTGGGGCACGTGGCGACATTCACTCGTCGGCCCAGGGACCCCTCGGTCTCGGAACGCCGACAGTTGGCGCGCCAGGTAGGGGCCTGCTGCGTGTTGACGAACAACTTCCCGTCAAGCTCTAGATGGGCAGTCTCCAGCAACCTCTCTAACCCGGGACGGTGCTCCGTTTCGGGAGTCTTGAGTTCATGTCCCTCGACGGCAGCTACGACATGATACTCCTTCCACCGTCGTGCGACAACAACAGTGGCGGCCGACAACCCGCCTGCCGGCGGCGGAATCGGCGACGTCTTCCCCGCATGGTGGAAGAGCAACCTTCGAGCTCACCCCGTCCTCTCCCCCATCGATGGAGGAGGAGGCGGGGCAACCAAGGCCAAGCAGGAGACAGCGCCTCGTCGGCTGTCGAGCGAGTCGACGGTCCCGGCACCCCAACGGGGGGCGCACCAGGCGTCGACCTCGCGTTTGAGACAAAGGCGAGCGCCGTCTCCCCGCGACACGCCAATCCCGAGCAAGCGGACGACGCCAGCACGCTCGCGAAAAGCTTGCTGGATGTCACCCTCGTACCTGAGACGACGGCGCAGTCAGTCCCCGATGCGACCTTATCGCCGCCCGTCGACCAAAAGGTACCGATCGATTCCCATCCCGCGTCTTTTGGGTTCAGCCTCAACCCGTCTAGCGACTTCGCTTTGGCGGGCGCTCTCGTAGAGGCAAATCCAGACCCTCTGGGGTTTCGTGTGCGGTCACCTTGGGACCGGCTGACGGACGTCTCGACCTACGGGCCCTCTGGGTCCGAGGAAGACGACGAACCCAGCATCTGTTGGGATTTCTCTGGACTTGGTGTAATACTCAAAATGTAAAAATTTAAAACATAGTTGATTTACACATATTTTTGCCTCTGTCAATTATAACAGGTGAATCAACACTTCCAAAAGTCATTAATTGACTAATGACAATTAAATTAAAATGTGCATCATGCTGGGTTTTATTTGATTGTGCATATGTGGATAATAAAAATAAATGTGTCATTAACAACATATTAATGGACAAATGGAATTTAACCTCTAAATTGAATGCAAAGCCATGAAAATAGAGGAAAGAAGGAAACAATATCCAATATAAAATAATCTTATAACTTAAATAACATCCTCATAATTTGGTATGACCAATATGCATAGTTAAGATGAGTTTAAATTTGCACTTGAGATGGCATTCAAAATTTGGATTCAAAGGAGTTATAAATAAAAGGAAAACAGAAAATAAAACATAAAAGAAAAAGGGAAGGGAGCAAACCTGGGCCTCGGATGCGTCATCTGGCCCATCTGGAGATGGCTTCCGCGCGGCCCATCATTCCCACGTCCTCCTTTTTGTTTTCTTTTTTGTCTTTCTTTCTTCTGCAGTATATGGCGCGTGGGCCCCGATCGTCTGCCTCAGAGGCGCGCCATGTAGATCTGCTCGCCGCTGTGGTCGCTTCAACCGAAGCCGATTTGACCGCGCGTGCTCGGCGGGCGCGCAACGACCGGCGCCATTAGCTCGACGGACTCCCGTGGCTCCATATAATTTCGAGACCTTGCGAATTCGTGCCTTGGCTTCGTCCGCGTAGCGCCTTCATCGGAACTCGGGAGCTACACTGGCGGCGGGTCATCGGCGGTTGGCGCAGAGCACCAGCGCGGGTGAGCCATTCCTTCCTCTGTGATAATTTGGTATGCACGGGTGTTCGGGGGCGATTCATGGGGTCGGCATCGTGTACGGGTGTGGCTGGGCTCGCATCTCGTCAATTCACCATGGCCGCGGTGGGGTCAGCTCGGCGGGCGATGTCCTCGACGAGCGATATCGTCGGCATCGGCGCTAGGTTGGACTCCATGGTCCTCGGGTCCGAAAAGAGGATCACCAGCTGGCTCCGTCGCGGATCAGCAACACCGTGGTGCGCGCTCCGTCACGTCAACCGGTGAGCACCCCTTCCTGGCTTGTGACTTTGCGAGGAGAGAGTGTGATGGACGCGAGGTAGAAGAGGGTCTGGATGCCGCATGATCTCCTTTGGACGGCTTAGATCAGGTGATAGGATGTCCCTTCGTTCTGTGTGATCCTGGCCGTTGGCGTTGGATCCAATGGTTGTGAATAGGTCATGGTGCAGTGTTTGTGGATCGTGGATCGCGGATCCAACCGCCCAGGTCGCGTACCGGTTCATTAAGCGCCTAATCTAATCTGTGCCATCGGATTGAAATCCAGCGGCTCAGAAAGAACCATACCCCTTCGGCCCTGTAAAATTGCGTAAGAGACCCTAGGTTATTACAAAATAGAACCCGCCGTCCCGTGCACTGTTGGTTGTGTCTCGGGAATTTTGCAAGGTCGCCCCTGTACTTTCTGGATTTTATGTGCGCAGTCCAAACACCGAGAAAATCAGAGAAATTGAGATAGAAAATGATTTTTAATATAAAATTAATTCCAGAATCTTGTTTAAATCATAGAAAATTTATTTTAACCTATTTTTGACTCGTTCCAATTTCTATAATTTTGTACTAGTATTGTTGATCACTTAATGACTTTGTTTTAGCATGAAAACTATATTAAGCTTGACCACTTAAATATTTCCATACCAAACACTTAAAACCTTCGGAAATTCATAACTCACAATCCGTAACTCCGATTTTAGTGGTTCTCGTTCCCACGATCTCGTAGCTTCGCGTAGATCATTATTATTCGTTTTGTACTTATGTTTGGTGTGATGTTAATTTTATCTATACCATGTTTGTTTGTATTGCTACGTCTAGCGCGAGGCGTGTCATCTGAAAGGCAAGTGGGTACCTGGATTCTCAAGTGCCAGGCAAGTTGTGCCCTTGATTCACTTTTGTTACCCAATAATGTTCTTTATAATCATTTACCATGCATAGGTTTAATTTTGATGGGACCCGATAGGTCACCCTAGATTGTTTATCTCATTACCTTGTTTACCCCTGAATCACTTGGGTAGTTTATGCTATTGCTTTACGTGGCTTTTGGGTTATTATTTCATTATATCCATGTTCCAGTTATTTTGTTATTCTATTTATGTTCATGTCAAGATCATTATGTTATTGTTAATTGGAACATGGAGCTTAACTTGAGAAACACGTGCCACCACAAGGGAGGAATGGGACCCCTTGGCTGACTAATTAGGAAAGCTAGTGGAAGACTACCTTACCCGAAAGGGGCAAGGGCAGTAGGGGAGTGGTCAGTGTAGGGAGGTCCTTGTTTGATTTTGCTGCGATGGCAGTCAGACGAGAACCCTGCATTGGAACTTCCTATAAACTGTAGCGGGTTTTCGGAAGCTAGTGGAACTTTGTAAAGGCCTCGTAGTGGATCCCTAGCCATTCACCTTGGTAGTGTCTAAGGGCCTAGCTAACCCTGGCGACATGGGAAACACGACTTGTGGGTAAAGGGTACAACCTCTGCAGAGTGTAAAACTGGTATACTAGCCGAGCTCACGGTCATGAGCGGCTCAGGACTCTCCGATGATTAAATTATGGAACCAAAACTCAATTTGTCATTTGCATTTGCATGGGATCTGTTATTAATTTTGTTCTATTATTTTATTATGGTTTGGTATTCACTTACACTTAGTAACTGCTAATAAAATTTGACCAACTACTTAAAAGCAATGCTCAGCTTTAACCATTCCCTTTGGTAAGCCTTACACTTCATGAACTCCCACCTTTGTGAGTTCATGTTCACATTATTCCCCACAACTTCTTGAGCGATGAACATATGTGAGCTCACCCTTGCTGTCTCACACCCCCCCCCCCCCCACAGGAGAAGAACAGGTGGTTTCAAGTGGAGTCAAGTATCGAGGAGTTTGATCTGATCTAGGTGGCGTTTCTCAGTTGACATTGGCGCCGACGATCCTTAGTTCGTTTTATATTTATTCTTTTATTTTGTAAGTCTTCCGCTATGTAATATGTACTCTGATTATATTGTGACATTTATCTCTATACACTCTGTTATTATATATGTTGTCTTCTTGGCGCATGTATGAGATGCACCCGGCTTTGTTCTTTAAAACCGGGTGTGACAGAAGTGGTATCAGAGGAAATGTTGACTGTAGGACGAAACCTAGATAGAAATGGACAAAACCCTTACCTACTTATCTCATTCTGATTCATTCTATACTTACCTTACTCTGATTCTTTCTACGCTTATCTTGATCTTGTCTCACCTTCTACTGTTCTACTCTGATCATTCTTACCTTTTCTACTCTGAGACAAGATGGATTTCACACCTTGGAATCCTTACCCCTATAACATTTTTTTCAAGAGATAGGGAACCTAAGACAAAACAAATCAAAACTATTTTCTCTATTTAAAAATGTTGGTTGATTGTTCTGATGATCAGTGCTTGATTTGCTTCTTTGATTGATTGAAACATTATAGTTGGGCATCTTAGCATGTACCACTATAAGGTAATGTATTAGCTTTAGTGGGTGACACACTAATCTACTTAGCTAATAAATCCCCCGCAGTAACATTCCTCGTAATTACCTGCCTTGTCTACTGCTCTCTCTTACCATATGTATCTAACTTAGATGGTCAATACCAGGAAAGGAAAGATTATCACGCAACAGCAAACAGAAATGAATCCTCCAAATCCCCCACCTGTTGAAACCGAACAAGTGATCGCAACCCAAAGGCTGGTGATACAGCAATTGACAGACATGGTGACCGAAATGCAAAACCAGATAAGACAAGAACGTGAGGAAATACGTCAGGCCCGTCTGGAGATACATCAAGAAATAAGGCAATCACGGGTGGAGAGACAACGACAAGAGCAACCACCATCTCCACCACCACCAGCTCCACCAAGCTACATAAACATATATGTAAATTACTACTATTTGTAGGATCTACAGGTTCCTTTAGTTAGTATTCGGTATGATACTATTTTAGGAGGAATAAAAAGGTCTATCTGTCCCCATGTGTTGCTAATAAAGTTATGCGTCGTGCTGAGATTTTGGTTTGGGCATATGTGTTGGACAATATGAGAAAACCCATGAGAGTAATTACACCTAAAGGGCCTGTTGTGGCGAATCAAATGACACGTAGATTGACATTTGACCATTATGGGTAGAGAATCTGGAGTTACTGCTATAATATTGGAGCCAAGCAGTATAGATCTGATCCTTGGTATGTCACGGTTAAGAAAGGTAAAGACAGTTTATGCACTCTGCTAAAGGAACCGTAGGACTCACCAGTTCTAAAGGACAAAGTTTTGAAGTTGAAGTTGCAGTAACTACCACCATCAGACTAGTGGCATTCTTAGTAGATGGGAAGTTTGTGGGTGTCAACATCCGTGCGGTTAGAGATTTTTCGGATGTCTTTCCAGAGGAGTTACCAGGGATGCCACCAGATAGGGAAGTTGAGTTTGTCGTGGATCTCTTACCTGAGACCGCTACTATTTCTAAACGGCTATACAGAATGTCCGTAGAAGAACTAAAGGAACTTAAGAAGCAATTAATGGAATTACAAGAGTCTGGATATATTCGTCCGAATTCTTCACCTTGTGGAGCGCCGGTCCTGTTTGTACAGAAGAAGGATGGATCACAGCGGATGTGCGTGGATTATAGGACTCTTAATGAGGTCACTATGAAGAACAAGTATCCTTTACCCCGCATTAAGGATTTATTTGATCAAACGAGAGATGCAAGGGTATTCTCGAAGATTGATCTCCGATCGGGTTATCACCAAATGAAGATTAGGCCATCAGATATTCCCAAGACGGATTTACCGACCCGATATGGTTTATATGAGTTCATCGTTATGTCATTTGGACTAACTAATGCACCAGCCTATTTTATGGATCTGAAGAATAAGGTGTTCATGATCGGGACAGATTCGTCGTGGTTTTTCATCGACGATATTTTTGTTCCAAGAGTGATAGTGATCATGAGAAATATCTGAGATTGGTGCTACAGAAGATACGAGATAACCAACTCTACGCCAAGTTTAGCAAATGCGAGTTTTGAATTGGCAAGGTGCCATTTCTTGGACATATCATTTCTAATGGAGGGATTTCAGTGGATCCTGCTAAAGTCAAGGAGATAGTGGCGTGGAGCATACCCACTACAGTTATAGAGATTTGGAGTTTCTTGGGACTTGCAGGATACTATCGAAGATTTATTGAAGGATTTTCTAAGATTGCTAAGCCCATGACCTCGCTTCTGGAAAAGGGAAGAGAGTTTAAGTGGTATGAGAAATGCCAAGAAAGCTTTGATCAGTTGAAGGAGAGATTGATGTCACCTCCAGTATTGATTATGCCAGATCTGCAGAAGGGATTTGACATTTATTGTGATGCATGTGGCCAGGGACTTGGATGTGTGCTTATGCAAGATGGTCATGTGATTGCCTATGCATCTCGTCAGTTGAGGAAGCATGAATTGAACTACCCCACCCATGACTTAGAGTTGGCTGCCGTTGTGCATGCACTTAAGATTTGGAGACACTACATTATGGGAACTAAGTGCCAAGTATACACGGATCATAAGAGTTTGAAGTATATATTCACTCAGAAGGATCTCAACCTGAGGCAACGCCGTTGGTTGGAGCTCATTAAGGATTATGACTTGGAGATTCACTATCACCCAGGCAAGGCGAATTTGGTTGCAGATGCCTTGAGTCGGAAGGAGCATGTTCACTCCGCTTTCGTTGTCCAGCTACCTGATGAATTAGCAAAGGAATTTGAGAGACTCAACCTGGGAATTGCTACACATACGGAAGGAGTTACTATTGAATTGGAACCTACCTTGGAGCAAGAAATTCGCAAAGGCCAGGTTGGTGATGCTAAAATCCAGGAGATCAAGGATCTGATAACAGAGGGTAGAGGCCCAGAGTTCACGGAGGATGAACAAGGCACGATATGGTTCAAGAATCGGATCTGTGTTCCCGATATTGATAGTCTCCGGGAAACCATATTGAAGGAAGCACATGACTCAGTTTATTCTATTCATCCTGGAAGTACTAAGATGTATCAAGATTTGAAGCAAAAGTATTGGTGGTATGGATTAAAGAGAGATGTGGCTGCACATGTGGCTATGTGCGATGTATGCCAAAGAGTTAAAGCTGAACACCAGTGGCCAGCCGGACTATTGCACCCACTAAAGATACCTGAGTGGAAATGGGAAGAGATTGGCATGGACTTCATTGTTGGATTACCCCGCACGTCTGCTGGACATGATTCTATATGGGTTATTGTGGATAGACTGGCCAAAGTGGCTCATTTCATTCCGGTCAAGACTACTTATAAGGGATCTCAATTGGTAGAGTTATATATGGCTTGAATTGTGTCTTTACATGGTGTACCGAAGAAGATCATTTTGGATAGAGGATCACAGTTTACCCCTAGATTTTGGAAAAGTTTTCATGAGAATGTGGATGCGAAGTTGAATTTTAGCTCGGCCTACCAACCCCAGACTGATGGACAGACTGAAAGGACCAATCAAGTTTTTGAGGATATGTTGAGAGCTTGTGCCCTTCAGCATGGTAGTAGTTAGGACAAGAGTCTACCTTATGCTGAGTTCTCATATAATAATAGTTACCAGGCCAGTCTGAAGATGTCGCCGTTCGAGACTCTGTATGGCAGGAAATGCAGGATTCCTCTATATTGGATCAGACTAGAGGAAGACAGTTCTTTGGGCCTGAACTGATTCAAGAGGCAAAAGAACAAGTCCGTATAATTCGGGAGAATTTGAGGGTAGCTCAAACCAGGCAAAAGAGCTATGCTGATAATAGAAGAAGACCACTGGAGTTTGAGGAAGGTGATCATGTGTACCTCAAGGTGTCATCACTTCATGGAATGAGGAGATTCAAGATTAAGGGCAAATTGTCCCCTCGTTTTATCGGACCATTCAGAGTTTTTTTTAGGCAAATTGGAGAGATGGCCTACCAACTCGAGTTACAAGAAATAAGGTGATAAAGATGTGCAAAGTTCAATGGAGTCACCACGGTGAAGATGAAGCAACTTGGGAAAGAGAAGAAGAGCTTCGCATAGATTTTCCCCACCTTTTTCCTAGATCTTCTTAAATCTCGAGGACGAGATTATTTTTAAGGGGGGTAGGATTTGTAATACTCAAAATGTAAAAATTTAAAACATAGTTGATTTACACATATTTTTGCCTCTGTCAATTATAACAGGTGAATCAACACTTCCAAAAGTCATTAATTGACTAATGACAATTAAATTAAAATGTGCATCATGCTGGGTTTTATTTGATTGTGCATATGTGGATAATAAAAATAAATGTGTCATTAACAACATATTAATGGACAAATGGAATTTAACCTCTAAATTGAATGCAAAGCCATGAAAATAGAGGAAAGAAGGAAACAATATCCAATATAAAATAATCTTATAACTTAAATAACATCCTCATAATTTGGTATGACCAATATGCATAGTTAAGATGAGTTTAAATTTGCACTTGAGATGGCATTCAAAATTTGGATTCAAAGGAGTTATAAATAAAAGGAAAACAGAAAATAAAACATAAAAGAAAAAGGGAAGGGAGCAAACCTGGGCCTCAGATGCGTCATCTGGCCCATCTGGAGATGGCTTCCGCGCGGCCCATCATTCCCACGTCCTCCTTTTTGTTTTCTTTTTTGTCTTTCTTTCTTCTGCAGTATATGGCGCGTGGGCCCCGATCGTCTGCCTCAGAGGCGCGCCATGTAGATCTGCTCGCCGCTGTGGTCGCTTCAACCGAAGCCGATTTGACCGCGCGTGCTCGGCGGGCGCGCAACGACCGGCGCCATTAGCTCGACGGACTCCCGTGGCTCCATATAATTTCGAGACCTTGCGAATTCGTGCCTTGGCTTCGTCCGCGTAGCGCCTTCATCGGAACTCGGGAGCTACACTGGCGGCGGGTCATCGGCGGTTGGCGCAGAGCACCAGCGCGGGTGAGCCATTCCTTCCTCTGTGATAATTTGGTATGCACGGGTGTTCGGGGGCGATTCATGGGGTCGGCATCGTGTACGGGTGTGGCTGGGCTCGCATCTCGTCAATTCACCATGGCCGCGGTGGGGTCAGCTCGGCGGGCGATGTCCTCGGCGAGCGATATCGTCGGCGTCGGCGCTAGGTTGGACTCCATGGTCCTCGGGTGCGAAAAGAGGATCACCAGCTGGCTCCGTCGCGGATCAGCAACACCGTGGTGCGCGCTCCGTCACGTCAACCGGTGAGCACCCCTTCCTGGCTTGTGACTTTGCGAGGAGAGAGTGTGATGGACGCGAGGTAGAAGAGGGTCTGGATGCCGCATGATCTCCTTTGGACGGCTTAGATCAGGTGATAGGATGTCCCTTCGTTCTGTGTGATCCTGGCCGTTGGCGTTGGATCCAATGGTTGCGAATAGGTCATGGTGCAGTGTTTGTGGATCGTGGATCGCGGATCCAACCGCCCAGGTCGCGTACCGGTTCATTAAGCGCCTAATCTAATCTATGCCATCGGATTGAAATCCAGCGGCTCAGAAAGAACCATACCCCTTCGGCCCTGTAAAATTGCGTAAGAGACCCTAGGTTATTACAAAATAGAACCCGCCGTCCCGTGCACTGTTGGCTGTGTCTCGGGAATTTTGCAAGGTCGCCCCTGTACTTTCTGGATTTTATGTGCGCAGTCCAAACACCGAGAAAATCAGAGAAATTGAGATAGAAAATGATTTTTAATATAAAATTAATTCCAGAATCTTGTTTAAATCATAGAAAATTTATTTTAACCTATTTTTGACTCGTTCCAATTTCTATAATTTTGTACTAGTATTGTTGATCACTTAATGACTTTGTTTTAGCATGAAAACTATATTAAGCTTGACCACTTAAATATTTCCATACCAAACACTTAAAACCTTCGGAAATTCATAACTCACAATCCGTAACTCCGATTTTAGTGGTTCTCGTTCCCACGATCTCGTAGCTTCGCGTAGATCATTATTATTCGTTTTGTACTTATGTTTGGTGTGATGTTAATTTTATCTATACCATGTTTGTTTGTATTGCTACGTCTAGCGCGAGGCGTGTCATCTGAAAGGCAAGTGGGTACCTGGATTCTCAAGTGCCAGGCAAGTTGTGCCCTTGATTCACTTTTGTTACCCAATAATGTTCTTTATAATCATTTACCATGCATAGGTTTAATTTTGATGGGACCCGATAGGTCACCCTAGATTGTTTATCTCATTACCTTGTTTACCCCTGAATCACTTGGGTAGTTTATGCTATTGCTTTACGTGGCTTTTGGGTTATTATTTCATTATATCCATGTTCCAGTTATTTTGTTATTCTATTTATGTTCATGTCAAGATCATTATGTTATTGTTAATTGGAACATGGAGCTTAACTTGAGAAACACGTGCCACCACAAGGGAGGAATGGGACCCCTTGGCTGACTAATTAGGAAAGCTAGTGGAAGACTACCTTACCCGAAAGGGGCAAGGGCAGTAGGGGAGTGGTCAGTGTAGGGAGGTCCTTGTTTGATTTTGCTGCGATGGCAGTCAGACGAGAACCCTGCATTGGAACTTCCTATAAACTGTAGCGGGTTTTCGGAAGCTAGTGGAACTTTGTAAAGGCCTCGTAGTGGATCCCTAGCCATTCACCTTGGTAGTGTCTAAGGGCCTAGCTAACCCTGGCGACATGGGAAACACGACTTGTGGGTAAAGGGTACAACCTCTGCAGAGTGTAAAACTGGTATACTAGCCGAGCTCACGGTCATGAGCGGCTCAGGACTCTCCGATGATTAAATTATGGAACCAAAACTCAATTTGTCATTTGCATTTGCATGGGATCTGTTATTAATTTTGTTCTATTATTTTATTATGGTTTGGTATTCACTTACACTTAGTAACTGCTAATAAAATTTGACCAACTACTTAAAAGCAATGCTCAGCTTTAACCATTCCCTTTGGTAAGCCTTACACTTCATGAACTCCCACCTTTGTGAGTTCATGTTCACATTATTCCCCACAACTTGTTGAGCGATGAACATATGTGAGCTCACCCTTGCTGTCTCACACCCCCCCCCCACAGGAGAAGAACAGGTGGTTTCAAGTGGAGTCAAGTATCGAGGAGTTTGATCTGGTCTAGGTGGCGTTTCTCAGTTGACATTGGCGCCGACGATCCTTATTTCGTTTTATATTTATTCTTTTATTTTGTAAGTCTTCCGCTATGTAATATGTACTCTGATTATATTGTGACATTTATCTCTATACACTCTGTTATTATATATGTTGTCTTCTTGGCGCATGTATGAGATGCACCTGGCTTTGTTCTTTAAAACCGGGTGTGACACTTGGTAACCCCAGTGCCATGTGAGACTTCATGACCGCATGCGACTACTGCCTTTCCGACTGTTCCGGTGGTGGCCGAAGCCTCGGCGACGGGGATCGCGGCCCAAGTCGCGAATGCTTCCATGTCGATCTAGGGGGTCCCCACGAAGGCAGCCATCTCGGCATGCCGGAGGACGGTGACCTCCCTAGGCCGGTGCCTCGCGTTGACATCCCACGGGAGCTAGCTGTGGTCCCCGTTCAAGCGGGGGGGTCATGACCCACAGCTCGAGCAAATCCGCGGGGTGCAGGCCAGGCTCAACGAGGGAGCAGGAGCGCTGGAGCCGATCCGTCGGGACGTCGGGCAGGCATGGGCGGGCCAACCTCCGGCCGGAGAAATACGTCATCTATCCCAGGGCTTCCAGCACCGCATCGCCGACGACGTCAGGCTCAGGCCACCACCCGCATCCAGTGGGGTCGGCCAGAACCTGGCGGCAGCAGCAATGCTTCTTCGCGCGATGCCAGAGCCATCAACCTCCGAGGGGCGGCGAATCTAGGGAGAACTCAAGAATCTCCTGGAAGGCGCCGCAGTCCGACGGGCCGAGAGCTCTGCCTCCCGAAGGTAGGGGTACCCCTCGGAACCTCATGCCGCGACTTCCTGATTCATGCGGGAAGCCTCGGTCTACACCGGGCGCACGCGCAACACCGCGCCTGCGGCCCCGGGTTGCCTCGGCAACGAGCACCACCACCACGACCGACGGGCCCACCTCGACGAGAGGGTGCGCCGAGGCTACCACCCCAGGCGTGGGGGACGCTACGACAGTGGGGAGGATCGGAGTCCCTCGCCCGAACCACCCGGTCCGCAAGCCTTCAGCCGAGCCATCCGACGGGCGCCGTTCCCGACCCGGTTCCGACCCCCGGCTACTATCATGAAGTATTCGGGGGAGACGAGACCGGAACTGTGGCTCGCGGACTACCGTCTGGCCTGCCAGCTAGGTGGAACGGACGATGACAACCTCATCATCCGCAACCTCCCCCTGTTCCTCTCCGACTCCGCTCGCGCCTGGTTGGAGCACCTGCCTCCGGGGCAGATCTCCAACTGGGACGACCTAGTCCAAGCTTTCGCCGGCAATTTCCAGGGCACGTATGTGCGCCCCGGGAATTCCTGGGACCTCCGAAGCTGCCGACAGCAGCCGGGAGAGTCTCTCCGAGACTACATCCGGCGATTCTTGAAGCAGCGCACCGAGCTGCCCAACATCACCGACTCGGATGTTATCGGCGCGTTCCTCGCTGGCACCACCTACCGCGACCTGGTGAGCAAGCTGGGCCGCAAGACCCCAACCAGGGCGAGCGAGCTGATGGACATCGCCACCAAGTTCGCCTCCGGCCAGGAGGCGGTCAAGGCTATCTTCCGAAAGGACAAGCAGCCCTAGGACCGCCCATCGGAAGGTACTCCCGAGGCGTCAACTCAGCGCGGCGCCAAGAAGAAGGGCAAGAAGAAGTCGCAAGCGAAACACGACGCCGCCGACGCGGACCTTGTCGCCGCCGCCGAGTACAAGAACCCTCGGAAGCCCCCCGGAGGTGCCAACCTCTTCGACAAGATGCTCAAGGAGTCGTGCCCCTATCACCAGGGACCGGTCAAGCACACCCTTGAGGAGTGCGTCATGCTTCGGCGCCACTTCCACAGGGCCGGGCCACCCGCGGAGGGTGGCAAGGCCCGCGACGACGACAAGAAGGAAGATCACCAGGCAGGAGAGTTCCTCGAGGTCCGCGACTGCTTCATGATCTATGATGGGCAAGCGGCGAACGCCTCAGCTCGGCACCGCAAGCAAGAGCGCCGGGAGGTCTGCTCGGTCAAGGTGGCGGCGCCAGTCTATCTAGACTGGTCCGACAAGCCCATCACCTTCGACCGAGACGATCACCCCGACCATGTGCCGAGCCCGGGGAAATACCCGCTCGTCGTCGGCCCCGTCATCGGCGACGTCAGGCTCACCAAGGTCCTCATGGACGGAGGCAGCAGCCTCAACATCGTCTACGCCGAGACCCTCGGGCTCCTGCGTGTTGATCTATCCTCTATCCGGGCAGGCATTGCGCCCTTCCATGGGATCATCCCCAGGAAGCGCGTCCAACCCCTCGGATAGCTCGACCTTCCCGTCTGCTTCGGAACACCCTCCAACTTCCGAAGGGAGACCCTGACGTTCGAGGTGGTCGGGTTCCGAGGGACCTACCACGCGGTACTGGGGAGGCCATGCTACGCGAAGTTCATGGCCATCCCCAACTACACCTACCTGAAGCTCAAGATGTCGGGCCCCAACGGGGTCATCACCGTCGGCCCTACGTACAAACACGCGTTCGAATGCGACGTGGAGTGCGTGGAGTACGCCGAGGCCCTCATCGCCGACCTGGAGAGCCTCTCTAAGGAGGTGCCAGACGTGAAGCGTCACGCCGGCAACTTCGAGCCAGCGGAGACGGTTAAGTCCGTCCCCCTCGACCCCAGCGGCGACACCTCCAAGCAAATCCGGATCGGCTCCAGGTTCGATCCCAAATAGGAAGCAGTGCTCGTCGACTTTCTCCGCGCGAACGCCGACGTCTTCGCGTGGAGTCCCTCGAACATGCCCGGCGTACCGAGGGATGTCGCCGAGCACTCGCTGGACATCCGAGCCGGAGCCCGACCCGTCAAGCAGCCGCTGCGCCGATTCGACGAGGAGAAGCGCAGAGCTATAGGCGAGGAGATTCACAAGCTAATGGCGGCAGGGTTCATCAAAGAGGTATTCCATCCCGAATGGCTTGCCAACCCTATGCTTGTGAGAAAGAAAGGGGGGAAATGGCGGATGTGTGTAGACTACACCGGTCTCAACAAAGCATGTCTAAAGGTTCCCTACCCTCTGCCTCGCATCGACCAGATCGTGGATTCCACTGCTGGGTGCGAAACCCTGTCTTTCCTCGATGCCTACTCGGGGTATCATCAAATCAAGATGAAAGAGTCCGACCAGCTCGCGACTTCTTTCATCACACCCTTCGGCATGTACTGCTATGTCACCATGCCGTTCGGTTTGAGGAATGCGGGCGCGACGTACCAGCGGTGCATGAACCATGTGTTCGGCGAACACATTGGCCGCACGGTCGAGGCCTACGTCGATGACATCGTAGTCAAGACGAGGAAAGCCTCCGACCTCCTTTCCGACCTTGAAACGACATTCCGATGTCTCAAGGCAAAAGGCGTCAAGCTCAATCCCGAAAAGTGTGTCTTCGGGGTGCCCCGAGGCATGCTCTTGGGGTTCATCGTCTCCGAGCGGGGCATCGAAGCCAACCCGGAAAAAATCGCAGCCATTACCAGCATGGGGCCCATCAAGGACTTGAAAGGTGTACAGAGGGTCATGGGATGCCTCGCGGCTCTGAGCCGTTTCATCTTACGCCTCGGCGAAAGAGGTCTACCTCTGTACCGCCTCTTAAGGAAGGTCGAGTGCTTCACTTGGACCCCTGAGGCTGAGGAAGCCCTCGGGAACCTGAAGGCACTCCTCACAAAGGCGCCTATCTTGGTGCCCCCGGCTGCCGGAGAAGCCCTCCTGGTCTACGTCGTCGCGACCACCCAGGTGGTTAGCGCCGCGATTGTGGTCGAGAGGCAAGAAGAGGGGCATGCACTACCCGTTCAGAGGCCAGTCTACTTCGTCAGCGAGGTACTATCCGAAACCAAGATCCGCTACCCACAAGTCCAGAAGCTGCTGTACGTGGTGATCCTAACGCGACGGAAGCTGCGACACTACTTCGAGTCTCATCCAGTAACTGTGGTGTCATCCTTCCCCCTGGGGGAGATCATCCAGTGCCGAGAGGCCTCGGGTAGGATCGCAAAGTGGGCGGTGGAGATCATGGGCGAGACAATCTCGTTTGCTCCTCGGAAAGCCATTAAGTCCCAGGTCTTGGCGGACTTCGTGGCTGAATGGGTCGACACCCAGCTACCGACGGCTCCGATCCAACCGGAGCTCTGGACCATGTTCTTCAACGGGTCGCTGATGAAGACAGGAGCCGGCGCAGGCCTACTCTTCATCTCACCCCTCGGAAAGCATCTACGCTACGTGCTACGCCTCCACTTCCCGGCGTCCAACAATGTGGCCGAATATGAGGCCCTGGTCAACGGGTTGCGGATCGCCATCGAGCTAGGGGTCCGACGCCTCGATGCTCGTGGTGACTCGCGGCTCGTCATCGACCAAGTCATGAAGAACTCCCATTGCCGCGACCCGAAGATGGAGGCCTACTGCGATGAGGTTCGGCGCCTGGAAGACAAGTTCTACGGGCTCGAGCTCAACCACATCGCTCGGCGCTACAACGAGACTGCGGACGAGCTGGCTAAAATAGCCTCGGGGCGAACAACGGTTCCCCCGGACATCTTCTCCCGAGACCTGCATCAACCTTCCGTCAAGATCGACGACACGTCCGAGCCCGAGGTACCCTCGGCTCAGTCCGAGGCACCCTCAGCTCGACCCGAGGCGCCCTCGATTCAGTCCGAGGTACCCTCGGCCCCCGAGGGTGAGGCACTGCGCGTCGAGGAGGAGCAAAGCGGGGTCGCGCCTAATCAAAACTGGCAGACTCTGTACCTGCAATATCTCCACCGAGGAGAGCTGCCCCTCGACCGAGCCGAGGCTCGGCGGGTGGCGCGGCGCGCCAAGTCGTTCGTCTTGCTGGGAGATGAGAAGGAGCTCTACCACCGCAGCCCCTCAGGCATCCTCCAGCGATGCATCTCCATCGCCGAAGGTCAGGAACTCCTGCGAGAGATACACTCGGGGGCTTGCGGCCATCACGTAGCGCCTCGAGCCCTTGTCGGGAACGCTTTCCGGCAAGGCTTCTACTGGCCGACGGCGGTGGCCGACGCTACCAGAATCGTTCGCACCTGCGAAGGGTGCCAATTCTACGCGAGGCAGACCCATCTGCCCGCTCAGGCTCTGCAGACGATACCCATCACCTGGCCTTTTGCGGTGTGGGGTCTGGACCTCGTCGGCCCCTTGCAGAAGGCACCCGGGGGCTACACGCACCTGCTGGTCGCCATCGACAAATTCTCCAAGTGGATCGAGGTCCGACCCCTGAACAGCATCAGGTCCGAGCAGGCGGTGGCGTTCTTCACCAACATCATCCATCGCTTCGGGGTCCCGAACTCCATCATTACCGACAACGGCACCCAGTTCACTGGCAGAAAGTTCCTGGACGTCTGCGAGGATCACCACATCCGGGTGGACTGGGCCGCCGTGGCTCATCCCATGACGAATGGGCAGGTGGAGCATGCCAACGGCATGATTCTACAAGGGCTCAAGCCTCGGATCTACAACGACCTCAACAAGTTCGGCAAGCGATGGATGAAGGAACTCCCCTCGGTGGTCTGGAGTCTGAGGACAACGCCGAGCCGAGCCACGGGCTTCACGCCGTTCTTTCTAGTCTATGGGGCCGAAGCCATCTTGCCCACAGACTTAGAATACGGCTCCCCGAGGACGAGGGCCTACACCGACCAAAGCAACCAAGTCAGCCGAGAAAACTCGCTGGACCAGCTGGAGGAGGCTCGAGACCAGGCCTTGCTACACTCGGCGCGGTACCAGCAGTCCCTGCAACGCTACCATGCCCGAGGGGTCCGGTCCCGAGACCTCCAGGTGGGCGACCTGGTGCTTTGGCTGCGACAAGACGCCCGAGGGCGGCACAAGCTCGCGCCTCCCTGGGAGGGGCCATTCGTCATCGCCAAGGTTCTGAAGCCCGGAACATACAAGCTGGCCAACAGCCAAGGCGAGGTCTACGACAACGCCTGGAACATCCAACAGCTACGTCGCTTCTACCCTTAAGATGTTTTCAAGTTGATCATATACCTCGCACCCACGCAAAGTTTAGTCATCAAGGAAGGGTCGGCCTCGCCTCGACAAAGCCCGACCCTCCCTCGGGGGCTAAAAGGGGGGGAACCCCTCCGCATCAAAGTTGAGGGACCTCTTTGCGTCCAAGATTTTCAAATTAAAAAAAAGGCTTTTTGCGTTCCCCCCGGCTATGTCGGAAGCAAGGCCCCAAGGAGCGAACGCGGGTGCATGTAAGCGGCAAGGCCGACTGAGCCGAGGGACTCCTACGCCTTCGGGTTAGGAACACCTCACTCGTCACCCGCCGCGAAAAGTGACCCCTACTTGGGAAAACCACCCTGTTACTAAACAGGCGAAGCCGGACACGCAAAAAGGAAAGGAGTACGACTTCATGCAACGGTAACAAAGTGTTCAGGCCTCAGCGGCCACAGAAGGACACACGGGCATCCGACAGAAACTGATCCAACAGAGTTAGGCGTCGCCTCGGGAAGGAGCCGCACCTTCGGCTTCGTCCCCACCATCGGCAAAGTCCATCCCGGCTTCCGGCGACGGCGCAGGTGGGAGGATCTCTGCCTCGAAGGTGGTCGCCAGCACTGCGCTCGGACCCGCAGCGGCCGCATCGAGCCTCTGGACTTCTGCCAGGGCGGCTTCGTCCTCGTCGGGAAGGCAATACCCCTCGCTAACCCGCTCCAGGTCCACAACGTAGTGGGAAGTGAGTACGGCGAAGGCCCGCCTGACGCCGTGGTGCAATGCCTCGCGGAGCCTGCCGCACACATGATCGCCCAAGACTTGAAGGCGGCTTCGAGGGGAGCTTCCTGAGGGGACGTCGCCGGAGCCAAGGACCCGGTAAACGTCCGAGACGGCCTCGGACATGGCCGCGTGGTCGGCTTCCCTCTGCTCGGCCGCCCCGGGAAGCGCCTCGGCAAGCGCCTTGGCGGACTCATCGAGGGCGGACTCGAGCTCTGCGAACAGCCAAAGGAAGGATCTCAAACACAAGCAGAGGAAACAAGCAGAAACAAAAACCAAAGATGGCCAAGGCGTACCTCCGGCTCGGGTACGCTGCTCCGAGGCTGCGACCTGGGCTGCGGCTAGGTCGGCCGCAAGGGTTTCGGCCCGGCTTTCGGCCTCGGCAGCCCGGCCCCGAGACTGGTCCCGCTCCTTGATGACCCGGGCGAACTCCGACTGCTGTCGTTGCGCTTCTGCACGCGCCGCGGCCGCCTCCGCGCGCGCCGCTGCCGCCTCGGCTCTCAGATCAGTGCAGAGCAACCGAAGGTCCACCACCTCGGCACCCTGCTGGGAGAGGCGCGCAGTAGCCCCGGCAAGCGAGGTCCTCAGGGATCGCAGCGAGCCCCAGACGTCGACCTCGCGGCGGATGAACGATGACTTGGCGGCGCTTCGATCCGTCAGATCCTGAGGGAAGGAAACGGGGCGTCACGAAAGGCGCCTTGGTCACGAAAGAGAAAAGGTATGCCTGAAACCGTTACCTGGAGGATTTTGGGGACGTCCCTGCAGAAAACCTCCAGCGACGACCGGAGCGACCCCACCGTTGCTTCGGCGCACTCGTGGAGCTCGTCCCAGGACTGGTCCTCCCGCTCATCATCGAGAACAAAGCCGGGATCCGAGGCCTCACGGGTCCGGAACCGGAGCAACTGGCGCCGGCCCTCGGAGCTTCGCCGCACAGCGACGAGGCTGCCGCCCGGCGGGACGGATCGCGCCTCCATGCCCCCCTCTTCCGAGGCACCGAGCGCCGACGCCTCAGCCGTCTGGACGTCGGCAGTGGCCGGTCGCTCCCCGACTGGGACGGCGGCGACTTCGGTAGCGACAGGTGCCGGCATCGCCGGCACGTCTGGTGGGCCCAGGGCCACGTCCGCGTCGGCCGCCACCCCCATCACGACGGCCGCCCCGGCAGAAGCGCCAGCCTCGGGAACCCGCTCCACGGCGACTGGTGCCGCCTGAGCCCCCTGCTGTGGAGCGCCTTGCGAGAAGGTCACCTGAACGGCAGGGCCCGGAGCGGCGCTGGCCATGCAAGCCGGTGTCGTCTTAAGGGCCTTCCGAGGCGCCAGGTCAGTCAGCCCATGGCTTCGCTTGCTGGGGAAAAAAGGAAAAAATCACGGCCAGTACATACGGAAGAAAAACCAGGGCGAAGACGTTCCAGGATACTCACCCGCTTCGGGCCATGATCAACCGTGCCTGGGGGGAGGTCTCTCGGACCTCGACCCCCGGCAACGCCGCCGAGGTCCGCTTCGCCGGCGGCTTTGGCATCACCCTTGCTTTGGGTGCCCTGGACGCCTGGGAGGCGGGCTGCTCAGGCACCGCCACGACAACCTAGGGGCCGCTCCCCTGCGCTGCCGGCGTGGGCGGCGGCTCTCGGGGAGCAGACGCCCCAGCCTGGCTCCCCGGGGTCGCTTCGGCTTCTCCAGCCAAGGGGTCAAGTACCCTCCCGGATTGCCCCCGCTCCTCGGGCCGGGACCCCGGCGTCCTGACTCCAAGGACCGACGGCGTAAACCCGCTCGGGGGCTAGATTGATGGCTCCAGGCCTGACCCCAAGCCGGGGCTGAGGCCAAGGCGGGCAGCCATGTCGTCTTCTTCGTCATCATCTTCGTCATCGTCGTCGTCGTCGGGCGTTTCCGGCGACAGCTCCCTCGGGAGTCCCTCCCTCTCCTGCCGGCGACGAAGCTTTTCCAAGGCGTCCCGAGCCCGCCTCCGCTCGCGGGCCCGGGCCTTCTCCGCGTCCTTCTTTTTCTTCTTCTCCTCCGCGGCGACCCGCCGCTCTGCTCGGTCCACCGCATCTTGCGGGACCCGTGGCAGGGAAGACTTGTGCCACCCTACCTCCTGAAGACGGGTGGAAATCCTGGCCTTAGAAACTAGGGGCGATCCGATGCTAGAAGAAAGAAATGGACACTGAGTCACGCACCCTTGGTCAGGGCGCATCAAAGGCTGGGAGAGGGCGCTGGGGTCCGGCTTCCCCAACGCAACAGACACCCGCCCGTGGAGGACGTCGGGGGGAAGGGGATCAGAGGACATCCGCGAGCCCTCCAACTCTACCTCCAGTGTCATTTCCCAAAGTGGCAGCCGTCGCTCCACCAAGGGAAGCACCCTCCGGCGGTGGATGGCGGCAATAACCCCGGCAGCAGTGAGTCCCCCCTTCCTCAATGCCTCCAAGGCCTTGAGGAGGGGTTCGAGGTTCTTCTGTCTTTCATGAGGGGTCCCGTGGCGCCAAGCATCAGCGGCGGCGGTGACTACTCGCTGAGAGAACGGTGGGAGCAACTCGCCGTCATTCCGGAGGTAGAACCACCGGCGCTGCCACCCCTTGTTCGAGGACGCGAGGATGGCGGGAATATACAGCGACGCCCGCGACTGCCTCAGCAGGAGGGTGCAGCCGCCGGCCCGCACCGCTGCGTGGACCTTCCTCTCCCCTGTCGGCGAGGCAAAAAGCTCCGCGAAAAAGAGATGGGTCCACAGATCCCAATGGGGGGCAATCCCCAAGTACCCCTCGCACAACGCTACGAAGACGGCGGCCTGCGAGATGGAGTTGGGGCTGAGGTTGTGCAACTCCACCCCGTAGTGGTGCAGGATCGCCCGCATAAAGCGGCTCGCCGGCACACCAAAGCCCCGCTCGTGGAAGGAGACGAAGCTCACGATGTACCCCGGCGGTGGGGATGGAGCGGCTCCGCCCACGGGGGGGATCCATTCCGGTCGCTGCTCATCGGTGAGAGGGCCAAGTAAACCCTCGCCAACGAGATCCTCCAGATCACTCGCCGTCACCGTGGAGAAGGGCCATGGGTCACGCGGCGAGATGATGGTCACCCGGTCAGCCATCGCCGAGCGGAAGGGGTGGCGGCGCAAAGGGCAGGGAGGGCGGTTACCTTTTCTCCGGCTAAGTCTCTCAGGCTGCGAAAAACCTAAGAGGGAGACAGGAAGCGGAGCAAAGAACCATCGCCCGGCCCTCTCCCGAGTATATGAAGACCAAGGCGTGGCCGGTTCAAACGTTCCGCCCGGACCGGACGTGGGATTCAAAAACGCGAAGCGAAACAGCCGTTCCTCGAGCGGCTCGCGCACGCGCAACGGTCGCCTCTCCAACCACTCGCCCTGTCATATTAACTCCGCGACGGGACACGCGGTGCCTCTGGCAGGAGAAGCAGGCGACGCTTCCCCTTCGCCAAAATGAACGCGTCCAAAAAGGTACGCCGCGTCGTTCGATTTCGTATCCTTTTCCATTTTTCCTCTTTCTCTCTCTTGCAACAGGGACCAGGAAAGGGGGATACCCCGAAAAGGATCCTTCCCCGAGAAGGAACCAGGCTCCAAGCCCCCCCTACTGATCAGAGGTTCGAAGGCTGGCCCCCCGGAAGGGTTCAACAGCCGCTTCAGATCGCGTGGGCCCTACACCCACTACTGGTCAGGGGTTCGAAGGCCGGTCCCTCGAAAGGGTTCAACGACTGCCTCAGGCTGCTCGGGCTCCGCGTCCAATACTGATCAGGGGTTCGAAGGCTGGCCCCCGAAGGGTTCATAGCCGCCTCAGACGCCGAGCGAGGGATGACCATGGGTACGTTCGATACATAACCAAGGCTCGGGCTGCGCTCCCGAGGTACCCTAGGACATTTCCGAGACCGGCGGGAACGATCTTGTAACAGAATCCCACCAGAGGGAGGCATCGAGCCCTCGGACCCCGTCGCCAGGGGACCGGGTCTGGCAGATCACCCGCAGGTACTTTTGGGCGTGCCTCTGGGCCCCTAGCCGACCCCTAACGAACGGGGCACGGACGTCCACTCGGATTACCCGCTTGCAGCTCGTCGGAGACACCATGTTCGACGCCCATCGAGGGCAACATGGCGCTTTCCCCCCCCCCCCCTCCTCCTTGCGGAAAGGCGACGCAGGGGCGTATGTAAAAAAGCCGAGTCTACCCCTGACCGCCCTCTCGCTCTGTGCAGAGGCTCGGGGGCTGCTCTCGCAAACCCGGCTCCGGTCGAACCGTTGACAGCGTCAACATACCAGCCCGAGAACTTGGGACCCGACCGTACACCTGGGCTACGACCAGTTCGCATGAGGGAACGACCAGACCAGCCGAAGCACTACGTGAGGCAGTAAGACCTCGAAGGAGTGAAACCACTCCTCCGAGGCCTCAGGGGCTACACCCGGCGGGTGCGCTCGCGCGCACCCACCGGAACAAAACGCAACCGAGAAAGGCTGGTCCCCTTGCAAAAAGGTGTGACGAAAGCCTCCAAGCGAGTGCAAACACTCCCTTCGAGGCTCGGGGGCTACTGTCGGGGACCATAATTAGGGGTACCCTCAAGGCTCCTAATTCTCAGCTGGTAACCCCCATCAGCATGAAGCTGCAAAGGCCTGATGGGTGCGATTAAGTCAGGGATCAGTCCATTCGAGGGACACGATCACGCCTCACCCGAGCCTAGCCTCGGACAAGGGCAGCCGACCCCGGAGGATTTCCGTCTCGCCCGAGGCCCCCTTTTTTAGCGGCAAACATATTCCCGGCTCGCCTGAGGCCCTGCCTTCGCTAAGAAGCAACCCTGACCAAGTCGCCGCACCGACCGACCAAGTCGCAGGAGCATTTAATGCAAAGGTGGCCTGACACCCTTATCCTGGCACGCACCCCCCGCCGGCAGAGCCGAAGTGACCGCCGTCACTTCACCGCTCCACTGACCGGCCTGACGAAAGGACAGCGCCGCCTACGCCACGCCGACTACAGTGCCACTGGACAGAGTAAGACTGACAAGCGGTCAGGCCCTGCCGGAGGCACCATAGGAAGCTCCGCTTCGCCCGACCCAGGGCTCGGACTCGGGCTAAGTCCCGGAAGACGGCGAACTCCGCTCCGCCCGACCCAGGGCTCGGACTCGGGCTAAGTCTCGGAAGACGGCGAACTCCGCCCGACCTAGGGCTCGGACTCGGGCTAAGTCCCGGAAGACGGCGAACTCCGCCCGACCCAGGGCTCGGACTCGGGCTAAGTCCCGGAAGACGGCGAACTCCGCCCGACCCAGGGCTCGGACTCGGGCTAAGTCCCGGAAGAAGGCGAACTCCGCTCCGCCCGACCCAGGGCTCGGACTCGGGCTAAGTCCCAGAAGACGACGATCTCCGCCTCGCCCAACCCAGGGCTCGGACTCGGGCTAAGTCCCAGAAGACGACGATCTCCGCCTCGCCTGACCCAGGGCTCGGACTTGGGCTCGGCCCCAGAAGACGACGATCTCCACCTCGCCCGACCCGGGGGCTCGGACTCAACCTCGGCTTCGGAGGAGCTTCCACATCGCCCAACCTAGGGCGTAGACCAGCCACGTCGACAGGAGGTGCCATCATCACCCTACCCAGAGCTGACTCGGGCCGCAGGGAACAAGACCGGCGTCCCATCTGGCTCGCGCCGCCAGATAGCCAATGATGGCGCCCCGCATGCTCTGTGACGACGGCGGCTCTCCGCCCCCTTACGGAAGCAAGAGGACGTCAGCAAGGGCTCAACCGCTCCGACAGCTGTCCCTCCGCCAAGCTCCATCGCTCCTTCGACGACCACGACATCACACCAGCTGGGTGCCAAGATCTCTCCGGCTGCCACAACGGCATGTACCTAGGGCGCTAGCTCACCTCCGCTAGACACGTAGCACCCTGCTACACCCCCCCATTGTACACCTGGATCCTCTCCTTACGTCTATAAAAGGGAGGACCAGGGTGTAAGGACAATGGACCCCGGGCCATTTGGCTAATTGAGTTTTGGTGTTTGATGAACAACACAATCCGTGAACTAATAAGTTTTCTAGTGTTTGTGTTTGTAGTTCACAGGATGCGAAGAGAATTGGACCAAGGCAATGAGGATGCAACACCTCAAAAGAAGACATAAAAAGATGCATAGGAGTCCAATACTCAAGAACAAAGAAGCCCGAAGAAATCAGCGAAGAAATCCAAGACGAGGGCTGTCAGCCAGCGCCTGGTGGCGCACCGGACATCGGTGTCCGGTGTGCACCGGACTGTCCGGTGAGGCACCGGACAGTCTGCGCAGAGAGGCCACAGACAGGCGCTCTCTGGCTGTAGCACCGAACTGTCCGGTGTGCACCGGACTGTCCGGTGTGCCAACGGGCAGAAGGCAACGGTCGGATCCAACGGTCGACTGCTACAGGCGCCAACGGTCGGCTGACGTGGCGTGCACCGGACATCTACTGTGCAGTGTCCGGTGGTGCACCGGACTGTCCGGTGCACCCGACGACAGAAAGCTGCTGCTTTCTGTCCAACGGCTAGTTTGGGGTGTGGAGGCTATAAATACCACCCCAACCGGCCATTCTCATGTGTGAGAGCCCAAGCAACATACCAAGACACATAGTGCATGTTTCCAAGAGCTCATACACCCAAGTGCTTAATAGAATCACTCGGTGATTAGCGTAGGTGCTTTGCGAAGTGCTTAGGTTAGTTAGACCGCTTTAGCGCTTGCTCTAGGTGAACCCTAGTTAGTTGAGTGAGTTTTGTAAAACCACACAACCCCTCGGCTCTTGCGTGAGTCGTTGTAATTGTACCGAGTGGGGCGAGAGTCTTGCGAGACCGTGACAACCGCGTTTGTGTCACGGCCGCCACCGTGTACCGGAGGGAACGAGGCCCGCGGCGTTTCGGCCGGAAGCTCGATAGTGGAGACGGCGGGGAGCGTCCGAGAGGAGCCGGAAGCGGAGCACCACTTGCGCGTGGAGAAGGCCCGCGGCTCTCTACGGAGTTACTCGACCGTGGTGCTTGGCCTTCGCGTGGGCTTCCCTTTGCGTAGGGGCACCAACGAGGATTAGTCGGGACCTTGCGTGGTTCCGGATACCTCGGTAAAAATACCGGCGTCATCCACGAGAGTTTGCTTCTCTACTTAGCTCTTTACATTCCGCATTTATATTAAGCATTTAAGTTTCAATCTTGTAGTCATACTTATTTATAGATTGAAACTTAGTCTTTTGCGGTAGAGATAGCAACACTTAGACAAAACCTAGTTTGCACATTCTAGTTTTGATTATTTGCATAGGTTTTGCTCTAGGGATTTAATTGTGGCCTAGTTTAGTAAAAGTTTTAGAAGTCCTAATTCACCCCCCCCTCTTAGGCGTCACCCGTTTCCTACAAGTGGTATCAAAGGCCGGTTTGGCTCATTTGAAACGCTTTAGCTTCACCGCTAAAAGAGCCGACGCTTTTTAGAGGAAGGGATGGATACCCATAGGCCACCACACTTCGACGGCACTAACTTCCCATATTATAGTGCTAGAATGGCTTGTTACCTAGAGGTCGTTGATCTAGGTGTTTGGAGAGTCACTCGTGACGGGATGAAACCCCTCAAGAATCCCGAGAAACCCACCACGAGTGAGGAAAAAGAAATTCATTTAAATGCTAGAGCCAAAAATTGCTTGTATGAATCTCTTAGCATGGATATTTTTAATCAAGTATTTACCTTGAAAACTGCTAATGAGATTTGGCTAAAATTGCATGAGCTCCATGACGGCACATCCAATGTCCGTGAGCAAAAACATTGCCTAGTCTTAAATGAGTATAATTCTTTTGCCATGAAAAATGATGAGCTTGTTAGAGACATGTATTCTCGTTTGAATCTAATAATCAATGAGCTCAATTCTATTGGCATTAATAAGCTAGGTGATGCGGACATTGTGAGGAAGATTATCTCCCTGCTACCACAACAAAGATATGGGAGCATCATCACCATCCTTCACAACATGGAGGACTTGAGCAACATGACCCCGACCATCGTGATTGGGAAAATCGCGGCTTTTGAGATGTCGCGAAAGATGAGTCGGGGAGAGGAGCCAACTTCCTCAAGACCATATGCTTTTGCATGTGATGAAAGGAAGGGCAAAAAGAAGGCTCACACTCCAAGTTCCTCAAGCGAAGAAGAGGAAGAAGAAGAAGAAAGTGATGATGATGAAGATAATCAACCATGCACATCATCCTCCGAGGACGAAGAAACAATCTGATGCATCGGAAAGGTAATGAGGATGATCCGCAAGATTAATCTAATGGGTGTGCCCCTGCAGGTCGAGGATCTTCTCTTTAACATTGACAGGAAAAAGCAAAGGAAGAGAGGATGCTTCGCATGTGGGGAGAAGGGCCACTTCAGGGACAACTGTCCAAATATGGCCAAACCCAAAAAGGAGAGGAGCAAAGGCAAGGCGCTCACAAGTGTTAGAACTTGGGATGATTCTTCAAGTGAAGATGAACCTCCAAGGACGCGCAGCCACCGGTCCTCGTCACGATCATCACGGTCATCACACAAATGCCTTATGGCAAGAGGTAACAAAAGCATTCCATCCTCTAGTGATGAAAGTAGTAGTGATGATGAAGGTGAGGGAAAGGCCTCTCTAGAAGAGCTTGCGGAAGCCGTAAACTTTTTCCAGGATGTTTGCACTAAGCAAAAAGCTCAACTTAAAACTTTGAAAAATAAGTTGGTTAGCTCTCAAAGTGATTACAAAGGTTTGCTAGAAAAATTTGAAACTTTTGCAAACTTAAATAGTGAGCTATCAACTAAAATTGAGCTATTAGAATCTAGTGCTCCATCCACTGCTACCGATGATAGCCTTATTAAAAAGAATGAAAAACTTAAGGCTAAGTTAGCTTGCTCCCAAGAAGCTATTGAAAGTTTGCTAGAGAAAATGGAAATTCTTAGCATACACAATAATGAGCTAACTACTAAGCTAGAAAACATTGGTAGCACCCCAGCAGCATCTTTAGTTGAAATACCTGAAATAATTAAGAAAGATGCTTCTACTTCCTGCTTTGATTTAATTGATGATTCTAACCCCTGCAACCAAGTCGTTGTTGAGAATATTGTTGTAGAGACATGTACGGATGAGGTTGCAAAGGAAAATGAACAATTAAAGCAAGAAGTGGCTCGCCTTGGCAAGGCTTTGTATGACAAGAAAGGCAAAGCCAAACAAATCCGACCTCCACAGGATAACACCACTGAGGGAGTGAACAAGCCTGTAGAGGGAGAAACTGTGATTTGTAGGCTATGCCACAAGGAAGGCCACAAGTCTTTCCAATGCAAGGCGATGACCGGGGATAAACAAAGGCAAAAGCTCAAGCAAAAGCCATCAAGCAAAATCTCCAACACCTACATCAAAAAGGTGAACAAAAAGGATGCTACAGCATATTTGATCAAGAAGAAAAAGAACGGAAAGGTGATAGCAATCAAGGCCAACAAGCAAGCCAACAAAGGAAAGGGGGCCAAACGCATCTGGGTGCCAAAGGAGATAATTTCAACCATGAAAAGCACCAAGAAGGTTTGGATCCCGAAAGGGAAGTGAGTGGACCGAAGGTATTCGGGAAATTTGGAGACTTGGCAAAATTGGGATGTATATCATGGGGTACATCATATTGGATCAAGTTTATTGCCAAGTGGGTTAGTGAAAATTTTGGACCCAAATTTCCCACCCATGACTGAGGTAACTAGTTTTATTGCATTTTTCATTTTTAGATATGCGTATCTATTTACTTTTTATCTAGTTTACCTTTCTTGCCTAGTATTACATATGTTATGTACTTTCGTTTAAAATCATGCATACTAGGTAAATCACATGGTAGGATTGCTTGCTTTCAATTCATATACTGAAGCAAACCTACATGGTTTAAAATGTTTATTTAAGCACGGCACATAGCTTCTATATCACTCCATAGTAAATGATGCATAAATTGAAAATTTTGATTTCTACAAAGTGTATCATTTAACTTATATGTGCCAAAGTTTGGATTATGGATAATTTGCCCCTCTTGATATCAAGTCAAAGTGCATGTCTCCTACAAGTATTCAAAACTTGTATGCACACCTTTAGGGGGAGGTTACTCTATAATCTAACACTTTGAGACTAACACCTTTTCAAGTCTATTTCATGTGATAGTCTCATTGTAAGGAAAATGAAGTCCCCGGAGAAAGACAACAATCTTCCACTGCAAAATCTCCAAGAACTCTTATGTCTCTCAAGCTCACCATTGACTTTCAATTGGTATCTTTTGAGACTACATTCAGTATCATTTACATGTCTTCTCCAATATTTGATTAGACTATATTTCATATCATATGCTTCCATGTTGCAAAAATGCATAAGTAGTTAACTCATATTCTGTTACCTATGCATAAGGGAAGTTAGTCTTTTCAAATCATGTCATGCACCTCTAATTTTCACATGCTTTTTCCTAAGTAGAGGATCTCTGTCAGGGGGAGTATTTCTTCATCTCTAAAGGGGGAGAAAAACTCTTTCTAAAGGAGGATACTCATTTAGGGGGAGTAATCTTTTGAGGACTCCTTCAAGTGGTATCATTCACATAGTTTAATTTAATATCCTTCTAGTGATATCATTTGATACAATTCTTGATGAGGGCAAGCTTTTATTTACTTCCTATATGCTTTTAATGTCTTCCTTTTCGGTGGTTGATGCCAAAGGGGGAGAAGTTTAGGGACCAAAGCAATGAAATCTATATCAAACACCAAACACCACCAATTTAAAATTTTATATCTACAAATGGCTTTTCAAGTGGTTTTGGTTATTTGGTCCGGAAATAGGAAGTAAGTGAATTATGGAGTTAGGGGGAGGCTTAAGTCCATAACTTCACATTGTGGGGACAATCATGCATCTTAGCAAGTAAATTGCATATTTTCATTCAAATACTTGTATTATTTGCTTGCTTTGGTTGTGTTGTCATCAATCACCAAAAAGGGGGAGATTGTAAGGACAATGGATCCCGGGCCATTTGGCTAATTGAGTTTTGGTGTTTGATGAACAACACAATCCGTGAACTAATAAGTTTTCTAGTGTTTGTGTTTGTAGTTCACAGGATGCGAAGAGAATTGGACCAAGGCAATGAGGATGCAACACCTCAAAAGAAGACATAAAAAGATGCATAGGAGTCCAATACTCAAGAACAAAGAAGCCCGAAGAAATCAGCGAAGAAATCCAAGACGAGGGCTGTCAGCCAGCGCCTGGTGGCGCACCGGACATCGGTGTCCGGTGTGCACCGGACTGTCCGGTGAGGCACCGGACTGTCTGCGCAGAGAGGCCACAGACAGGCGCTCTCTGGCTGTAGCACCGGACTGTCCGGTGTGCCAACGGGCAGAAGGCAACGGTCGGATCCAACGGTCGACTGCTACAGGCGCCAACGGTCGGCTGACGTGGCGTGCACCGGACATCTACTGTGCAGTGTCCGGTGGTGCACCGGACTGTCCGGTGCACCCGACGACAGAAAGCTGCTGCTTTCTGTCCAACGGCTAGTTTGGGGTGTGGAGGCTATAAATACCACCCCAACCGGCCATTCTCATGTGTGAGAGCCCAAGCAACATACCAAGACACATAGTGCATGTTTCCAAGAGCTCATACACCCAAGTGCTTAATAGAATCACTCGGTGATTAGCGTAGGTGCTTTGCGAAGTGCTTAGGTTAGTTAGACCGCTTTAGCGCTTGCTCTAGGTGAACCCTAGTTAGTTGAGTGAGTTTTGTAAAACCACACAACCCCTCGGCTCTTGCGTGAGTCGTTGTAATTGTACCGAGTGGGGCGAGAGTCTTGCGAGACCGTGACAACCGCGTTTGTGTCACGGCCGCCACCGTGTACCGGAGGGAACGAGGCCCGCGGCGTTTTGGCCGGAAGCTCGATAGTGGAGACGGCGGGGAGCGTCCGAGAGGAGCCGGAAGCGGAGCACCACTTGCGCGTGGAGAAGGCCCGCGGCTCTCTACGGAGTTACTCGACCGTGGTGCTTGGCCCTCGCGTGGGCTTCCCTTTGCGTAGGGGCACCAACGAGGATTAGTCGGGACCTTGCGTGGTTCCGGATACCTCGGTAAAAATATCGGCGTCATCCACGAGAGTTTGCTTCTCTACTTAGCTCTTTACATTCCGCATTTATATTAAGCATTTAAGTTTCAATCTTGTAGTCATACTTATTTATAGATTGAAACTTAGTCTTTTGCGGTAGAGATAGCAACACTTAGACAAAACCTAGTTTGCACATTCTAGTTTTGATTATTTGCATAGGTTTTGCTCTAGGGATTTAATTGTGGCCTAGTTTAGTAAAAGTTTTAGAAGTCCTAATTCACCCCCCCCCCCCTCTTAGGCGTCACCCGTTTCCTACACAGGGCCCTCTTAGAGAGGGTTGGCCGCGCGGGGACGAGGACGAGAACAGGCGCTCGCCTAGAGCCGCTCGCTCCCTCTCCCGCGTGGACGCTTGTAACCCCCTACTGCAAGCGCACCCGACCTGGGCGCGAGACGAACACGAAGGCCGCGGGATTCCCACCTCTCTCACGCCGGTCTCCGGCCGCCTCGCTCTCCCCCCTTCGCGCTCGCCCTCGCGCTCGACCCATCTGGGCTGGGGCACGCGGCGACATTCACTCGTCGGCCCAGGGACCCCCCGGTCTCGGAACGCCGACACTTATATTAATGTTGTCCGGTACTTGTTGCATCAAGGTTTAGCCTTCTGTGGTCATGATGAATCAGAAAAAGTCTAAAAATAAGGAAAATTTTCGAGAGTTGGTGTGGCTTTTGGTAAAACAAAATGAGGAAGACAAAAAGGTTACTCTCATGAATGCTCAAATGGTGGCTCCAGATATTTAGAAGGATATTAGAAGTTGTTTTGCTGAGGTGAGAAAAAAATTATTATTTTCGATCAGATTACAAGCAATGTTATCTTTCATATATACATATATAATACTTATTTAGGAAAGCTAATCGTGTCTATATTTTTTAGATAAAAGTGAAGTATATTATTGAAGAAATCGGTGGCGATGTGTTTTGTTTAATGGTAGATGAGTCATGCGATGTTTCTAGCAAGGAACAGATGGCAGTGGTTTTGAGATATGTGGAAAAGCTTGGGATAATAAAAGAGAGGCATATCGGTGTCGTTCATGTGAACGAGACCTCAGCCTCATGCCTCAATTCTTTTGATTCTTTTAAAGTTGAGAGTTTGATAGAATTGGCTAAGGCATATCCTGATGATTTTAACCCAAAGGGGCTAAAACGATCTTAGGCATGATCCTGATATTTATGTTGACAATGTGAGAGCAGATGCAAGATTTGCTCAATTGGACACCATTTTCGAGCTTTGTATGCTGATGGTGACAACAAAGAAACACCTTGGTTTTCCTTTTGTGTATCGGGTCCTGAAACTTGTGCTAGTTCTTCCTATTGCCACGGCATCAGCGAAAAGGTGTTTATTCAGCAATGAAAAATGTGAAGACAGTTCTACGAAGTCGAATCGGTGATGAATCTATGAATAATTGTGTCATTAGCTTCGTGGAACAAGAATTTCTAGATGCGATTCCAAATGATGATGGCGTAGTTCGCTTTTCAAAATATGTATGACCGCAGTTGTCATGTGAAATTATGGGAGGTAATTAATTGCTGTCGTAGACAAGTTTATTTTATTACAATATGTTATTGGTAATATTTTTCAGTTATGCATGCTTAATTTTCGTAATGTTTGATTGTTATTTTTCGGCAAAGTGTACATGGTGTTATAATACTATAAGCCGTATATGTTGGGTCATTAGTTTGTTATGTTGGCAATTTATCCTAGATTCACCACTCTCTATCGTCTTATTCAAACTGTACTCTACAAACAGTATAATATATAGTACAAAATATTGTTTTGAATGGCCATATGGATGTAGAAGACCGTCTAAGCAAAGGGTGCATAAATGGGAACGTGCCTCGTTAGGTCTTATTCGGTTTTATCCCGATCCATATGCATTGAGTGGGATTGGGGGAGTTTCAATCCCTAGTAAGTCAAAATATCTTTAAATTCGTATCAATTTCCTCCGATCCATATGGATTAAAAATAACCGTCCAAAAAAATGTCGTTTCCGTGAATAGCAACAGGTGAGTATCCCCGGCCCGTACCTTCCCTTTGACATGTACCGTAGTGAGATCACGCTACCTACAGTGGGGCAGAGGCAGTCAGGCAGACACACACACACGCACGCTGCCTCGTATGGTCCGGTCTCCAGCTCCCAAAGTCGTGCCTGCAGGACGCCTGGTAGCTGGCAGTGTCTGGGATTCCCTCGTGACGACGCCACCGGACAGACAGCCCCGCGTGGCACTAGCAAGCACTAGGCGGCTGCTGGGGGGGGGGGGGGGGGGGGGGGGACCCTGACGTACGGCGTGGCCTCCAAATGCCGGGCCGCCCGTCACAGCGCCAACAGCAAGCGCACGCGGGCACGCGGCCCAGCCCGGTGCGCGCTGCGCTGCGCTGGCCGGCGCGCGCGTAGGGGCCCGCCGCGCCGCGCCTCGCCAGCGCCCAGCGGCCCGGCCGGCACGCCGGGCGCTCTCCGTTTCCCAATGCGATCGATGCCGCGCGGGGCACGGGACCGGGCGGCGAGGCCAGGCCCGACCCGACCGAGGCGCAGGGCGGGGGGCTGGCACGCAGACACAGCGCACAGGGCGGCGGCAGCCGGCAGCGGCAGTTTGGACGCTGCCCTCTACGCGACGCGACGCGGCCGCCTCGGCTGCTGGCTGGCTGGCTGGCCTTGCTTACCTCTCCACAGTCGGGAGTCCACAGGGATAGTACATAGGTTGGTCGGTACCGCTGCTGGGAGGCCAGGCCACGCCACCCGCCGCAGCACGCATCGGCGGCCCTGTGCGGCGCTGACTCGATCGTTGCCTTGCCCCCGCCGGCACTGTGTTTGCCGGCCGGCAGCGGCAGGGGGCAGGTGGAGCCGATCGACGCGGCGAGGCCCGAGCGCGCGTGCGTACGTACGTGGGGACGTGACGAAGGGGCCGTCGGGTACGTACGTACGTACGACACCAGCAGCGCCGCCCGTGTGTGGGCGTGGGGCTCGCGTGAGCATCGCCTCTCGGTCACTCCTGACGTGTCGTGCAGTGGAGTGGATCCCCCCCGTGTCCGGGCTCCCGACATGTCTGTCCTACGGTGGTACGTACACGTCGTTGGGTTCAGTTAATTGCTTTGCCTGGTTAATTACCACGGAAGGTAAGTGTAAGTAACCGTGGTGACGACAAAGAGATGTTCTCAACCCCGATTGAGACCAGGCAGGATTGTCCCATATCTGGGCAGAAGAGACAGGCAGAGCTCAGAAAAGCAACTGGCCTGTGGCAGCGTGTGCACGGCCACCCACCCACTCACCTTTTCCGAGGAGGAGGGGGGCATCACGCACGCCCCCACCGGTCAGCCCCTCCGTCTCAGTCTGTCTCAGCTCAGCGGCAGCTTTCGGTTGATTGGGGAGCCGGACGTGAGCTGTGCGTGGACCTACAAGTACAGGGGATTGTGGGCTCCGCCATCTGAAAAAAGAAAAAAAACTGGAAGCCCTCCAGCAGCAACAATGACTCGGTGCAGAGGCAACAGGCAACGACGACGAGTGTTAATTTGATGCGTGATTATATTCTAGTAGGTTGTACTCACACTCACTGCAAGGGTATGGTGTTAGCCCTCTGCTCTACTTTCGGCAGGTGTTAATTTCGCTCACCACCGAGATACACATGGATCAGTTGCCTCCTGCAAAACGACTCAAGATCCAGAGCTAGCGACGTGACTCGCACATATATGTGTCTATATATATATTTTCTGTCTGGCTCTGGCCTACAATTGTCAGTGGTACGGTGGTGCATGCTGCTGGTGCCATATGCATTGCACAGCCCAGCGCGCATGACTGACTGGCTCAAGTTAAGTTACTTACCTACTCCGGTTCGATTCACCTGTAGTATATAGCTAGCTGCTAGCTAGGTTTTAGCTTGTTTGCAGGCGAAAACTTCCCCTCGTCTGTTTGTCATCATTAGCGCTAACAACAGCTTACCAACAAGAATAAACGTCGTCCCCTGCTGCTGCGTGGTCCAACTCCAACAAAAGTTCTCGGTGAAGAAAGAAATAAGGAGCGGCAGATGTATCGCTCTAGTACGTACTCCCTCCTCTTTTTTTTTTTGGATCAAGGTTTTGGAGGAGATATATATATGCCGCACGTACTTTCGTATATATGATGATGATCACATTCTCTCCTGCAGGCGGCCATGAACAATATGGCGGAGTACAATATAATAAGAGAGAGGTAACAGCTAAACCGGTCCGGCCATGAGATCATCACGTCAAGTTAACGAAGTTAACTACACTTTTGGTAGCGAAATGCGCTTGGCATATGCACATGCCTACTGTTTTGCTATGTTCCCTATATACATATATATATATATATATATATATAGTTTATATATTAAAAGCTCTGGCCTTCCAATAATAGAGGAAGCCCAGGCTAGTCAATATGGACATTTTGGTTGAACCACACCGGGACAACACGCACCAGTCACGGCGCTGTTACACCGTTTCCTCCGTCAGCCAACCACCTCTCCCACGTTTCCTGTGTCTAAAACCGTTTCGCGCAATCAACGGAGGCAGACCAGCGCCTCCAGGAAGAAAACCCCAGCGCGCAGACTCTCCTTTCGTTGGAGGCGACTCGCCAGACGATTTCCGCGCCTCCAATCCAGCGCAGCGCCAATCCACCGCCGCTCCAATCCAGCGCCGTTCCATTCCAGCTTACATCCTTCAATCTCCCAGCATTGGATCCCGAGTCAAGAAGTTTCAGGTAATCCAACATTGAAATACCCCGAGGTTGCTGTCCATTTTTTGAAGCATTTGGGTCGATTGAAGTGGATTTGATTGTAACCCTTATTCTCCAGCTAAATGTGTGATTTGAATGCGTTTAGACATCTATCTAATCGGGTCATTGCATCGCGCATTGCATCTATTTTTTTGTTCAGGAGCCCCGATATTAGAGCATATGTATTTATTCTATATCCCCACTACCGCCCGACATTCATAGATCTAGACAAAGGTATTTACTGATGAATCAGCATAGAGTACTATCACACAAACCAAGTAACACATATATGCTTTTTGTATTTAATATATATGCATATCTTCAGTACTATTTATGCACATTCACTTGAGTCATTTGTTTACACATTTGTTTTATTATATATGCATATAGTTCGTACTCTGTATGCACATTTACTTTAAAGATTTGTTTTCACATCTATTTTATTATCAAAATATGCTTATTTGTATTTGATATATGTATATCCTCAGTAATGTTTATGCACATTCAATTGAGTAACTTGTTTACACATTTGTTTTATTATATATGCATATAGTTAGTATTCTTTATGCATATTTACTCTAATGATTTGTTTTCACATCTATTTTATTATTTAATATGCTTATTGTATTTCATATATATGCATATCCTCAGTACTTTTTTATGCCCATTCACTTAAATCATTTGTGTACACATCTGTTTTATTATATATAAAACATACTCATTGGATTTGATATATATGCATATTGGCAGTAATGTGTATGCTCATTATTACACAATTTTTATGAACATTTCGCAATATAATAATTATATTTGCATTGTTCTATTTACTTGAATAATTAGTTTACACTCATGTTCATTATACATATGTGTACATACAGGTACGTTTATTTTAAGCAAAAGTTATTTAAATATTCATGTTTGAATATGAGCTAAATGTTTTTACTACTATGAACCAGTTATTAAAATATGTTGTATAGTTAGTTGATGCAAAAAGGCTCTTGTTTTATCATGATCCATTTACAATTATATGAAATATTAAATCAATCTTTATGTTTGTATATAACAATTGCTCATTAAATGATCTCGCATAAATGTAAAAGGTAGTTTAAGTCATGTAATTCCATTTAGCATTATATAGTATGCATTTCAGATGGTTATAGTAAAAATTAGTTTTTTTGGCATATATTCTTGCATAAATCAATGTATTTAAAAACAACTTCTTTTTTCTACAGATTTATTCAGTATTTAGTCATGAAGTCTGTTGATCGCCCGCCCAGTAATCCAAAAAGATTAACCATTGAATCCAGTCAGGAGGTTTTTTCAATTGACATTTCCAGACGTACAAGATCCAGCAGCTCAGCTCACTAAGATGATATTCCACAAAATCAGGAGCAGAATGAGCCACAGCCAGCCCCAATCCATCGTTTTCGCAGAAAGGCTTTAGCTTGTCGTTTAAAAAGAAAAACCTCCTGCTCCAGCCACTCTCTCTGACGACGATTTCATGGATGCTCCATCGTTAAAGCGTCAATTCAGATCTGCATCACCTTCTCTTTCAGAACAAATCAGTGCAAAGAAGTTAAAAGTACCTTCTCCTCAAGTTCCGACCGTGAAAAGAAGCCCAAAGTATAATATCATTGCAAAAAAAACTCTCCTAAAAAGAAGTCTCCTGTAAAATCACAGGTAATATTTATATATTTATGTTTATTCATGTGTTAATCATGGTGCCCAATCAATTTTGTATTTTCCCCCACTTTAAATTTATGTATATTATTATCAACAAATATGGTGTTTACTTTTTTTAGTGTTGTAGACTAGTTATTTACAAGCCTGTAATAAATATCCCTTGTATGTAAATATAGTACCATTAGTTCTAACTATATATATACTTTGTGTATTAATGCATATTCATTTATGCTTCCAGAAATTGAATATCCAATGCATTCCCTTTGATGTTATTGTATCATCATGGATAATGAGCGATCGACAGCGTGATGCCGTCGCTAGGTTGGGATTTTCTAGTATTTTTGATTTGCGAACTGATGCATTAGAGAGCAGATCACTCATTAGGTGGTTGATGGACAAATTGGATCCACATGACATGACCATACGCCCAGGGGCTGGCAAAGAACTTAAGATAACAAAAGATACGGTTCATCTGATTTTGGGGTTGCCATGTGCCGGAGGAGGTAGAGAGTTTACTGATTGGTACGGTGAAGTCGATGCTGCTGCAAATCTGAGACGTCATCTCAATGTTTGTAAAGAAGAATTTGATGTTGTCAAGCTTCAAGATAAGATAGTGCTTGGCAACGATGATGAGCTATCAATTAGATGTTTTTTTCTAATTCTATTCAATCGACTTCTGTTTCCTTCTGCTTCTTGTGGCATTACAAACAATGAGGTACTCATGACTTCAAACATGGCCCGAATGGCTGATATTGACTGGTGTCAACTAGTTTACACGGATTTATGTGATGCTGCCGCACGTTGGCATAAAAGGAACAAAACAAACATCACAGCAACAATATATGGATGCTCACTCATTGTTTTAGTAAGTAATTTTTTCTTGTTTACTGTGCATATATATGGTATCCAAATATTTGTTATGTACTAATTTTATATATTTGTGCATTCCTTTTTTCAGATTTACTATCTTGATCACCTACATCACCCTGCTGCTCCTGATAACAAATATGGTACTCCACGCATTAAGTTTTTTGATAATGAGACCATAAGAGAGTTGGCTCGGGGTGACAGACGCCCCCCCCCCCCCCCCCCCTCCCCGTAAAACTGGTGAACCATTCGGATATGCAGAGGTTAGACACAAACAATTTTTGTCCTGTTATGCAGATGTTAAAATATTATTACTGCTAACTGTTCTATCTGATTTTATACAGTTTCGTAGCCGTTCAGAAACGTGTTACGTCATTGCTCCAGAACGGCATGTTTCTGCCGTTTTTAACATATATGTACCACGTATCAAGAATTTGATTGGCAACAAGTTGCAATGTTTGCCCTCTCAGCATCGACCAATGTTTCAACCAATGTTTGATGCTCATGACAAAGAGGTGGATAAGTACTGTGATTCCCTTCAGCTGAGTCATCAGATGATTGTTTCGAAGCAGATTGAACTCTCTGAAACCTTTGGTGAAATGATCGATGAAGTACTGAGAGCTGCAACGCAGTGCGATTCACAGCAAGAAGGTTTTAGTATTTATGTGTATTTATTTAACATGACCAAGTTCACGAATTATTGCCTGGAAAATTATATATAGTTATACGATCTCAAATTATTTATTATATGCAGTTTTGTGTATACAACTTATGCATTAATTTATACTCATACAAGCAGCAACATATTTTTCAGATGATTTCATTTTTTGAAAACTGTATTTTATTTATGCATCCTGATAGTATATAGGTGTAGTTTGCAAATGCGTATGTTTAACCATTTTTTTATAACAATACATTTATATTGCAGTTACATTCCATTAACAACTACTATATTATTATATGTTCCAAATGTAGATAACCCCCCACTACCTCAATGCCTCCAACAAATGCTCCCTGTTCCCCGCGCCGCCGCGCGCCTCTCTGTCGGCGTGCCTCCCTGTCCCCCGCATTAGGTGGGATTGCAAGGCCGCATTAGGTGTGATTGCAACTGTTGTATAATTTTACCCAAATATCTGTTAAAAAATGTAAACAAAATGATTGCAACCGATGATGTGTTGTAATTGCAACTGCTGGTGTAGTGTGGATGCAACTGCTGAGTTGCTCTGATGTGATTGCAAGTACTAAATAACTCTGAGAAATTTTGTTAAAAAATATGATTGCAACTGCTGGTCTGGTGTAATTGCAACTGCTGGTCTGGTGTGATTGCAACTTCTATATAACTATGTCCAAAAATCTGTTAAACAAAACAAGATTGCAACTGCTGGTCTGGTGTAATTGCAACTGTGGGTCTGGTGTGATTGCAACTTCTATATAACTATGTCCAAAAATATGTTAAACAAACAATGATTGCAACTGCTGTCTGGTGTAATTGCAACTTCTGGTCTGGTGTGATTGCAACTTCTATATAACTATGTCCAAAAATATGTTAAACAAACAATGATTGCAACTGCTGTCTGGTGTAATTGCAACTGTTGGTCTGGTGTGATTGCAACTCCTATATAACTATGTCCAAAAATCTGTTAAACAAAACAATGATTGCAACTGTGTCTGGTGTAATTACAACTGCTGGTCTGGTATGATTGCAACTTCTATATAACTATGTCCAAAAATCTGTTAAACAAAACAATGATTGCAACTGCTGCTTGGTGTAATTGCAACTGCAAGTCTGGTGTGATTGCAACTTCTATATAACTATATCCAAAAATCTGTTAAACAAAACAATGATTGCAACTGCTGCTTGGTGTAATTGCAACTGCAAGTCTGGTGTGATTGCAACTTATGTGAAGAGGTTGAGTCGTTCGCGGAGGAGCCGTTCACGGAGAAAGAGGGGCGGGGCGGGAAAGTGAAAATGTTCTGTCGGGAGCGTGCGGGAGGGACGAAGACGGCCTGGGTGGAACGGTTGGCTCGGACCTGGCACATAGGTTCGGCCTGGGTGCATTCTCTATATTGAATGCACCTAGGTGTAATATATAAATACAGTATATATATATATATATATATATATATATATATATATATATATATATATATATATATATATATAGGGAAGAGGTAATGGAAGCCCTGGGCTTCCCCTACTAATGGAAGCCCCAGCCAGGACGCGGTCGACTCAGCACCCGCATGCTTGCGTCAGCCATGCAGTCAACAGCCAAGATTCTAGGACGATAAGCGTAACGCAATATACGAATGCATATATATATATATATGGATAAAGATACGTAAAACATGCATAAAGGAATCTTTTGAAGCCCGAATCACGTGGAACGAATATGACACTGTGGACAGCGTTTACGACTGCATAATGACATGTACTTGACAGCATAAATCATGCAGTATGTGGTTCTGGTTCTGGCTCGGGCGGATTCCAGCGTAAACCGTGGGCTAAAACAGCGTAAATGAGTATGAAATTTAGCGTAAATCCTATATCTGTTTTGTAACAGCAAATGAGGCCTAAAATTAAGCAGCCGATCGTGAGCGGGGTCATGGCTCGGGCCGATTCCAGCGTAAAACGTGAGCTAAAATAACGTAAATGAGTACGAAATTTAGCGTAAATCCTATATCTGTTTTGTAACAGCAAACAGAGCCAAAAATTACGGCGTGAAAATCGCGTGCAGCCGATCGTGCGCGGGTTCTGGCTCGAATGATTTCAGCGTAAAACGTGAGCTAAAACAGCGTATATGAGTACAAAATTTAGTATAAAACACGCGCACAATCTCATTTCGCAAAGAGATTGCTGTAAAACACATCAAAAAGTGTCATAAATTTGGCGTAAAACGCAGTAAGACTGTTTTTAATGGAAGCATAAAATACAACAAGTGTCGTAAAATTTAGTTTGAAAATGCATAAATCATGATGGTCTCATAGGGCACTTGTTTTGTTCACAGTATATCAAAATATAAAGCACAACGATATTTTGCCAATATTGTTGCAATCATACACGATTTATTTGACATGACAAAAAAACAAGGAGCTAGCCCTGTCTTCGGTACTTCAGACATTTGGAACCATTAGCCTTTAGCTAGCTAGGTCGTGGTCCGAAATTGAAGAATCGCTGCTCGGCTCTTATCAAAACAGGTCTGTGTAAGCCTGTATAAATCATAAAGACACGTCAGAATAAGCCTAAGTAAATCCATGAACCTATATACCAGTTTAATCAACAGGGAAAATGGAGGAGTAATTAAGTGACAACAATTAGCTAGTTTATGTCACTTACAAAACAATGCAGCTGGAGAAGTCTAGTGGACAATAAGAAGTTGTGAACCTATATAAACCCTATAGGCCGTAGCAAGTGCTAATATCATAAATTAACCCATGAGATACTATATTTTTCGAAGGAAGTGAGGACATTTCTTTCTTTAATAACCTTAATTTACAAAAATACAATGGACAAACTGCCAGCAAGTGAGGACATTTCTTTTTTTAATAAACTCTGTTATGCATACTTCCAATATTGCAGGACTTGAGAATCAAAGCCCTATTATGCACATATGCTGAATACAAAATTTATTCTTTTTCTTGAATCCCTAACACATAGTTGTAATACTTAAGTTGTCTCTACTATAAATTGTATAACTAAAGAATAACAAATCTTACCGTTCAAAAGACTGGTGAGGTTCCCGAACAGCGCCGGGTGGAGCACGCCGGAGAGCAGCTCTAAGCCGAGCAGCTTCACTTGTTGATGCTGCTTCAATTTCAGCTATTTCTGATCTTTCTCCATTAATACCACCTGCAAAAAGTATAATTATATGCAAATATGGAAGATAATATGATTGATTACTCTAATTCACCATTTTTTCGCCAGCATACTGAGATCAGTCTTGTTCAGCTATTCACGAGTCGAGTCACTACTTTCCTTAGTAAAGCTGAACAGAAAATGGTATAATGATTAAAAGCATTCACCTAATAGACTAGCACAACTAAATACTACCTGGAAATTATGGTTTTATGATAATACAATGATGCTAAATGCTGGCGGAGGTGGGTGTAGCATATGTATGCACTATTACAAAGGAAGGTTTAAATTTAATAACTTGAAATCGTATAATAGTACTTCAAATTACAAATCTACATGCAATTATCATATTTTCCAACTAATTTGCAGAACTATATTGGTAGCAAAAATTTAGTCACAGGTCTAGCCACGCATTCACAAACCTACTTTAAGCAGTCAGAACAAGCCCTGCATTATAGCAATCCACACAAAAGCTACTAAGCTAGCAAACTACCAAACTAGTACTATTTTTTTTAAAAAAAACATCAAGCACAAGTTTGAACCAACGAATCTCACAAGTGGAAAGGAAACCGAATTACCGATGCACACAGGAAGTAAATCTACACGCATAGTCACGCAGGATGTGGCTAGATTTGCAACATCCAGATCACGGAGACGAAATCGAGATCTCAAGCCTACGGCTAACCTTCCTGGCTTCCCAACCAACCAAACACCACAGATCCGCACGAGATTTCCAAAAAAAAGCTCGTGGAGTACCGGGGGACACAGATCTAGGCCGCTGCCCGCTCACCTGCATGTTGCATTTGACGAGGTCGAGCGGCGTGACAGCCATGTGGGTGAGGCCGCAGCTGGCGATTCCTCCGGCGGTGCAGGCGGCATAGAAGGCCGGCGAGTACATCTCGATCTTCTCGTTGGGCGCCTGGATCGAGAACGGCACGGCGCCTCCTGCTCCAGCCGCGGCAAGCGCTGGGGCGGAGGCATGGAGGCGCGCGGCGGCGCCTGTGGCGGCAAAGGAGCGCGCCGAGGAGGTCCCTTTAGCTGGCCGAGGGGCGCCGAGGAGGCAGTAGCTGGGTGGATCTGGGGCAGAGCGGTGGTTTGAGGTGCTTCAGATCGGGGAATGGGGCTCGGCAGCCGCCGCCGCTGAAACCCTAGTCCTCTCGGGCAAAAACAGTCGTCGCGGTCGGTTTTATATGATAGTACAGGAAGCGGTGTACAATATGCGCATACCAAAAAGTGTGTAAACCGTAACACGATTGAGCATAACACGTAGTTATAATTGACGTAAGTAGGTGGTACAGTGAGCCAAAAAGCCTGCGCACCTGGTCGGTTGCTGGTCGGGGCTTCCAATAGTTAGAGAGAGCCCAGGGCTCTAAATACTATATATATATATATATATATATATATATATATATATATATATATATATATATATATATATAGGGTAGAGGTAATGGAAGCCCTGGGCTTCCGTTAGTGGGCGAAGCCCCAGCCAGGGAGACCGAACGGGTCGCGTTAGGTCCACTGGACGCCAGCCTGCGCCATTTATGCAAAGGATAACCACGTATCCCGCCTTACACGCGACATGCAATTACGCAAGCATAAATTTGTGTACAAATGTGCATAACTCATGCATAAATGGAATCTTTGCATGCCAGGAATCGCGCGCACGAATATCTGCATGTGCTAGACGTTTACGACTGCATAACGTTGTGATACATGATGGCGTAAACCATGCAAACGTTCATAAATCATGCATACAAGGAATCTTTTGGACCATGAATCACGGGAACGAATATTTACCATGTGTACACCGTTTACGACTGCATAACGCTGTGTAACATAATAGCGTAAACCATGCAACATTTAAATATCCACCGGTTTGAGATAAGGAAAGACGTGCTCCACGTTCGCGTAAATAAAGGCACAGTTACGGGAGGAAACAAATTCTCATTTACAGCCGCTCGTCCATGTTCGTATCTGTGATATTGGCGGCGGTTAACGACTGCATAACGATGCATAAATAAACCGTTTACGACTGCATAACGATGTGTAACATGATAGCATAAACCATGCATTATATAAATCTTGACCGGTTTGATATAAGGAAAGACGTGCTGCATAATCGCGTAAATAAAGGGACAGTTACGGTTTGAGGAGCATTAGTAGAAGGAAATAGATTTTAATTTATAGCCGCAGTTCGCGGGTTCTGCTCGGGCGGATTCCAGCGTAAAACGTGAGCTAAAACAGCGTAAATGAGTACGAATTTTAGCGTAAATCATACAACATTTAAATAATGCCCTCCTGATGATTACAGTAATTCCGAACAATGCTCCTGAACACCACCTCGCTGCCGCTCTCGCACTCGTCGATGCATCGCTCAAGCTCCTCGTGCTTCTCCTGCGCGACATCGGCCGTCGTCGGCGTCTCCGGCTTCTTGGCGAAGGCAGCAGCCACGAAGGCCGTCGGGGCCTTCTTGTTCGAGCACGACGACGCGGCGGCAGACACGGACGCGACGGCCGAGAACACGGCGGCGGAGGCGGCGGCGCTGGCGGGCGCGACGTCCATGAGCGCGGCGGCCATCTCGGCCTCCTCGGCGGTTCCGCTCCCGTCGAGCCCAGCCCCAGCAGGCAGGCGCGCGACGGACCTGGCGGCGAGGCGGGCGAGCTCCCTGTGGAGCGCCACCGTCGCTCGATCATGGTGGAGCGCCACCGTCGGTCGCCTGCCTCGAGGCGACACCGCTGCTGGCCCCAGGATCACCGCCGCTCGCACACCCGAGGGAACCGCCGCCATCGCTAAAACCTAATCCCTGGCGGCGTGGGGTATTTTTATAGTGTCAGCGTGGGACTGAATAAATGAACGCGTGGGCCGTATCGTGGGCCTGATGCACGTAATATGCGCAGACTATATTTGCATAAACCGATACACACATCAGCATAACTCGTATTATAATTTAGCGTAAGCACAGTTAGGTACAATAAGCCAAAAAGGGTCTGGTGCGGTCTGCGCACCTGGTCAGGGCTTCCTGTAGTTAAATAGAGCCCAGGGCTCTAAATACTATATCTATATATATATATATATATATATATATATATATATATATATATATATATATATATATATCCATGCCATGTGGCGACAAAGCCAGAGGCTATATATATACTATACCTCGTGCTAAACCGGCCGGTCGGCGTCGATGATTAGATTGCCGACGCGTCGTACTTTATATATATGAATCGACATTATTATTCCCTTCTGGTAGTACTCTGATTTGATCATCAGTAGCTAGCTGTCGTCGGTTTGGTTTCTTCGCAGGAACGACACCGACCAGCGCTAGTGAAGGAGGTTTAGTTGCTGGGATCCTTCCTACCACAGTTAGCTAGGTTGCCTAGTCCTAGTCCTAGTCCTAATCCTAATCCCTCCCGTCCCAGTCCCAGCCCCAGCTAGAGGTGGATTGAACCCGGCAGGGCCCTGTAGCTAGGAGCGCATGTGATCAGGACGGGACCTAGCTCGCATTGCGTGAGAGGTCCGGGCCGATCCATCGTCATCGAGAGCACGCACTGATTGATTGATTCGCCTGCTGATGTGCCCCGGCGCAACACAAACATGCCATGTGACCGCTCGCGGCCGACGACGACCGGGCACCTCGCCGCCGCCCGCCCATACCCATAGGGATCTCCGACTCCGAGCAGCGCGGCCGCTGTGACGGGTTGATCGGTGCCCCCGCGCGCGCGCGGGATGCCTCGGGACACAAGGGCGAGAAGGACGCCCCCCGCCCTCGCCCTCGCGCGCGTCGTTCTCCTGATGGCCGGGTCATTGTCCTGTCGGCCACTCGCACATTCCGCAACACTGTGCCGTGCCGCTCTGCCGACCTGACCAACTGTTCTGTCTCTTTATTTCGTTCGTTCAAGTTTCACTGGTTTGGCACTCTTTTTTTTCCCAACGTATGTATAAAAGAAAAAATATATGCTACGCTGAATTCGAAATGCCGCCTGTGGTGAATGAATGATGCGATGGGAGACACCGGCCCAACAAGGGGAGGAGCGCCGGCCGAATCGTACCTGAACTGCATCATCTTCTTTCGTTGGATTGGGCCTCAGGGTTTTGTTAGATGGGCCGGTGCTTCGGTGCTATTTTGAAAGTGGGCTGCAGGGGTTTTGGTCTAACAGGCCCGTACCGTAAGCCTTCTTTGCCTGGGGGGTAGATTACTTTGTGGGTAGTTCCGACAAAACCCTCAGCCAGCCTATATAGATTTAGGGCCCCTTTGGTAGGGCTTATTTTTCAGCTTCGGCTCTGGCTCATGCAAAAGTTATGCCAAACACCTCTTTTTCAAATAGCTTCACCAGTGAAGTGCTTTTCCAAAATGAACTAGAGGGCATGAGCCAAAAAAAGTGGCTCACCCGGCTTCAGCTCACGTCATTTTTGCACAATAGTCCTCCCACCAGTCCAAATTATTTTTTTTTGGTCCTACCCTCAATCCCTAGCCACGTACAGGAGAGATCAACCAGTACAGGGTCTTTCTGAAAAACAACCTATAAGCCGTTTTGCCAAATGATTTTTCAGAATGGCTTTGGATCATCTAAAGAAGTGGCTTCACCTCGTGAGTCAGAGCCAAAGCCGTTTTTGGAGAAGCCAGAGCCCTGCCAAAGGGGCCCTTATGCCACGTTTGAATGCACTAGATCTAATAATTATCTACTAAAATTAGCTGAAGATATCTAAATAGTCTAGCAAATTAGCTAATGGTTAGTTAGCTATTTATTAACTAATTCTACTAGAATTTTTTTACTCAACTAACTATAGTTCTATTGCATTTAAACACCCCCTTAAACTCTTAAGGGCCTGTTTGGGAATGCAGTTTTCAAATACTGTAGTTTTGAGATACCATAGTTTACAATTGTACATGACATATATACTACGGTATTGCTTTACCACAGTAAAACTACAGTATTGCTCAAAACCGAGATCTGTTTGGTTCTATTGGAAAAACAAAGTATATGTAGAGAGAAGAGAAGAAAACTGAGGCCCTGAGTGGAGTTTCGAAAACTCCAAAAATACCGCAGTTTTGGGTAAACCGTGGTATTTAAAACTGAGTTTTGTCTGTACAAACCAAACACCTTTTGACCTCCAATACTATAGTATCATCAAATACCATAGTATTGTTTCAAAACTGTAAAAATGCTACAATTCCAAACAGGGCCTAAATCTCTCGTCAACAATAATTAGATGGGAGAAAGATATAAAAAAAAACTAGTTCTTCGTTTCCTTCCCATCACAACAAAGGGGATAGAAGAAACAAATGGTGACGAAACTCTTCTAACAAGGATATATATGTTTATTATATGGAAATATAGAGCCCCTTAATGTACATTGATATTAGCCCAAATAACATTTCGCATATTTTCTTAACACTCTCTCTTGGGTGAATACCACAACTACTCACTCCTCAGTAAAACTTCGATCTGCTCCATGTATTGTACTTATTGGCTCTAAAAACCTTATGTTGGATCTTTAAAAAAACACAATGAGAAAAGAGTACAATGGTTATATTGAGGACAACTACAAACTTCAGGTTTATATAGGTTTATTTAGGATCAAATAGTAAGGTCTAGCATTCAGGGGTGCCATTCCTATAAACATACAAGTCTATCAAATATCTAATCTCTATACCTTGAACACATTTTCTAAATGTGAATGCAAGCAAGAATTTAGTGAATAAATCTACTTGCAGGATTTGCACCTCGCCTCTTATCCAAGAGTTGAGATGATAGTAAAATTTAGAAGAAATATGCTTAGTCATATTAATATTAATATAACTAAAAGAGAAATGGCCTTAACCATTTCTTATATTGATTTTGGTGCTTGATGACCATCACAACCATTCAGACTAACTAGTTTGCCTAGTCTTTGATTCATAGGTTGATAAGTTCAACGATGTAAGTTTCTAAGTCACAATCAGCTCAGATCCAACCAAATTGGGGTAAAACATGTAATAGATGAACTACCTATAGTTCTACGCTTTGGATAAGTTCTAAATACCCCTAGGAACCTATTTGGTACATCTAGACAGGTTGAAAATCTCAAAATCAACATCTACCTCTTTTGGAGCTTGTTTGAGCAAAATAAGCAATATGAGTTAGAGAATTAAAAAGTCCGAGATCCATGACTTAGACTAGTTGGAAAGCCACTAGAGATATTTATCTAGGTCATAGGATCTCTCTCAAAGTTCAGCCAAAGCAACTTGGAGAAGATAGTTCAAAGATCAACGACAAGTCCAAGACACATGTTCTAAAATTGCCAAGTGCGGGTCGCCCGAGCCCCTAATGTGGATTGTCCGGAACAACGTAGATTATTCCGGACAAGAGCTCTTTTGGAAAATTGACATGTTCTCGGACCATACGACCCCTTCCGGCAGAACGTCCGGACCACTGCGTAGACCGTCTGGCTATAATTCACGGACCGTATGCCTGAGTTGATTTGCTTCATCCTGAAGGTCACAAGTTGAGCAAAAGGATTTTTAGAGGCTGGCATGGACCGTCCGAGACCAAGGCGGACCTTCCGCGTGTCGTCGTCGAGGGAAGATCGTTGCTGATCTAGACTTCGGGTTGTCATACATAACTGTTGTAATGTCAGATCCGATCGTTGGAGGGTCGCGGACCGTCCGAGCCGTAGCCACGAACTGTCACCGGTGCAGATTTTGGCAGATGCGTCATAACAACTATATGGGTGGTTGAGGGCTATAAAACCACACCAACTAGCCCATTCATAGGATTCAATATATCCAAATAATACACAAGAGTTGGGTATTCACTCCTATCTACTAGAGCAACACTTATATACACATCAAAGCCTCACAAGTGCCATAAAAGATAGATCAAGCAAGAAAGAGCTACTCGTGTGTTTTTAGCGATAGTGCCTTGTGAGAATCATTGAGAGAAAGTCAACAACAGTGACCTCCCTAGTCTTTCCAACTTCCTCAATCCACGGTGACGGCGGCAATTGGACCCGCGGCCGTTCCCCACCCCTGTCCACGGTAACAACAGCGAGGCGTGGGTCCTTCGCCAAGTCCTAGAAGCGCCTCCTCAAGAAGGGCGACAGTGGCGGCATGCCCGGTGACGACGCTCGATGACTTTAGGTTGGAGGACAAGGAAGTGGACCCCACAACTGAGGCGAGGAACAGGAAGGGCTCCTCGGCGTTGAGGGACCTGGAGCTCATGGGTGTTCAAGGGCTGACCTCCTGCCTCACGCTGCACGATGGTGCGAATGAGGTCGGTGACTCAAAGCTTTGCATCCAAGCGCAGTCATCGTGTTCGACGTTTTGTGTGTAAGATGAGGTAAGCCTTGGCTATTTTTGTTTTAGGTGCTAGAATTTGAGAGGGCCTTCGATTTTTTTTTTCTGTTGCTCAATAGTGCACAAAGAATGAACCCTATGTTTATACGATGATTTGAAATGTTGGTTCACTAAAGGGCATGATCTATTTGAACTTTTGTTTAGGAGAATTCTGATTTCTTAGTCCACACTAATACATCTGCTACATAACTCGCTTCTGAATCTCTGTAGTATTGTAGCGCCAGGCAATATGAAGTCATTTTAGAGTCCAAGCAAAGACATTCATGCATTAAGACAACGTTAAGTAATTCCAATGAACATTAATTCATTCTAGTAAACATCTAGGCAACATTAAGTCATTTTAGTTTTCAGACATTTTTCATGTTTTCTTAGACATTCCTTTGTTTTTTTAGTTCAGTTATTCTTGTTTCTAGGGAAACATCAAGTCATTTTTCAGGGAAACAAGGAAAACATTAAGTCATTCTTTTCGTTTGTAGTCATTCCTCATGTTTCCTTAAACATTTCTAGTTTTTTCAGTCATTCCTTTTAATGGTAGATCTCATGCCCTTGGATAACAAGGTGACATGTTGATTTCGTCAACCCTTAGATATGCCGATATTGTTCTTCCAATTAATAGTAGGATGTGAACACTAGTAGAAAAGAGCTCAAAGCCTGCGGCACGTTCAACTTTTCACTGGCGGTTTCCGTTATCAAACGTCAGTGAAAGAAACAGGTGGGCCCGGCTTTAAAAACCGCCAGTGGAAACCTATTTCCACTGGCGGTTATCTTAACACAACCGCCAGTGGAAATAGGATGTTTCCACTGGTGGTTGTGTAACACCAACCGCCAGTGAAAATTGATTTCCACTGGCGGTTATCTTAACTTAACCGCCAGTGGAAACATCCTATTTCCACTGGCGGTTGTGTTAAGATAACCGCCAGTGGAAATCAATTTTCACTGGCGGTTTTTAAAGCCAACCGCCAGTGAACTGTCTGTTATAAATACCCCTCTTCTTCCCCCGACAATGAACTGTATGCTCGCAGCCAACTTCCATTGGAGGCGATTTTGGAGGTCCAGAATTCACAAAATACATGGGGAGAGGTTTTGATCTTCATTTTTTGGAAGAAGATTGCTAAGAAAGGTTGGTTTATGTTGCTAATGTCAATTTTTATTCATTTTTGCTCAATTTTAGCCACATTTTGGATCTAGGGTTTCACCATTTGAGAGAGAGTGTATCCTCTCTCAATTTTAGCCACATTTTAGCCACATTTTTGCTCTATTCCCTCAAATAAAGTTGTTTAATATGGTTAGATTTTGTCTATCCTCTCTCCTTTTTCATGTTTAGTTCTCAAATCAGTTTATCCATGACATATTAAGTTGTTTAATGAATGGTTCATGTGTTGTGTGGAGAGAGAAGAAGATAGGTTTGGTAATTAAGATTGTTTTTATTAGTTGCTATGAAAGGTTGGTTTAATTATGTTTTAATTGCCAATTATTGTTCATCTTTGCTCAATTTTGGAACTAGGCCTTCACCATGTGTTAGAGAGAAGAGTATGGCTAGGAAAGTTTGGTTTTATGTTCCTCTTGCCAATTTTTGTTCATTTTCCTTAAATTTAGCCACATTTTGGATATAGGGTTTCACCCCTTCATCCTTCCCGACAAGAACTATAGCTCGCAGCCCAACTTCCATTAGAGGGCCAGATTTCACAAAATACAAGGGGGGGTTTATCTTTATTTTTTGGAAGAAGGTTGCTAAGAATGGTTGGTTCTTGTGTGTTTATGTTACTTTTTTACAGGTGGTGATGGAGAGGACATCCTGGATGTATAACTTATCAAGGCTAGATCCATCATACATATCCGAGGTCCATAGGTTTATTGATGTCGCTACGAACCATGCTTGGAGAACAAAGACAAAACACATATATTGTCCATGCATGGACTGCAAAAATGCTGCTGTATTTAATGACACAGAACAAATCATATCTCATCTGGTATGCCGAGGATTTATGAAGGATTACACAATTTGGACAAAGCATGGAGAGGGTAGCTCTTCGCCTTATACGACTGGAAACCCTGAGAACATCGACGACAGATTTCAGTTCGTTCACGAGACACACCAACCTCTTCCACAGAGCGAACATGTAGTGAAAAATGTTACTGATCATGGTTACGCTGGAGGAAATGAACATGATAGACCTCATGTTCTGCCAAGTGTTATGGATGAGGAAGATGCAGAGTTGCTAGAGGCAATGTTGCGTCGTCATACAGATCAATCGATGTTCTTAATGAAAGGTATGGAGTCCCTGAAGAAGGCAGCAGAAGAGCCTTTGTACGACGAGTCTAAGGGTTGTACCAAAGAGTTCACGACGCTCCGGTCTGTGCTAAAGTTGTTGATGTTAAAAGCTAAATATGGTGTGTCTGATGCTGGCTTCGATGCGTTCTTGAGTATTATCGCAGACATGCTTCCAAAGGAGAACAATGTGCCTGCTAACACGTACTATGCAAAGAAACTAATCAGTCCGCTCACTATGGGTGTGGAGAAGATCCACGCGTGTAGAAATCACTGTATCCTTTATCGAGGTGATGATTATAAAGACTTGGAGAGCTGCCCAAAGTGCGGTGCAAGTAGGTACAAGACGAATAAAGACTATCGAGAGGAAGAGTGTGTTGCATCCGTGTCTAAAGGGAAGAAGCGAAAGAAAGCCCAAAAAAAGACTTCAAAATCCACGAGCAAAGAAAAAGAAGTAGACTATTATGCGCTCAAAAAGATTCCTGCTTTTGTGATGTGGTACCTCCCCGTCGTCGATCGATTGAGGTGTTTGTTCGCTAATCCTGAGGATGCCAGACTTATGAGCTGGCATGCTTCTGATGAGCACAAAAACGATGGGAAGCTTCGACATCCAGCCGATGGGAAGCAGTGGCAAGATTTCAATGTCAACCACCGAGACTTTGCCGATGAACCGAGAAATGTTAGGTTCGCACTGAGTACTGATGGAATGAACCCATTTGCTGAGAGGAGCAGCAAGCATAGCACATGGCCGGTGATCCTCACCATATACAACCTTCCTCCATGGTTGATGCAGAAACGGAAGTACATTTTGCTAACCATCCTTATTTCTGGACCTACACAACCTGGAGTTGACATGGATGTATTTTTGGAGCCCTTAATGGAGGATTTGAAAATATTGTGGGAAACGGGTGTTCAAATGTTGGATGAGTATCGTAAAGGTTCATTCACGCTGAGAGCAATTCTTTTTGTTACGATCAACGATTACCCTGCTCTCTTCACATTATCAGGCCAGTTTAAGGGAAAGGTTGGTTGCACAGTATGCATTGATGGAACTGCTTACGTATCCCTTGCTGCATCTAGGAAGATAGTTTACATGAGGCACAGACGCTTTTTATTGGAAGGACACAGGTACCGCATGCGAAAGATGGATAAGTACTTCGACAATAATGGTGAACTACATTCTACTGCTCCATCGGGTAACAATAGAGGTCATAGAGTTTTTGAAATAGTCAGCAATATCAAGTTTGTTTTCGGGAAGAAGACAAAAGACGGAAAAACAAGAAAGGATGCCAAACCAGCTTCGGGGGCTATATTCAAGAAGAAGTCTATTTTCTTCGAGTACTTGCCTTACTGGAAAGAGTTAGATGTGTGGCATGCGATCGATGGTATGCACGTTCAGAAGAACGTGTTTGAAAGCATAATGGGCACCTTGCTAGACATAAAGGGCAAAACAAAAGAAGGGCTCAATTCACGCATGGACTTGGTAGATTTAGGCATAAAAAAGGAACTACATCCCGTTCTTCAAGAAAATGGGAAGTACCATCTCCCAGCAGCAAGCTACAATCTCAATGTAGATGAGAAACATGCGATGTGTGTTTGGCTCAAGAATTTGAAAGTCCCATCCGGATTCTGCTCTAGCATACGGAGTATTGTGTCAATGAAAGACCTGACAATCACCAACTACAACTCACATGATTGCCATGTCATGCTGACTACATTCCTACCTATTGCCATCAGGGCTATAAATCCTTTGTTTTTAAAGATGGCAATCACACGGTTGTGCTACTTTTTCAACAGGATTTCACAAAAGGTAATTGGCCGTGATGAGTTGGCATCTCTTCAGGAATTCGCAGTGGAGACAATATCACAGTTTGAGATGTGTTTCCCTCCATCGTTCTTTGATATTATGGTGCACCTTGTGGTGCACTTGGTGCCACAAATAGAGGCATTGGGTCCTATGTACTTTCATGAAATGTGGACGTATGAGCGTTTCATGTCAATACTGAATGGCTATGTATCAACCCGTGCTCGTCCCGAGGCATCCATGATAGAGGGGTACTGTACCGAAGAGGCCATTGAGTCCGGAGGTCCATTCTGCAATAGTATCCTAAAAGACCAGGTTGCAATAGGTCTGCCTCCGTCACGACACGAGGGTAGACTGTATGGAAGCGGGAGGATGGGACGGAAATCTTTCATCCCACCGGATTACGATATAGTACTTGAGGCACATCAGAGCATCCTACATCAGCTAACGATAATGGAGCCATTTATCCAACAACACATCAATGAGCTTCGCGAGCAAAATCCTAGGCATACGGATGATTGGGTAATGAAGCAACATAAGCAGCGGTTCAACACACGGCTAATGGTGAAGGACATTCCACGTGGAGAAACAATAGAAGAACAAACCATCAAGGGCTTGGCATCTGGACCATCACGCCAGGTCACAACATGGAAAACCTATGACATTAGTGGATTCACATTTTGTACCAAGTCCAAGGACAAAAAGAGCATGTCACAAAACAGTGGTGTTCGATGCGAGGCCATAGATGATGAAACTGGTGAGATTATTACATATTTTGGCTTTATTGAGGACATATGGGAACTAGACTATGGTACATTTCAGATCTCGGTTTTCCGATGTCAATGGGTTGAAGACAAACATGTCACGGTAGACAACTATGGGGTCAGAGTTCTTGATCTAAGTAAGGTAGGTTACAAAGATGACCCATGGATCCTTGCTAATCGTGCTGCACAGGTCTTCTATGCTGAACAGATCATTTCTAACAATGAGAAGAAAAGCACCGACAAACCGAAGCATGTAGTTTTTCCTGGAAAACAACAAGCTATAGGAGTTGATGGTGTATCTGATTTAGAGGATTTTAACCAGTTCAACGACATGTCTCTTTTCATAGACCATCCAACCAAGATAAGGAACATTGAGCGAAGCATCCCACGCAATTTGTTGCCCTGGGTACGCCACGATGGACAAGGCAGAACAATAGCTTCCTAGATTATATACTTGTCATGTAATTGATTATTGTTAGGACTTGTCATGTAATTGATTATTGTTAGCGACAAACCGAAGCATGTAATTGTCTTCATTCAATTTTCGTGGCTACCATTTACAATTTTACATGACTTTCTATTGACTTTATAGAGAGGAGTGAGGTAAATGGAGAGAGAGGAGAGGGAGAGAGAGAGGAGAGAGAGGAGAGGGAGAGGAGAGAGAGGATGGAGAGAGAGGAGAGAGAGAGAGGATGGAGAGAGAGGAGAGAGAGAGGGGATGGAGAGAGATGATGGAGAGGGAGAGGGGAGAGAGAGTGGAGAGGAGAGAGAGGATGGAGAGGGAGAGGGGAGAGAGAGTGGAGAGGAGAGAGAGGATGGAGAGGGAGAGTGGAGAGGAGAGAGAGGATGGAAAGTGAAGTAAAACAATATATAAAAAACTATATATAAAAGTATACTTAATATAATATATAAAAAGTGAAGTAAAACAATATATAAAAAACTATGTTAAATAATAATAAAAAACAATTTCTACTGGCGGTTGTCATAGAGAACCGCCAGTAGAAATGGCTTCCACAGACTGTAGAAGCCATTTCTACTGGCGGTTCTCTATGACAACCGCCAGTAGAAATAGTTTCTACTGGCAGTTCTCGTTGTCAACCGCCAGTAGAAATGGCTTCTACAGTCTGTGGAAGCTATTTCTACTGGCGGTTCTCGTTGTCAACCGCCAGTAGAAATGGCGCCTATATAAAGGGTGGCGCGCGGGAGCCGAAAAATTTACAAGTCCCCTGGCGCCAGTTCACTTCAAGACGCCGTCAGGCTGCTGGATTTCGACCCTGAGGGTTTCGCCGGCGATCGTCCCCGCGCCCGTCCCCACGCCGCCATTCCCGCCCCGCGCCCCCGCACCGCCGTCAGGTTTCTTTCTCTTTCCCCTCTTCTTCCGTACCGCCGCCGTCTACCGCGCCGGCAGCCGCCGCCGCCGCGTTTAGTAAACCCTAGGGCACGCGCCGCCGCCGAGAGGGAGGAAGAGAGAGGAAGGAGAGGGAGAGGGAAGAGAGAGGAGGGAGAGGGAGAGGGAAGAGAGAGGAGGGCACGCGCTGCCGCCGCCGAGAGAGAGGAAGAGAGAGGAAGGAGAGGGAGAGGGAAGAGAGAGGAGGGAGAGGGAGAGAGATAGAGGGAGGGAGAGGAGGGTGAGAGAGAGAGGAGGGAGAGGAGAGAGATAGAGAGAGGGAGAGAGATATAGGGAGAGGAGAGAGATAGAGGGAGGGAGAGGAGGGTGAGAGAGAGAGAGGAGGGAGAGGAGAGAGATAGAGAGAGGGAGAGGGAGAGAGATAGAGAGAGGAGGGAGAGGGAGAGAGAGGAGAGGAGATGAGAGTATTCATACAATACTTATTTTTATTCATATGTGTGTTCATATGTGTTCAAATGTATGTGTTCAATATATATATGTGTGTTTATATGTGTTCAAATGTATGTGTTCAATATATATATGTGTGTTCATATGTGTTCAAATGTATGTGTTTAATATATATATATATATATATATATATATATATATATATATATATATATATATATATATGTGTGTGTGTGTGTGTTCATCTAGTTGAATATATACATAAAAATCAAGAGCTAAACTCGATAAAAATCATCGGGTTGAATATATACATTGTAATTTTATCCGTCACAACTCGATAATATACGTATCCGATCCGATCCGAATTCGATCTGAACTCGATAATTTCCGTACGACTCTCCCTCTCTCCCTCTCTATACGTCCTATGCGACTCTCCCTCTCTCCCTCTCCTCGTCCTATACGACTCTCCCTCTCTCCCTCTCTATACGTAACTCGATAATATCCATACGATTCTCCCTCTCTCCCTCTCTATACGTCCTATGCGACTCTCCCTCTGTCCCTCTCTCCCCGTCCTATACGACTCTCCCTCTCTCCCTCTCTATACGTAACTCGATAATATACGTAACTCGATAATATCCGTAACACGATACTATACGACTATACGATACTATATGGTTAGGGTTTAGGGTTAGGGTTAGGGTTATGGTTAAGGGTTAGGGTTAGGGTTAGGGTTAAGGGTTATAGTTAGGGTTAGGGTTAGGGTTAGGGTTAAGGGTTATAGTTAGGGTTAGGGTTAAGGGTTCGGGTTTTGGGTTAGGGTTAGGGTTAGGGTTATGGTTAAGGGTTAGGGTTAGGGTTAGGGTTAAGGGTTATAGTTAGGGTTAGGGTTAGGGTTAAGGGTTATAGTTAGGGTTAGGGTTAAGGGTTCGGGTTTTGGGTTAGGGTTAGGGTTAAGGGTTTAGGGTATTTGTTAATATGAATTTAATTATTGCTTACGTTAATATGTGTTAATATGTATTTAATTATTGCTTATGTATTTGTATATATATTGCTCAATGAGTTCTCCGATCAAGGACCAAGGATTAGTGCCCGATCACATGGACAAGAGTGTTGCTCAAGAACAATCCAGCAGTGAAGGATATGAAACGCCTAGCGACCCTTTTCCTACCACTAGCATAGATAGGGCCGCTCTCCGTGAGTTGCAACGTGACCCTACTTATGATCCACGAGAAGCTGAGGTAAAAGTACGCATCTTTAGCTTCGTATGTGTACCCTACTGATTTCACATGCATGATCTCTTGTGCATTTTATTACATGAATAGGAGGTCGTGTCTGAATTTCGCGCGATACTCGAAGAAGCCGTGGCACGATACGAAGACGTACCGGAGCCGACCCAAGACGCACCGGAACAGACCAAGACAACAACCGAGACGTCAAGGAAAAGGAAGCAGAGCGATCGAAAAAGAGGTGACAGGGGGCTGAACAAGTTTCCCGACAAAACATACAAAATCTCAGACGTGAGCCCGAAAGGTCAGCCCCTAGCTCCAGAAGAGGCACTACCTAAGTTCCGGAATGCACTTGGGTTTTTAGTTAGAGATAATCTTGACATAACAATACGACAGTGGAGAGATGTGTCAGATGATGTCAAGAATCAAATATGGAATAAGCTATTAATGAGGTTCGTTCTGCCTCGGGGTTCAGAAGAACTCGTGAAGGAATACACGATGAAGCAGCTTGCAATCAATTTCCGAAACTGGAGGTCTGAGATGAACACAAAGTTTGCAAAGAAAGGTCTGGACCCGACCAAAAAATATAAAATCTCAGCAGGTCAGTGGGCAGTATTTCTAGAGCAGAGGAGCAGCCCTGATTTCATATCTCTAAGTGAGGCAAATTCGGAACTATCAAAGAAGAACAAGTACCGCCACCACCTAGGCACAGGTGGTTACAAGCGTCAGGTTCCTAAATGGACACAAGAAGACGCCGAGAAGAAGGCCGCAGGGTTGCCGACGCTGTCCGAGCAACTTGGTGAAAGGGCGGCAAATTGGCTCCGTGCTAGAAAACCAAGGGAAACCGAGACCGGTGTATCTTTTGATGATCCCATTGTCGAAGAAGCGGCAAAAAACATATATACAATGGCAGCTAAGCAGAGCCAAGGAACTTTTAAGCCACAAAGGGAAAGAGACATCCTAACGGCTGGTCTCGGTAACCCTGAGCATCCTGGTCGTGTACGAGGAATCTCGTCTAAGGAAGGATGGAAGGAAGGATTCGGACCACAGTGGGAAGGTCTGTACAAGAAACGTGATCGATACAAGGAAGAGATGGCGGATTATTTTAAGGAGGAGGCCAAGAAAGAGTTCAAAGCCATGATGTCTCAAATGCTATCGAATCCTCCTCCAGAATTGATGCAACAGTTGGCGAGTGCGATGTCTGTTCAACAGATGACCACTCCACAGATACAAATAATTCCAGCAGCTCAACCGCCGGCTTCCACAGATTGTACGACATTACCAAGCTCTGTTGCTTCAACGGGAAATAAGGTCCGTTATCTAGTTGATGACATCACAAGGCCTGTGGCGTGCACACTGGTTATAAGATATGGTATTAACAATAAACGTACAAAGAAAGTAGCCACAGGCCTTGCGATCCCAGGACGCAAGTTCCATGGAAACGATATTCCAGATGATTATTGCAAAGTAGAAGTGACGACGGTCGTCCAAGGATCCGAGGACGACATGCTAGACATCCCTGGGCCCGAAGGTATCGAGAAACTTGGACAAGCTATCAAGAATTTTATCCTTTGGCCTCGAAGGGATGTCGAATTGCTTGATTGGTCGAATTCGTCGCAGGCGTCGCAGGCCCAACCGTCTCCGCCTTCTCAAATTGTTGTTCCTATTGTACATCCATCATCACCTCCTCAAACTTCACATGCTGCTCCTCATCCTTTTTCTGACCCACCGTCTCCGCCACAAGCATCATCATTCAGGGCTCCACCACCTTCTCCTCCCCATCCTCTTGGTGACCCACTGTCTACGCCACCATCAAGGGATCCACCTTCTCCACAGCCATCAAAGGATCCACGACCATCAAAAAAATCTAAACTTCCTATACCAAAATTGGTGTCCCCGTATCAGAAAAAGAAGAGTAAAGCTAGTACTGCTGGCACAGCTCGGTTTTTGAAAGGGATTGGACGGAGCCTCACGTCACAAACTGTTGATTTGGCCGAGCACGAGGAGTCTGCAAAAAAGGCTGAGGCAATGGCCGCAAAGATAAAGAAGCCAACTAAGGCAGATTACAAAAACGTGCCTAAAAAATATGTGCCGGGCAGACCTCTGCTACCTCTTGAGAAACTAAGAAAGGTCCCGGCTGGTGTTAAAAGGTTGCATGACTGATACATGCGGGCATCATCGGTTGGCATCGACACCATCAGTGTGCATATACCAGACCATGCTTTTATTGGTTCGGACCAAAAGGCCGTTGTTACATTCGAGGACATGTGGTTAATGATGAACCTTCAGAGACTCGACGTGCAACTTGTAACGATGTTTGCATTGTAAGTGTCGCTCATACTTCCACATATGTGTGTTATTATTAGTGAGCTGTATAAAATTTCAATATCTGACATGCACGTGTGACTTGCAGAATGCAACATGATCAGCAGGAGATCCTTTACGGTACCAAGCCCAATGCTAGTGCCAGTAAAAGGGTTGGGTATCTCAACCCAATACTTATATCCGAGGAAAGCCACACTTTTAGAATCGGGAAAGACAACGATGAAATACGGGGAAAGACGGACGAAGAAGTTGAGAAGCGTATAAAGGATATGAAGAAGGATTTTGAAGCTCGATACGCCACCTACATAGGACATGCAATGCTTCAATTTCAAGACAGAGAAGCCATAATGGCCCCGTACAACTTTAAGTAAGTGTGATTTTGCATAAATAAAATTAATAATTTCAATACACATGCATCACAAATTTGATTCGTACAGGGACCACTGGATATGCTTCCTCATTTATCCTAAGGTTGGAAAGGTGCTGGTGCTCGACTCCTTGAACTTCGACCCTTCGACATATGCAGAATTCCTCAGCATCTTAGAGCTGTAAGCCTTTTCTATACATGCATACTTTTATCGATTAAAATTTGAGAATAACATGGTGATTCTATTTGAGATCACAGGGCTTATAGATTCTATAAGATGAGAGGTGGAAAGTACGACCTGTCGAAACAACGCGTGCCACTAGACATCCATCATCACTGGCCGGTAAGTATGTGATTTTATGAATACATATCATACACAATGTTGCAACTAAATAACCAATCTCCCGTTATGTAGTGCCACAAGCAACCACAAGGATCGGTCCTATGTGGATTCTATGTGTGCGAGTTCATGAGAGTGAACGGACGATACATCACGAACCCTGACAAGGTATTATTAGTAATAGTCAAGTATGTATTTATGTCATTAAAGATGCAAATGTGTTATTATTGAGTATAAATAGATGATGTTTATAAAATTCCTTTACAGCAATTTCAACGAGGAAACCCGGAGAACTTGACCGAAGCTGCATTGTATGGCATAGTCGAGGACCTCTGCACATTCATATTGAAAGAGGTCATTCCCGCACAAGGAAAATATCACGATGCTTCCGGAACATTAGCTTTGCCAGAGTTTAGAATACTAACAGAAATTAGTAGATTATCTCTTAGCCGAGATAGTTATTAGAGCTTAGGTGAAAACTTATGATGTATAGAATGCATGAAGCATATATGGTTGTAAACAGAATACTTTGATGTATATAAATGTATGATAGAATTTAATTTCATGTTGCTTTCAATATCAATATAGATCTATATATATATATATATGTTTGTCTGTGTGTAAATAAATATATATATAATTCAGTATTGTTTGAAATTTTGAAAAAAGGCGGGAAAACTTCCACTGACGGCTAAATAAAGAAAACCGCCAGTGAAAAGTGCATTTCCACTGGCGGTTTGCTTTATAAAACCGCCAGTGGAAATGCACTTTTCACTGGCGGTTTTCTTTATTCAGCCGCCAGTGGAAATGCACTTTTCACTGGCGGTTTCCTTAAGAAAACCGCCAGTGAAAATGCACTTTTTTTTGATAAGACAGGAGGGGCGAGCCCTACTGAAAATTTTATTAAGACTTTAAGACAACAGAGTTTGAAGCAAAAAGAAAAAAGAAAAGAAGCAAAAAGAAAAATGCACTTTTCACTGGCGGTTCCAAAATAACCGCCAGTGGAAATGCTGATTTCCACTGGCCCCTAGCACTGGCGGTACTGAAAAACGCCAGTGTAAATAGGTTTAGAACCGCTACTATAGAGCTTCTGTGTACTAGTGGAAGCTGGGAGGTAGCATGCATACAAGTATGGTCGGTCTTTCGAAATGAAATTGGTGCCATGATGACAAAGGCTGGCTGGAGACATGACACCGGCGGCCGCTTGGATCTCCGTGGAATGAACTAGGATTGCAATTGCATTGACCAGTGCAAAAGCGGGTTAAAGGTAGCTCGCACTCGTACACATCAGAGCGCGGCGCGGTACCAGCAGCAGCACGCAGGTCGTCGTAGCCTGTTCTTTGCGAGACGCTTCTTTCCACGTACTACTACCGCGGAAAGCATGCGCGCGGATTCGTACGTGCTATCTAGTAGCTACTAGCATATATAGCTCAATTACGAGAGGGGTCCATCTGCAGCTGCATGCAAGGGGAACGAAGCGATACGGTCGAATTTCGAATGCAATCAAACTGAACTATATATATATAGATTGCCTTTAGTTTATGCGGCGGTGGCAGGCATGCATAGCATAGATGAGTTCCAGTCTTTTTGTAATGCAAAAGGCTAGTAGTATACTAGTAGTAGGGTATAATTGGACACTCCAAATAAGCAACGCATGCATACTGGCACACGGCGTACAGCAATGCAAAATTCAGAAGAGTATTTGGAATCGCTATGATGAGCTCGACTGCACATACAATTATGCGATCGAGCAGCAGCGTGTAGTATACTTATTGTATACTGTATAGTACATATGCATGGAGTATAGTAGTGCGTTCTCCCTGCACATGACATGGCATGATGCAGATCGATGAGCGATCCTGACACTGTCCGCGCGCGAATTACGACGTCGAAAACTTGGTACCGTCTTGACCCCAGCGCGCTGTGTATGTTTTGGCCTTGCTTTGTTTTATTCGAGTCCTGCAAGGCTGCAACTGCAAAACATTGATCTGCCCCCGTTTGAGTTGCGCGGGCCTCTTTCTCCTTGCGTTTGTCTTACTTTGCTGCATGGTGCACGGCCTGGTAGCCATAATTCGGTCTCCCACATGAAAAAAAAAAGATGCGCGAAAATTCACCGTTTTACCCTTGTTGTGGTCTTTGAGCCCGATTTTTTTTTGGAATTTGACCCCTTTTTTTAAAAAAATCACGATTCGTGCCCTAAATGACTTAATGTTGTTTTTTGACGCTTTGCTCAGCGACATGGTCTACGGCGTCAAGGTACCTGATGCGCTGGAATCTCTGTTGAACACTAAAATTGCCCTGTGGACTGTCCGCCCCTGGGGCCGGGCGGTCCGCGGTGGCGACATGGACGGTCCGCGCGTGCGCAAAATGCTTATCGGCCGATGAGCAACAGCAATACGAAGACTATATGCGTCAGGCGAACGAGAAATTCTTGTCACAATTCACGGTGGATCGCCACCAGAAGGTTGTCAAACATGGAGAGATCGAGGTCGCATCTCTTCTATCTTCACTTCAAATTCCCAATGTATCCAATCTATTAAACAATATGTAGGTCAGTAACAGAATCAAATGAAACAACATATTGCAAGGTTAGAAGAATCAATTAGAGAACTAACACGTTCGTTGGAGAAATTTGTTGCTCCTAGTTTTCTATCATTTGAAACTAGTAATATGATACATCGGCAACAAATGGGGATTCGCTGCCCCAACCATTATATTGTATGCCCATGAACTTATATCCAAAATAAATACAACTACCGTCGTCCCTGCTTGGTAGATCAGCGCCCCTAGACAGGGTCGGACCGTCGGAGCCTTTGTCTGCATAGTCCGACCCGTACCCAGACCGTCTGGCTTTCCCTGTCGGACAGTCCGAGGCTGCTCCAGGACCACCACGTGGCGCCTCGATAGTAGCAAACCAAACCGGACAATCTGGATTTACCATCGTACAGTCTGGTATCGTGTTGGACCGTCCGACCACCTAGGCCGGACAGATCAGATACGCATATGCAGAACCTATTGTTGCACACTATACACTAATTTATTACACACCACAACAGCAATATGTTCCTCCCCCTACATATTTAAACCACAACGCACTATATGATCATAGGCCGGTCAACGTTCTCGATCGGCCACGTTAGGAAGGTCTACATAACAATGCCCGACCATGAGCCCCACAGCCCAGAGTCCGGTGGTTTGCCACCAGGTGCAATGGAAAAATTAGGGAAGAGATGATTGAACTATTTCGAAATAGCCTCAGAGTTAGTGTAGCTAGAGTAGGGCAATCATATCAAAAGCCATATGATCACTGGTTTGACATTGTCCCGTACCCACAAGGGGCAAGAATACCGGAGTTTTCCAAGTTTTCTGGTGAAAGTGGTAGAAGCACACACGAAGTGTAGGCCAGTTCCTAGCACACCTAGGCGAATTGGCTGATGGGGAATCCTTTCAAGTTCGTTTATTTTCTTTATCCCTTACTGGTACCGCTTTTACATGGTACACTGTCCGGCCTCCTAGTTCCATTAATTCCTGGATGATTTAGAAAGTAAATTTCATGAGCATTTCTTTTTCAGAGAATATGAATTAGGGTTGGCTAATTTAACCTCAGTTCGATAGGGATGCGAAGAATCGGTTAATGAATATATCCGGAGGTTCCTAGACACTAGAAACTGATGCTTTCAAATCTATGTCGCAAACAAAGAGCTAGCAGGGCTAGTTTTTATTGGGTTGCTATCCTACTTAAGAGACAAATGGGATGACACTTAGTCCTTTTCAGTAGCTCAGCTACATCGGCGGGCTTTGGCCTGTGAAAGCTGATGTAAAGAGGATACATCTAGTGGAGCGCGATAATTCGGATGATGACGAATTCGCAGATATATGTACCACTGAACTTGTTTAGCTAACGAAGGCCAAACCTTCACCTTGTTCTTCTTTACAGCTGGTTCAAAAGAATCAGCAAGAAGAAGTTAAATTTACTTTTAATGTTGCTAAGTGTGATAAAATATTTGATGAACTAGAAAAAAGTGGCAACATTAAAGTAACTCATACTTTTCCTCCCCTAGATGAATTAAAAGACATTTTTACTGCAAGTGGTATAATTCTTTTTCTCATGCTACCAATGATTGTAATGTTTTTCATCGATAGATACAATCAGACATAAATGAGGACCGGTTGAGTTTTTAGGAGATGCAAGTAGACACACAACTATTTTCTATCAATATAATAGAGTTAGCAAGCAAAAAAATCTTGGTTCGGCGAGAAGTGCCCGATAAAGCTAAAGGCAAAAAAACATCATCATTGGTGATCCTCGCACGTCGAATATATCACAAGGAATAATTGCTCGAAAAGCTCCGGATAGAAAGACTAACAAGTGTGGAGGCATTAGGGGGCAGACTCAATGGAGCAGACGAGCAAAGCTCCCTAACTCGAGCATCGCAAACGGTCCGGCACCTGCACGCGGACTATCCGATGCTCAAGCAAACAGTCCGGCTGACTCAGCCAGACAGTCTGCCCATGGTTAGACACATGGGAAAAGTACATATAACGCACACGGTCGGCTGGTCATAGTTGGTCCTAATTTTGATCAACCGCTCTCCAAATATGCTAGCAAAAAGGTCGTTCTACGCGATCGACCAACAAAGAAACCCCAATCATCCGCTAAAACAAAACGGCCGAATAAAACGGTCGGAAAGGCGACATAGCAGGCATCGCCTATTCATCCAGTGATGCCAGGATACTTTCCAACCGTCTACTCGTTGTTGATATATTGTCCTGTTCAAATGTGGAATGGTACGACGATGAACCTGTGGTACATGCATGGTCCCTTTGCCTATTCAGGCTGGGGACACCTCCATTCATTTTGATCCATCCCTATTAAATTTAAAAGCCGGTGACTTACATCAGACTTAGTGCATATGCTTTTGGTGCATCAGTATTTGTTCATCCATCGGCCATTGGTCCCTCCGTTCATATTGCCGTTGACTGTCTAAAATATACTTTATAAGACAAGGGACATATTGCACAACACCACACTCACATATCAGTTAGTGTCGATACTAAACCAAAAGCTCGATCGTCTCTTGACAATCACTGTTCATTAATCACACATAGGCACGTCAAACATTTGGTGAATTATTGACAATTCCACCGATAATGTGCTTTTCGGATATATATAGCCTGACCTGATTTTCTACCTATATATCCGACATAGATCGATGAGCGAACATCAAAAGAAACAGTACAAAAGGGTCGAAGAGTCACGGCAAACGAAAGCCACTTTCGTTGGCCCGTTGCCCCCTTTACCCTTTGCAAAATTTCCAAGGCTTCTTTTCCTCGTCCCTGACACTCACCGTGCTCGATCGACATGCAGCACTGCAGCCTGAACAGAGAGCACGCACAGAGACACGCCCTTTCGCCTTTAGGCCTCCCCAAAGCCCGGCTAGCTGCTATTTAAGCACGCATGGCAGGCAGACCCTCCTCTCTAGACTAGACGACAGTCCAGTCCACCACTGCTACTCCATGGAGACAGCAGGTCAGACGACACTCCAGGAAAGCGCTGTGCACGCCCGGAGGCAGGCGGCGTGTTGGTGGCCTTTGGACACCACGGCATGCAGCTTGGACTTGGACGACGCGAGCACCTTCAGCAGCAGCAGCCTCCTCCTTGGATGGGATCCACAGCTCTGCTGCTTTGGTAGTCTCCATGCCCGAGACTCTGAGCTCTTCGGCCCCACATGTAGGTCTCGCTTTGCATGCCTACAAGGCCTGCACTGCATTCCCTGCTTCCCCGCATGCAGCATCCATGGCTGACTGCGCCCGTGTGATAGGCATGGAGTCTCCGGTGTCCGAGGCGTCAGCAGCGGCGGCCACCGGCGGGGAGCTGGACGATGAACTACTCATGGTGAATCGATCTCTGTTAACTCAAATCCAACATGCATGCAATGCAAACCCTTCTTGTAGCCTAGCTTGTTTGTTGTTATGGTGCTTGCAGTGCATTCTCTCACTGAACTCTTTGCTCTGTCATAATATGTCGCCGCTTCAGAGCCTGTGGGGCGAGTGTCACCTCTTCAGTTCCTGCAGCGCTCTCAAGAGTTTACAATCTGGTTTGCTCTCAACTTCTCAAGTGCTTTCTTTGGCCTACTCCAGTTTAGTAGTTTACACTGCCATTTCTTGCTTTCTTCTTTTTTACTGACTCCAAGGACTTTGGTACTATAAATAAATTGCCATTGATTTCATGATTGTTGCACGGTTCCTAACAACTAGGACAAGCTTTGATGATTACTACTCCATTAAATAATACGGCGCTTGTGAAATTTATTATATGCGCGGGCCCACTCGAGATTAGCAGCGCACGTATACGTATCATTTGTGCATCATGCGCCTGGCTTAGCTTGGCACTTGGCAGGCATAGTTCATATATTTAATGAAGAAGAACAGACTACAGAGTACACAGGTGATGTTTTCCGCAGATGATGATCATCATCATTCCGATCTGCCGACGTTGCCGACATCCCCGGACAAGACTACTCCGGCGACGGCACAAGCAGAGCCTTCGCACTGCGACGTGGACCTACGGGCCAGTGACACCGGCGGCGCCCAGCAGCACCGAACCACTCGTGCCGCCAATAGCTCGTCGAAGCGCTCGGCGCCAGAACCAGAAGGTACCTGCGGCCGTCCGGAGATCCTGCTGTCGCAGTACTAAACCGCAGCAACAGTATGTTTTCTCAGTTCTCACTGTTCTCCTGTGCATGCCCTTGTCCCTCTGCACGCAGAGAAAGGAGCAGAAGGCGGCGAGAGCAGCGGCAAGAGGAGCCGCAAGGCGCCGGGCTCCACCGCGGTGGCTGCGTACCCGTTCGCCGTGGTGAAGCCCGGCGGCGCGGACGGCGGGGTGACGCTCGCCGACATCAACCGGTGGATCCTCACGCCGCCGGCTCGCCCCGTCCGGCACCCCGTGGGGGAGTTCGCGTGCGCCCCACGCGTGTCGGCTGCCAACCGGCCGGGGCCGTCGGGCAGGACGGTGGCCGGCTTCACCAGGCTCCGCACCGCTGGCAGAGGCACGATAACCATCGTGAGGACAAGAGGCTAATTAAATTAGTTGCTGTACAAGCACGCACACGCACCTTTGGTGAAAACTAGTGACTAACTAGCTGGTTGTATTGTTCATGCCGAGAAAAGAGCAAAGTAGATCGCTGCAGAGAGATTTTTCAGAAACAGGGTTGGGTAGTGGTTGTGGTTGTACCAGCGGACAAGAAGGCTCGTACTGAGAAATTGTACATTTGTACCATTTGGGTAGATGGTTGCTGTCTTTATGCTACAACACCTGAAAGTTCACGCAACCGTGCAAGTTACGGCGCTGTAGATATTCGCTCAACAAGACATATAGGTGTTGGAATATGCCTTGCAATATATTTTTCTGTATGACTATAAATATAGATCCTCCATATAACTTGTACTCTACGGTTGATAGTGAATCTGTTTATTCGTAGTTGTTTACTCCTTCATATTAGAGTGAGTTTTTCACGTAAATCTTTGTGTCTATTTTATTTCCTAACAAGTGGTATCAGAGCTAGGGTTAGACACATTTTACCACTCCAATTTTTAAAAGTTAGAAACCAGTGCATTTTCATGCCACTCCATGGCATCAAAATGAACTAATCATCTAAATTTGCAAAAGTTTAGTGCCATGCATACAATTAACCCTTGTTTTTATCCACATTGTGGCCGCCGCCGCCGTTGACTTTGGATTTTTTTATCTAGCATTATGTCGACTAAATTTGATATTCTGAAGTTTGATGGCAAAATTAGTTTTGCTATTTAGCAGATTTAGATGAAGGTTGTTCTTACCCAGTTGGTTATTCAAAAGGCGTTGCAGTCGCGACCTTCTGACGTGACTGATGATAAGTGACAAGATATTGATGAGAGAGATTTGTTCGTTATACAACTCAGTTTATCTTTTGATGTTCTGCGTGAAGTAATGCATGAAAAATCTGCAGCAACATTGTGGAAGAAATTGGAGGAGCTGTAAATGACCAAGAGTCTTGCAAACAAGCTACGTCTCAAGGAACGTCTGTCTTTACACTATTCGCATGTCAGAAGGTGAAGGTTTAATTGTTCGGGAATATGGAGATCATAAATCCAACCTTTATTGTCGTTATTGCAGAAAAAAATACTCATCATATTTCTCAGTGCCCTCAAAGTGAGAAATAAAGAGGAGAGAAAGAAAAATGGATAAGTCTTATGTTGAAGCAAGTTTTTTGAAACTTTGGATAGTTGAGAAACTCTGTTTGTTGCCTCCGTTGAAAAGTGCTCTTCTTGGATTCTTGATTCTGCTTGCACTTTTCATATTTGTTCGCATAGAGATTGGTTTTCTGATTATGTTCAGTCTCATGCTGGTGAGGTTGTTATTGGAGATGGATCCACATGTGAGATTATTGGAATTGGTTCTATTTATATCCAAGTTCATGATGCAGTATTAAGAAACTTATCGATGTCCATTTTGTTCCAAAATTGAAAAGAAATCTTATTTCTTTGAGCACTTTAGAAGCAATGGGATTTAATTTTGATGCTATTGATGGTGTTCTTAAGGTTTCTTGTGGCAATCGTATTATCTTGAAGGGCAACCGTTTGAATAATTTATATTACTTGCAATGTTCAACAGTTGATGTTGAAATTGTTTCTATTGCATTCCAGAAGAGAGGTTATTTTGATGATACAAAACTATGCTCCAGTTCCAAGTCTAATGATTCTTAGACTTGGTTGATATTCAAATTTAGCATCCTAGTGGTGTTTGGGAAACAGCTCTATGGTTTTAGAGTCAAGGAGAGATTTGTTGGAATATGCCTCTAATTCCTTTTATATATTTGGAATATGCCTTGAAATATGCTTTCCTGTATGCCTATAAATATAGGTCATCCATGTAACTTGTACTCTGCGGTTGATAGTGGATCTGTTTCCTCATGGTTGTTTGCTCCTCCATATTGGAGGAGATTTTTTCACGTAAATCTTTATGTCTATTTTATTTCCTAACACTAGGGGTGCTAATGGATCGTGAATTCATGATCTAAATGTTTCTTTATAATTTATTTGATCCTTCAATTGATTTTAGTTTAAAAATAAATAGAAACAGAGTGATCCTAATTGGATCCAATCCTTAAATTTTTATAATATAGAGCTCATTACCACCCTCTACGTATAGCTAGGGGTGGGCGTTCGGGATACCCGAAAATTTCGGGTCGGGTAATTTGGGTATTTAAAATTTTGGGTTTTGAGAATTGATACCTGAAATTACAACGGTTTTTACAATACCCGAAAATTCGGGTACCCAGAATTTCGGGTTCAAGTTCAGGTATTCCCGAACTACCCGAACTATTGTGTTTGCTTCATAAAAACACATAGACCATATTAAATTAGTATAAAATATAGTTTGAATAATGATATACATGGACATATAAACACAAGCAATCTACAATCATAAGTTATGCACACTTACACAGTAATTATAGATGTACAAATTAATAATTAAGCATGACATGAGTACATAACACATGAAAGTTCAGTTAATTCGGGTATTTCGGGTACCCGATTGTGATACCCGAATTACCCGAAATAAATTCGGGTTTTGCAAGTTGCTACCCGAAATTCCCGAACAAAATTCGGGTTTCGGGTATTTTAGATTCGGGTTCGGATTTCGGGTTACATGTTTTTTGCCCAACCCTACGTATAGCACATGATGTGTTTCATGGCCGTTAGATGGGGCTCTCGAAAATAGTGCATATACACACAAGTTTGTTGCACGGTGTAGGTGATGTCTGGCTGGGTGAACGCAAGATAATGTAGAGCATCAGGTATGCTCCGGAACTAGGCTGCATCCTTTACATGAGGCCTAGAGTCTACAACAAGCTAGCTTCGTATTGAGGTCAATTAGGGTTGTGCATGGGTTACAGTCTGTCATAATCGCACAATTGATAACCTCCAGCGTGTAGGTGCGCTGATGAAGGAACAAGCCACCTAGACAACGCTCAACAGTTACGCTGAGGAAGTGGTGAAGGGACCCAAGATCTTTCATGGAAAACTCTTGCTATAAAGCATAAATAGTGCATCACAGAAGCTCAGTGTTGGACGCGATCAGAATGGTATCACTAACATAAAGTAACAAACAAATTGTGTTTGAGCCGCGATGGAAGATGAATAGTGAAGTGTCCGACTTTACTTCAAAAATCACAAGGAGGTCAGATAACTTACGAATCGACTGTTCAAGACCTAGGGTGCTTGCGTCAGTCCATACAAGAACTTGTTCAGGCGGTAGATCAAATCTAGAAGGGATGGATCGGCAAACCTTGTGGGCTGACTACAAGAACTTGTTCTTCGCATCAAGCAGCTAAATTGGTCGGTTGCGGGAAGCAGCAAAGGCGAGCACCATGTGGACAGTGGTTGGCTTCGCAGCTAGACTGAAAGTCTCATCGTAGTCAACTCTAAGGTGTTGTATGAAACCTCTGAGGACCGAGCAAACCATGTAGTGATCAAAAGTCCCATCGAAGAGGAACTTGTGTGTGAATATCCACTTGTCGGTGACGACGTTGGAGCCACGTAGCCAAGAAAAAAGCTCACAAGTCACATTGCTCATTAGGGGTGTACTCCACTTCCATAGTCGCACTAAAAGAGTTGAACTATCAACTATAACGACAAATGGAGGAGTAGAAGAGTTCAAAGAACGAAGTTTAGAGATATTACCAACTAATGGAGACGTGCGGTGTGACACACTAGTCTCCCACTCAGTCATTGACCGAGTTGAGAGGTGGGCACCATGGTGCTAAAGGTGTTTGCGAGTGACTACTGGTCCCAACCCGCACCGGTCTAGGGTGACCAACCTAGTGCAGGTGTAGGAGTTGCCTAAGGGTACATCGGCTATTGCCCGAGTGTGAACCCTAGGAGCGTGGGCTACTTGCCCAGCATGGCCATGAATGCCAACCTAGTGTAGGTGTAGGAGTTGCATGTGTGTACATCGGCTACTACTCGGGTGTGAACCCTAGGAGCGTGTAGTTGCTCAGCGCGACCATGAATGCATGCGCTCATTGTTGTCCTTTAGGCATTGGGTCAGGGTACATGGTGATATGCCGCCGCCATAGGTTGACGTATGTCGACGAAGGATGAGTCTTATCTCTGTCGTTGTTGTGGCACCAACGGGAGCGACAGTGGTGTTTCCAAAGTTACCACCATGGTTTCCCCGCTATTGTTATTGTTATCGTTGTTCCATCATCGTGGCCACCGTTGCGACAATTGTTCCTCTTCTAGTTGTTGTCGGAGTTATACTAGTTGGTGTCGTTCCCAACGATGGGCGGGCAAGGCAACATGGAGGACGACGACTTTGAAGCAAATGGTGTGTTATTGGAGTAGAGCGTCGTAGGAGCAACAACTGGACTAGAGGTATCTAGGTGGATCTCCTCCAGAGTCCAGAACGAGATCATCCCAAACCTTAACCAAGTTCGGGAACGACAAGTAGCATCGGATGACGGCCCCGACTTGCTGGAAGCAATGGTTTAGACCATACAAGATGTTTTTCTCGAATATACAGGAGAGTTGCATATCATTATATTAAAAGGAAAACAAAAGGCCTAGAGCTCGAAACAAACAAGATAAACACACACTGTCGGCGTTTCGAGACCGGGGGGTCCCCGAGCCGACGAGTGAGAGTGCCGCGTGCCCCAGCCCAGATGGGTCGAGCGCGTGGGCGAGCGCGAAGGGGGGAACAGAGAGAGAGGTCGGTGGCCGGAGCCGGGTCGTGAGGGAGTCGGAGAATTCCCGCGGCCTTCGTATTCGTCCCGCGCCCAGGTCGGGTGCGCTTGCAGTAGGGGGTTACAAGCGTCCACGCGAGGTGAGGGGAGCGAGCGGCCCCGAGAGAGCGCCTGCCCCCGCCCTTCGTCCCCGCGAGGCCAACCTTCTCTAAGAAGGCCCTGGTCCTTCCTTTTATAGTCGTAAGGAGAGGATCCAGGTGTACAGAATGGGGGTGTAGCAAGGTGCTACGTGTCTAGCGAGGGAGAGCTAGCGCCTAAGTACATGCCAAGGTGGCAGCCGGAGAGGTCTTGGCACCCTGTTGTAGTGGCGTCGTGGCTGTTGGAGGAGTAACGGAGCCGGACGGGGGGACAGCTGTCGAAGTGGCTGGGCCCTTGCTGACGTTCTCCTGCTTTCGTAAGGGAGCTGAGAGCCGCCGTCGTCATGATCTAGCGGGGCGCCATCATTGCCTATCTGGCGCAGCTGGCCAGATGGGACGCCGGTCTTGTTCTCTGCGACCCAAGTCGGCTCAGGGCAGGGTGATGATGACGCTCCCTGTTGACGTGGCGGTCTCGTGTCCTAGGTCGGGCGTCGTGGAGGCTCCTCCGAAGCCGAGGTCGAGTCCGTCCTGCAAGACAGAGGCAGAGTCCGAGCCCTGGGTCGGGCGAGGCGGAGATCGTTCGGCAGAGGCTGAGGCGGAGTCCGAGCCCTGGGTCGAGCGAGGCGGAGTTCGCCGTCTTCCGGGGCCTTAGCCCGAGTCCGAGCCCTGGGTCGGGCGGAGCGGAGTTCGCCGTCTTCCGGGGCCTTAGCCCGAGTCCGAGCCCTGGGTCGGGCGGAGCGGAGTTCGCCGTCTTCCGGGGCCTTAGCCCGAGTCCGAGCCCTGGGTCGGGCAGAGCCTCCTATGGCACCTCTGGCGAAGTCTGGTCGCCCGTCGGTCTTACCTTTTGCGTTAAACGCCCCGGTGACTGGGTCGGTTGGCGCGGTGATTTAGTCAGGGTTTCTTCTTATCGAAGGCGGGGCCTAGGGCGAGCCGAAGATGCGTCTGCCGTGAAAGAGGAGGCCTCAGGCGAGACGGAGTCATCTTAGGGTCGGCTGCCCTCGCCCGAGGCTAGGCTCGGGCGTGGCGTGGTCAAGTCACTCGTATGGACTGATCCCTGACTTAATCAAACCCATCAGGCCTCTGCAGCTTTATGCTGATGGGGGTTACCAGCTGAGAATTAGGCGTCTTGAGGGTACCCCTAATTATGGTCCCCGACACACACACACCGAACACACACACCAGACAGAACTCAAACACCATAGTAAGCTAAAAGACTAAAACCTTCCTCCAGCCAGGATACAAAAAGAGTGTACATGTTCTTGGCACCTGTCAAAAACCATAGCTACAGCTCATTTATGAACCCCTTATCTAGGGTAGCAAGGCAAGGCCGAACTCCATAAAAAACACACCTATTTTCATGCTTCCAAAGGCTACAAGCTCCAAGGGTGACAACACTATTAAAAACCATTTCTTTTGTTTTTAGGAATCTTAGAAGAAGCTTTCCTCCACTATTCAGCAAAGAAAGCATCTCTTCTCTTAAGCACCATAGTAGAAAGACCAATTGGAGCTAAGGTATCGTGCCAAAACTGTCTTGCAAAAACGCAGTTTGTTAAAATGTGTTGCACAATTTCATCTTTTGTCACAAAGAACACGGTTTTCAGGATAGTCAAGTCCTCTTTTTTGTAGCCTATTTGTTGTCCAACATTTATTGTTTATAGCAAGCCAAATAAATGTCTTACACTTTGGGGGCGCCCAGCTCTTTTGTCCAAGGCTCAAAAGATTTAGATCCAATAAAAAACATTGTAGACAGATTTGGAGCTAAACAAACCACTATTGTTAAATCTCTACACATGCTTGCCATCCATATTTTGTAGTTGAAAATTGCCAAGAACATCCCACGGTTGCAGATATTGTTCAATACCAGCAAGAGAAAGATTTCCATGGATATCTTGTACCTAGGTGTTGACGACGAGGATCTGGTTGTCAACGACGACCCGAGATCGACTAGGGCATCAGCCATGCCTTTGAACTTGAGGAAGTATTCGCTCATGATGAGGTTGTCTTATACAAATTTGCGGAAGGTAGCATCAAGGTGGTTACCGAAGAACTCATTATTGAGGCCAAGCCACGGGTGTCACGAGGTGCAACCACGTTTCTAGACGACCTCTTGAAGATCAGACGAAATCGTGTTGGTCAGTCAGTAGAGGACGACAACGCCCATCAGATCTTGTCGGGATCATTGGTGACAGCGGCATCGAACTCGACGTGGCCGGCAAGGGTGTATCTCATTAGGTTCGACAACATTAGATCGCGCCAACAGGTATAATTGGTCTACGAGGCGTCCAAAACGATGTTGACGAGGGAATGAAAGTTCCGAATGGCAACTGCCTAGATGTGGAGGTTGGCGACAACGGTCTCTGGAGTCGGTCGTGGTCTCCATAGTTGAGGAAGATGGCAACAACGTTTTAGCTATGGTGGCTTTCTTCTCAATATCAACAACAGTCGCTTGAGGAGTCATGGTCTCCATAGTTGAGGAAGATGGCGACAACTTTTCAGCTATGGTGGCTTTCTTCTCAATATCAACAACAGTCGCTCACTCCTCATCAAGGAGCTAGCGAGCAGCCAGCACACGATGATAGACAACAACGACATTCTCTTCGGCGTCGTTGGTGACGACAACCAAGACGACAAGCCATTACCTAAGGGCATCAATGTCTCAAGGCATGAAGGCCAAAGGGAAAACGCCAATTGAATAAGGAGATTCCTCCCCCATGATCCCATCAATTTCTCTAGTCAACAAATCAGGCTTTAGGGAGGTCTGTGGCCAAAAAGGGTACACAACCCCTAGTTTAGCATAAGCGAGAAAGAAAATTGGATCTAGGCTATGATTACCATGTTAGTAGGGTTGTTGCCAAGGATTAATATATTGTATTGAGTCCTTAGATGGTTTATATAGAGTACATAACATAGGAGATAAGACCCATGAATACATGACACTATACAAGACACTATGTAGACTATCAAATATAGAACACATGACAAGATACAATATCTAGACTACCAAATATAACAATTGGAAAGGTGGGTGATCAAAATATGAAGATACAGCAGTTATGAGCACTGTCAGAAAGTAATCTTGTTAGTTGTTACCATGATTCAATGAAAAACTAAACAGTACAAGTAAAATAGTCTGGTCTAACGTGCAGTATTAAAGATTGTTACAAACAGCTAGAGATGCTGCACAAACACCAATGTGCTGCTTCTACTGCTTTGCTGAGCCTATGATGAGATATCAGCATCAGTTCTCTTCACAGAAACACCACATCGTCATGAAAGCCATGCTATTTTCACGGTTCCTTGTGTGGAAGTGGCAGTTCTTTAATTTGTCGAAGACTTTACACTTCATCAAATTGGAGAACTTCAGTTTATTCTCCCTTTATGTTAGCCTTCCAACGCAGAAAGCTCAACCTCTTTGGTGCAAGGACGATATGCTGCGAAGGTGCTGTCATTCGCAAACGAACCTGGATTAAAGCAAGTGATCCCAGTATATTTGAAGGCTTTCTGCTCGCTTTTGTCACCCAATACAATCTGAAGAAGTTTTGAAAAGAGAAGAATGAGCACAACACAATCCAAAATTTGTTGTGACAGGTAAAACTATACTTGTCAATTGTGTACGTTCATGCTAACAAATGAGCACAAAAGATTCACTGCGTTTGTAACAAGAAAAAAATTGAAGGATTTTGCATAAACTTTATCCCGAATTTTACCGTGTGAGGAGTTGGATACAACCGAAGGCAATGATCATAATTCCATATGATAGGTTGAACAGTAAGAGGCAATGGACAAAGATGGCTCTGATGGGTGATAGTTGCTACCAGCTGAAACGAGAAGGATCGGTTAATGTCTTCAGAGAGGTTATGCTAACTACAGTAAAAAGTAAAAGACATCTGATTTACGTGTTCAAAAGGGTCACTTGTTTCTTCCGTTGTTGGTGGAATGAGACATGACCGCCGCATCCTGTAAAGGAGATCTTGCCGGAAAAACACAATTTCTTGTGTGTAAAACTTCACCCTGAAAAATGATAGTTCATTGTTATTAGACATGGAAGCGGTAGGGGGCTCTAGTTATATTGTGTACATTTTAGATTAGGGGAGGCTCTAGTGGGGCTCCATGAGATCGGAAGTGGTAGGGGGACTCGAGTCCCGCCCGCACCACCGCTGGATCCGTCCATGCATACGTGCATTATGTTGCCTATCCAAAAGCATAATATGAGTATGAAAATATGGCGACTAAGGCATCCACATACCCAATGCCATTGTACATCATGTGATTGTGCAATGAGATCTCAAAATAACAAAGAGCATAGCTGTACGAGATTCTCAATAACTTCCTACAAAATACTACAGTACAACAACAGCTTAGCTTCACATAGTGACTGCTGATCGTTACTACACTGGAAGACCATGAAAAAACATAATACTTGAGGATTCAGCAGAATTCATGACATCCAAAAGAAATAACACTGCTGTTCAATCATTTGGAGCATACTAGTTCTCTGCAGCTGAATACTTACTGATTTCAATATCGGAAAGCATAATAGCTTTGCCCCTAAAATATTTATTGCTAACTTTTCATGGCGTGTTTAAGGTGTACATCTCTACGTTAGTATAATGCTGATATACTGGAATTTTAAGCATTAGTTTCATGTCGAACCTGCAGGGGTTGCTCACGAAGATTGAATTTGGTATGTGCTTCTGAAGTTCTTCAATTAGATATTTTGGAAGTGCACATCTTGGGAGGGCTTTAGAAGGACCTGCATATTTGTTATCAAGTAAAAAAAACATATAAAGCCATCTCATTGCAGCTGTCCGGGGAGACAACTAGCAATATGTCCGAAGAAGCTCATATATAGTCCTACTACTATTAGTATCACAGAAAATGTTCTAAATAGCATGGTAAACTAGGATATAAAAGAATGGGCCAAGTTAATAGCCATAACAAGCTCCATCTTAAATAGAAAATAGATTACAAATCTGGATATAGGAGTGCATCGAGCTTGTGGATGTGAACAGCTATCAGCTCAGTGTGTCACTAAGTTTTGGAGTACCTGCATCATCAGGTCCAGGAATGAATAAGAAACGACTATGTTCCTTTAATCTAGATCGAGCAGCAATCATCTCGCCAAGCTTTCCGAACTGAAATCTGTGTGGAGGTACATAGCTAAGGGTTATCTCATACTGGAATAGCAAGAACAAAGGACATACAATTCTCTGGCATCTCTAATGAAACAGAAAGCCGCACCTGAGTTCTTCAAATGAATTGAACGCTAGATTGCAAGGCCGGGAGCAGAAATTGCCCATTAAAACAAAGAGGGAAGGCACAACTTCCACACTATCATACCCGTCAAGAACAACAGCCAACTTCTCCATAGTCTTCTCTACGAGATAACACAAAGGAACGTCCTGAGAATAGGACTCAATAATGACAAAACACAAAATGAAGAACTAATTTGTACATAAACTATCTTTCCTCTATCTGAATTGAAAGGCAGAGCTCCTGCCATTGCATTAAAAAAACTAATGTAAAATAGAAATACCTCAGGATTGTCCAGCCACACATCCGAAAGAATGACAAACATATCATTCACAGCCTTTTTTTCCAGTGATGATAACCTTAGCTGTTTGATATCAATGGTACCCAAAATTATCAGTAAAGATGTTTTTTACGAGGCCTAATTATTCAACACCTAGAATGAAGGTATTGGACTTACTGTTTCTTCAGTTGGTATTACACCTCCCCCAAAGAAATCAAAACCCATGAGCAATGAGACTGACGCTTCTCTGTCCTCCAGGGGAGGAAATCCACATGTATTGACCTGTGCATGGTTTGAACGCAGTTGCAACCACTAGAACTGATAATACAGAAAAGGTTTGAATTTTTTTTAGGAAATGAGAACCACAGACCTGGAAAATGCCATTTGAAAGCAGCTCACCTTCGGCTACGATTACAGTATTTTCAACGAAAAAACCTGACGTGATTTTGTGTTATATGTTAAGGAAAGTAGTGATACTTTCTCAATAATCTCGAGATCCACACATATGAAATAAGAGGAAATTCCTTGGCACAACATCCTTCACAGGTGACAGGAAGAAGTTTAATGTTGACTTGTTTTATTTGACAAAGAAAAGATGTAGAAAGTTTGTTATGCATTGTTCACAAATAATAGTAACTAGCCATCAGTGCTAAAAATAACACTGCTTTTTTAGGATATGGCATTAGATATGTCAATTGGAACTGCTCCAGTAAGATCCTCCAAGTAGAACTGTCCCTCCTCCAACTGCGAAATGACCCCCATAATCCATCTCCGCCCAGTGCACCCAATTAGCGACTGTACAGAAGTTATCTGAATGAAGAAAAAAAAGAAAACATATAACCAACTCCACATAAAAAGATTAACAAACATACAACGAATCGAAAACGAATGTGTAATGAATACTATTTGCAGGATTCGATTTAAGTCATAAGGAACAAAGAAATCAATATGTAATAGATAGATAACACATAGCAGGGAGAAATACCTCGCAACTACAATGTTCGGTCGCAACTGTGTCAAAAGCCGGCTTAGAGAAATATTTATCACGAGACAGTCTCTGCAGCAGCACTTGATACCTATCCCTATAAAGGGAAGCTTTATCTCCAGCTTCTCCATGGACAGCTAATCTGCCTGTGTGCCTGCAATGCATATAAAATCCCAGCATAGAGTATCAAATAGAAACATGGTCTTGTACACTTCCTAAAGTATGGCCAAATTATACGCAACACGAGCTCTTTCAGCAAGTGACGCGCTCTACATAACCAGGCAATTCTAAGTATTCAGCAGCAATTTCCTAATATGATTTATCTAACACCTTGTAAAACACAATAGAATATTAGCAGCACTCAAACTGACCTAACACATTTTATTCTGCTAATTAGCAGCTGCTAAAAGGTTTGTGGGTGATTAAAGCGGATCAGGTACTTTGTGTGGGTAGGGGGTCAGATACTTAGATAGTGCCTTTGTGGCATATAAGGTACCCAGCCATGAATCAAAATCCCTATTTTAGCATCCAATTTTGGCAAAATAGCAATCTCTAACCCCGGTTCGATTGAGAAGCCTAAAAAGAACGAACCAATACTCAAGTCCCCGTGGAGAATTTCCCAGATCCACAAAGAAGAGTCAGCGTTCACATACTCGTAAAACACTTTCTTGATTGGATCGTAGTGGAACCGCGGCACGAGGAACGCGTCCACCACCCGCAGCGCAGACCTTGCGCTTGTGGCCGCTGGCGACGCCACATCGAGCGCCTCCTCGGCCTCGACAAGCAGCGCCACCACGCGCCGGACCGCGTCCCGATCCAGTATCGACGACTGCACTGCGCCCACCAAACACACGCCCAAAGCCACAAGCATCAAAATGACAGCCGCCAGTGACAACAGCATACAGCAAACGGCGCGCGGGAGCCTAAACGGGAAAGCTAGCTTACGCGGTTCCTTGTCGAGCTCGTCGAGGAGGAGGTCGAGCGCGTCGTCCTCGGCGTCGGGGAAGCGGTCGAGGAAGGCGGCGGCCTCCTCGAGGGCGTCCACCTTGAGGGTGAAGCCTCGCAGGCGGAACTTGCGCTGCAGTTTCCTGCGGGTGGCCGCCGACGGCGCCGCCATGGGAGAGAGGTGGCGGGAAGCGGCGAGGAGATGGTGTGGCGGGAAAGGGGGGTTGGGGTTTGGGAGAAATGGCGGGATTGGATAATAAATAGCGCTTCCTGGGCTTCTCTCCGATTTCTTTTTACTCTTGCGCCTCTGCAAAGGGCTAGAGTCTACCCAAATCACGGTTTCATGGAGCTGGGCCTGGGATGTATCCAAATGGAAGTAGCCCAACACACTTTTCGGATTTGGAGGCCTGTAAGGTCTTACAGATATTTATTTAGGGGCTTAAGTGCTTTATAAAGTACTTTCATGTCAGGTATTGATATTTGCCTTTTTAAAAACTGTGAGATTTTACTTCTGCCATTTTAAAATAAACAAAGAGTTTTGTCTCTATTCTATAAAGTTCTCTATTCCATGACGGGGTTAATTTTTAGACGAAAGGACAAGATTATCAACACGATTTTGCTATTTTTTTATTTTGTTTTTCTGTGTTTTAATATATATTAGAAAACGTCTACATCAGATGACATGAAACGTGTTTATTTTATAATTGAACGTATAAATATTAAAGTTTTATCTATACCCCTTATAACCCATCCGTTTCAATTTGGCAAAACTCACTCAGCTGAATCAAACCTCCTCTAAATTTATCAAATGACTAGCTGAGTGACCGTGCGTTGCAACGGTAATATATAATACCAGTATACTACGATAACTTATATATAAAATGTGTATTATATTGTTATGAGAAAATATTTCATAATCAATTTGTAATCCTAGCCATACATAAATTTTGTTATTTTAATCTAGTTGTTTCACTACTATATTGTAACCATCAGTATCATGTAGACTTCGATATATGTCACGATTTGTATGGTCTCATCATTGGAGAGCACGTTCCACACATGCTGGAAGAAATTTCCTTGTACATCGTTAGTCATCAGACACGCACCACCATACGCTCTTGCTTAAACAAAAAGGTAAGTGTGTGTGTTTGCGAAGAGAATTAAAGGCAGGTCGGCACAAAAGCTACCCTGACGGTGGCGAGGATGACGAACTGGTCACTGTTGTCGATCCTCCTCTGCGTCACCTCCGACGCTAAGATGACGCCACAATCCTCGATATAGTAGTCGTCGAACGCGCGCGACATGACGAGTACCGATGACTCTTGGTTGGGCTGCCAAACGAAGTGCTCCCGGGCTCATCAGCGAGGTAGTACCCCTGGCCGTTGCACCACCAGATGCGCTACTCCACTACATACATCATGTTCGAGGACACTCACACAACGTCAGCAACGTCCATCGTCCCAGTGTACAAGAATTCATGTCCGGTCAGTAGCGACTTACGTGGTAGGTTGGGCTTTAGGTGGACGATGAGCTAGACGACGTGATGGCGTCGTCGTCGGATGCGGTGTCTAGAACAACCCGAGAGTCGTCGATGTTGGCGACAACCATGAGGCCCCTCTGCTTAACGATGGACAGCGCGGTGCAGCTGCTCTGGACTGCGTCCAAGTGGTGGCTTCGCGGGAGCTTGTCGTACACAGCGGCGCATGCGACCACGTAGGACTGCTTCTAGAGGTCGAACTGACGGTCGCCAAGCTTCTTCTCATCATCGATGAGCGACGCCAACGTGAGTGCCTCCTGCTCATGGTGTTTGTTCGGGGTTTCAAGTAAGAAACATGGATTCATGCTTGGCGTTGGTTTATGAAAATGACTCACAAGTCTGATCTATGTGTCGGCGTTTCGAGACAGGGGGGTCCCTGAGCCGACGAGTGAAGTGTCACCGCGTGCCCCAGCCCAGATGGGTCGACGCGAGGCCGAGCGCGAAGGGGGGAAAGCGAGGAGGCCGGTGATGGGAGAGAGAGAGAGAGGTGGAAATCCCGCCGCCTTCGTGTTCGTCCCGCGCCTAGGTCGGGTGCGCTTGCAGTAGGGGTTACAAGCGTCCACCCGGGGGAAGGAGCGAGCGGCCTTATGTGAGCGCCCGTCTCGTCCTCGTCCCCGAGCGGCCAACTGAGAGCACCTAGAGGGGGGGTGAATAGGTGATCCTGTAAAAACTTCAAACTTAAGCCACAAAAACTTGTTAAGTGTTAGCACGATTATTGCCAAGTGGCTAAGGTGAAGTCTCAACAAAACACAATACCACAAGAGATCAAGTAGAGAGGTGACACAGTGGTTTATCCCGTGGTTCGGCCAAGCCAACGCTTGCCTACTCCACGTTGTGGCGTCCCAACGGACGAGGGTTGCAATCAACCCCTCTCAAGCGGTCCAAAGACCCACTTGAATACCACGGTGTTTTGTTTTGCCTTTCACTATCCCGTTTGCAAGGAATCTCCACAAATTGGAGTCTCTTGCCCTTACAAGTATATGATCACAAATGAAACACAGAGTAAGAGAGGGAAGCAACACACACAAATCCACAGCGAAACGCGCACACACACCGCCAAGAATCGAGCTCACAAGAGTATCACAAAGTTCTCACTAGAACGAAGCTCGAAACACTTAGAGTGACAAACAAATGCGCAAAGACTGAGTGTGGATGATCAGGAATGCTCAAAGGTTGCTTGTATATCTCCTCCATGCGCCTAGGGGCTCCTTTTATAGCCCCAAGGCAGCTAGGAGCCGTTGAGAGCAAATCCGGAAGGCCATCCTTGCCTTCTGTCGTCGGGGGCACCGGACAGTCCGGTGCACACCGGACACTGTCCGGTGCCCGATTTGTTTCCTTAACTGGCGCTTCCGACCGTTGCCGACCGTTGGAAGATCTGGAGCCGTTGGCGCACCGGACATGTCCGGTGCACACCGGACAGTCCGGTGCCGTCTTCCGACCGTTGGCTCCGCCACGTGTCCCGCGCAGATTGCGCGACCGACCGTTGGCCCGGCCGACCGTTGGCTCACCGGACAGTCCGGTGCACACCGGACAGTCCGGTGAATTATAGCCGTACGCCGTCGGCCAGTTTCCCGAGAGCGGCCAGTTCGCTCCGAGCCAGCCTGGCGCACCGGACACTGTCCGGTGCACACCGGACAGTCCGGTGCTCCAGACCGAGCTGGGTCTTGGCAGCACACAGCCAAGTCTTCTCTCCTCTTCTCTCTTCTTCTTCTTTCTGTTTCTAACACTTAGAAAAATATATTAGAACACAAAACCAATGTACTAAGGCTTAGAAACGTACCTTTACTTCATGATTTGCACCTTGTTCACCCATGTACATAAATTCACAATTAAGCACATGTGTTGGCACTCAATCACCAAAATACTTAGAAATGGCCCAAAGGCACATTTCCCTTTCAATCTCCCCCTTTTTGGTGATTTATGCCAACACAACATAAAGCAACTAGAACAAGTGCAAACTCACTTCAAATAGAACTTAAATTTATTTGAATCAATTTTGACATATATGGATCATCCTTTGCCACCACTTGGTTTGTTTTTGCAAATCAAATTCAAATCTCTATCTCTAAGCATAAAGAGAGTCATTCCAAAAGAGATTGATCAAAGATTTCAAAAACTCCCCCTTTTTCCCATAATCAATACTTCTCCCCACAAGAAGCCAACTTTTGACAAGAGAGATAACATAAGAATTTTGACAAACCAAAAACTCTATTCTACTATTTTCAAAATCTCTCAAGTGGTAGCTGATCCATTTATTGCTTTGGCCTTTATTTTCTCCCCCTTTGGCATCAAGCACCAAAACGGGATCAATTTTTGGCCCTGTTAACCCCATTGCCTCACAAAAATCTTCAATTAAGAGCAAATGGCAATAAGAGTTCATGAGATGAACTTGGAATAAGTTACCCCTCATCGGAGTGCAGTGGAAGTCTTTCATGGTCCAAGTCCACCTTTTCCCTTTCAATTCTCCTTTGAGACTAAATCAAACAAACTCAAGCATATGGTTAGTCTCAAGGGATCAAGTTGTAACACATCTCCCCTTAAACATGTGCATCACTTTGCAACGGACTTGTGAGGTCCAGGGAGTGTTTGTACAACTTGAGCACCATAATAAGCAACAAAATGCAGAATGAACATGATCAAAGGCATAAACACATGTATGCTACAATTCAATCCAAGTTCCGCGAATCTAAGACATTTAGCTCACTACGCAGCCTGCAAAAGGTCTTCTCATCTAAAGGCTTGGTAAAGATATCGGCTAACTGGTTCTCGGTGCTAACATAAAACACTTCGATATCTCCCTTTTGCTGGTGGTCTCTCAAAAAGTGATGCCGGATGTCAATGTGCTTTGTGCGGCTGTGCTCAACAGGATTTTCCGCTATTCGGATAGCACTCTCATTATCACATAGGAGTGGGACTTTGCTCAGATTGTAGCCAAAGTCCCGGAGGGTTTGCCTCATCCAAAGTAGTTGCGCGCAACACTGTCCTGCGGCAACATACTCGGCCTCAGCGGTGGATAGGGCAACGGATGTTTGTTTCTTAGAGTTCCATGACACCAGGGACCTTCCTAAGAATTGGCACGTCCCTGATGTACTCTTCCTATCGACCTTACATCCAGCATAGTCGGAATCTGAGTACCCAATCAAGTCAAAGTTAGACCCCTTTGGATACCAGATCCCGAAGCAAGGCGTAGCTGAGAGCACCTAGAGGGGGGGGGGTGAATAGGTGACCCTGTAAAAACTTCAAACTTAAGCCACAAAAACTTGTTATGTGTTAGCACGATTATTGCCAAGTGGCTAAAGTGAAGTCTCAACAAAACACAATACCACAAGAGATCAAGACAGAGGTGACACGGTGGTTTATCCCGTGGTTCGGCCAAGCCAATGCTTGCCTACTTCCACGTTGTGGCGTCCCAACGGACGAGGGTTGCAATCAACCCCTCTCAAGCGGTCCAAAGACCCACTTGAATACCACGGTGTTTTGTTGTTCCTTTCACTATCCCGTTTGCAAGGAATCTCCACAAATTGGAGTCTCTTGCCCTTACAAGTATATGATCACCAAGAAAGCACAGAGTAAGGGAGGGAAGCAACACACACAAATCCACAGAGAAACTCGCACACACACGGCCAAGAATCGAGCTCGAATGACTATCTCAAAGTTCTCACTAGAACGGAGCTCGATTCACTTAGAGTCTCAAACGAATGCGCAAAGAACAAGTGTGGATGATCAAGAATGCTTAAGAGTTGCTTGTGTGTCTCCTCCATGCGCCTAGGGGCTCCTTTTATAGCCCCAAGGCAGCTAGGAGCCGTTGAGAGCAAATCCGGAAGGCCATCCTTGCCTTCTGTCGTCGGGGGCACCGGACAGTCCGGTGCACACCGGACACTGTCCGGTGCCCGATTTGTTTCCTTAAACGGCGAAGACGACCGTTGCCGACCGTTGGAAGATCTGGCGCAGTTGGCGCACCGGACATGTCCGGTGCACACCGGACAGTCCGGTGCCGTCTTCCGACCGTTGGCTCGGCCACGTGTCCCGCGCGGATTGCGCGGCCGACCGTTGGCCCTGGCCGACCGTTGGCTCACCGGACAGTCCGGTGCACACCGGACCGTCCGGTGAATTATAGCCGTACGCCGTCGGCGAATTCCCGAGAGCGGCCAGTTCGAGCCGAGGCAGCCTGGCGCACCGGACACTGTCCGGTGCACACCGGACAGTCCGGTGCTCCAGACCGAGCTGGGTCTTGGCTGCACACAGCCAAGACTTTCCTCCTCTTCTCTTTTCTTCTTCTTTCTGTTTCTAGCACTTAGACAAATATATTAGTACATAAAACCAATGTACTAAGGCTTAGAAACATACCTTTATCTCATGATTTGCACCTTGTTCATCCATGTATATAACTTCACAATTAAACACATGTGTTGGCACTCAATCACCAAAATACTTAGAAATGGCCCAAGGGCACATTTCCCTTTCAATCTCCCCCTTTTTGGTGATTTATGCCAACACAACATGAAGCAACTAGAACAAGTGCAAACTCACTTCAAATAAAATAGATTTAAGTTTTATTCAATTTTGGCATATATGGATCATCCTTTGCCACCACTTGGTTTGTTTTTGCAAATCAAACTCAAATCTCTATCTCTAAGTTAAACACACATGTTTAAGCAAAAAGAGAGTTATTCCAAAAAAAAGGATTGATCAAAGATGTCAAAAACTCCCCCTTTTTCCCATAATCAATACTTCTCTCCACAAGAAGCAAAAAGAGACAATAAAAAGGTTTTGACAAACCAAAAACTCTACTCTACCATTTTCAAATTTCACAAGTGGTAGCTGATCCATTTATTGCTTTGGCCTTTATTTTCTCCCCCTTTGGCATCAAGCACCAAAACGGGATAAATCTTGGCCCTTTAACCCCATTGCCTCACAAAAATCTTCAATTAAGAGCAAATGGCAATAAGAGTTCATGAGATGGACTTGGAATAAGTTACCCCTCAACGGAGTGCAGTGGAAGTCTTTCATGGTCCAAGTCCACCTTTTCCCTTTCAACTCTCCTTTGAGACTAAAACAAGCAAACTCAAACATATGGTTAGTCTCAAAGGGTCAAGTTGTAACACATCTCCCCCTAAACATGTGCATCGACTTTGCAACGGACTTGTGAGGTCCAGGGAGTGTTTGTACAACTTGAGCACCATAATAAGCAACAAAATGCAGAATGAACATGATCAAAGGCATGAATACATGTATGCTACAATTCAATCCAAGTTCCGCGAATCTAAGACATTTAGCTCACTACGCAGCCTGCAAAAGGTCTTCTCATCTAAAGGTTTGGTAAAGATATCGGCTAGCTGGTTCTCGGTGCTAACATAAAACACTTCGATATCTCCCTTTTGCTGGTGGTCTCTCAAAAAGTGATGCCGGATGTCAATGTGCTTTGTGCGGCTGTGCTCAACAGGATTTTCCGCTATTCGGATAGCACTCTCATTATCACATAGGAGTGGGACTTTGCTCAGATTGTAGCCAAAGTCCCTGAGGGTTTGCCTCATCCAAAGTAGTTGCGCGCAACACTGTCCTGCGGCAACATACTCGGCCTCAGCGGTGGATAGGGCAACGGAGGTTTGTTTCTTAGAGTTCCATGACACCAGGGACCTTCCTAAGAATTGGCACGTCCCTGATGTACTCTTCCTATCGACCTTACATCCAGCATAGTCGGAATCTGAGTACCCAATCAAGTCAAAGTTAGACCCCTTTGGATACCAGATCCCGAAGCAAGGCGTAGCAACTAAATATCTAAGAATTCGCTTCACCGCCACCAAGTGACACTCCTTAGGATCGGATTGAAATCTAGCACACATGCATACGCTAAGCATAATATCCGGTCTACTAGCACATAAATAAAGTAAAGACCCTATCATTGACCGGTATGCTTTTTGATCAACGGACTTACCTCCTTTGTTGAGGTCGGTGTGTCCGTCGGTTCCCATCGGTGTCTTTGCGGGCTTGGCGTCCTTCATCCCAAACCGCTTTAGCAGATCTTGCGTGTACTTCGTTTGGGAGATGAAGGTGCCGTCCTTGAGTTGCTTCACTTGGAACCCAAAGAAGTAGTTCAACTCGCCCATCATCGACATCTCGAATTTCTGCGTCATCACCCTGCTAAACTCTTCACAAGACTTTTGATTAGTAGAACCAAATATTATGTCATCGACATAAATTTGGCACACAAACAAATCGCCATTACAAGTCTTAGTGAAAAGAGTTGGATCGGCTTTCCCAACCTTGAAAGCATTAGCAAGTAAGAAATCTCTAAGGCATTCATACCATGCTCTTGGGGCTTGCTTAAGTCCATAGAGCGCCTTAGAGAGCTTACACACGTGGTCGGGGTACCGCTCATCCTCGAAGCCAGGGGGTTGCTCCACGTACACCTCCTCCTTTATTGGCCCGTTGAGGAATGCGCTCTTCACATCCATTTGGTACAACCTGAAAGAATGGTGAGCGGCATATGCTAGCAAGATACGAATAGACTCTAGCCTAGCCACAGGAGCAAAAGTCTCCTCAAAGTCCAAACCTGCGACTTGGGCATAACCTTTTGCCACAAGTCGAGCCTTGTTCCTTGTCACCACCCCGTGCTCGTCCTGTTTGTTGCGGAACACCCACTTGGTTCCCACAACATTTTGCTTGGGACGAGGCACCAGTGTCCAAACTTCATTGCGCTTGAAGTTGTTAAGTTCCTCCTGCATGGCCAACACCCAGTCCGGATCTAGCAAGGCCTCCTCTACCCTGAAAGGCTCAATAGAGGAGACAAAAGAGTAATGTTCACAAAAATTAACTAATCGAGACCGAGTAGTTACTCCCTTGCTAATGTCACCCAGAATTTGGTCGACGGGATGATCCCTTTGAGTCATTGCTCGAACTTGGGTTGGAGGTGCCGGTTGCGCTTCTTCCCCCATCACATGATCATCTTGTGCTCCCCCTTGATCACACGCCTCCTTTTGATGAACCTGTTCATCGTCTTGAGTTGGGGGTTGCACCGTCGTTGAGGAAGAAGGTTGATCTCGTTCATCTTGTTCCTGTGGCCGAACGTCTCCAATCGCCATGGTTCGTATAGCGGCCGTTGGAACATCTTCTTCATCTACATCATCACAATCAACAACTTGCTCTCTTGGAGAGCCATTAGTCTCATCAAATACAACGTCGCTAGAGACTTCAACCAAACCCGATGATTTGTTGAAGACCCTATACGCCTTTGTATTTGAATCATAACCTAATAAAAACCCTTCTACAGCTTTGGGAGCAAACTTAGAATTTCTACCCTTCTTCACTAGAATGTAGCACTTGCTCCCAAAAACACGAAAGTACGATACATTGGGTTTGTTACCGGTTAGTAGCTCATATGACGTCTTCTTGAGGAGGCGGTGAAGGTAGACCCTGTTGATGGCGTGGCAAGCCGTGTTCACAGCTTCCGACCAAAAACACTCGGGGGTCTTGAATTCTCCAAGCATCGTCCTCGCCATATCGATTAGCGTCCTGTTCTTCCTCTCTACCACACCATTTTGTTGTGGTGTGTAGGGAGCGGAGAACTCGTGCTTGATCCCTTCCTCCTCAAGAAACTCCTCCACTTGTAGGTTCTTGAACTCGGACCCGTTGTCGCTCCTAATCTTCTTCACCTTGAGCTCAAACTCATTTTGAGCTCTCCTGAGGAAGCGCTTGAGGGTCCCTTGGGTTTCAGACTTATCCTGCAAAAAGAACACCCAAGTGAAGCGGGAAAAGTCATCAACAATAACTAAACCATACTTACTTCCTCCTATGCTTAGATAGGCGACGGGTCCGAAGAGGTCCATATGCAGCAGCTCCAGAGGTCTTGACGTGGTCATCACATTCTTGCTGTGATGTGCTCCTCCAACTTGTTTACCTGCCTGACAAGCTGCACAAGGTCTATCTTTTTCGAAATAAACATTGGTTAGACCTATCACGTGTTCTCCCTTTAGAAGCTTGTGGAGATTCTTCATCCCCACATGTGCTAAGCGGCGATGCCACAGCCAGCCCATGCAAGTCTTAGCCATTAAGCATGCATCTAGACCGGCCTCTTCTTTTGCAAAATCTACTAAGTAAAGCTTGCCGTCTAGTACACCTTTAAAAGCCAGTGAACCATCACATCTTCTAAAGACAGACACATCTATATTTGTAAATAAACAATTATATCCCATTTGACATAATTGACTAACAGATAGCAGATTATATCCAAGACTCTCCACTAAGAATACATTTGATATAGAATGCTCATTAGAAATTGCAATTTTACCTAACCCTTTTACCTTGCCTTGATTCCCATCACCGAATATAATTGAATCTTGGGAATCCTTATTTTTGACGTAGGAGGTGAACATCTTCTTCTCCCCCGTCATATGGTTTGTGCATCCGCTGTCGATAATCCAGCTTGAACCCCCGGATGCATAAACCTGCAAGGCAAATTTAGGCTTGGGTCTTAGGTACCCAACTCATGTTGGGTCCTGCAAGGTTAGCACAAATATCTTTAGGGACCCAAATGCAAGATTTATCTCCCTTGCATCTAGCCCCTAATTTCCTAGCAACTACCTTCTTACCCTTTCTACAAATAGCAAAGGGAGCATTACAAGCATAATAAATGGTAGAAGGTTCATTCACTACTTTCCTAGGAGCATGAATAACATTCTTTCTAGGTACATGAGCAATATCTCTCCTAGGCATATGTACAACATTTCTCCTACACATATCTCTACCATGCTTATAAGAAGAACTAGAAGCAAACATTGCATGAGAATCATAAACATGTGAATCAAAATGATTATAAGCATTTCTAGCATGTCTCCTATCATAATACATAAAAGCATGATTCTTTTTAGCATTACTAGCCATCGGGGCCTTCCCCTTCTCCTTGACGAAGATGGGAGCCTTATGGCTTGTTAAGTTCTTGGCTTCCCTCTTGAAGCCAAGCCCATCCTTAATTGAGGGATGTCTTCCAATTGTATAGGCATCCCTTGCAAATTTTATCTTTTCAACTTCACTCTTGCTAGTCTTAAGTTGAGCATTAAGACTAGCCACTTCATCTTTTAGTTTTGAAATTGAAACTAAGTGTTTGCTACAAGTGTTAACATCAAAATCCTTACACCTAGTGCAAATTGTAACATTTTCAACATAAGACTTAGATTTATTTGTTACTTCTAATTTAGCATTTAAATCATGGTTAACACTTTGTAAAGTAGCAATGGTTTCATGACAAGAAGATATTTCACTAGAAAGCACTTCATTTCTTTTTACTTCTAAAGCATATGATTTTTGTGCCTCTACAAACTTATCATGTTCATCATACAATAAATCCTCTTGCTTTTCTAAAAGCCTATCCTTTTCATTCAAAGCATCAATCAATTCATTTATTTTATCTATCTTAGATCTATCTAAGCCCTTGAACAAGCAAGAATAATCTATGTCATCATCATCACTAGACTCACTATCACTAGAAGAAGCATAAGTGGAGTCTTGAGTACTCACCTTCTTCTCTCTTGCCATAAGGCAAGTGAGACGCTCGTTGGGGAAGAGAGCCGATTTGTTGAAGGCAGTGGCGGCGAGTCCTTCGTTGTCGGAGTCGGAGGAGGAGCAATCCGAGTCCCACTCCTTTCCTAGATGTGCCTCGCCCTTTGCCTTCTTGTATTGCTTCTTCTTCTCTCTTTTGTTCCCCTTTTCCTGGTCACTTTCATTATCGGGACAGTTAGCGATAAAATGACCAAGCTTACCGCACTTGAAGCATGAGCGCTTCCCCTTTGTCTTGGTCTTGCTTGGCTGCCCCTTGCGACCATTTAGCGCCGTCTTGAACCTTTTGATGATGAGAGGCATTTCTTCATCATTGAGTCCGGCCGCCTCAACTTGCGCCACCTTGCTAGGTAGCGACTCCTTGCTCCTCGTTGCCTTTAGAGCAATGGGTTGAGGCTCGTGGAGTGGTCCGTTCAACGCGTCGTCGACGTATCTTGCCTCCTTGATCATCATCCGTCCGCTCACGAACTTTCCAAGTACTTCCTCGGGCGTCATCATCGTGTACCTGGGATTCTCACGAATATTGTTCACGAGATGAGGATCAAGAACGGTAAAGGACCTGAGCATTAGGCGGACGACATCGTGATCCGTCCAACGCGTGCTTCCGTAGCTCCTTATTTTGTTGATAAGGGTCTTGAGCCGGTTGTACGTCTGAGTTGGCTCCTCTCCCCTTATCATGGCGAACCGTCCAAGCTCGCCCTCCACCAACTCCATCTTGGTGAGCATGGTGATGTCGTTCCCCTCGTGAGAGATCTTGAGGGTGTCCCATATCTGCTTGGCATTGTCCAAGCCGCTCACCTTATTGTACTCTTCCCTGCACAAAGATGCTAAGAGAACAGTAGTAGCCTGTGCATTTTTATGAATCTGTTCATTTATAAGCATAGGGCTATCCGAGCTATCGAATTTCATTCCGTTCTCCACAATCTCCCATATGCTAGGATGGAGAGAGAATAAGTGACTACGCATTTTGTGACTCCAAAATCCGTAGTCCTCTCCATCAAAGTGTGGGGGCTTGCCGAGTGGAATGGAGAGCAAATGTGAATGTGAACTTTGTGGAATACGCGAATAATCAAAAGAAAAGTTTGAGTTAACCGTCTTTTGTTTGTAGTCGTTGTGGTCCTCATCCTTTTGGGAAGAAGTAGACTCGTCGCTGTCGTAGTAGACGATCTCCTTGATGCGCCTTGTCTTCTTCTTCTTCCCTTCCTTCCGTCTTTGGCCCGAGCCGGAGTCGGTAGGCTTGTCGTCCTTCGGCTCGTTGACGAAGGTCTCCTTTTCTTTGTCGTTGATCACTATACCCTTCCCCTTAGGATCCATCTATTCGGGCGGTTAGTCCCTTTGTGAATAGAACGGCTCTGATACCAATTGAGAGCACCTAGAGGGGGGGGGGTGAATAGGTGACCCTGTAAAAACTTCAAACTTAAGCCACAAAAACTTGTTATGTGTTAGCACGATTATTGCCAAGTGGCTAAAGTGAAGTCTCAACAAAACACAATACCACAAGAGATCAAGACAGAGGTGACACGGTGGTTTATCCCGTGGTTCGGCCAAGCCAATGCTTGCCTACTTCCACGTTGTGGCGTCCCAACGGACGAGGGTTGCAATCAACCCCTCTCAAGCGGTCCAAAGACCCACTTGAATACCACGGTGTTTTGTTGTTCCTTTCACTATCCCGTTTGCAAGGAATCTCCACAAATTGGAGTCTCTTGCCCTTACAAGTATATGATCACCAAGAAAGCACAGAGTAAGGGAGGGAAGCAACACACACAAATCCACAGAGAAACTCGCACACACACGGCCAAGAATCGAGCTCGAATGACTATCTCAAAGTTCTCACTAGAACGGAGCTCGATTCACTTAGAGTCTCAAACGAATGCGCAAAGAACAAGTGTGGATGATCAAGAATGCTTAAGAGTTGCTTGTGTGTCTCCTCCATGCGCCTAGGGGCTCCTTTTATAGCCCCAAGGCAGCTAGGAGCCATTGAGAGCAAATCCGGAAGGCCATCCTTGCCTTCTGTCGTCGGGGGCACCGGACAGTCCGGTGCACACCGGACACTGTCCGGTGCCCGATTTGTTTCCTTAAACGGCGAAGACGACCGTTGCCGACCGTTGGAAGATCTGGCGCAGTTGGCGCACCGGACAGTCCGGTGCCGTCTTCCGACCGTTGGCTCGGCCACGTGTCCCGCGCGGATTGCGCGGCCGACCGTTGGCCCTGGCCGACCGTTGGCTCACCGGACAGTCCGGTGCACACCGGACCGTCCGGTGAATTATAGCCGTACGCCGTCGGCGAATTCCCGAGAGCGGCCAGTTCGAGCCGAGGCAGCCTGGCGCACCGGACACTGTCCGGTGCACACCGGACAGTCCGGTGCTCCAGACCGAGCTGGGTCTTGGCTGCACACAGCCAAGACTTTCCTCCTCTTCTCTTTTCTTCTTCTTTCTGTTTCTAGCACTTAGACAAATATATTAGTACATAAAACCAATGTACTAAGGCTTAGAAACATACCTTTATCTCATGATTTGCACCTTGTTCATCCATGTATATAACTTCACAATTAAACACATGTGTTGGCACTCAATCACCAAAATACTTAGAAATGGCCCAAGGGCACATTTCCCTTTCAGTAGCGACTAAATATCTAAGAATTCGCTTCACCGCCACCAAGTGACACTCCTTAGGATCGGATTGAAATCTAGCACACATGCATACGCTAAGCATAATATCCGGTCTACTAGCACATAAATAAAGTAAAGACCCTATCATTGACCGGTATGCTTTTTGATCAACGGACTTACCTCCTTTGTTGAGGTCGGTGTGTCCGTCGGTTCCCATCGGAGTCTTTGCGGGCTTGGCGTCCTTCATCCCAAACCTCTTTAGCAGATCTTGCGTGTACTTCGTTTGGGAGATGAAGGTGCCGTCCTTGAGTTGCTTCACTTGAAACCCAAGGAAGTAGTTCAACTCGCCCATCATCGACATCTCGAATTTCTGCGTCATCACCCTGCTAAACTCTTCACAAGACTTTTGATTAGTAGAACCAAATATTATGTCATCGACATAAATTTGGCATACGAACAAATCACCATCACATGTCTTTGTAAAAAGAGTTGGATCGGCTTTCCCAACCTTGAAAGCATTAGCAAGTAAGAAATCTCTAAGGCATTCATACCATGCTCTTGGGGCTTGTTTAAGTCCATAGAGCGCCTTAGAGAGCTTACACACGTGGTCGGGGTACCGCTCATCCTCGAAGCCAGGGGGTTGCTCTACGTACACCTCCTCCTTTATTGGCCCGTTGAGGAAAGCGCTCTTCACATCCATTTGGTACAACCTGAAAGAATGGTGAGCGACATATGCTAGCAAGATACGAATGGACTCTAGCCTAGCCACAGGAGCAAAAGTCTCCTCAAAGTCCAAACCTGCGACTTGGGCATAACCTTTTGCCACAAGTCGAGCCTTGTTCCTTGTCACCACTCCGTGCTCGTCTTGTTTGTTGCGGAACACCCACTTGGTTCCCACAACATTTTGCTTGGGACGAGGCACCAGCGTCCAAACTTCATTGCGCTTGAAGTTGTTAAGTTCCTCCTGCATGGCCAACACCCAATCCGGATCTAGCAAGGCCTCCTCTACCCTGAAAGGCTCAATAGAGGAGACAAAAGAGTAATGTTCACAAAAATTAACTAGTCGAGACCGAGTAGTTACTCCCTTGCTAATGTCACCCAGAATTTGGTCGACGGGATGATCCCTTTGAATCATCGCTCGAACTTGGGTTGGAGGTGCCGGTTGCGCTTCTTCCTCCATCACATGATCATCTTGTGCTCCCCCTTGATCACACGCCTCCTTTTGATGAACCTGTTCATCGTCTTGAGTTGGGGGTTGCACCGACGTTGAGGAAGAAGGTTGATCACGTTCAACTTGTTCCTGTGGCCGAACGTCTCCAATCGCCATGGTTCGTATAGCGGCCGTTGGAACATCTTCTTCATCTACATCATCACAATCAACAACTTGCTCTCTTGGAGAGCCATTAGTCTCATCAAATACAACGTCGCTAGAGACTTCAACTAAACCCGACGATTTGTTGAAGACTCTATACGCCTTTGTATTTGAATCATAACCTAATAAAAACCCTTCTACAGCTTTGGGAGCAAACTTAGAATTTCTACCCTTCTTCACTAGAATGTAGCACTTGCTCCCAAATACACGAAAGTACGATACATTGGGTTTGTTACCGGTTAGTAGCTCATACGAAGTCTTCTTGAGGAGTCGATGAAGATAGACCCTGTTGATGGCGTGGCAAGCCGTGTTCACAGCTTCCGACCAAAAACACTCGGGGGTCTTGAACTCTCCAAGCATCGTCCTTGCCATATCGATTAGCGTCCTGTTCTTCCTCTCTACCACACCATTTTGTTGTGGTGTGTAGGGAGCGGAGAACTCGTGCTTGATCCCTTCCTCCTCAAGAAACTCCTCCACTTGAAGGTTCTTGAACTCGGACCCGTTGTCGCTCCTAATTTTCTTCACCTTGAGCTCAAACTCATTTTGAGCTCTCCTGAGGAAGCGCTTGAGGGTCCCTTCGGTTTCAGACTTATCCTGCAAAAAGAACACCCAAGTGAAGCGGGAAAAGTCATCAACAATAACTAAACCATACTTACTTCCTCCTATGCTTAGATAGGCGACGGGTCCGAAGAGGTCCATATGCAGCAGCTCCAGAGGTCTTGACGTGGTCATCACATTCTTGCTGTGATGCGCTCCTCCCACTTGTTTACCTGCTTGACAAGCTGCACAAGGTCTATCTTTTTCGAAATAAACATTTGTTAGACCTATCACGTGTTCTCCCTTTAGAAGCTTGTGGAGGTTCTTCATCCCCACATGTGCTAAGCGGCGATGCCACAGCCAGCCCATGCAAGTCTTAGCCATTAAGCATGCATCTAGACCGGCCTCTTCTTTTGCAAAATCAACTAAGTAAAGCTTGCCGTCTAGTACACCCTTAAAAGCTAGTGAACCATCACATCTTCTAAAGACAGACACATCTACATTAGTAAAAAGGCAATTGTATCCCATGTTGCATAGTTGACTAACAGATAGCAAATTGTAACCAAGAGACTCAACTAAAAACACATTTGAAATTGAGTGCTCATTAGAAATTGCAATTTTACCTAACCCTTTTACCTTGCCTTGATTCCCATCACCGAATATAATTGAATCTTGGGAATCCTTATTTTTGACGTAGGAGGTGAACATCTTCTTCTCCCCCGTCATATGGTTTGTGCATCCGCTGTCGATAATCCAGCTTGAACCCCCGGATGCATAAACCTGCAAGGCAAATTTAGGCTTGGGTCTTAGGTACCCAACTCATGTTGGGTCCTGCAAGGTTAGCACAAATGTCCTTAGGGACCCAAATGCAAGTTTTATCTCCCTTACATCTTGCCCCTAACTTCCTAGCAATTACCTTCTTACCCTTTCTACAAATAGCAAAGGAAGTGTTTAAAGCACAATAAATTATAGAAGGTTCATTCACTACTTTCCTAGGAGCATGAATAACATTCTTTCTAGGCACATGAGCAATATTTCTCCTAGGCATATGTACAACATTTCTCCTACACATATCTCTATCATGCTTATAAGAAGAACTAGAAGCAAACATGGCATGAGAATCATAAACATGTGAATCAAAATCATTACAAGCATTTCTAGCATGTCTCCTATCATGGTATAAGAAAGCATGGTTCTTTTTAGCACTACTAGCCATAGGGACCTTCCCTTTCTCCTTGACGAAGATGGGAGCCTTATGGCTTGTTAAGTTCTTGGCCTCTCCCTTGAATCCAAGACCATCCTTAATTGAGGGATGTCTTCCAATTGTATAGGCATCCCTTGCAAATTTTAACTTATCAAATTCACTTTTGCTAGTCTTAAGTTGTGCATTAAGACTAGCCAATTCATCACTTAGTTTGGAAATTGAAACTAGGTGTTCACTACAGGCATTAACATCAAAATCCTTACACCTAGTGCAAATTGTAACATTTTCAACACAGGAATTTGATTTACTAGCTACTTCTAGTTTAGCACTTAACTCATTATTAACACTTCTTAAGCTAGCAATGGTTTCATGACAGGAAGATAATTCACTAGAAAGTACTTCATTTCTTTTAATTTCTAGAGCAAGAGAATTTTGTGCACTAACAAATTTATCATGCTCCTCATATAAAAGATCCTCTTGTTTTTCTAGTAATCTATTCTTATCATTCAAAGCATCAATCAACTCATTGATTTTATCTATCTTAGATCTATCTAAGCCCTTGAACAAGCATGAATAATCTATGTCATCATCATCACTAGTCTCACTATCACTAGAAGAAGCATAAGTGGAGTCTTGAGTACTCACCTTCTTCTCCCTTGCCATAAGGCATGTGAGACGCTCGTTGGGGAAGAGGGAAGACTTGTTGAAGGCAGTGGCAGCGAGTCCTTCATTGTCGGAGTCGGAGGAGGAGCAATCCGAGTCCCACTCCTTTCCTAGATGCGCCTCGCCTTTTGCCTTCTTGTATTGCTTCTTCTTCTCTCTTTTGTTCCCTTTTTCCTGGTCACTTTCATTATCGGGACAGTTAGCAATGAAATGACCAAGCTTACCGCATTTGAAGCATGAGCGCTTCCCCTTGGCTTTGGTCTTGCTTGGTTGTCCCTTGTGACCTTTAAGCACCGTCTTGAACCTTTTGATGATGAGAGCCATCTCTTCATCATTGAGTCCGGCCGCCTCAATCTGTGCCACCTTGCTAGGTAGCGCCTCCTTGCTTCGTGTTGCCTTGAGGGCAAGAGGTTGCGGCTCGTTGATCGGACCATTCAAGGCGTCGTCCACATACCTCGCCTCCTTGATCATCATTCGCCCGCTAACGAATTTTCCAAGAACTTCTTCGGGCGACATCTTGGTGTACCTGGGATTTTCACGTATATTGTTCACCAAATGAGGATCAAGAACGGTAAATGACCTGAGCATTAGGCGGACGACGTCGTGGTCCGTCCATCGTGTGCTTCCGTAGCTCCTTATCTTGTTGATAAGGGTCTTGAGCCGGTTGTATGTTTGCGTCGGCTCCTCGCCCCTTATCATTGCGAACCGTCCAAGCTCACCCTCCACCAACTCCATCTTGGTGAGCAAGGTGACGTCGTTCCCCTCATGAGAAATCTTGAGGGTGTCCCAGATTTGCTTGGCGTTATCCAAGCCGCTCACTTTATGATATTCATCCCTGCACAAAGAAGCTAGAAGAACAGTAGTGGCTTGTGCATTTTTATGAATTTGTTCATTAATGAACATGGGACTATCCGTACTATCAAAGTGCATTCCACTCTCTACAATCTCCCATATACTAGGATGGAGAGAGAATAGGTGACTACGCATTTTGTGGCTCCAAAATCCGTAGTCCTCTCCATCAAAGTGTGGGGGCTTGCCGAGTGGAATGGAGAGCAAATGAGAATGTGAACTTTGCGGAATACGAGAGTAATCAAAAGAAAAGTTCGAATTAACCGGTTTCCTTCTCTCGTAGTCGTCGTCCTTTTGGGAAGAAGTAGACTCGTCGCTATCGTAGTAGACGATCTCCTTGATGCGCCTTGTCTTCTTCTTCTTCCCTTCCTTCCGTCTTTGGCCCGAGCCGGAGTCGGTAGGCTTGTCGTCCTTCGGCTCGTTGACGAAGGATTCCTTCTCTTTGTCGTTGATCACTATACCCTTCCCCTTAGGATCCATCTCTTCGGGCGGTTAGTCCCTTTGTGAAGAGAACGGCTCCGATACCAATTGAGAGCACCTAGAGGGGGGGGGTGAATAGGTGATCCTGTAAAAACTTCAAACTTAAGCCACAAAAACTTGTTAAGTGTTAGCACGATTATTGCCAAGTGGCTAAGGTGAAGTCTCAACAAAACACAATACCACAAGAGATCAAGTAGAGAGGTGACACAGTGGTTTATCCCGTGGTTCGGCCAAGCCAACGCTTGCCTACTCCACGTTGTGGCGTCCCAACGGACGAGGGTTGCAATCAACCCCTCTCAAGCGGTCCAAAGACCCACTTGAATACCACGGTGTTTTGTTTTGCCTTTCACTATCCCGTTTGCAAGGAATCTCCACAAATTGGAGTCTCTTGCCCTTACAAGTATATGATCACAAATGAAACACAGAGTAAGAGAGGGAAGCAACACACACAAATCCACAGCGAAACGCGCACACACACCGCCAAGAATCGAGCTCACAAGAGTATCACAAAGTTCTCACTAGAACGAAGCTCGAAACACTTAGAGTGACAAACAAATGCGCAAAGACTGAGTGTGGATGATCAGGAATGCTCAAAGGTTGCTTGTATATCTCCTCCATGCGCCTAGGGGCTCCTTTTATAGCCCCAAGGCAGCTAGGAGCCGTTGAGAGCAAATCCGGAAGGCCATCCTTGCCTTCTGTCGTCGGGGGCACCGGACAGTCCGGTGCACACCGGACACTGTCCGGTGCCCGATTTGTTTCCTTAACTGGCGCTTCCGACCGTTGCCGACCGTTGGAAGATCTGGAGCCGTTGGCGCACCGGACATGTCCGGTGCACACCGGACAGTCCGGTGCCGTCTTCCGACCGTTGGCTCCGCCACGTGTCCTGCGCAGATTGCGCGGCCGACCGTTGGCCCGGCCGACCGTTGGCTCACCGGACAGTCCGGTGCACACCGGACAGTCCGGTGAATTATAGCCGTACGCCGTCGGCCAGTTTCCCGAGAGCGGCCAGTTCGCTCCGAGCCAGCCTGGCGCACCGGACACTGTCCGGTGCACACCGGACAGTCCGGTGCTCCAGACCGAGCTGGGTCTTGGCAGCACACAGCCAAGTCTTCTCTCCTCTTCTCTCTTCTTCTTCTTTCTGTTTCTAACACTTAGAAAAATATATTAGTACACAAAACCAATGTACTAAGGCTTAGAAACGTACCTTTACTTCATGATTTGCACCTTGTTCACCCATGTACATAAATTCACAATTAAGCACATGTGTTGGCACTCAATCACCAAAATACTTAGAAATGGCCCAAAGGCACATTTCCCTTTCACCAACCCTCTCTAAGAGGGCCCTGGCCCTTCCTTTTATAGGCGTAAGGAGAGGGTCCAGGTGTACAATGGGGGGTGTAGCAGAGTGCTACGTGTCTAGTGGAGGAGAGCTAGCGCCCTAAGTACACGCCATCGTGGCGGCCGGAAAGATCTTGGCACCCGATTTGTGTGATGTCGTGGCCGTCGGAGGAGTGCTGGAGCCTGGCAGAGAGACAGCTGTCGGGGCCGTCGAGTCCTTGCTGACGTCCTCTTGCTTTCATAAGGGGGCCGAGAGCCTCCATCGTCAGGGAACGTGCGAGGCGCCATCATCGCCTATCTGGCGGAGCGAGCCAGATGGGACGCCGGTCTTGTTCCCCGTAGCTTGAGTCAGCTTGGAGTCTGGGTCGGGCGAGGCGGAGTTCGTCGTCTTCCGGGGCTTAGCCCAAGTCCGAGCCCTAGGTCAGGCGGAACAGAGTTCGCCGCCTTCCGGGGCTTTGCCCGAGTCCGAGCCCTGGGTCGGGCGGAGCGGAGTTCGCCGTCTTCCGGGGCTTAGCCCAAGTTCGAGCCCTGGGTCGGGCAGAGCGGAGTTCGCCGTCTTCCGGGGCTTTGCCCGAGTCCGAGCCCTGGGTCGGGCGGAGCGGAGTTCGCCGTCTTCCGGGGCTTAGCCCGAGTCCGAGCCCTGTGTCGGGCGGAGCGGAGTTTCCTATGGTGCGCGGCCGGGCCTGACTGCCTGTCAGCCTCACTCTGTCAAGTGGCATTGCAGTCGGAGGGGCGCAGGCGGCGTTGTCTTTTTGACAGACCGGTCAGTGGAGCGGCGAAGTGACGGCGATCACTTCGGCTCTATCAGCCGGGGCGCGCGTCAGGATAAAGGTGTCAGGCCACCTTTGCATCAAATGCTCCTGCGATTTGGTCGGGGTTGCTTCTCGGTGAAGACAGGGCCTCAGGCGAGCCGGGAACGTGTTCGCCGCTGGAAGGGGGGCCTCGGGCGAGGCGGAGATCCTCCGAGGTCGGCTGCCCTTGTCCGAGGCTAGGCTCGGGCGAGGCGTGATCGAGTCCCTCGGACGGACTGATCCCTGACTTGATCGCACCCATCAGGCCTTTGCAGCTTTGTGCTGATGGGGGTTACCAGCTGAGAATTAGGAGCCTTGAGGGTACCCCTAATTATGGTCCCCGACAGTAGCCCCCGAGCCTCGAAGGGAGTGTTAGCACTCGCTTGGAGGCTTTCGTCGCACTTTTTTGCAAGGGGACCAGCTTTTCTCGGTTGCGTTTTGTTCCGGTGGGTGCGCGCGAGCGCACCCGCCGGGTGTAGCCCCCGAGGCCTCGGAGGAGTGGTTTGACTCCTCCGAGGTCTTAACGCCTCGCGCAATGCTTCGGCTGGTCTGGTCGTTCCCTCATGCGAGCTGGCCGTAGCCCGGGTGTACGGTCGGGTCCCAAGTTCTCGGGCTGGTATGTTGACGCTGCCAACGGCTTGGCCGGAGCTGGGTTTGCGAGAGCAGCCCCCGAGCCCCTGCACAGGGCGAGAGGGCGATCAGGGACAGACTCGACTTTTTTACATACGCCCCTGCGTCGCCTTTCCGTAAGGAGGAGGGGGGAGAGCGCCATGTTGCCCTCGATGGGCGCCGAACATGGTGTCTCCGGTGAGCTGCAGGCGGGTGATCCGAGCGGACGTCCGTGCCCCATTCGTTAGGGGTCGGCTAGGGGCCCAGAGGCGCGCCCAAAAGTACCTGCGGGTGATCTGCCAAACCCGGTCCCCTGGTGACGGGGTCCGAGGGCTCGATGCCTCCCTCTGATGGGATTCTGTTACAAGATCGTTCCCGCTGGTCTCGGAAATGTCCTAGGGTACCTCGGGAGCGCAGCCCGAGCCTTGGTTATGTATCGAACGTACCCATGGTCATCTCTCGCTCTGTGTCTGAGGCGGCTGTGAACCCTTCGGGGGCCAGCCTTCGAACCTCTGATCAGTAGTGGGCGCGGAGCCCGAGTAGCCTGAGGCAGCCGTTGAACCCTTCCGAGGGGCCGGCCTTTGAACCTCTGACCAGTAGTGGGTGTGGAGCCCACGTGCTCTGAGGCGGCTGTTGAACCCTTCCGAGGGGCCAGCCTTCGAACCTCTGATCAGTAGGGAGGCTCGGAGCCTGGTTCCTTCACAGGGAAGGATCCTTTCCGGGGTATCCCCCTTTCCCGGTCCCTGTTGCAAGAGAGAGAAAGAGGAAAAAGGAAAAGGACACGAAATCAAACGATGCGGTGTACCTTTTTTGACGTGGTCATTACGGCGAAGGCGAAGCGTCGCTCGCTTCTCCTGCCAGAGGCGCCGCCTGTCCCGCCGTGGAGTTAATGCGACGAGGCGAGTGGTTCGCAGGGCAACCGTTGCGCGTGCGCGAGCCGTTCGAGGAACGGAACACGGGCGCGTTGTCTTCACGCCATGAGAGAGGGTTCCCTCGCTGCCCCCGGATGGGACGTAAGCTTGGCTGACGACATGACCGCTGCTCCTGCCTGCCTGCTACCGCCATTACTGCCGGCCCGTCTTCGGCCGCATTGATTGTCGCGCTAGGCTGGAGCCGCTGGGTCGTGTGCCGGGTCGCCTCGAGTCGCGGTATTGGTTCCGCAGTCGAGGAGGCGCGGTGGTGGCGCAGGTGGCGGTGCAGTTACTCACACATAGCAACCGGCGCACCGGTTGCATGACGCGTGGGCCTGGTCCTCCAAGCTGGGCGCGTTGGAGGTCGGAGAGGTGCGCCCACTTGGCGCGGTTGCATGCCGCCTGCATGGCTGCCCGCCCTTTCGCCCGCTGGTCCGGGCAAAAGCGGAGAGCTGCTTGTAACCGCTGGGCGGTTGCACGCACCGCGCGCGGCGGTTTGGCTTCTTCTGCTCTGGACCGGCTTGCATGACGCGTGGGACCTAGCCCCCGCGCCATAGGGGGAGGACCTTGGAGCATGTTGGAGAAGACTCAGCCCACGACGGCTGGGGGCGCAAGTAGGGAGAGTCGCCTTTAAAAGGAGGGTGATCCTCTTGGAAGGCAACCGTGTCTTCGCGCTCCCTTATGCATCGTGTCTTTCCATCTTCCAAGCCCCCGGATGGGGGATATCCACCGCTTTTCCGCTTCGTCGTTGGAGGAACGCAACTCTGCGGGAGTTGGTACCTTTCGGCCGTCGTTCGGCTTCAAGGATTTTCATCATGCAGCCCGGCTGCACCCCTTCGCCGGCGGTCACCCAAGACGGTGACCTCTAGTTCGATGGAGGGGGAAAGCGAGCCGGGCTGCGGCCTCTGCCCCTCCCTCAGCCTCAAGGATTTTCATCACTAGTGCTGGGGAGGGGAGTGTGTCGAGTTGGGGTCGGCCCCTGCGTGGGCAGTGGTCCGCTCCTTCCCTCAGTGATCGGGGGGAAGGGCGTCCGCCGTTCACGGCATGGGCAGCTGCAGCGTGCCCGGCTCTCTGAGCCGAGCGGCTTCGGAGCCGCTCCCGGTGCCGCCTTCCGCCACGGCAGCTGGAAGAGGTTCCGTCGCCGACGAGCTTGCCGGCGCCACCCGCGGACCGACCTCCAACTCTACGGCCTTCTGCCCGTCCTTGCCTCTCGAGTTGGGGGCATGGGCGAGGGCCTCCTGGCAGCAGCATCCGCACTGAGGTCATCGCTGCCGCTGTTCGGCCCTCCGGAGCAGAAGTCGTCGTCGTCGCTGCTGCTGGGGCAGGCGACGATAAGCCGTTCGTCGGTCTTCTGTTGCTCCGCAGGCCTCCCCAGTCGCGTGGGGTTGTTCGTACCTACGGAGATGGAACCGGAGTCCCGTTTGTAATGGCACTTTGAATGCCAGTGTTTCTGTTCATTGTGGCTGTCAAGGCCTGAACATGTATGTAAATTCGGCGCGGAGCCGTGTTTTTTTCCCCATTTTCGAGCGCTAAGACTCGCCTGTTGGTTGTCTGAACCGCTTCACCAAGCGTGAGTCGCCCCGTGTAAAGGTGACGAGTGAGGTATCCATACCCCGGAGGTGTAGGAGTCCCTCGGCTCGGTCCGCCTTGGCTGCTTACGTGTACTCCGTTGTTTTCAGGATCCACTTTCGAAGTGGTCGAAAAGCACGAAAGACATTCCGGCGGAAAAGATCTTTTTTCGGGGAAAATTTCGACGCAGAGGGGGTTCCCCCCCTTTTAGCCCCCGAGGGAGGGTCAGGCTTTGCCGAGGCAAGGCTGACCCTTCCTTGATGACTAAACTTTGCGTGAGAGCGAGGTATATGAACAACTTGAAAACATCTTAAGGGTAGAAGCGACGTAGCTGTTGGATGTTCCAAGCGTTGCTGTAGACCTCGCCTTGACTGTTGGCTAGCTTGTATGTTCCGGGCTTCAGGACTTTGGCGATGACGAACGGCCCCTCCCAGGGGGGCGTGAGCTTGTGTCGACCTCGGGCGTCTTGTCGCAGCCGAAGTACCAGGTCGCCCACCTGGAGGTCTCGGGACCGGACCCCTCGGGCGTGGTAGCGTCGCATGAACTGCTGGTACCATGCCGAGTGTAGTAAGGCCTTGTCCCGAGTCTCTTCCAGCTGGTCCAGCGAGTCTTCTCGACTAGCTTGGTTGCTTTGGTCGGCGTAGGCCCTCGTCCTCGGGGAACCGTATTCCAGGTCCGTGGGCAAGATGGCTTCGGCCCCATAGACCAGAAAGAACGGCGTGAAGCCCGTGGCTCGACTCGGTGTTGTTCTCAGGCTCCAGACCACCGAGGGGAGTTTCTTTATCCATCGCTTGCCGAACTTGTTGAGGTCGTTGTAAATCCGAGGCTTGAGTCCTTGTAGAATCATGCCGTTGGCACGCTCTACTTGCCCATTCGTCATGGGATGAGCCACGGCGGCCCAGTCCACCCGGATGTGGTGATCCTCGCAGAAGTCCAGGAACTTTTTGTCGGTGAACTGGGTGCCGTTGTCGGGGATGATGGAGTTCGGGACCCCAAAACGATGGATGATGTTGGTGAAGAACGCCACCGCATGCTCGGACCTGATGCTGTTCAGGGGTCGGACCTCGATCCACTTGGAAAATTTGTCGATGGCGACCAACAGGTGCGTGTAGCCCCCGGGTGCCTTCTGCAAGGGGCCGACAAGGTCTAGACCCCACACAGCAAAAGGCCATGTGATGGGTATCGTCTGCAGAGCCTGAGCAGGCAGGTGGGTCTGCCTTGCATAGAACTGACACCCTTCGCAGGCGTGGACAATTCTAGTGGCGTCGGCCACCGCAGTTGGCCAGTAGAAACCTTGTCGGAAAGCATTTCCAACAAGGGCTCGAGGTGCTGCGTGGTAGCCGCAAGCCCCTGAGTGTATTTCTCATAGGAGTTCCTGACCTTCGGTGGTGGATATGCATCGCTGGAGGATGCCTGAAGGGCTGCGGTGATAGAGCTCCTTCCCTTCTCCCAGCAAGACGAACGACTTGGCGCGCCGCGCCAACCGCCGAGCTTCAGCTCGGTCAGGGGGTAGCTCTCCTCGGTGGAGATATTGCAGGTACGGGTGCCTCAGGCTCGGGCGTGTCGTCGATCTTGACGGAGGGTTGATGCAGATCTCGGGAGAAGACGTCCGGGGGAACCGTTGTTCGCCCCGAGGCTATTTTAGCCAGCTCGTCCGCAGTCTCGTTATAGCGCCGAACGATGTGGTTGAGCTCGAGCCCGTAGAACTTGTCTTCTAGGCGCCGAACCTCATCGCAGTAGGCCTCCATCTTCGGGTCGCGGCAGTGGGAGTTCTTCATGACTTGGTCGATGACGAGCTGTGAGTCACCGCGAGCGTCGAGGCGTCGGACCCCTAGCTCGACGGCGATCCGCAACCCGTTGACCAGAGCCTCGTACTCAGCTACATTGTTGGACGCCGGGAAGTGGAGGCGTAGCACGTAGTGCAGGTGCTTCCCGAGGGGTTAGATGAAGAGTAGGCCTGCGCCGGCTCCTGTCTTCATCAGCGACCCATCGAAGAACATGGTCCAGAGCTCCGGTTGGATCGGAGCTGTTGGTAGCTGGGTGTCGACCCATTCAGCCACGAAGTCCGCCAAGACCTGGGATTTGATGGCCTTCCGAGGGGCGAACGAGATTGTTTCGCCCATGATTTCCACCGCCCACTTTGCAATCCTACCTGAGGCCTCTCGGCAATGGATGATCTCCCCCAGGGGGAAGGATGACACCACAGTTACTGGATGAGACTCGAAGTAGTGTCGCAACTTCCGCCGTAACAGGATCACCGCGTACAACAACTTCTGAACTTGTGGGTAGCGGATTTTGGTTTCGGACAGTACCTCGCTGACGAAGTAGACTGGTCTCTGAACGGGCAATGCATGCCCCTCTTCTTGCCTCTCGACCACAATCGCGGCGCTAACCACCTGAGTGGTCGCGGCGACGTAGACCAAGAGGGCTTCTCCGGCAGCTGGGGGCACCAATATAGGCGCCTTCGTGAGGAGCGCCTTCAGGTTCCCGATGGCTTCCTCGGCCTTAGGGGTCCAAGTGAAGCGCTCGGCCTTCCTTAAGAGGCGGTACAGGGGTAGACCTCTTTCGCCGAGGCGTGAGATGAAGCGGCTCAGAGCCGCGAGACATCCCATGACCCTCTGTACGCCTTTCAAGTCCTGGATGGGCCCCATGCTGGTGATGGCTGCGATCTTCTCCGGGTTGGCTTTGATGCCCCGCTCGGAGACGATGAACCCCAAGAGCATGCCTCGGGGCACCCCGAAGACACACTTTTCGGGATTGAGCTTGACGCCTTTTGCCTTGAGACATCGGAATGTCACTTCAAGGTCGGAAAGGAGGTCGGAGGCTTTCCTCGTCTTGACTACGATGTCATCGACGTAGGCCTCGACCCTGCGGCCAATGTGCTCGCCGAACACATGGTTCATGCACCGCTGGTACGTCGCGCCCGCATTCCTCAAGCCGAACGGCATGGTGACATAGCAGTACATGCCGAAGGGTGTGATGAAAGAAGTCGCGAGCTGGTCGGACTCTTTCATCCTGATTTGGTGATACCCTGAGTAGGCATCGAGGAAAGATAGGGTTTCGCACCCAGCAGTGGAATCCACGATCTGATCGATGCGAGGCAGAGGGTAGGGAACCTTCGGACATGCTTTGTTCAGACCAGTGTAGTCTACACACATCCGCCATTTCCCCCCTTTCTTTCTCACAAGCACAGGGTTGGCGAGCCATTCGGGATGGAATACCTCTTTGATGAACCCTGCCGCCATTAGCTTGTGGATCTCCTCGCCTATGGCTCTGCGCTTCTCCTCGTCGAATCGGCGCAGAGGATGCTTGACGGGTCGGGCTCCGGCCCGGATGTCGAGCGAGTGCTCGGCGACATCCCTCGGTATGCCAGGCATGTCCGAGGGACTCCACGCGAAGACGTCGGCATTCGCACGAAGAAAGTCGATGAGCACTGCTTCCTGTGTGGGATCGAGCCCGGAGCCGATCCGGACTTGCTTGGAGGCGTCGCTGCTAGGGACGAGGGGGACGGACTTAACCGTCTCCGCTGGCTCGAAGTTGCCGGCATGATGCTTCACATCTGGCACCTCCTTAGAGAGGCTCTCCAGGTCGGCGATGAGGGCCTCGGACTCGGCGAGGGCCTCGGCGTACTCCACGCACTCCACGTCGCATTCGAACGCATGTTTGTACGTGGGGCCGACGGTGATGACCCCGTTGGGGCCCAGCATCTTGAGCTTAAGGTAGGTGTAATTGGGGACGGCCATGAACTTCGCGTAGCAGGGCCTCCCCAATACCGCGTGGTAGGTTCCTCAGAACCCGACCACCTCGAACATCAGGGTCTCCCTTCGGAAGTTGGAGGGTGTTCCGAAGCAGACGGGAAGATCGAGTTGTCCGAGGGGCTGGACGCGCTTCCCAGGGATGATCCCATGGAAAGGCACAGTGCCCGCCCGGACCGAGGACAGATCGATACGCAGAAGCCCGAGGGTCTCGGCGTAGGTGATGTTGAGGCTGCTGCCTCCGTCCATGAGGACCTTGGTGAGCCTGACGTCGCCGATGACGGGGTCGACGACGAGCGGGTATTTCCCCGGGCTCGGCACATGGTCGGGGTGGTCGGCCTAGTCGAAGGTGATGGGCTTGTCAGACCAGTCTAGGTAGACTAGCGCCGCCACCTTCACCGAACAGACCTCCCGACGCTCTTGCTTGCGGTGCCGAGCCGAGGCGTTCGCCGCTTGCCCGCCGTAGATCATGAAGCAGTCGCGGACCTCGGGGAACTCTCCTGCCTGGTGATCTTCCTTCTTGTCGTCGTCGTGGGCCCTGCCACCCTCCGCGGGTGGCCCGGCCCTGTGGAAGTGGCGCCGAAGCATGACGCACTCCTCAAGGGTGTGCTTGACGGGCCCCTGATGATAGGGGCACGGCTCCTTGAGCATCTTGTCGAAGAGGTTGGGACCTCCTGGGGGTTTCCGAGGGTTCTTGTACTCGGCGGCGGCGACAAGGTCCGCGTCGGCGGCGTCGCGTTTCGCTTGCGACTTCTTCTTGCCCTTCTTCTTGGTGCCGCGCTGAGTTGACGCCTCGGGAGCATCTTCCGGTGGGCGGCCTTGGGGCTGCTTGTCCTTCCGGAAGATAGCCTCGACCGCTTCCTGGCCGGAGGAGAACTTGGTGGCGATGTCCATCAGCTCGCTCGCCATCCATAAGGACCTTGGTGAGCCTGACGTCGCCGATGACGGGGTCGACGACGAGCGGGTATTTCCCTGGGCTTGGCACGTGGTCGGGGTGATCAGCTTGGTCGAAGGTGATGGGCTTGTCGGACCAGTCTAGGTAGACTGGCGCCGCCACCTTCACCGAGCAGACCTCCCGGCGCTCTCGCTTGCGATGCCGAGCCGAGGCATTCGCCGCATGCCCTCCGTAGATCATGAAGCAGTCGCGGACCTCGGGGAACTCTCCTGCTTGGTAATCTTCCTTCTTGTCGTTGTCGCGGGCCCTGCCACCCTCCGCGTGTGGCCCGGCCCTGTGGAAGTGGCGCTGAAGCATGACGCACTCCTCAAGGGTGTGCTTGATGGGCCCCTGATGATAGGGGCACGGCTCCTTGAGCATCTTGTCGAAGAGGTTGGCACCTCCGGGGGGCTTCCGAGGGTTCTTGTGCTCGGTGGCGGCGACAAGGTCCGCGTCGGCGGCGTCGCGTTTCGCTTGCGACTTCTTCTTGCCTTTCTTCTTGGCGCCGCGCTGAGTAGACGCCTCGGGAGCATCTTCCGATGGGCGGCCCTGGGGCTGCTTGTCCTTTCGGAAGATAGCCTCGACCGCCTCCTGACCAGAGGCGAACTTGGTGGCGATGTCCATCAGCTCGCTCGCCCTGGTGGGGGTCTTGCGACCCAGCTTGCTCACCAGGTCGCGGTAGGTGGTGCCGGCGAGGAACGCGCCGATGACGTCCGAGTCGGTGATGTTGGGCAGCTCGGTGCGCTGCTTCGAGAATCGCCGGATGTAGTCCCGGAGAGACTCTCCCGGCTGCTGTTGGCAGCTTCGGAGGTTCCAGGAATTCCCGGGGCGCACGTACGTGCCCTAGAAATTGCCGGCGAAAGCTTGGACTAGGTCGTCCCAGTTGGAGATCTGCCCTGGAGGCAGGTGTTCCAACCAGGCGCGAGCGGTGTCGGAGAGGAACAGGGGGAGGTTGCGGATGATGAGGTTGTCATCGTCCGTTCCACCCAGCTGGCAGGCCAGACGGCAGTCTGCGAGCCATAGTTCCGGTCTCGTCTCCCCCGAGTACTTTGTGATTGTAGTTGGGGGTCGGAACCGGGTCGGGAACGGCGCCCGTCGTATGGCCCGGCTGAAGGCCTGCGGACCAGGTGGCTCGGGCGAGGGACTCCGATCCTCCCCGCTGTCGTAGCGTCCCCCACGCCTGGGGTGGTAGCCTCGGCGCGCCCTCTCGTCGAGGTGGGCCCGACGATCGCAGTGATGGTGCTCGTTGCCGAGGCGACCCGGGGCCGCAGGCGCTGTGTTGCGCGTGCGCCCGGTGCAGACCGAGGCTTCCCGCATGAATCGGGAAGTCGCGGCATGATGTTCCGAGGGGTACCCCTGCCTTCGGGAGGCGGAGCTCTCGGCCCGCCGGACCGCGGCGCCTTCCAGGAGTTCCTTGAGCTCTCCCTGGATTCGCCGCCCCTCGGTGGTTGATGGCTCCGGCATCGCGCGGAGGAGCATTGCTGCTGCAGCCAGGTTCTGGCCGACCCCACTGGATGCGGGTGGCGGCCTGACCCTGACATCGTCGGCGATGCGGTGCTGGAAGCCCTAGGGTAGATGACGTATTTCTCCGGCCGGAGGTTGGCCCGCCCATGCCTGCCCGACGTCCCGACGGATTGGCTCAAGCGCTCCTACTCCCTCGTCGAGCCTGGCCTGCACCCCGCGGATTTGCTCGAGTTGTGGGTCGTGACCCCCCGCCGGAACGGGGACCACGGCTAGCTCCCGTGGGATGTCAACACGAGGCACCGGCCTAGGGAGATCATCGTCCTCCGGCATGCCGAGATGGTTGCCTTCGGAGGGACCCCCTAGATCGACGTGGAAACATTCACGGCTCGGGCCGTAGTCCTCATCGCCGAGGCTACGGCTACCGTCGGAGCAGTCGGAAAGGCAGTAGTCGCATGCGGTCATGAGGTCCCGCATGGCACCGGGGTTGCCAAGTCCGGAGAAATCCCAATGGAAGCTGGGCTCGTCGTCTTCCTCGGACCCGGAGGGCCCGTAGGTCGAGACGTCCGTCAGCCGGTCCCAAGGTGACCGCATGCGAAACCCTAGAGGGTTCGGATTCGCCTCTACGAGAGCGTCTGCCAAAGCGGAGCCGCTAGGCGGGTCGAGGCTAAATCTGAAAGGCGTGGGATGGGAATCGGTCGGTACCTCTTGGTCGATGGGCGGTGATGAGGTCACGTCGGGGGCTGACTGCACCGTCGTCTCAGGTACGAGGGCGACACCCAGCAAGCCTTTCGCGAGCGTGCTGGCGTCGTCCGTTTGCCCGGGGTTGACGTGTCGCGGGGAGACAGCGCTCGTCTTCGTCTCAAGCGCGAGGCCGATGCCCGGCGCGCTCCCCGTTGGAGTGCTGGCGTTGTCGACTCGCTCGACGGCCGACGAGGCGCCGCCTCCTGCTTGGCCTTGGTTGCCCCGCCTCCGTCTCCTCCGCCGACAGGGAAGAAGACGGGGCGAGCTCGAAGGTTGTTCTTCCGCCACGCGGGGAAGACGTCGTCGATTCCGCCGCCGGAGGGCGGACTGTCGACTGCCATTGTCGCTGTCGCCCGGCGGTGGAAGGAGTATCATGTCGTAGCCACCGTCGAGGGACATGAACTCAAGGCTCCCGAAACGGAGTACCGTCCCGGGCCGGAGAGGTTGCTGGAGACTACCCATCTGGAGCTTGACGGGAAGCTGTTCGTCAACACGCAGCAGGCCCCTACCTGGCGCGCCAACTGTCGGCGTTTCGAGACAGGGGGGTCCCTGAGCCGACGAGTGAAGTGTCGCCGCGTGCCCCAGCCCAGATGGGTCGACGCGAGGCTGAGCGCGAAGGGGGGAAAGCGAGGAGGCCGGTGATGAGAGAGAGAGAGAGAGGTGGAAATCCCGCCGCCTTCGTGTTCGTCCCGCGCCCAGGTCGGGTGCGCTTGCAGTAGGGGGTTACAAGCGTCCACCCGGGGGAAGGAGCGAGCGGCCTTATGCGAGCGCCCGTCTCGTCCTCGTCCCCGAGCGGCCAACCCTCTCTAAGAGGGCCCTGGCCCTTCCTTTTATAGGCGTAAGGAGAGGGTCCAGGTGTACAATGGGGGGTGTAGCAGAGTGCTACGTGTCTAGCGGAGGAGAGCTAGCGCCCTAAGTACACGCCATCGTGGCGGCTGGAGAGATCTTGGCACCCGATTTGTGTGATGCCGTGACCGTCGGAGGAGTGCTGGAGCCTGGCGGAGAGACAGCTGTCGGGGCCATCGAGTCCTTGCTGACGTCCTCTTGCTTTCGTAAGGGGGCCGAGAGCCGCCATCGTCAGGGAACGTGCGGGGCGCCATCATCGCCTATCTGGCGGAGCGAGCCAGATGGGACGCCGGTCTTGTTCCCCGTAGCTTGAGTCAGCTTGGAGTAGGGTAATGATGGCGCCTCTTGTTGACGTGGTCGGTCCGCGCCCTAGGTTGGGCGATGTGGAGGTTTCTCCGAGGTCGAGGTCGAGCCTGTCTTTCGTGGCCGAGGCCGAGTCCGAGCCTCTGGGTCGGGCGAGGCGGAGTTCGTCGTCTTCCGGGGCTTAGCCCAAGTCCGAGCCCTGGGTCGGGCGAAACGGAGTTCGCCGTCTTCCGGGGCTTAGCCCGAGTCCGAGCCCTGGGTCGGGCGGAGCGGAGTTCGCCGTCTTCCGGGGCTTTGCTCGAGTCCGAGCCCTGGGTCGGGCGGAGCGGAGTTCGCCGTCTTCCGGGGCTTAGCCCGAGTCCGAGCCCTGGGTCGGGCGGAGCGGAGTTTCCTATGGTGCGCGGCCGGGCCTGACTGCCTGTCAGCCTCACTCTGTCAAGTGGCACTGCAGTCGGAGGGGCGCAGGCGGCGTTGTCTTTCTGACAGACCGGTCAGTGGAGCGGCGAAGTGACGGCGGTCACTTCGGCTCTGTCAGCCGGGGCGCGCGTCAGGATAAAGGTGTCAGGCCACCTTTGCATCAAATGCTCCTGCGATTTGGTCGGAGTTGCTTCTCGGCGAAGACAGGGCCTCGGGCGAGCCGGGAACGTGTTCGCCGCTGGAAGGGGGGCCTCGGGCGAGGCGGAGATCCTCCGGGGTCGGCTGCCCTTGTCCGAGGCTAGGCTCGGGCGAGGCGTGATCGAGTCCCTCGGACGGACTGATCCCTGACTTGATCGCACCCATCAGGCCTTTGCAGCTTTGTGCTGATGGGGGTTACCAGCTGAGAATTAGGAGCCTTGAGGGTACCCCTAATTATGATCCCCGACACTATGGAAAAAATATTACGAAGAAAAATGTCACGCATGCAAAAAAAGGAATTTAAGTATAATACATTATTCAAACAAAAGAAATTGCATACAAAGCTCTTCTTTAAATAATATTACCTCCATCCAAAAATCTAATTCAAGAATCTTGGTGATACTTATCTACTACGCATTGTGTAAGGGTAGCAAGTGAGCTTGGTGAGAGATGTAGTAGATATGTTTCCTGTCATAGATGTAGACATAAACACATATGTGGTGTAGTGGTAGCTACTCTTGGCCGTTGCTTGAGAGGTTTACGGGTTCAAATCCCCTTGAGGACATGTGTTTTTTTTTAATTTTAGCTAGACGTGGGGGAGGAGAGAATGAGAAAGACAGAATAAAGAATTCCCATGAGAATGAGAACGAGAATGGCCGACTAGTATTGCAGAATTACATCCACATATAGCATATCCTCAAAACCAACTGTTCAGATTATGAAATAACCGTCATCTCTCCTACTTAAATTTAATGGCTAATATCATTTAGATCATTTTTCTTCCTTATCCTTGATACATAATAACCCTTATCTCTCCCTCTCCTCTTTAAGACAGTAGTGTTAGCACGGACAATATTCTGCTAGTTTTATGTAAGTCTTGAGTTTTATCCTTCCTATAGAGACGGTTCTCCTCGGCACACATGCTGCATTAGTAGACTTTTCAATTTACCTGACTAAAGTTTAATCCGTATCGCAATCATCAAATATTTGAATATCGAGTGGCCGACACGCAGGACGCAGCAGCTGTGTGGCCGGCGAGAGGGAACCTGCGCGCAGGCCGCAGGTGATCCGCAGCAAACAGCCGCGCGGCATAGGCAGATAGGCTGGCCATCGCCACCACGCCACGCGGACGCCTCGCCGCGCGGACGCGTCCGGGGCACCACACGCGTACGTGTGCGACGCGCGGCACCACACGCGTACCCGAGCCGGCGCCCGACCCGCCTCCAGAACCAGAACCACCCCACGTCCCCGTCGCGGCGGGCCAGGCTGCAGCGACAACACCGCACCGCACTAGCCTAGCCTCCCCGCGCCGCTCGGCCGAATAGAATCGATTCCCCCTCCTCCGTCGCTGTCCGGCCGACCGCGGAGAGCGGAGTCGATCGGGGGCGACAACGATGGTGGTTAGCGTGGCCGCGACGGGGCCCGGCACGGACGCCGAGCCGGTGAGCTCCACCTTCTTCGCGTCCCGCTACGTCCGCGACCCACTCCCACGGTCAGTCGGTTGCTGTGCTGGCTGTGGCACTTCTTTGATGATACGAGTACTAGCAAATAATGAAGAGCTCTGGTAGTGGCAACTTCCGTTTCAGCCCGCCGCGCGGAGGCCGCTGGTTGGCCAGGGGACACCACGCCTTCCATTATTAGAGTACCACTACTCCATTAGTACCAGCGTAGCACCACCACCACCACCACCGAAAACGAATCCCAGAACAGTACCGCAGCGGCAGCCATGGTGCTCTCGCACGCGAGCTCCGGCCGGGACGACGACGACGCGGTGGCCTCCACCTTCGCGTCGCGCTACGTGCGCGAGCGCCTGCCGCGGTGACGTGACGACCACAGATCCGGCGGCCGCGCGCTAGCCGCTAGCTAGCTGCCTCTGTCGGTGCTCATCCTGCTGCTCGCCGCGCGCAGGTACCGGATGCCGGAGCGGTCGATCCCGCGGGAGGCGGCGCAGCAGATCATCAGCGACGAGCTCATGCTGGACGGCAACCCGCGCCTGAACCTGGCGTCCTTCGTCACCACGTGGATGGAGCCCGAGTGCGACAAGCTCATCATGGACTCCATCAACAAGAACTACGTCGACATGGACGAGTACCCCGTCACCACTGAGCTCCAGGTACTACGTACTACTAATAAATCTCTTATAAGCTTGACTAGATCTATAAAAAAGATAGCATTGGTGTTTATACATCTTTACTATAAAATTACATTATTCTATAGTTAATTCAATTATTGCATAATAAATATTAGTAATCTTGGTATATATTTGATCAAACTTTTATTTTGAATCACAGAGAACAAGTTTTCTATTCTACTTGGGAAAACCATATATGAGCATTGCCAAAAGTTGTCGAGTTTTTCGACCGGAAAATCCTGAATATACCTGATAAACAATGAACATATATGGACGACCTGAAGAGAAAAAAAAAGTTCGATTGTTTTGTGTGTCCAGTTCAGACTAATAAGATATAGTAACAGATGGTTTGTAGAGGTGTTTAACTTGTCTCTGCCAAACAATAACTAGTTGTGTTGCGCCGTTAGCTTTAATTCGGTTAGAGCAACTCCAAAAGAACGTGTAAACTAACCCTAAAACAGATATTAGTCAAGAATAGTGTTTTTTCTTACTCCGACAGCTTCTTATTCTTCCCCCAAAAAAATTAGTGTCCCGTGTTCACATTCTCCTCTCCCTCATATTTTGGTGTGTTTCATCCCTCCTCAATCCACAGCCTCCCGACGACTGTACAGATTGCGCCACATGTCACATTTAAAAGAACTGTTGGAGTACCCATCATAATTCACTGATAAAACTTTTTAACCTACTCTTAATAATCAGTTTTTAGGGTAAAATTTTTAACATTAGCAGCTCTTAGTGGTTGCTGACACTACTATTTTGGCGCCATTTGCAGAACCTACTACGACCTGTTTATACACTCCTGTTATGTTACTTGCCACTGTGCATTTGCTTACTGCCTGCCCTCTATTCCTGCAGAACCGCTGCGTAAACATGATAGCTCACCTGTTCAACGCGCCGATCAAGGAGGACGAGACAGCTATTGGGGTCGGAACAGTGGGATCCTCGGAAGCGATCATGCTTGCAGGTCTGGCGTTCAAGAGGAAATGGCAGAACAAGAGGAAGGAGCAGGGGAAACCGTGTGACAGACCCAACATCGTCACCGGTGCCAACGTTCAGGTACTCTGTGTCCGTGTACAACTGTTGGTCGACGATCAGATCGTAACCGCCGTGTGTAACAATGTGCCTGAAAGACGCCTTCGGTGGTTTCTCTTCTGATGTCCTAGGTCTGCTGGGAGAAGTTTGCAAGGTATTTTGAGGTGGAGCTGAAGGAGGTGAAGCTATCAGAAGGGTACTACGTCATGGACCCCGTCAAGGCTGTTGAGATGGTGGACGAGAACACTATCTGTGTCGCGGCGATCTTGGGGTCGACTCTCACCGGAGAGTTCGAGGATGTCAAGCAGTTGAACGACCTTCTTACAGAGAAGAACAAGGAAACTGGGTGAGCGTTTTGTTTTCTGCCTGGGCTTCTAGCTAGCTAGGGCATTATCTTTTGAATGCAGCATACTCTGCTCTTGTTTGATTCTTTCTGTGAAGATGCTTACTTCCCTTGTTGATGCACGCAAATGAAGGTGGGACGTGCCTATCCACGTCGACGCCGCGAGCGGAGGGTTCATAGCGCCTTTCCTCTACCCTGAGCTCGAGTGGGACTTCAGGCTGCCTCTGGTGAAGAGCATCAATGTCAGCGGGCACAAGTACGGCCTCGTCTACCCTGGTGTTGGCTGGGTCATCTGGCGGAGCAAGGAGGATCTGCCTGAGGAGCTCATCTTCCATATCAACTACCTGGGGACGGACCAGCCTACGTTCACGCTCAACTTCTCCAAGGGTATCTTCGGCTCCTTCTTCCTTTCAGGCTCGTGTCATTTCCTTGGGTCTTTCTCATGGTCATGGTGCATGGAATTGAGAGTGCCTGGCGATTTTCTCCAGGTTCCAGTCAGATCATTGCGCAGTACTATCAACTCATTCGCCTAGGCTTCGAGGTACTGCTGTTCTTCGGTTCTTCCTCCTCTCGATCGAACATTCTGAATATGTAGGTGCAGGGAACAAAAGGGGGTGCTGTCTGATACGTTTCTTGAGGGTGTGTCGTTTTTGTTTCAGTTCTCGCTTGTGCTGCCGTAACAGCCTCCAATCTGGTCGGTTTTTTTTTGTGCCGCTTCTATCTGGTGTGTAGGGGTACAGAAACATCATGCAGAACTGCCAGGAGAACGCCGCGATACTGCGGGAGGGCATCGCGGCGACGGGCCGGTTCGACGTCCTGTCCAAGGACGCCGGGGTGCCGCTGGTGGCCTTCTCGCTCAGGGACAGCAGCCGGTTCAGCGTGTTCGACGTCTCCGAGAACCTGCGGCGGTTCGGCTGGATCGTGCCGGCGTACACGATGCCGGCCGACGCGGAGCACGTGGCGGTGCTCCGCGTCGTCGTCAGGGAGGACTTCAGCCGCAGCCTCGCCGAACGGCTGGTCTCGGACGTCCGCAAGATCCTGCGCGAGCTGGACGCGCGCGCGACCCACGCCGTGAGGGTCGCCACCGCCACCGCCGAGCAGTGGGGCGACGGCGTCGTGGCCAAGAAAAGCGTGCTGGAGATCGAGCGGGAGGTCGCCGCGCGCTGGAGGAACGCCGTGAACAAGAAGAAGACGGGGGTCTGTTGATGCGTCGTGGGTCGGAGACTGGGAGGTTTCGCCATGGTAGCTTCGTCTACATGTCGCGTGCTTGTGTCTGTGCAGGACGCTTGGATGCGTTGGTCCAGTTCCGCATATGTGAACAAGGTGTCGTATGCAGTATGCAAATGTTCAGGACCCAGGAACCACAAATAATGCATGTAAATGTTGGGTTTGGTGCCGTATGTTGGGTGTGGACTGACTGGAGTATATTTGTTCGCCAGGTATTTGCTGTAATCCTGTCCCTAACATTAAACTAGAGTTACGTTCGTGCACTGCAATGAGAATAAAAAAAAAAATAAGTATCGTTCACGGAACAGGAACTGTGACTATCGTTTTCGAAAAAAGAGAAATCCGTACACAGCCAAACACAGTAAGGTTTTCAGCGTAAATGCTGATTAACAAAAACTAAGGGTGATGATCTCATGTGTTAGGCATGAAGTGTTTCACTACGCCTTATGCTCCAGGGTCTAGTGTAGTTGCGGTGAATTATCAGGATTTCGGCTAGTCTAATATTCTAGTTGTGCTTTATAACTAAGGCAACGACCGGTTGTACAAGCAGTCATTCTATACAAACGTGTAAGCAAACTATTTGATCCTGTTGACATCTTTTTAGGCGTCAATCACTCAACAAAAACCAGCAGCGGTGCTCTCTGGTCAGGCGCGGACGGTCCGCAGCACAGGGCCGGACGGTCCGCGACCTGCCACGAGGCTAGGGTTCCCTGCCTGACGGCCGGACGGTCCGCGCCCTAGGGCCGGATGGTCCGTGCGTGCGGAGGGGCGGCGGAGGATCGCCGACGGCGCCTGGATCTCGCTACCGGGAGGGACCCCGTCGGAGAGGAGAGATTCTAGGTGATGTCTAGGCTCGGGTAGACCGACCTAGACTCCTCTAATCGACGTGGAATCGAAGAGAAGAGGAGGATTTGGGGGTAGAGCAGTAGAAGATGAGACAGGATCAAGATAAGCATAGAAAGAATCAGAGTAAGGTAAGTATAGACTGAATCAGAATGAGATAAGTAGGTAAGGGTTGTCCATTTCTATCTAGGTTTCGTCCTACAGTCAACATTTCTCTGATACCACTTCTGTAACACCCGGTTTTAAAGGACAAAGCCGGGTGCAACTCATACATACGCCAAAGAAGACAACATATATAATAACAGAGTGTATAGAGATAAATGTCACAAAACATCAGAGTATTTATTACATAGCGGAAGACTTATTACAAAATAAAAGGGATAAATATAAAACGAACTAAGGATCGTCGGCGCCAATGTTAACTGAGAAACGCCACCTAGATCAAGTCGAATGCCTCAGTGTTAGGCGGCTCCTCTTCGACCACCTGTTCTTCTCCTGTGGGGGTGTGAGACAGCAAGAGTGAGCTCACATACGTTCATAGCTCAACAAGTCGTGGGGAATAATGTGGCATGAACTCACCAAAGGTAGGAGTTCATGAAGTGTAAGGCTGATCAATGAAATGAAGGCTGAGCCGAGCATTGCTTTTATAAGTTGGTCAAAATTTTATTAGCAATTACTAAGTGTAAGTAAATACCAAACCTTAATAATAATAAAGAAAAGTAATAGTAAAATAATCCCAAATACGATGCAAATGTCAAATTAAATTTAAGTTCCATAATTAATCATGTGAGGGTCCGAGCTGCTCATGACCGTGAGCACGGCTAGTATACTAGTTTTACACTCTGCAGAGGTTGCGCATCTTTACCCACAAGTCATGTTACCCATCTGCCAAGAGATGGCCAATCCCATACACCTCTACCGAGGAGGCGAGGCAGGGTAACACTACGAGGCCTTTACAAAGTTCCACTAGCTTCAGAAATCCCGCTACAGTTTATAAGTAGCTCCAGTGTTCGAATCCCTCGCCTGACCGCCATCGCAGCAAAATCAACCCAAGGACCTCCCTACACTGACCACTCCCCTACTGCCCTTGCCCCTTTCGGGTAAGGAAGACCTCCACTAGCTTTCCTAGTTAATCAGCCAAGGGCGTCCCATTAAACCCTTGTGGTAGCACTGTTTTCCCGGGTGGTCGCTCCATGTTTCCATTAATTTAATGATCTTAACATGAATAGTAATAATAACAAGACAATAACAGAATAATCATGAATAGTGTATCTCCATACCCAAATCCACATAAAGCAATAGCAGGTACTACCCAAAAATATTTCAGGGGTGAACAAGGTATAAAGATAACCAAAACTGGGGTAACCTATTGGATCCCATCAAAATTAACCTATGCAGATCATTAAAATTAATAAGAACATGGCTGGGAAAAGTAAGTGATCAAGGGCACAACTTGCCTTCAATGAGCTCCTGCTCAGCTACTTCTACTTGCTGAACCTCAGAATCCACAGTGGCTTGCTCGTCTACTCGCATCAACACAATACATACATAGTATAGCATAAATAAACATCACATCAAACATGTAAATAAAATATACAGTAATAAACTAGACATTAAAATAAGATCATTGAAACTAGAACCATTAAATTTGGAGTTATAGATTTCAAGTTATGAATTTCCTAAGGTTTAATGTGCTTAAAATAGGATCAGATGAGAAATTAATTTTCTTTCTGTTTTCATGACAAAACAGAGACACTAAATGATAGACAATAATATTACAAAATTTTAGAAATTGGAATGGTTCAATTCGGAGCTAAAATGAATTTTCTATGTATTTTACAAGTTTCTAGATTTGTTTTTGTATTAAAAACGAATTTCTAACATTATTTCTTTATTTTTAATCCACTCTGAACTGGGCCTCGATTTCCAGAAAAGTCAGGGGCCTAAACCGAAGTTTTCTAAGACTCAGTGAATAGCCCGAGTGGACGGCGGGTTGGTTTCTTAGTTTTCCGAGGGTTCTTGTGCAAAAACGACAGGGCGAAGGGGTATGTTTAAATCGTAGCCGTCAGATCTATTATCAATGCCCACGATTAGATCTCCCCATTTACACACCTAGCGCGCATGATGACCGCGGGATTCCCGATCTAAGGCCCTGATTTAATGCATCCCGTGATCCGACTTCTACCGTTTATCGCAAGATCAACGGTCCCTGCTACACTCGCTCAGACCCGTTCGCCCATCAACGATCCCCCGCCCATTCTCGAATCAACGGCCACCACCAAACGCGCGCACACACAGCAACCCGGACACGGCGGCGACCACCCTCTCACGGCGGCGCCATGGCCGGTGACGTCTCTACGAGGCGCGGCTGCTACAACCTTGAAGGAAGCCCGAGCAACCCGAAGCTAGCCCCAAGGCGAACACACAGGGCACGATTACATCGTCCGCCACACAGTCGAGCATTCCTGTCCGCGATGCGGCGGCGTCCCGACGAACCCCCCGAGTCGTTAGGCCAAAATTCGTGCTCAATCCGCCTCTGATTAGCGACGGCGCAACATTAACTAGGTAAAGGAACACCGCAAGGGTAAGAAACCGGGGCTCACCAACAAGGGAGGTAGACTTGGCGTAGGAGTGCTCACTGCGGATCTGCGCACCCGCCAGTCTTCGGCGAGGGATTAGAAGGACGTCGGAGCACCCAACCCGATACTGAGGTTGCAGACACGCCCGCCGAGGCATAGTGGAGCTCCCCGACCTACTCAATTCGGGCGGCACAACGATTCCGGCGAGGTTCCTCTCACGACAACAATGGCGGGTGGAAAATCTGGAGACGACAGTGGCAGCGCGAAGAAATCAACGAGGCAATGGCTTACGGAGATGTGGGGAAGTCGTCCGCCTTTGTAGCCAGCGTGAGACGGAGTCGTGCCGCGGGGAAATCAGGTGACCCAACGGCAGCGCCGAGGTGTTCCGCGTGGTCCGCAAATCCTGCGGAGACGACGACTGGAAGGGTTTGGAGCTGACTGACGCGTAGGCCAGCCCGGCAGAGAGACATCCGTGGATGGCAAACCCTGAACGGCCGGGCCCACCGATCAGTCATACAGATGAGCGCGTGAGAGGGGCAGACAACTAGGCCCCACGCGACAGTGCGTGGTCTTGCACGCGGAGATGGCTGACCCCAGGGGCCCGCATGGCAGTGGGAGTCAAGCGCGCGCGTGGGGAATTGGGGGGTTGGGCCGCGCGCTGGAAAGACCTAGTGGGCCGAATGGCGTGTAGTTGGCCCAACTGCGACAACTTTCTCTTTTCTTTTAATTTTTATTTTCTGTTCTTATTATTCATAAATATTTTGAATTCCAATTTGAATTTGAATCTGCTTATGAGCTCCACCTTTGAGTCAGGTGTCACATTAAAACTCTAGTATAGAAATATTATTTTATTTATTTATTTATTTATTTATTTATATTATTTTTACTCACATAAAATTTTCTTTCTTTCCTTTCCTAGGGTTTCTTTTAGATTGTCCAATTCTACTTTGGACTTTATTCCAATTCTTGTAACATTATTTTTATTTTGTCATAAAATGCACACAAAATAAAATCCACAATGATGCACAATTGAATAGTATATCTGTTCATTAATTATTTGTTTTTGAATATGGTGTTCACATGTGATGATGCATAAAGGTCAAACTCACATAAGGAGAAATTTTTTTCTCTATTTATATTATTTCTAACAAATTACAAATTGGGTATTACAAATCCTACCCCCCTTAACAAGAATCTCGTCCACGAGATTTAGGAAGATCTAGGGAAAAGATGGGGGAAATCTATGCGAAGCTCTTCTTCTCTTTCTCATGTTGTTTCATCTTCTCCATGGTGACTCCATTGCACTTTACATATCTTAATAACCATATTTCTTGTGACTCGAGTCAAAGTATCCAGAATCTTGATAGGGCACTCCGTATAAGTTAAATCACCCTGAAAACTGAGCTCTTCCATTGGTAACTGTTTCACAAGGACACAGATACACTTCTTAAGTTGCGACACATGGAATACATTTTGCACATCAGATAGATTATCAGGTAGCTCGAGTTGATAGACCATCTCTCCAACTTGCCTAAAAACTCAGAATGGTCCAATATAGCGAGGGGACAACTTGCCCTTAACATTAAATCTCCTCATTCCACGAAGTGGTGACACCTTGAGGTAAACATAATCTCCTTCCTCAAATTCCATTGGTCTTCTTCTATTTTCAGCGTAGCTCTTTTGCCTGGTCTGAGCTACCCTCAAATTCTCCCGAATTATACGGACTTGTTCTTCTGCCTCTTGAATAAGTTCAGGTCGAAAGAACTGTCTTCCTCTAGTCTTATCCCAATATAGAGGAGTCCTGCACTTCCTGCCATATAGAGCCTCGAACGGTGACATCTTCAAACTGGCCTGGTAACTATTATTATATGAGAACTCAGCATAAGGTAAACTCTTGTCCCAACTACTACCATGCTGAAGGGCACAAGCTCTCAACATATCCTACAATACTTGGTTAGTCCTTTCGGTCAGTCCATCAGTCTGAGGTAGGCCGAACTAAAATTCAACTTCGCATCTGTATTCTCATGAAAACTTTTCCAAAATCTGGAGGTAAACTATGATCCTCTATCCAAGATGATCTTCTTCGGTACACTGTGTAGAGACACAATCCGAGCCCTATATAACTCTACCAATTGAGATCCCTTATAAGTAGTCTTGACCGGAATGAAATGAGCCACTTTGGTCAATCTATCCACAATCACCCATATAGAATCATATCCTTTCGGGGTGCGAGGCAATCCAGTAATGAAATCCATATCAATCTCTTCCCACTTCCACTCAGGTATCTTCAGTGGATGCAGTAGTCCGGCTGGCCTCTGGTGTTCAGCTTTAACTCTTTGGCACACATCGCACATAGCCACATGTGCAGCTACATCTCTCTTCAATCCATACCACCAATATTTTTGCTTCAAATCCTGATACATCTTAGTGCTCCCAGGGTGGATAGAATAAACTAAATCATGTGCCTCCTTCAATATGGTTTCTCGAAGACTATCGATATCAGGAACACAAATCCGATTCTTGAACCATATCGTGCCTTGCTCATCCTCTGTGAACTCTGGGCCTCTACCCTCTGTTATCAGATCCTTGATCTCTTGGATTTTGGCATCATCAATCTGACCTTTATGAATTTCATGCTCCAAGGTAGGTTCCAGCTCAATGGTAATTCCTTCCGTATGTGTAACAATTCCCAAGTTGAGCCTCTCAAAATCTTTTGCTAATTCATCAGGTAGCTGGACAATGAAAGCGGAGTGAACATGCTCCTTCCGACTCAAGGCATCTGCAACCAAATTTGCCTTGCCTGGGTGATAGTGAATCTCCAAATCATAATCCTTAATGAGCTCCAACCAACGGCGTTGCCTAAGGTTGAGATCCTTCTGAGTGAATATGTACTTCAAACTCTTATGATCCGTGTACACTTGACACTTAGTTCCCATAATATAGTGTCTCCAAATCTTCAGTGTATGCACAACGGCTGCCAGCTCTAAGTCATGTGTGGGGTAGTTCAATTCGTGTTTCTGCAGCTGACGAGATGCATAGGCGATCACCTGTCCTTCTTGCATGAGCATACATCCTAAGCCTTGACCACATGCATCACAATAAATGTCAAATCCTTTCTGTAGATCTGGCATAACAAACACTGGTGGCGACATAAATCTCTTCTTTAATTGATCAAAGCTATCTTGGCACTTCTCGTCCCACTTAAATTCTCTGCCCTTCTCTAGAAGTGAGGTCATACGCTTAGCGACCTTAGAAAACCCTTCGATAAATTTCTGATAATATCCTGCATGTCCCAAAAACTCCGAATCTTCGTAACTGTAGTGGGTATGCTCCACGCCACTATTTCCTTGACCTTAGTAGGATCCACTGAAATCCCTCCATTAGAAATGATATGGGCAAGAAATGGCACCTTGTCAATCCAAAACTCACACTTGCTGAACTTAGCGTAGAGTTGATTATCTCGCAACTTCTGTAGCACCAACCTTAGATGTTGTTCATGATCACTTTCATTCTTAGAATAGATAAGAATATCGTCGATGAACACCACGACAAATCTGTCCAAATAATCCATAAACACCTTATTCATCAAATTCATGAAATAAGCCGGTGTATTGGTTAATCCAAATGACATGACAGTGAACTCATATAATCTATATCGAGTCGAGAATGTCGTCTTGGGAATATCCGATGGTCTAATCCTCATCTGGTGATAACCCGATTGGAGTTCAATCTTCGAGAATACCCTTGCACCTCTCATCCGATTAAATAAATCCTCAATGCAGGGTAATGGACACTTGTTTTTCACAGTGACATCGTTAAGGGACCTATAATCCACGCACATCCCTTGCGATCCATCTTTCTTCTGTATAAACAGAACTGGCGCTCCACAAGGTGAAGATTCCGAACGAATATACCCAGCCTCTTGTAACTCCGTTAATTGTTTCTTAAGTTCCTTTAACTCTTCCACAGACATCTTGTATGGCCGTTTAGAAATAGGAGCAGTTCCAGGTAGAAGATCAATTACAAACTCAACTTTCCTATCTGGTGGCATCCCTGGTAACTCCTCTGAAAAGACATCCGGAAAAATCTCTAACCACACGGATGCTGTCACCCACAAACTTCTCATCTACTAAGAATGCCACTAGTCTGATGGTGGTAGTTGTAACGCCCCGAATTTTGCAGTTGAATTTTTTTTCTTTTCTTCACTCGCCAAATTCGGGCGTTACCTTTTCTTTTTCTTTTTCCCCTCGCTAGACCTTGATCTTTTCCAAAGTTAGCGGGATTCGGTTTGGAATTCCCGTGTAAAGAAAAACCCTAAATTGCTTTATGTTGTTTGATGCACCATGCCGAACTATGCATTCTTTGATTGTTCGAAAGTGCAAGTGCATTCATCTAGGAAGATCGGATTTCGAAAATGAGAGAAACCTTTTCTTTATTTTTCTTTTTCTTTCTCTCTCTGCTCCCTTTTCTCTCTCCCGCGCCGTGGGCCGTCCCTGGCTGGCCCAGCCGCCCCCAGCCGGCCCAGCCGCCCCCCGCGCCCTCCTTGGGGCCCAATTGGCCCAACCGCCCCCTCCCCTTTTCCCCCCAACTCCCCCTCTCTCTCCCTCCCATTCTCCCTCTCCCCACCCTAGCCGCCGCCGCCCCCTGCCCCCAGCTCGGCCGCCCCCTGGCCGCCGGCCCAACCGCCGCCCCTCGCCGTCGCTCGCCCGTCCCCGGTGAGCCCCCCTCCCCCCTCCTCCCTCCCTCTCCCCTCTCCCCTCCTCTCTCCCTGGCCGCGCCCCTGGCCGCGCCTGGCCGCCTGGCCGCGCCCCCCGGCCGCCTGGCCGCGCCCCTGGCCGCGCGCCCCTGGCCGCGCCTGGCCGCCTGGCCGCCCCCAGCCGCCCCCTGGCCGCGCCGCCCCCAGCCGCCCCTGGCCACCCTGGCCGCCGGCCCAGCCGCCCTCGGCCGCCCCCAGCCGCGCCCCCAGCCGGCCCCGGCCGCGCCCTGGCCGCGCCCCCGCCCCTACGCGCCCCGCCAGCCCAACCGCCCAGCTCGGCCGCCCCCTGGCCGGTTCGGCCGCCCCCTGCGCGCCCGGCTCGGCCGCCCCGCGCCCGCGCCCAGCCCAGCCGCCCCTGCCCCAGGCCGGTTCAACCGCCCCCAGGCCGGTTCAACCGCCCCCCTTTTTTATTTTTTTATTTTATTTATTTTATTTTACTTTCTGTTATCATTGTTATTTAGGCAGGCTAATCATTGTTCATGTTATTGAAATAGGAAACTTAATTTAGAATTTCGTTACGTTAGTCAATTCATGTAATCAATTGTTTATCTCGTTCAATGTTGATCAACTAAAAATGACTAGGTTTCCATTAGTGCATACAACAGAATTCTTTTGTTAAGAACCAATTGTAACTAATCATTAGTGCATAAGCTTTAACCCCCCCTGCGAGACCTTTCCCCGTTTCTTTCTAACCATAATAAACGCGATATCGAATGTCATACTTGATGCATATTCACTTTATTTGTTCCCTTGTATGGTGTACTGTTCTTTTGTATTAAATATGTGGATGTATGTATGTTTGCGCTCGCATAGAGAACGATCCGGTCGAAGAGCCCGAGGAATTCGCAGGAGAAGCCCCTGAGCAGCAGTCGGTTGGTGGAGGCAAGTGTCCTTTGACCTATTGCTGTCCTATTCATTCTTTAATTCACCTCCCGCATTACACATTTATTATACCTAAGGATTGACTAGTTTTTGTTATCCATGTCCTTGTTTACCTATTTGGGTCGGATTATTACTGCTTAGTCTGATGCTATTGCTCAACTCTAATCAATGAACATGATGTGATTATCGATGATACGCTGTTTTCCCTTCTTATTTATGATTATATTTGTGACCTTCAAGGGGACTCGAGCGGTTTCTCGAGTGCCTCTCCGTAAGGACCTGTTCAATGGATGACCGCCCGGGAAAACAGTGCAACCATGAGGGTGGAATGGGACGCCCTTAGCTGAATAATTGGAGGAACCGGGGTGTAGATCGCTTAGCCGTCGTGCCGTCAATGGGGCTCGGTGTATGCGGCTCGCTCTGCCAAGGTTGATTTGTCCCTTGGGGAGGAGTGCGGTACATTTAGGAAACCTAACGGGTGGCTACAGCCCCGGGGAATCTTTGTAAAGGCTTCGTAGTGAATCCCTGGCCATTCACCTCGGGAGTGAATAAGGGTCTTGCAAGCCCGGGCTAGAGAGGGAATCACGGCTTATGGGTAAAGTGCACAACCTCTGCAGAGTGTTATGAAACTGATATATCAGCCGTGCTCGCGGTTATGAGTGGCCAAGGGAGCTCCAGAGATTAGTGATACTTGATCAGAGACATTTTGGTACAGGTGGCAATGAGATTGATGGTTCTGATTATGATTATGGTAATGGTAAGTGGTATTCTTTCCGTTTGGAAAGAATACATTGGGCTAATAACTTGGGTTAATGTTAAAACCTGGCTCTCTACTAGTAAGTAATAACCTGACCAACTAAAAGCAACTGCTTGACTTATCCCCACATAAAGCTAGTCCACTACAACCAAACAGGATACTTGCTGAGTATGTTGATGTGTACTCACCCTTGCTCTACACACCAAACCCCCCCCAGGTTGTCAGCATTGCAACCACTGCTCAGGAGAAGATGAAGCTGTGGAAGGAGACTTCCAGGAGTTCCAAAACTACGACGAGTTCTAGGTGTGGGTTAGCGGCAACCCCCAGTCGGCTGCCTGTGAAGGCCGCGTTATCTACGTTTCTTTTCCGCACTTTGATTTATTGTAAGAACTATATGGACGTCTCAGACGTATGATGTAATCGACTATTATTTCCCCTTTTAATACTATTTGAGCACTGTGTGATGATGTCCATGTTATGTAACTACTGTGTACGTGAATAACTGATCCTGGCACGTACATGGTTCGCATTCGGTTTGCCTTCTAAAACCGGGTGTGACATAAGTGGTATCAAAGCCGTGCTGACTGTAGGACCGCTAACCTAGAGTAGAATGGTCGTTCTAAGGCTTATAGACCTCTGTCACTGCCTTGACTTTGATATCCCTTCAAAAGTTGGTCATACCGACCGAACCTATGTTCTACTATATATTATACCTTGCTGAAAATTATGTTTTATTCTGATCCTTCATTTATTTATGATTCATTACTTGCTGGTCATATTAATTCTGTTCTCACCCTTTTGCTTGCGATGTCTTTTGTAGATGGCTCGACTTAGACACACTGCACGAAAGTCCGTCATCCCCTTCTTACCCTCCCGCCTTGCTGAGCGTCCGCTTCGCCGTCCCGTGGCCAGACAGTCCAGCCACTTGGAGAGACTGCACCACCGCCTGCATGAGGAGCAGGAACGTCGACGACAGGAGCAGCAGGGCTCTTCCTTCTCGCTCCAGCAGGAGATAGAGTCTGTGAGGAGCTGCTCTCCTGTGCTTCCCCTGGAGGCGCCCCCTGCACCACCACTGGGCGCCCCAGCTTCTGGAGTAGCTGCTGGAGGAGACCCAGACGACGGAGGTGGCGACGACAGCCCGAGCCACGACACTGACTTCCCTGCTGACCATGAGCTGGAAGGATGGGTTGCTCGACCCATCACTCGCGACGCTGCTCGCGGGTGTCACTTCCACGACGCGCTCGACACCCTGCTACGTCGGGCACTTGACCGGCGTACTTGGTCCATCGAGTATCGCTGTGTGGTCTACCAGCATAGTCGCGGGGTCTACCCAGACCGCTGGGAGGCGACCTGCTTGGTGCGCCGTCCGGAGAACAGTCTCTAGGGCGCGGAGGCTTGCTCAGAGCACTATTCTATCTCTGAGCGGGACTCAGCTGAGGCAGCCATGTAGGATGCTGCACAGCGTGCGCTTTCGCACTACTGCTCGGTTCTCGGTGGGGTAGCTGACGGTCTTGACCTGAAGTATTACCCCCGCCGTCCATCTGGCAGCACAGGAGGCGTGATTGTTTCACCTGCTGGTGAGGACAATCCTAGGTTGAGCAGCACAGTCAACCTAGCCGCCGTGCTAAATACGGAGCTGGACCATGCATTAGACGAGCTGAGTAGGGCTCGTGCTGAGATCGCCCTGCTGCGGGCTGAGCGCGCGGAACGTCGTCACCTGGATGATGGTTTCCCCGCTCCCGTCGGGACTCAGCACCCGTACCGCTCACCTCGGCGTGGACACCAGTCTTATGGCAATCCCGACTGCAAGACCAAGATAAATCTAGAACCATAGATCGTTAGAGTTGGATCTTGTAATTAATACGAAATATATATACATAGAAGCTTCAGTCTTAGCGTTAGTCTCGGTCTTAGTTAGTCTTAGTTAGACAGGGTAGTTTGCTATATCCTGTGCATTTATGTTTGTCATGATGAACTATGTTTGGTTTGGATCTTTGTAATGACTGTCACCAGGGTGTGGGTATCCCCTGCATTTTGGTTTACATATTATGTTAATGGAGTTAGTTATATAGTTGGGAAACCTTTATTCCACTTTCCTCTCTATCTGAGAAGCTGTGTGGTCTGTGTTGGAGATCAGTGAAGATGCTCATCTGTTCAGTGCTGTTGGAGAATTCTATACTCTTTTCTTATGCTGCAAGATTTGCCAGATCAGTTCTGATGTGTGGTTGCGTTCTGCAGATGTCAGAGAACAGGCGCAGAGGAGGAAGGCGTGCTCAGTAGGAGCGAGCCGCTCCGCAGGATGAGGTGCCCCAGCAGCAGCAGCTGCCACCCCCGCCCCCGATGTTGATCGAGCAGATGTTTCTGATGCAGACTCAGGCAGTTCAAGCCATCGGTCAGACTCTGGCCGCCATTCAGCAGCAGCAGCAGCAACAGCAGCAAGCACCACCCTAGCCTCAGATGCCTCAGATGCCCAGAGACAAGCGTGCTGAATTCATGAGAGGTCATCCCCCAACGTTCGCTCACTCTTCTGACCCCATGGATGCTGAAGATTGGCTGCGCACTGTGGAGCGGGAGTTGCATACCGCTCAGTGTGATGACAGGGAGAAGGTCTTGTATGGTCCCCGTCTGTTGAGAGGAGCAGCCCAATCATGGTGGGAGTCTTACCTCGCCACCCATGCCAACCCCGACACCATCACCTGGGAAGAATTTAGAGGTAGCTTTCGTCAGTACCATGTTCCCGCAGGTCTGATGACAGTGAAGAAGGAGGAATTCCTAGCCCTCAAGCAAGGGCCGATGTCTGTCAGTGAGTATCGAGACAGGTTTCTGCAATTGTCCCGCTATGCTCCCGAAGATGTCAACACCGACGCCAAGCGACAGTACCGTTTCTTGAGAGGCTTGGTTGACCCTCTTCAGTACCAACTGATGAATCATACCTTCCCGACATTCCAGCACCTGATTGACAGAGCAATTATGACAGAAAGGAAGCGTAAGGAGATGGAGGATCGTAAGCGCAAGATCAGTGGACCCCAGCCTGGAAGCAGCAGTCGTCCTCGTTTCTCAGGCAATCAACCTCAGCAGTTCCAAAGGCAGTATCCTCAGCACCAGTACCAGAACTGTCAGAGCAATCAGTCAAGAGGTCAGTTTCAGAGGCAGAATCAGCAGACACCTCGTCTTCCTGCCCAAGCAAACCAGCAGAACAGTCAGGCAGCACCAGCTCAGGTTGGAAACAGAGCATGTTTCCACTGTGGAGAGCAAGGCCATTGGGTGATGCAATGTCCGAAGAAGGCAGCCCAGCAGCAGTCAGGCCCCAATGCCCCGGCAAAACAGAATGTGCCTCAGCCAGGAGCAGGCAACCGCTCTCAGCCGCGCTATAATCATGGGTGACCGAACCACTTGGAGGCTGAAGCAGTTCAGGAGACCCCCGACATGATAGTAGGTATGTTCCCAGTCGACTCCCATATTGCAGAAGTGTTATTTGATACTGGAGCAACACATTCTTTCATTACTGCATCGTGGGTAGAAGCACATAATCTTCCAATTACTACCATGTCAACCCCCATTCAAATTGACTCAGCCGGTGGTAGAATTCGAGCTGATAGCATATGTTTGAATGTAAGTGTGGAAATAAGGGGGATAGCGTTTCCCGCTAACCTTATAGTAATGGGTACTCAGGGAATAGATGTCATCCTAGGGATGAATTGGCTAGATAAGTATCAGGCAGTTATCAGTTGTGATAAGAGGACAATCAAGTTGGTGTCCCCACTAGGAGAGGAAGTGGTGACCGAGTTAGTCCCGCCTGAGCCGAAGAGAGGAAGTTGTTATTAGATGGCTGTCGATAGCAGTGAAGCAGACCCAATTGAGAGTATCAAGGTTGTGTCTGAATTCCCAGATGTGTTTCCAAAGGATTTACCGGGTATGCCACCAGAGCGGAAAGTTGAATTCGCTATAGAGCTTCTTCCTGGAACCGCCCCCATCTTTAAGAGAGCTTACAGAATATCTGGACCAGAGTTGATTGAGCTTAAGAAGCAGATTGATGAGCTGTCAGAGAAAGGTTACATCCGGCCAAGCACCTCGCCTTGGGCCGCCCCTGTCCTGTTTGTGGAAAAGAAAGATGGCACCAAGAGGATGTGTATCGATTATCGAGCTTTGAATGAAGTCACGATCAAGAACAAGTACCCTTTGCCCAGAATAGAAGATCTGTTCGACCAGTTGAGAGGAGCCAGTGTGTTCTCCAAGATAGATCTGAGGTCAGGTTATCATCAGCTCAGGATCCGACCTTCGGACATTCCGAAGACAGCATTCATTACCAAGTATGGTTTGTATGAGTTCACAGTGATGTCTTTTGGTTTGACCAATGCACCAACCTTCTTTATGAATCTGATGAACAGTGTATTCATGGATTATCTCGATAAGTTTGTGGTGGTATTCATTGATGACATTCTGATTTATTCTCAAAATGAAGAAGAGCATGCAGATCATTTGAGGATGGTATTGCAGAGATTGCGAGAGCACCAGTTGTATGCAAAGTTGAGCAAGTGTGAGTTCTGGATCAGTGAAGTCCTGTTCTTGGGTCACATAATCAACAAAGAAGGATTGGCTGTGGATCCGAAGAAAGTGGCAGACATTCTGAACTGGAAAGCGCCAACGGATGCTCGAGGAATCAAGAGTTTCATTGGAATGGCCGGATATTATCGGCGATTCATTGAAGGGTTTTCGAAGATTGCGAAACCAATGACAGCGTTGCTAGGCAACAAGGTTGAGTTCAAGTGGACCCAGAAATGTCAAGAGGCCTTCGAAGCGCTGAAAGAGAAGTTGACAACAGCGCCTGTCCTAGTCTTGCCTGATGTGCACAAGCCCTTCTCGGTGTATTGCGATGCTTGTTACACTGGTTTGGGATGCGTATTGATGCAAGAGGGAAGAGTTGTGGCTTACTCGTCCCGACAGTTAAAGGTTCATGAGAAGAATTACCCAATCCATGATCTAGAGTTGGCAGCAGTGGTTCACGCACTGAAGACATGGCAGCACTATCTGTATGGACAGAAATGCGATGTTTACACAGACCACAAGAGTCTGAAGTACATATTCACTCAGTTAGAATTGAACATGAGGCAACGAAGATGGTTAGAGTTGATCAAAGATTATGAGTTGGAGATTCATTACCATCCAGACAAAGCAAACGTAGTGGCAGATGCTTTGAGCAGAAAGAGTCAAGTCAATCGGATGGTCGCTCGTCCGATGCCTTATGAGTTGGCCAAAGAGTTCGACAGGTTGAGTCTCGGGTTTCTGAACAATTCGCGAGGAGTCACAGTTGAATTGGAACCTACCTTGGAGCGCGAAATCAAAGAAGCGCAGAAGAATGATGAAAAGATCAGTGAGATTCGGCGACTGATTCTAGATGGCAGAGGCAAAGATTTTCGAAAAGATGCAGAAGGCGTGATATGGTTCAAAGACCGCTTGTGTGTTTCCAATGTCCAATCCATTCGGGAGTTGATTCTCAAGGAAGCTCATGAGACAGCCTATTCGATTCACCCTGGTAGTGAGAAGATGTATCAGGATCTGAAGAAGAAATTCTGGTGGTACGGAATGAAGAGGGAAATCGCAGAGCATGTGGCTATGTGCGATAGTTGTCGAAGAATTAAGGCAGAACACCAGAGACCTGCTGGATTGTTGCAACCGTTGCAGATCCCTCAGTGGAAATGGGATGAAATCGGCATGGATTTCATAGTCGGATTGCCTCGCACTCTAGCCGGCTACGATTCTATTTGGGTAGTAGTGGACCGTTTGACCAAGTCAGCCCACTTCATACCTGTCAAGACCAGCTACAACAGTGCAGTACTGGCAGAGTTGTACATGTCTCGGATCGTTTGTCTTCATGGTGTGCCAAAGAAGATAGTGTCAGACAGAGGAACGCAATTCACCTCTCATTTCTGGCAGCAGTTGCATGAAGCCTTGGGCACACATCTGAATTTCAGTTCAGCTTATCACCCGCAGATAGATGGTCAGATCGAAAGGACCAATCAAATTCTTGAAGACATGTTGAGAGCCTGTGCGTTGCAAGATCAGTCCGGATGGGATAAGCGATTGCCCTATGCAGAGTTTTCCTATAACAACAGTTACCAGGCCAGTTTGAAGATGTCACCGTTTCAGGCGCTTTATGGAAGGAGTTGTAGAACTCCGTTGCAATGGGATCAGCCTGGAGAGAAGCAAGTGTTTGGGCCAGACATTCTGCTTGAAGCCGAAGAGAACATCAAGATGGTCCGAGAGAATCTGAAGATAGCGCAATCAAGGCAGCGAAGCTATGCAGACACAAGAAGAAGAGAGCTGAGTTTTGAAGTCGGAGACTTTGTCTATCTGAAAGTGTCACCGATCAGAGGAGTCAGAAGATTCGGAGTGAAAGGCAAGCTAGCACCCCGCTACATTGGTCCGTATCAAATTCTCTCAAAGCGTGGAGAAGTGGCTTATCAGCTCAGCCTGCCAGAGAATTTGTCTGCTGTGCATGACGTTTTTCATGTGTCTCAGTTGAAGAAGTGCTTGCGTGTGCCAGAAGAGCAGTTGCCAGTGGAAGGTCTGGAAGTCCAGGAAGACTTGACCTATGTTGAGAAGCCAGCTCAGATCCTTGAGATTGCAGATAGAGTCACCCGAAGGAAGACCATCAGTATGTGCAAAGTCAGATGGAATCACCACTCTGAGGAAGAAGCAACCTGGGAGCGCGAAGATGATCTAATGGCTAAGTACCCAGAGCTCTTTGCTAGCCAACCCTGAATCTCGAGGGCGAGATTCTTTTAAGGGGGATAGGTTTGTAACGCCCCGAATTTTGCAGTTGAATTTTTTTTCTTTTCTTCACTCGCCAAATTCGGGCGTTACCTTTTCTTTTTCTTTTTCCCCTCGCTAGACCTTGATCTTTTCCAAAGTTAGCGGGATTCGGTTTGGAATTCCCGTGTAAAGAAAAACCCTAAATTGCTTTATGTTGTTTGATGCACCATGCCGAACTATGCATTCTTTGATTGTTCGAAAGTGCAAGTGCATTCATCTAGGAAGATCGGATTTCGAAAATGAGAGAAACCTTTTCTTTATTTTTCTTTTTCTTTCTCTCTCTGCTCCCTTTTCTCTCTCCCGCACCGTGGGCCGTCCCTGGCCAGCCCAGCCGCCCCCAGCCGGCCCAGCCGCCCCCCCGCGCCCTCCTTTGGGCCCAATTGGCCCAACCGCCCCCTCCCCTTTTCCCCCCAACTCCCCCTCTCTCTCCCTCCCATTCTCCCTCTCCCCACCCTAGCCGCCGCCGCCTCCTGCCCCCAGCTCGGCCGCCCCTGGCCGCCGGCCCAACCGCCACCCCTCGCCGTCGCTCGCCCATCCCCGGTGAGCCCCCCTCCCCCCTCCTCCCTCCCTCTCCCCTCCTCTCTCCCTGGACGCGCCCCTGGCCGCGCCTGGCCGCCTGGCCGCCCCCTGGCCGCGCCGCCCCCAGCCGCCTGGCCGCCCCTGGCCACCCTGGCCGCCGGCCCAGCCGCCCTCGGCCGCCCCCAGCCGCGCCCCCAGCCGGCCCCGGCCGCGCCCTGGCCGCGCCCTGGCCGCCCGCCTGGCCGCGCCCCCGCCCCTGCGCGCCCCGCCAGCCCAACCGCCCAGCTCGGCCGCCCCCTGGCCGGTTCGGCCGCCCCCTGCGCGCCCGGCTCGGCCGCCCCGCGCCCGCGCCCAGCCCAGTCGCCCCTGCCCCAGGCCGGTTCAACCGCCCCCAGGCCGGTTCAACCGCCCCCCTTTTTTTATTTTTTTATTTTATTTATTTTATTTTACTTTCTGTTATCATTGTTATTTAGGCAGGCTAATCATTGTTCATGTTATTGAAATAGGAAACTTAATTTAGAATTTCGTTACGTTAGTCAATTCATGTAATCAATTGTTTATCTCGTTCAATGTTGATCAACTAAAAATGACTAGGTTTCCATTAGTGCATATAACAGAATTCTTTTGTTAAGAACCAATTGTAACTAATCATTAGTGCATAAGCTTTAACCCCCCCTGCGAGACCTTTCCCCGTTTCTTTCTAACCATAATAAACGCGATATCGAATGTCATACTTGATGCATATTCACTTTATTTGTTCCCTTGTATGGTGTACTGTTCTTTTGTATTAAATATGTGGATGTATGTATGTTTGCGCTCGCATAGAGAACGATCCGGTCGAAGAGCCCGAGGAATTCGCAGGAGAAGCCCCTGAGCAGCAGTCGGTTGGTGGAGGCAAGTGTCCTTTGACCTATTGCTGTCCTATTCATTCTTTAATTCACCTCCCGCATTACACATTTATTATACCTAAGGATTGACTAGTTTTTGTTATCCATGTCCTTGTTTACCTATTTGGGTCGGATTATTACTGCTTAGTCTGATGCTATTGCTCAACTCTAATCAATGAACATGATGTGATTATCGATGATACGATGTTTTCCCTTCTTATTTATGATTATATTTGTGACCTTCAAGGGGACTCGAGCGGTTTCTCGAGTGCCTCTCCGTAAGGACCTGTTCAATGGATGACCGCCCGGGAAAACAGTGCAACCATGAGGGTGGAATGGGACACCCTTAGCTGAATAATTGGAGGAACCGGGGTGTAGATCGCTTAGCTGTCGTGCCGTCAATGGGGCTCGGTGTATGCGGCTCGCTCTGCCAAGGTTGATTTGTCCCTTGGGGAGGAGTGCGGTACATTTAGGAAACCTAACGGGTGGCTACAGCCCCGGGGAATCTTTGTAAAGGCTTCGTAGTGAATCCCTGGCCATTCACCTCGGGAGTGAATAAGGGTCTTGCAAGCCCGGGCTAGAGAGGGAATCACGGCTTATGGGTAAAGTGCACAACCTCTGCAGAGTGTTATGAAACTGATATATCAGCCGTGCTCGCGGTTATGAGCGGCCAAGGGAGCTCCAGAGATTAGTGATACTTGATCAGAGACATTTTGGTACAGGTGGCAATGAGATTGATGGTTCTGATTATGATTATGGTAATGGTAAGTGGTATTCTTTCCATTTGGAAAGAATACATTGGGCTAATAACTTGGGTTAATGTTAAAACATGGCTCTCTACTAGTAAGTAATAACCTGACCAACTAAAAGCAACTGCTTGACTTATCCCCACATAAAGCTAGTCCACTACAGCCAAACAGGATACTTGCTGAGTATGTTGATGTGTACTCACCCTTTCTCTACACACCAAACCCCCCCAGGTTGTCAGCATTGCAACCACTGCTCAGGAGAAGATGAAGCTGTGGAAGGAGACTTCCAGGAGTTCCAAGACTACGACGAGTTCTAGGTGTGGGTTAGCGGCAACCCCCAGTCGGCTGCCTGTGAAGGCCGCGTTATCTACGTTTCTTTTCCGCACTTTGATTTATTGTAAGAACTATATGGACGTCTCAGACGTATGATGTAATCGACTATTATTTCCCCTTTTAATACTATTTGAGCACTGTGTGATGATGTCCATGTTATGTAACTGCTGTGTACGTGAATAACTGATCCTGGCACGTACATGGTTCGCATTCGGTTTGCCTTCTAAAACCGGGTGTGACAGTAGTTCTGCAACTTCAACTTCAAATCTTTGTCCTTTGGAACTGGTGAGTTCTACGGTTCCCGTAGGATTACGGGGATGCTACACTAGCGCAAAACAAAATTTTCAACCCCATAATACCAAGAACTACTGCGGTTATAGGTCATGGAATTACCACTAGACGCGCAGAGCAGCGGAAGACGTCTCGATGTAGACGAACGCGTTGAGCAGTGCCGTGCAGTCGCCGGCGTCCTTCACGTCCTCGCACGGTTCGTCCAAGTGCTCCAGATGCAGCACCTCCGAGGTATCCACACGTACAGGGAGGAAGCGCCGCGTACCGAACTGCTAGGTTCGCGACGGCGGCTTGGCGAGGGCGAGAGGCGAGTGGCGGCTGCTGGTTTGCAGGTGGCGAATTAGGTTATCTCTTAACCGCGCCCCCGCCCCTCATTATATAGGCGTTATGGTGGGCTTCTGACGCCGAGGCCCATCATTAACCCTAAAGCCCAGTCTAATTTCGGATCTAATCCGAATTAGGCTTCCTTCCCCTTAAGTGTGTGACCCTATAGGTTCACGTACAAATAGACATAGCCCGAGTACTCTTACTTGGTCCAATAATTGACAGCGGCCTCTAGCAAGACATGTCAACTCCTATGTGTACGTAAAGATCATATCAGACGAACCATTGCGACATTACGTACATGCTGTTCCCTTTGTCTCACGATATTTGGTCTGGCTCTAAGCTGACCTCTCTTTCTCGATATTGTGAATTGGAATCCTTTCAATGGTTAACTCTTAACCCTAGCACGGCCATGCATTTCTTGATCCAATCACTCGAGGGGCCCAGAGATATCTCTCTCACAAAGAGAGGGACAAATTCCATCTTGACTGACCATGCCTCAAAGCATGCTTCCTGACAAACCCAAAACTACCTTTATAACTACCCAGTTACGGGATAGCGTTTGATAGTCCCTAAGTAAGTCAATTCACATCTTGAGAACATGTGTCAATCTCAGGTCTAAGGATACAGTATTCATGTTGCAAGAAGAGAACTATATTACAATATCTCACGTTGGGTCGGTCCAGCCTCATGTCATACATGCGCCCACATTATTAGTTTAACATCTCCATGTTCATGACTTGTGAAATGTAGTCATCAACTAATACATATGCTAGTCATCGACTCTGACTAGGGACATCATTTAGAATAACCATATAAGTAAAGAATCTCACAAACAATTCACATAATTGCTAATCAATACAAGGTGCCTTCCATGGATATTCAATTAAGCAATATATATATCATGGATACAAAGAAATATGCTCATCTCTATGATTATCTCTAGGGCATATTTCTAACAGTCTCCCACTTGCACTAGAGTTAATCTAGAAGATATCTAATACCCATAGATCTCACGTGTGCCTCATGCTTAGGTTGTGGAAGAGGTTTTGTCAAAGGATCAGCAACATTCAAATCCGTATGTATTTTGCATATCTTTATCTCACCCTGCCTAATGAATTCCCGTATGAGGTGAAACTTCCGCAGTACGTGTTTGTTTTTCTGGTGGTTCCTTGGCTCCTTAGCTTGCGCAATAGCCCCATTGTTGTCACAGTAGAGGTTCAATGGGCTAGATGCATTAGGAAACACACCAAGCTCGATGAGGAACTTTCTTATCCAAACACCTTTTTACGTGGGTTGGTCTTAGGCAAATCAGACATTTATCATCAGAACAATCAAACAACCTTTTTAAATATAGAAAATAGTTTTTGGTTGGTCTTAGGCATCCTATCTCTTAAAATGTCATAGGGGTAGGGATTCCAAAGTGTGAAATCTGTCTTGTATCAGAGTAGAAAAGGTAAGAATGATCAGAGTAGAGCAGTAGAAGGTGAGACAGGATCAAGATAAGCATAGAAAGAATCAGAGTAAGGTAAGTATAGAATGAATCAGAATGAGATAAGTAGGTAAGGGTTGTCCATTTCTATCTAGGTTTCGTCCTACAGTCAACATTTCCTCTGATACCACTTCTGTAACACCCGGTTTTAAAGGACAAAGCCAGGTGCAACTCATACATGCGCCAAAGAAGACAACATATATAATAACAGAGTGTATAGAGATAAATGTCACAAAACATCAGAGTATTTATTACATAGCGGAAGACTTATTACAAAATAAAAGGGATAAATATAAAACGAACTAAGGATCGTCGGCGCCAATGTCAACTGAGAAACGCCACCTAGATCAAGTCGAATGCCTCAGTGTTAGGCGGCTCCTCTTCGACCACCTGTTCTTCTCCTGTGGGGGGTGTGAGACAGCAAGAGTGAGCTCACATACGTTCATAGCTCAACAAGTCGTGGGGAATAATGTGGCATGAACTCACCAAAGGTGGGAGTTCATGAAGTGTAAGGCTGATCAATGAAATGAAGGCTGAGCCGAGCATTGCTTTTATAAGTTGGTCAAAATTTTATTAGCAATTACTAAGTGTAAGTAAATACCAAACCTTAATAATAATAAAGAAAAGTAATAGTAAAATAATCCCAAATGCGATGCAAATGTCAAATTAAATTTAAGTTCCATAATTAATCATGTGAGGGTCCGAGCCGCTCATGACCGTGAGCACGGCTAGTATACTAGTTTTACACTCTGCAGAGGTTGCGCATATTTACCCACAAGTCATGTTACCCATCTGCCAAGAGACGGCCAATCCCATACACCTCTACCGAGGAGGCGAGGCAGGGTAACACTACGAGGCCTTTACAAAGTTCCACTAGCTTCAGAAATCCCGCTACAGTTTATAGGAAGCTCCAGTGCAGGAATCCCTCGCCTTACCGCCATCGCAGCAAAATCAACCCAAGGACCTCCCTACACTGACCACTACCCTACTGCCCTTGCCCCTTTCGGGTAAGGAAGACCTCCACTAGCTTTCCTAGTTAATCAGCCAAGGGCGTCCCATTAAACCCTTGTGGTAGCACTGTTTTCCCGGGTGGTCGCTCCATGTTCCCATTAATTTAATGATCTTAACATGAACAATAATAATAACAAGACAATAACAGAATAATCATGAATAGTGTATCTCCATACCCAAATCCACATAAAGCAATAGCAGGTACTACCCAAAAATATTTCAGGGGTGAACAAGGTATAAAGATAACCAAAACTGGGGTAACCTATTGGATCCCATCAAAATTAACCTATGCAGATCATTAAAATTAATAAGAACATGGCTGGGAAAAGTAAGTGATCAAGGACACAACTTGCCTTCAATGAGCTCCTGCTCAGCTACTTCTACTTGCTGAACCTCAGAATCCACAGTGGCTTGCTCGTCTACTCGCATCAACACAATACATACATAGTATAGCATAAATAAACATCACATCAAACATGTAAATAAAATATACAGTAATAAACTAGACATTAAAATAAGATCATTGAAACTAGAACCATTAAATTTGGAGTTATAGATTTCAAGTTATGAATTTCCTAAGGTTTAATGTGCTTAAAATAGGATCAGATGAGAAATTAATTTTCTTTCTGTTTTCATGACAAAACAGAGACACTAAATGATAGACAATAATATTACAAAATTTTAGAAATTGGAATGGTTCAATTCGGAGCTAAAATGAATTTTCTATGTATTTTACAAGTTTCTAGATTTGTTTTTGTATTAAAAACGAATTTCTAACATTATTTCTTTATTTTTAATCCACTCTGAACTGGGCCTCGATTTCCAGAAAAGTCAGGGGCCTAAACCGAAGTTTTCTAAGACTCAGTGAATAGCCCGAGTGGACGGCGGGTTGGTTTCTTAGTTTTCCGAGGGTTCTTGTGCAAAAACGACAGGGCGAAGGGGTATGTTTAAATCGTAGCCGTCAGATCTATTATCAATGCCCACGATTAGATCTCCCCATTTACACACCTAGCGCGCATGATGACCGCGGGATTCCCGATCTAAGGCCCTGATTTAATGCATCCCGTGATCCGACTTCTACCGTTTATCGCAAGATCAACGGTCCCTGCTACACTCGCTCAGACCCGTTCGCCCATCAACGATCCCCCGCCCATTCTCGAATCAACGGCCACCACCAAACGCGCGCACACACAGCAACCCGGACACGGCGGCGACCACCCTCTCACGGCGGCGCCATGGCCGGTGACGTCTCTACGAGGCGCGGCTGCTACAACCTTGAAGGAAGCCCGAGCAACCCGAAGCTAGCCCCAAGGCGAACACACAGGGCACGATTACATCGTCCGCCACACAGTCGAGCATTCCTGTCCGCGATGCGGCGGCGTCCCGACGAACCCCCCGAGTCGTTAGGCCAAAATTCGTGCTCAATCCGCCTCTGATTAGCGACGGCGCAACATTAACTAGGTAAAGGAACACCGCAAGGGTAAGAAACCGGGGCTCACCAACAAGGGAGGTAGACTTGGCGTAGGAGTGCTCACTGCGGATCTGCGCACCCGCCAGTCTTCGGCGAGGGATTAGAAGGACGTCGGAGCACCCAACCCGATACTGAGGTTGCAGACACGCCCGCCGAGGCATAGTGGAGCTCCCCGACCTACTCAATTCGGGCGGCACAACGATTCCGGCGAGGTTCCTCTCACGACAACAATGGCGGGTGGTGGCAGCGCGAAGAAATCAACGAGGCAATGGCTTACGGAGATGTGGGGAAGTCGTCCGCCTTTGTAGCCAGCGTGAGACGGAGTCGTGCCGCGGGGAAATCAGGTAACCCAACGGCAGCGCCAAGGTGTTCCGCGTGGTCCGCAAATCCTGCGGAGACGACGACTGGAAGGGTTTGGAGCTGACTGACGCGTAGGCCAGCCCGACAGAGAGACATCCGTGGATGGCAAACCCTGAACGGCCGGGCCCACCGATCAGTCATACAGATGAGCGCGTGAGAGGGGCAGACAACTAGGCCCCACGCGACAGTGCATGGTCTTGCGCGGAGATGGCTGACCCCAGGGGCCTGCATGGCAGTGGGCGTCAAGCGCGCGCGTGGGGAATTGGAGGGTTGGGCCACGCGCTGGAAAGACCTAGTGGGCCGAATGGCCTGTAGTTGGCCCAACTGCGACAGCTTTCTCTTTTCTTTTAATTTTTATTTTCTGTTCTTATTATTCATAAATATTTTGAATTCCAATTTAAATTTGAATCTGCTTATGAGCTCCACCTTTGAGTCAGGTGTCACATTAAAACTCTAGTATAGAAATATTATTTTATTTATTTATATTATTTTTACTCACATATAATTTTCTTTCTTTCCTTTCCTAGGGTTTCTTTTAGATTGTCCAATTCTACTTTGGACTTTATTCCAATTCTTGTAACATTATTTTTATTTTGTCATAAAATGCACACAAAATAAAATCCAGCACGATGCACAATTGAATAGTATATCTGTTCATTAATTATTTGTTTTTGAATATGGTGTTCACATGTGATGATGCATAAAGGTCAAACTCACATAAGGAGAATTTTTTTTCTCTATTTGTATTATTTCTAACAAATTACAAATTGGGTATTACAAGTAGTCAGTGGCAACTAACACGAACCGATACCCCTTAAATGATGAAGGATGAATTTCTCCTATAAAGTCTAATCCCCATCCTCTGAAAGGCCAAAGCTTGATGATAGGATGTAATTCGGCTGCAGGGACCAACTGTAGGTCGCCGAATTTTTGACACACTTGGCATCCTTTATAGTACTTGAAACAATCAACTATCATGTTAGGCCAATAAAAACCAGACCTTCACAACAACCACTTCATCTTTAGAGCCGATTGATGGATACCACAAATTCCTTCATGTACTTCGGCCATGGCTAATATAGCATCATCTGGGCCTAAGCACTTAAGCAGGACGTCGTTGACTGTTCAGCGGTAGAGTTCATCACTCATCAAAACATACTTAAAAGTTGTACACCGAATGTTCTTATCTGTCCTGATATTGGGATTTCATAAATAATTAGCTATGGGCGTCCTCCAATCACTTGTATCAGCTTCATTATCAGTCGAATCAATTAGGAAAACTTTCCTGGTAACCCCGGACGGTCCGGCGTCTTCACGCGGACAGTCCGCGACCTAGGGAATTGGCCCTGCACCGGTTATCAGATTTTTAGTGTTGTGAAATCTCTCTCGCTTTATCCGATAACCTGATGCATCTTGTGCCAAATTGTTAGCTCTATTATTCTCAACTCTAGAGATATGTCGAATACTGAATTCGTCAAAAGAATGGATTATGCTCTAACATTTTTTAAGGTAACTATTTAGAGTACCATCAAAACATTGATATTCTTATAACACCTGTTGGACGACCAGTTGAGAATCACCAAATGCCTTCACATGTTTTACTCCCATACAATTTAAAAGTTCCAAGCCGAACAAAAGGGCCTCGTATTCGGCTTGATTGTTAGTGCAATAAGTTTTTAATCGGCTAGAGAAGTCGAAGGAGACATTACTCGGTGAAACAAGTACGATGCTAATTCCTTGCCCTTCATTGCAAACCGACCCATCAAAATATAAAGTCCAAGGAGTAATAGTGAAGTATGACATGTCTAGTTTATGAGTATCATTAATCCGATGTTCTATAATGAAATCAGCTACGACCTGGCCTTTCATAGATTTCAATGGTTCATAGGCTAAGTCATACTCTATGAGTGCATAAGCCCACTTACCAATTCTACAACTCATAATTGGGTTATGCAACATGTATTTGATCACATCGGCTTGACCAGAAATAGTGTAATGACTAGACAATAAATAACATCTACACTTGGTGCATGCATAAAACAAGCATAAGCATAACTTCTCAATAAAAGTGTACCTCGTTTCAGCATCCACCAACCTCCGACTTAGATATGTCACCACATGCTCCTTTCCTTCATTTTCTTGTGTCATAACAGCCCAATGACTTTATCTTCAGCTGCAATGTATAATATGAATGGTACTCCTATTTGTGGTGCTTTTAATACGGGAGTCGAAGACAAGTATTTTTTAATGAGATCAAATGCTTCCTGCTGCTCTGCCCCCAAGCGAATTCGGCATCATTCTTAAGCCGAAGGATAGGGGTGAAGGCATCAATCTTCCCGGCTAGGTTAGAAATAAACCTTCGTAAATAATTCACCTTGCCAAGAAACTTCTGCACTTCAACCTTACAGGTCGGAGGTCCCACATTCTGAATAGACTTGATTCGGTCAGGGTCTATCTCTATACCATGTTCATGGATGACAAATCCTAAAAACTTACCAGCCGATACTCCAAAAGCACATTTACGTGGGTTCATTTTCAACCCATACTGACGCATTTTATCAAAGGCTTTGCGCAAATCAGCTACATGAGAACTAAACTCAGCCGATTTGACTACAATATCATCAATGTAGACTTCCACAGTGTTTTCTAACAGCTCATGAAAGATCAAATTCATAGCCCTCTGATAAGTAGCACCAGCATTTTTCAGACCAAATGTCATGACAACCCACTCAAATAAACCAATGAAGCCTGGACATATAAAGGCCGTTTTAGACGCATCTTCTTCGGCCATAAAAATCTGATTATATCCGACATTACCATCAAGAAAGCTAATAATTCTATTCCCTAATGCATTATTGATTAATGTGTCGGCTATGGGCATGGGATACTCATCTTTAGGAGTTGCTCCATTTAAATTGCGAAAATCAATGCATACTCTAAGCTTACCTGACTACTTCTCCACCGGCACAATATTGGAGACCCACTCTGCGTATCTGCGAGGTCTAATAAAATTAGCTTTTAACAGCCGGTGGATTTCGTCCTTGATTCGTGGGAGAAGGCCTGGACAAAATGCTTTAGCTTTCTATTTGAAAGGTCTGAAACTGGACTTAATGGGCAGCCGATGCTCTACGATCTCTCGGCTTAATCCTGGCATCTCAGGGTAATTCCAAACAAAGCAATCCGAATATTCCTTCAATAGACCGATCATTTCATTTCTAGGATCAGTCTCTAGGGTCTTGTTTACAAAAGTCGGCCTTGGAGTTTTACCATCTCCTATGTCAATCTCCTCTAAAGGATCGGCCGATGTAAACCCCTGTCCTAGTTTATCGAGATCTCTGAATTCCTCTATCATGTCCCCCAGAGAGGAATCAGACGACCTTTGTGTGATGACGGACTCTCCGGTCTCGGGGGCTGGATCATCCGTGATACTGTTTTTATGCTGTGGTAGATGTTCGGTCTTAAACACCAAACTGTTTTGTGAAAGACCGGACCATCTGGCCTCAGAAGCCGAACTATCCGTGACCAAGGACTCATGAAGTTTGTGTGTACTCATCATTTAAACTTCATTTAGGATTTAGCCGATTCTCCATCGGCTCTAGCATTACAGGGATGAAACCCTTCTTATCTATACTTATGAACTGGTAATCAGAAAAATCTACTCCTATGAGACATGTAGCAGTCTCATAAGTCTAGAGTACAGGGACATCGGCCATAGCGATACAGGCCGATACATCAGCATGTACTTGTTCTACATCATCGCCTACCCATTGTATTAACATTTGATGTAATGTAAAAGGTATACATTGGTTGGCATGAATCCAATCTCTGCCTAGGATTAGACTGTAATTTCCTTCTACATCAGTGACGAAGAATGCAGCAGCAAGGGTCTTAGTCCCGATGGTTAATTCAACGGACGTGACTCCCCTGGCTTTGATCGAACTATCAGTTCCAACACCGCTGAGGGTCATGTTGGTCTTGACAAGTTCATCATCTTGTTTACCTAATTTTCTGTACAATGAATAAGGCATTAGATTTACAGCCGCCCCTCCATCTACCAACATTTTAGCAATCGGTATCCCATTAATGTGACCGCGCACGAAGAGCGGCTTTAAATGATTTACCGATTCCTTTGGTTTAGTAAAGGCGGCTTCTTTAGGACCAAAATCAAACTGGGCAACAACAGGTTCATCGTCGCCAATAATAGTACAATCATCAGAAAATGTAATAACATTTATATCCACACCTAGGCGCTCCGGAGAAGCTTCGTAGTCGACCAGGTCCTCTCCCAGTAGGTCGTCCTCCTCCATTGATGTCGGTATGTCGTCGGAGGCGTCCTGGTGTGGTGCGGACGGTCCGGACTTAGGGGTCGGACGGTCCGCGCCTGGTGCAGATGGTCTGGCTTTGTTAGCCAGGCCGTCTGCCATACCTGCAGGGTGCTGCACAAGTGTTGTTTTATTTTCTATTTTTGTGGCCGATGGTTTTTCCTCAATGGCCTTTGGTCACCATCTCTTTTGTGGTGGCAGATACTGCGGATGTGTGTCATTAAATATCTTTTCTGCCTCCTTCACCTGGCTCTCCTTCGCTCTTAGGCACTGTAATTTCCGCTTTTGGGATCGTGTCAATCTCGACGGGCACCATCGAGGCATGGAGTATTTTGGATCGGCTGTTTTGATGGCAGTCGTATCCTCTTTTTTGGTTGTATTGGCCAATTCATCAAAAATCATCGGCCCTTCATTATTTTCCTATATGATAACATCTGTAGTACCTATTTTAATGATATCCTTTTTTGTTGTTCTTTCGGTCGCTGCAGGTATATGCCCCCTGCCGGATTGGTCGGTCTTTGAGGCCGAGTAGTCCGGCAATCTTGTTGGGCCTGCGTCTGGTGACCGGATTGAGCGGCGCTCAATCAGTCTTGTACTGGTGGTGCCATCCTGTCGAATACAGATGTTTGGGGTGCCCCCCAAGCGAGGTACTGTGGCATCCCAAACGGGTATGGTAGCATGCCCCACATTTGATTTGGGACATATGGTGGAGGTATGTATGCGTATAGATATGGCATATGTGGATATGGGGGTGGAGGTGTCCATGCAGGTATGTTAGGTCTCAATTAGACAGTATGACCTTCCATTACTTCCGATTGGTGGGGTGGTCCAATCGGTCTTACCTGTTGTTGCTCATGAATGGGTGAGCGAGGTCGCTTTGCTGGCTGATCACTGGGACCAGCCTTCTTTTTCACATATTTGGACAATAATTGATCAAAAGTCGATCCGGATTTGACCAACTGACCAGCTACCTTGAATGTATTTGTTTTCCATGTACCTATCTCTGGTCGTCGTGGTTTGAAGGTACGTGGCCGTTGCGAGTCTTGAGTATGGTCGGACCATCCGCTGGAATTCTGCAGACCGTCCGACGTGGTCCTGGACCGTCCGCGCCTGTGTGTCGGATCGTCCGAGATGCGCAGCATGGGTTCCTACTCCTTTGTCCGTGCTTGCCCCCCAGCGCTGGGGGTTGTGATGGTCACCTTAAGAGTCTCCCCTCCATCGGGAGTCTTCTCGGCCACCACTTTCCTGCAGGAAATTTTTTTATTCCCATCGGCCTCTCTTGCGTTGCCGATGATTATCTCTTTGTCTTTGCCTTTATCGGCTGTGTTTGGCCGAACCAGGACTTTCTTGCCCTCAAAATCGATCATGTTCATCGGAAAGGGCTCCGTGTCCACCTGCATTTCCTGAAATTTCAATCGTCCTTCGTTAATGGCCGATTGAATCTGTCGACGGAATACATTACAATCATTAGTGGCATGAGAAAATGAGTTATGCCACTTGCAGTATGCACGACGTTTTAGCTCGTCGGCGGATGGAACAATATGATTTATTTTAATGTTGCCATTTTTGAGTAATTCATCAAATATTTTATCACATTTACCAACATTAAATGTAAATTTAACCTCCTCTTGCTGTTTCTTTTGAACCGGCTGTAAGGAGGAACAAGCCGAAGATTTGGTCTGCTTTGGCCAAACCATTTCAGCAGCATACACTTCCGTTGATTCGTCATCCGAGCTACTTTGGTCGCACTCTACTATATGCACGTTGTGACGAATTGTTTTAGCAGTTTCTTTGCTTCGGCTTTCACAGGCCAAAGCCCTTTGGTGTAATTGTGCTAGCGTAAAAAATTAGATGCCTTCTAATCTTTCTTTTAAATAATATCGCAGACCATTAAAGGCTAATCCTGCTAGTTGTTTTTCTGCTAAATGAATTTAGAAGCATCGGTTTCTTGTATCCCGGAATCTCCGGATGTAATCATTAACCGATTCATCTTTTGCTTGTCGCAAGGCCACTAATTCTACTAAATCTAACTCATAGTCACTGAAAGGGAAATGTGCCCTTGGGCCATTTCTAAGTATTTTGGTGATCAAGTGCCAACACAAATGGTTTAAGTGTTAAACTATGCCAAATGGTGGAGGAAGTGCAAGATCAACACAAAGGTATGATTCTAGACTTAGTATATTGGTTTTTGTGTACTAACATATTTGTCTAAGTGTTAGAATCAGAGAAATCATAACTGGAAAAGACTTGGCTCGAGCAGCCAATACTCTGCTCAGTCTGGGTGCACCGGACTGTCCGGTGGTGCACCGGACAGTGTCCGGTGCGCTAGGCTGGCGTCTGATCAACTGGCTGCTCTCGGGTCTCGACGGCGGCGTACGACTATAAATCACCGGACTGTCCGGTGGTGCACCGGACAGTGTCCGGTGAGTCGGCTGCGGCGAAGTCACCGCTCTCGGGAACCAAGTCAACAGCGTACGACTATAATTCACCGGACTGTCCGGCGAGACACCGGACTGTCTAGTGAGCCAACGGTCGGGCGCGCCAACGGTCGGCCGCGCAATCCGCGCGTGACACGTGGCCGAGCTAACGGCTATATGGGGCACCGGACTGTCCGGTGTGCACCAGACAGTGTTCAGTGCGCCAACGGCTCTAAGTCTCCAACGGTCGACTGTGCCAGAATAGGAAAGAAATCCGCACCGGATAGTGTCCGGTGGTGCACCGGACTGTCCGATGCGCCAGTCGACAGAAGGCAAGAATTGCCTTCCTGGATTGCTCTCAACGGCTCCTAGCTGCCTTGGGGTTATAAAAGGGACCCCTAGGCGCATGGAGGAGGACACCAAGCATACTTTGAGCATCCTTGATCATTCACACTTCGTCTTTGCGCACTCATTTGTCATTCTTAGTGATTTGAGCTCCGTTCTAGTGAGAACTTAGTGACATTCATTTGAGCTCGAGTCTTGACCGTGTGTGTGCGTATTTGCTGTGGATTTGTGTGTGTTGCTTCCCTCTCTTACTCTAGTGCTTTCACTTTGATTCTTATTGTAAGGGCGAGAGACTCCAAGTTGTGGAGATTCCTCGCAAACGGGAAAGAGTAAAGAAAAGAAGAACATCGTGGTATTCAAGTTGATCACTGGATCACTTGAGAGGAGTTGAGTGCAACTCTCGTCCGTTGGGACGCCACAACGTGGAGTAGGCAAGTGTTGTACTTGGCCGAACCACGGGATAAATCCTCGTGTCTCTTGTGCTTGTTCTCACTGTGTCTATTGTGCTTCAAGAGCTCTCCTTAGCCACTTGATTTCATTGTGCTAACTCCTAATCAAGTTTTGTGGCTTGAAGTTTCAAGTTTTTACAGGATCACCTATTCACCCCCCTCTAGGTGCTCTCAATTGGTATCGGAGCCGTTCTCTTCAAGAAAGGGACTAATCGCCCGAAGGGATGGATCCTAAGGGAAAGGAAATGGTGATCAACGACAAGGAGAAGGAGTCCTTCATCAATGAGCCGAAAGACGACAAGCCCACTGACTCAGGCTCAAGTCATAAGAAGAAGGACGGGAAGAAGAAGAGGCGTATCAAGAAGATCGTCTACTACGACGACAGCGACGAATCTTCCTCTTCCCAAAAGGACGACGACGACGACGACTACGAGAAAAAGAAGACGGTTAACTCAAACTTTTCTTTTGATTACTCTCGTATTCCGCAAAGTTCCAATGCTCATTTGCTTTCCATTCCCCTCGGTAAACCTCCTCACTTTGATGGAGAGGACTATGGATTTTGGAGTCATAAAATGCGTAGCCACTTGTTCTCTCTCCATCCAAGTATTTGGGAGATAGTAGAAAATGGAATGCAATTTGATAGTACGGATAGTCCCATGTTCATCAATGAACAAATTCATAAAATGCACAAGCTACTACTATTCTTTTAGCGTCATTGTGCAGGGATGAATACCATAAGGTGAGCGGCTTGGATAACGCCAAGCAGATTTGGAACACCCTCAGGATCTCTCATGAGGGAAATGACGTCACCATGCTCACCAAGATGGAGTTGGTGGAGGGCAAACTTGGGAGGTTCGCGATGATCAGGGGGGAGGAGCCAACCCAAACGTACAACAGGCTCAAGACCCTCGTCAACAAAATAAGGAGCTATGGAAGCACGCGATGGACGGACCACGACGTCGTCCGCCTAATGCTAAGGTCTTTCACTGTCCTTGATCCACATCTTGTAAACTCTATTCGTGAGAATCCTAGGTACACCAAGATGTCGCCCGAAGAAATACTTGGAAAGTTCGTAAGTGGGTGAATGATGATCAAGGAGGCAAGATACATCGATGAGGCGTTAAATAGCCCAATCCATGAGCCTCAAGCCATTGCTCTCAAGGCAACAAGTAGCAAGGAGGCGCTACCTAGCAAGGTGGCGCAAGTTGAGGCGGCAGGGCTCAATGAGGAAGAAATGGCCCTCATCATCAAGCGCTTCAAGACGGCACTAAAGGGTCGCAAGGAGCATCCCAAAAAGAACAAGACAAAGGGAAAGCGCTCCTGCTTCAAGTGCAGTAAGGTTGGTCACTTTATTGCTAATTGTCCCGATAATGATAGTGACCAGGATCAAGAAAAGAAGAGGGAAAAGAAGAAGACTTACAAGAAGACGAAAGGCGAGGCACACCTTGGCAAAGAGTGGGACTCGGATTGTTCTTCGTCCGACTCCGACGACGAAGGACTCGCCGCCACCGCCTTCAACAAGTCATCCATCTTCCCCAACGAGCATCACACCTGCCTCATGGCAAGGGAAAAGAAGGTAAGCACTCGTAATACTGTTACTTACGCTTCTTCAAGTGATGATGAATCTAGTGATGATGAAGTAGACTATGCTAGTCTATTCAAAGGTTTAGATAGAACCAAAATTGATAAAGTCAATGAATTAATTGATGCTTTGAATGAGAAGAATAGATTGTTAGAAAAGCAAGAGGACCTTTTATATGAAGAGCATGATAAATTTGTTAGTGCGCAAAATTCTTTTGCTCTAGAAGTTAAAAGAAATGAAGTGCTTTCATGTGAATTGTCTACATGCCATGAATCTATCTCTAGCTTAAAAAGTATCAATGATGACTTGAGTGCTAAGTTAGAAATAGCTAATAAATCAACCTCTTGTGTAGAACATGTTATGATTTGCAATAGGTGTAAAGATTTTAATGTTGATGCTTGTAGTGAACACCTAGTTTCCATTTCTAAATTAAATGATGAAGTGGCTAGTCTAAATGCTCAACTTAAGACTAGCAAAGATGAATTTGATAAACTAAAATTTACAAGGGATGCCTACACTATTGGTAGACACCCCTCAATTAAGGATGGGCTTGGCTTTAAGAGGGAAGCCAAGAACTTAACAAGTCATAAGGCTCCCATTCCCGCTAAGGAGAAAGGGAAGGCTCCTATGACTAGTAGCAATCAAAAGAATCATGCCTTCATTTATAGCGATAGGAAATTCTCTAGAAATGTTTGTAGGAATTATTCTTATGATTCACATGCTATGACTGCTTTTAGTTCTTGTATGCATGGTAGAAATATGGCTATGAAAGATTCTAGAAATGTTCATTATGATAGGAGTTGTAATGTGTTCAACTCTCATGCCATGATTGCTTCGAGTTCAAACTTTAATGGTAGATCTAGGAAGAATGTTATGTCTCATGCTCCTAGAAAAGTATATAATGGATCTACCACTATCTTTCATGCTTGCAATGCTAAGTTTATTCTTTCATGTAAAAATAAAAAGGTGATTGCTAAAAAGGTGGGAGCCAAATGTAAGGGAGATAAAACTTGCATTTGGGTTCCTAAGACTATTGTCACTAACCTTGTAGGACCCAACAAGAGCTGGGTACCTAAGACCCAAGCCTAATTTGCCTTGCAGGTTTATGCATCTGGGGGATCAAGCTGGATTATCGACAGCGGATGCACAAACCACATGACGGGGGAGAAGAGAATGTTCACCTCCTACGTCAAGAATAAAGATTCCCAAGATTCAATCATATTCGGTGACGGGAATCAAGGCAAGATTAAAGGTTTAGGCAAGATAGCCATCTCAAATGAGCACTCTATCTCCAATGTATTTTTAGTAGAGTCACTAGGTTATAATCTTCTGTCGGTTAGTCAATTATGTAATATGGGATACAATTGCTTATTCACAAATGTAGATGTGTCTGTCTTTAGAAGGAGTGATGGTTCATTAGCTTGTAAGGGTGTACTAGACGACAAACTCTATTTAGTTGATTTTGCAAAGAAGGAGGCCGGTCTAGATGCATGCTTAATTGCTAAGACTAGCATGGGCTGGCTGTGGCATCGCCGTCTAGCACATGTGGGAATGAAGAACCTTCACAAACTTCTAAAGGGAGAACATGTATTAGGTCTAACAAATGTGTATTTCGAAAAAGATAGACCTTGTGCAGCTTGTCAAGCAGGTAAACAAGTGGGAAGTGCGCATCACAGCAAGAATGTGATGACCACATCAAGACCCATGGAGCTGCTGCATATGGACCTCTTCGGACCCGTCGCCTACCTTAGCATCGGGGGAAGTAAGTATGGTTTAGTAATTGTCGATGATTTTTCTAGCTTCACTTGGGTATTCTTTTTGCAGGATAAATCTAAAACCCAAGGGACCCTCAAGCGCTTCCTAAGGAGAGCTCAAAATGAGTTTGAGCTCAAGGTGAAGAAGATAAGGAGCGACAACGGATCTGAGTTCAAAAACCTTCAAGTGAAGGAGTACCTTGAGGAGGAAGGAATCAAGCACGAGTTCTCCGCTCCCTACACACCACAACAAAATGGTGTGGTAGAGAGGAAGAACTGGACGCTTATAGACATGGCGAGGACGACGCTTGGAAAATTCAAGATGCCCGAGCGGTTTTGGTCGGAAGCTGTGAACACGACTTGCCATGCCATAAACTGAGTCTACCTTCATCGCCTCCTCAAGAAGACGTCATACGAGCTACTAACCGGTAACAAACCCAACGTTTCGTATTTTCGAGTTTTTGGGAGTAAATGCTACATTCTGGTGAAGAAAGGTAGAAATTCAAAATTTGCTCCCAAAGCTGTAGAAGGGTTTTTGTTAGGTTATGACTCAAATACAAAGGCGTATAGAGTCTTTAACAAATCATCGGGTTTGGTTGAAGTCTCTAGCGACGTTGTATTTGATGAGACTAATGGCTCTCCAAGAGAGCAAGTTGAGCTTGATGATGTAGATGAGGATGATGTTCCAACAGACGCGATTCGTACCATGGCGATTAGAGACGTGCGACCGCAGGAACACAAGGAACAAGATCAGCCTTTTTCCTCAACAATGGTGCAACCCCCAACTCAAGATGATGAACAGGTCCCTCAAGAAGAGGCATGTGATCAAAGGGGAGCACAAGATGTCCAAGTTGAAGAGGAAGAAGCACCACAGGCCCCTCCAACTCAAGTTCGAGCGATGATTCAAAGGAACCATCCCGTCGACCAGATTTTGGGTGACTTTAGCAAGGGAGTAACCACTCGCTCTAGATTAGCTAATTTCTGTGAGCATTACTCTTTTGTCTCTTCTATTGAGCCTTTCAGGGTAGAAGAGGCCTTGCAAGATCCGGACTGGGTGTTGGCCATGCAGGAAGAGCTCAACAACTTCAAGAGAAATGAACTTTGGACACTGGTGCCATGTCCCAAGCAAAATATTGTGGGAACCAAGTGGGTGTTCTGCAACAAACAGGACGAGCACGGGGTGGTGACAAGGAACAAAGCTCGACTTGTGGCAAAAGGTTATGCCCAAGTCGTAGGTTTGGACTTTGAGGAGACTTTCTCTCCTGTGGCTAGGCTAGAGTCGATTCGTATATTGTTAGCCTATGCCGCTCACCATTCTTTCAGGTTGTTCCAAATGGACGTGAAGAGCGCTTTCCTCAATGGGCCAATCAAGGAGGAGGTGTACGTAGAGCAACCCCCTGGCTTTGAGGATGAACGGTACCCCGACCATGTGTGTAAGCTCTCTAAGGCGCTCTATGGACTTAAGCAAGCCCCAAGAGCATGGTATGAATGCCTTAGAGACTTTTTAATTGCAAATGCTTTCAAGGTTGGGAAAGCCGATCCAACTCTTTTCACTAAGACTTGTGACGGTGATCTATTTGTGTGCCAAATATATGTTGATGACATAATATTTGGTTCTACTAACCAAAAGTCTTGTGAAGAGTTTAGTAGGGTGATGACTCAAAAATTTGAGATGTCGATGATGGGCGAGTTGAACTACTTCCTTGGGTTCCAAGTGAAGCAACTCAAGGATGGCACTTTCATCTCCCAAACGAAGTATACGCAAGACTTGCTCAAGCGGTTTGGGATGAAGGACGCCAAGCCCGCGAAGACTCCAATGGGAACTGACGGACACGTCGACCTCAACAAAGGAGGTAAGTCCGTTGATCAAAAAGCATACCGATCCATGATAGGTTCCTTGCTTTACTTATGTGCTAGTAGACCGGATATTATGCTTAGTGTATGCATGTGTGCTAGATTTCAATCCGATCCAAGGGAGTGTCACTTAGTGGCCGTAAAGCGAATTCTTAGATATTTAGTCGCTACGCCTTGCTTCAAGATCTGGTATCCAAAGGGGTCTACCTTTGACTTAATTGGATATTCAGACTCTGATTATGTTGGATGTAAGGTCGATAGGAAGAGTACATCAGGCACGTGCCAATTTATAGGAAGGTCCCTGGTGTCGTGGAGTTCTAAGAAACAAACCTCCGTTGCCCTATCCACCGCTGAGGCCGAGTACGTTGCCGCAGGACAGTGTTGCGCGCAACTACTTTGGATGAGGCAAACCCTCAGGGACTTTGGCTACAATCTGAACAAAGTCCCACTCCTATGTGACAATGAGAGTGCTATCCGCATGGCGGACAATCCTGTTGAACACAGCCGCACAAAGCACATAGACATCCGGCATCATTTTTTGAGAGACCACCAGCAAAAGGGAGATATCGAAGTGTTTTATATTAGCACCGAGAACCAGCTAGCCGATATCTTTACCAAGCCTTTAGATGAGAAGACCTTTTGCAGGCTGCGTAGTGAGCTAAATGTCTTAGATTCGTGGAACTTGGATTGATGTGTAGCATACATGTGTCTTATGCTTTGATCATGTTCCTTTATGCATTTTATTGCTTACTTATGGTGCTCAAGTTGTGCAAAGGATCCCCGGACCTCACAAGTCCATGTGTGAATGATGCACATACTTAGAGGGAGAAATGCTACAACTTGACCCTTTAAGACTAACCGTGTGCTTGAGTTTTCTTAATTTAGTCTCAAAGGTGGATTGAAAGGGAAAGGTGAACTTGGACCATGCAAGACTTCCACTGCACTCCGATGAGAGGGTAACTTACTCCAAGTTCATCTCAATACCCTTATTGTCTTTTTACTCTTATTTGAATATTTTGGTGAGGCAGTGGGGTTTTAGGGCCAAGATTGATCCCGTTTTGGTGCTTGATGCCAAAGGGGGAAAAAATAAGGCCAAAGCAAGAAATGGATCAGCTACCACTTGAGAATTTTGAAAATAATAGAATTAGAGCTTTTGGTTTGTCAAAATACTCTTATTGTCTATTATTGTCAAATGTTGGTCTCTTGTTGGGATAATGGTTGATTATGGGAAAAGGGGGAGTTTTTGAATCTTTGATCAATTTCTCTTGGAATACCTCTCTCTATGCCTGTTGGGGACTTGTTCTCAAATGCTTTGAATTAAGAACAAGGCAACATAGAAAATGTTAAGCGGAAAAGTCCTTCGTCCTTCGAAGCATTATTTCCCTTAGGATATAATGATTTTCGGACGAAGGTTATGAGGGATATACCTTCATAAATACACTATACAGTGACGAAGGAAGAATCATAAGGAATATGAAGGATAACATAGACAATTGCATATTATTATTAACTTATTTTTGCATTATTATTACGTAGAAACAGAAATAACATCGAATTACAAATGTACCTTCAGCTTGAAGGAGATGAAAGTACAAGCGTGACGCAAAAGTGAATGCCAGAATCCACGTGAACAGTACGGGAGTACTGTTCACCTATTTATAGGCACGGGACACAGCCCATACAAAATTACATTCATGCCCTTTACACTTGGTAGTAATTCTATAGTAATCCACCGAGGTCCGAATAGCCTTTTCATCTTTAAGTCGGTTTCTTTTTCCGCTATCACGCCGAAGCTTTCCCGCTCACATCTTCGGCGTTGTATCAACCTTCGTATTACTTGGACTTCTCCTACTGTGATATCGACTCGAGTCCGAAGATACCTGTTCACACATTATACTCCAGAAACACTGTTAAATCCTGTTTTTGAGGACCTTCGGATGCCGAAGGCCCCCAACAATCAGTGGTGGCCCTTAGGGTGGGGCAGAGGGGCGGTCGCCCCGGGCCCCTGAATTTATAGGGCCCCATTCTAGTCATGTGATCCAATAGCCTATCAACAAAATAATGAATATCTAAATATGTTGGAAGAAAATTTCAAGGCGATACTATAATATATATCCTTCTATTTACTTATTATTTGATATAAATATTTTTAGATGTATTTTAAGTGTTTAACTAGTAACATTTATATATTAAAAATAATTTGAAGGGTCTCTATTTGAAACATTGTCCCGGGCCCCTAAAATGTTAGGGCCGCCACTGCCAACAATAGCCCCTCGCAATATTAATTTGTTAAAATAATAAATTTAGATTGCGACATGGATGAAGGCTTTAAGCCGAAGGTCCGAAAAACACCTTCCCTTTGCTAGAATAGCAACATTCACTGACAAGCGGGGTCTTTCAATTTTCAACGCACTGGGTGTATAAATAAGATCATACTGCAAACTCATTTGGTACGCTCTCTTGCCATCTGCTCCCGCTCACTCAATTTTTAGCTCTTGCGCACCAAGATTTGCTTAGCTTTTTAAGTTTTTAAGCTTCGGCGTTGAAAACAGTTTTTTAGTGGTTCCGAAGATGTCTGAAGATAAGAAGGCTGCTCCCGAGATGAAGCTGAGTCTTTCTGAAGAGAAGAACCTGGGGTTTCTTATAGCAATGTCGAAGACCAACACAGAAAAAATTACCAAAGAGATTTTAGAAGGTTTGTCTGAAGATACTGATGACAGCGACAGTTATGACGTGGATAGTGGTGGTGAAGACTCCGAAGATCGCCCCTGGCGACCAAGCCATTCAGTTTTTGGCAAATCAGGTATCAAAGAAAATCATCTTGTCAACATGAGGGGAAGATACTTCCAGGATTTATCCATTGTGAGGGTTGACGAAGGAGAGAAAACTTGCCCGACCCCTGAGGAAAATGAAGTCGTAGTGTTCCGAAGCTTTTTGAAAGCTGGACTACGGTTTCCCCTGAGCAGCTTTGTCGTAGAAGTACTGAAAATGTTTGAAATCTATCTTCATCAACTTACCCCCGAAGCAATTATAAGGCTGAATATCTTCGTGTGGGCCGTGAGAAGCCAAGGTCTGGAACCTGATGCGAAAAGTTTCTGCAACATACACGAATTATCATACGAGACAAAACCCTGGGGTAAAGAACAGTATCACAATAATTTTGGCTGCTACAGTTTCGTTTCTCGGTCTGGGTCAAGCTGTCCCGTACCAACCTTTCGGAAGAGATGGCCCGGCGACTGGATGACAGAATGGTTTTATGTGAAGAATGACCTGGCAGTACGGGAAGATATTAAAGGTATAATTATGCGCCCTATTTGGCAAAGCTTCGGCCTGCGAAAGCCGAAGGTTGAAATGAATGATGCTGCCGAAGAATGCCGGAGAGCCTTCGGAGTTATTTGTTCTTTTATTGGAACAAGAGATTTGGTACAAGAACATATTGCCTTCTGAGTATGGCCGCTCGCGGAGAAATAGGAAATGCCGCAAGAAACCATAAAGGAGGCCGACGAAGGTGGACTTATCAGGCTGAAGTATACTTTCAAGTTCGGAGATAAATTCGTTGAGCCAGATGATGACTGGTTAAAGAGTATTGAAAATTTAAGTGATGAACTGCTTGGGGCTTATTCGAAAGCCGAAGATACTGCACTGTCAGCAGCCTTCGGAGGCCGAAAAAAGAAAAGGCTGAACCGGGTGTTTGATGCAATCGGGTTCGTCTACCCTGACTATCGTTATCCCATTCGAGGGCAGAAAAGAAAAAACACAACCTCTGCGAAAGAAGAAGCTGCAACTGCTCCTAGCGAGCCAGAACCGAAAAGAAAGAGGATAAATGTCCTCACACATCGGCCACGCTATATTGAACCTGCTTCGTTGCCTGAGTTCACCGGAGAAACTTCTTCGGCCACCGAAGCTGAAAAGCCAACCAAACCAACCTTGCTGCCAGAAGTCGCAGAAATGGCCGAAGCGCCAACAAAGATGGAATTGGAAGAACCAAAGATTTTGTTACCAGAAACCAAAGAGATGGCCGAAGTGCCATCCACAGAAAAAATGGAAGAAGTGAAAAAACCAACTGAGGAAAAAACATCAGAAGTTTTTAGTCCTACAGCAAATGTTGAGACAGTAAAAAATCAAAAGGTGTCAGCAGTGACTCCGAAAAGAAAGAGAATGGCTAATGTGCTAGATGTTCTGGAAACAATTAAATCTTCAAGCACACCTCCGAAGAAGACTGTTGCCATTCCCGAAGCGAAAACTGAAATTTCTGATACTAAAACTCCAGAGCAAGAAACTGAAGCCGAAGCTAGGTCCTCAGAGGCCACGAAGATAAAATCCTTGGAAACCGAGGAAGAAAAAATAACAGAGCCAACTTTTGTTGAAGAAATCAGTGCTGCTGCCCCCGAAGCATCCCCCAAAGTCCCTGATTATATTGTTCGACATGCTTCGGGGAAAAAGTTGTCTGACAAAGAAAAGCAAGAAGCCCAGTTTTACGCCCAAAAACTAAAATATCCAAAGGGGGCGTTGATATTCAACGGCAGCGGAGAAGAAGACTTCTTGTACTGTATCCCTGACAGCAAGGAGATTTCTGTCTGCCGGGAGATGAGCAAGAGCTTCGGATTCCCAACACTAGAAGACGGACTCTCGGTGCTGTCGAAAGACGAGTTGGCCGACAGCTTGGCGTATAATAGTTTAAAGGTACAAAATTTGAGACCTTCGCATTGTTTCTTGAAAACAAAAAATTTTCATTTGCTTAGATTTATTAACACACACACATTCTTCTTTGTAGGGCCTTATACTTAGCAATGCCCTCAGGGCCCAAAAAGATGCCGAAGATGAAGGATGTGTGATGGCCCTGAGCAATCTTCGTTCCGAAGTAATTGAACTACGGAAGGAAGGTCTCGAAAAAGACAAAATATTGCATTCATTGATAAGCAGAATAAAAGAAGACGAAGTTACTTTTAAAGGTCAAGTTGAAGCTCAGAAACGTGAAATTGATGCTCTTCGAAAACAACTAGTCAGAGCTAGAGAAGAACGCATACTTGAAGAAACAAAGTGAGAACTTAGCGACCAATGGGCAAATCATTTAGAAGGAACTGTTGAAGAGTTTCGTGCGTCCAAGAAGAGATGCTATAACAAATCTATTGAATGTGTTAAGAAAATGAAAACTAGCTTCGCCAGCGTTGGCGCATTTTCGAGTGAGGAAAACTTTACGAGAGGCAACCCCGAAGGCCCCATTGAATGGATTAGCCACGAAGCTGAGGCCTTCGAAGAAATTTTAAATAGCCGCGGAGATATATGTGCTTTTTCGGGTGCCAGGGGAATTGCCACCATTTTGGAGAAAAAGGGCTGTGAGCATGTAAAGATTTTAGCGCAATCCGAAGCTACCTTGCCCTTCGAAGATACAAAGGATCCTTCAGCCGAAGCTAGCATGGTTGGAGGAAAATTTTTTACCGATGTCTGGGACAATGGTGGCCGAGAAATGGCCCGAGAAATTATCCAGAAAAGCGAAAAGGGCATCCACGACGCTAGAGAAGTAGCAGAGGCTGCTGAGAAAAGCGTGGAGCCCGAAGGGCAAATAGGTATTAACTAGTGGTTTTTATTGTGTTGTAATTTTTAATTTTAAACTTCGTTCGCAATTTGTAATAGCAATGTAGCTGTATCCTGTCCTCCCTCAGATCCTACTAAAGCGTCTCCGGGTCCTCCCCCGAAAGATGACGATGAAATTAAAAAGATGGCCGAAGCTATCATGGATCAAGTTGTCAATCAACTCCTGAACGAAGCTGCAGAAGTAGTACTTAGGGAAGACTAGGTGCTACTGTGAAAACATTTGAAATGTAATATGTGTGGTATCTTGTAACCCTGAATGTAATATATTTGCTTTTTATGGTTCAATTCTTTACGATGCATGAAACTTTACATACATACCGTTTTTGAGCCTTCGGCGAAAAAACACCTTCCCTTCTTTTCATGCTTCGTGAAGAAAAAAAACTTTTATGCATCACAACAATGTCCATAGTGCTCTGATGAAGAATATCCAAGCTTCGTGAAAACATTCTCCGAAGCTATACTCCGAAGATCAATATTGTATCTCCTTGTGACTTAGCACGATTTTCACTTTTTCAAAGCATTCTTCCGAAGATCAATATTGTGTCCCCTTCTTGTGCCATATGCAACATGATGTATGATGCTTATGCTATGCGAAATGATGTGATGATGTTATGTTATGCAGAATGATATTTGTCCCGAAGATACACACACATCCCCGCAATAAAACACAATCTTTTTATATCAGCGCTGACTTTTCGCTGTAAGCCTCCCTTAGGAGCTTCTTCGCCTTTTACTTCAGCGGTATCAGCGTTTATTTTTCACTGTAAGCTCTGCATTCCCTTAGGAACGACTTTGGAGCTTCTTCGCCTTTTACTTTCGGCGGTATCAGCGTTGAATTTTCGCTGTATGCTCTGCATTCCCTTTGGAACGACTTTGGAGCAGAAAACTTACACTGCGCTCCCTTTGGAACGACTTTTTGTGACTTCAGCAAACTTACTCTGCGTTCCTTAGAACGACTTTTTGTTGCTTCGAAGGATTTTTGATAATTCGAAGGTCCTCCTTGTTATCGCAAATCTTTAAGCTTCAGCAACTTAAGCCTGTGTAGAAGATATGTTTTCCTTGTGGCAAACAACAAAACTATCACTTGAAATTTAAAAAGTGTCCTTTATTACACGGAAAATAAAACTGAATAGAAAAGACTGCTGTCAAGGTAGGATATTTGTCAATAGATGTGCTTCGACTCTGGCACAGTGCTATTGACTGTGCGAGCTTCGGATTGTTCTCTAAAGTCCCTTTGATGTGGAGCATATTGGCCCCCTTCTGGCTGTTGACCTTGTTGCAGGGGTGGTGGAGGCGGAGGTTGTTGCCAGGAAGCTTGGGGTTGACTCGCCGAAGCAACAGAAACTGCAGGGTGATTGCCTACGTATTCTGGGATGTAAGGCAAATGGTACGAAGCAGTATGCATGACCTGCTTCGGCTGAGCTTGTTGTGCTGCAGCTTCGGCTATCTCCTTTTGCTTCTGGATGGTAACATGGCACATCCTGGTGGTATGGCCCTTGTTTTCACCACAGAACAAGCAAAATATTCTCCTTGGTTGATCTCCAAATCTTCCGCCGAAGCCCCTGGCGCCTCTGCCTCTTGGAGCTGGTGGCCGGAAGAAGCTTTGCTGTTGCCCCGAAGCCTGTGAGGAGCACTGCGGCCTGTGCTGCTGACTCCCCTTATCATCATTTTGAGTAGAGTTGTGAATTGACCTGACGTGCCTCGGATAGAATCTTCCTCCGAAGCCCCTGGTCATTTCAGAAAACCTGAAAGCCTCCTCCCTTCTTTGGCGAAAATCATTGTCGGCACGAATATACTCGTCCATCTTCTGAAGCAGCTTCTCCAAAGTTTGAGGAGGCTTCCTAGCAAAGTACTGAGCTGAAGGTCCAGGCCGAAGTCCCTTGATCATGGCCTCAATGACAATTTCGTTGGGCACCGTTGGTGCCTGCGCCCTCAAACGCAAGAACCTTCTGACATACGCCTGAAGGTATTCTTCGTGATCCTGAGTGCACTGGAACAGGGCCTGAGCAGTGACCGGCTTCGTCTGAAACCCTTGGAAGCTGGTTAACAACATGTCCTTCAGTTTTTGCCATGAAGTGATCGTTCCTGGTCGAAGGGAGGAATACCAGGTTTGAGCAACACTCCTGACAGCCATAACAAAAGACTTTGCCATGACTGCAACATTGCCACCATACGAAGATACTGTTGCTTCGTAGCTCATCAAAAACTGCTTCAGGTCTGAATGGCCGTCGAATATGGGAAGCTGGGGCGGCTTGTAGGACGAAGGCCAAGGTGTAGCCTGCAGCTCAGCGGACAGAGGAGAAGCATCATCAAAAACAAAATTTCCATGATGGAAATTGTCATACCAGTCATCTTCGTTGAGGAAATCCTCCTGATGAAGGTTTTGGTTCTGAGGCCTTCGGTTCTGCTCATCGTGAGTAAGATGGCGAACTTCTTCAGAAGCTTCGTCTATCTGCCTTTGCAGTTCAGCTAGCCTGGCCATCTTTTCCTTCTTCCTCTGCACCTGTTGATGAAGCATCTCCATGTCTCTGATCTCTTGGTCTAGCTCATCCTCTTGCGGTGTCGGGCTGACAGCCTTCCTCTTCTGGCTTCGGGCCTCCCGAAGAGAGAGAGTCTCCTGATTGGGGTCCAGCGGTTGTAGAGCTGCAGCCCCAGTTGTTGAAGCTTTCTTCGGTGCCATAGCGAAGGTTTATGATCGCCGAAGGTGTTAAAAAACTCAAAGGGTGGTAGTGAGTTCACCGGAGGTGGGCGCCAATGTTGGGGACTTGTTCTCAAATGCTTTGAATTAAGAACAAGGCAACATAGAAAATGTTAATCGGAAAAGTCCTTCGTCCTTCGAAGCATTATTTCCCTTAGGATATAATGATTTTCGGACGAAGGTTATGAGGGATATACCTTCATAAATACACTATACAGTGACGAAGGAAGAATCATAAGGAATATGAAGGATAACATAGACAATTGCATATTATTATTAACTTATTTTTGCATTATTATTACGTAGAAACAGAAATAACATCGAATTACAAATGTACCTTCAGCTTGAAGGAGATGAAAGTACAAGCGTGACGCAAAAGTGAATGCCAGAATCCGCGTGAACAGTACGGGGGTACTGTTCACCTATTTATAGGCACGGGACACAGCCCATACAAAATTACATTCATGCCCTTTACACTTGGTAGTAATTCTATAGTAATCCACCGAGGTCCGAATAGTCTTTTCATCTTTAAGTCGGTTTCTTTTTCCGCTATCACGCCGAAGCTTTCCCGCTCACATCTTCGGCATTGTATCAACCTTCGTATTACTTGGACTTCTCCTACTGTGATATCGACTCGAGTCCGAAGATACCTGTTCACACATTATACTCCAGAAACACTGTTAAATCCTGTTTTTGAGGACCTTCGGATGCCGAAGGCCTATCACGCCGAAGCTTTCCCGCTCACATCTTCGGCGTTGTATCAACCTTCGTATTACTTGGACTTCTCCTACTGTGATATCGACTCGAGTCCGAAGATACCTGTTCACACATTATACTCCAGAAACACTGTTAAATCCTGTTTTTGAGGACCTTCGGATGCCGAAGGCCCCCAACAATGCCTCAACAAGTGTGTTTGACTTAGAGATAGGAAATTGAGCTCGATTTGCAAAAACAAACCAAGTGGTGGCAAGGAATGATCCAAATATGCCAAATTTGAATCAAAACAAATTTGTGTTCTCATTTGCATTGATGTTGCACTTCTTTTAGTTGCTTTGTGTTGTGTTGGCATAAATCACCAAAAAGGGGGAGATTGAAAGGGAAATGTGCCCTTGGGCCATTTCTAAGTATTTTGGTGATCAAGTGCCAACACAAATGGTTTAAGTGTTAAACTATGCCAAATGGTGGAGGAAGTGCAAAATCAACACAAAGGTATGATTCTAGACTTAGTACATTGGTTTTTGTGTACTAACATATTTGTCTAAGTGTTAGAATCAGAGAAATCGCAATTGGAAAAGACTTGGCTCGAGCAGCCAATACTCTGCTCAGTCTGGGTGCACCGGACTGTCCGGTGGTGCACCGGACAGTGTCCGGTGTGCCAGGCTAGCGTCTAATCAACTAGCTGCTCTCGAGTCTCGACAGCGGCGTACGGCTATAAATCACCGGACTGTCCGGTGGTGCACCGGACAGTGTCCGGTGAGTCGTCTGCGGTGAAGTCGCCGCTCTTGGGAACCAAGTCAACAGCGTACGGCTATAATTCACCGGACTGTCCGGTGAGACACCGGATTGTCCGGTGAGCCAACGGTCAGGCGCGCCAACGGTCGGCCGCGCAATCCGCGTGTGACGCGTGGCCGAGCTAACGACTAGATGGGGGCACCGGACTGTCCGGTGTGCACCGGACAGTGTCCGGTGCGCCAATGGCTCCAAGTCTCCAACAGTCCGTTGTGCCAGAATAGGAAAGTAATCCGCACCGGACAGTGTCCGGTGGTGCACTGTCCGGTGCGCCAGTCGACAGAAGGCAAGAATTGCCTTCCTGGATTGCTCTCAATGGCTCCTAGCTACCTTGGGGCTATAAAAGGGACCCCTAGGCGCATGGAGGAGGACACCAAGCATACTTTGAGCATCCTTGATCATTCACACTTCGTCTTTGCGCACTCGTTTGTCATTCTTAGTGATTTGAGCTTCGTTCTAGTGAGAACTTAGTGACATTCATTTGAGCTCGAGTCTTAACCGTGTGTGTGCGTATTTGCTGTGGATTTGTGTGTGTTGCTTCCCTCCCTTACTCTAGTGCTTTCACTTTGATTCTTATTGTAAGGGCGAGAGACTCCAAGTTGTGGAGATTCCTCGCAAACGGGAAAGAGTAAAGAAAAGAAGAACACCGTGGTATTCAAGTTGATCACTGGATCACTTGAGAGGAGTTGAGTGCAACTCTCGTCCGTTGGGACGCTACAACGTGGAGTAGACAAGTGTTGTACTTGGCCGAACCACGGGATAAATCCTCGTGTCTCTTGTGCTTGTTCTCACTGTGTCTATTGTGCTTCAAGAGCTCTCCTTAGCCACTTGATTTCATTGTGCTAATTCCTAATCAAGTTTTGTGGCTTGAAGTTTCAAGTTTTTACAGGATCACCTATTCACCCCCCCTCTAGGTGCTCTCAGTCACCGGAGAAAAAGTGATCATAGAATTTTTGTTCTAAATCCCCCCATGACAAATAGAATTAGGGGGTAAAGTGGCGTACCATGCGAACGCGGTTCCTGTTAAGGACAACGAAAATAAACGCACGCGAAATGCTTCTGTGTCGGCCAATTCTCCTAATTGTGCTAAGAACTGGCCTATGTCTTCACGCGTGCTTTTTCCTTGGTCATTCGAAATTTTTGCAAATTCGGGTATCTTGGTTCCCTATGGGTATGGGTGGTGACCAAATTGGCTATCATAAGGTTTCCGATATGATTGCCCCCTAGGGACCATGCTTACTCTGAGCTTATCTCGGAACTCCCCAGCTATTTCTTCCCTTACTATATCAATGGCAGTCGGTGCGAGATGTAACATCCCAAAATCCTAACTTTGGAATTTCATAAAAGTTTGTTCAAAATATTCGAGTTAAAGTTTGGAAATGGGATTCAACTTGAAACTAGAAAAACAAATGAATGAAGATTTTATTAGCTTAGTGAATATTTCTTGGAAATAAGTAAATGGCAATATTATATATATATATATATATATATTTTATCAAAGATAGATTTGAGTCTCAAAACTAAAAGCCAAAGTTGAAAATCTTTTAATAAACGTAAAGATTTCTAATCTAGGATGAGTGAAATATTCTTCTCTCTCTCTCATAAATTAGGCATCGATATTATTCAAATAATAAAATAAATAATATCATCACATCATGTAGGGATTATTTTGTTTGTCAAACTCAGGATTGAATTTGTTTGAATATTGGAATTGAAACTTGAAATAAAATGAAATAGGGAAAGAAATAAGAAAACATGAAAAAAAAGAAAACAACTCATCTTGGGCCGATTTCACCTGTCTTGGCCCACTTACGCCCGCATACCTCGTCACTGTCATACGGGGCCCGCTCCATCGTTCGATCGCTCGCACATTAGATGGCCGCGCCTGGTGAGCACACACGATGACATCTGGGTCCCACTAGCCATGGCCTTCATCCCGCGTCGGACTCCTTGCGGCGCGCAACAGATGCCGGTGAACACGGGGCGGCTTGGTTGGTTGATCCTCACCCTGGGAATATAAAACCCAGCTCCTTGAGACTCTCTTGGCCGCCCTCCATCGTTGACCAGTGTGTAGTTTCCGTGGAATCCGAGCAGGCGGCGAGGATCGAGAGGGAGAGAGAGAAAGTGCCGTCTGTCGCCATGGCCCGTCCTCGCCGATGTCGGTGGCTCGACCCAAGAGCGAAACCAGTGGGGAGCGCAGGACTCGGGGATGATGTACGGTGCATGCCGTGGGGGGGCTAGGATGTCTAGGCCATCGACAATTTCACGACGGGCATGTGATTTCGCCGCTACTCGTTGCCAGGCTCCATGCTGCTCGATTTCTGGTAAGTCAGCTCCTACCGAGTTCCTTGTGATCTCCATTTCGTTGTGATCTCGTTGGTCTAAATAAGTGAACGCAAGGGCTCGGGGGAGCGCGCGTCAGCGATGGCCTCCGCCGTGACCCTGTACAGCGCCGTCGCACGGGGGTAGAAGATGGGCCCGTGATCGTTGATCACGTAATAAACGGATAAGATTAGATCTTGACTTGGAGCATTGGCGACCGTTGGATCTCGGAATTGCGGCTATGATCGAATCCTGGCCATACCCCTTCGAGTCATTAAATCGGGGCCATGAATTCTGGATCTGACGGCTAGGGTTGAGCGCAGATATGTAACTCGTTTGGATCTAATCGGTGCCATTCGTTTCTAATCGGACGACCAGATCTGGCCGATACCCCTTCGGCCTGCACTTTTTGCAGTGAAGCCCTTATATCTTTTAGAAAATAACCCGCCGTCCACCTAGGTAGCGGCCTGTGTCTGGGGTACTTTTGCGAGTTAGACCCCGCCTTCTCTGGTAATTGGCGCCCGGTTCAGAGAGTTGGAAAAATCAGAAAATAGATATAGAAATGGATTTTTAAATATAGAAATAAATGCTAGAATTGGTTTAATTTATAGAAACTTCATATGAAGTCCAAATTAATCCATTCCAATTCCTATGGTTTTGTAATATTATTGTCTATCATATAATACCACTGTTTTCACATGAAAGTCACATTAAAATTTATATCCTAATTAATCTTATATCAAATACATAAAACCTTAGAAAAGTCATAACTCCTTCGTTTTAACTCCGATTTGATCCGTTCAAGTTGCGTTAGTCTCGTACAAGCACGTAGATTATTATTACGCAGTTTATTCTTATGTTTGGTGTGATGTTAATTTTTCCCTATACCATGTTTGTCTATATTGCTACGTTTAGCAGTGAGGACACGTGTCACTTGAAGAGCAAGTTGGTACCTGGAATCTCAAGTGCCAGGCAAGTTGTGCCCTTGATCACTTCTTTTTACCCACTCATGTTCTAATTAATCATAATGATCTGCATAGGTTAATTTTGATGGGACCCAATAGGTTACCTTAGTTTGTCTATCTTTATACCTTGTTTACCACTGAACTTTCTGGGTAGTACTTGCTAGTGCTATATGTGGTTTTGGGTATGGAGATACACTATTCATGATTACACATTTGTTATCAGTTGTTATTTATTGTTCATGATAAGATCATTATGTTAATTGGAACATGGAGAACCACCTGGGAAAATAGTGCTACCACAAGGGTTTAATGGGACGCCCTTGGCTGATTAATTAGGAAAGCTAGTGGAAGACTACCTTACCCGAAAGGGGCAAGGGCAGTAGGGGAGTGGTCAGTGTAGGGAGGCCCTCGGGAGGATTTTGCTGCGATGGCGGTCCTGCAAGGGATTCCTGCATTGGAACTTCCTATAAACTGTAGCGGGTTTTCTGAAGCTAGTGGAACTTTGTAAAGGCCTCGTAGTGTTACCCTGCCTCGCCTCCTCGGTAGAGGTGTATGGGATTGGCCGTCTCTTGGCAGATGGGTAACACGACTTGTGGGTAAAGATGCGCAACCTCTGCAGAGTGTAAAACTGGTATACTAGCCGTGCTCACGGTCAAGAGCAGCTCGGACACTCACATGATTAAATTATGGAACTAAATTCAATTTGTCATATGCATTGCATTGCAGGTGAGGTTGATACTTTTGTTCTACTAATTAATTGGGTTGGTATTTACTTATACTTAGTAACTGCTAATAAAATTTTGACCAACTTTAAAAGCAATGCTCAGCTCTAACCATCCTCTTTGGTAAGCCTTACACTTCACGTGAGCTCCCACCTTTGGCGAGTTCATGCACATTATTCCCCACAACTTGTTGAGCGATAAACGTATGTGAGCTCACTCTTGCTGTCTCACACCCCCCACAGGTCAAGAACAGGTACCACAGGATGAGGCGCTTGGAGGATGTTGTGATGTGTTCGTGAGAGGTCTAGGCCGTCGTCTCCCAGTCAACTTTGGGTTGCTGGACCGTTGTCTCCTTATTATGTAATTATTTATTTTGTATAGAACTCCTGTTATATATAAATATGTGACATTCGATCCTGTGCCACTATACATCATATGTGTGAGACTTGGTCCCAGCATTCCTGGTGTTTATGTTCGCGCCCGGGTCTTGGTGCCCCGAAACCCGGGTGTGACACGAGACCACCAGCTCTCTGGTCAAACATTGGTGGGATTGGCTGGATATTAGCTTGTTGTCTTCCCCCCCATTGGTTTGAGCTAGGTGGCGTATTGCCATTTACCCTATATGACTCATAGGATTGATCGTTTCTTTCTGGCCTTCTAGGCGGGGCCGGAAAGCTTTCCTGGGCTCTGGATTTTGTATTAATGGGCTGATGCATTGTATAGTGTGATGGGAAGTGTTGCTGGGATAGGTGAGGATTTAGGTAACAATCCTCCTCAAAAAGCTCATGCGCAGACTGTCCGGACATGTACCCGGACCGTCCGTGATTACATGCAGACCGTCCATCGCTGTATGCGGACGGTCCGACTAGGTAGTTTAAATTTTGCGCAATACGATGTGGCTCGGGCGCATGTGTTGGTAATTCATTAAAAATGGGCCCGGTCATTGCGAGCCCGGACGGTCCGCGCTCATGTGCGGGCGGTCCGGGCATGTGCAGATCGGCTGATTTACTGCCGGTTTGCGGTTGCTCAGGGTATGTGTCCATCAGCATCCCATAAAGGGGTTGTGACTGGTCGTGACAACCTATAGCCGATGTGTTACATGTGTTTCCCCCTAATTCAACCTCGTGTGAAGGAAAATTTATAGTACTAGATTTATCAAATGCACGTACTAGTCTCCTATAATCATTTTGCATACCCCCTATGATATTTTGCAATTGTTCTCGTTGTTCATCTACATAATTTCTAAGAGATTGTAGCTCTTTTGTATTACTTACATTGGGGATATCTGGTGTGGGTCGGAACGAAGCCGGATCCGTCGCCCGTTGTCGGATGACTTTGTTGTTCCTGTCCACCTTGAAGTCGGCCAGGAACTTCGTCTTTGCTTCTTGGATCAGCTGCTCCTAGCGCTCCTCGAACATGAGCTGTTCTTCAGCCGGTAAGGTTTCCCATGTCGGCGTGATGATATTGCTGGTGGAAACTTCAGAGCTATCCTTTGAACCGGCCATTGAGGGCCGATTTAATAGGTCTATATGTGTTGTCCCCAGCGGAGTTGCCAAAAAGTATGTTCACACCTTTTTAGGGCGCCAATCACTCAACAAGAACCAGCAGCGGTGCTCTCTGGTTAGGCGCGGACGATCTACGGCACAGGGCCGGACGGTCCGCGACCTGGCAGAGCCTAGGGTTCCCTGCCTGACGGCCGGAATGTCCGCGCCCTAGGGCCGGACGGTCCGCGCGTGCGCAGGGGCGACGGAGGATCGCCGGCGGCGCCTGAATCTCGCTCCCGGGAGGGACCCCATCGGGGAGGAGACATCCTAGGTGATGTCTAGGCTCGGGTAGACCGACCTAGACTCCTCTAATCGACGTGGAGTCGAGGAGAAGCGGAGGATTTGGGGATTGGAAGACTAAACCTAAACTAGACTAGAACTACTCCTAGGATAAAATGTAAATTGTATTGATTGAAGGTTCGATTGATTGATTAAATCGGTCGTATTCCTCTGCTTTTATAGAGGAGGAGGGCTGGACCCGTTTCCAACAAAATTCCAAGCTTATCCTGAGATTTTCGCCAATAAACATAGCAAGAAACTCGAAACCCTAATCTGTTCTGCACTTGCGCGGACCATCCAGCCCACAGGCGCGGATTGTCCGGACCGCGGACTGTCCGGCTTCAGGGCCGGACCGTTCGTGCTCAATTTAGTGCTCAATAGATCCATTAGATTATGATCCAACCATAGATACAACCATGGTTAGTTAGAGGTTTTTTATAAAGATTATTGAGCTGCTGGTGGAAAAGTTTAAGTGTTTAATGTGACCTACGGTTGGATCATGACCTAATGGATCAGATTGTTTGCTTGCACGCTTGCACAGAAGGACTGCTTGTATAGCAGTCGTTGCCCGTAACTGAAGCCATGAGTTTATCATATTGTAAGAATTGACGTCCATTTTTATGATTCTAACTAGAACTCTAACCCTATAACTACGTTAGTTAATCTAGTTGTAATCTGATAGACTTTATACCAGCCATATATATAAATATGAACTGTTGGTCTTAATAAAGGACACAATCTTTCGAGTAAATCTTTCATAGTATCCAGATTCATATTTCAAAGATGTCTAGCGAGAAAGAGAGAAGGTGACAACATCATCATCTTTCCGTAGGCCATAAACTTACCTAGGACAACTGGATCTAGTGAAAGACGCAATTCATCACCGATCTTCGTTGCATGCAGCTCATGTACCTTGACGAGAATATCATCATAACGTCGGTTGGGATCATCGTCACAACTGATACCAAGAATGAAAAGTAGGGGTGTGTTTGGTTAGCGGGTTGTCGCGGGTTGGAATGGGTTCAACCCACAACAACTCGTGTTTGGTTTAAAAGGCTCACGGGTTAGGTTGATTCTGGGTCAAAATACTTATTGAAAATGTGTGTTCTAATGATTCCTCAAAAACAAACGAACCATTTCGACCCACTTCCTCTCCACTCTCTTGTGAAAGGGAAATATGGTTAACATTTTCCCACAATTAATTTTGGTGGTTTAATTCCCAACACAAATATATGGACTAACTAGTTTGCTCTAGAATACATGTTCTACAAGTGCATAAAGGTTCAACACAAACCAATAAATATTCAAGTTTGGGTTCAAATACAAAGGAGCAAAAGGAACTTGAGTGTGCTGAGGAACGGCGCACCGGACAGTGTCCAGTGCACCAGGACCGTACAGCTCAAACCAGGCACTCTCGGATTTCTCTAGGTGCGCTCCGCTATAATTTACCAGACTATCTAGTGTGCCAGCGGAGCAACGACTCCTTCGCGCAACGGTCGACTGCAAAAGCTGAAGAATCAAATGAACAGTGAAGAACAGTGCTGAAAGTCGCCTAGAGGGGGTAAATAGGGCAAAACTGAAATTTACAAAGTTAATCACAACTATAAGCCGGGTTAGCGTTAGAAATGTAATCGAGTCTGAGAGAGAGGATGACAAACAAATCGCAAGCAAATAAGGAATGAGACACAAGGATTTGTTTTACCGAGGTTCGGTTCTTGCAAACCTACTCCCTGTTGAGGTGGTCACAAAGACCGGGTCTCTTTCAACCCTTTCCCTCTCTCAAACGGTCACTTAGACCGAGTGAGCTTCTCTTCTCAATCACACGGGACACAAAGTCCCCGCAAGGACCACCACACAATTGGTGTCTCTTGCTTAGGTTACAAGTGAGTGATTCACAAGAAGGAATGAGAAAGAAAAGAAGCAATCCAAGCGTGAAAGGGAATTAGGCTTACACCTAGTCCCTAATTAATTTTGGTGGTTGAATTGCCCAACACAAATAATTGGACTAACTTGTTTGCCCAAGTGTATAGATTATACAGATGTAAGAGGTTCACACTCAGACAATAAAAAGATCAAGTTTTGGATTCAACAAAGGAGCAAAGAGACAACCGAAGGCACCTCTGGTCTGGAGGCACCGGACAGTGTCCGGTGCACCAGAGGACTCCAACTTGAACTCGCCACCTTCGGGAATTTCTCAAGCCGCCCCGCTATAATTCACCGGACTGTCCGGTGTACACCAGACAGTGTCCGGTGCTCCATGGAAGCGCGGCCTCCGCAACTCGCCAGCCTCGGGATCGCGCAGCAGCCGCTTCGCTATAATTCACCGGACATGTCCGGTGTGCACCGGACTGTCCGGTGTAACCACGGAGCAACGGCTATTTCGGCGCCAACGGCTACCTGCGGCGCATTTAATGCGCGCTCTGCGCGCGCAGAAGTCAGGCGCGCCCATACTGGCGCACCGGACAATGAACAGGAGATGTCCGGTGTGCACCGGACATCACGGCGGGCCCAGAAATCAGAAGCTACAACGGTCAGAATCCAACGACATTGATGACGTGGCGGGGGCACCGGACATGTCCGGTGTGCACCGGACTGTCCGGTGCGCCATCGAGCAGACAGCCTCCCAACGGCCACTTTTGGTGGTTGGGGCTATAAATACCCCAACCACCCCCACATTCATTGTATCCAAGTTTTCCAGCTTCCAACCACTTTACAAGAGCTAGCATTCATTGCAAAGCACACCAAAAGAGATCAAATCCTCTCCCAACTCCACACAAAGCCCTAGTGACTAGAGAGAGTGATTTGTAGTGTTCATTTGAGCTCTTGCGCTTGGATCGCTTCTTTTTCTTTGGCATTCTTTCTTGTGATCAAACACTCACTTGTAATTGAGGCAAGAGACACCAATTGTGTGGTGGTCCTTGCGGGAAGTTTGATTCCCAAGTGATTTGAGAAAGAGAAGCTCACTCGGTCCGAGGGACCGTTTGAGAGAGGCAAGGGTTGAAAGAGACCCGGCCTTTGTGGCCTCCTCAACGGGGAGTAGGTTTGAGAGAACCGAACCTCGGTAAAACAAATCCGCGTGTCTCACTTCATTATTCGCTTGCGATTTGTTTTGCACCCTTTCTCGCGGACTCTATTATATTTCTAACACTAACCCGGTTTGTAGTTGTGATTATTTTTGAGATTTTCAGTTTCGCCCTATTCACCCCCCCTCTAGGCGACTTTCAATTGGTATCAGAGCCCGGTGCTTCATTAGAGCTTAACCGCTCGAAGTGATGTCGGGAGATCACACCAAGAGGGAGATGGAGACCGGCGACAAGCCCACTACAAGCCAAGGGAGCACTTCATCGGAAGAGTCTCGCACCAAGAGGAGGGAGAAGAAGAAGGACTCCTCCAAACGGAAGGAGAAAAGATCTTCCTCTTCCCACCACAAAGAGAAGAAGGAAAAATCCTCTTCTCACAAGTCGCATCGGAAAGGCGACAAGCACAAGAGGATGAGGAAGGTGGTCTACTACGAGACCGACACTTCATCAACATCCACCTCCGACTCCGATGCACCGTCCGTAACTTCTAAGCACCAAGAGCGCAAGAAGTTTAGTAAGATCCCCTTACACTATCCCCGTACATCTAGACATACTCCATTACTTTTCGTTCCATTAGGCAAACCGCCAACTTTTGATGGCGAAGATTATGCTAGGTGGAGTGATTTAATGAAATTTCATCTAACCTCACTCCACAAAAGTATATGGAATGTTGTTGAGTTTGGAGCACAGGTACCATCAATAGGGGATGAGGATTATGATACGGACGAAGTGGCCCAAATCGAGCACTTCAACTCCCAAGCCACAACCATTCTCCTCGCCTCTCTAAGCAAGGAGGAATACAACAAAGTGCAAGGGTTGAAGAATGCAAAGGAGATTTGGGACCTACTCAAGACGGCGCACGAGGGTGATGAACTCACCAAGATCACCAAGCGGGAAACGATCGAGGGGGAGCTCGGTCGCTTTCGTCTTCGCTAAGGGGAGGAGCCACAAGATATGTACAACCGGCTCAAAACCTTGGTGAACCAAGTGCGCAACCTCGGGAGCAAAAAGTGGGACGACCACGAAGTGGTTAAGGTTATTTTAAGAGCTCTTATTTTCCTTAACCCTACTCAAGTCCAATTAATTCGTGGTAATCCTAGATATCCACTAATGACCCCCGAGGAAGTTATCGGGAATTTTGTGAGCTTTGAATGCATGATTAAGGGCTCAAAGAAGATCAACGAGCTTGACGAACCTTCCACATCCGAGGCGCAACCGGTGGCCTTCAAAGCAACGGAGGAGAAGAAGGAGGAGTCTACACCAAGTAGACAACCAATTGACGCCTCCAAGCTCGACAATGAGGAGATGGCCTTAATCATCAAAAGCTTTCGGCAAATCCTCAAGCAACGGAAGGGGAAGGATTACAAATCCCGTTCCAAGAAGGTTTGCTACAAGTGTGGTAAGCCCGGTCACTTTATTGCTAAATGTCCATTATCAAGTGACAGTGACAGGGACAACGACAAGAAGGGCAAGAGAAGAGAAAAGAAGAGGTATCACAAGAAGAAGGGCGGCGATGCCCACGTGTGCCGCGAGTGGAACTCCGACGAAAGCTCCACCGACTCCTCCTCCGACGACGAGGACGCCGCCAACATCGCCGTCACCAAGGGACTCCTCTTCCCCAACGTCGGCCACAAGTGCCTCATGGCAAAGGACGGCAAAAGGAAGAAGGTTAAATCTAACTCCTCCACTAAATATGAATCTTCTAGTGATGATAATGCTAGTAGTGAGGAAGATAATTTGCATAACCTTTTTGCCAACCTTAACATGGAACAAAAAGAAAAATTAAATGAGCTAATTAGTGCTATCCATGAAAAGGATGATCTCTTGGACTCCCAAGAGGATTTCCTAATCAAGGAAAACAAGAAACATGTTAAGGTTAAAAACGCTTATGCTCTAGAGGTAGAAAAATGTGAAAAATTGTCTAGTGAGCTAAGCACTTGCCATGAGACCATTAACAACCTTAGAAATGAAAATGCTAGATTAATTGCTAAGGTTGATTCTCATGTTTGTATTGATTCAATTCCCAATCTTAAAAATGATAATGATGATGTGCTTGCTAAGATTAAGGAATTAAATGAGTCTCTTGCTAGCCTTAGAGTAGAAAATGAAAATTTGATTGCTAAGGCTAAAAATTTTGATGTTTGCAATACTATTATTTCCGACCTTAGAACTAAGAATGATATGTTACATGCTAAGGTTGTAGAACTAAAATCTTGCAAACCTTCTACATCTAATGTTGAGCATGTTTCTATTTGTACTAGATGTAGAGATGTTGATATCAATGCTATTCATGATCACATGGCTTTAATTAAACAACAAAATGATCATATAGCATTATTAGATGCAAAAATTGCCGAGCATAACTTAGAAAATGAAAATTTTAAATTTGCTAGAAGTATGCTCTATAATGGGAGAAGCCCTGTCATCAAGGATGGCATTGGCTACCAAAGGGGAGACAATGTCAAACTTAATGCCCCTCCTAAGAACTTGTCTAACTTTGTTAAGGGCAAGGCTCCCATGCCTCAAGATAACAAGGGTTACATTTTATACCCTGCCGGTTATCCTGAGAGCAAAATTAGGAAAATTCATTCTAGGAAGTCTCACTCTACCCCTAATCATGCTTTTATGTATAAGGGTGAGACATCTAGTTCTAGGCAACCAACCCGTGCCAAGTTGCCTAGAAAGAAAACTCCTAATGCATCAAATGATCATGCTATTTCATTTAAAACTTTTGATGCTTCTTATGTGCTTACTAGCAAATCCGGCAAGGTAGTTGCCAAATTTGTTGGGGGCAAACACAAGGGATCAAAGACTTGTGTTTGGGTACCCAAAGTTCTTGTTTCTAATGCTAAAGGACCCAAAACCGTTTGGGTACCTAAAGTCAAGAACTAAAATCGTTTTGTAGGTTTATGCATCCGGGGGTTCAAGTTGGATACTCGACAGCGGGTGCACAAACCACATGACAGGGGAGAAAAAGATGTTCTCCTCATATGAGAAAAACCAAGATCCCCATCGAGCCATCACATTCGGGGATGGAAATCAAGGTTTGGTCAAAGGATTGGGTAAAATTGCTATATCACCTGACCATACTATTTCCAATGTTTTTCTTGTAGATTCTTTAGATTACAATTTGCTTTCCATATCCCAATTATGTCAAATGGGCTACAACTATCTATTTACAGATATAGGTGTTACTGTCTTTAGAAGAAGTGATGATTCAATAGCATTTAAGGGAGTGTTAGAGGGTCAGCTATACTTGGTAGATTTTGATAGAGCTGAACTCGACACTTGCTTGGTTGCTAAGACTAACTTGGGTTGGCTCTGGCACCGCCGACTAGCCCATGTTGGAATGAAGAATCTTCACAAGCTTCTAAAGGGAGAACACATTTTAGGACTAACCAATGTTCATTTTGAGAAAGACAGGATTTGTAGCGCATGCCAAGCCGGGAAGCAAGTTGGCACTCATCATCCACACAAGAACATCATGACTAGTGACAGGCCACTAGAGCTCCTACACATAGACCTATTCGGCCCGATCGCTTACATAAGCATCGGCGGGAGTAAGTACTGTCTAGTTATTGTGGATGATTATTCTCGCTTCACTTGGGTGTTCTTTTTGCAGGACAAATCTCATACCCAAGAGACCTTAAAGGGATTCTTGAGACGGTCTCAAAATGAGTTCGGCTTAAGGATCAAGAAAATTAGAAGCGACAATGGGACGGAGTTCAAGAACTCTCAAATTGAAGGCTTCCTTGAGGAGGAGGGCATCAAGCATGAGTTCTCTTCTCCCTACACTCCACAACAAAATGGTGTAGTGGAGAGGAAGAATCGAACTCTATTGGACATGGCAAGAACCATGCTTGATGAGTACAAGACACCGGATCGGTTTTGGGCCGAAGCGGTCAACACCGCTTGCTACGCCATCAACCGGTTATATCTTCACCGAACCCTCAAGAAGACATCCTATGAACTCCTAACCGGTAAAAAGCCAAATATTTCATATTTTAGAGTTTTTGGTAGCAAATGTTTTATACTTGTTAAAAGAGGTAGAAAATCTAAATTTGCTCCTAAAACTGTAGAAGGCTTTTTACTAGGATATGACTCAAACACAAGGGCATATAGAGTCTTTAACAAGTCCTCAGGACTTGTTGAAGTTTCTTGTGACGTTGTGTTTGATGAGACTAACGGCTCTCAAGTAGAGCAAGTTGATCTTGATGAGATAGGTGAAGAACAGGCTCCATGCATAGCGCTAAGGAACATGTCCATTGGGGATGTGTGTCCTAAGGAATCCGAAGAGCCTCCACATGCACAAGATCAACCATCCTCCTCCATGCAAGCATCTCCACCAACTCAAATTGAGGATGAGGCTCAAGATGTTGAACAAGAAGATCAAGAAGATGAGCCACCTCAAAATGACGACAACGATCAAGGGGGAGATGCAAATGATGAAGACAAGGAGGATGAACAACCAAGGCCGCCACACCCAAGAGTCCACCAAGCAATACAACGAGATCACCCCGTCGACACCATCCTCGGCGACATTCATAAGGGGGTAACTACTCGATCTCGTGTTGCACATTTTTGTGAACATTACTCTTTTGTTTCCTCTATTGAGCCACACAGGGTAGAGGAAGCACTTCAAGATTCGGATTGGGTGATGGCGATGCAAGAGGAGCTCAACAATTTCACAAGAAATGAGGTATGGCATTTAGTTCCACGTCCTAATCAAAATGTTGTAGGAACCAAGTGGGTCTTCCTCAACAAGCAAGACGAGCATGGTGTGGTGACAAGGAACAAAGCTCGACTCGTGGCCAAGGGGTATTCACAAGTCGAAGGTTTGGACTTTGGTGAAACCTATGCACCCGTAGCTAGGCTTGAGTCAATTCACATATTATTGGCCTATGCTACTTACCATGGCTTCAAGCTTTATCAAATGGACGTGAAGAGTGCCTTCCTCAATGGACCAATCAAGGAGGAGGTCTATGTTGAGCAACCTCCCGGCTTTGAAGACAGTGAGTACCCTAACCATGTTTATAGGCTCTCTAAGGCGCTTTATGGGCTCAAGCAAGCCCCAAGAGCATGGTATGAATGCCTTAGAGATTTCCTTATTACAAATGGCTTCAAAGTCGGCAAAGCCGATCCTACTTTATTCACCAAAACACTTGATAATGATTTGTTTGTATGCCAAATTTATGTTGATGATATTATATTTGGGTCTACTAACAAATCTACATGTGAAGAATTTAGTAGGATCATGACACAGAAATTCGAGATGTCTATGATGGGGGAGTTGAAGTATTTTCTAGGATTTCAAGTCAAACAACTCCAAGAGGGCACATTCATTTGCCAAACAAAGTATACTCAAGACATTCTAAGCAAGTTTAGAATGAAGGATGCCAAGCCCATCAAGACTCCCATGGGAACAAATGGGCATCTCGACCTCGACACGGAAGGTAAGTCCGTGGATCAAAAGGTATACCGGTCGATGATTGGTTCATTGCTTTATTTATGTGCATCTCGACCGGACATTATGCTTTCCGTATGCATGTGTGCAAGATTCCAAGCCGACCCTAAGGAATCACACCTTACGGCCGTAAAACGAATCTTGAGATATTTGGCTTATACTCCTAAGTTTGGGCTTTGGTACCCTCGGGGATCCACTTTTGATTTGATTGGTTATTCGGATGCCGATTGGGCGGGGTGTAAGATTAATAGGAAGAGCACATCGGGGACTTGCCAGTTTTTGGGAAGATCCTTGGTGTCATGGGCTTCAAAGAAGCAAAATTCGGTCGCTCTTTCTACCGCCGAAGCCGAGTATATTGCCGCAGGCCATTGTTGCGCGCAATTGCTTTGGATGAGGCAAACCCTGCGGGACTATGGTTACAAATTAACCAAAGTTCCTCTTCTATGTGATAATGAGAGTGCAATCCGCATGGCGGATAATCCCGTTGAGCATAGCCGCACTAAACACATAGCCATTCGGTATCATTTTCTTCGGGATCACCAACAAAAGGGGGATATCAAGATTTCCTACATTAACACTAAAGATCAATTAGCCGATATCTTTACCAAGCCACTTGATGAACAATCTTTTACCAGACTTAGGCATGAGCTTAACATTCTTGATTCTAGGAATTTCTTTTGCTAAATTTGCACACATAGCTCATAAGAATACCTTTGATCATGTCTCTTTTATATGCTATGACTAATGTGTTTTCAAGTGTATTCCAAACCAAGTCATAGGTATATTGAAAGGGAATTGGAGTCTTCGGCGAAGACAAAGGCTTCCACTCCGCTCTACTACTCATCCTTCGCCGTCGCTCCGCATCACTCTCCAACGTTGGTATAATCTTCACTCATTTATGACCAAAGGAGGAGAAAGTACTTCTAAGGGCTCCAATCATTTCGTTTTTGGCGATTCATGCCAAAGGGGGAGAAAATATGAGTCCAAAGCAAAAGGACCGCACCACCACCCTAATTTTAAAATTGTCAATCGGATGAAAAATTTCAAAATTGGTATCTCTTTGTGCTCTAAAGGGGGAGCAAGTAGTATTTTCAAATATGATGTCTTAATACCCTCTTGAACTCTAAGAGGAGACTTTATTTGAGGGGGAGTTTTGTTTAGTCAAAGAAAAGCATTTGGAACAAAGGAAGAAAATTTCAAAACTTGAAAATGCTTTGCAAAATCTTATTCATTTACCTTTGACTATCTTGCAAAAGGACTTTGAAAAGAATTTACAAAAGAGTTTGCAAAAACAAAACTTTTGGTGCAAATATGGTCCAATATGTCAAAAACAAAGAAAACAATCCATGCGCATCATGTAAGTATTTATATTGGCTCAATTCCAAGCAACCTTTGCACCTACATTATGCAAACTAGTTCAATTATGCACTTCTATATTTGCTTTGGTTTGTGTTGGCATCAATCACCAAAAAGGGGGAGATTGAAAGGGAATTAGGCTTACACCTAGTCCCTAATTAATTTTGGTGGTTGAATTGCCCAACACAAATAATTGGACTAACTTGTTTGCCCAAGTGTATAGATTATACAGATGTAAGAGGTTCACACTCAGACAATAAAAAGATCAAGTTTTGGATTCAACAAAGGAGCAAAGAGGCAACCGAAGGCACCTCTGGTATGGAGGCACCGGACTGTCCGGTGTACACCGGACAGTGTCCAGTGCGCCACCGGACAGTGTCCGCTGCACCAGAGGACTCCAACTTGAACTCGCCACCTTCGGGAATTTCTCAAGCCGCCCCGCTATAATTCACCGGACTGTCCGGTGTACACCGGACAGTGTCCGGTGCTCCATGGAAGCGCGGCCTCCGCAACTCGCCAGCCTCGGGATCGCGCAGCAGCCGCTTCGCTATAATTCACCGGACATGTCCGGTGTGCACCGGACTGTCCGGTGTAACCACGGAGCAACGGCTATTTCGGCGCCAACGGCTACCTGCGGCGCATTTAATGCGCGCTCTGCGCGCGTAGAAGTCAGGCGCGCCCATACTGGCGCACCGGACAATGAACAGGAGATGTCCGGTGTGCACCGGACATCACGGCGGGCCCAGAAATCAGAAGCTACAACGGTCAGAATCCAACGACATTGATGACGTGGCGGGGGCACCGGACATGTCCGGTGTGCACCGGACTGTCCGGTGCGCCATCGAGCAGACAGCCTCCCAACGGCCACTTTTGGTGGTTGGGGCTATAAATACCCCAACCACCCCCACATTCATTGTATCCAAGTTTTCCAGCTTCCAACCACTTTACAAGAGCTAGCATTCATTGCAAAGCACACCAAAAGAGATCAAATCCTCTCCCAACTCCACACAAAGCCCTAGTGACTAGAGAGAGTGATTTGTAGTGTTCATTTGAGCTCTTGCGCTTGGATCGCTTCTTTTTCTTTGGCATTCTTTCTTGTGATCAAACACTCACTTGTAATTGAGGCAAGAGACACCAATTGTGTGGTGGTCCTTGCGGGAAGTTTGATTCCCAAGTGATTTGAGAAAGAGAAGCTCACTCGGTCCGAGGGACCGTTTGAGAGAGGGAAGGGTTGAAAGAGACCCGGCCTTTGTGGCCTCCTCAACGGGGAGTAGGTTTGAGAGAACCGAACCTCGGTAAAACAAATCCGCGTGTCTCACTTCATTATTCGCTTGCGATTTGTTTTGCACCCTTTCTCGCGGACTCTATTATATTTCTAACACTAACCCGGTTTGTAGTTGTGATTATTTTTGAGATTTTCAGTTTCGCCCTATTCACCCCCCCTCTAAGCGACTTTCAAAGCGCAAGAGCTCAAATGAACACAACAAATCTCTCTCTCTAATCACTAGAGCTTTGTGTGGAGTTGGGAGAGTATTTGATCTCTTTGGTGTGTCTTGTATTGAATGCTATAGCTCTTGTAAGGTGTAGAAGTGTAGAAACTTGGATGCAATTGAATGTGGGGTGGTTGGGGTATTTATAGCCCCAACCACCAAAATGTGGCCGTTGGAAGTCTGCTGTCGCATGGCGCACCGGACAGTCCGGTGCGCCACCGGACACTGTCTGGTGCGCCAGCCACGTCAGCCAGCCGTTGGGGTTCGACCGTTGGAGCTCTAACTTGTGGGGCCTCTGGGCTGTCCGATGGTGCATCGGATAGGTCCTGTAGACTGTCCGGTGCGCCTGCTGCGCGTGCTCTGACCTCTGCGCGCGTTGGCGCGCATTTAATGCGTTGCAGTCGACCGTTGCGCTTGAAGCAGCCGTTGCTCCGCTGGCACACCGGACAGTCTGGTGTGCCACTGGACACTGTCCGGTGCATACACCGGACGGTCCGGTGAATTATAGCGGAGCGGCCTCCAATTTTCCGAAGGTAGAGAGTTCAGCGTCGGGTTCCCTGGTGCACCGGACACTGTCCGGTGGCACACCAGACAGTCCGGTGCGCCAGACCAGGGTGCCTTTGGGATTTCTTTAGCTCTCTTTATTTGAACCCATCTTTGGTCTTTTTATTGGCTTGTTGTGAACCTTTGGCACCTGTAGAACTTATAGACTAGAGCAAACTAGTTAGTCTAATTATTTGTGTTGGGCAATTCAACCACCAAAATCAATTAGGAAAAGGTGTAGGCCTATTTCCCTTTCAATCTCCCCCTTTTTGGTGATTGATGCCAACACAAACCAAAGCAAATATAGAAGTGCAGAAATGAACTAGTTTGCATAATGAAAGTGCAAAGGTTGCTTGGAGTGAAACCAATAAATATTACTACTAGATGCGCATGGATGTCTTTTCTTCTTATTTAACATTTTGGACCATGCTTGCACCACATGTTTTGTTTTGCAAAATGTTTTGGAAATTCTTTTCAAAATTCTTTTGCAAATAGTCAAAGGTAAATGAATAAGATTTTGAGAAGCATTTTCAAGTCTTGAAATTTTCTCCCCCTGTTTCAAGTGCTTTTCCTTTGACTAAACAAAACTCCCCCTTAATGAAATCCTCCTCTTAGTGTTCAAGAGGGTTTTAGATATTAATTTTGAAGAGGGTATACCAATTTGAAATTATATCAAAATAAGATGCCAATTGAAAAACTTCTTTTAATACCAAATAAAAGACTATAATTTTTGAAATTGGTGGTGGTGCGGTCCTTTTGCTTTGGGCTAATATTCTCTCCCCCTTTGGCATGAATCGCCAAAAACGAATGCTTAAGTGAAATATAAGCCCTTTGAAACTACTCTCTCTCCCTTTGGATGAAGTAAAGAAGTGAAGATAATACCAAAGTTGGAGAGTTAGTGCGGAGCGACGGCGAAGGATGAATGATGCGATGGAGCGGAGTGGAAGCCTTGTCTTCGCCGAAGACTCCTTTTCCCTTTCAATCTATGACTTAGCATGAAATGGACTTGAAAGAACACATTAGTCATAGCACTTGAAAAAGATGATCAAAGGTATATATATGAGCTATGTATGCAAGACATCAATAGAAATTCCTAGAATCAAGAATATTTAGCTCATGCCTAAATTTGGTAAAAGTTTGTTCATCCAATGGTTTGGTAAAGATATCGGCTAATTGTTCTTTGGTGCTAACATATGCAATCTCGATATCCCCCTTTTGTTGGTGATCCCTTAGAAAGTGATACCAAATGGCTATGTGTTTAGTGCGGCTATGCTCAACGGGATTATTCGCCATGCGGATCGCACTCTCATTATTACATAGAAGAGGAACTTTGGTTAATTTGTAACCATAGTCCCTAAGGGTTTGCCTCATCCAAAGCAATTGCGCGCAACAATGGCCTGCGGCAATATACTCGGCTTCGGCGGTTGAAAGAGCCACAGAATTTTGCTTCTTTGAAGCCCAAGACACCAAAGATCTTCCCAAGAACTGGCAAGTCCCCGATGTGCTCTTTCTATTAATTTTGCACCCTGCCCAATCGGCATCGGAATAACCAATTAAATCAAATGTGGATCCCCTGGGGTACCAAAGGCCAAACTTTTGATCTACGGAAAGCATAATATCCGGTCGTGAAGCACATAAATAGAGTAAGGAACCTATCATCGACCGGTATACCTTTTGATCTACGGATTTACCTCTCGTGTCGAGGTCGAGATGCCCATTTGTTCCCATGGGTGTCTTGATGGGCTTGGCGTCATTCATCCCAAACTTGGTTAGAATGTCTTGAATGTACTTCGTTTGGCTAATGAAGGTGCCCCTTGGAGTTTCTTGACTTAGAATCCTAGAAAATACTTCAACTCCCCATCATAGACATCTCGAATTTTTGTGTCATGATCCTACTAAATTCCTCACATGTAGATTCGTTAGTAGACCCAAATATAATATCATCAACATAAATTTGGCATACAAACAAATCATTTGCAAGAGTTTTAGTAAATCAAGTAGGATTGGCCTTTCCGACTTTGAAGCCATTAGTAATAAGGAAATCTCTTAGGCATTCATACCATGCTCTTGGGGCTTGCTTGAGCCCATAAAGCGCTTTAGAGAGCCTATAGACATGGTTAGGATACTCACTATCTTCAAAGCCGGGAGGTTGCTCAACATAGACCTCTTCTTTGATTGGTCCATTGAGGAAGGCGCTCTTCATGTCCATTTGGTAGAGCTTGAAGCCATGGTAAGTAGCATAGGCTAATAATATATGAATGGACTCAAGCCTAGCTACGGGTGCATAGGTTTCACCGAAATCCAAACCTTCGACTTGTGAATATCCCTTGGCCACAAGTCGGGCTTTGTTCCTTGTCACCACACCATGCTCGTCTTGCTTGTTGCGGAAGACCCACTTGGTTCCTACAACATTTTGGTTAGGACGTGGAACTAAATGCCATACCTCATTCCTCGTAAAGTTGTTGAGCTCCTCTTGCATTCTCCATCATCCAATCCGAATCTTGAAGTGCTTCCTCTACCCTATGTGGCTCAATAGAGGAAACAAAAGAATAATGCTCACAAAAATGTGCAACACGAGATCTAGTGGTTACCCCCTTATGAATGTCGCCAAGGATGGTGTTCACGGGGTGATCTCGTTGGATTGCTTGGTGGACTCTTGGGTGTGGCGGCCTTGCAACTTTCTCATCCTCCTTGTCTTGATCAATTGCATCTCCCCCTTGATCATTGCCGTTGTCTTGAGGTGGCTCATCTTCTTGATCTTCTTCTTCATCATCTTGAGCCTCATCCTCATCTTGGGTTGGTGGAGATGCTTGCATGGAGGAGGATGGTTGATCTTGTGCTTGAATGGGCTCTTCGGATTCCTTAGGACACACATCCCCAATGGACATGTTCCTTAGTGCGACGTACAGAGCCTCTTCATCATCTAATTCATCAAGATCAGCTTGCTCTACTTGAGAGCCGTTAGTCTCATCAAACACAATGTCACAAGAAACTTCAACTAGTCCAGTGGACTTGTTAAAGACTCTATATGCCCTTGTGTTTGAATCATATCCTAGTAAAAAGCCTTCTACAGCCTTAGGAGCAAATTTTGATTTTCTACCTCTTTTGACAAGAATAAAACATTTGCTACCAAAGACTCTAAAATATGAAACATTAGGCTTTTTACCGGTGAGGAGTTCGTAAGATGTCTTCTTGAGGATTCGGTGTAGATACAATCGGTTGATGGCGTAGCACGCGGTGTTGACCGCCTTGGCCCAAAACCGATCTGAAGTCTTGTACTCATCAAGCATGGTTCTTGCCATGTCCAATAGAGTTCTATTCTTCCTCTCCACTACACCATTTTGTTGTGGCGTGTAGGGAGAAGAGAACTCATGCTTGATGCCCTCCTCCTCAAGGAAGCCTTCAATTTGTGAATTCTTGAACTCCGTTCCATTATCGCTTCTAATTTTCTTGATCCTTAAGCCGAACTCATTTTGAGCCCGTCTCAAGAATCCCTTTAAAGTCTCTTGGGTTTGTGATTTTTCCTGCAAAAAGAACACCCAAGTGAAGCGAGAATAGTCATCCACAATAACTAGACAGTACTTACTCCCGCCGATGCTTATGTAAGCGATCGGGCCGAATAGGTCCATATGGAGGAGCTCGAGTGGCCTGTCAGTCGTCAAGATGTTCTTATGTGGATGATGAGCGCCAACTTGCTTTCCGGCTTGGCATGCGCTACAGATCCTGTCTTTCTCAAAATGAACATTGGTTAGTCCTAAAATGTGTTCTCCCTTTAGAAGTTTGTGAAGATTCTTCATTCCAACATGTGCTAGTCAGCGATGCCAGAGCCAACCCATGTTAGTCTTAGCAATTAAGCAAGTGTCGAGTTCAGCTCTATTGAAATCAACTAAGTATAGCTGACCCTCCAACACTCCCTTAATTGCTACTGAATCATCACTTCTTCTAAAGACAGTGACACCTACATCAGTAAATAGACAGTTGTAGCCCATTTTGCATAGTTGAGAAATGGAAAGCAAATTGTAATCTAAAGAGTCTACAAGAAAACATTGGAAATGGAATGGTCAGGTGATATAGCAATTTTACCCAATCCTTTGACCAAACCTTGGTTTCCATCCCCGAATGTGATAGCTCGTTGGGGATCTTGGTTTTTCTCATAGGAGGAGAACATCTTCTTCTCCCCTGTCGTGTGGTTTGTGCACCCGCTATCGATGATCCAACTTGAGCCCCCGGATGCATAAACCTACAAAACAAGTTTAGTTCTTGATTTTAGGTACCCAAACAGTTTTGGGTCCTTTGACATTAGATACAAGAACTTTGGGTACCCAAACACAAGTCTTTGATCCCTTGTGTTTGCCCCCAACATACTTGGCAACTATTTTGCCAGATTTGTTAATCAAAACATAAGATGCATCAAAAGTTTTAAATGAAACATTGTGATCATTTGATGCAATAGGAGCTTTCCTCTTAGGCAATTTAGCATGGGTTGGTTGTCTAGAGCTAGATGTCTCACCCTTATACATAAAAGCATGATTAGGGCCAGAGTGAGACTTCCTAGAGTGAATTCTCCTAATCTTATGCTTGGGATAACAGGCAGGGTACAAAATGTAACCCTCATTATCCTGAGGCATGGGAGCCTTGCCCTTAACAAAGTTAGATAATTTTTTAGGAGGGGCATTAAGTTTGACATTGTCTCCCTTTTGGAAGCCAATGCCATCCTTGATGCTAGGGCGTCTCCCACTATAAAGCATACTACGAGCAAATTTAAATTTTTCATTTTCAAGTTCATGCTCGGCAATTTTAGCATCTAATTTTGCTATATGATCATTTTGTTGTTTAATTAAAGCCATATGATCATGAATAGCATCAATGTCAACATCTCTACATCTAGTGCAAATGGAAACATGCTCAATGGTAGATGTAGAGGGTTTGCAAGTTTTTAGTTCAACAATCTTAGCATGTAAAATATCATTTTCACTTCTAAGATCGGAAATGGAAGCATTGCAAACATCTAACTCTTTAGCCTTAGCAATCAATTTTTCATTTTCAAATCTAAGGCTAGCAAGAGAGGCATTCAATTTCTCAATCTTAGTAATAGAAATAGCATGATCATTTCTAAGATTGGCATATGAATCATCACAAACGTTTGAATCAACCTTAGCAACTAATTTAGCATTTTCATTTCTAAGGTTGGCAATAACATCATGGCAAGTGCTTAGCTCACTAGATAATTTTTCACATTTTTCCCTTTCTAGAGCATAAGCATTCTTAACCTTAAAATGTTTCTTATTTTCCTTAATTAGGAAGTCCTCTTGGCTATCCAAGAGTTCATCCTTATCATGAATAGCACTAATCAATTCATTTAACTTTTCTTTTTGTTCCATGTTAAGGTTGGCAAAAAGGGTCAACAAATTATCCTCCTCATTACTAGAATTGTCTTCCTCACTAGAAGATGCATATTTAGTGGAGGATTTAGATTTAACCTTCTTCCTTTTGCCATCCTTTGCCATGAGGCACTTGTGGCCTACGTTGGGGAAGAGAAGTCCCTTGTTGACGGCGATGTTGGCGGCGTCCTTGTCGGAGGAGGAGTCAGTGGAGCTCTCGTCGGAGTCCCACTCGCGGCACACATGGGCATCGCCGCCCTTCTTCTTGTGGTACCTCTTATTTTCCTTTCTTCTCCCCTTGTTGTCGTCGCCCCTGTCACTGTCACTAGAAATAGGACATTTTGCTATAAAGTGACTGGGCTTACCACACTTGTAACAAACCTTCTTGGAGCGGGGCTTGTAGTCCTTCCCCCTCCTTTGCTTGAGGATTTGTCGAAAGCTTTTGATGATTAAAGCCATCTCCTCATTGTCGAGCTTTGAGGTGTCGATGGGGAGCCTACTTGGTGTAGACTCTTCCTTCTTCTCCTCCATTGCCTTGAATGCGACGGGTTGTGCCTCGGGTGTGGAGGAGGTGCCTTGCTCGATGATCTTCTTTGAGCCTTTAATCATTAGCTCAAAGCTCACAAATTTTCCTATAACCTCCTCAGGAGACATTAGCTTGTATCTAGGATCACCTCGAATTAATTGAACTTGCGTAGGGTTAAGAAAAACGAGGGATCTAAGAATAACCTTGACCATCTCATGGTCATCCCATTTTGTACTCCCGAGGTTGCGCACTTGGTTCACCAAGGTCTTCAACCGATTGTACATCGCTTGTGGATCCTCCCCTTGGTGAAGCATGAACCGACCGAGCTCCCCCTCGATCGTCTCCCGCTTGGTAATTTTTGTCACCTCGTCTCCTTCGTGCGCGGTCTTGAGCACGTCCCAAATTTCCTTTGCGCTCTTCAACCCTTGCACCTTATTATACTCCTCTCGACTTAGAGAGGCGAGGAGTATAGTAGTGGCTTGGGAGTTGAAGTGGTGGATTTGGGCCACTTCGTCCGAGTCGTAGTCCTCATCCCCTATGGATGGTACCTGTACACCAAACTCAACAACATTCCAAATGCTTGTGTGGAGTGAGGTTAGATGATGCCTCTTTTTGTCACTCCACATATTATAATCTTCACCGTCAAAAACCAGTGGTTTGCCTAATGGAACGGAGAGTAAAGGAGTACGCTTTGAAATACGAGGGTAGCATAGGGGAATCTTACTATACTTCTTGCGCTCATGGCGCTTAGAAGTAATGGACGGCGCGTCGGAGCCAGAGGTGGATGGCGATGAAGAATCAGTCTCGTAGTAGACCACCTTCCTCATCTTCTTCTTCTTGTCACCACTCCGATGCAACTTGTGGGAGGAGGATTCCTTCTCCTTCCCTGTGTTGCGGGACTCTCCCGATGGAGCCTTCCCGTGGCTTGTAGTGGGCTTGTCGCCGGTCACCATCTCCTTCTTGGCATGATTTCCCGACATCACTTCGAGCCGTTAGGCTCTAATGAAGCACCAGGCTCTGATACCAATTGAAAGTCGCCTAGAGGGGGGGGGGTGAATAGGGCGAAACTGAAATTTACAAAGTTAATCACAACTACAAGCCGGGTTAGCGTTAGAAATGTAATCGAGTCCGAGAGAGAGGGTGACAAACAAATCGCAAGCAAATAAGGAATGAGACACAAGGATTTGTTTTACCGAGGTTCGGTTCTTGCAAACCTACTTCCTGTTGAGGTGGTCACAAAGACCGGGTCTCTTTCAACCCTTTCCCTCTCTCAAAGGGTCACTTAGACCAAGTGAGCTTCTCTTCACAATCACACGGGACACAAAGTCCCCGCAAGGACCACCACACAATTGGTGTCTCTTGCTTCGGTTACAAGTGAGTGATTCACAAGAAAGAATGAGAAAGAAAAGAAGCAATCCAAGCGCAAGAGCTCAAATGAACACAACAAATCTCTCTCTCTAATCACTAGAGCTTTGTGTGGAGTTGGGAGAGGATTTGATCTCTTTGGTGTGTCTTGTATTGAATGCTATAGCTCTTGTAAGGTGTAGAAGTGCAGAAACTTGGATGCAATTGAATGTGGGGTGGTTGGGGTATTTATAGCCCCAACCACCAAAATGTGGCCGTTGGAAGTCTGCTGTCGCATGGCGCACCGGACACTGTCCGGTGCGCCAGCCACGTCAGCCAGCCGTTGGGGTTCGACCATTGGAGCTCTGACATGTGGGGCCTCTGGGCTATCCGGTGGTGCACCGGACAGGTCCTGTAGACTGTCCGGTGTGCCTGCTGCGCGTGCTCTGACCTCTGCACGCGCTGGCGCGCAGTTAATGCGTTGCAGTCGACCGTTGCGCTTGAAGCAGCCGTTGCTCCGCTGGCACACCGGACAGTCCGGTGTGCCACCGGACACTGTCCGGTGCATACACCGGACGGTCAGGTGAATTATAGCGGAGCGGCCTCCAATTTCCCGAAGGTAGAGAGTTCAGCGTCGGGTTCCCTGGTGCACCGGACACTGTCCGGTGGCACACCAGACAGTCCGGTGCGCCAGACCAGGGTGCCTTTGGGATTTCTTTAGCTCTCTTTATTTGAACCCATCTTTGGTCTTTTTATTGGCTTGTTGTGAACCTTTGGCACCTGTAGAACTTATAGACTAGAGCAAACTATTTAGTCCAATTATTTGTGTTGGGCAATTCAACCACCAAAATCAATTAGGAAAAGGTGTAGGCCTATTTCCCTTTCAAGTGCGCGCAGAGTCAGAGCCGCAGTTAGAGGCGCACCGGACAGTGAATAGGACCTGTCTGGTGCGGCACCGGACTGTTCGGTGCCACTAGAGGACAAAGCCTCCAACGGTCAAATGCTCCAGAACCCTAACTGTTGGGGGCCTTCATCTTCCGAAGGTCCTCAAAAACATGATTAACAATGTTTCCCAAGCATAATATATGTACAGGAACCTTCGGACTCGGGATGAAGCTGTACACAATATGGAAAGCAGGATCCGAACGAAGGTTGAACCAGCGCTGAAGCTGTGCGCAAGGAAGCTTCGGCTCAGTAGCAGAAAGAGAAACCGACTTAAGGAGGAAAAGGCTATCTAGTCCTCGACAGATTGTTATTAAGTCAATAGTTAATATGAAGGGCATGAATGTAATTTTACGTAGGCTACGTCCTGTGCCTATAAATAGATGAACAGTACTCCCGTACTATTCACGTTGACTTGTATTCACTGGCACGTCACTCTTGGATTCTTACCTTTTGTGAAGCCGAAGGTACAAATAAAATTTAATATTGCTCCTATTCATTCATTCATGACTATATAAAAAGGATATATAAATGATGTTATATGACTATTTATGTTATTTCTCATGTTTCATATACTTCTTCTTTCATCAATATAAAACTATGATGATGAAGGTATGTCCTTCATGACCTTCGTCCGAAGATCATTATATTCTAAGGGAAATAATACTTCGGAGGACGAAGGTCATTAACCATTAACTTCTTCCTATGTTGTCTTGTTCTTAATTCATAGCATTTGAGAACAAGTCCACAACATTGGCGCCCACCTCTGATGAACTCATTCGACCACCTTCGGCAAGCTGTGACCTTCGTCATGCCGTCGAAGAAAGCTTCAGGGCTAGGGGCTGCACTGCAGCCACTAGACATCAACCAGGACACGTTGCGGGAAGCCTGAACTCAAAAGAGGAAGGCTACAAGTCCAACCCCCAAGAGGACGAGCTAGATCAGGAGATAAGGGGCCTCGAAGCTATTCATCAACAGGTCCAGAGAAAGAAGGAGAAGATGCTTCGCCTCTCCAAATTATAGAGGAAGATTGATGAAGCTGCTTAGGAAATGCGTCATCTCACTCAAGATGACCAGGACCGAAGACCTCCATAGAGAGAGCTTCGTCAAGACAATTGCTACAGTGATGATGATTGGTATGAAGATTTCCATCATGAAAATTTTGCTTTTGATGATGCTTCTCCTCTATCAGCAGAACTGCAGGCTACAACATGGCCCCCATCATACAAGCCACCTCAGCTCCCCATGTATGATGGGCACTCAGATCCGAAGCAGTTTCTGATGAGCTACGAAGCAACTATATCTTCGTACGGAGGCAACACTACAGTCATGGCAAAATCTTTCGTTATGGAAGTCCGAAGCGTGGCCCAGACATGGTACTCTTCTCTTCGGCCAGGGACAATCACGTCATGGCAAAAGCTAAAGGACATGTTGGTCACCAGTTTTCAAGGCTTTCAAACGAAGCCAGTCACAGCTCAGGCCTTGTTCTAGTGCACACAAGACCATGAGGAATACCTTGAGGCGTATGTCCGAAGGTTTTTGCGACTCAGAGCACAAGCACCCCAGTACACAATGAGATTGTCACTGAGGCAATGATCAAGGGTCTTCATCCAGGGCCTACGGCCCAATACTTCACCAGGAAACCCCCTCAGACCCTGGAGAAGTTGCTTCAGAAAATGGATGAGTACATCCGGGCGGACAACGACTTCCGCCAAAGAAGGGAAGAAGCTTACAGATTCTCTAAGATGACTAGGGGCTTCGGAGGAAGAATCCACCCTAGGCATGTCAGATCAATCCACAGCTCCAGTCAGAATGATGATAAAGGAAACCAGCTTCAGAGACCACAGCACACCTCACAATCTTTGGGACATCAGCAAAGCTCCTTTAGGCCACCAGCTCCAAGGGGCAGAGGTGGCAGGGGCTTTGGAGGAAGATATGGGAATCAGCCCAGGAAAATCTATTGTTTTTTATGTGGTGAGGACAAGGGCCATACTACAAGAATGTGCCAAATCACTATTCTGAAGTCGAAGCTCGACAGAATCAGCTGAAGCAGGTCTTGCACACTACTTCGTGCCACTCTCCCTACACACCAGAATATGTGGGCAATCATTCTGTAGCTTCTGTTGCTTTGGCAAGCCTTTCACAGGCTTCTTGGCCTCAGCTCCCACCGCCACCACCACTGCAACCTACTTATTCCCAAAGCCAGCAGCCAGAAGGGAGCCAGCACTCCCAACAGCAACGTGAATTCAGAGAGGAATCTGAAGCTCGTATAATCAATAGTGTTGTGCCAGAATCAAAGCACATATACTGAGTGATATCCTGCCTCTAAAATCCTTTTATGTTCTATGCCATTTTTCTTTTAATAAGGAACAAGCAATGTAAATTTAGTTTTTAATTTCTTGTAATGATTTTGCTTCTATCAGAATGAAATATATCTTCTTCACAGATTTACGAAGTTCAAAAATTGCCGAAGCTACAAAAAGTCGTTCCTAAAGGAGTGCAGCGTAAGTTTTGTGCTCAAAAGACGTTCCTAAGGGAATGCAGAGCTAAAATTGCCGAAGCTACAAAAAGTCGTTCCTAAGGGAGCGCAGCGTAAGTTTTCTGCTCAAAAGTCGTTCCAAAGGGAATGCAGAGCCAAATACCGCCAAAATATAAGGTGAAGAAGTTCAAAAGTCATTCCTAAGGGGATGCAGAACTTATATCACCGAAATATAAGGCCAAGAAGTTCAAAAGACGTTTCTAAGGGGATGCAGAACTTATACCGAAAAATAAACGGTAAAGCCAAAAAATAAACGACAGAGACTCCAAAGTCATTCCCAAGGGGATGCAGAATTTTGTGTATGGACGTGTGGCTACGTGTCTTTGGCATTCCCATCATTTTTGCATCATGTCATCATGTCATATCATACATCATGCATCATATCGTATCAACATACACAAGAATCGAATACGGAGCCAATCTTCAGAAAATGCTTCGTCCAAATGAAAATGTGTTAAGGCACGAAGTAAGCTTCGGAAAATACAATTTTATCAGTCTTGTTACAAGAAGGGATCTATCTTTACAAAGCAAGGATATCTTTCTCTACGAAGCATGGATCTTTCTCTTTATGAAGCATGAAAAGAAGGGAAGTTGTTTTTTCGCCAAAGGCTCAAAATGGTATGTGCGTAAGTTTCATGCATAGCAAAGAAATAAATTACAATAATTCACATATTTGTTTCAATATTACATGTCTCAGACATTACATAAATTTGTTACCAAAGAGATCTAGTCTTCCTTCAGTTGTTTTACACATCAGGCCTCTCAAAACGAATATTACAATAAAATCTATTCCTCTTTAAGGACTTTTTCAGCAATTTCGTTCAGTAATTTATTGACGACTTCGTCGACAATGGATTCAGCCGTGCTTACGATTTCCAATGATTTCTTCATCTCTAGATCAGCAAGGGGATTATATGGCTCCGGTGGCGGGGATAGTTCAGCTGAAATAGATAAACACATAAGTTCAAAGCCTTAAAGAAAATAACAAAGCTAGGTAATCAAGATATAATAGTGTCGGTGTTTCGAAACCCGGGGGGTCCCTGGACCGACGAGTGAATTGTCGTCGCGTGCCCCAGCCCAGATGGGTCGGCGCGAGGCGGAACGCGAAGGGGGGAGAGCAGCCAGAGGGAGACAGGCGTGGGAGGTGGAACCTGCGGCCTTCGTGTTAGCCCCGCGTCCAGGTCGGGTGCGCTTGCAGTAGGGGGTTACAAGCGTCCACGTGGGAGGGAGCGAGCGGCCTTGCGCGAGCGCCGTCCCGTCCTTCCCCGCGCGGCCAACCCTCTGTAAGAGGGCCCTGGACCTCCCTTTTATAAGCGTAAGGAGAGGATCCAGGTGTACAATGGGGGGTGTAGCAGTGTGCTAACGTGTCTAGCGGAGGAGAGCTAGCGCCCTAAGTACATGCCATTGTGGCAGCCGGAGAGGTTTTGGCACCCAGTTCGTGTGGTGTCGTGGCCGTCGGAGGAGCGCTGGAGCCTGGCCGAAGGACAGCTGTCGGGGCTGTCGAGTCCTTGCTGACGTCCTCTTGCTTCTGTAAGGGGGCTGAGAGCCGCCGTCGTCATAGAGCGTGCGGGGCGCCATCATTACTCGTATAGTGGAGCGAGCCAGATGGGACGCCGGTCTTGTTCCCCATAGCCTGAGTCAGCTCGGGGTAAGGTAATGATGGCGCCTCCTGTTGACGTGGTCGGTCCGTGCCCTAGGTTGGGCGAGGTGGAGGCTCCTCCGAGGTCGAGGTCGAGTCTGTCTTCCAAGGTCGAGGTCAAGTCCGAGCCCCCGGGTTGGACAAGGCGGAGACCGTCGGCTGAGGCCAGGGCTGAGTCCGAGCCCTGGGGTCGGGCGAAGCGGAGTTCGTCGTCCTTCGGGGCTGAGCCCGAGTCCGAGCCCTGGGGTCGGGCGAAGCGGAGTTCGTCGTCTTCCAGGGCTGAGCCCGAGTCTGAGCCCTGGGGTCGGGCGGAGCGGAGTTCGTCATCTTCCGGGGCTGAGCCCGAGTCCGAGCCCTGGGGTAGGGCGAAGCGGAGTTCGTCGTCTTCCGGGGCTGAGCCCGAGTCCGAGCCCTGGGGTCGGGCGAAGCGGAGTTCGTCGTCTTCCAGGGCTGAGCCCGAGTCCGAGCCCTGGGGTCAGGCGGAGCGGAGTTCGTTGTCTTCCGGGGTTGAGCCCGAGTCCGAGCCCTGGGGTCGGGCGAAGCGGAGTTTCCCATGGCGCCTAGGGCCGGACTTGGCTGCTGTCAGCCTCACTCTGTCGAGTGGCTCAGCAGTCGGAGCGGTGCAGGCGGCGCTGTCCTCTTGTCAGACCGGTCAGTGGAGCGGCGAAGTGACTGCGGTCACTTCGGCTCTGTTGACTGGAGGGCGTGCGTCAGGATAAAGGTGTCAGGCCACCTTTGCATTAAATGCCCCTGCGATTTGGTCGGTTGGCGTGGCGATTTGGCCAAGGTTGCTTCTTGGTGAAGACTGGGCCTCGGGCGAGCCAAAGGTGTGTCCGTTGCTGGAGGGGGTCCTCGGGCGAGACGTAGATCCTCCGGGGTCGGCTGCCCTTGCCCGAGGCTGGGCTCGGGCGAGGCGTGATCGCGTCCCTTGAATGGATCGAACCTTGACTTAATCGCACCCATCAGGCCTTTGCAGCTTTATGCTGATGGGGGTTACCAGCTGAGATTTAGGAGTCTTGAGGGTACCCCTAATTATGGTCCCCGACAGTAGCCCTCGAGCCTCGAAGGGAGTGTTAATACTCGCTTGGAGGCTTTTGCCGCACTTTTTTGCAAGGGGACCAGCCTTTTTTGGTTGTGTTTTGTTCTGGTGGGTGCGCGCGAGCGCACCCGCCGGGTGTAGCCCCCGAGGCCTCGGAGGAGTAGTTTGACTCCTTCGAGGTCTTAGTGCGTTTCGCAACACTTCGGCTGGTCTAGTTGTTCCCTCATGCGAGCTGGTCGTAGCCCGGGTGCATGGTCGGGTCCCAAGTTCTCGGGCTGGTATGTTGACGCTGTCAACGGTTTGGCCGGAGCCGGGTTTGCGAGAGCAGCCCCCCGAGCCTCTGCACAGGGCGAGAGGACGGTCAAGGACAAACCCGATTTTTTTACATACGCCCCTGCGTCGCCTTTCCGCAAGGAGGAGGGGGGAAAGCGCCATGTTGCCCTTGGAGGGCGCCGAACATGGTGTCTCTGGTGAGCTGCTGGCGGGTAATCCGAGTGGACGCCCGTGCCCCATTTGTTAGGGGTCGGCTAGAGGCCCGGAGGCGCGCTCCAAAAGTACCTGCGGGTGATCTGCCGGACCCGGTCCCCTTTTGACGGGGTCCGAGGGCTCGATGCCTCCCTCTGATGGGATTTCGTTACAAGATCGTTCCTGCTAGTCTCAGAAATGTCCTAGGGTACCTCGGGAGCGTAGCCCGAGCCTTGGTTATGTATCGAACGTACCCAGGGTCATCCCTCGCTCTGTGTCTAAGGCGACTGTGAACCCTTCGAGGGCCAGCCTACGAACCCCTGATCAGTAGTGGGCGTGGAGCCCAAGTGGCCTGAGGCGGCCATTGAACCCTTCCGAGGGGCCGACCATCGAACCTCTGACCAGTAGTGGGCGCAGAACCCAAGCGCTCTGAGGCGGCCGTTGAACCCCTCCGAGGGGCCAGCCTTCGAACCTCTGATCAGTAGGGAGGCTCGGGGCCTGTTTCCTTCACGGAGAAGGGTCCTTTTCGGGGTATCCCCCTTTCCCGGTCCCTGTTGTAAGAGAGAGAAAGAGGAAAAGGAAAAGGATACGAAATCGAATGACGTGGCGTACCTTTTTCGACACGGTCATTATGGCAAAGGCGAAGCGTCGCTTGCTTCTCCTGCCTGAGGCGCCGCCTGTCCCGCCGCGGAGTTAATGCGACGGGGCGAGTGGTTCGCGAGGCGGCCATTGCGTGTGTGCGAGCCGTTCGAGGAACGGAACACGGGCGCGCCGTCTTCACGCCGTGAGAGAGGGTTCTCTCGCTACCCCTGGATGGGACGTAAGCTTGGCTGACGACGTGACCGCTGCTCCTGCCCGCCTGCCACCGCCATTACTGCTGGCCCATTTTTGGCCGTATTGACTGTCGTGCCTGGCTAGCACTGCTGGGTCATACGCAGGGTTGCCTCGAGTCGCAGTACTGGTTCTGCAGTCGAGGAGGCGCGGTAGTGGTGCGAGTGACGGTGCAGTTGCTCGCACGTAGCAACTGGCACGCCGGTTGCATGACGTGTGGGCCTGAGCCTCCATGCTGGGCGCGTTGGAGTCGAAGGGGCGCGCCCACTTGGCGCGGTTGCATGCTGACTGCATGGTTGTCCACCCTTTCACCCGCTGGTCTAGGCGAAAGTGGAGGAATGCTTGTAACCGCTGGGCAGTTGCATGCCCTGCGCGCGGCGGTTTGGCTCCTTCTGCCCTGGACCAGCTTGCATGACGCGTGGGGCCTAGCCCCTGTGTCGTAGGGGGAGGACCTTGGAGCGTGTTGGAGAAGACTCAGCCCGCAACGGCTGAGGACGCAAGTGGGGAGAGTTGCCTTTAAAAGGAGGGTGACCCCCTTGAAAGACAATCATGTCTTCGCGTTCCCTTATGCGTCGTGTCTTTCCACCTTCCGAGCCCCCGGATGGGGGACGCCCGCAATCCTTCCGCCTTGTCGTCGGAGGAACGCAACTTCGTGGAAGTTGGTACCTTTCAGCCATCATTCGGCTTCAAGGATTTTCATCATGCAGCCCGGCCGCATCCCCTCGCCGGTGGTCACCCAAGACGGTGACCACCAGCCCCTGGGTGGGGAGAAGCAAGCTGGGCTGTGGCCCCTGCCCCTCCCTCAGCTTCAAGGATTTTCATCATCAGTGCTGGGGAGGGGAGCGTGACGAGTTGGGGTCGGTCCCTGCGCGGGCGGCGGCCCGCTCCTTCCCTCAGTGATCGGGGGGAAGGGCGTTCACCGTTCGTGGCGTTGGCAGCTGCCGCGTGCCTGGCTCTCTGAGCCGAGTGGCTTCGGAGCCGCTCCCGGCGCCGCCTTCCGCCACAGCAGCCGGAAGAGGTTTCTCCGCCGACGAGCTAGCCGATGTCGCCCACAGACTGACCTCCAACTATACGGCCTTCTGCCCGTCCTTGCCTCTCGAGTGAGGGCATGGGCGAGGGCCTCATGGCAGCAGCATCCGCCCTGAGGTCATCGCTGCTGCTGTTCGGCCCCCCGGAGCAGAAGTCGTCGTCGTCGCCGCTGCTGGAGCAGGCGACGGCGAGCCGTTCGTCGGTCTTCTGTTGCCCCGTAGGCCCCCCAATCGTGTGGGGTTGTTCGTACCTGCGGAGGTGGAACCGGGGTTCCGTTTTGTAATGGCACTTTGAGTGCCGGTGTCTTGTTCATTACGGCTGTTGGGGCCTAAACATGTATGTATTTTCGGCACGGGGACGTGTTTTTTCTTCATTTCAAGCACTAAGACTCGCCTGTCGACTATCTGAACCGCTTCACCGAGCGTGAGTCGCCTCGTGCAAAGGTGACGAGTGAGGTATCCGTATCCCAGAGGCGTAGGAGTCCCTCGGCTCGGTCGGCCTTGCTGTCCGAGGCTTCTCTTGCTTAGTTAAAGGAACCCCTCGGCCGCTCTTTGATGAGCCGAAGCCGGAGGTAGCGGTGTCAGCACGGACAGAGGCAGAGTTGGCTCGAAAAGAAGACTTGGTCGGTCAGAGCCTGGCCGAGTCGTCCACTGGCAGGACCGACGCCGGAGTTGAGTTGCCGAGGCCACAAGCCGGGTTGATGTCTTCGGGGGACAGCTGGCCGAGGCCTCAGGGTGGCCGGCCGAGCCATCTGCTCGAGCCAGATTCCTAGAGAAGACCCTGGCGGTGATGGCCCGGGTGTGGTGCTGATGTCGCCCTTCAGAGTGGAGATCCTCCGACCGCGTCGCCGTCCGAGGCTAGGTCGGACCTCGCCAAAGGTGTAGTTGACGCTGAGGGTGCTGCTGCCCCCCTTCAACTGTCGACGTCCGAGCCTGCAGGATCGGGTTGTCTTGTAGTGTGTGTATGTTTTCTACGGCCGCCGAGGCCCAAACATACCATCGTCGTGTTGTAAAGTTGTGTTTCTTTTCCTCTTATTTCGAGTATCCGGACTTATTTGTCGGTAACAGAATTGTTTGTGCGGGCGAGAGTTGCTTTTCACGGAAGGTGATGAGTGAGGTATCAGTATCCCGGAGGCGTAGGAATCCCTCGACTCGGTCGGCCTTGCCGCTTACGCGCACTCTTACTCGTCCATAGGGTTCTGTCACCGACGCAGTCGAGAAGGCCCAAAAAATCGTTCCGGCAGAGGAGCTTTCAAGCGTGAAGACTTGTTCGGTCCGCGGAATCACTTATCCGAGCGCGAGTTACTTATCGCAGAAGGTGATGAGTGAGGTATCCGTATCCCGGAGGCGTAGGAGTCCCTCGGCTCAGTCAGCCTTGGCTGCTTACGTGTACTCCATCGTTTTCAGGATCCACTTTCGAAGTAGTCGAAAAGCACGAAAGGCATTCTGGCAGAAAAGATTTTTTCTTTTTTCGAGGAAAAATTCGACACAGAGGGGGTTCCCCCCTTCTAGCCCCCGAGGGAGGGTCGGGCTTTGCCGAGGCAAGGCTGACCCTTCCTTGACGACCAGACTTTGTGTGTGAACGGGGTGTACGAATAACTTGGAAGCATCTCAAGGGTAGAAGCGACGTAGCTGTTGGATGTTCCAAGCGTTGCTGTAGACCTCGCCTTGACTGTTGGCCAGCTTGTATGTTTCGGGCTTCAGAACCTTGGCGACGACGAACGGCCCTTCCCAGGGAGGCATGAGCTTATGCCGCCCTCGGGCGTCTTGTCTTAGCCGAAGCACCAGGTCGCCCACCTGGAGGTCTCGGGACCGAACCCCTCGGGCGTGGTAGCGTCGCAGGGACTGCTGGTACCGCGCCAAGTGTAGTAAGGCCATGTCCCGAGCCTCTTCCAGCTGGTCCAGTGAGTCTTCTCGATTGGCTCGATTGCTTTGGTCGGCGTCAGCCCTCGTCCTCGGGGAACCGTATTCTAAGTCTGTGGGCAAGATGGCCTCGGCCCCATAGACTAGGAAGAACGGTGTGAAGCCCGTGGCTCGGCTCGGCGTTGTCCTCAGACTCCAGACCACCGAGGGGAGTTCCTTCATCCACCGCTTGCCGAACTTGTTGAGGTCGTTGTAGATCCGTGGCTTGAGCCCTTGCAGGATCATGCCGTTAGCCCGCTCTACTTGCCCATTCATCATGGGGTGAGCCACGGCGGCCCAGTCCACCCGGATGTGGTGATCCTCACAGAAGTCCAGGAACTTTCTGCCGATGAACAGGGTGCCGTTGTCGGTGATGATGGAGTTCGGGACACCAAAGCGATGGATGATGTTGGTGAAGAATGCCACCGCCTGTTCGGACCTGATGCTGTTTAGTGGTCGGACCTCGATCCACTTGGAGAATTTGTCGATGGCAACCAACAGGTGCGTGTAGCCCCCGGGTGCCTTCTGCAAGGGGCTGACGAGGTCCAGACCCCACATAGCAAACGGCCAGGTGATGGGTATGGTCTGCAGAGCCTGAGCGGGTAGGTGGGTCTGCCTCGCGTAGAACTGACACCCTTCGCAGGTGCGGACAATTCTAGTGGCGTCGGCCACCGCCGTCGGCCAGTAGAAACCTTGTCGGAAGGTGTTTCCAACAAGGGCTCGAGGTGCTGCGTGATGGCCGCAAGCCCTCGAGTGTATCTCTTGTAAGAGCTCCTGGCCTTCGGTGATGGAAATGCATCGCTGGAGGATGCCCGAGGGACTGCGGTGGTAGAGCTCCTTCCCATCTCCCAGCAAGACGAACGACTTGGCACGCCGCGCCAACCGTCGAGCTTCGGCTTGGTCGAGGGGTAGCTCTCCTCAGTGGAGATATTGCAGGTACGGGGTCTGCCAGTTTTGATTAGGCGTGACCCCGCTCCACTCCTCCTCGATGCGTAGTGCCTCACCCTCGGGGGCCGAGGGTACCTCGGGCCGAGCCGAGGGTGCCTCGAGTTGAGCCGAGGGTGCCTCGAGCCGAGCCGAGGGTACCTCGAACTGTGCTGAGGGTGCCTCGGGCTGGGCCGAGGCCTTCTCGGGCTCGGGCGTGTCGTCGGTCTTGACGGAGGGTTGATGCAGGTCTCGGGAGAATAAGTCCGGGGGAACCGTTGTTCGCCCCGAGGCTATTTTAGCCAGCTCGTCCGCAGTCTCGTTGTAGTGTCGGGCGATGTGGTTGAGCTCGAGTCCGTAGAGCTTGTCTTCCAGGCGCCGAACCTCATCGCAGTAGGCTTCCATCTTCGGGTCGCAGCAGTGGGAGTTCTTCATGACTTGGTCGATGACGAGCTGCGAGTCACCGCGAGCGTCGAGGCGTCGAACCCCTAGCTCGATGGCGATTCGCAACCCGTTTACCAGAGGCTCGTACTCAGCCACGTTGTTGGACGCCGGGAAGTGGAGGCGTAGCACGTAGCGTAGGTGCTTCCCGAGGGGAGAGATGAAGAGCAGGCCCGCGCCAGCCCCCGTCTTCATCAGCGACCCATCGAAAAAGATGGTCCAGAGCTTCGGTTGGATCGGAGTTGTTGGGAGCTGGGTGTCGACCCATTCAGCCACGAAGTCCGCCAAGACCTGGGACTTGATGGCCTTCCGAGGGGCAAACGAGATCGTCTCGCCCATGATCTCCACCGCCCACTTTGCAATTCTACCCGAGGCCTCTCGGGACTGGATGATCTCCCCCAGGGGGAAGGATGACACCACAGTTACCGGATGAGACTCGAAGTAGTGTCGCAACTTCCGCCGCGTCAGGATCACCGCGTACAGCAGCTTCTGAATTTGTGGGTAGCAGATCTTGGTCTCGGACAGTACCTCACTGATGAAGTAGACTGGCCTCTGGACGGGCAATGCATGCCCCTCTTCTCGTCTCTCAACCACAATCGCGGCGCTAACCACCTGAGTGGTCACGGCGACGTAGATCAAGAGGGCTTCTCCGGCAGCGGGGAGCACCAAGATGGGCGCGTTCGTGAGGAGCGCCTTCAGGTTCCCGAGGGTTTCCTTGGCCTCAGGGGCCCAAGCGAAGCACTCGGCCTTCCTTAAGAGGCGGTACAGAGGCAGGCCTCTTTCGCCGAGGCATGAGATGAAACGGCTCAGAGCCGCGAGGCATCCCATGACCCTCTGTACGCCTTTCAAGTCCTTGATGGGCCCCATGCTGGTGATGGCCGCGATCTTCTCCGGGTTGGCCTCGATGCCCCGCTCGGAGACGATGAACCCTAAGAGCGTGCCTCGGGGGACCCCGAAGACACACTTTTCAGGATTGAGCTTCACGCCTTTCGCCTTGAGGCATCGGAATTTGACTTCAAGGTCGGAAAGGAGGTCGGAGGCTTTCCTCGTCTTGACTATGATGTCATCGACGTAGGCCTCGACCGTTCGGCCGATGTGTTCGCCGAACACATGGTTCATGCATCGCTGGTACGTTGCACCCGCATTCCTCAAACCAAATGGCATGGTAACATAGCAGTACATGCCGAAGGGTGTGATGAAAGAAGTCACGAGCTGGTCAGACTCTTTCATCCTGATCTGGTGATACCCTGAGTTGGCATCGAGGAAAGACAGGGTTTCGCACCCAGCAGTGGAATCCACGATTTGATCGATGCGAGGCAGAGGGTAGGGAACTTTCGGACATGCTTTGTTTAGACCAGTGTAGTCTACACACATCCGCCATTTCCCCCTTTCTTTCTCACAAGCACAGGGTTGGCAAGCCATTCGGGATGGAATACATCTTTGATGAACCCTGCCGCCATTAGCTTGTGGATCTCCTCGCCTATGGCTCTGCGCTTTTCTTCGTCGAATCGGCGCAGAGGCTGCTTCACGGGTCGGGCTCCACCTCGAATATCCAGCGAGTGCTCGACGACTTCCCTCGGTATGTCGGGCATGTCCGAGGGACTCCACGCGAAAACGTCGGCGTTTGCGCGGAGAAAGTCGATGAGCACTACTTCCTATTTGGGGTCGAGCTCGGAGCCGATCCGGATCTGCTTGGAGGCGTCGTTGCAGGGGTCGAGAGGGACGGACTTAACCGTCTCCGCTGGCTCGAAGTTGCCAGCGTGGCGCTTCACATCTGGCGCCTCCCTAGAGAGGTTCTCCAGGTCGGCGATGAGGGCCTCAGACTCGGCGAGGGCCTCGGCGTACTCCATGCACTCCACGTCGCATTCGTACGCGTGTCGGTACGTGGGCCCGATGGTGATGACCCCATTCGGGCCCGGCATCTTGAGCTTGAGGTAGGTGTAGTTGGGGATGGCCATGAACTTGGCGTAGCATGGCCTCCCCAACACTGCGCGGTAGGTTCCTCGAAACCCGACCACTTCGAACGTGAGGGACTCCCTTCGAAAGTTGGAGGGCGTCCCAAAGCAGACGGGTAGATCGAGTTGTCCGAGGGGTTGGACGCGCTTCCCGGGGATGATCCCGTGGAAAGGCGCAGCGCCCGTCCGGACCGAGGACAGATCGATCCGCAGGAGCCCGAGGGTCTCGGTGTAGATGATGTTGAGGCTGCTGCCTCCGTCCATGAGGACCTTGGTGAGCCTGACGTTGCCGATGATGGGGTCGACAACGAGCGGGTATTTCCCCGGGCTCGGCACATGGTCGGGATGGTCGGCCTGGTCGAAGGTGATGGGCTTGTCGGACCAGTCTAGGTAGACTGGCGCCGCCACCTTTACTGAGTAGACCTCCTGACGCTCTTGCTTGCGGTGCCGAGCCGAGGCGTTTGCCACTTGCCCACCGTAGATCATGAAGCAGTCGTGGACCTCGGGGAACTCTCCTGCCTTGTGATCTTCCTTCTTAGCGTCGTCGAGAGCCTTGCCACCCTCCGCGGGTGGCCCGGCCTTGTGAAAGTGGCGTCGAAGCATGGCACACTCCTCAAGGGTGTGCTTGACGGGCCCCTGATGATAGGGGCACGGCTCCTTGAGCATCTTGTCGAAGAGGTTGGCACCTCCGGGAGGTTTCCGAGGGTTCTTGTACTCGGTGGCGGCGACAAGGTCCGCGTCGGCGGCGTCGCGTTTCGCTTGCGACTTCTTCTTGCCTTTCTTCTTGGTGCCGCGCTGAGTTGACGCCTCGGGGACATCTTCCGGTGGGCGGCCTTGGGGCTACTTGTCCTTCTGGAAGATGGCCTCAACCGCCTCCTGGCCAGAGGCGAACTTGGTGGCGATGTCCATCAGCTCGCTCGCCCTGGTGGGGGTCTTGCGACCCAGCTTGCTCACCAGGTCGCGGCAGGTGGTGCCGGCGAGGAACGCGCCGATGACATCCGAATCAGTGACGTTGGGCAGCTCGGTGCGCTGCTTCGAGAATCGCCGGATGTAGTCCCGGAGACACTCTCCCGGTTGCTGGCGGCAGCTTCGGAGATACCAGGAGTTTCCAGGGCGCACGTACGTGCCTTGGAAATTGCCGGCGAAGGCTTGGACCAGGTCATCCCAGTTGGCGATCTGCCCCAGAGGCAGGTGCTCCAGCCAGGCTCGAGCGGTGTCGGAGAGGAACAGGGGGAGGTTGCGGATGATGAGATTATCATCGTCCGTTCCACCCAGTTGGCAGGCCAGCTGTAACACCCGGATTTTAGGGGTCCAAAACCCGGGTGCTAACATAATCACCAGGTGTGCTGGGACCAAGTCTCACACATATGATGATTCATGGCACAGGATCGAATGTCACAACTTTATATATAACAGGAGTTCTATACAAATAAATAGTTACATTATAAGGAGACAACGGTCCAGCAACCCAAAGTTGACTGGGAGACGACGGCCTAGACCTCTCACGAACTCATCGCAGCATCCTCCAAGCGCCTCATCCTGTGGTACCTGATCTTGACCTGTGGTGTGTGTGAGACAGCAAGAGTGAGCTCACATACGTTCATCGCTCAACAAGTTGTGGGGAATAATGTGCATGAACTCGCCAAAGGTGGGAGCTCACGTGAAGTGTAAGGCTTACCAAAGAAGATGGTTAGAGCTGAGCATTGCTTTTAAAGTTGGTCAAAATTTTATTAGCAATTACTAAGTATAAGTAAATACCAACCCAATTAAATAGTAGAACAAAAGTAACAACCTTCACCTGCGATGCAAAGCATATGACAAATTGAGTTTAAGTTCCATAAATTAATCATGTGAGTGTCCGAGCTGCTCATGACCGTGAGCACGGCTAGTATACCAGTTTTACACTCTGCAGAGGTTGCGCATCTTTACCCACAAGTCATGTTACCCATCTGCCAAGAGACGGCCAATCCCATACACCTCTGCCGAGGAGGCGAGGCAGGGTAACACTACGAGGCCTTTACAAAGTTCCACTAGCTTCAGAAAACCCGCTACAGTTTATAGGAAGTTCCAGTGCAGGAATCCCTTGCAGGACCGCCATCGTAGCAAAATCCTCCCGAGGGCCTCCCTACACTGACCACTCCCCTACTGCCCTTGCCCCTTTCGGGTAAGGTAGTCTTCCACTAGCTTTCCTAATTAATCAGCCAAGGGCGTCCCATTCCACCCTTGTGGTAGCACTGTTTTCCCGGGTGGTTCTCCATGTTCCAATTAACATAATGATCTTATCATGAACAGTAAATAACAACTGATAACAAAAGTGTGATCATGAATAATGTATCTCCATACCCAAAACCACATATAGCACTAGCAAGTACTACCCAGAAGGTTCAGTGGTAAACAAGGTATAAAGATAGACAAACTAGGGTAACCTATTGGGTCCCATCAAAATTAACCTATGCAGATCATTATGATTAATTAGAACATGAGTAGGTGAAAAGTAGTGATCAAGGGCACAACTTGCCTGGGACTTGAGATTCCAGGTACCAGGATGATCTTCAGATGACTCGTGACCTCACTGCTAGTCGTAGCAATTCAAACAAACATGGTATAGGCAAAATTAACATTACACCAAACATAAGGACAAAATACACATTAATAATATACATATTAAAATAAGATCATAGGAACAGGAATCATTAATTTTGGAGTTATAGATTTTAAGTTATGAATTTTCAAAGGTTTTATGTGTTTAAAATGGATTAAGTGAGAGATTAAATTTCTAATTGTTTTCATGACAAAACAGAGGTTCTAGGTGGTAGAGAATAAAATTACAAAATTTTAGAAAGTGGAATGGATTAATTTGGACTAAAAATGGATTTTCTATGATTTAAACAAGTTCTAGCATTTATTTATCTATTAAAAAATCCATTTATAAATTATTTTCTCTGTTTTATAATACTCTGGACTGGGCCTCAATTTTCAGAAAGCGCAGGGGCCAAAGCGCAATAAAGTCCAAGACTCAGTCAACAGTCAAAATGGACTGCGGGTTCATTATCTATTTCTTCAAGGGTTTATTTGTAAACATGGCTCAGCGAAGGGGTACGGTGTGATCTGGGTCATCGGATCATCATTCAAGCGCCCAGATCATATCTGGCGCCATATCAAACAGGTATGCGCATTTAGCCGTCGGATTGGAGACCTATGGCCACGATTTTAAACTACCGAGATCGCACTCGAGCCACCGGATTCAGATCCAACGACCCCAACGCGACCCCGAACCGGTACGCCACGTGATTCATTGGATTCTAATCCAACGGCGCTTAAGACATTACGCGGAGAGCTAATCTTGCCCCTACATCTAGATCCAACGGCGCAGGCGCCTTCGTTCACCCCGATGGCCTCCCGCGGCGGAGCACTGCTCCCACGGCGGCGCCATACCGGCGAGTGGGCGGACCGGCGCACAAGTGGATGAGACCCTACACAGACGTGTCCTGTACGTATAGAGGGATGAGTCGATCTAGACGAGGGAGTTCTCACCGAGCGTTTTGCAGCCCCGAGCTCTGCCCACGGCCGAGCGCAGCGCAGCGGCGGAGCAAGAAGTGCGGCGAGAAATCCCGGCAGCCACCGCCACCCGCACAGCGATTACAAGCTTCAATCGACTTCGGCATGACCCGAAGACTAGCCGAGATGTTCCACAAGCCTTCCACGGCGCATAGCGCGTGGTCCGACCACGGCGACGGAGCTTCCCAGGCCCGGAGTCGGTCCGCCGCGCCATCTTCCACACAGGTTGCGCAATCGAGTTTGGCGCCCACGGACGGAGTTGATGGCGGCGGTGGGTTTATATGCTCCAAGAAGGCAGAGTCCGCGGAAGTTGCAAATCCCGATCATAGCGCGATTTGGGAGAGAACAGAGGCGAGAGAAAATCCCGGCGGAAGGTGAGGCCTCCACGGATTTGGTCGCAACAGCTCGATCCGGCCGTATCCAGTCGTCCACCGAGCACCCCTATCAACAGCCGAGGAATCCGGACGAAAGGAGCACAGTTGCGACAACCATGGCGAGGATCCAGCGCGGGTTCGCGTGAGTTCGTTCGAGGTGCGCATGAGCCGGATTGAGGAAGGGGAATCCGACCAGTGGGACCCACGCGGCGGCGACCCAGAGAAAAAGAGAAGCAGAGCGCGGGCGAGAAGGTGAGTTGGGCCGGTGGGGTGCGCTTCGGCCCAGGCGGCAGGTAAATTCTTTCCCCTTTTTTTTATTTTTGTTTTAATATTCTTAATGCAACCGAAATTCCAATTCTAAATTCAAATTTCAGATTCGAAAATGCACAATAAAAATTTTAGCACGCAAATGAAAAATATATTTGTTTACTTTATTTATTATACTATTTAATCAAATGTTTTCAAATATAAAATTCATACATACTAACCTAGAGAATGGGCATTTTAAGAAATATATTCTCTAACATAAAATTTCTTTAGAGAATAATTATAAATATCCATTTCAACCAAGGGGTAGCAAATTCATATAGAGATTCTTTTATTTAATTCTTTATTAGGAACATGTTTATTTTAGGTGATGTTGTTTTAAATGTAACAAAATTTTATTGGAAGGCATTCTAATATCAAAATCTTTGGAGAACTTTTACTAAACTTTCAAAGTAAGATTTTTGGGTGTTACACCAGCCGATAGTCCATGAGCCACAGTTCCGGTCTCGTCTCCCCCGAGTACTTTGTGATAGTAGTCGGGGTTCGGAACCGGGTCGGGAACGACGCCCGTCATATGGCGCGGCTGAAAGCCTGCGGACCGGGTGGTTCGGGCGAAGGACTCCGATCCTCCCCGTTGTCGTAGCGTCCCCCACGCCTGGGGTGGTAGCCTCGGCGCACCCTCTCGTCGAGGTGGGCCCGATGGCTGTGGTGATGGTGCTCGTTGCCGAGGCGACCCGGGGCCGCAGGCGCTGTGTTGCGCGTGCGCCCGGTGTGGACCGAGGTTTCCCGCATGAATCGGGAAGTCACGGCGCGATGTTCCGAGGGGTACCCCTGCCTTTGGGAGGCGGAGCTTTCGGCCCGTCGGATCGTGGCGTCCTCCAGGAGATTCTTGAGCTCTCCCTGGATACGCCGCCCCTCGGTGGTTGATGGCTCCGACATCGCGCGGAGAAGTATTGCCGCTGCAGCCAGGTTCTGGCCGACTCCACTGGAAATCGGTGTCGGTCTTACCCTGACGTCGTCGGCGATGCGGTGCTGGAGGCCCTGGGGGAGATGACGCGCTTCTCCGGCCGGAGGTTGGCCCGCCCATTCCTGCCCGATGTCCCGGCGGATCGGCTCAAGTATTCCTGCTCCCTCGTCGAGCCTGGCCTGCATCTCGCGGATTTGCTCGAGCTGTGGGTCATGACCCCCCGCCGGGACGGGGACCACAGCTAGCTCCCGAAGGATGTCAACGCGAAGCACGGGCCTAGGGGGATCACCATTCTCCGGTATACCAAGATGGTTGCCTTCGCCGGGGCCCCCTAGATCGACGTGGAAACATTCGTGACTTGGACCGCAGTCCTCGTCGCCGAGGCTGTGGCTACCGTCGGAACAGTCGGAAAGGCAGTAGTCGCATGCGGTCATGAAGTCCCGCACGGCACTGGGGTTACCAAGTCCGGAGAAATCCCAACAGAGGTCGGGCTCGCCATCTTCCTCGGACCCCGAGGGCCCGTAGGTCGAGACGGCCGTTAGCCGGTCCCAGGGTGACCGCACACGATACCCCAGAGGGTTTGGACTCGCCTCTATGAGAATGTCCACCGAAGCGGAGTTGCTTGGCGGGTCGAGGCCGAATCCAAAAGGCGTGAGATGGGAATCGGTCGGTACCTTTTGGTCGACGGGCGGTGATGAAGTCACGTCAGGGACTGACTGCACCGTCGTCTCAGGTACGAGGGTGACGCCTAGCAAGTCCTTCGCGAGCGTGCTGGCGTCGTTTGTTTGCTTGAGGTTGTGTGTTGCGGGGAGACAGCGCTCGTCTTCGTCTCAGACGTGAGGCCGATGTCCGACGCGCTCTCCGTTGGGGCGCCGGCGCCATCGACTCGCTCGACAGCCAACGAGGTGCCGCCTCCTACTTAGCCTTGGTTGCCCCGCCTCCTCCTCCGTCGGCGGGGGAGGGGACGGGACAAGCCCGAATGTCGTCCATCCACCATGTGGGGAAGGCGTCGTCGATTTCCCCGCCGGCGGGCGGGTTGTCGACCGCCATTGTCGCTGTCGCGCGGCGGGGAAGGAGTATCATGTCGTAGCTGCCGTCGAGGGACATGAACTCAAGACTCTCGAAACGGAGCACCGTCCCGGGCTGGAGAGGTTGCTGGAGACTGCCCATCTGGAGCTTGACGGGAAGCTGTTCGTCAACACGCAGCAGGCCCCTACCTGGCACGCCAACTGTCGGTGTTTCGAAACCCGAGGGGTCCCTGGACCGACGAGTGAATTGTCGCCGCGTGCCCCAGCCCAGATGGGTTGGCGCGAGGCGGAACGCGAAGGGGGGAGAGCAGCCGGAGGGAGACAAGCGTGGGAGGTGGAACCCGCGGCCTTCGTGTTAGCCCCGCGCCTAGGTAAGGTGCGCTTGCAGTAGGGGGTTACAAGCGTCCACGCGGGAGGGAGCGAGCGGCCTTGCGCGAGCGCCGTCCCGTCCTTCCCCGCGCGGCCAACCCTCTGTAAGAGGGCCCTGGACCTCCCTTTTATAGGCGTAAGGAGAGGATCCAGGTGTACAATGGGGGGTGTAGCAGTGTGCTAATGTGTCTAGCGGAGGAGAGCTAGCGCCCTAAGTACATGCCATCGTGGCAGCCGGAGAGGTTTTGGCACCCAGTTCGTGTGGTGTCGTGGCCGTCGGAGGAGCGCTGGAGCCTGGCGGAAGGACAGCTGTCGGGGCTGTCGAGTCCTTGCTGACGTCCTCTTGCTTCCGTAAGGAGGCTGAGAGCCGCCGTCGTCATAGAGCGTGCGGGGCGCCATCATTACTCGTATAGTGGAGCGAGCCAGATGGGACGCCGGTCTTGTTCCCTGTAGCCTGAGTCAGCTCGGGGTAGGGTAATGATGGCGCCTCCTGTTGACGTGGTCGGTACGTGCCCTAGGTTGGGCGAGGTGGAGGCTCCTCCGAGGTCGAGGTCGAGTCTGTCTTCCAAGGTCGAGGTCGAGTCCGAGCCCCCGGGTCGGACAAGGCGGAGACCGTCGGCTGGGGTCGGGCGAAGCGGAGTTCGTCGTCTTCCGGGGCTGAGCCCGAGTCCGAGCCCTGGGGTCGGGCGGAGCGGAGTTCGTCGTTTTCCGGGGCTGAGCCCGAGTCCGAGCCCTGGGGTCGGGCGAAGCGGAGTTTCCCATGGCGCCTAGGGCCGGACTTGGCTGCTGTCAGCCTCACTCTGTCGAGTGGCTCAGCAGTCGGAGCGGCGCAGGCGGCGCTGTCCTCTTGTCAGACCGGTCAGTGGAGCGGCAAAGTGACTGCGGTCACTTCGGCTTTGTCGACTGGAGGGCGTGCGTCAGGATAAAGGTGTCAGGCCACCTTTGCATTAAATGCCCCTGCGATTTGGTCGGTTGGCGTGGCGATTTGGCCAAGGTTGCTTCTTGGTGAAGACTGGGCCTCGGGCGAGCCGAAGGTGTGTCCGTTGCTGGAGGGGGTCCTCGGGCGAGACGTAGATCCTCCGGGGTCGGCTGCCCTTGCCCGAGGCTGGGCTCGGGCGAGGCGTGATCGCGTCCCTCGAATGGACCGAACCTTGACTTAATCGCACCCATCAGGCCTTTGCAGCTTTGTGTTGATGGGGGTTACCAGCTGAGATTTAGGAGTCTTGAGGGTACCCCTAATTATGGTCCCCGACAAATACCTATACGCCTTTCGCGTTCTGCAGCTTCTTCAGCTCGCTTTACTTCTGCTCGGGCGTCGTGGGTGTCTTTTTCACTCTTCTTTATAATTTCATGGGCCATCTCTCGGCCACCATTCACCCAGATATCATTATAGAATTTCCTGCCCATCAAGGTTGCTTCAGCTGAAGGATCCTTCATATCATTTATGGAGAAGGCAGCTTCGGCCTGGGCCATGGTCTTAACATGCTCGCATCCCGCCTTCTCCAAGATGGCTGAAATCCCCCACGCACTGGAAAACACGCAAACATCCCCGCGATCACTTAAATTTTTTTTAAGGTCTCGACCTCTCCACTTATCCATTCAATAACGCCTTCGGGGTCGCCTCGTATGAAGCTTTCTTCGGCAGAATAGGCACCTACTTTGGCGAAACTAGCTTTTATTTTCTTCGCACAGTCCAAGGATTTTTCAAAGCACCTTTCCTTTGATGTGCGAAGTTCTTCAACATTTTTCTCTAAATGATTTTTCCAATATTCGCTAATTTCTTGGTTAGCTTCTGCGAGTGCGCATTTTTCCTTAGCTTCGGCCAGTTGCCTCCGAAGGTCTTCAATTTCAATCTTTTGGGCTTCGGCTTGAGCTTTGAAACTAGCTTCATCTTCTTTCACTTTGTTAACCAGAGAAATTAAGATTGTCTTTTTCAAGACCTTCGTTTCTCAATTCAATCACCTCTGAACGAAGGTTGTTCAGAGCCATTGTATAGCCTTCGTCTTCAATATTTTTCTGTGCCCTGAGGGCATTACTAAGAATCAAGCCCTGCAAGAGGAGAAAAGAATTGAGCATGACAAAAGAAATACCTCATTTTCAAATTCAAACTAATTTTTATACCTTTATGCTATTGTATGCTAGGCTGTCAGCAAGTTCATCCTTCGATAAAATCGAAAGGTCGTCTTCTAGCTTCGAGAATCTGATGCTTTTACCTATCTCCCGGCAAACAGATATTTCTTTGTTATCTGGGAGACAGTACAAGAAATCATCTTCATTACTCCCATTAAAAACTAAGGCTCCTTTTGGATATTTCAGTCTTTGGGCATAATGCCTGGCCTCCGCGATTTCATCTTCGGACAATTTCTTCCCCAACGCATGTCGAAAGATGTAGTCAATAGTTTCGATTGGATCTTTGGGAGAGGGAGTTTCAGGTGCAATATGTCCTACTGATCTTTCCTTGAGCGTGATAGGTTTCGCTGCAACAGGTGCTGAGGGCCCAGCTTCGGCTTCAACCGGAGCTTGCAGAGCTTGCGTAGCTTTGGTTTCTGATTTTAGCTTCGGCTGGAGTTTTGGTAGCTTCAGCAGCTTTCTTTGTAGTAGCAGGACTTAACGCCTTTGTAGCCTCCAGTACAGCATCTAGCACGTTGGCCATCCTTCTTCTCTTGGGGGTCACGGCAGAAGGTTTTTGCGCCTTCAGCAGATTTGCCCGTGTCGGAGGGCTCAGAATTTTTGGCATTTTTATTATTTCTTCAACTTTCGGCTCTTCAGCCTTTTCAACCTCACCATTGACTGGTTCAATTGTATGCATCTTTGGCATTACAGTTGGTTCTACGGTGCTCTGTGCAATCGGAGTAGTTTGTGTTGCTTCGACTGCTGAGGAAGACGCTGCGCCAAAGTCAGGGACCACGACCGTTTCAATGTAACGCGACCGGTGGGTCAGAACCTTCACCTTTTTGCTCTTCGGTGCAGGCTCAGTTGGGATGTCCGAAGCAGCAATTTTCCTCTTTTTCTCCTGTCCTCACAATGGGTAGTGGTAATCAGGGTATATGAAGCCGATCGCATCAAAAACTCTGTTTAGTCTTTTCTTCCCCCGACCTCCGAAGGCTACGGATAGAGCATTATCTTCGGCCTTGCTATATGTCCCAAGTAGTTCGTCGCTGATAGCCTCAATACTTTTTAGCCAATCATCATTTGGCTCATCAAACCGGTCTCTGAACCTGAAAGTATATTTTAGCCAAATCAACCCACCTTCAGTTGATTCAGCAATAGTTTCCTTCGGCATATCCCAGTTTTCCACAAGTGGCCATACTCTATACGCTATGTGTTCTTAAACAATATCCCTTGTGCCAATGAAGACGTAGACATTGCTAAAAGCCTTCTGGCAAGCTTCGTCATTTTGATCGATTATCACCTTCGGCCTCCGAAGGCCGAAGCGAGACCAGATAGGGCGTTGAATGATTTCCTTAATATCTTCCCTTTCCATTAAATCATTCTTAACATAAAACCACTCTTCCATCTAGGTTCCAGGCCATCTCTTTCGGAATGTGGGAACTGGATGGCTTGCATTGGATCGAGCAACGAATCCGTAACAACCGAAGTTGTTGTGGTACTGCTCCTTCCCGGTGGCCTTTGTCTCATACAGGAGCTCGTGCATGCTGCAAAAACTTTTTGCACTGGGTTCCAACTCTTGGCTTCTTACAGCCCAAACAAACAAACCCATTCTGATTATAGCTTCAGGCGTAAGTTGATGAAGAAAAATTTGAAATGTCTTCAGCACTTCAACCAAGAACCTGCTCAATGGAAACCGAAGCCCTGCTTTCAAAAAGCCTCGGTAGATAACCACCTCATTCGCTTCAGGAACAGGAGCAGTGTTGTCCCCTCCAACCCTCACAATAGTCATGTCGCAGAAGTATCTTCCTCTCATTGCATCAACGTGACTCTGCTTGATAGTCGATTTCCCGAAGATGGTATGGCTTGGTCGCCACAGACGATCTTCGGAATCTTCATCTCCACTCTCCGCATCATAGCTATCGCTGTCACCAGTATCTTCAGATAAACTTTCCAGTATCTCTTTAGTAATCTTCTCTGTGTTTGTCTTTGCCATCGATTCAATAAATCCAGAAATATAAGGATTCACAGCCTTCTTCTCCTCAAACAGCTTCGTCTCTTCAGTCAGCTTCGTCTCTGCAACAACCTTCTTTTCCTTGGACATTTTTTCTTTAGACATGGTGAAAATGTGACTTTAAACTGAAGCTCAAGAAGCTTGAAAATCTAGCGAGAGCTAGTAACCAAGAGCTAAAAGTTTGAGAAAAATAATGCAAATGGCAGAAACAGTGTATCAAATGATGCTGGTGTGAGTTCATATTTATACGCCTAGCACGCTGCAACTTGGAGGGCCCTGTCTATCATTGGTTGTTGCTATTCTAGCAAAGGGAAGGTGTTTTTTCGGACCTTCGGCTTAAGGTCTTCGTTCACGTCGCAGTCTGAATTCGTTATTATAACATATTAATACTGCGAGGGGCTACTGTTGGGGGCCTTCGTCTTCCGAAGGTCCTAAAAACATGATTAACAATGTTTCCCAAGCATAATATATGTACAGGAACCTTCGGACTCGGGATGAAGGTGTACACAATATGGAAAGTAGGATCGGAACGAAGGTTGAACCAGCGCCGAAGCTGTGCGCAAGGAAGCTTCGGCTCAGTAGCAGAAAGAGAAACCGACTTAAGGAGGAAAAAGGCTATCTAGTCCTCGACAGATTGTTATTAAGTCAATAGTGAATATGAAGGGCATGAATGTAATTTTACATAGGCTGCGTCCTGTGCCTATAAATAGATGAACAGTACTCCCGTACTGTTCATGTTGACTTGTATTCACTGGCACGTCACTCTTGAATTCTTACCTTCTGTGAAGCCGAAGGTACAAATGTAATTTAATATTGCTCCTATTCATTCATTCATGACTATATAAAAAGGATATATAAATGATGTTATATGATTATTTATGTTATTTCTCATGTTTCATATACTTCTTCTTTCATCAATATAAAACTATGATAATAAAGGTATGTCCTTCATGACCTTCGTCCGAAGATCTTTATATTCTAAGGGAAATAATACTTCGGAGGATGAAGGTCATTAACCATTAACTTCTTCCTGTGTTGTCTTGTTCTTAATTCATAGCATTTGAGAACAAGTCCACAACACTAACGGTTGGGTGACATGGCTGGCACACCAGACTGTCCGGTGCGCCCATCGCCAGCAGCCTTCCCCAACGGCTATAATTTGGTTGGTGTCTATAAATACCACCCCAACTGGCCATTTCAAGGGGAGGGAGCCCAAGCAACATTCCAAGTCATATAGTTGACATATCCAAGCCCTCTCAACCACCTCCATTCATTGATCCATCTTATACACAAGATTTAGACCACCACAATCATCACAAGTGCCACAAAAGAGAGATCTAGCAAAAGAGAGCTACTCGTGTGAGTTTAGCGATAGAGCCTTGTGAGAATCATTGAGAGAGTGTATGTGCTACATCTTGTGATCATTTGAGCGTGGAGTTTTGACTCCCATTCATCTTCCTCCAAACTTTTGGAGGCTTGTAAAGCTAGCAAGAGACACCTAAGAGTGTGGTGGTCCTTGCGGGGTCTTAGTGATCCTTGAGATAAAGAAGAAGAGCTCGCCGGTATTGGTGATCAGTGGAGAGAGGGAAAGGGTTGAAAAAGACTCGTCCTTAGTGGACTCCTCAACGGGGATTAGGTTCTTGGTGAACCGCGGTAAAACAAATCACCCGTGTCACTTGTGTTTATTGCTTGTGATTTGTTTGTCTTCTCCCTCTCTAAGTTCTCTTGCACTATTCTTTGTCGATATCACTTTGTGTTGCCTCAAGTTAAATTCTCGTATTTAGAAGCAACACCTTGCAAGAAAGAACTTGTGTTATTTCTCTTCTTGTCTAAGCCCCTTGCATTACTCTCCATAAACATTTTAGTTGTGTTGCATTGTATTACTTCCGCATTCTTTTAAAGCAACACTCCTTGCCAAGGACTTAGTTTTATACTCTGATAATTGTGCATCTTGTTCTAACCACTAATCAAGAGATCAAGTCTAGGGTTGAGAATTATAATTTTCAGGTTTCACCTATTCACCCCCTCTAGGTGACTTTCAATTGGTATTAGAGCTAGACACTTCATATTGAGTCTAACAACTCGAAGTGATGGCTCAAAGAAGATCCCAAAAGAACAAGAAGACTCATCCGAAGGAAAACCATGAGGTAACTCTTGACATATTACTTTCCGATTGTTCTAATTATGTTTCATGGTCTACTAATGTGATAAATGCTTTTAGAACCATAGACTCACAATTAGAACAAATTTTAGACAAGAGTATTATACCCTCTAGTTATAATGGGAAAAATGCTTCTGAGGAAGATCAAAGATATATACGCTTAAACTATCTTGCTTATGACATCTTAAGTAATTCTCTTAGCAAAGAAGATTATCGTGCCTTCATAATGAATTATAATGAATCTATTCATGATGCGCATGATATTTAGACTAGAATTAAAGTAAATTTAATGAGTCCAAATATGTTAGTTCATATGATGCTTCTACTTTCTTTAGTCCATGTGAAACTAACTCTTTGAAGGAAGAAGAAGAAAATGAACGTTGGAGACCAAACGATGGATCCACCTCTTAAAAAGGTTTGTCCATTTTGATTCCCACATATGTTGTGTGGCTAATGAAAATGATAGTGGAAGCACAAATGAGGATGAGGAGGATGAAAGAAGCTTCATGCAAATCTACACTTATCTAAGCCAAGAAGATAAGACGGTCATGCTCAAACTTCTAAAAAGAGCGAAAGAGCAAAGTGAAGCTCTTCACATGCTAGAAGATATTCTCACCATAAAAATGCAAAGCTTTGAAGAGTTGACTAAAGAACATGAGGAGCTAAAGTGCTCTCATGTTGATTTGGTCCAAAGGTATGAGTCTATTTCAATTGAGGAAGATAACTCTTTATTTTGTGTCGCTCAATTAGTAAATAGGAGTGTCTTGCTTAAGGACCAAGTAGAAAGGCTAAAAATTGAAAATATAACATTTCAAGAAAAACATGATATGCTTCTATGTTCTCATAAAAATCTTATGGATGATCATATTATGTTAAACATTGCTCATGAGGTTGTGATAGAAAACTTAAAATCCCAACAACCTCACTCATGCACATGTATTCAAATTGAAACTATATTGTCATGTGCTAATGCTTGTTGCCATGTTCTAACCACTAATAAAGGGATTAAGTCTAGGTTGAGAATTATAATTTTCAGGTTTCGCCTATTCACACCCCTCTAGGCGACTTTCATCTTGTCACCCATACCTTATTCACTCGAGACCAGCACAGGAGCGCGCCGCCACTGCCGGCCTGCTGGGACGAAGGACCCCACCGGTCTACCCTTTGATGTTAATCCCCCACCTGCCTCCGTCGTCAGTCCCCCGCTGGCCTACCCTCCAATGCCGGCGTGTTCTCTAGTAGGCACAACCCGCGAGTCTTGCTAGTGCTGTCGTTAAACAGGTAAAGGTCAGTGATCATCACCGCCTAGACAAGCCTGCTAGTGATGGCAAATGTTACAAATTCACTGAAATGCATCTTGATGTTGTTGGAATGTTCCTTTAATTATGACTAAAATGTAACAATGAGACCTCGTCACTAAAAATTTACGACTTAGTTAATAATAACTTTAATTTATTTATATCTTATGCTTATGATTTCTCAAAGATTAAAATAGTGTCAGTTTCATTTATTTTGAATGACGTGATCTTATTGAATTGAAGATATCATCCTGAGTGTGATAATATGATCAGAAAGGTGATCATATTTAGTTCATCCTTCATCATAAAACAAACAAGAGATGGTGCAACTCTAACCCACTTTAACTCTATAATCAAACAAGAAACTATGTTCAACCTGTCACTAAAACCAAACAAGGAACGAGTCCGACCCAAACCAGAAAAATAGGTCGGCTCCGATCTGACCCACGTCATTCTGAAACAAAACACATGCTAGATGTCCAATCCAAAGAATGTAACATGATTGATCCTTTCGAATATCCTCAACTCCCTCTCGAAGGAAATCTTGGAACATGCAAGAAACTTTAGCGTCTATGTGGAAACCTCTAGAAGAGCTATATGTGTTGTAATCAAGGGCTGATATAATAAATATTTCCTTCACTCTGACAAACAAAGAAGGAATTGATGATCATGGCTTGATACTTCACCAAGATGAAGGGATTTGCCGGTACGCTTGGTGTATCTGGTTAGTTGTTAGACGATGAAGAAGTTGTCTCCTATATTCTGACAGGTTAGATTCAAATTATACTTCAATTGTCTCTTCAATCATGTCCCAACCAAATCTTATATTTGTTAATGAGCTATATACACCAAGCTCTTGGTTTTGTTAGTCAATAGACAATGCTTGTTTTGGTAGTCAATAGACAATGCTTTAATAATCTCACTCATGGAACATGTCCTGTGCTAACACGTCTACACGAGGATGAGGTAAATGCAGAGAAAACCAAGGAGATAAGTACCAAGGTCATGATCAGGTTCTGAAACGCGGGATTTAGTGGATAATGGTTCCCATAGATGTGCTGCTTTTGTTAATGGCAGCTCGTTGTTTCTGATGAATGTGGTTGATGGTTCCCTTCCATGGAGACTTTTGAGAAGCATTTGCCTAAGCAATTTGCTATACCAATGTCCCCTGCGCCATAGATCTCTGCAATTTCAAGATAACATTCTTTTTTCCCCGAAGCTTAGAACCTATTTGGTTTAGGGTGACTAAAGTTTAGTTAATTTTAGGGGTGTTTGGTTTCTAGGGACTAATTTTTAGTCCCTACATTTTATTCCATTTTAGTTCCAAAATTGCCAAATATAGAAACTAAAACTTTATTTTAGTTTCTATATTTGGCAATTTATAGACTAAAATAGAATAAGATGATGAGACTAAATATTAGTCACTAGAAACCAAACACCCCCTTAGTCTCTAAAAAAGCAAACATCGTAACTAAGGTGGGATAACTTAGGGTGTGTTTGGTTGAATGTACATGAAGAAATGGAAGAGACGACCACAGTTTCTATAATGTTTAGATGAGAGTCACATATGGACGAGGTAAACCCCGGAGTAGTTTTTGATAGCAACGTGAACCTAAAAAATCGAGGGACGATGTTGCCCCGTCTTATCTCACTTTTATCTCAAACCAAACACATCCTAAACTTTAGTTCTTTAGTCACAACACATCCTAAACTTTAGTTCTTTAGTCACCAAAGGAATTAAAATAGTATTTTTACCTTATTTACCTTCTCCACTTTCTTTTTGCAGCAAATATTCACTAATTAATAGAGCCAGTACAATCATTATTCACAGCAATTAATGTTATTTAGTCTGTTTTAGGAACCAAATGGATACTTTAGCGACTAAATTTTAGTCACTAAAGTTTAGTCTAGTGACTAAAGGAACGCTTAATTCATCTGCCAGAAAAAGAAATTTGCAAAACGGGTTATTAACAAATTGAGTTTACTTTTCAGTTGAGAACCGTCCAGAAGCGCTGAAGAGGGTGTCGAAATCATTCGAGGCTCCTGGAAGTTACCAGCGACGCGAGCGAGTGCCGGATGAATTGAAGGCGCTCGACGACTCCCTCGAATCCTGCAGGGTTAAGGGAGGCTACCTGAAGCTGCCTGAAGGCGAGAATCGTTTATGCCACATGGTTCATTCTGCCACGTCCCAGACCACATTAGTGTTCACGTCCCAGACCACATTAGTGTTCGAGGAATTCCCTCTATGAGCACCTTGGCCAGATTCTTGCTGTTGTATAACAGGAGCACTTCTGAAATTCTTCGTTGACCCTTCCTTAGACTGGGTGACTTGAGTGAAAGTGATAGCTTCTCCTACTTTCGAAACAGAACGACTAGTAACACTGAGAAGCCATGTATCTGCATAAAGCTGTTGGTGTGAACAAACATTGGAAAAGGCATTAACAAACAGTAGCACGAGCTTCAACGCAGAAGTCTACGATTCAGAAACCACGGATAAACCACGAACATATCAGAGGGTTATGTTGTGCTACTGATAATTCGACTATAGCTTGCAATACATCTTTTAGCAAAGGCAAACTCTGACCCACATCTGCTGGCCCCCCAGTTACACGTAACTGTCTATCAGAGACTTCCTCATGTCCTCCACAATCGCAGTGGGCTGCCCTTCTCTCAGCTTGAAGACGCTTTCGATGACTGAGAGCTCGGTGGCTGTCGTGTCCGAGCCACAAAAGGCAGTCCAGTCGTTCACTGTCATGCCTGCAGCAATGACCTCGCTTCCTCTGTTCACAGTTCCTGCGACAAGAGGAACTTGCAGGAGCGTGGAGAGCTCGTCAAGGTCTTCAACGGATGTATGGGGATGAACCTGCATAAATGTATTCGTTCACTAAATAGTAAACACAATATTTGCAAGCTTTAGGGAACAGATGGAATGGAAATGTAGCTAACAGTTTACGTACCAAGCCACCCCTGTTAGAGAAGGTGCAGTAACTCCCCACAAGAATATTTCCAGCAATAGTCTGCCTAAACACCTCGACGCCAAGCACATCTGCAATGAACTCCTCAGTCTCCTGTTGAATTCATTAGCACAAAGATTTTAGCTTGATGTAATCGAGGATGTGCAGAGTTTCAGGGGCTAGCGACAGAATAAACTCCTCATTCTCCTGTAAATTTTACCTTGTCAAGGTCAGGGTGCGTAAGTGCAACATGGTCATTGCAGGCTATGCAATTGCCAAGGGCAGATAACCTCTCATCAATGCGCTGAACCACCACTTGATCAGGCAAGCAATTCCTCAGATGCTGAAGCTCTACAAGAGTTCCAAGCACATGGAGGAAAAAAGTACATATCATTTGTGGCAAACCAGGACCTACCAGGACCTATACAGCCCAGTTGACAGGATAGTTACCACTATCCTCACCGTTTTCTTTGTCAATTAGATAAGGTAGAGACAAACAGATATACATTTGAAAAGAACAAAACTAGAAATCTAGTCGTTGCGGATTTGCAAGCAGCAGCATGGCCATGCATCAGTTACCAAGATGGAGCCATATAACTCCCCAATGGTACGATATACCAAAGGCCTAAAAGTTTTCCATGGAACTAGCTAAGTGCAGGTAAACAATATAAATCTGAGCGTTTACAAAAACAAAGGCAAACGAGGCAGCATATCTGACATACTAAGTGGTTTATATGCTTAGTTTGGGAAACCTAGTGTTACTTTTAGTATTCCTTATGTAATTAACTCATCTTGAAGGTGAATCCTGATAGAAAACTAACATTTCTTGACAAATAAAACATAAAAATAAGTGAACAATACAAAATGGAAATAACACCATGCATGTGAAAACATCTGGGTAATAAGTTATTAGATTCGAAATAACCAGCCATGTGTGTAAGCATTAATAACAGATCCAGCAAGCTTTCACAGCTTAAAGCAAATGCTTACCTTGGTCGGTTGTAGTATGTGGCAATAGAAGTCCATTCTTGTTTCCTGCGCAAACAAAGTGAAAAGGAAGTGAAAACAAGTAGAGAATAAGCCAAATAGCAAAACCAAGTTTCAGATATTAACCAACACAAAGTCGGCCTATTATTCTGGTGCCACCAATAGAGGTCTTGACCACAGGGATGGCATCTGCAAGCTCAGCCTCAAAGGCACTGGAAAACATTAGGACAACACACTGTTAGAGTTAGCATTTCATCTACTTCCACCAAAGGAGCCCAATAACCCAAATGTCAAGCCTCATAGAAATATGTAAGACTAACCTGTAGAAGTTCTCTGACCCTCCAATCGCTACCAGACAGTAAGCATTTGTCAGCTTGGAGAAAACACCAATTTCACAGTTGTTCTCAAACTGAATACCTGAAAGAGTCCGCATCCACAAGTTGCAGATAAGGAATTGAAAACACATATTCCATGACCAGCAGGGTGAAAGGTTAACCACCCATATTTAGACAAATAAAAAAACTGTATCTTTTATGTTTTTTCATTGATGAAAAAACAAAAGAGAACAAAACATGTATAAAAAATGAACAGAACAATTCATACACTAGCACATGCAACTAACGCAATATGACTGTGATATTGTCAAAATACTGATTCTAGAAACTACACACAAGCCTTCACAGGTGTGTAGCGGCTTAAACATAGAACAAACCGGACGCAACACTATCATTCTAGTCTAAATTCCAACCAAAAACATGGACTAGCCAATACAAAAATAATATCAGCTAATCAAGTGCAACTTTAAACCGAAGATTTATATCTTGCCTCTGATACGCTGCATAAATCATGAAATGGTAGCTACTGAGTCTATTAATCATCAATCGTTGATGACAATAACATGCCATATAACAACTTTAAAAAAAGATTAGAGCACCGCCAACTCGACCACATACGAAGCATCTAGGCACAAAACTCGCACCCAGAAATATGACACGAAGGAAATAAAAACGAAACATACGGGTAGCCATGGTCGATTGGTCTTGGCCGCCGCAGCTCCTCGTCTAAGCGCGCACCTGCAGATCAAACGCCGAGCTGATTAAGAACTTATCGAACGAGGGAAAAAAACCGACAACAGAAAAAACGATTAGAGGTGGCGCATCTACAGGCCCAGGAGGAAGAAGGGACCGATGCCTCGGTGGCTCCGAGGTGGGAAGAGGCGGTCGGGCACGTGTACGGCCAGGGAGGCAGGGATCTGGGTTTCACCTTCGCGGCTAGGCGCGGGTGGGGGCAGACGCCGGTGCACGCCACGACGAATCCCCGAGACACCCCCACCTCCCAAGAACCTAACCGACGCACTCGGCAGCGTAGAAAAGAAGGTAGGGGATAGGGAGGCGGGGCGGGAAAGAGAGGAGGAGCGATCATGCTTACCAGTCAGAGCGCAGCGGAGGCCGCAAGGTCGCCGCCGTGGACTAGGGTTTACCGGTGCGGTGCGGGGGTCGGGGATGAGAATGAGACGGAACGGAAGAGGCCACCCGGTCCCGGTTTGATTTGAGATGTCAGGTCTGAAGGCGACCCCCGCTCGAATGGGTTGCTTGACCGACCCGATCGCACAGGTTGGGCTGGGCTGCAGGAGGGCATTCAGTTGGGCTACGTCTGTCTTGGGCTCTTAGCCCTTTTGTTTTAAAAAAACATTGATTTTTTCCTTTAATTAATGTCGATTATTATCGTGCCATTGCAAATTGCATACTTTGTCGCTCTCGGTGATACAGGCAGGTCCCATGTGTCAGTGACATCTTTTCAATAAGCAAATCTGTCCCACTCGTGAGATGGTGGGCCTACTATCATGGCTGAACTAGACTTCTAGTAGAGCGATTAGTTGAATGTCTCCTTCGTTGAGATGCTCGAGATCCTAGAGACATAGGGCACACTGTTGTCCAACACTTTAGACATCTCCAACAACTTGTTACGGGTAGTGCCACACTGCCACCACAGCTCATCAAGGAGGGTCTGCTATGCTAGAAGGTGTGTTCGGGCCGAATATGATGGACTTGACGATGCAGTTGTGTCCGCCTCCTTCTTTTCCACTATGGGGGTGTTTGGTTGCCCCTGCTAAAGTTTAGCCCGGGTCACATCAAGCGTTTGACTTTTAAATAGGAGTATGAAATATAGACCCAACCAACTGGACTAGATTCGTCTCGTCTTTTAATCTTTGGCTGACAAATTAGTTTTATAATCCGACTACATTTAATACCCGGAACGGAGGTTCAAACATTCGATGTGATAGGGGCTAAAGTTTAGTTTGGGGTAACCAAACACCCCCTATAAACTCTTTTGATTTTTCATGTCCTCTTTCTAATATCATGAGAGCATCGATACTTAATATACCTCTTACAAAACTCACATCAGTGCGCATGATTTTCATATACTAACTAACTGGCGTATGAATTTCTTAACATGGTCCAACTTAGTCTAGCTCACTATTAGTAAATAAATAAATATTTTATAACAAAGATAGCACGAAAGGGGATGTAGCTCAGATGGTAGAGCGCTCGCTTAGCATGCGAGAGGTACGGGGATCGATACCCCGCATCTCCAGTTTTTGTTGGTTTTCTCCATTTTTTTTTTTTTTATAAGTCGTGTCTTTCGAAACCTACTTACTGCACTCAAGCTGTAGTGTTCAGGTTTCAGCATATCAATCAACAACACAAAAAGGCCCAATCATATATTATGCCGATATCCGAGTTTCACCGCTCCTCTGAAAGTCTTTAAAGAAGCAAAAGAAAAAGTAACACAAAAAGGGCCGAATCATTTGACAAGATCCGAGAATTCATCCACTGCAGTACTGCACCTCTCAAAAAGGAAAACTTTTACTTTGCCAAGCACACACACTGCCTGTCTCTACTCTACCGATGATATCCACCTCTGCGCTCCACGGGACGTTCACGACGGTAGTGGTGGACATGAGATTGTTAGCAGGCACAGAAATAGTCTCATCAAGTAACAAAAAAAAACAGAGAGAGAGCAAGAATACTTTTGTAGTATTCTTCACAATTCCACCTTGCTTCACAACCTAAATGAATTGGCAACCAGAAAATTAAACAAGCAACGATGACGATAGGAAGGTTGGTTTGTTATAACAAAGGCCCATACGAGATGTGCCAGACTAAGGCCTCATGTCACAAGTGAAAGGGCCCAAGTTATGGTTCGCCGTATACCGTATTGATGTTAGCATCAGGGAGCAATTCTGGATGGGGGTCCACGTTAGAGTCAAGCGACGGCGAGCGCCCTGCCGGCAGGAGTAAACATGGATGGATGGATGGATGGAAGCGGCACCATCTTTGCACAGGAAAGGTCGCCACACGTTCACATGGCACATACATGTCCCACACGTACAACGTACTACTACTACACTTCACGCGGCAACGACACAGTCACATGCGACGCGATGCGAGATCGCGCGCAACGTCGCTGTCGAATTCCACTCATCCCGCTGGGCGCTGGCGTGGCGATGCCTCGTGTTCCTGCCGCCGTCGAGACAGGTAAAATCTCTCTCTGTTTTTTATTTTACCAGAAGCACCACCGCTCGCTCGTTCCAAACGGCAAGGGATTCGACAGAAAGGAAAACAGCAAGATACGCAAGACCTCGCCGCCCCGGGCCGGGCCTGCCTTCGCAGCCCGGCCGTCGTGGCCCCAGCCGCTTTTGAAGCCGGATGGATGGATGGGTGTCGCGTCGCCCCAAGAATCGATGATCGATCGATCTGTCCAGGTCAAAAGATCGCCCCCCTGCTGCCGTGCTGTGCTATTAACAGCAGCTGCGACGTGACCGTGCAGCCAGCGCGATAGCACAGGCACAGCGCACCACCGCCGCGGGGCCCCATCCCATCAGACCACCCACCCTCCTCCCCGGCGCCCGCGGTGACGACGGAGAGAGCGGAGCACTTGGGCAGGCAGGGCGCAAGCAGCCCGCAAGCTGTGCTCCCCCCCGTGGGGCCTAGCGCGTCACCTGTGCTCCCTGGCCGGGCCAGCGCCCTACGCGCCGTAGCGTCGCTGTGGGGGCCGCCGCTGCGCTGCCGTGTCCGGTGTGCGCCTGTGCCCGCCCCGCCGCTGTCTGTCTGTCTCCTCCGGTATCTACCCGACTGGTGCTGTCCGTCGGGTCAGACGGGTCTCCTCCGCCAAGCACTTGATTGCTCTGCGTGGCTTCAATAATTGCCGCGTCCGGCCAGCCCTCGCGCGCGCGCTGTGGCTGTGGCCTGTGGGGGGTGACGGCTTGTCCTGACGGGTAACCGGGCGAGCGGCCCGCTGCCGGCGAGACAAGTGTGTGACGCCACCGCGGACCCCCGGCTCGAATAATGCGTTTGGGGTTCCAGGCGGGGCCCTCACCACACGAGCCGCGGGTAGTAGTATTTCGAAGGAGTGTAGGAATTAATTAATTTTTACAGTGTTTTTTTTTGTCTTTACTGCAACACTCAAACAGCCGGCTTAATATGAAGCGAACAGTCATGTCTCGGAATAAATTCCTAACCCTAGAAATACATTTGTCACGGCACACGCATTGCCCGAGTCGAGAGTGGTAGCACATGTACTCCTACGTTGCAGCACAGGACCACTGATGTGCTAGCTCCCATCAGACAACACAGTGAGCCTGACACCCCCCCCCCCCAACCGACGATAGGAGCAGAGCATGCAGACGGTGGTAGCCCTGCACTAGCTATAGGCAGGCTGGAACAACGAAGAAGCGAAGGCGTAGGCAGGCAGGCGCGTAGCCGTCCCCAACGGCCGACGCAACGGAAATCACGTCCAAGGAGATAAGGCCACACTGACACGGCCGAGTAACTGCATGCAGCGTGCAGCAGCGCGCGCGTCCGTCCGCCCGTGTTACCATGCACCACCCCGCACGGCAGCTGAGGGCTGAGCCATATAGCAGTAGCAGCTGAACATGGTGGAAGAGGAACTACCCCTCTACTACTCCTACTGCTCGGACAGGCCGGCAGCCTGGCATGCAACGCACAGGTACACACCACTGTGCACTACACGCTGCCTGCCGCACATGCCATGCCATGCCATGGCTGCCTGCGCTGCACCCTGCTCCGCTGCAGCACGACGGGGCCGGGGGCAAAGCAGAAGGAAGCGTGGCACGGCGCGGCTACAGATTGGTGTTTGCATGCGCGCGCGACCCCACCAGGCCATGGACCAGCGAGCTGAGCTGAGCTGAGCGCGCAGGAGGCGACGAGCTGAGACAAGCAGCGAGCGAGGGGCGAGGGCCCAGTGCATGGTGCATGCGCGGCGCAGGCCAGCCAGAGACCATACAGCAGGCGCGGAGACGTACGTGCCGCCTGGCGCCGCGTTCAATGCGCGCGCGCGGCGACAGACGGGCTTGCGCAGGGGGGGTCGCAACAGGCGCCGCGCGCGGCGTGGCGTGGTGGTGGTCCTGGTCGGGGTGGATCGGGCGGTGGGGTGAACGGCGAACCACACGTCAGGTCCCGTGCGTGGCGAGCGGATGGCGACCCCGCCGCCGGCCGCCGGGCATTAACGCGGGTTGCCCCCCCGCGTGATCCCGTCACGTAGCAGCCGTGTACCGCGCGCGGGCTGCTGGAGGGCGGAGACGTTGTAAACTCACCACATCCATTCCCCCGTGGCCTGCGTAACTGTGAATAAGGAGGCGTGGGCAACGGATAGGCGGTCGGTCGTCGGCGTGCTTCTTCTATCTGCCACTGGTTTTACCTGTACATTCCTCTCTTTTTTTTTAATACACGAGGTGTCGTCTCTTTTCGGCGTGGCAACACCAGCTTAACAAGGCACGTACACTCCTTCATATGCGTACACGTACAGACACTCCTCTCCTCTCGTAGCCAAGTATGTACTAGTAGCTACGCATCCAGCAGCTGAGAGCTGCCATTTATTACTCACAGTCTCTTCCAATTATGCATGTGCGGTCGTTGGTAACTTGGTACAGTAGCAGCAGCAGTAGTTAACCACACTGCCCATCGCGCGAATGATTGATTGCCAACCGTCCAACCGCAAGCACCGCCGGCTACCATAGTACTACTACGCATCCACGTTTGTGGCCGCTGACTCGACCTACAGCAAGCAGCGCCACCAACACCATCATCATGCTCCATGATTGGAGGAGCGGGTCGGGCGAACAAACCCGTCGTCGCTTCCTGGCCACCCGCAGCATCGTCGCCGGCCGGTTGCGCGACACTACCACCACACGCAGGAGACACGCACACAGCGCACCATGCTGTCTGTGTGAGCCTGTGACCATGATGGCCTCGGACCAGCGAAGGATTGATGGGCGTAATCATCACATGCACATATGCGTCCTCCTGCCGTGTGGTCCGTCTATCTATCCAATAGAACCCGTTGTGGTTGTGGCTCCCTCGAACCACTCCTAAGGTAATGCACCCTACTCCGATCCTGCTACTAGGATTTTGCTTGTTTGTTTAAACATGCACGCATGGGCATGGCTTAGGTAGGTAGGTAGGGTAGGGCGACATGCCCGCCCGCAGAATCATTGTGTGCTCAAAGGTGAGCCTGGCCGAGCCAGCGAGGGTATCATGTATTCATGTCGTGGTCTACTCGTACTACTATACTCGAACAAGGAGGACGTACGACGTCATCATGCCGTCTACGACCGGCTTTGGAGTTTAGAAGACTTTTCTTGCATAAAGTTACACAGATGATATATTCCTCATCCGTAGGGCTCGTTCGTAGGGTGCGTCACGTGCTGTGTCTGATTCCACTTCCACGATCGCTCTGCTGTCGCTACCCCTCCTTATTTATTGTACATATATATAACAGAAGAATACTGCTATTTGTATAGATAGCTTTTTTTTTATTCCTTGTATGGTTGCAATGCCGACCAGTCTATATGGTTTTCAGTCTCTACTTTATGTGATATGTGTTTATGACTTGTTTGAGTACTCTCATATTCACCTTAATCCACGTGTATTGAGACGAATACAAAAGTATCCAAATAATGTCTTAATGCATAGCCGTTTCTGATGGGTGCGCGCACACTGGGGCCCTAAAAACAACGGGCCACCAACCGTTCGATGCTAGTATTTTTTGTTCTTGCAAAGTGTATCTATTCGAGACACAAATACACAAAGAGCACTGTATCGCCGTTTTGTCTCATTTAGATTGTTATCCTAAGTTTTGATTGCTTATCGAATATTATTTACTATATCTGTGACGGTTGCATCGGCTAAGAAAAATTGTTCAAAATTAAAATTATTAAGGCCTACAATGGCTCAAGAGAGGTTAAAATGGTTTGGCGATTCTATGCACAAGAAGAAGTTGTTGGATGAGATTGATCATGATGGTATACTCGACAACTTTGTATCACAAAATTTTAGAATACATTTTTAGCGTGATATAACAAATAAGTGTTTATGGATATATTTTATATTTGTCATCTTATAGATTTTTAAAACTTTGAGCATTGAATAAAAGTTTTCAATGTTGATTATTTAATATATATATATATATATATATATATATATATATATATATATATATATATATATATATATATATATATATATATATATATATATATATATATATATATATATATATTGGTGGATGGGGCCTTCCTATCGAATATCGCTCTAGGCCCCCAAGAAGTCTGGAACAACCCTACCTTAAGGGCTTGTTCGGTTCTACCCCAATCCATATAGATTGAGGGGGTTTCAATCCCCAGTAAGTCAAAATCTCCTCCAATCCGTATCAATCTTCTCCAATCCATATGGATCGAAAATAATCGAACAAGCCCTAATGTGGCCTCTACGCACTAATATTTCATGAGATGTTCTAAAAAAAGTAAGGCAGATCATATGAATGGTGTCAAAAAAAGAAAGATAAGGTACTCAATTTTGTAGACATTTGTAACACCCAAATTCTGAATTTGGAATTGGTAGAAGAAATCTGAACAAAGTATCATAATGTTTTGGAAATTGGGAAATAAGAAAATGAGGAGAAAAAGGATTTTTCTTTTAAAGGAAACCATTTATACATCCCATGAGACAAATAACAAGGAGAATAAAACTTAAATTAGTAATATTAAAATAGTATGGTTTATATTCACCTTTGGGTTTCAATTGATACATTTGAAAAATCTGAAAACTAAAATAGAAGTATAAGTTTGAATTTGAATAGAAAATAGAAAATAAAAGAGAAGGGAAGAACTAAGAAAAATATTACATAAAATAAAATAAAAATCAGAATAAACATCCTTCACACTTATAGTATTCAGGACAAGTTATTCACAAAAGTTTGAATTTAAACTTGAACTCAAATTGGATTTGAAAATGAAGAAAAGAAAATAGAAAAGGAAAAATAGAAAGAAAAAGGAAAAAGAATAAAAACCTGCTGTTGGGCCGCAACCTGGAATCCGGCCCACTTGGCCTTTCTCTCCCGCGCGGCCCAAGTTTCTGCATCCGCGCGCGCCCCCGCCATCCTGACGCTGACCCGTGGGGCCCTCTGCCCAGCCTCTCCCTCGCGCCGTTCACTCCGCGCGCGACCACTTACACGTGGGTCCCACTGGTCGGTCTCTCGTCCCGCGCTCGCTTCTCCCTGCCTTCTCGCTGACTCTCGGGGCCCGCGCGTCAGGCCCGTCTTCAACAGCTTGCCGAACTCGCCGCACGGACCGCGCGAACTCGCCGCCGGGGATCCCGCTCCTACCGCCGTCACCCTCGGATTTATCGCCTGGCTATAAAACACGGGCCGCGACCCCCTCCTTCTCATCCCACCCAAGACGGAAGCACCATCGCCGGCACGAGTTGAAGAACCGAGAAAGAGAGAGAGATAGGAGGGTGCCGCCGCCGTTGAACCGCGCCGCCGTTGCCCCTCCGCTTCGATTGCCTCGTCCTGGGCGTTCGCCGGGGACCCGTGGGCCATCAATTTGAACTGCGTGGCCTCGGGAACTCCGGAATTCCTCGCCGGTGTTGTAAGAACTCCGCCGAGCCGCCCCAACACGTGAGCAACCCGTCTGCGCGCCCGATTTCCGGTAAATCCACCTCCCAACTCTCTGCGCTGCCCTCCTTTACGTGTAGCCCGGTTCAATTTTGAGTATGGCGCACGGAAACGACCAATTGCTACCTCGCCGGCGTGCTCCGCCGTGCGGGGTGGGCGGCGCCGCCGTCGACAGCGTCGATTTGGGGAGACGACTCGTGGCCGTTGGATCTTTGATGTGCGGCCCGGATTAGATCGTCGCGTACCGGTTGGGTTGGGATAGTGTGGACCGTCCGATCGGGATCCCGTGACCCTGGTTCAATCTCACTTCATTAAACCGCGACCGTAGGATCTTGATCCAATGGCCGTCGGCGCGTACCGGTTCACTGGGATCGCGATCTAATCTCGTGCGCCCATCTCTGATCGGGCGGCCCAGAATAGAGCTTACCCCTTCGGTCGGGTCTTTTTGTTAAAGAGCCCCTCGGGTTTCAGTGAATCAACCCGCCGTCCCACGGGCACTGTTGACTGAGTCTCGGGTTTCTTGCGCTGAGGCCCCTGAGTTTCTTTTTATTTGACGCACAGTCTAGATAACAGAGAAATAAGATTATTAATATTAAAAATTGATTTTTAGTATAAAAATAAATCTTAAAACTTGTATAATTCATATTTAATTCATTTTAGCTCCAAATTGAGTCATTCCAATTCCTAAAATTTTGTAATAATATTCTCTATCATTTAGAATCACTGTTTTGACATGAACTCTGTTAAGAAATTTATTTATCATCTAATCCTATTATAATCACCTTAAATCTTAGGAAACTCATAACTTGAATTCTATAACTCAAAAATTAATAATTCTTTTTCCTGTGATCTTATTTTAATATGTATATTATTAATGTGTATTTTGTCCTTATGTTTGGTGTAATGTTAATTTTGCCTATACCATGTTTGTTTGAATTGCTACGACTAGCAGTGAGGATACGTATCACCTGAAGATCATCCTGGTACCTGGAATCTCAAGTCCCAGGCAAGTTGTGCCCTTGATCACTTCTTTTTACCCACTCATGTTCTAATTAATCATAATGATCTGCATAGGTTAATTTTGATGGGACCCAATAGGTCACCCTAGATTTGTTTATCTCACTACCTTGTTTACCCCTGAATCACTTGGGTAGTTTGCTATTGCTTTAGATGGTTTTGGGATAATCATTTATTACCTCTATGTTCCAATTCTTGTTGTATTTCTGTTTATGTTCATGTTGATATCATTAATATTAATTGGAACATAGAGCTTAACTTGAGTAACACGTGCCACCACAAGGGAGGAATGGGACCCCTTGGCTGATTAATTAGGAAAGCTAGTGGAAGACTACCTTACCCGAAAGGGGCAAGGGCAGTAGGGGAGTGGTCAGTGTAGGGAGGCCCTCGGGAGGATTTTGCTGCGATGGCGGTCCTGCAAGGGATTCCTGCATTGGAACTTCCTATAAACTGTAGCGGGTTTTCGGAAGCTAGTGGAACTTTGTAAAGGCCTCGTAGTGGATCCCTAGCCATTCACCTCGGTAGTGTCTAAGGGCCTTGCAAACCCTGGCGACATGGGATACACGACTTGTGGGTAAAGGGTACAACCTCTGCAGAGTGTAAAACTGGTATACTAGCCGAGCTCACGGTCATGAGCAGCTCAGGACTCTCTGATGTTTAAATTATGGAACTAAATTCAATTTGTCATATGCATTGCATCTCAGGTGAAGTTGTTATTTTTGTTCTATTACTTAATTGGGTTTGGTATTTACTTATACTTAGTAACTGCTAATAAAATTTTGACCAACTTTAAAAGCAATGCTCAGCTCTAACCATCTTCTTTGGTAAGCTTTACACTTCACGTGAGCTCCCACCTTTGGCGAGTTCATGCACATTATTCCCCACAACTTGTTGAGCGATGAACGTATGTGAGCTCACTCTTGCTGTCTCACACACCCCACAGGTCAAGAACAGGTACCACAGGATGAGGCGCTTGGAGGATGCTGCGATGAGTTCGTGAGAGGTCTAGGTCGTCGTCTCCCAGTCAACTTTGGGTTGCTGGACCGTTGTCTCCTTATAATGTAATTATTTATTTTGTATAGAACTCCTGTTATATATAAAGATGTGACATTCGATCCTGTGCCATGATTCATCATATGTGTGAGACTTGGTCCCAGCACACCTGGTGATTATGTTTACGCCCGGGTTTTGGACCCCTAAAATCCGGGTGTTACAGAAGTGGTATCAGAGGAATGTTGACTGTAGGACGAAACCTAGATAGAACTGGACAACCCTTGTCTACTTACCTCTGCTACTCTGATTCTTTTCTAAACTTATCTTAATCTTTTCTCATCTATTTCCGCTTTACTCTGATTATTCTTATCTTTTCTTTCTAAAAGACAAAAGTGGATTTCACACTTTGAAATCCTGTGCCTAAAGTGACTTTAGGAATAGGAGACCTAATCTTAGGAACAAAAAAACAAAACTATTTTTATCCATGCACTTGAATGTTTGTTCTTATGATACTTGTCTGATTTGGATCTTTGATTGAGTGTGATGAGTTGTGGAGTAATGTCCTCAATTACATCTGCATATACGTATAGGCATAAATAGAAATTCATAAGATAACTAAACAACTTAGATTATCCTCCACTAAAAGGTATTTATTTCGTAGAAGTTCTTCTTATCTTAAAAGACACTCTCTTATCTTAATAGATCCATCTTATCTTACAAGATACTCTCTTACCTTAATAAATTCATCTTATCTTGAAAAGATTTTGTTATCCCAATAGATCTAACTGACCTCAAAAGATTCCACCTTATCCTAATGGATTCATCTTGCCCTAATAAAGAATACTTATCCACCCTAGTTTAACAACCATGATCTAATGCAAATTAATTAGATCTTACCTAGTCAAACTAGTCACACCAATCTAACCCAGATCTGATCTAATCTAAAGTGATTTATCAAACATGTTAGATAATACTGATGAAATAGTTTAGACTCTACCCCTATAGAACAGGACTTAACTTAGTTCACCCTGCACTAAATTAAGAATGACAGATCGACTTGGCCATATGCAACTACCTTAACCATCTGAAAGTTGCATAACCTCTCAATTATAAACTAGCAGGAGACTCTATCTTATCATAACATATCTAACTAATCTCAAAACATCCTAACATATTCTACCCTGTTGGACCTATCTAACCTAAACTAGTCTAATCTAGTCATATCCAATTTAATCTAGATCTTATCTTACCTAATGTGACCTGATCCAGTGTGGTCTAATGTTATCTAACTTAATGTGGTTCACTTAAACAGATTAATGACACCAGTAGAAGAGATTAGACCCCACTAGCCATGTATTAACTTATCTTAGCACATTGGATCAATTCAACCATGAGCTAACCCAACTCATAGAGCCATGACGAATGGTATAACCTTTCTATTCCCACCTAATAACAAACAAACTTTTAACCTACATCTTGTAGTCTATCTCACCCATATATATCTCTCATCTTGACCGATTCTATCTTACCCTTGGATATTCACCTTATATGATTGGTTACCCCAATCTGGACATAAAACAAAGATTAAGCCCTACCAAAGAATCTTTAGATTATAACCAGCTACTAGCTTATTCATTCCGCCTATTGAATAATTTCCTTTGCAAAACTATTACCATATGCTTCTAACTTTCATGGTCAATACCAGGAAAGGAAAGATTATCACGTAACAACAAACAGAAATGAATCCTCCAAATCCTCCACCTGTTGAGATCGATCAAGTGGTTGCTACCCAAAGACTGGTAATACAACAATTAACAGACCTGGTGACCGAGATGCAAAATCAGATAAGACAACAACGCGAGGAAATACGTCAGGTCCGCCAAGAAATAAGGCAAGCACGGTTGGAGAGACAACAACAACAACAACCTCCACCACCACCACCAGCTTCACCAAGCTACATAGATATAAATTATGATGATTTGTAAGGTCTAGATGTTACTTTAGTTGGTAGATGATATGATATTATTCTAGAAGGAACAATAAGGTCTATTGACCCTATGTTTTGTTAAAGAATTATACCTCATGCTGAGATTTCTTTGTTTGTGCATATGTTCCGAGAACAATATGAGTATACATCCCTTTTCTTACAAATCTCGAGGACGAGATTATTTTTAAGGGGGGTAGGATTTGTAACACCCAAATTCTGAATTTGGAATTGGTAGAAGAAATCTGAACAAAGTATCATAATGTTTTGGAAATTGGGAAATAAGAAAATGAGGAGAAAAAGGATTTTTCTTTTAAAGGAAACCATTTATACATCCCATGAGACAAATAACAAGGAGAATAAAACTTAAATTAGTAATATTAAAATAGTATGGTTTATATTCACCTTTGGGTTTCAATTGATACATTTGAAAAATCTGAAAACTAAAATAGAAGTATAAGTTTGAATTTGAATAGAAAATAGAAAATAAAAGAGAAGGGAAGAACTGAGAAAAATATTACATAAAATAAAATAAAAATCAGAATAAACATCCTTCACACTTATAGTATTCAGGACAAGTTATTCACAAAAGTTTGAATTTAAACTTGAACTCAAATTGGATTTGAAAATGAAGAAAAGAAAATAGAAAAGGAAAAATAGAAAGAAAAAGGAAAAAGAATAAAAACCTGCTGTTGGGCCGCAACCTGGAATCCGGCCCACTTGGCCTTTCTCTCCCGCGCGGCCCAAGTTTCTGCATCCGCGCGCGCCCCCGCCATCCTGACGCTGACCCGTGGGGCCCTCTGCCCAGCCTCTCCCTCGCGCCGTTCACTCCGCGCGCGACCACTTACACGTGGGTCCCACTGGTCGGTCTCTCGTCCCGCGCTCGCTTCTCCCTGCCTTCTCGCTGACTCTCGGGGCCCGCGCGTTAGGCCCGTCTTCAACAGCTTGCCGAACTCGCCGCACGGACCGCGCGAACTCGCCGCCGGGGATCCCGCTCCTACCGCCGTCACCCTCGGACTTATCGCCTGGCTATAAAACACGGGCCGCGACCCCTCCTTCTCATCCCACCCAAGACGGAAGCACCATCGCCGGCACGAGTTGAAGAACCGAGAAAGAGAGAGAGATAGGAGGGTGCCGCCGCCGTTGAACCGCGCCGCCGTTGCCCCTCCGCTTCGATTGCCTCGTCCTGGGCGTTCGCCGGGGACCCGTGAAGCTGACTGGGCCATCAATTTGAACTGCGTGGCCTCGGGAACTCCGGAATTCCTCGCCGGTGTTGTAAGAACTCCGCCGAGCCGCCCCAACACGTGAGCAACCCGTCTGCGCGCCCGATTTCCGGTAAATCCACCTCCCAACTCTCTGCGCTGCCCTCCTTTACGTGTAGCCCGGTTCAATTTTGAGTATGGCGCACGGAAACGACCAATTGCTACCTCGCCGGCGTGCTCCGCCGTGCGGGGTGGGCGGCGCCGCCGTCGACAGCGTCGATTTGGGGAGACGACTCGTGGCCGTTGGATCTTTGATGTGCGGCCCGGATTAGATCGTCGCGTACCGGTTGGGTTGGGATAGTGTGGACCGTCCGATCGGGATCCCGTGACCCTGGTTCAATCTCACTTCATTAAACCGCGACCGTAGGATCTTGATCCAATGGCCGTCGGCGCGTACCGGTTCACTGGGATCGCGATCTAATCTCGTGCGCCCATCTCTGATCGGGCGGCCCAGAATAGAGCTTACCCCTTCGGTCGGGTCTTTTTGTTAAAGAGCCCCTCGGGTTTCAGTGAATCAACCCGCCGTCCCACGGGCACTGTTGACTGAGTCTCGGGTTTCTTGCGCTGAGGCCCCTGAGTTTCTTTTTATTTGACGCACAGTCTAGATAACAGAGAAATAAGATTATTAATATTAAAAATTGATTTTTAGTATAAAAATAAATCTTAAAACTTGTATAATTCATATTTAATTCATTTTAGCTCCAAATTGAGTCATTCCAATTCCTAAAATTTTGTAATAATATTCTCTATCATTTAGAATCACTGTTTTGACATGAACTCTGTTAAGAAATTTATTTATCATCTAATCCTATTATAATCACCTTAAATCTTAGGAAACTCATAACTTGAATTCTATAACTCAAAAATTAATAATTCTTTTTCCTGTGATCTTATTTTAATATGTATATTATTAATGTGTATTTTGTCCTTATGTTTGGTGTAATGTTAATTTTGCCTATACCATGTTTGTTTGAATTGCTACGACTAGCAGTGAGGATACGTATCACCTGAAGATCATCCTGGTACCTGGAATCTCAAGTCCCAGGCAAGTTGTGCCCTTGATCACTTCTTTTTACCCACTCATGTTCTAATTAATCATAATGATCTGCATAGGTTAATTTTGATGGGACCCAATAGGTCACCCTAGATTTGTTTATCTCACTACCTTGTTTACCCCTGAATCACTTGGGTAGTTTGCTATTGCTTTAGATGGTTTTGGGATAATCATTTATTACCTCTATGTTCCAATTCTTGTTGTATTTCTGTTTATGTTCATGTTGATATCATTAATATTAATTGGAACATAGAGCTTAACTTGAGTAACACGTGCCACCACAAGGGAGGAATGGGACCCCTTGGCTGATTAATTAGGAAAGCTAGTGGAAGACTACCTTACCCGAAAGGGGCAAGGGCAGTAGGGGAGTGGTCAGTGTAGGGAGGCCCTCGGGAGGATTTTGCTGCGATGGCGGTCCTGCAAGGGATTCCTGCATTGGAACTTCCTATAAACTGTAGCGGGTTTTCGGAAGCTAGTGGAACTTTGTAAAGGCCTCGTAGTGGATCCCTAGCCATTCACCTCGGTAGTGTCTAAGGGCCTTGCAAACCCTGGCGACATGGGATACACGACTTGTGGGTAAAGGGTACAACCTCTGCAGAGTGTAAAACTGGTATACTAGCCGAGCTCACGGTCATGAGCAGCTCAGGACTCTCTGATGTTTAAATTATGGAACTAAATTCAATTTGTCATATGCATTGCATCTCAGGTGAAGTTGTTATTTTTGTTCTACTACTTAATTGGGTTTGGTATTTACTTATACTTAGTAACTGCTAATAAAATTTTGACCAACTTTAAAAGCAATGCTCAGCTCTAACCATCTTCTTTGGTAAGCTTTACACTTCACGTGAGCTCCCACCTTTGGCGAGTTCATGCACATTATTCCCCACAACTTGTTGAGCGATGAACGTATGTGAGCTCACTCTTGCTGTCTCACACACCCCACAGGTCAAGAACAGGTACCACAGGATGAGGCGCTTGGAGGATGCTGCGATGAGTTCGTGAGAGGTCTAGGTCGTCGTCTCCCAGTCAACTTTGGGTTGCTGGACCGTTGTCTCCTTATAATGTAATTATTTATTTTGTATAGAACTCCTGTTATATATAAAGATGTGACATTCGATCCTGTGCCATGATTCATCATATGTGTGAGACTTGGTCCCAGCACACCTGGTGATTATGTTTACGCCCGGGTTTTGGACCCCTAAAATCCGGGTGTTACAACATTAATGTAGTGTTTGGATGGAGGGACGATAAAGGATGAAGAGAGATGGGATGAGATCATTCTAACTTGACCCGCGTTTGGTTTGAAGGTCCAGAGTCAGGGTCAAGGAATATTCTTAAAAAATGGTGGATGAGGCCATTCCTCAAAAATAAGGGACGGGTCAGCCCAGAGTTGATCCCATCCTATCCCTTCTTAACACCGAACCAAACACTACCTAAATATCCTCCACAATAATAGTTGTTGGATTAATATGACTTAATCTAACCTAACAAGGGCCCGTTTGGTCTTAGGAACTAAAGCAAAAGTGACTTAGAGAGTAAAATTCAAACAAAAACAACTAAAAGTTATCAAAATAGTAAAAATTGTATTCTTTTTAGCCACTTTTAGCTTCTACGAAGAAGCTAAACTTTAGTCGGTTTGATTTAGCTCCTAGCTAGATCCCCTAGGTCGCAAGTATTTTAACACATAGCCAACGCCATTTGTGTATTTTAATTTTATAAGAAAGTGCACGTGTTCTGAAACGATGTAGCTGTCTGTCATGGCTTGCTGCCTCTAATAAGCCAGTATACGACACACTTCTGCCGTTGTCCAATTAGGAAATCTTAATAAGAAGCATTTTATCTGTCTGTCTACGGGAGTACCGGACGATTCATCCTGGTCGTTCTGGGTAATGCTTTGTCTCGGGGACAAATGGCCGATAGCAAGGATACAAATAGTGAAAAGGAAGGTCTGCTGCAAGTTGCTCATGGCAGCACCTGGGACAAAAACAATACGCTCCCCAAGAAATACGCACATCCCCCGGCCGGGCGGAGCCGGAGGTCGCCCGGAGCCGGCCGAGCTGAGCACGGTGGCATCTGCATCTGCGCCTCCCAGCTTTCTGATAAAGATCGTGGGCGCTACTAACGAAAGGGGAAAGATACGTCGCCCGCCCCGCCCACGGTGGTGATGATTAACATAATTATTAGTGGCCGCTGCTGCTGCCGCTGGCCCATGCTGCTGCCGCCACTGCCGCCCTCGCTGCGACTGCGACGCTGCGCACCAGTGCTGCATCTGCATGCCCGTCCGCCGTGCCGTGCCGTGCCATCCGAAAAAGAGAGCAGCACCAGCACGGCCACGGCCCACGGAGCGCAGCGCTCCTCCCATGCGGCCATGCCATCGGCCATCGCCATGCGGTTTTTTTAATCCTGCCCTCATGATTCGATGCTCCCCTGCCTGCTCCCTTTTGCCGGGCCACTCACGTGCGCTCGTCAAACTGCCGTCCCCAAGGGTCAAAACCAAACCCGGGTCCTGGCAGCTTGCTCCGTCACTCGGCTCGGCTGGCTGAGCTCTCCCACTCCCACGCCGTTGCCACGCTCTCCTCAGCTCCTGCTCCACAACGCACGCAGCTCGATCTGCCGGCGCTATAAACCTTCGCTCCCTTCCGGCCGGCTGCTGCTACTGCTGCTTGCCGGGGTTGAGTTGTTTCTTGGTGCTGGGATGGAGCTGGGGCTGAGCCTGGGCGACGCGGCAGTGCCGGACGCCGGCAGGGCGGCTCCGGAGCTGGGCCTGGGGCTTGGGGTCGGGATTGGATCCAACGCCGCTGGAACCGGAAGGGGAAGCAAGGCGGCGGGGACGACGGGAACTACTGGGTGGTGGGCGGCGCCGGCCACACCGGAGTCGGCGGTGCGGCTCAGCCTCGTGTCCAGCCTCGGCCTCCAGTGGCCACCTCCGGACGGCGGTGAGAGCCGCGTTCTTTCTTGTTCCTTCGGATGCTCCGCGCTCTAGATTCATGGTTTATCAGTCGGGTGGTGCCCTGACCGTGCGGTCCCGTTCTTCTTTTCCCGCAGGCATCTGTCATGCAGGGCGCGACGAGGCGCCGGCGCGCGGCTTCGACGTGAACCGGGCGCCGTCGGTGGCGGGGAGCGCCCTGGCGCTGGAGGACGACGAGGAGGAGCCGGGCGCGGCGGCACTGTCGTCGTCGCCCAACGACAGCGCGGGCTCCTTCCCGCTGGACCTGGGAGGCCCACGCGCCCACGCCGAGGGCGCCGCGGCGCGGGCCGGCGGCGAGCGGTCCTCGTCCCGCGCCAGCGATGAGGACGAGGGCGCGTCCGCGCGCAAGAAGCTGCGCCTCTCCAAGGAGCAGTCTGCGTTCCTGGAGGAGAGCTTCAAGGAGCATAGCACCCTCAACCCTGTAAGAATCCATGGAAACTTGCTGGTCTTATTACATTATTCGTTCCTGCCTTCTTGGTCGTGACGTTGATACGAACCTTTGTCGGCGGCGGCGTGCAGAAGCAGAAGGCGGCGCTGGCGAAGCAGCTCAACCTCCGGCCGCGACAGGTAGAAGTCTGGTTCCAGAACCGCCGAGCCAGGTGCATGCACACTCCTAATCCTCGGCTTAACCCCCTCCGACCCAACCGGCCTGGGGCTCCCGCTAACCATTTGTTCTCTGCACCGCACCCATGCAGGACGAAGCTGAAGCAGACGGAGGTGGACTGCGAGTACCTGAAGCGCTGCTGCGAGACGCTGACGGAGGAGAACCGGCGGCTGCACAAGGAGCTCGCGGAGCTGCGCGCGCTCAAGACGGCGCCGCCCTTCTTCATGCGCCTCCCGGCCACCACCCTCTCCATGTGTCCCTCCTGCGAGCGCGTCGCCTCCGGCCCCAGCCCTGCCTCCACCTCGGCACCTGCGTCGTCCACGCCGCCTGCCACAGCCGCCACCACCGCCACCCCGTACGCCGCCGTCGCCGCGCCCGTGCGAGCCGAGCACCGGCCCTCGTCGTTCGCCGCGCTGTTCGCGGCGACCCGCAGCTTCCCGCTGGCGTCCCAGCCGCGGCCGCCCGCGCCGGCGAGCAACTGCCTGTAGATACGCGCGCCATTATCGGCCCGTGGCCTCTCCCTCCGTCGGTTGGTTTCTCGTAAGAATTTTTGGGGTTTCCGAGGCCGTGCGTCGCCGTCGCGTCGACGGCTGGGATGCGATGCGAGAAGCGGAGGCTGCTAGGACGGCGCTAACCTTGGTTTGCTTTCTGTTTACGTTTTCTAAGAACGCCATGTGTTCACCTTAAGCACGGATGGTTAAGGGTTTAAGTTCGATTAGGACGGGAGGAATTTGTTTCGTTTTTTCCCCAGTTTGTTTGGCAGCAGCTCAGAACTATTTATGAAGTGCATTTGCTTCGCAGTTCGTGGTTCGTACGAGGGTGCAGATTTGCGAAATTATGGCGCCGCACGCGTTCCCAGGGATGAAAATTTTCTCGAGATTTTACTAGAATACTGTACACCGCCGTGTTGTCAGCTCCTTTATGAGTGCCGTTTGTGTTCTCGGTGCTTGTCACAGCGGTTTGCATGTCAATTCGAATTTTTTAAGACCTAGAGATGGGTTTTAGAGCAACTTCAAAAGAACTATAAACTAATCCAAAACAGATATTAATTAAGAATAGTAATTTTTCTTACTCAACAGCTCTCTCGTTCTTCCAAAAAAATTAGTGTTTCGCATCTACAGTCTCATCTTCTTTATATTTTGATTCATATTTTGGTGTGTTCCATCTCTCTCCAATGCATTCATCAACACATCAGATCATCCACAGCCTCCTGACGACTGTACAGATTACGCTACATGTCACATTTAAAAGAACTGTTAGAATATCCATCATAATTCACTCTTAAAACTTTTTAGTTTACTTTTAATGATCAGTTTTTCGGTAAAATTTTTAACATTCTTTTAGAGTTGCTCTTAAGATATTCTTTATCCCACTGCATATGGCTATGGGTTAATTTTATAAAATATAAAGTTAATAAAATCTGACATTTTTAGATTTTTATTTATAGATATCATGCGGATTATCCAACATCAACCTGAATTTTGAAGATGGGGGAGAAGAGCTCTACGAGAATAAAAAGACAAATAATATGAATCCAATTATATATGTGTTGAACATTTTGAGTGCGCGGACGGTCCGGCCCTGGGGCCGCACGGTCCGCGATCCGGACAGTCCGCGCCTATGGGCCGGACGGTCCGCGCAGGCGCAGAACAGATTAGGGTTCCGAGTTTCTTACTATGTTTGTTGCCGAAAATCTCGGGATAAGCTCGGAAATTAGTTTGTAAAGGGTCCAGCCCCCTCCTCTATAAATAGAGAGGTATACGGCCGATTTAATCATCATCAATCGAATCAATACAACTTATATTTCGCATTTTATCTTAGGAGTAGTTCTACTTTAGCCCTAGTTTAGTCTTCCAATCCCCAAATCCTCCGTCTCTCTTCGACTCTACGTCGATTAGAGGAGTCTAGGTCGGTCTACCCGAGCCTAGACAACTCCTAGGATCTCTCCTCCCCGACGGGGTCCCTCCCGGGAGCGAGATCCAGGCGCCGCCGGCGATCTTCCGCCGCCCCTGCGTACGCGTGGACCATCCGGCCCTAGGGCGCGGACCGTCCGGCTGTCAGGCAGGGAACCCGAGCTCCTGCACCAGGTCGCGGACCGTCCGGCCCTGTGCCGCGGACCGTCCGCGCCTGACCAGAGAGCGCCGCCGCCTCTCGCCGGGTCGCGGACCGTCCGACCCTGTGCCGCGGACCGTCCGCGCCTGACCAGAGAGCACCGCCGCTAGTTCTTTTGAAGTGATTGGCGCCTCCAAAAAGGTGTCAACATACTTTTTGGCGACTCCGCTGGAGACAACACATATAGACCTATCAAATCGGCCCTCAATGGCCGGTTCAGAAGATAGCTCTGAGGTTTCCACCAGCAATATCATCACACCGACATGGGAGACCTTGCCGGCTGAAGAACAGCTCCTGTTCGAGGAGCGCCAGGAGCAGCTGATCCAAGAAGCAAAAGCAAAGTTTTTGACCAACTTCAAAGTGGACAGGAACAACAAGGTCGTCCGACATCGGGCGACGGATCCGGCTTCGTTCCGACCCACACCAGATATCCCCAATGTAAGTAGCACCAACGAACTCCAATCTCTTAAAGCTTACATAGACGAACAGCGAGAACAGTTGCAACGTATTGTAGGAGATATACAAAATGATCATAAACGTCTAGTGCGTGCGCTTGATAAGTCTACTACGGCAAATCTTTCTTCGCACAAGGTTGAATGGAGGGAATACACACATAATTCATCGGCTACAGGTTGGCACGACCAGTCACAACCCCTTTATGGGATGCCGATGGACATGTACCCTAGGCAACGATAGCCTCCCACGCACATCGGCGATAAATTTGCCGATCTGCGCATGTCCGGACCGTCTGCACATGGGCGCGGACCGTCCGGGCCAGCGGCGACTGATCCTATTTTTAGAAGCAAATTACCGAGACCTGCACCCAAGCCGCCACATGCCGTACAAACCCTAGATAACCCATTCGGACCGTCTGCGTATGACGCCAGACAGCCCGAATATAATGTCGGACGGTCCGGCCACATGGCCGGACAGTCCGCGCACGGAGTCGGACGGTCCGCGTATTTAACCGGACAGTCCGGCACAGAGTTTTTTTTAAGGAGGATGGATATCTAACTCCGTATCCGTCCCAGCTAGACTCCCCATCTCACCATACGACACAACAGCATCATAATATAATCTATCAAACCCGTGAGAGTGAGAACTTTCCGACCCCTAGAAGGCCAGAAAGGAATGGCCAGTCCTATGAGCCTCATAGGGCATGCATTAACGCGCCGCAAAACCCAAACCAATGGGGAGGAAAACAACACACCAACATCCAAACAAACTCACCCATATTGGATCAAAGAGACGGTGGTCTCCCACCGGCTGCCATCGATATAGTAGGGGAGGAAATAGCTGGGGCGTTCCGAGATAAGCTCGGAGTTAGTATAGTCCCCGGGGGGCAGTCATATCGGAGACCTTATGATAGCAAGTTTGACCGACTCCCATACCCACAGGGGACCAAAATACCCGAATTCGTAAAGTTTTTGGGTGACCAAGAAAAGAGCACGTGTGAGCACATAGATCAGTTCTTAGCACAGTTAGGAGAATTGGCCGACACCGAAGCATTCCGTGTGCGTTTATTTTCATTATCTTTAACAGGGACTGCATTCACATGGTATGCCACGCTCCCTCCTAATTCCATTTTGTCGTGGGGAGATTTAGAACAAAAATTTCATGAACATTTCTTCTCTGGCGATTATGAGCTAGATTTAGTAGACTTAGTGGCTCTACGACAAGAAAAGGATGAATCAGTTAGTAATTATATCCGGAGATTCCGGGATACGAGAAACCGATGCTTCCAAATTCATTTAACAGATAAACAACAGGCGGAAATAACCTTTGATGGATTGCGCTATTATTTAAAAGAGAGATTAGAAGGCATCCAGTTCTTTACTCTAGCACAATTACATCAGAGAGCTTCGGCTTGTGAAAGCCGAAGCAAAGAACTAGTCAAAACTGTTCATCATAATGTCCATATAGTAGAACACAATCAAAGTAGTTCAGACGATGAACCAAAGAAAGTTTACACTGCCGAAATAGTTTGGCCCGAGCAGGCCAAATCTTCGGCTTGCTCCTCCTTGCAGTCAGTTCGGAATGAACGGCAGGAGGAGGTTAAGTTTACATTTAATGTCGGCAAATGTGATAAGATATTCGATGAATTACTAAAAAATGGTAACATTAAAATTGATTATATCGTTCCACCTGCCGACGAACTAAAGCGTCGCGCATACTGCAAGTGGCACAACTCATTTTCCCATGCCACTAATGATTGTAATGTGTTCCGACGACAAATCCAATCGGCCATTAACGAAGGATGATTGAAATTTCAGGAGGACACGGAGCCCTTTCCAATGAATATGATCGACTTCAAGGGCAAAAGGATCCTAATTCCGCCCAGCACAGCCGATAAAGGCAAAGACAAAGAAGTCATCATCGGTAACTCACGAGAGGCCGATGGAGACAACAAAATTTCTTGCTGGAGAGTGGTGGCCGAGAAGACTCCTGATGGAGAGAAGACACTGAAAGTAACCATCACAAACTCTGGCATTGGGGGGCAAGCGCAGGCCAGGGGATATGCGCGAGAACCCATACTACACATCGCGGACGGTCCGGTGTCCAGGTGCGGACGGTCCGTAACATCACCGGACAGTCCGGAGCGTTCCAGCGGACGGTCCGGCAACGCCGAAGAGCCGCGGCGACCACGTACCTTCAAACCACGACGACCAGAAATAGGTACGTGGAAAACTAACACGTTCAAGGCAACTGGTCGGTTGGTAAAATCTAGCCCGACCTTTGATCAATTATTGTCTAAATATGTGAAAAAGAAGGCTGGCCCCAGCGACCGGCCATCAAAGGGACCTCGCTTACCCACCCAGGTGCGACGGCAGGTTAGAACGATTGGACCGCCACACCAATCAGAAAGGACGGGAGGTCATAATGTTCAATTAAGACCTAACGTACCTGCATGGACACCTCCACCACCATACCCACCTATGCCGTATCCATACACATACATACCTCCACCATATGTCCCAAATCAAATGTGGGGCATGCCACCATACCCATTTGGGATGCCACAGTACCCCGCTTGGGGGGCACCCCAAACATCTGTATTCAATAGGTTGACACCTCCAGTACAAGACCGATTGAGAGCCCCTTAATCTGGTCCACGAGCATAGGCCCAGCAAGATTGCCGAACAACTCGGCCCCAAAGGCTGACTAATCCGGCAGGGGGGCATACAGCTACAACCTCCAACAGTACGAAAAAGGGAGATGTCATTAAAATTGGAATGACAGATGTCGTCGTACAACAAAATAACGAAGGGCCGATGATTTTTGGTGAATCGGCCAACACAAACAAAAAAGAAAGTACGACTGTCAATAAAATAGCCGATCCAAAATACTCCATGCCCCGATGGTGCCCATCGGGATTGACACGATCGCAAAAGCGAAAATTACAGCGCCTTAGGACAAAGGAGAATCAGGAGAAGGAGGCGGAAAAAATATTCAATGACACACATCCGCAGTATCCGCCACCACAAAAGAGATGGATACCAAAGGCCGTTGAGGAAAATCAAATGGCCATAAAGACAGAAAATAAAACAACAACTGTGCAGCTCTTTGCAGGTATAGCAGACAGTTCGGCTATAAAGACCGGACCAACCATACAGGGCGCGGACCATCCGACTCCTGAGGCCGAACCATCCGCACTACACCAAGACACCTCCGACGATGTACCGACGCCCATGGAGGAAGACGACCTGCAAGGAGAAGACCTGGTCGACTACGGAGCTATGCCAGAACACTTAGAAAATTAGGAAAGCAAGGTGACGAATTGGTCAAGACCAGTATGACGCTCGGCGGTGTTGAGACTGACAGTTCGATCAAAGCTAAAGGGATCACGTCCGTTGAGTCAACCATCGAGACCAAGGCCACTGCGTACCATCCTAGTAAGTGGCAAGATGCCTAAGAAAACTGATGTGATCATATCGCGTTAGTTGCTTTTGGTTCGCTCAGCTCCACCAAAAGGTAGGGGGCATATGTTGAGCACCATTTTGAGTGCGCGGACGGTCCGACCCTGGGGCCGGACGGTCCGCGGTCCGGACAGTCCACGCCTATGGGCCGGACGGTCCGCGCAGGCGCAGAACAGATTAGGGTTCCGAGTTTCTTGCTATGTTTATTGGCGAAAATCTCGGGATAAGCTCGGAAATTAGTTTGTAAAGGGTCCAACCCCCTCCTCTATAAATAGAGAGGTATATGGCCGATTTAACCATCATCAATCGAATCAATACAACTTATATTTCACATTTTATCTTAGGAGTAGTTCTAGTTTAGCCCTAGTTTAGCCTTCCAATCCCCAAATCCTCCGTCTCTCTTCGACTCTACGTCGATTAGAGGAGTCTAGGTCGGTCTACCCGAGCCTAGACAACTCCTAGGATCTCTCCTCCCCGACGGGGTCCCTCCCGGGAGCGAGATCCAGGCGCCGCCGCCGATCTTCCGCCGCCCCTGCGTACGCGCGGACCGTCCGGCCCTAGGGCGCGTACCGTCCGGCCGTCAGGCAGGGAACCCGAGCTCCTGCACCAGGTTGCGGACCGTTCGGCCCTGTGCCGCGGACCGTCCGCGCCTGACCAGAGAGCACCGCCGCCTCTCGCCAGGTCGCGGACCATCCGGCCCTGTGCCGCGGACCGTCCGCGCCTGACCAGAGAGCACCGCCGCTGGTTCTTTTGAAGTGATTGGCGCCTCCAAAAAGGTGTCAACAATATGGATATAGGTTACATTTAGAATTAGCAAATGCTATGGATATATATTATTTGCTCATGTTATATAAATTATCTGATACTTTTTAAAATTGATATCTGATCCTTTCACCATCTAGATTAAAAAATATTGTAAAGAATTGTTTTTATATGGGACCTTTTATTTTATGAAGTGGTTGTTTATATACTAAATTTTTATTTCAGAACTTGCATGTTAGTCACTTGTTCTCAAATGCTATGAGTTAAGAACAAGACAACACAAAAATGTTAATAATTAAAGACCTTCGTCCTTCGAAGCATTATCTCCCTCAGGATATAATGATCTTCAGACGAAGGTTATGAAGGACATACCTTCATCATCTCAGTATATAAAAATGGAAGTGGAGACATATAAAATATGAAAAGTAACATGAATAATCATATGATATTATCAGAACATTTTTATTATATTATCATGGATGAATATGAATAATATTGAATTACATTTATACCTTCGGCTTGACAGAAGGTGAAAAGCTTGAGAGTGACGTGCGAGTGAATACCAGTCCGCGTGAATCGTACAAGGTTACTGTTCACCTATTTATAGGCGCGGGTCGCAACCCGGTCAAAATTACATTTGTGTCTTTGACACTTAATCATATTCATAATACAAAATGCTAGGGACTAGATGGTCTTCTCCTCTTTAAGTCGGTGTTCTCCTTCATCTTAAGCACGTCATTGTGCCGAAGCTTTGTTGATGATAGCTTCGGCATATCGTCTTGCCGAAGGTGTTTTTGCTTAGAGGACCTTCGGCGAGGAAGAAGGCCCCCAACAGTAGCCCTTCGCGGTGCTAGATCGTTTTTCGTAACGAGCTCGATCCGTGAAAAACACGAAGGCTTCGTTGAGAATACAGGCGATTTGAGGGTCCGAAATTAGCCGAAGGTCCAAAAAACACCTTCCCTGAGCTCGTTGCCGAGAAACGATTAAAATACTCCAATCGCCAGATGGCCCACCGTTCAGCGAATACAGGCGATTTGAGGGTTCGCCTTCCGAGCGCCAAGTGGTGCACCGCTCAGCATGTAGGGGCGGTCTGGCGGTTCACCTTCCGACCTGCAGCACTATATAAACAGTTGGATTGGTGAGAAGTTACCACAACATTCATTGTCATTGCACTGTTGTGCGGTTAAAAAATTTAACCACAGCCGAAGCTTTTTCATTGCTCTCTCGAGTGAGCGTTTTGTCATCTGAAATTAGCTTCGTCGAAAGGACTAGCTTCGTCAAAACTGCAAAAGACATCAACTTCGTAAAAATCGCAAGAGATCCATCAGATGGCCAGAGTACGCTCGACTGCAAGGGTGACTCGTGAAGGAGAGGAGACCGAGGCCACCGAGATAGCTCCGATTTCCGAAGTCATGAGACAGTCGAGCTTAGTTGTGACAGAGGAAACCATTGACGAAGGTACATCTGCTGCCTAAGTTGAACAAGCTGATATTGAAGAAGAAAATACTGATGAAGAAGAGGAGGATTATAGCATTTTGATCCCATCAAAACCCAACCATCTAGATTTTGGGAAATCTACTGTATCCGATGCTGACATGCCCATGATGATAAAATTGTGCTACTTTGGAGAAGCTGAAAGGGAGCTTATTCATTTTGTCGGAGAAGAAACCACTACAACGCCGAAGGACAATGAAGTAGTGGTTTTGAAAAGTTTTTTCAGAGCGGGATTATGGTTTCCTCTGAACGAGATGATAGGAGAAGTTTTGAAAAATTTTGAAATTTATCTTCATCAGCTTACCCCTAATGCTATCGTTTGGCTCAGCATCTTCATTTAGGCCCTCCGAAGCCAAAGGATGGACCCAGATGCCGAAGCATTCTGCCGAGTGCACGAGCTGCACTACCAAACGAAGGCCAGGGCAGACGGTTTACATGAAAATTTTGGTTGCTATAATTTCGCCTATCGCAAGGATATGAAGGCCCTAGTTCTCAGCTATTGCACCAAGTGGCCAACCGACTGGAAGAGTGAATGGTTCTATATCAAAGCTAATGAAAAGAAAAGAGGGAAACTGATGACGATGGTTATGTGCCCACTATCTCTAAACTTCGGAATGACCCGACCCTTGTGCAACATGCAGCTAGGGTCACCATGCCAACTGGCCGCAATAGAATTCAGGGTGGTGGCTGAACAAATCAGTACCAGGGACCTGGTGCAAGAATACCTGGCCAACAGGACATCTCCGATGTCAAGTGGCTGGAGTATGCCGAAGCTAAAGGGCACAAAGAAGAAATATAAACACTTAAGAAGTGGGGAGCAAACTCCATATTTGTATAGCTCCCCTTCTATTATGACGTATGGTCTTGTCCTTGCTTCCATTCTTTTATTATAGACTTCGCCATCCGAAAGACAATAGCCTTGGAGGAAGGATATGATTTCATTCCTCCAATCTTCACTATGTACAGATGATATTGTGAGTACTACTCTCTCCATAAGTTCAACCGAAGGTGCTTTTATTGTCTCAAAGAATACTTCCGAAGGTAGTGGGAGCCCCTGTGCTGCTGACTTGGCCAGTAAGTCTGCATGCTCATTTTCCCCTCTTGGAATATTTTTTACAGAGAAACCTTTGAAAGAAGCCTCTAGCCTTCGTACTTTGTCCAAATATTTTTCAAGCTTCAGGTCCCTTGCCCTGCTGCTTTTATCCACATGGTCAGAGATGACTTGGGAGTCAGTTTTAAGGATCGCCCTTCTTATTCCCATAGCCTTTAGCTTCTGAAGCCCCAACAGAAGGGCTTCGTATTCAGCAATGTTATTTGTACAACTAAAGTCTAGTCTTGCTGCATAACATGTTCTAACTTTAGAAGGCGCTACTAGGACAGCAGCGGCTCCTGCACCGAAGGTTCCCCAAGAACCATCACAGAAGAATGTCCAGGCTTCGGCATCTTTACTTGTTTCTTCTTCCTGAGCCCCTGGCATCCAATCAGCAATGAAATCCGCTAATGCCTAGGATTGAATTGAAGATCTATGTACATAGTCAATAGTGAATTCATTGAGCTCCGCAGCCCATTTTCCAATCCTTCCAGTAGCTTCTCTGTTCCTCATTATATCCTTCAAAGGTTGTGATGGAGGAACAATTATGTGATATGCTTGGAAATAATATCGAAGCTTCCTGGAGGCCATTAACACAACATACAACACCTTCTCCAATTATGTATAGTTTTTCTTTGATAAACTTAGAACTTCAGAGACAAAGTATACTGGGGCTTGCCTTTTGACTTGGCCATCTTGCTTCTCCTGTACAAGCGCTGCGCTGACTGCAGAATGAGAAGCTGCTACATACAGGAGTAACGGAGCCCCTGGCGAAGGTGGAGTTAGAGTTATTAGATCTGTCAAGTACTGCTTCAACTCTTCAAAAGCCTTTTGCTGAGCTGGACCCCACTGAAAAACTTCGGCTGACTTTAAAATTTCAAAGAATGGCAGGTTTCTCTCTGCTGATCTTGATATGAATCTATTCAATGATGCCAACCTTCCTGCCAATCGTTGAGCCCCCTTTTTTGAATTTGGCGGCTCCATCCGAAGGATAGCTTTGATTTTATTTGGATTAGCTTCGATCCCCTCTGTCGATACTAGACAACCAAGGAACTTGCCCTTCTTTACTCCAAAAACACACTTTTCTGGATTTAATTTCAGACCAGCTTGCCTGAAATTGGCAAATGTCTCCTGCAAGTCAACAATGTGATTCTCTTGCTTCGTGCTCTTCACTATGATGTCATCAACATAAGTCAACACATTCCTGCCTATTTGAGAATGAAGGACCTTGGCTGTCATTCTGCTGAAGCTTCCTCCAGCATTCTTGAGCCCCTCAGGCATCTGAAGATAGCAATAAGTGCCACTAGGAGTTATGAAGCTAGTCTTTGGCTCATCTTCCTTCTTTATCCATATTTGATGATAGCCTGAATAGCAGTCCATTAGACTCATGAGCTCCGAGGAAGCTGCGGTATCTATAAGGGAGTCTATTCTTGGTAATGGGAATTCGTCCTTTGGGCATGCTTTGTTGAGATATGTGAAGTCAATACACATTCTCCATTTGCCATTAGCCTTCTTCACCATGACAGTGTTAGCTAGCCATTCTAGATATGTTACTTCTCTAATAACACCAGCACTGAGAAGCCTCTTTACTTCATTTCGGGCACCTTCAGCTTTGTCATCAGACATCTTCTAAAGTCTTTGCTTCCTTGGTCTGAAAGATGGATCCACATTAAGTGAATGTTCGATGACATCTCTGTTGATGCCACAAAGATCATTGGTTGTCCAAGCAAAGACATCTTTATTGTTGAACAAAAATCTTATCGGAGTTTTTTCTTGCTCATCAAATAGCTGAGATCCCAGCAATACCCTTTGATCTGCTATATCTTCACATAAGAGCATAGGCTTCGGCTGATCTGTCGAAGCAACCTTCTCTCTTTTGTGGTTATATTGTTGACAAGCTTCGGTTCCATCTATGTTGTGGATTGCCTTTGAATCTGTCCAACTCCTTCGGCCCTTCTGGCAACTCCTTGACTAACATGAATGGCAATGGGCCCTTGCTCCGAAGGTATCTTCATGCACAAGTATGCTAGATGGAGTATTGCTTCGAAGGCATTAAGTGTCCCTTGACCAATGATTGCATTGTATGGGTATTCCATATCAACAATGTCAAAGATAACCTGCTCGGACCTTGTGTTGTGGACGTAGCCGAAGGTGACTGACATTGTGATTTTACTGAGTGCGATAATCTGTCTTCCTCTGAAGCTACAAAGAGGATGTGTAGTGTCGGGGACCGTAATTAGGGGTACCCCCAATGCTCCTTAACCTGGCCGAAAACATCTTCGGAACAAACCATCAACGACTGATAAGCACGGTTCGAGTCAGGGCCCCGTAGGACACGACCTCGCCTCATCCGAGCCCAGCCTCGGGCACAGACAATAGTCCCGGGCAAATTCACGCCTCGCCCGAGGGTCCCCTCTGTCGACAGGCGCACCCTCGTCTCACCCAAGGCTAAGCTCGGGCGAACTTTGTCGTGCAGCGACCTCGACCGAATCGCCTTACCAACTGACCGTATCGCATGCGCATTTAATGCAGGGATTGCCTGACACCTTGTCCTGACACACGTGCCTCAATCGGCAAGGTCAAAGTGACCGCAGTCACTTCGCCCCTTTACTGACCGCTCTGACAGGAAAATAGCACTGTTCACCCCGCTCCGGCAACTGTGCCAACCACCAGGGAAAGACTAACAACAGTCGCGGCCTTTCCCGAGTTCGGCCTCGGGCACAACAGGGAGCTCTGCCTCGCCCGACCTCAGCCTCGGCCTCAGAGGAGTCGCCGCCTCGCCCGACCTCAGCCTCGGCCTTGGAGGAGTCGCCGCCTCACCCGACCTCGGCCTCGAAATCAACTATGCTACAGGGGATACATCATGACCCTACCTCTAGCTAGCCGCCTCAGGCTACGAGAGAACAAGACCGGAGTCACATCTTGCTTACTCCGGTCACAGGTAATGATGGTTCCCCACGTGCGCCCATGACGTTGGTTGTTCTCAACCGGCTACGGAAGCAAGGAAACGTCAGCAGGATCCATGCCGCACCGTCAGCTATGCTTCTACAGAACTCAAGGCACTCCTCCGACGGCCACATTAGTACATGTACAGGGCTCAAGGCACTCCTCCGCCAGCCACGCTAGCATATAGCTACACCCCCATTGTACAGCTGGGCATCTCCTTGTATCTATAAAAGGGGATGTCCAGGGCCTTCCCCGGGGGGGGGGGGGGGAGAGGAAGCGGGGGGAGACGGGAAAAACACATGTACGAACGTGCAAAGTACGAACAGGCGAGCAGAGGCAGGCAGAGTAGGAGAGACGCGGTAGAGGCAGACTTAGACAGCTTGCCTCAAGGCCGAACCCTCTCTTTCTCGCTCTCTCTCGCTCTCGCTCTCCCACAACGCTTGTAACCCCAACTACGAGCACCCCGGTGCAAGATACATAAGCCTCATTTCCCTCTTGTGTTCCATCTTGCATCAACCCATCTGGGCGGGGACACGCAGCGACAAATTTACTGGTCGGTTGATGGTCCTCGCGGGTCCGAAACACCGATAGTTGGCGCTCCAGGTAGGGGCCTGCTGCGTGTTAACAAATACTTTCCCGTTGAGTTCTAGATGGGTAGCTTTCAGTAGCCTCTTCAGCCCAGGACGGTGCTCCACTTCGGGAGTCTCAAGTTCATGTCCCTCGACGGTGGCTACGACATGGTACTGCTCCCCTCGCAGCACGGCAACAACGACGGTCGTCGGCTCGCCCGGCGGAGGCGAACTCGACAACGACATCTCCCCGTGGCAGAAGAGGAACACCCGGGTTCGCCCCGCCACCCTCCTCGCCGGAGGAGGAGGAGATGGGGCAACCGTGGCCGGGCAGGAGGCGGCACCTCATCGGCTGTCGAACCAGAGCGAGTCGACAACGCCGGCACCCCTGCGGGGGACATGTTGGGTGTTGCCCTCGCGCCTGAGACAACGACAGATGTCGCTTCCCAGCAACGTGCCAACATCCTCACGAAGGATTTGTTGGGCGTTAGCCTCGTACCTGAGATAACGGTGCAATCCGTCCCTGATGCGACTTCGCCACCATCCATCAACCAAGAGGTACCGTCCATTTTTCATCCTGTTCCCTTTAGATTCAGCTTCGATCCACCAAGCGACCCCGCTTCGGTGAGCGCTTTCTCTAGGGCATATCCTGACCTTCCGGGGTACTATATGTGGTCAACTTGGGACCGACTGACGGCCATCTCAACATCTGGACCCACGGGTTCTGTGGAAGAGGACGACCCCGACGTCAGTTGGGATTTCTCCGGACTTTGTGATCCCGGTGTCGTGCGTGACTTCATGTCCGCATGTGACCACTACCTCTTCGGCTGCTCTGATGATGGCCACAACCTTGACAACGAGGGTTGCGACCCAACTCGCGAGTGCTACCACATCGATCAGGAGGATCACGGTGGAGAAAACCACCTTGGTATGCCAGGAAGTGACGGTGCCCTTGCGCCTGCGTCTCGTGTTGAGATCCTGTGGGAGCTAGCTGTGGTCCAAGTCGCTGTGTTGGGTCAAGACACACAGCTTGAGCAACTCCGCGAGATGCAGGCCAAGCTCGATGAAGAAGTAGGGCAGCTTGTGCAGCTCCGACAAAACATTGAGCAGGAGTGGGTAGGCCGGACACTCGTCGGAGGAGCACGTCATCGGGCCCGGGACGTCCAGCGCCTAATTATTGACGATGCCAAGGTGATGCCGCCCCCGGCCTTCGACGGGGCCGGCCAGAACCTAGCTGCAGCGGCGATGCTACTTCGAACAATGCCGGAGCCATCCACCACCGAGGGGCGACGTATCCAGGGTGAGATCAAGGGCCTCCTGGAAGACGCCGCTGTCCGACAAGCCGAGAGCTCTGCCTCCTAGAGGCAAGGAGACCCCTTGGAGCATCGCGCAAAGCCTTCCCGACGCATGCGGGAGGCCTCGGTTCACACCGAGCGTACACGGGACGGGACGCCTGCAGCTCCGGGTCGCCTCGGCGACAAGCAGCACCGCCGCGACCGTCGAGCCCGACTCAAGGAAAGGGTGCGTCGAGGCTGCCAGCCCAGGCGCGGGGGACGCTATGACAGTGAGGCGGATCGGAGTCCCTCGCCCGAGCCACCAGGTCCGCGAGTCTTCAGCTGGGCCATACGACGAGCGCCGTTCCCGGCCCGGTTCCGAGCCCCGGCTACCATCACCAAGTACTCGGGAGAGACAAGGCCGAAGTTGTGGCTTGCGGATTATCGGCTAGCATGCCAGTTGGGAGGGACAGACGACGACAACCTCATCATCCGCAACCTCCCCGTTTTCCTCTCCGACGCTACCCGGGCCTGGCTGGAGCATCTGCCTCCTGCGCAGAACTCCAACTGGGACGACCTGGTCAAGGCTTTCGCTGGAAATTTCCTGGGTACGTACGTACGCCCTGGGAACTCATGGGATCTTCGAAGCTGCTGCCAGCAGCCAGGGGAATCCCTGCGAGAGTACATCCGGCAGTTTTCAAAGCAGCGCACCGACCTGCCCAACATCACCGACTCGGATGTCATCGGAGCTTTCCTCGCCGGCACCACTTGCCGGGACCTGGTGAGTAAACTAGGACGCAAGACTCCCACCAAGGCGAGCGACTTGATGGACATCGCCACCAAGTTCGCCTCTGGTTAGGAGGCAGTTCAAGCCATCTTCCGGAAGGACAAGCAGCCTCAGGGAGGGCAGAAGGAAGACAGCCTCGAGGCGTCCGCCCAGCGTGGCACGAAGAAGAAGGCTAAGAAGAAGGCGCAGGCAAAGCGCAACATCGTCGACGCGGATCTCATCGCTGCTGGCGAGCACAGGAACCCTCGGAAGCCTCCTGGGGGAGCCAACACGTTCGACAAGATGCTCAAGGAGTCATGCCCCTATCACAGGGGTCCCGTCAAGCACACCCTTGAAGAGTGCGACATGCTCCAGCGCTACTTCAATAAGGCTGGACCCTCGGCAGAAGGTGGCAAAGACCAAGGCAACAACAAGAAGGGGCGACAAGGAAGAGGAGTTCCCGGAGGTCCACAACTGCTTCATGATCTACGGCGGACAGGTGGCGAACGCCTCGGCTCGGCACCGCAAGCAGGAGCGCCGGGAGGTCTGCTCGGTGAAGGTAGCGGCGCCGGTCTACCTAGACTGGTCCAACAAGCCCATCACCTTTGACCGAGGCGACCACCCCGACTACGTGCCGAGCCCAGGAAGGTACCCACTCGTCGTCGATCCGATCATCGGCAACGTTAGGCTCTCCAAGGTCCTCATGGACGGAGGCAGCAGTCTCAACATCATCTACGCCGGGACCCTGGAACTCTTGGGAGTTGATCGGTTCGAAATCCGAGCTGGTGCAGCACCCTTCCACGGGATCGCACCCGAAAAGCGACCGTGGATGAGCTGGCAAAAATAGCCTTGGGGCGAACGACGGTTCCCCCGGACGTCTTCTCCAGGGACATATATCAACCATCCATCAAACTCGACGACGCGCCCGAGCCCGAGGAGACCTCGGCCTAGCCCGAGTTACCCTCGGCCGCCGAGGGTGAGGCCCTGCGCATTGAGGGAGAACAGAACGGGGTTGCGCCAAACCAAAACTGGCAGACCCCGTACCTGGAATATCTCCTCCGAGGAGAGCTGCCCCTCGACAAGGCCAAAGCTCGGCGACTGGCTCGGCGCGCCAGGTCGTTCGTTTTACTGGGTGATGAAAAGGAGCTGTACCACCACAGCCCCTCAGGCATTCTCCAACGATGCATATCCAATGCCCAAGGACAAGAGCTGTTATAAGAAATACACTCGGGGGCTTGCGGTCACCATACAGCGCCTCGAGCCCTCGTGGGAAATGCTTTCCGACAAGGGTTCTACTGGCCAACCGCGGTGGCCGACGCCACTAGGATTGTACGCTCCTGCCGAGGGTGTCAATTCTACGCGAGACAGACGCACCTGCCCGCTCAGGCCCTCCAGACGATACCTATCACTTGGCCGTTTGCTGTGCGGGGTCTAACCTCGTCGGTCCCTTGAAGAAGGCACTCGGGGGCTTCACGCACCTGCTGGTCACCATCGACAAATTCTCCAAGTGGATCGAAGTCCGACCCTTAACCAGCATCGGGTCCGAGCAGGCAGTGGCGTTCTTCACAAATATCATCCATCGCTTTGGGGTCCTAAACTCAATCATCTCCGACAATGGCATGCGGTTCACTGGGAAAAAGTTCCTGGACTTCTGCGAGGACCACCACATCCGTGTGGACTGGGCCGCTGTAGCTCACCCAACGACAAATGGGCAGGTGGAGCGCGCCAACGGTATGATTTTGCACGGGCTCAAACCGAGGATCTACAATGACCTTAACAAGTTTGGCAAGCGGTGGATAAAAGAGCTACCCTCGGTGGTTTGGAGTCTGAGGACGACGCCGAGCCGAGCCACGGGTTTCTCGCCGTTTTTCCTAGTCTATGGGTCCGAGGCCATCTTACCCACGGACTTGGAATACGGTTCCCCGAGGACAAAGGCTTACGACGACTAAGGCAACCAGACCAGCCGAGAGGATTCATTGGATCAGCTGGAAGAGGCTCAAGACGTGGTTTTACTACACTCAGCGTGGTATCAGCAGTCCCTGCGACGCTACCACGCCCGAAGGGTTCGGCCTCGAGACTTCCAAGTGGGAGACCTGGTACTTCAGCTGCGACAAGACGCCCGAGGGCACCACAAGCTTACCCCTCCCTAGGAAGGGTCGTTCATCATCGCTAAAGTTTTGAAGCCTGGGACATACAAGCTGGCCAACGATCAAGGCGAGGTCTACAGCAATGCTTGGAACATCGAACAACTACATCGCTTTTACCCTTAAAATGTTTCAAGTCGTTCATGTATCTCGCTTTCTTTACATGCATAAATAAAGTCTAGCTATCAAGGAAGGATCAGCCTTGCCTCGACAAAGCCCGACCCTCCCTCGGGGGCTAGAAGGGGGAACCCCCTCTGCGTCAAAATTTTCCTCGGAAAAGTTTTCTACCAGAACGACTTTCGCGCTTTTCGACTGCGTCGATAACAGAATCCTAATGACGAGCAAGAGAGACTTTGAGCGGCAAGGTCGACCGAGCCGAGGGACTCCTACGCCTCCGGGATACGGATACCTCACTCATCACCTTCCGCAAAAAGTAACTCGCGCTTGGATAAGCGATTCTGCTACCGACGAACAAGTCCTAACGCACGAAACAAGAGGAAAGAAAATGACTTTCGTACTTTTCGACTACATCGATGACGGAATCCTAAAAACAACGAGAGGACACATAAGCGGCATGGCCGACCGAGCCGAGGGACTCCCACGCCTCCGGGATACGGATACCTCACTCATCACCTTCCGCGAAAAGTAACTCACGCTCGGATAAGCGATTCCGCTACCGAACAAGTCCTAAGGCACGAAACAAGAGGAAAGGAAACGCAGCTTTAAACTTCAACAACGAAAATGTCTAGGCCTCAGCGGCCGCAAAAGACATACGCATACTTAGAACAAACTGTTCCTGCAGGCTCAGACATCGGCAGGGGGAGGAGCAGCACGCTCGGCGTCATTTCCACCCTCGGCAAAATCTAGCCCGGCCTCGGACTGCGACACGGGTGGAAGGACCTCCACCTCGAAGGAGGAAGCCATCACCGCGCTTGGGCCCTCGACAGTCGCGTCAAGCCTCTGGACCTCGGCTAAGGTAGCCTCCTCTTCATCGGGTAAGCAGTACCCCTCGCTGACCCGCTCCAGATCCACGTCATAGTGGGAAGCGAGCACGGCGAAGGCCCGCCTAACGCCATGGTGCAGCGCTCCACGGAGTCCGCTACGCACATGGCCGCCCAAGGCGCGCAGGTGACTCTGGGGGGAGCTACCCGAGGGGACGTCGTCGAGGCCAAAGGCTCGGCAGAAAGCCGAGATAGCCTCGGACATGGCCACGTGGTTGGCCTCCTTCTGCTCAGCCGCCTCGGCAAGCGCCTTGCAGTTCTTGACGGACTCGTTAAGAGCCGTCTCGAACCCTGCAGACAGCCAGACAACATTCTTCAGACACAAGGAGAAGAATGGAGACAGAAACAAAGTCACAAAGCGGGCGAAACAACCTTCGGCCCGGACACACTGCTGCGAGGCCTTAGCTTGGGCGGACCAAGCAGACCCGACGGCCATGGCCAGACCCTCCGCAAGGGTCCCGGCCCGGGCGGTTGCCTCGGGGTCTAGAAAGGAGGAACCCCCTCTGCGCCGAAAACTTTCCTCGGAAAAGTTTTCCCACCAAAATGACTTTCGTGCCTTTCGACTATATAGATGGCGGAGTCCTAAAGACGAGCAAGAGTGACCTTGAGCGGCAAGGACGACCGAGCCGAGGGACTCCTACGCCTCCGGGATACGAATACCTTACTCGTCACCTTCCGCGAAAGGTAACTCACGCTTGAATAAGTGATTCTGCTACCGACGAACAGGTCTTAATGCTCGAAACAAGAGGAAAGAAGCACGGCTTTATACCCAAATGTTCAGGCCTCAGCAGCCACAAAGAACAAACACACGTACTTGGGATAACTATGCTACGTAGATGTCGGCAGCACCCTCGGTGGCTTTCCCGACCTACAACAGATATCTCTGTACCTAGGGCAATTACATTTTTCTCTTACATTCCCTTACAAACGGGACCCAGCTCCATTCCCGCAGGAATGTACTACCTCCACACCGGAGGGGCTGCAAGATAACGAGCTCCAAGCGGCTCGCCAGCGACCACTGCACCAGCAGCGCGACAACGACCTCCACCTCGGGTGGCTAGACAGCAGCAGCGATGGCCTCAGGGCAAACACTACTGTGACATGGTCCTCGTTCACGTCCCCTCACGGGGGACGAGAACCAGCCATTAAAGCCAAAGGCCGGTGGTCCGGAGCGCAGGTGGCACTGACGGTCTCGTCGGCGGAGGCAACCGCTGCGGTGGGAAGCCTCACCAGCGGCGGCCACCACTTCAGCACTGACGACAGCAGCCACATGCGCACGACACGACCGTCGCTCGGGTGGAGGACGGACAGCCACACCCTGACCAGGCAGCAGCAGTTCGCCTTCCCCCGCATAGCTGGAGGACGTCTCCTCCGCAGGGCTGGAGGATGCCCTTCTCCCCCGAATGCTGGAGGAATAAGTGGGTCTCCAGCCCACGTAGGAGGCAGGACTCAACTCGGCGCACCCTCCTCCCCAGCCCGGATGATGAACATCCTTGAAGCTGAGGGCGGGGCAGAGACCGCAGCCCGGCTTGCTTCTCCCCACCACAACGCTGGTGATCATCCCTACGGATGACCATTGGTGGGGGAATGCAGCCGGGCTGCGTGATGAAAATCCTTGAAGCCAAGAAATGACTGGAGAGCGCCAACCCCCCCGGGGTCACGCTCCTCCAATAGCAGCAAGAAGAAGGCAACACAGGTGCACCCCATCTGGGGGCTCGGAAGGGGGAAAGACGCGATGAATGCAAGGAGTGTGAAGGCATGGCTGCCGCCCGGGGGGTCGATCCCTTTTTAAAGGCAGATCTCCTCACTCGCACCCCCAAGCGCCACGAGCAAAGTCTCCACCGACGTGCTCCAGGGTTCCGACCCCACAACACGGGGGCTGGGTCCCACACGTCATGCAAGCTGACCTGAGACGCGAAGAAGGCAAACCGCTGCACGCGAAGCACGTAACCGCCCCGCGGTTATAAGCATTCCCTCATCCTCGCCGAAACCAGCGGTCGAAAGGGCGGACCACCACGCAAGAAGCATGCAACCACACTACGGTTGTGCACCCTTTCAGCTTCGTTGCATGCAGCGGTCCAACATGGAGGCCCGGTCCAACATGTCATGTAACCGGCGCGCCGGTCACTACGTGCAAGGAAACCGCACCGCCACCTGCGCCAATGCTGCGTCTTCTCGACTGCAGAACCAGCACCACGACTCGAGGCAGCCCTGCGCGTGACCCAACAGTGCCAATTGAGTGCAACAATCACGGGTCAGTCAGCCGCAGGGATGGGCACGACGATTGATATGACCAAAGGCGGACCGACAGTAATTGCAGTGACAGGCGTGCGGAAGCAGCGGTCTAATCACCTACAAGGCAAGCGGCACCTCCGACAGGCAAAGCGGGCGCCGTTTCACCTCTGTCATGATGACCGCGTCAAAAAAGGTGCACCACATTATTTAAATTTATATCCTTTTCCTTTTTCCTCTCTCTCTCTCTTGCCACAGGGACTGGGAAAGGGGATATTGCGAAAAGGATCCTTCTCGGCGAAGGAAACGGGCCCCGAGCCCTCCTACTGATCAGGGGTTCGAAGGTTGCGCCCTCCGGGGTTCGGCAACCGCCCCAGAGCACTCGAGCTCCGAGCCCTTTACTGATCAGGGGTTCGAAGGCTGGCCCCTCGGAAGGGTTCGACAGTCGCCCCAGAGCACGTAGAGTCAGGGATGACCCTGGGTACGTCTGTTACATGGCCGAGGCTCGAGCTACGCTCCCGAGGTACCCTAGGACATTTCCGAGACCAGCGGGAACGATTTGTAACGGAATCGCACCAGAAGGAGGCATCGAGCCCTCGGACCCTATCGAATGGGTTTGGGTCCGGTAAATCACCTGTAGGTACTTTTGGAGCGCGCCTCTGGGCCACTAGCCGACCCTTATCGAACAGGGCTCAGGCGTCCACTCGGATCACCCGCTAGCAACTCACTAGAAACACCATGTTCGGTGCCCTCCGAGGGTAACATGGTGCTTTCCCCCCTTCCTCCTCGCGGAGAGGCGACGAAGGGGCGTACAATAAAAGTCGAGACAGTCCTTGATCGTCCTCTTGCTCCGTGCAGAGGCTCGGGGGCTACTCTCGCGCCAGGCTACGGCCAAACTGTTGACCACGTCAACAAACCAGCTTGAAAACTCGGAGCCTGACCGTGCACCTGGGCTGCAGCCAGGCCGCATGAGGGAACAACAAGGCTGACCGAGGCATCACAAAAAGGATTAAGACCTCAGAGGAGTCAAACCACTCCTCCGAGGCCTCGGGGGCTACACCCGGCAAGTGCGCTCGCGCGCACGCACCGGAACAAAGCATAACCGAGAAGGACCGGTCCCCTTGCAAAAATCCGGCAGAACCTCCAAGCGAGTACCTACACTCCCTTCGAGGCTCGGGGGCTACTGTCGGGGACCGTAATTAGGGGTACCCCCAATGCTCCTTAACCTGGCCGAAAAACATCTTCGGAACAAACCATCAACGACTGATAAGCACGGTTCGAGTCAGGGCCCCGTAGGACACGACCTCGCCTCGTCCAAGCCTAGCCTCGGGCGCAGACAATAGTCCCGGGCAAATTCACGCCTCGTCCGAGGGTCCCCTCTGTCGACAGGCGCACCCTCGTCTCACCCAAGGCTAAGCTCGGGCGAACTTTGTCGTGCAGCGACCTCGACCGAATCGCCTTACCAACCGACCGTATCGCATTTGCATTTAATGCAGGGATCGCCTGACACCTTGTCCTGACACGCGTGCCTCAGTCGGTAAGGTCAAAGTGACCGCAGTCACTTTGCCCCATTACTGACCGCTCTGACAGGAAAACAGCACTGTTCACCCCGCTCCGGCAACTGTGCCAGCCACCAGGGAAAGACTAACAACAGTCATGGCCTTTCCCGAGTTCGGCCTCGGGCACAACAGGGAGCTCCGCCTCGCCCGACCCTAGGCCTCGACCTTAGCTTCGGTCTCGGGAGAAGGTCTTCGCCTCGATCGACCCCGACCTCGGCCTCAGCCGTGGCCTTGGGAGAAGGACTTCGCCTCGCCTGACCTCAGCCTCAGCCTCGGAGGAGTCGCCGCCTCGCCCGACCTCAGCCTTGGCCTCGGAGGAGTCGCCGCCTCACCCGACCTCGGCCTCGGAATCAACTACGCTACAGGGGATACATCATGACCCTACCTCTAGCTAGCCGCCTCAGGCTACGAAAGAACAAGACCGGAGTCACATCTTGCTTACTCCGGCCACAGGTAATGATGGTTCCCCGCGTGCACCCATGACGTTGGTTGCTCTCAACCGCCTACGGAAGCAAGGAAACGTCAGCAGGATCTATGCCGCACCATCAACTATGCTTCTACAGAACTCAAGGCACTCCTCCGACGGCCACGTTAGTACATGTAAAGGGCTCAAGGCCCTCCTCCGCCAGCCACGCTAGCATATAGCTACACCCCCATTGTACAGCTGGGCATCTCCTTGTATCTATAAAAGGGGATGTCCAGGGCCTTCCCGGGGGGGAGAGGGAGCAGGGGGAGACGGGAAAAACGCACGTACGAACATGCAGAGTACGAACAGGCGAGTAGAGGTAGGCATAGTAGGAGAGACGCGGTAGAGGCAGACTCAGATAGCTCGCCTCAAGGCCGAACCCTCTCTTTCTCGCTCTGTCTCGCTCTCGCTCCCCCGCAACGCTTGTAACCCCTACTACGAGCACCCCGGTATAAGATAACATAAGCCTCATTTCCCTCTTGTGTTCCATCTTGCATCAACCCATCTGGGCAGGGACACGCAGCGTCAAATTTACTGGTCGGTTGACGGTCCTCGCGGGTCCGAAATGCTGACATGTAGCATCATGAATTTTGTCTTCTGGCTCTTGCATCTGTCTGAAGGCCTTTGCAAATATGATGTCCGCTGCACTGCCTGTGTCAACCAGAACATTGTGGACCAGAAACCCCTTGATGGCACAAGATATGACCATAGCATTGTTGTGAGGGTAATCTTTGAGCTGAAGGTCTTCCTGGGAGAAGGTTATTGGGATGTGAGACCACTTGGATTTGATGAAGGGTCGTTGTACCCCAATATGCTGTACTCTCCTCTGTGCTTCCTTCTTCTGCTTGTTGTTAGCTGACTCTGAGCTTGAACCACCTATGATTGGGAGCACCAGCTTCGTGGCCGAAGGTGTTACAACTTGATTGTTGAACGACGCCATCATCTCAGCAGTGGAAGTGAGTTCACCGGAGGTGGGCGCCAATGTTGGTCACTTGTTCTCAAATGCTATGAGTTAAGAACAAGGCAACACAAAATGTTAATATTAAAGACCTTCGTCCTTCGAAGCATTATCTCCCTCAGGATATAATGATCTTCGAACGAAGGTTATGAAGGACATACCTTCATCATCTCAGTATATAAAAATGGAAGTGGAGACATATGAAATATGAAAAGTACATGAATAATCATATGATATTATCAGAACATTTTTATTATATTATCATGGATGAATATGAACAATATTGAATTACATTTATACCTTCGGTTTGACAGAAGGTGAAAAGCTTGAGAGTGACGTGCGAGTGAATTCCAGTTCGCGTGAATCGTACAAGGTTACTGTTCACCTATTTATAGGCGCGGGTCGCAGCCCGGTCAAAATTACATTTGTGTCCTTGACACTTAATCATATTCATAATACAAAATGCTAGGGACTAGATGGTCTTCTCCTCTTTAAGTCGGTGTTGTCCTTCATCTTAAGCACGTCTTTGTGCCGAAGCTTTATTGATGATAGCTTCGGCATATTGTCTTGCCGAAGGTGTTTTTGCTCAGAGGACCTTCGGCGAGGAAGAAGGCCCCCAACATTGCCTTCTATTATTATTCATTGACTAATAACCTATTCACTACAGTAACGGAAGAACTTCCGATGGCTAAAGCCGTCGGATATATGCTTTGGACCGTCGGAGATAGGTTATGTCCGACGGTATTAACCTATCTCCGACGGTTTTAAGCCGTCGGGAGTAAGGCGTCAGAAATAGCGTTATGTCCGACGGCTGCCGTCGGACATAAGCTATCTCCGACGGCCCCATCCGACCGTCGGAGGTAAGGCGCGGCAACCGTTTTAACCGTCGTCTGTGGGGCCCACTGCTGTTATGTCCGACGGCACGAGCTAGGCCGTCGGACATAATAAGCCATTATCTCCGACGGTTTCATAAGCCGTCGGACATAACATATACCTTATGTCCGACGGCTTAGACTAGGCCGTCGGACATAACAAATTCCAGAAATTGCACAAAATTTTGAATTTTAAAAAATCTGACATTTGCAAATACAAAACAGATTTCATACACATATACAAATTCACAATCACAAATATACTCACATAAGTATACACATTCATAAATATACTCACATAAGTATTCACATTCACAAATTTAACATAACGACATATAGTTCCAAATGGTTGCAACAAGTGTTTACATCAACATAGTTGTCCAAAATCCAAAATGAACATTGTTCGACGGATAGTCTTTCACATGAAAGGTTGCAACAAGTGTTTTACATCATTATCACTCATATCCATCGCCACCTCCTTCGGCTGAACTCTGTGTGTTGAAAAGGTTGTTCACCCACGAATGTGATGTGTCGTCTTTACCAGACCCATCTCCAGGTGCGACAACTGAAGCGGGTGGTGTCTGAAATCCCTATAACACAAGCACATGAAATAGTAACCACTCAGTTGTTCATTTAAACGCATAAGACATCTATGAACATGTCACACACGCATATGTGTACATACCATAGGGAATTGTGTCGGAGGCGGAGGTGGAGGCGCCAACATTGGCATCGGCAGTGCAAAGTCCGGAGGCGGCATCCCATATGTCGGCATCGGGACGCCCGCTTGTTGGGCTAGTTGCTACAAATTATATACAAGTCATTGTTGAGCAAATAAGATACACATCATGTGTTTAGCAAAATAAGCTACAAAATGTTACTTCAACTTACCGAGAGAAGAGCTTGATTTTGGGCCTGGAGGCTTGCATAATACTCGTCCCTCTTCTTCTGGTACTTGGCTTGTTGTCTCTGGTATTCAGATTGTTGCCTCTGGTACTCCAATTGTTCCCTCAAGACTGATTGATGGTACTCTGCCTGTTGACGCAACACTGCAAGCTCTATCTCATGGGTGGATGATCGTGAACGGGACGACTATGAAGACGACGATGTGGACTGTTTTCCACGGCGTCTCAGCTCTCTGGAATCAATCGTAGAATCAAAAATACCCAACCTACAAGAGTGAACCATGCACTTAGTATAGTAACACATGGCTCAATTGAATCGCAAGCATATGATGACAATTTTGAAAACCAAATCAAAATAATCTCACCGTCCATGAGCTTGTCCTCCTGCGCTAGCATATGCTGCCTGAGGGTCGATTGGCTGGCTCCTCCAATCGTACTCCTGGCCATGGCGTTGAACCATCTCCTGACCATACGAAGCCTGGAGGCAAACAATATCAAATATAAGTGCATAACCCCTATGCCCTTGCAAACAATATCAAACACATAGTAGAGTACCAAAAACTCACTAGACGGTCGGTGGCCGTCTGAGTGCATAACACATCAGGATTCTGAGGATTAGAACCCCTATGCCCTTGCATATACACCTCCACATCCGTGGGCGTACGGCCGGATTTGACTTCCTATACATAAAAGTTATAATGACACATTTCTATGTGATTCAAAGTTACGACAAACTGTGACTTACTATTCGCTTAGCCAAGCGCACATGACCATCACCGCCGTAGTTGTGGAACGACTCAGTCCCACGGTTTCCCCTGTTCCTTTCGGAAATGGCACGAAACTCAGGGGAAGCCCACCATCTGCACAATGCCCGATAACCGTCTGATCGGGTCGCCATCCACGACATCGACACCTACATGAAATTTTTTAAATAAAGCAAGCAAATACATGGCTTCGTGCGATATGAGAGGCAACAACCTGTTTACCTCTAGGTATTGCTCCTCCGTCAAGTAAATTGATGACCACTCGGCCTTGGTATTTGGCATCGGTCGATCATCAGCATTTGCTCTATACCATGCCTTTATAGCCTGAATTCATGCATAGTACATTGCATCTGCAACAACATCGTTCGCGTTATACTCAAACACGTAACAAGCGTTCATATCATATGATCCATCGTCCGGCAACTTGTACCGTTTCTGCAAAAAATTAGTGTTATCATAAAAGCAAACATATATGGAATAACTAAAATAGTATAAACAATTCATACCCAGAATGCATCCCAAACTAGTGCCTGTGTGTTGCCAAACATTCTACAGACACCATAGCGATAATGCTCCCAAGTGGTGGCGGGGACAGACTCGCCAGTAGGCAAAGTCACAAGACCAGGCCAGTGCAGACGAACAAGATTACCAAGGACCATGTTCACCTGCCTATAGTGTCCTCCTCTTCATGTGACTGAACTTCTGATACAATACGAGGAGGTGGGTCCTCACCGTGGTGCACCCACACCTCATAGTCTGGCATATAACCGTTCTTGCAAAGATCTATCGACATAGTCCTCCTGTCAAGGAAATAAATGTTCTGACACTTGGTACAAGGGCACCTAACATCGGTTCCAGTCTCTGACTGAGCAAAAGCACGGTCGAGAAACGCGTCAGTCTTGGCAACCCACTCACTTGATAGAGCACCTCTTTTCTTCCAACCTTCATACATCCATCAACGATCCTCCTCCATACTAGATACGAGATGTTAACTTGATTAGTTAAGTTAATCACGCCTCTAATCTAATAAACCACACTAATACAAGGAAAATAATTTAACGGGACCCTAAATCATATAAAATAACCTTATTTCCGAGGGCATAATAATTACCCTCGGAAATTAATAATTTAAATTATATAGACATCATTACATAACATTATCACGGGTGACAAATCATATAAAATGACCTTATTTCCGAGGGCATAATAATTACCCTCGGAAATTAAAAATTTAAATTATCTAAGCACCACTAAGTAAACGAAAATAAACTAAATTAATTACATAATCTAATTTCGCCATATAATCAAATTTAGGCCATCGGATATAATAAGATAAACATTATTTAACATACTAATTATTTAATAACAACATTAGAAACTACAAAACAATATTAATATATACAAAATAAAACTAAAAATACTTACTTAGATAATAGGGCGGGACAATTCCGGCGCGGGCGGAAATATAGCCGGCAGCGACGGGGCAGCACCGGCGGTGTGAGCGACGGGGCGAGCGGGGACGCGGCCGGCGGCCGGCGGCGACGGCGGGCAGGCGGGGCTGCGTCGACGGCGCCGGGGCAGTGGTCGGCGGCGTGGCAGTGGGCGGCGGGGCGGCGGGGCAGTGGGAGGCAGGGCGGCGGGGCGGCGGCGACGGCGGCGACGGGCAGACAGAGAAGAGAGAAAGGGCGAGCACGCGTGAAAATGAACCGCGCGCCGGTCTCTGCGGTGTTAAAAAATCTTACCTCCGACGGCTACGCTGCCAGCCGTCGGACATAACCTTATCTCCGACGGCCTCGTACACGGCCGTCGGAGATAAGCAGTATTTCCGAGCGCCCGTTGTGGCCGTCGGATATAACCTTATCTCCAATGGCCTCGTAGGCAGCCGTCGGAGATAAGGCGGCCGTCGGATGTTTGTTAGTTTACTGCAGTGATTATTTGTAAGTGTGCACATGCTTACACGTTAATTGCATCTATGTGATAGCCATAACAAAGCTTGCAACTCCAATGCCAGATTTTTATGTATTACTTGCTATTAGCTCTTTATTAGATTAATTCTTGACGAGAATATAATTTATTAATTCTTAATAAGCATATATTTCCTATGTATGTACATATTATTTAATTATTAAAATTCATTGATGACCATGTCATCGTCCACGAAAGACCATGCCCCCGTTTGTTTCAGCTTTTTGGAGCTTCTGGTCACCAAAAGCTGTTGCGGACTGCCAAACGCTCAACTTTTCAAACAGCTTCTATAAAATTTGTTTGGGTAAAAACTATTCAAAATCAATATAAACACATAATCAGTTGAGTCGTTGCAATAGTAGGAATCCGTCACTTTCTAGATCCTGAGTCCTATGGACACCTTTATCTTCCTCCGCACGTAATCCTAATGATACTCAGATTCTCTACACAGCCAGATTCTCCTCACCGCCAGATTCTCAGAAAAGCTGGTCAGAAAAAAGCTGAACCAAACAAGCCCCATGTCCTCCGCAGCCAAGACATGACACATGATCCCAACTCATAAGACTAACTTCGGTGCCCACCACAAAAGGACCACTGTTCCAAGGGCTTGTGGCGTGGAGACCTCTCTATGTCCTAGCCATAGAGGGTCCAACTCTGGATCGTATACACATGCATCCCTACTAAGATTTCAAAATAGTACAAAGGATACTTAGTGCAAGACCAGCCCCTGAACAGATGTTACACTTAGCTTCTCGGGGCCCCAAAGTTCGTGACCTAATGCTTAAATGATCAAGGCATGTGCCCTTGGAGGATTGAAGGTCCCTTGGAGAAGTGAAGGAATCATGTTGGATAAGCCTGATCTTGTCTTGAGGCAGAAGGATGTGGCGGGTCCATCGAGGGCAGTACGACCCTAGGACATGGACCCCTCTTCTAATACCTTAAAGTCTATTCCATAATGATAGCAAAATCGATAATTTTGAGATACAACACATTAAATATATGATGCGTGATGTTATAAATGTAAGGAAAATGGACCAAGACCAATCTAATTATAGAGTTTTGGTGTTTAATGATCAGTATAACCGTTTAGACTAATGCTATTTGCTAGTGTTTATAGATACAGTTCAATGATGCAATGAATGCATCAAATATAGTCCATATGTGGCATGTATGCATAGTATATATGTGTTTGCAGTGATAACCAAAGAATACCTATAAAGTACATTAAGACCTTATATTTTGTAAATTACATAAACACTTCAAATTGTGTCTTAATAAACTTTGATGGGAAATATATTTGAATTTGAATTTAAAAGTTACTTTGTAGTAGTGCCAAGGTTGGGCGTTATCTTAAGTGTAACAACTTAAATTTAAATTTTAAAAATGTAATACATTACTACTTACCAACACTTAGCCAAATTTAGTTGCCTTTGAGTGATGGGTAAAAGATTCAAAATTTGGATCTTAGTAAAGATAATTTTCATAAATAAAAGTTGTGCAACTTTATTACCTTGTCAAACTTTGAAATATGAACTTTGGTTGCTATGTTTTATCACTGTTTAACCATGCCCAAAGTTTCTTAGTCAAAATCGAGTTTCTGAAACTTCAAAATTGAATCAATTTCAGTTCGCTTTAAGAAACGTTAAGGCTTCTGATCTTTGAAACTAGTGATCTTAATGAACATTGTCAGTGGCGTAGACAAGGCGGCTAGTAGAGGCCATGACCCCCCTAACAAAAAGAAAACTTGTTTTGTAGTTGTTTTTTATGGCTAATATAAAAGAGTTAGTTTATAATAGATTAAAATATAGTATGTACTTAGCGCAATTCTGTGTTAATTGGTATGACTAGTGACTACTCTATATTGTATATGTACATATATTCTATTTATTAACATTAATTATAGTTATATGTATTGGTCCTCCCTAAAGAAAAATCCTGGATACACCTCTGAACTTTGAATCAAAGTTGTAAACCATAGATCAGGGAACAACTATTCTATTGGCTGATCAAGATTTTGCTAATGAAATCAAGACAGAGAGAGGAATGAAGGGGAGCTTTAATCAGTTTCGTCGACAACAAACAACCTGCCTACTTCACCATCGAAGGCCGCCACCTTTGTTTACTACCTTTAGCATGCACAACACGCAATTGCTTCCATGCTCTTGCTCAAGCACGAGTTGGCAACGACAGAGAGCTTGCCTCGTCGTCGAAAACGCGACTTCGTTAGCAACTCTAAAAGATTTCCTAAATCAATAATTTAGTTAGTTAACAAAAAAAAACTCCTCTCCAACAATTCTCTAAATTAACTTCCTAAATTTAGCAATTACTCATTTAATACATTTTCTCTACATTTGGCAACCATTTAACAACTCCCTAAACAAAAATGTTGACTGCATTATGTGGGTAATGAAGGTGATTGTTGACATTTGTGACATATTTTTTGTGTGGATAGATACAAAACTATAACCTATATTACAGAACTATTGGAGAACTCACGTTTTTTACTCTCAAAATTATTTAACACCTTCTTAAATGTGTGATTTAGAGGGCTAAAATTTACATAACTATTGGAGTTGCTATATATCGGCGTTTCGGACCCACGGGGGTCCCTGGACCGACTAGTAAATTTGTCGCTGCGTGTCCCTGCCCAGATGGGTTGGTGCCAGATGGAACACAAGAGGGGAAAATGAGCCTTGTATTATCCTGCACCAGGGTGCTCGTAGTAGGGGTTACAAGCATTGCGAGAGAGCGAGAGCGGGAGAGCGAGTAGGAGAGAGTGAGAGAGAGGGGGTCTGGCCCTGCCCGTCTTCTCCCGTCCCTTTGTCGTGCGTCTACTCGTCCTCCTCCTGTCCCTCTTTCCTGGACATCCCCTTTTATAGACGCAAGGAGATGCCCAGCTGTACAATGGGGGTATAGCTTGGAGCTAACGTGGCTGGCAGGAAAGTGCCCTGAGCCCTGTACAGATAATAATGTGGCCGTCGGGGGAGCGCCTTGAGCCCTATAGAGGTAGTAACGTGGCCGTCAGAGAAGTTCCTTAAGCCCTGTAGAAGCACAGCTGTTGGCGCTGCATGGATCCTGCTGACGTCTCCTTGCTTCCGTAGGGGTTTGAGAACCACCGACGTCATGGACGCATGCGGGGAACCATCATTGCCTGTTACCGGGGTAAGCTAGATGGGACGGCGGTCTTGTTTCTTCGTAGCCTGAGCTAGCTGGGAGTAGGGTGATGATGTATCCTTGTGGCGCGGTCGATCTGAGCCTGAGGTCGGGTGAGGCGGCGGCTCCTCCGAGGCCGAGGCCCAGGGTCGGGTGAGGACGTGACTCTCCCTAAGGCCGAGGCTGAGGCCGAGCCCTGGGGTCGGGCGAGGCGGAGATCTCCTCCCGAGGCCGAGGCCGAGGCCTAAGGTCGGGCGAGGCGGAGCTTCCTATTGCGTCCGAGGCTGAACTTGGCTGTTGTCGGTTTCACCCGGGTGGTTGGCACGGCAGCCGGAGCGGGGCGGGCGGCGCTGTTTTCCTATCAGATCGGTCAGTGAAAGGGCGAAGTGACTGCGGTCACTTCGACCTTGTCGACTGAGGCACGCGTGTCAGGATAAGGTGTCAGGCGATCCCAGCATTAAATGCGCATGCACTTCGGTCGGCTGGTCAGGCGATTTGGCCAAGGTCGCTTGCACGACAAGGCTTGCCTTTGGCTGAGCCGAGGGTGTGCTCACTGCCTGAGGAGACCCTCGGGCGAGACGTGAATTCGTCCGGGACTACTGTTCCCGCCCGTGGCCGGGCTCGGACGAGGCGAGATCACGTCCCTTGGTAGACGAAGCTTTGACTTTGACCCGAACTGTCAGTCTTCAAGGTTTGCTTTGAAGGTGTTTACCAGCCGTGTTTAGGAGTGTTGGGGGTACCCCTAATTATGGTACCTAATAGTAGCCCCCGAGCCTCGAAGGGAGTGTGGGCACTCGCTTAGAGCTTCTGCCGGATTTTTGTGAGGGGACCAGGATTTCTTGGTTATGTTTCGTTCCGGTGGGTGCACGCGAGCGCACCCACCGGGTGTAGCCCCTGAGGCCTCGGAGGAGTGTTTTGACTCCTCTGAGGTCTTAATTCTTGCTGTGATGCCTCGGTCGGCCTGGTTGTTCCCTCATGCGGCCTGGCCGCGGCCCGCGTGCATGGTCAGGCTCCGAGTTTTTGAGCTGGTTTGTTGACGTTGTCAACAGTTTTAGCCGCAGCCGGGTGCAAGGGCAGCCCCCGAGCCTCTGCACGGAGCGAGAGGACGATCAAGGACTGTCTCGACTTTTATTATATGCCCCTTCGTCGTCTTTTCGCAAGGAGGAAGGGGGAAAGCACCACGTTACCCTCGGAGGGTACCGATCATGGTGTTTCCGATGAGTTGCTAACGGGTGATCCGAGTGGACGCCCGTGCCCCGTTCGTTAAAGGTCGGCTAGTGGCCTAGAGGCGCGCTCCAAAAGTACCTGCAGGGGATTTGCTGGACCCGGGCCCATTTCGATAGGGTCCGAGGGCTCGGTGCCTCCCTCCGATGGGATTCCATTACAAATCATTCCCGCTGGTCTCGAAAATGTCCTAGGGTACCTCGGGAGCGTAGCCCGAGCCTCGGCCATGTAACGGACGTACCCAGGGTCATCCTTCACTCTGCGTGCTCTGGGGCGGCTGTCGAACCCTTCCGAGGGGCCAGCCTTCGAACCCCTGATCAGTAATGGGCGCGGTGCCCGCGTGCTCTGGGGCGGCTGTCGAACCATTCTGAGGGGCCAGCCTTCGAACCCCTGATTAGTAATGGGCGCGGTGCTCATTTCCTTCGCGGAGAAGGATCCTTTTCAAAATATCCCCCTTTCCCGGTCCCTGTGGCAAGAGAGAGAGGGGAAATGGAAAAGGATATGAATTTAAATAACGTGGCGCACCTTTTTTGACGTGGTCATCATGACGGAGGTGAAACGTCGCCCGCTTTGCCTGCCAAAGGTGTCGCTTGCTCTGCCAAGGATTTAATGTGACGGGACGGGCGATTCGCGGGGCATCCGTTGCGCGTGCGCGAGTTGTTCGAGGAACGAAAAGACCGTTTCACCTCCGAGTTCGAATTTCGCGGCGGGTTCGGGCGAAGTTTTGAATGGACCTTGCCCGGGCCTTTATATACCCGGAAGAGGGGCCGGCGGTGGTTCTTTACCCTGCCGTTTGTGCTTGGCTTCTGCTTCGGTTTTCGCGACCTAAGAGAATAGCCAGAGAAAAGAAAATCGTGCACCTCATCCCCTCCGCCGCCACCGCCTCCGCTCGGCGATGGCTGACAAGGTGACCGTTGTTCTGCCTCGCGACCCATGGTCTTTCTCTACTGTTTCTGTGGGGGACCTAGAGGCTCTTGTCGCCGATGGTTTGCTGTGTCCCCTCTCCGGCGAGCCGCAGCCGGAGTGGATGGCCCCCGGGAGTGGGGTCGGCCCGACTCCGCCGCCGGGGTACGTGGTCAGCTTTATCCCCTTTCACGAGCGGGCGTTTGGCGTGCCAGCGAGCCGCTTCATGCGGGCACTCTTGCACTACTATGGGGTGGAGCTGCACAACTTCAACCCCAACTCAATTGCGCAAGCGGCCATCTTCGTGGCGGTTTGCGAGGGTTTTTTGGGGATTGACCCTCACTGGGATCTGTGGCTCCATCTCTTCACCGCAGAGTTCTTCGCCGCAATGACGGAGGCAAAGAAGGTCCGTATGGCGGTGCGGGCCGGTGGCTGTACCCTCCAGCTGAGGCTGGGGCGTGCACAGCAGTACATCCCCGCCTCCCTTGCTACTTCGAACAAGGGGTGGCAGAACCGGTGGTTTTATCTCCGCAACAACGACGGGAGGCTTCTGCCATTTTCTCAACGAGTGGTGACCGCCGCCGGCGTTAACTGGCGCTGGGGGGGGCACGCGCGAGAAATAGGAGAAGCTCCATCCTATTCTGCAGGCCTTGCAGAAGTTACGAGATGGGGGCCTTACCGCTGCGGGGTCGTCGCCGCTATCCATCGCCGGAGGGTGCTCCCTTTGGCAGAGCGGCCGTTGCGGCTTGCAGAGATGAATCCGGGGGTCGATCTGGAGGGCTCGCAGATGTCCTCGACCTCCCTCTTTGCCGACGACCTCCTCAAGTGGGTAGCAGGTACGGTAGGGAAGCAGGACGCTGGGGCCCTTACCCAGCCCGCGATGTGCCCCAACCATGGGTATGTGTCCCTGGTAAGTGTCTGACCTTTCTTCTATTTTGCGCCGAGTTCTTCACGCCTTTGATCCTTACTATTGGGATTTTTGTTCGTCCCCAGGGGTTGAGGATTTTTAAACCCGTCCGGCCACCGGTCCCGGAGGACGCGGTGGGCCGAGCCACGCGGAGAATCGTCATGGAGAAGGAAAAGGAGAAGAAAGACACGAAAAAGGCCCGGGCTCGCGAGCGGATGCGGGCTCGGGATGCCTTGGAGAAGCTTCGTCGGAAGCAGGCGAGGGACGGGCTCCCGAGGGAGCCGTCACCGGAGACGCCTGACGACGATGATGACGACGACGATGATGATGACGAGGATGATGACATGGCAGCCCGACTTGGCCTCAGCCCAGACCCGAGGCTGGGCCAGGGGTCGCCGAGCCAGCCTCCTAGTGGGCTGGCACCATCAGTGCCTGGGGCCGGGATATCGAGGTCCCAGTCCGAGGAGCGGAGGCAGGCCGAGGGGGTACTTGACCCCTTGGCCGAGGTAACGGGGGCGACTCCGGGGAGTCAGACCGATCTACCTGTCCTCCTGGAGCAAGTGCCTGCGCTGGCTGTACAGGAGGTTGGTCCCCTGGCCGTGACAACGCCTGGGCAGGCCGCCCTTTCGGCGCCTTGGGCATCCGAGGCAGAATTGGCACCGAGGCCAGCGTCGGGGCAACCCTCGGTAGCGTCTGCGGGGGCTGGGGCCCGAGGGGCCTTCCCGCAGGCACAACTAGCCTTGGTCCGGAGCGGGTAAGTATCTGAGAATACCTTTGTTTTGGTTTTTTCCCTGTGTGTCTTGATCTTGCTCTCTCTCCCTTTCTTTCAGCAAACGGAGGTAGGGCTCGGCTGGTCTGGCCCCTAGGAAGGTCCTTAAGACGGGGCTGGCCTCCGCAGCCGGTGCCGCGGTGCGCCATGCCGGTTGGCTGGCCTCCGCACAAGGCGCCCTCGAGCGGGGGGTCCAGGAAGCACGAGTTGCCATGGGGCAAGCCTCCTAGGCTGACCCCTCTGCCGAAGCGGCCATCATGCCGGGGGAGGTCGATGACGCGGCCGCGGCCTCGAGCCCGGCTGACTTGTTGCCGGTGCCGGCATCGACTCCCGTCGGGGCCGTTGCTGATTCATCCGCGGACCCATCCATTGCCGCTGATGTCGGGATGGCCGAGGCGCCGCCGCTCGTGGTCGTCCCCGACCTCCCTGTTCACGGCCATGATAAGGCGGCCATCGTTGCCGAGGTCGGCGATCGGAGGCCTGCTTCCTTAGCCGAGGAGAGGCCCAACACGTCGATTGCGGTGGTACTCGAAGCACTGGCTGCAGGGGGACCCAACGCCTTGGTCAAGGTGCGCGCAGTACCGTGGCCCGTCTTAGGGAGCAGCGGCCTTATCCCCACGCGGCTTAACCTCGTTGAGTGGTGTGGGCGACCGCTCCGGTTCTAGAACCATGCCACCTCGGACTCGGAGGCCCTCCTCTCCCTCGTCGATGAGCTGGAGGAGAGGACTCGGGATAATTTCTATGAGTATATCGAGGCAACGACGAAGTCGCTTCGATCGGCCATGGAAACCCTTTTCAGGGATGTTCCCAGGGTCTTCCAGGTAAGGATTTAGGCGTAGACCTTGCATGACCAGGGCACTCCTTGTAATACCCTGTTTTCCTTCCTCAGGAACTTGCGGACGTGAGCATCGCCAAGTCGCTGTTCCTCCGCTGCGAGAGAGACGTCTGGGATTCGCTGTGGTCCCAGAGGACCGTGCTTGCCGAGGCCAATGAGCGCCTCGCCCAATGGAGCACCGAGGTGGCGGACCTTCGGCTGCTCTGTGATGAGCTAAAGTCGGTGGCAGCGGCAGCGCGGGCAGAGGCGGCGTCGGCCCGGGAGCAGGTGGCTTCCCAGGCCGAGGAGATGCAGCAACGGCAGCTGGAGCTCGGCCAGGTCCTTGGTGAGCTGGACCAATCTTGGAGCCAAGCTGCCGAGGCTGCGAGCCGGGCTGAGGCCCTTAAGGGTCAGCTGGCTGAGGCTACGGGGCGGCTAGCCGAGGTGTCCGCTCGGGCCGAAGGTATGTGTCGCCCGCTTTGTAGCTTTGACTTAGCTTCATTCTTCACCTCGTGTCTGAAGAATTTTGTTTGGCTGTCTGCAGGGTTGGAGACGGCTCTTAGCGAGTCCGTCAAGAATTGCAAGGCGCTTGCCCAGGCGGCTGAGCAGAAGGAGGCCGACCACGTGGCCATGTCCGAGGCTATCTCGGCCTTTTGCCGGGCCTTTCGCCTTGATGACGTCCCCTCGGGTAGCTCCCCCCAGAGTCACCTGCGGGCCTTGGGTGGCCACGTGTGCGACAGACTCTGCGGGGCGCTGCACCACGGCGTTAGGCGGGCCTTTGCCGTGCTCGCTTCCCACAATGACATGGATCAGGAGCGGGTCAGCGAGGGGTACTGCTTACCCAATGAAGATGAGGCTGCCTTAGCCGAGGTCCAGAGGCTTGACGTGGCCGTCACGGGCCCAAGCGCGGTGCTGGCGTCCTCTTTTGAGGTGGAGATCCTTTCGCCCGAGTCGCCGTCTGAGGCCAGGCCAGATTCCGCCGAGGGTGGAAACATCGCCGAGGGCGCCGCTCCTCCCCCTGCCGATATCTGATTCCTGCGGGAACAGTTTGTCCGAAGCATGCGTATGTTTTTTGCGGCCGCTGAGGCCTAAACATATTTAGCGTTTGGATTATAAAGCTGCGTTTTCTTTCCTCTCGTTTCGAGCATCAGGACTTGTTCATCGGTAGCAGAATCGCTTTATCCGAGCGAGAGTTACTTTTCGCGAAAGGTGATGAGTGAGGTATCCGTATCCCGGAGGCGTAGGAGTCCCTCGGCTCGGTCGGCCTTGCCGTTTACGTGCTCTCTCATTCGTTTGTAGGATCCTGCTATCGATATAGTCGAAAGCACGAAAGTCGTTTTGGTAGAAAACTTTTCTGAGGAAAATTTTGACGCAGAGGGGGTTCCCCCTTCTAGCCCCCGAGGGAGGGTCGGGCTTTGACGAGGCAAGGCCGATCCTCCCTTGATGGTTAGACTTTATTTGTGTATGTAAAGAGAGTGAGATACATGAACGACTTGAAACATTTTAAGGGTAAAAGCGACATAGCTGTTCGATGTTCCAAGCGTTGCTGTAGACCTCGCCTTGATCGTTGGCTAGCTTGTATGTCCCGGGCTTCAGAACTTTGGCGATGATGAATGGCCCCTCCCAGGGAGGAGTAAGCTTGTGGCGTCCTCGGGCGTCTTGTCGTAGCCGAAGTACCAAGTCCCCCACTTGGAAATCTCGGGGTCGAACCCTTCGGGTGTGGTAGCGTCGCAGAGACTGCTGATACCGCGCTGAGTGTAGTAAGGCCACGTCCCGAGCCTCTTCCAGCTGGTCCAAGGGATCTTCTCGGCTGGTCTGGTTGCCTCGGTCGTCGTACGCCTTTGTCCTCGGGGAACCGTATTCCAAGTCCGTGGGTAAGATGGCCTCGGCCCCATAGACTAGGAAGAACGGCGTGAAGCCCGTGGCCCGGCTTGGCGTCGTCCTCAGACTCCAGACCACCGAGGGTAGCTCTTTCGTCCACCGCTTGCCAAACTTGTTGAGATCGTTGTAGATCCTCGGTTTTAGTCCCTGCAAAATCATACCGTTGGCGCGCTCCACCTGCCCATTCGTCATTGGGTGCGCTACGGCGACCCAGTCCACATGGATGTGGTGGTCCTCGTAGAAGTCCAGGAACTTTTTCCCGGTGAACTGCGTGCCATTATCGATGATGATGGAATTTGGGACTCCAAAGTGATGGATGATATTTGTGAAGAACGCCAGCGCCTGCTCGGACCTGATGCTGGTTAAGGGTCGGACCTCGATCCACTTGGAGAATTTGTCGATGGCAACCAGCAGGTGCGTGAAGCCTCCGGGTGCCTTCTGCAAGGGACCGACGAGGTCCAGACCCCAAATGGCAAACGACCAAGTGATGGGTATTGTCTGTAGGGCCTGAGCGGGCAGGTGCGTGTGACGCGCGTAGAATTGACACCCCGGCAGGAGCGTACAATCCTAGTGGCGTCGGCCACTGCGGTTGGCCAGTAGAAACCTTGTTGGAAAGCGTTTCCCACGAGTGCTCGAGGTGCTGCATGGTGACCACAAGCCCCCGAGTGTATTTCTTGTACAGCTCTTGTCCTTGGGCAATGGATATGCACCGTTGGAGAATGCCCGAGGGGCTGCGGTGGTACAACTCCTTTTCATCACCTAGTAAAACGAACGACTTGGCGCACCGAGCCAGTCACCGAGCTTCGGCCTTGTCGAGGGGCAGCTCTCCTTGGAGAAGATATTTCAGGTACGGGGTCTGCCAGTTCGGGACCGGTGTGACCCCGTTTCGCTCCTCCTCGACAAGCATGGCCTCACCTTCGGCGGTCGCGGGTGCCTTGGGCTGGGCCGAGGCCTCCTCGGGCTCAGGCGCGTCATTGACTTTGACGGATGGCTGATATATATCTTTAGAGAAGACGTTCGGGGGAACCGTCGTTCGCCCCGAGGCTATTTTCGCCAGCTCATCTGTGGTTTCGTTGTACCGTCGAGCAACATGGTTGAGTTCCAACCTGTAGAACTTATCTTCCAAGCGCCGAAGTTCGTCGCAGTAGGCCTCCATTTTTCGATCGCGGTAGTGGGAGTTCTTCATGACCTGGTCAATGACGAGCTGCGAGTCACCGAACCCCTAGCTCGACGGCGATGCGTAGGCCATTAACCAAGGCTTCGTACTCGGCCACGTTGTTTGACACCGGGAAATGAAGGCGCAGTACGTAACGAACATGTTCTCCGAGGGGTGAGATGAAGAGCAAGCCCGTGCCTGCTTTGGTTTTCATCAGCGACCCATCGAAGTACATGGTCCAAAGTTCGGGTTGGATCGGGGCTGTCGGTAACTGGGTGTCAGTCCATTCAGCCAGGAAGTCGGCCAAGACTTGGGACTTTATGGCCTTCCGAGGGGCGAATGAAAGTGCTTCGCCCATGAGTTCCACTGCCCATTTTGCTATCCTACCTGAGGCTTCTCGGGACTGGATGATCTCTCCCAGGGGGAAGGATGACACCACAGTCACCGAATGAGACTCGAAGTAGTGTCGCAACTTTCGTCGTGTCAGAATCACTGCGTAGAGCAGCTTCTGGATCTGCGGGTAGCAGGCTTTGGTCTCGGATAGCACTTCGCTGATGAAGTAGACTGGCCTCTGGACGAGCAGTGCGTGCCCTTCTTCTTGTCTCTCGACTACAACCGCGGCGCTGACCACCTGAGTGGTTGCGGCGACGTAAATCAAGAGGGCTTCTCCCGGAGCGAGGGGCACCAAGATGGGCACATTGGCAAGGAGTGCCTTTAAGTTTCCGAGGGCTTCCTCGGCTTCGGGGGTCCAAGTGAAGCGCTCGGCCTTCCTTAAGAGGCGGTATAGGGGCAATCCTTTTTCGCCAAGGCGTGAGATGAAGCGGCTCAGAGCCGCAAGGCATCCCATGACCCTCTGTACTCCTTTTAAATCTTTGATTGGTCCCATGTTGGTGATGGCCGCGATTTTCTCCGGGTTGGCCTTTATTCCCCGCTCGAAGACGATGAATCCCAGGAGCATGCCTCGGGGGACTCCAAAGACACACTTCTCGGGATTGAGTTTCACGCCTTTTGCTCTCAGACACTTGAATGTTGTCTCAAGGTCAGAGAGGAGGTCGGAGGCTTTCTTTGTCTTGACAACGATGTCATCGATGTAAGCCTCGACCGTTCTGCCGATGTGCTCTCCGAACACATGGTTCATGCACCTCTGGTAGGTGGCACCCGCATTCCTCAAGCCAAATGGCATTGTAGTATAACAATACATGCCGAAAGGTGTGATAAAAGAAGTCACGAGTTGGTCGGACTCTTTCATCTTGATTTGGTGATAGCCTGAGTAGGCATCGAGGAAAGACAGGATTTCGCATCCAGCGGTGGAGTCCACAATTTGATCGATGCGGGGCAGAGGGTAGGGAACCTTCGGACATGCTTTGTTTAGACCAGTGTAGTCTACGCACATCCTCCATTTCCCACCCTTTTTCTTTACAAGAACAGGGTTAGCTAACCATTTGGGATGGAATACCTCTTTGATGAACCCTGCAGCCAGTAGCTTGTGGACCTCCTCGCCTATGGCCTTGTGCTTTTCTTCATCAAAACGGCGCAGGGACTGCTTCACAGGTCGGGCTCCAGTTCTGATGTCCAGTGAGTGCTCAGCGACCTCCCCTGGTATGCCTAGCATGTCCGAGGGACTCCATGCAAAAACTTCGGCGTTTGCGCGGAGAAAGTCGACAAGCACTGCTTCCTATTTGGGGTCGAGCTCGGAGCCGATCCAGACTTTCTTGCTGGCGTCGTTGCTGGGGTCGAGACGGACGGACTTAACCGCCTCAGCTGGTTCGAAGTTGCCGGCGTGGCACTTCGCATCGGGCGCCTCCTTGGAGAGGCGTTCCAGGTCGGCGATAAGGGCCTTGGACTCAGCGAGGGCCTCAGTGTACTCCACGCATTCCACGTCGCATTCGTATGCGTGGCGGTACGTGGAGAAGACGGTGATGATCCCGTTGGGACCTGGCATCATGAGCTTGAGGTAGGTGTAGTTGGGGACGACCATGAACTTGGCGTAGCACGGTCTTCCCAACACCGCGTGGTAGGTTCCTCGGAACCCAACTACCTTGAAGGTGAGGGTTTCTTTTTGGAAGTTGGAGGGAATTCCGAAGCAGACGGGTAGGTCAATCTGCCCGAGGGGCAGGATACGCTTCCCGGGTGCGATCCCGTGGAAGGGTGCCGCATCGGCCCGGACCTCGGACCGATCAACCCCCAAGAGTTCTAGGGTCTCGGCGTAGATGATGTTGAGGCTGCTGCCTCCGTCCATGAGGACCTTGGAGAGTCTAACGTTGCCGATGATCGGATTGACGACGAGCGGGTACCTCCCTGGGCTTGGCACGAAGTCGGGGTGGTCGCCTCGATCGAAGGTGATAGGCTTGTCAGACCAGTCTCGGTAGACTGGCGCTGCCACCTTCACCGAGCAGACCTCCCGGCGCTCCTGCTTGCGGTGCCGAGCTGAGGTGTTCGCCACCTGCCCGCCGTAGATCATGAAGCAGTTGTGGACCTCCGAGAACTCCTCATCCTTGTCGCCCTCCTTCTTGTTGTTGCCTTGGCCCTTGCCATCTTCCGCCGGGGGCTCGACCTAATGGAAGTAGCGCCGGAGCATGACACATTCTTCAGGGGTGTGCTTGACGGGACCCTGGTGATAGGGGCACGGCTCCTTGAGCATCTTGTCGAACGCGCCGGCCCCTCCAGGAGGCTTCCGAGGGTACCTGTGCTCGGCAGCAGCGACGAGATTTGCGTCAGCGGCGTTGCGCTTCACTTGCGCCTTCTTCCTGGTCTTCTTCTTCGTGCCACACTGGGCGGACGCCTCGGGGGCGTCTTTCTTCGGCTCTCCCTGAGGCTACTTGTCTTTCCGGAAGATGGCTTCGACCGCCTCCTGACCCGAGGTGAACTTGATGGCGACGTCCATCAATTCGCTCGCCTTGGTGGGAGTCTTGCGCCCCAGTTTGCTCACCAGGTCTCGGCAAGTGGTGCCGGCGAGGAAAGCTCCGATGACATCCGAGTCGGTAATGTTGGGCAGCTCGGTATTGTAACACCCCTGGTGTTACTATAACTAAAACTTGAGCATGACATCATAAACATTGGCATTGCATATGTTTGACACACCTAGAGTGCATTCACTAGGTAAAAATTTCAAATAAGTTGTATTGTCCTAGTGTTTTGCAAATAAGACCCTGAATAGGGTACTTAACCCTAAAGGGGGATTAAAGGGGTAAAACCTAGCCCAAGTTGAGAAAACCTAAAAGCTTTAAGGAAAAGGTCACAAAATGGTCCCAAGAATAAAGTTGAATTGCATTTATACCCCTGGGGTACCAAAAACCCTAATTGGAACCTTGGAAAACCCTAAAACCAAACCCTAGGGGCTTATGTGCAAAATTAGTCCACTTTTGGACTAAAGTGCAAAAACCAAGTTAAATAAGTATCTTGAGTCATTTGGGTCACTCATATGTGAATTTGCAAGTTAAACCCTAAGTTTTGGGTCTATTTGCAAAAATCACTCTTAAGTCCCAAATAGTCTAAGTCTGAATTTCAGTGTAGTTGGCTCAACTTTGGAGCCTTGTAACTTTTTAATCATAGGGTTTTTGCCATAGGTCACCACATCAAACTTGTAGACTAAACAAAGGTGAACAACTTTGCTTATGAGTGTGAGCTCAGTTGTTAAGAAAAATCCAGAGATAATTAAGCTCAAAGTCAGGCTGTCAGGCAATCCCTGGACTGAATTTTCAGTGACAGTGTGATGGGATGAACTTTGAGCTTGATTTTGAATGGGCTTCGGTGACTATTTGATGATAAGCCTTGTGGCAAAGTTGAAGATGGATTATAGATGTATAACTTTGGTACAGAGAGTTAGTCTGGTCACCACACAAAATCTGGAGAAAATTGTACTCCAAGTCGCCTTATCAGTTCATCTGATGGGTGTTCTTTATGGTACAGTAAGTGTTTAACTGCAGAAGATCCCGATTCCACCCCCTGCTCGTCGCTGGTGGCCTGCCGCCGTTGATCGTTGCTCGCCGTGATTCGTGCGCCGTGGCCATCAGATAAGCACAGCCAAGTAAGAATCCTCGCCGCCGGTGAGCTGGATGCCACCCCGGCCAGCCGTAATCCCTCCCCCCTTGCTCACCGCCCGTGGATAAAGGGTCTCACCGCCGTCAAGCCTTCGCCGTTGCCCGCCGCGTGGCTCTGCCTCTCCATCGCGTCACCGTGACCCCTTACGGTCGTTAAATCATCGCCGGTGAGCTCGCCACGACTGAGGACACGCACCCACGGTGCCAGAGTCCTTTCTTATCTCCGGCCGTCACGTTGTTCGATCAAATTGAGTGCCACCGACGAAGCTGCCTATAAATTGAGCCTGTGACTAGCTTCGCAACATCATTGTGCACCCCCACACCTAGTATTGCTCCCAGCCGATCACCAGCAAGCTCCAATTTCGTATTCCCCCCAAATCAGTCGAAGAACACCGTGAAACCAAGTTCACCGTGGCCAGCCTGTTCTGGTAAAACTCTGCCCAATTCAAACCTTGTTTAAGTGCTCTCGTATGCCTGTGATGCCCATCGACCCACTCAATTGCACAGAGTAGCCTCTGGTCACCGGGAACACGGCTGTCTTGCCGTAATACTCTCGGTCACCGTGGCCCGAACAAACCAATAGGCCTTAGATGAAATTAGGTTGGGGGAAATGATCAAGGTAGCTCCAATTTCGTGTCAGTTACTCGGAGAACCTAGCCGTTGCCCCAATCAGCCGGTCCTGATGGCTCGTCGGAGCTCAGCCGTGCTCCACGCCGTCGGGGACCGCGTGATGTAAAGTAATAGAAACCAGAGGACTTATGTGTAAACTGTCAGTGACACAGAAGAACAGTAAAGAAACTTGTTTCCAGTTAACCAAAACCCCAAGGTCCTTTTCGCAAAGCAGCCAGCGCGAGCGCGCACGGGCGCGCTTCTGCATGGATCTGGGCCGGCTGGGCTGAAATCAGCCCACTACTGTTGCTACCTTTTCTTTTTCTTTTTACTCCAGAACCAAATAACTTGTAGAAAATTGAAGAAAAATCATAAAAATGTCAAACCAATTTTCCTAGACTTCTTATTTTCCATAGTATTTAATAAAAATATTTTCATGATTTTTAGGTTAAATAAGGAATTTTAAGGCATTTAAAGTAGTTTAAAGCAATAGTTCTGGATTTTTAGGAGATAAGTGGTAATTCCAAAAATGTCCAAATTTTTTTATATGAGTTCTATACATTATTTAGAAGCCTTGGGTAGAGTTTGGATTGATTTGGACCTTGTTTGATAACTAGAACCCAAAACCCCCACCCCTGCTCTATGAACTCCTTTACTGACTCCGGAAACCCTAAGTTTTCGGAGTTTCGTGAAGGAAAATTGTATTCAAGACCTTAGATAATAAGTTCTTATTATCTTTGCACTCTCATGAGCATTACATGGCATTTATTCTTATATACATATATGGGTTATGTTTAGAAAACGAAGAAGAAATTGAAGTGACTGAAGAGAAGGCACCACCACCTTCGGACTCTCAGGCAGGATCTTGTCTCTACTTTGACATCTGTGGGCCTGAGCCTGACTCACCTACTAACGAAGGCAAGCCCCGGTGCATTTGCCACCTTCCTTGATGAATTTAAAATCTTTCTCACTTGATTGATGCATTAGGTGATAGGAGTTGAATGCTTAAACAAATTCCTGCATTACCTTCCTTGATACCCTGTTTTACAAAAGGGTTTTTGTTATGCTTAGTATTGCTCTAGCCAAACAAAAGGTTTTGTTTTACAAAATGATGATTGGCAAAGTGGGAGGGATGTTTTGAAAATAAAACTTGATGATGGATCCATTATGGCCGTAATGGGTTCAACATCGGAAAAGATGTACCTCTGTCAGGTACCAAGTTTTGGGTTTTGAAATGACTAAGCTGAGACCGGGCGGGTGACTTGCACGAGAAGAGAGTCTCGGTGTAGTGTCTCTGTCTGAGTCGATTAAGGACCGTGTCGATGTAGGCTTGATGACCGAGGACCCTTTAACTGGTCACATGCCTCGTCATGGGTAAGCCTTGCCTCGGGCAGACTAAGGCCAGAATAAGATAACACGAAATGGGCGTGGAGCGGTGGCGAGAGTAGCGTGTACCCTCCGTCGCAAGAGGCTGGACGGTGGTGTATCTGTGCTCTCGGTTTGCGTGAACCTGATCTGGTCTTAAGAACCCCGGTGGCGGGTTGACATATGCAAGGGTTAAGTGCTACATATGTCGTGTGATTGGAGATCCTCAGCTGAGTATAATCGATTCGGATCACCGTACCTTCGCGGTTATGAAGACTTGGTCACTGCCCTATACGTAGAACCCCAGTAAAGATGACAGACTTGTTAAGAAACTGGCTAGTGCAGGAAAAGTGTTTGAACTAGAGTAGAGAGAACTCTAGATGCAGGTAAGTTTACCTAACTTGACAATAAAACTGGATTTTTAAGGATCCACTTTTAGTAAGCATTTATGCAAAAACAGAGTCTTTGATCTTGAGATACCTTACCTTGACTCCCTTATAACCAGCATACCCTTGAGAGTCTTTTCTTTAGTCGGGTAAGACTTGCTGAGTAATTCCATACTCAGGGTTTATTTCCCCGTTGTTTTTAGGTGAGGAAGCAGCAATTTTTGTTGCTTTTGTACCAAGGTGGTTCCAAGTGAACAAAAACAAGAGTGAAGCTGCGGGAGGACATGGTCCTCCATAAGAAGCTTTTATGTAAAAACTTATCGGGAGGAGTTTTTGCCTCCCTTGGTAATGTAATAATACTACTCAGCACTCGTTTTATAGCTCTGGTCTGTAATAAGCAACTTGATCTTACTTTTTAAATAAATGTAAGTTTATGTAATCACTTTCGCATTTCGATATCTCCGATGTTCTGTAATGTCTGCAAGACGGGTGAAACGTTCCTGGAAAGGTAAGAAAAGATACCGAACTTGTCAAGTGATTCAGGAACATCTACAGGGTTGTCTGATGTCTGTTGGACAAGGACAACTGTAGGTGGGCCTAATGACTTGGGAGGTTCCGTCACAGGTATGCTGCTTCGAAAACCGCCGAATGTACTCTCGGAGGGATTCCCCTGGTTGCTGGCGGCAGCTTCAGAGATCCCATGAGTTCCTAGGGCGCACGTACGTGCCTTGGAAATTTCCCGCGAAAGACTTGACCAGGTCGTCCCAATCGTAGATCTGCGCAGGAGGCAGAAGCTCCAGCCAGGCCCGGGCAGCGTCGGAGAGGAAAAGGGGAAGATTGCGGATGATGAGGTTGTCGTCGTCTGCCCCTCCCAACTGGCACGCCAGCCGGTAATCCGCAAGCCACAACTCCGGCCTCGTCTCCCCCGAATACTTGGTGATGGTAGTTGGGGCTCGGAACCGGGCGGGGAACGGCGCTCGTCGTATGGCCCGGCTGAAGACTCACGGACCGAGTGGCTCGGGCGAGGGACTCCGATCCTCCTCACTGTCGCAGCGTCCCCCACGCCTGAGGTGGTAGCCTCGGCGCACCTTCTCCTCGAGGCAGGCTCGACGGTCGCAACGGTGTTGCTCGTCGCCGAGGCGATCCCGGGCGGCAGGTGCCTCATCCCGCATGCATCGGGAGGACGCCGCGTGATGCTCCGAGGGGTCAGCTCGCCTTCGGGAGGCAGAGCTCTCGGCTCGTTGAGCTGCAGCACCTTCTAGGAGATCCTTGAGTTCACCCTGGATACGCCGCCCCTCGGTGGTGGATGGCTCCGGCATGGTTCGAAGTAGCATCGCCGCTGCAGCTAGGTCCTGACCGGACCCGCTGACGGCCGAGGACAGCGCTGCCCTGGCATTGTCGACGATATGACGCTGGATGTCCTGGGCCCAATGACGGGCTCCTCTGGCGAGTGTTCGGCCTGCCCACTCCTGCTCAATGTTCTGTCGGAGCTGCACAAGTCGCCCTGCTTCCTCGTCGACCTTGGCCTGCATCTCACAGATTTGCTCGAGCTGTGTGTCCTGACCCCCCGCAGGGACTGGGACCACAGCTAGCTCCCGCGGGATGTCAACGCGAGATGCAGGCCCAAGGGGATCGCCAACCTCCGTCATGCCGGGGTGGTTGCCTTCGTCGTGATCTCCCTGATCGACGTGGAAACATTCGCGACTTGGGCCATAACCCTCGTCGTCAAGGCCATGGCCATCATCAGAGCAACCGGAGAGACAGTGGTCACACGCGGACATGAAGTCCCGCATGGCACCGGGATCACCGAGGCCGGAGAAATCCCAACCGAAGTCAGGGTCGTCCTCCTCCTTGGAACCCGCCGGTCCGGAGGTTGAGACGGCTGTCAGTCGGTCCCAGGTTGACCACATATGGTACCCCGGAAGGTCTGGATACGCTCTTGCAAAAGCGCTCACCGAAGCGGGGTTGCTAGGTGGGTCAAAACTGAATCGAAAGGGAATAGGGTGGAATACGAACTGTACCTCTAGGTCGATGGATGGTGATGAAGTCGCGTTGGGGACGGAACGCACCGTCATCTCAGGTACGAGGGTGACGCCCAGCAGGTCCTTTGCGAGGGTGCTGGCGTCATCAGTCCGCTTGTGGCTAGCACGTTGCGGGGAAGCGACGCTCGTCGTTGTCTCAGGCGTGAGCACAGCACCCGACATGTCCCCCGGAGGAGTGTCGGTGTTGTCGACTTGCTCTGGTCCGACAACCGATAAGGTGTCGCCTCCTACGTGGCCATGGTTGCCCCGTCTCTGTCTCCTCCGGTGAGGAGGGTGGCGGGGATGACCCAGGTGTTCCTCCTCCGCCGCGGGGAGATGCCGTCGTCGAATTCGCCGCCGCCGGGCGATCTGACTTTCGTTGTTGTCGTGCTGTGAGGGGAGGAGTACCATGTCGTAGCTGCCGTCGAGGGACAAGAACTCGAGACTCCCGAAGCGGAGCACCGTCCCGGGCTGAAGAGGTTGCTGAAGCCTACCCATCTGGAACTCAACGGGAAAGTGTTCGTTAACACGCAGCAGGCCCCTACCTGGCGCGCCAACTGTCGGCGTTTCGGACCCGGGGGGGTCCCTGGACCGACTAGTAAATTTGGCGCTGCGTGTCCCTGCCCAGATGGGTTGGTGCCGGATGGAACACAAGAGGGAAAAATGAGCCTTGTATTATCCTGCACCAGGGTGCTCGTAGTAGGGGTTACAAGCATTGTGAGAGAGCGAGAGCGGGAGAGCGAGTAGGAGAGAGCGAGAGAGAGGGGGTCTGGCCCTGCCCGTCTTCTCCCGTCCTTTTGTCGTGCGTCTACCCGTCCTCCTCCTGTCCCTCTTTCCTGGACATCCCCTTTTATAGACGCAAGGAGATGCCCAGCTATACAATGGGGGTGTAGCTTGGAGCTAACGTGGCTGGCAGGGAAGTGCCCTGAGCCCTGTACAGATAATAACGTGGCCATCGGGGGAGCGCCTTGAGCCCTATAGAGGTAGTAACGTGGCCGTCGGAGAAGAGCCTTGAGCCCTGTAGAAGCACAGCTGTTGGCGCTGCATGGATCCTGTTGACGTCTCCTTGCTTCCGTAGGGGCTTGAGAACCACCGACGTCATGGACGCATGCCTTTGGCTGAGCCGAGGGTGTGCTCACTGCCTGAGGAGACCCTCGAGCGAGACGTGAATTCGTCCGGGACTACTGTTCCCGCCCGTGGCCGGGCTCGGACGAGGCGAGATCGCGTCCCTTGGTAGACGAAGCTTTGACTTTGACCCGAACTGTCAGTCTTCAAGGTTTGCTTTGAAGGTGTTTACCAGTCGTGTTTAGAAGTGTTAAGGGTACCCCTAATTATGGTACCCAACACTATAGCGCGCTCTTCTTTTCCCATTCTTTCCCACCATCAAGAAAAAGCAAAGTCTCTAGATAGCTTCGTGTTCCAAACTTTGCCCGATCACAATTATATGTGGCTAGGCCATGCTGGGCCAACACGCCTCGAGCCTGTCATGGACCGAACCAATTTAGTCAAGCCAAGATAAACACAGATAAATGGTGGGTCATGTACTCATGTTGCGCCTACTCATGGGCCCAAGACTGAGCCCAAACACGGCCTGACTGGTTCTAAACGGGCCACGCCAGATTATCGTGCCGTGTGGTCTAGAGTCTGCCCTGTAATTGAGCTCAAAAATAGTTTATTTTTAACTATTTTATGGCTTTTTTGTTTTTAATAGACCTCAAAAATATCTTGACAATTTGGTCGAGACAAATATATGTGTGTGTGTATGGTGGGCTAGATTGGGAAAGAAAGGTCAGGCCACAAAACAGGTTGTGCGGGCCGTGTTCGGGCAGATAGGCTATCTGTGCCTAGTATCGAGCTAAATAAACCAACATTAAATAGACCATGCTCGTGCCTCTCGATGGATTTATTCACAAGCCCAAGAATGGCGATTATGAGCCTTGGACTGACCGGGTCACGGTTACTATCATGTCGTGTTGTGCCCATGTCAGACCAAAATGGTTGTGTCTCGTGTCGGGCCATATAACTCGGACCATCTGGTCAGCTATAAAGGCACTATAGATTTTTGGCTATTCTACGGAAGCTCATGCAGTGTGCTAACTTTTGCTACCAGCATGAGTACATCTACACTCACTCTATATGGTCTAAACCTAGATGAGTGTGTGGCCAAGCTTGTTCTTTGTTGAAGGAGATCTTGAGAAACCTATCTTGTGGTCACAATCTAGAACACAACATATCAGGTTATGGCAAGCCTTAGGGCATGATGCCATGAGTTGTACACCTCTCATGCCTATGTGTACTTCCTAGAAGGATTTAGGGTCCAATAAATAGAGTCCTCCATCCAAACCTAGCTCACCCATGCACTAGAGTCAAAGGGAGTTTGATATAGAGAAGGATTTATATGTGGCTTATGGGTGCCAAGGGTGAAGCATGTGTCACTTTCACCATGGTGCACACATTAAAGAATAAACCCAAGATCTTAGAAGTACATGGTTAAAAAAATTTGGCTAATGGAAATTATTATTTTACCCTGGTGCCAGTGCACCAGGCAAAGTGTATGTGGCATCACCCCTGATGGGTTCACAAACCAACAATTAGATGGGACTCATTGTACGATTGGTGTTGTACAAGCTAAGATTTAAAGGATTAAGGCTTTAAGGTCAGATTCTGGTGACAACATGGATGAGTATGTCGGGGTGTCACAAGTTCACATAATTGGTGAATCTTGCACAATGTCGCCCATAATTAGACATGTTATACGTCTATAAAGGCAAGAGCAACACCTTTTCTCTAGAGTGATGACTCCACAATTGCTAGGAAAGCTAGTTTGGTTGTCTCTTGTTGAGCCCCCTCTAATACTAATCTACCTTATTTTTGTCTCTATCTCACTTTTGACCTATTTTGGTTAGACATCTGTATCGTGATGATGGCAATAGTTTGGCTTATGAGTTGTGAAAGAGTGGGATACATTTACTATATTGTCCTATGTTTTAAATAAGTCTATTTTTGGTATTTATGTAAGATTATATACCTGTGTGTGTGAAAAGTCATGTAAATGGTGGAACCTATGTAAACTGACTCAATAAAGTTATGTATAGAAAGGGTTTACATTCAACACTATTTGCACTTCATTATACTATTATATAACGATGCATGTGCGCTCAGTTAAGAAGGTAACGAACCATTGCATGTCGAGTAGCATTGATAGACTAACCTATTGCTAGAACGATAGTCATGAGCTATAGTGGCCGACTACGGTAGCACATTAGGACCGACCTGACTGGTTTGTGGACAACATAACGAGCCTGACTGGTTTCTTCGTGCACATGTTGTTTTTTGTTTTGCTTGTTTCTTCGTTTTTGCTCCGTCAAACATTTTATGATAGTTTCTTAATGCGAAGAACTTATTAATAGCATTGTTTAAATTCTATCTTGATATAATTTTTTTTGTGTCAACGAATCAAAGGAATTTTCTCATGTAACCATATGATAAATTTTGGTACAAGCTAGATCTTTCCTTTTTCGATAAGGGAAATTTATTTCATCAGAAATGATACATAGTTCTGACCTCTAGAAAGTTTATATATGGCCTGCTCAAATAACCCACAAAAGTTCAACAATAGAAAAGTAGCAAATGACTAAACTTCTAATCTATTGCTAAACTGCCATCCATTCCAAGCGAAGATGTCCATCGTAATTACCTCTAGCTGCATTGAAGCATCCTTTAGCAGCAATTGCTCCTTCTTGTGCAGTAGGCTCCAAAACTGAATCCAATAAGTGCTCTTGTAAATTACTTGCATTGGTGACAAAACAATTGCATTGTTAAAAATAACAATATTTCGAGTAGTCCATATTGCCCACACAATAGCTGCAGCTCCTACCATAAATTGTTTCTTAGTATCTAGTTTCACTCAATCCAACCAATGCCCAAAAAAATGTGATACATTTTGGGGAGCTTTGAGGCCAGATACTATCTCAACAATTCGCCAAATAAATCTAGCAAAGTTACATTGGAAGAACAAATGAGCAATTACAAAAACAACATTTCATACTCCCCTTCCACCTACGTTTTGCTAGATTGTCTTTTGTAAGAACTACACACTTATACACATACCACAAGAAATTATTATCTTTAGTGGGATTTTGATTTTCCAACAATATTTAAGCACATGAATAACATTGAGGTTCAATAGGCAATCATGCATAGACCTTACTGAAAAAATACCCTCTTTTGTAGGTGACCAGACGAACATGTCCTGATCTTCATTGAGTTGAATCTCAGTTAGTCTAGATTGCAATCACTACACCAAAATAGTGAACTTCCTAGAGCCTAAACCTTAGGAAGTTAGCCCTAAACTCTAGGAAGTTAGCTAAAGTCTCGGAAGTTAAGCCATCCCGTCAGAAGTTTGGCTCTCGGAAATTTTTTGTCGGAAGTTAGCTTAACTTCCTAGAGCCCTCTAGGAAGTTAGCTAACTTCCTACAGCTAAAGAAGCCTCTCGGAAGTTAGTAGGTTCTCGGAAGTTAGTAGCTTCACGCCGTCAGCTCCGTCAGTTGACTAACTTCATACGACTAACTTCCTACAGCTGATTGTAGCCCCTAGGAAGTTAATTTGACCAGCATTACAAATGTTATTTATTTTTTATTTTACACCACATTCACAACATAACAAATATATCAACAGCTATGTAGCACAACATAATCTCACATAAAACATCTCACACACAATCACATAACAATATTTAAACCCATAGTCTCATCAGTTACATCACAAAGGTCTCATCCATAATCATAATAAGACACATCTCATCCAGTACTAATAAGAGACAATATCTTATACATAGTCATAATAAAAGTCTCAAGTATCAGAACACAATAACATCCTCTTATGTTTCGAGCTAACTGATCACACATCCTCTTAGTGGAGCAAAATATTATGTTTTTTGATCCAGGATCTTGTGAACGCAAGATCTGACCAAGTCGTCTTGATTTGTCCATATGTGGTCTAACTTCCACATGCTGTAGTGTGTAATAAACCACTTCAAATTACAGAAAAAGTGTTTGGTTTGAAAAAAGAAAACGACATTTTTACTCACCTGAGTAATTGACTTATTTGCAACCAACTGATCAGTGTTTCCAATGTTAACTTGAACTGGGTTAGCCAGTAAATCAGACGCTATTTTTCTAACCTCTCTTGGCCATGTGGCAGTATACATAAGAGTTTGCCGTTTCGATGGTATTTGTTTCATAATTTTCCTTATTTGTGGCTCAAATCCCATATCAAGCATACGATCAGCTTCATCAAGGACAAGATATGATACTTGGTGCAGGCTCACTCTATTCATTTCCAAAATGTCATTTAATCTCCTAGGAGTTGCGACAACAATGTCAGCACCACACTCCAACTCTCTTAGCTGAGGGCCTTTTGAAGCACCTCCATATAAGCACTTCAAACAATAACAAAAATAATTAACATCCCTAGCATATAACATATATTAAATGTAAATGGAACGTTCATCTGCTCACATATGAATTCATTAAAATTAACCAACATGGTTGGAGGCGCTAACATAGTTAATTCAGTTAGAAATATGGCATGTACTAGACCTAGGCAGATAAGCATAGTTATGATAATGACAGATATAAGAAAAATAAAAAATGACATACAGTAGAAGATATTCTTGAAGATCTGCCAAACTTGATTGCTTCATCTTGAATTTGTGTCGCCAATTCCCTGGTTGGAGACAAAACTAATACTGTTAGACCTTCCCTTGAATTATGCTACAGACGCTTCAAAAGAATAAACCCTAGGAGAAGATAGCCCAGTGTTTTTCCTGAACCTATCTTCGCCACAACTACTATATCACGACCCCTTAGAGCAATTGGCCATGATTGATCTTGGATAGGAGTTGGTGCAAAGAATCCTGCTTGCAGAACCTACAAAAGGTAGATACCCTTCAGAGATGAGTATTATCTGAATACTAGATCTATGTAAGGATAAAAGTCATAATATAGTTATAGCAAAGAGAAAAAGGCTTCTCATGTTGTGAAATTTTAAGTTACACAGAACCAAGCCAAACATCATGCAGTCGAGGAACGAACAAAACAGGGAGCTATTTCAAACCATAGGAGGCTATACAAGACAACAAACAGGTCGAACCACGACTTGGATTGTTGACTTGAAGAGCCTGCTGCAAACAAAACTTGGTTTAATCATGCATACGTACAATGGATGCACGATGGCCACCTGGTCCCATCGGAAAGGGGTCCAAAAAAAGCACATTAATATTCCTAAACATTGTGTAGACCTACACTACAAAAAAAAATGGTTTTGTATGACAAAAGTAAAGTGTCATGTTTAGTACAAAATTGGTCATAAAAAGCATCTTATGACAAAAATGTTGCGTCATAAGGGTCGTCATATAATGACCGTCACATTATGTACCTTGTGACGACTGTTCAGAGTACCGTCACATAATGTCATCACCTTTTGTGACGGCTGCGTTCGTCCGTCACATATTGTTGCTATATATGACGGTGTTATCTGTCACATTTTTTCCAGTCAACGCGTCACCTAATGTTGGGATCGTCACTTATGGCACCCACATACAGTGACCATACAGTGACGACACACTGAGCTCTCATGATAGCTCACAGAATCATAATACACAGAAAAGCCATCATACACAACATTCTCATCACAAGTCATACACAATTCCAGCACACTAGTTCTTCCACAACAGAGGTTCAAACATACAAAGGTTCCACCACAAAGGTTTGAAGCATTCAAACAGATTGCACGTAGTTCTGACAAAGTTCTAACCACAGATATGTTCTAGCAAGGTAGAAAAACCTTAAGCAAAGGCATCATCCTCAGACTTGGTATGCATCCCTACCTCTTCAAACTTGGTATGCATCCCCTTCACTTCCTCTTGGGTCTGGCGCAGCAAACTTTGGTTTTCTTCAAGTGCGGCCTGTTGAGCTTGTAGTTGTGCTTGCAACTCTTCCTGCTTCCTAGCAGCTTCCTCTCTTTCAGCTTGGAGTTTTTCCTCAAACTGATATAAGATATCAAGTGCGGCCTGTTGAGCATATAAAAAACTTGGGATATAAGATTTGCCATGAAATATTGGTACATGCCAACAGCAATACAACATAGTCAAATAATGACTGACAGTTTAAGAAAAAGAACACATGAACATGCATCAATGCTGCCTAGACAGGTCAAGACTAATAACACGGCCTAAAGAAACCCTAGTACTGATGATGATTATGTTTGATGACATAGCAATTGTCCTGCTGTTTTCTATTTTAGATGGTCACCATAAAAGAATTGGAGCATAAGCACCTATTGATTATACCTCATTTAGCACAACACAAATATTATGAACATGGGAGCTCATCTCAGATCAGATGGCCAATCTCAGAATTAGCTACTCAATCAACACCAAAACCAAGACCGTCAGCTTCAGTAACACAAGAAACACAAGCAGCTCCGGGACAGATCAGGCGAAATGTCCTCAATGAGAAGATCCCTCCTCGTGCCCAAAAAGAGCGGCTAGGGACATAAATCAGTTAAACGGCTAGATCATAGCTAGGACGATTAAGACCTCCCAAGATCGTGGAATCAGAGCAGTTGGAGCGCAGACATAGAGAGGGGAGGGGAACGCGAGCCGCCCCCAGAGCACCGGACGGGGGAACAGGAGCCACCCACCTTCCTGTAGAGTTGCGAGGCGGGGTTGAGCTCCTGCCTGAGGAGCGCGCCCATGGAGATGTAGGGCATGGCGAGCACCTCGACGAGGCGCGCGACGTGGGCGTGCTTCTCCGGGCCAGGGCGGCCCATGAAGACCCACTGCACGCCCCCGGGCCCCCCGCCGGCGGGGTCAAGGCCGGCAGCCAGCGCCGAGGCGCGCGCCTCCTCCTCGCCGTCCTGCTCCCAGTCGGACCACCACTCCTCCATCGCGACGGCCGCGGCCGCCGCGAGCCTCCGGTGTGGGGCGAGGGTGCGCCGGGGGAGGCCAGATCGGGCTGCGGCGAGCCGCAGGAGGGCGGCCATTCCTTGCTGGCGGCGACTAGGGTTTGCGGGGGTTTTGGGGGCGGGCGCGTGGTGGTGGGGGCGGACGCGGAGGTGAGCAGCCGAGAGGATAAGGCAGGAGGGAAATTTTGGTCATCTTGGGCGGGAGATGGGAAAGTGAATGCGGTCAACAGAAAGGGGTACGGTCCTTTTTTGGAAAAAACATAAAGTGACGTCGCCAAATCATCAAATAAAGGCATATCTAAGCGTCATAAAAGTAAAACCGTCTACCGGCTTCTGGCGCCTGACAATATATGATGAATCTTCGTACCCTTATGTGACAAAAAAACACTATCGTCATAAAATCTTCATGGCCTCATGAAATTATGACAACTCAAAAAATTCCATCATATTATGTGACATTATATGACGATAACTGACCTTGTCATTAGGTATTTTGTCATAAAAGGACAAATTTCTTGTAGTGCTACCTCCCTTAGAATCTATGATGGGAAGCCTATGGATTAAAATGTCATGAATGGTGCAGGTGCCTCATTGCCCTGTTAATATAAATGAAAAAAGTAATAACTAAATAAAATAACAAGAGTGATTGAAGGAAACATTTAAATAAAAAAAGAAATGGATTAGTTGACCACATAAAAAGTAAAATGAATGGATTTGTAAATCACATACGACCAAAATTTTGTTTCTTGTCCACCTTCATCACCGTCATTTTGAACTTTTGAAGGCATCTAGGTTGTCCTCCGAAAGCTGGAGCTTTTTTAATCTACTGCAAAGCATGAAGTGTAACGAGCGAGGTCATTAGTAAATTAAGCGAACCGGCTGCATCAATTGCACACACAGCTCGAGCTGCAACAAATGCACATCCAATCAATCCTATCTAATCAAATAAAATAAAATTTAGTATTAATCTAAACAGGGGAGTGAGAGTTTTGATCTAATCCAATCAAATAAAAATTAATACTCATAGGCCTAGTAGTATGAACAGAACGGGCAGCACATAGGTTCAGACATAAAAATTGTTCAGCCACAACAAAAATGGACCGTACCCAAACATTATCCAGGTCTGCTAATTCATTTGCTCATCTATAACTAGTATATATAATTCCTAAAAAGAAGTAACAAATTCCTTAGGCTAACAGATCAGCCACAACAAAAATTGTTTTATCCCCTGCCCAAAAGTACTACAATCACAATATCTTAAACTGAATTATGCCATTACAAAGGCAAAAACAATTAGTAACTTTGTGTGAAGATGCAGCTTAGGCAATAACACATGTTACCTAGGTCTGCTAATTTAGTTACTCATCTATAACCAGTATATATAATTCCTAAAGTATTCACCTTCAAACCACGAAATTATGTTAAAGCCCAGAAATGGACCCTACATACCTCCTTGGGGATCTAGATAATATAATGTCAACTCTTCTAGATAATTAGCATGGCCACTCACTTTTATATCCATGTCACTGTTTTGATACGACACTGTGAGTTCTGAAGGATGCTGAAAGGATGGTACATCAAACAGAGTGTTTGAATCATCAGGTAGCTTGGTGCCAAGATCATCACCATTTGAATTGATTCCACCGGTCCTCAAACCTTCCCTAATATCACTAATCACATACTGATTGCTGCTGGCATTTTCCTCCAGACTTTTCTTTGGCGGAGATGTACTGACACTACCAGGATGTCCCTTCAACATAGAAGGCATCCTTCTTTAAGATTAAATCTGAAGACCTTTCTTGACCTACGAGATCTGGGAGGAGGATGAAGTGGGGAAGGAGGCGGTGTCACCTACGAAAGTAGTTGCAGTCGCCGGCGCCGGATTGGGTAACAGGAGAGGGAGTTATGAAGGATGCTCAAAGGATACAGCTTAGGCAATAGAAGCACATGTTACCTCGATAGACCTCGCCATAGACATCCTATAGCTTGGGCATGTGGCAGGTAGCCTCAATGGAGTAGGCACCTGGCACTCGTTGATGGTGATGTCAACTCAGTTTGATTTGGGTGCAGGAGGAGTGGGTGCCAAGGCACCGAGGACGAGGATGGGGGTGTAGTCGCGGCGGACAGGGCCGGGGGCGAGGGCGGGCGAGGGCGGGCGCGACACCGAGGGAGAGACAAACGCGAGAGAGAGACGGGAGTGAGAAAGGTGAGAGAAGAGATAAGGTTGAGGAGAGGTTTAAAATAAAAAATATAACTTCCTAGAGTAAAGCCGTAGGAAGTTACATAACTTCCTAGAGTTTGTACATTTACTCTAGGAAGTTAAGTAACTTCCTAGAGCCGGTCGTAGGAAGTTAGCTTTTCGTTTGATTGGTCAAAAGCTGAAATCTAACTTCCTAGAGGAGGCCGTAGGAAGTTAGGTGGGCAGCTAACTTTCTAGGGCCGGCCGTAGTAAGTTAGCTTTTCGTTTGACTGGTCAACAGCTAAAATCTAGCTTACTAGAGAAGGTCGTAGGAAGTTAGCTGCCCATGCTAACTTCCTAGAGCCGGTCGTAGAAAGTTAGCTTTTCGTTTGACCATAACCGTGGATCAGCAACTAAAAGCTAACTTCCTAGAGGAGGTCGTAGGAAGTTAGCTGCCCATGATAACTTCCTACGGCTACCTCTATGAAGTTAGCGGCTCGTTTGACCGAACACACGGGTCAGCATGTGAAAGCTAACTTCCGATAACTTTTATAAAATACCGTAGGAAGTTATGTTTATTTCCTAGAGCTACCAGTTGCCTCTCGGAAGTTATTTATTTTCTACGGTTTGTTATAAAAGTTGTAGGAAGTTAAAAAACCGTAGGAAGTGTATGATTTTGGTGTAGTGAATTCCCACCATTCTTGTTGATTCATCCCATATAGACTTCTTCAAAAGTCTATATTGGGTAGATCAAAACCCAATACCTCTGTAACAGCAGCATGTTTTTTGTAGGCAATATTATATAGATTGGGATATTTATTCTTTAGGGTGGCTGACCCTAACCAAACATCCTCCCAAAAACTAACTTATTCCCGTTTTGCACTTGAAACTTGCCAAATTTAAACAGGCCGTCCTTAGCTCCCATCAATCCTTTCTAGAAGTGATGTTTTCTTAAGTGTGACGTTGAAGGCAAAAGGCTATACTTTTTGTTGACAATGTAGTTTGTATATTCAAGGAAGAATTAGTGATATATGTGATTCTCATATGCGTGGATGTGTCTTTTGCATTATAATTTTACTTTTATATCTCATCTTTGTTTCCATCAAACATGTAAACATAGATGAAGGGCCATTTCACAATTCTTGAGACCAATGGCCTGAAGGCCACCAAGCTTTGTTTGGTCACTAACTTTTAGGTTCTCTATGGAGTATGAGATTTTTTTAGTGTTCCATGTATTTTTTTTAAAAAAATAAACCGATTGCTATAAAATTTCTATATAATGTCTATGATATGTTACACTCCAAAGTAGCCCTTAACCAATTTACTTATATTTGACCACATGAGCGAGGCTATACACCACTCTTTGTGGAAGTGTTTTTTTTTATTTTCTAGGTGGCAAAACATTAGCCATAATACTCTCTCCGAAGTAATGACAATGATCATAAGAGGGTATGGCGATAAATATGTTTTTAGCTGTGCAGTTGAACAAACACTTATCTAGCTAGCTACATAATTGTGTTTTTGGGTAGCCGACCAGGTGATCAAGCTGAGCGTGACTTGATACTTGAGAGTTATCGAGGACAGGCTACCAAATAATCAAGATGCTGCCGTTGAGCATGTCCGGGCTTTATTATGGATGATGATTAGGTTTGTGTGCAGGGCTGTCCCGTGCCAGTGAAGAAGGCTTTGAAGCTCCCCCCATTAATTAATAATTTTTAGCTATCTACTGTGCCTTCCGGATGAGACTACTCTATGAGAGAGAAGGGCGCACAGTTGGAGTTGGTCCACCTCCACTTTGCACACTGACTCAACTGTGGAAAAATTCAGCGGCGACGCGTCTGCTACACTGCACACAGTGCAAGATGACACTGTTCTCTCATCTTCCTACCATCATTTTGTTTCCTAGGCAATCAAGGAAAAAGACATTGCTGCCGTGCCGATGCTTGAAAACTCAAAAGCTACTAGTAGTACATCCAATTATCCATACATGAGGTTGCTTGGCTAAAGTGAATGTGCCAATCAACAAAAAGCGTAAATTTGGGCCTAAAACTGTTGACTGTATATTCCTTGGGTACTCTTTTCACAGTACTGGGTATAGGTTCTTAATTATAAAATCTGATGTGCCAGATATGTATGTTGATACTATCATGGAATCAAGAGACACAACATTTTTTGAGAATGAGTTTCCCATGAAGAATACACCTAGTGATACAAGTCATGAGACTATAATTCCCCATGAGCACGAACTATCGATTCCTATACATGCTGAGGATTCTCACGTGCACATCCCTGAGGAGGATGACACTATAGTCACTCGAAAGAGCAAGAGACAGAGGGTTGCAAAATTCTTTGGTAATGACTTTATAGTGTACCTTGTGGAAGACACACCAACGACCATTAGTGAGGCATATTCCTCTCCTGACGCTGACTTATGGAAGGAAGCGGTAAGGAGTGAGATGAAATCTATTATGTCTAATGGAACTTGGGAGGTCGTTGACCGTCCTTATGGTTGTCAACCTATAGGTTGCAAATGGATCTTCAAGAAAAAGCTTAGGCCTGATGGTACAATTGAGAGGTACAAGGCAAGGCTTGTGGCCAAAGGATACACCCAAAAAGAGGGTGAAGATTTCTTTGATACCTACTCACCAGTGGCTCGATTGACTACAATTCGCACATTAATAGCCGTGGCAGCCTCTTATGGTCTTATCATTCATCAGATGGATGTTAAGACAGCTTTCCTAAATAGAGAGTTGGATGAGGAGATCTATATGGATCAGCCAGAAGGGTTCATTGCGGAAGGTCAAGAGAACAAGGTGTGCAGGTTGATAAAATCATTGTATGGCCTAAAACAAGCACCTAAGCAATGGCATGAAAAGTTTGATAATACTCTTACAGCAGCTGGCTTTGTTGTAAATGAATCTGACACGTGTGTATACTATCGGTATAGTGGGGGTGAGTCTGTTATGCTGTGCCTTTATGTTGATGACATTTTGATCTTTGGATCAAATCTCAATGTGATTGAGGAAGTTAAAAATTTTCTATCGAGCAATTTCGAGATGAAAGATTTGGGAGAGGCTGATGTCATTCTAAACATCAAGCTTGTTAGAGAAGCTGATGGTGGGGTAACTTTGTTACAATCCCATTATGTGGAAAAGGTATTGAGTCGCTTTGGTTTTAGTGACTGTGATCCTGCTCCAACACCTTATGATCCTAGTGTGCTATTAAGAAAGAATCGGAGAATAGCAAGGGATCAATTGACATACTCCCAGATCATTGGCTCGCTCATGTACCTTGCAAGTGCAACAAGGCCAGACATCTCTTATGCTGTGAGTAAGCTAAGTCGGTTTGTGTCGAAACCAGGAGATGATCACTGGCGTGCTCTTGAGAGAGTGTTGCGGTATTTGAAAGGTACTATGACATACGGTATTTATTATACCGGAAACCCAAAAGTGCTGGAAGGCTATTGTGATGCCAACTGGATTTCTGATGCTGATGAGCTTTATGCCACAAGCGGATATGTGTTTCTGTTTGGAGGTGGCACTGTTTCCTGGAAGTCTTGCAAGCAGACTATCTTAACGAAGTCTACAATGGAAGCAGAACTCGCAGCATTAGACACTGCTGGGGCTGAGGCCGAGTGGCTACGTGATTTCCTATTGGATTTACCGGTAGTTGAAAAACCGATACCGGCTATTTCCATGAACTGTGACAACCAAACGGTGATTACAAAGGTTAACAGTTCTAGGAATAACATGAAGTCTACAAGGCATGTTAAGAGGAGATTGAAATCTGTCAGAAAGTTGAAAAACTCTGGAGTTATAACTGTGGATTATGTCTACACATCGAATAATCTGGCAGATCAATTCACTAAGGGTCTATCACGCAATGTGATAGAAAGTGCATCGAGAGAAATGGGTATGAGACCCATGTGAAATCTACTCTAGTGGTAACCTGCTCTATGTGATCGGAGATCCCGTGAAGTAGAGTGGAGAAACAAGCTAGGAGTAAATTATGAGGAAAGATCCCTTCTTTAACTCATTTCTGATGCACATCTTTCCTATCTGTAAGGCAGGATGGTATTTTACCTTAATGTATTCCAAGAGTCTTATAAAGGTGAGATGTTGTCCTACAGAACATCTTTTGAGGAATACACCTATATGAGTCAGACTGCTGGTCACAGTCTATGGGACTTGGGTAATCCCTAAATACTCATGAAAGACACTGAAGTGTGACTTATATGCTTCTAAACAGCGGGAATACCCTTTTGCAGCCTAGTATCAGTAATGGATTTGAGTGAATCTTATTTCGCACAAAACTGTCAATTCAAGGCTTAGTCCATTGTTCAGTTGTGAATGAGTGAAACTCTTATTCTAGATAGATGTTCAACTTAACAGTCTCCATCGAAACACTGGTATATCAAAGGATTGTGATTCTGATACTTCATCATTACAAACCCTAGAGTTTGGTGGGGATTGTTGGATCTTTTATGGGCTTGGCCCATTTATTGAATAAACTCTATGGTGTGTAATGGTGGAGAATACCAATAGTACCACATTGGAAGTCCAAGGGTCTTTTGGCTTGACTTATATGGTGGGATTTATTCTACCTAAATTGAGAAGTCAAGAAATGGACAAGGGCGTGCCACACGCGCGCGCGCGCGCCGCCGCCGCCGCCGGCCGGGCGGGGCGGGGCGGGGCGTGGCGAGGCGAGGCAGGCAGGCGAGCGGGTGTGGTGTGGTTGTGTTAATTTTTAGCACTCACTAGTCTGTCTCTTGGTCAGCCGAGTGACCCTGTCTCTTCGTTAGCCGAGTGACTCTTCTCCTTCAGCTGACCGACTCATGGCATGACTCGGCAAGAGCTGGCCGACTCATGGCATGACTCGGCTCTTGGAGTGACTAGCCGAGTGACCCTTCCCCTTCAGCTTCCCTCTGCGAGAGGTTAAATAGAGGAGCACCCCTGTCACTTGGCACACGCGAGAAAACACTTTCAGAATCACAGTCCAGCCGCGGAGTGAGGGTATTTCCATCTCGTGACTCTGCGCGCACAGAGAAGCGAGAGGGCAGGTGCCTCCGAAGCCGGTGCCGTTCGAGACCTTGCACGGGGGATCGACAATTAGGTTTTTGGGGAGCGTCTACGCGACTGCCCAAAACATCTCCAGCATGACAAAAGAAGTTGGCCAAGGATCTGGATCATCAGAGCGCATGGGAGGGTATGATCAGTTTATTTACTTACTGTTTTACGTTCTGGAGATTATATATGTTTCATATATTCATCTATGTTGTTTCATATGTAGGAATGATTTTATCTTATCTGTTCTGTCTTATTATAATATGATAGATCTGTCTGTTTTAATTTTTCAGTCATGCTGTTTATATTTCTATCTGTTTAGTTTCAATTGTTCAGTCAGTTTACATGTTTATCGTATTTATATGATTTATATAATTCATATGCTTTATGTTCTCATGATCCATATTGTTATGGATATATTTGATGTCATGATTAATTATCTTTTATATGTCATCATTATAATATTAATTTACGGAATTAAAATGATACGAAAAATGCCTATAATTCTAACAGGGCCATTTCACAATTCTTGAGACCAATGGCCTGAAGGCCACCAAGCTTTGTTTGGTCACTAACTTTTAGGTTCTCTTTGGAGTATGAGATTTTTTTAGTGTTCCATGTATTTTTTTAAATAAACCGATTGCTATAAAATTTCTATATAATGTCTATGATATGTTACACTCCAAAGTAGCCCTAACCAATTTACTTATATTTGACCACATGAGCGAGGCTATACACCACTCTTTTTGGAAGTGTTTTTTTTTATTTTCTAGGTGGCAAAACATTAGCCATAATACTCTCTCCGAAGTAATGACAATGCTCACAAGAGGGTATGGCGATAAATATGTTTTTAGCTGTGCAGTTGAACAAACACTTATCTAGCTAGCTACATAATTGTGTTTTTGGGTAGCCGACCAGGTGATCAAGCTGAGCGTGACTTGATACTTGAGAGTTATCGAGGACAGGCTACCAAATAATCAAGATGCTGCCGTTGAGCATGTCCGGGCTTTATTATGGATGATGATTAGGTTTGTGTGCAGGGCTGTCCCGTGCCAGGGAAGAAGGCTTTGAAGCTCCCCCCATTAATTAATAATTTTTAGCCATCTACTGTGCCTTCCGGATGAGACTACTCTATGAGAGAGAAGGGCGCACAGTTGGAGTTGGTCCACCTCCACTCTGCACACTGACTCAACTGTGGAAAAATTCAGCGGCGACGCGTCTGCTACACTGCACACAGTGCAAGATGACACTGTTCTCTCATCTTCCTACCATCATTTTGTTTCCCAGGCAATCAAGGAAAAAGACATTGCTGCCCTGCCGATGCTTGAAAACTCAAAAGCTACTAGTAGTACATCCAATTATCCATACATGAGGTGAGGTCATCCGGCGACAGCAAAACCAACGTTTCTCCACAAGACCACAACCACATGAGCTCCACCAAATCATTCCCGTAAATGTCTGGGAGCGGCCACACACATGTACATTTAGATATTGTTCAGTTATTTCTATACACCACTACCGGAATCCGAGGCTTTGCCGAGTGTCGGATTCTTTGCCGAGTGTCTTTTGTCGGGCACTCGGCAAAGAAGGCTTTGCCGAGAGCCGCACTCGGCAAAGTTCGGCTCTCGGTAACGAGCCTCTTTACCGAGCGCAGGACACTCGGCACAGGACAACACTCGGCAAAGACATGTTTGTCGAGTGTTTGACACTCGGCAAAGAAGGCGCTCGGCAAACGGCCGTCAGCGGCCGTCCTAAAGCTGACGGCCATCAGCCTTTGCCGAGAGCCGAGGACTGGCACTCGGCAAAGTGGCTTCTTTGTCGAGTGCCAAATAATGTGCACTCGGCAAAGAACTCTTTACCGAGTGCCTTCTATAGACACTCGGCAAAGCATATTTTTGTTTTTTACATTTTGGCCACCAAACTTTTTGTGGTATGTTCCGACACTATGTAGACCTACATGTACCATTTTGGGATAATTATACCAGTGTTTGCAATAGCTAGTAGATTTAGTTCGTTTATTTTAATTTGTTCGGAAAATTCAGATTTGAACTGCAGGTCACTCGAAACTTGGAAAACCGTGCATGCAAAAATGATATCCATGCTACTTAGCACATGTTACGACCGATTTCAGGAGCGGACCCGAAACTTCGAGCACCATGCTCACTCAACATGGCTGTGAACTTGCCATTCAGGTGTTTAAAAATTGTATAAAACACAAACAAAGTCAGTAAATCATGAAACCTGTCCACGTGTCATGATATCATATGTAGAGGCTGTGATAAAAATTTGAAAAAGTTTCGAGAAAACTGTGACGCACTATGTGTATAAACCTAAGAGATCCACATTGAAACTATATGATTTCATGTGTAGTTCTCTTAGGTTTCTACACATAATGTCTCACAACTTTCTCGAAACTTTTTCAAATTTTTATCACAGCCTCTACATATGATATCATGACACGTGGACAGGTTTCATGATTTTCTGACTTTGTTTGTGTTTTATACAATTTTTAAACACCTGGATGGCAAGTTCACAGCCATGTTGAGTGAGCATGGTGCTCGAAGTTTCCGCTCCCCTCCTGAAATCGGTCGTAACTTGTGCTAAGTAGCATGGATATCATTTTTGCATGCACGGTTTTCCAAGTTTCGAGTGACTTGCAGTTCAAATATGAATTTTCCGAAGAAATTCAAATAAACGAACTAAATCTACTAGCTATTCAAAACAATGTTATAATTGTCCCAAAATGGTACATGTAGGTCTACATAGTGTAGGAACATAGCACAAAAAATTTGGTTGAAAAAAGAAACAAATAAAAATGTACTTTGCCGAGTGTCTAGAAAAGACACTCGGCAAAGCATTTTTTGCCGAGTGTTAGACATGAGACACTCGGCAAAGATTATTTAAAAATATTAAACTGTCTTTGGCTGTCTTCGCCGAGTGTTTGTCAGCTGGCACTCGGCAAAGCCTTCTTTGCCGAGTGCTAGATCACGGACACTCGGCAAAGTATGTTTTAAATTAAAAAAAATCTTTGCCGAGTGCCCGATCGTGGCACTCGGCAAAGAAGGCTTATGTAGCCGCCACAGCCGCGCCGCGCCCTTTCACTCTCACTCACACTCTCTTCTCTCACACCGCCGCCACCGCGCTCTCCTCCGCCGCGCCAACAGCACCGCCGCCGCGCCCCACCGCCGCCGCGCCCTCTCCTCCGCCGCGCCAACATCACCGCCGCCCCTTCCCCGCGGCGGTTCCCCACACCGCCGCCACCCCTTCCCCGCGGCGGTTCCCCGCACCGCCGCCGCCCCTTCCACGCGGCGGGTCCCCACACCGCCGCCGCGCCCTCCCAGGCATCGTGCCACCACTCCCTTCCCCATCCGTCGTCGGCTCACTCCATTGTAAGTCTTTAATTATGGTATGAATTAGCGGTAGTTTTAGGGCATTATAGTGAATTTGCTATGTTTATTAAAATACTTCTATATATTGTGATGGTGGATATGGATGCCACCTAGATGTGACTTGCATCCATCGTGTCGTTTGTATATATGCGTGTCAGCCATCGTGCTGTTAGATCTATTTGCAGGTTTTGGAAACCTCCCCGTACAGGGGAAGTGCTGCCGATTTTTTTGACATGCTTGTTTATTTTTTTCGAGCCGTACCGAGCCGGTCACGAGCCAAGCCGAGCCGATGAGGCACAAGTATTTCGTCCAACCCTACACACACCACGACGACAATGGTGTATTGATATGGTTCCAGAGTTACCCAACGCATCAACCACCATATCCATCATCGACACCAATCCTAGAAACCTCTGACTTGGCCAAACTAGACCACATTGGCATAGCTCACCACAATGGACACACGGCTAGATTTCCACGATTGACAACTCCCCAACCTTAAGGAACCACCATAGGAGAACTCCATAACTCTTATGGGTGTGGCCCATGGCTCGGATGGCCACTCTGGTGACAGAACTAACCGATAGCGGTAGATAGGCACAAGTAGTGGTAGGTTTGCCGATGGCAGTCGTGGTCCTAAGGATGGCGGTCGTTGCCTTAAAGCGACACTTATAGTGTGACACGCAATCGCCCGAGCTTACGAGTGATATATGTTTGTATCCTCAGGCGTAACCTCACCAATATCTACTATGACATCGGCTAGGAAGACCCTAGTATCGTTTCCTTCCATATAGGCAACCTTGGAAACATCTAAGCCATGTTTCTAATGGTTGTCCCTAAAGGAGTTGGCGGCCAAATGGGCAAACAGGGAATGCTACCACTACCCTAAAAGGTACACCAGCGTCCACAAATGTGTGTCCAAGGCCGTGTTTCTGTTGGAGCTCAATGATGAGGAGGAAATAGAGGCCACGATCGAAGAGCTGAGATCTCCCTGTATGCCTTGATAGGGATCAACATCACCATCACTATGGAGCTCCATGTCACGATCGACAACCATACTGTGGTGTCCCTAGTGGACATGGGGTCAACCCACACATTCGTTCAAAGGCCATCCACCATGGACTCCTTCACTGACCTCTTTAACAAGCATTAAGGTCTGCCTCCACCAAACCATCACGACTACTCCATGAGGACACTACCAAGTACCAAACACAGCATTGGGCTATAGTTGTGATATTAAGTTTGACTTGATGTGAATTCATATGAAAAAAGTTATGAAATACTTTTTTGTATTAATAGACTTGTGTTTCTTTTTTACAGAGAAGATACTTGTCGGGGACCATAATTAGGGGTACCCTCAAGACGCCTAATTCTCAGCTGGTAACCCCCATCAGCATAAAGCTGCAGAGGCCTGATGGGTTTGATTAAGTCAGGGATCAGTCCATACGAGCGACTCGATCATGCCACGCCCGAGCCTAGCCTCGGGCAAGGGCAGCCGACCCTGAGGTGTTTCCGTCTCGCCCGAGGCCCCCTTTTTTTACGGCAGACGCATCTCCGGCTCGCCCGAGGCCTTGCCTTCGTTAAGAAGCAACCCTGACTAAATCACCGCGCCGACCGACCAAGTCACTGGGGCATTTAACGCAAAGAGTGAGACTGACGGGCGGCCAGGTGAGAGCACCTAGAGGGGGGGGGGGGTGAATAGGTGATCTCGTAAAAACTTCAAACTTAAGCCACAAACTTGTTAAGTGTTAGCACGATTATTGCCAAGTGGCTAAGGTGAAGTCTCAACAAAACACAATACCACAAGAGATCAAGACAGAGGTGACACGGTGGTTTATCCCGTGGTTCGGCCAAGCCAATGCTTGCCTACTTCCACGTTGTGGCGTCCCAACGGACGAGGGTTGCAATCAACCCCTCTCAAGCGGTCCAAAGACCCACTTGAATACCACGTTGTTTTGTTGTTCCTTTCACTATCCCGTTTGCAAGGAATCTCCACAAATTGGAGTCTCTTGCCCTTACAAGTGTATGATCACAAAGAAAGCACAGAGTAAGGGAGGGAAGCAACACACACAAATCCACAACAAAAGCGCACACACACGGCCAAGACTCGAGCTCGAATGACTATCTCAGAGTTCACACTAGAACAGAGCTCGAATCACTTAGAATCACAAACGAATGCGCAAAGAACTTGTGTGGATGATCAAGAATGCTCAAGAGTTGCTTGTGTGTATCCTCCATGCGCCTAGGGGCTCCTTTTATAGCCCCAAGGCAGCTGGGAGCCGTTGAGAGCAATTCTGGAAGGCTATCCTGGCCTTCTGTCGTCGGGGGCACCGGACAGTCCGGTGCACACCGGACATGTCCGGTGACCGATTTCTTTCCTTATCCAGCGCTTCCCGACCGTTGGAAGACTGCCGTGGATCTGCGAGCCGTTGGCGCACCGGACAGTCCGGTGCACACCGGACAGTCCGGTGCCGTCTTCCGACCGTTGGCTCGGCCACGTGTCCCGCGCCGATTGCGCGGCCGACCGTTGGCCCTGGCCGACCGTTGGCTCACCGGACAGTCCGGTGCACACCGGACAGTCCGGTGAATTATAGCCGTACGCCGCCGGCCAAAATCCCGAGAGCGGCCAGTTCGAGTCGAGTTTGCCTGGCGCACCGGACACTGTCCGGTGCACACCGGACAGTCCGGTGCTCCAGACCGAGCTGGGACTTGGCTGCACACAGCCAAGTCTTTCTCTCCCCTTTTCTCTTTTTCTTCTTTCTGTTTCTAACACTTAGACAAATATGTTAGTCCATAAAACCAATGTACTAAGGCTTAGAAACATACCTTTATCTCGTGATTTGCACCTTGTTCATCCATGTACACAAATTCACAATTAAACACATATGTTGGCACTCAATCACCAAAATACTTAGAAATGGCCCAAGGGCACATTTCCCTTTCAATCTCCCCCTTTTTGGTGATTTATGCCAACACAACATAAAGCCACTAGAACAAGTGCAAACTCAATTCAAATAGCACTTAAATTTATTTTGAATCAATTTTGGCATATATGGATCATCCTTTGCCACCACTTGGTTTGTTTTTGCAAATCAAACACAAATCTCTATCTCTAAGTAAAACACACATGTTTAAGCATAAAGAGAGTCATTCAAAAAGAGATTGATCAAGGATTTCAAAAACTCCCCCTTTTTCCCATAATCAATACTTCTCCCCACAAGAAGCCAACTTTTGACAAGAGAGACATCAAAAAGAGTTTTGACAAACCAAAAGCTCTATTCTACTATTTTCAAAATCTCGCAAGTGGTAGCTGATCCATTTACCAAAAGCTCTATTCTACTATTTTCAAAATCTCGCAAGTGGTAGCTGATCCATTTATCACTTTGGCCTTTATTTTCTCCCCCTTTGGCATCAAGCACCAAAACGGGATCAATTGTGGCCCTTTAACCCCATTGCCTCACCAAAATCTTCAATTAAGAGCAAATGGCAATAAGAGTTCAGAGATGGACTTGGAATAAGTTACCCCTCATCGGAGTGCAGTGGAAGTCTTGCATGGTCCAAGTCCACCTTTTCCCTTTCAATTCTCCTTTGTGACTAACGCAAGCAAACTCAACCATACGGTTAGTCTCAAAGGGTCAAGTTGTAACACATCTCCCCCTAAACATGTGCATCACTTTGCAACGGACTTGTGAGGTCCAGGGAGTGTTTGTACAACTTGAGCACCATAATAAGCAACAAAATGCAGAAAGAACATGATCAAAGGCATAAATACATGTATGCTGCAATTCAATCCAAGTTCCGCGAATCTAAGACATTTAGCTCACTACGCAGCCTGCAAAAGGTCTTCTCATCTAAAGGCTTGGTAAAGATATCGGCTAGCTGGTTCTCGGTGCTAACATAAAACACTTCGATATCTCCCTTTTGCTGGTGGTCTCTCAAAAAGTGATGCCGGATGTCTATGTGCTTTGTGCGGCTGTGCTCAACAGGATTTTCCGCTATTCGGATAGCACTCTCATTGTCACATAGGAGTGGGACTTTGCTCAGATTGTAGCCAAAGTCCCTGAGGGTTTGCCTCATCCAAAGTAGTTGCGCGCAACACTGACCTGCGGCAACGTACTCGGCTTCAGCGGTGGATAGGGCAACGGAGGTTTGTTTCTTAGAATTCCATGACACCAGGGACCTTCCTAAGAATTGGCACGTCCCCGATGTACTCTTCCTATCGACCTTACATCCAGCATAGTCGGAATCTGAGTACCCAATTAAGTCAAAGTTAGACCCCTTTGGATACCAGATCCCGAAGCAAGGCGTAGCGACTAAATATCTAAGAATTCGCTTCACCGCCACCAAGTGACACTCCTTAGGATCGGATTGAAATCTAGCACACATGCATACGCTGAGCATAATATCCGGTCTACTAGCACATAAATAAAGTAAAGACCCTATCATTGACCGGTATGCTTTTTGATCAACGGACTTACCTCCTTTGTTGAGGTCGGTGTGTCCGTCGGTTCCCATCGGAGTCTTTGCGGGCTTGGCGTCCTTCATCCCAAACCGCTTCAGCAGATCTTGCGTGTACTTCGTTTGGGAGATGAAGGTGCCGTCCTTGAGTTGCTTCACTTGGAACCCAAGGAAGTAGTTCAACTCGCCCATCATCGACATCTCGAATTTCTGCGTCATCACCCTGCTAAACTCTTCACAAGACTTTTGATTAGTAGAACCAAATATTATGTCATCGACATAAATTTGGCATACAAACAAATCACCATCACATGTCTTTGTAAAAAGAGTTGGATCGGCTTTCCCAACCTTGAAAGCATTAGCAAGTAAGAAATCTCTAAGGCATTCATACCATGCTCTTGGGGCTTGTTTAAGTCCATAGAGCGCCTTAGAGAGCTTACACACGTGGTCGGGGTACCGCTCATCCTCGAAGCCAGGGGGTTGCTCCACGTACACCTCCTCCTTTATTGGCCCGTTGAGCAACGCGCTCTTCACATCCATTTGGTACAACCTGAAAGAATGGTGAGCGGCATATGCTAGCAAGATACGAATAGACTCTAGCCTAGCCACAGGAGCAAAAGTCTCCTCAAAGTCCAAACCTGCGACTTGGGCATAACCTTTTGCCACAAGTCGAGCCTTGTTCCTTGTCACCACCCCGTGCTCGTCCTGTTTGTTGCGGAACACCCACTTGGTTCCCACAACATTTTGCTTGGGACGAGGCACCAGCGTCCAAACTTCATTGCGCTTGAAGTTGTTGAGTTCCTCCTGCATGGCCAACACCCAGTCCGGATCTAGCAAGGCCTCCTCTACCCTGAAAGGCTCAATAGAGGAGACAAACGAGTAATGTTCACAAAAATTAACTAATCGAGATCGAGTAGTTACTCCCTTGCTAATGTCACCCAGAATTTGGTCGACGGGATGATCCCTTTGAATCATCGCTCGAACTTGGGTTGGAGGTGCCAGTTGCGCTTCTTTCTCCATCACATGATCGTCTTGTGCTCCCCCTTGATCACACGCCTCCTTTTGATGAACCTGTTCATCGTCTTGAGTTGGGGGATGCACCGTCGTTGAGGAAGAAGGTTGATCACGTTCATCCTGTTCCTGTGGCCGAACGTCTCCAATCGCCATGGTTCGTATAGCGGCCGCCGGAACATCTTCTTCATCTACATCATCACAATCAACAACTTGCTCTCTTGGAGAGCCATTAGTCTCATCAAATACAACGTCGCTAGAGACTTCAACCAAACCCGATGATTTGTTGAAGACCCTATACGCCTTTGTATTTGAATCATAACCTAATAAAAACCCTTCTACAGCTTTGGGAGCAAACTTAGAATTTCTACCCTTCTTCACTAGAATGTAGCACTTGCTCCCAAAAACACGAAAGTACGATACATTGGGTTTGTTACCGGTTAGTAGCTCATACGAAGTCTTCTTGAGGAGTCGATGAAGGTAGACCCTGTTGATGGCGTGGCAAGCCGTGTTCACGGCTTCCGACCAAAAACACTCGGGGGTCTTGAACTCTCCAAGCATCGTCCTCGCCATATCGATTAGCGTCCTGTTCTTCCTCTCTGCCACACCATTTTGCTGTGGTGTGTAGGGAGCGGAGAACTCGTGCTTGATCCCTTCCTCCTCAAGAAACTCCTCCACTTGAAGGTTCTTGAACTCGGACCCGTTGTCGCTCCTTATCTTCTTCACCTTGAGCTCAAACTCATTTTGAGCTCTCCTGAGGAAGCGCTTGAGGGTCCCTTGGGTTTCAGACTTATCCTGCAAAAAGAACACCCAAGTGAAGCGGGAAAAGTCATCAACAATAACTAAACCATACTTACTTCCTCCTATGCTCAGATAGGCGACGGGTCCGAAGAGGTCCATATGCAGCAGCTCCAGAGGTCTTGACGTGGTCATCACATTCTTGCTGTGATGTGCTCCTCCTACTTGTTTACCTGCCTGACAAGCTGCACAAGGTCTATCTTTTTCGAAATAAACATTTGTTAGACCTATCACGTGTTCTCCCTTTAGAAGCTTGTGGAGATTCTTCATCCCCACATGTGCTAAGCGGCGATGCCACAGCCAGCCCATGCAAGTCTTAGCCATTAAGCATGCATCTAGACCGGCCTCTTCTTTTGCAAAATCAACTAAATAAAGCTTGCCGTCTAGTACACCCTTAAAAGCTAGTGAACCATCACATCTTCTAAAGACAGACACATCTATATTTGTAAATAAACAATTATATCCCATTTGACATAATTGACTAACAGATAGCAAATTATATCCAAGACTTTCCACTAGGAATACATTTGATATAGAATGCTCATTAGAAATTGCAATTTTACCTAACCCTTTTACCTTGCCTTGATTCCCATCACCGAATATAATTGAATCTTGGGAATCCTTATTCTTGACGTAGGAGGTGAACATCTTCTTCTCCCCCGTCATATGGTTTGTGCATCCGCTGTCGATAATCCAGCTTGAACCCCCGGATGCATAAACCTGCAAGGCAAATTTAGGCTTGGGTCTTAGGTACCCAACTCATGTTGGGTCCTGCAAGGTTAGCACAAATATCTTTAGGGACCCAAATGCAAGATTTATCTCCCTTGCATCTAGCCCCTAATTTCCTAGCAACAACCTTCTTACCCTTTCTACAAATAGCAAAAGGAGCATTACAAGCATAATAAATGGTAGAAGGTTCATTCACTATTTTCCTAGGAGCATGAATAACATTCTTTCTAGGCATATGAGCAATATTTCTCCTAGGCATATGCGCAACATTTCTCCTACTCATATTTCTATCATGCTTATGAGAGGAACTAGAGGCAAACATGGCATGAGAATCATAAACATGTGAATCAAAATCATTATAGATATTTCTAGCATGTCTCCTATCATGGTATAAGAAAGCATGGTTCTTTTTAACACTATTAGCCATAGGGGCCTTCCCTTTCTCCTTGACGAAGACGGGAGCCTTATGACTTGTTAAGTTCTTGGTTTCCCTCTTGAAGCCAAGCCCATCCTTAATTGAGGGGTGTCTACCAACCGTGTAGGCATCCCTTGCAAATTTTATTTTATCAACTTCATTCTTGCTAGTCTTAAGTTGGGCATTAAGACTAGCCACTTCATCATTTAATTTGGAAATTAGAACTAGGTGTTCACTACAAGCATTAACATCAATATCCTTACACCTAGTACAAATTTCAACATGTTCAACACAAGAATTTGATTTACTGGCTACTTCTAGTTTAGCACTTAAATCAATATTAACACTTCTTAAGGTAGAAATGGTTTCATGACAGGAAGATATTTCACTAGAAAGCATTTCATTTCTTTTCACTTCTAAAGCATATGATTTTTGTGCCTCTACAAATTTATCATGTTCATCATACAATAAATCTTCTTGCTTTTCTAAAAGCCTATCCTTTTCATTCAATGCATCAATCAATTCATTGATTTTCTCTATCTTAGATCTATCTAAGCCCTTGAACAAGCAAGAATAATCTATGTCATCATCACTAGACTCACTATCACTAGAAGAAGCATAAGTGGAGTCTTGAATACTCACCTTCTTCTCCCTTGCCATAAGGCAAGTGAGACGCTCGTTGGGGAAGAGAGCCAATTTGTTGAAGGCAGTGGCGGCGAGTCCTTCGTTGTCGGAGTCGGAGGAGGAGCAATCCGAGTCCCACTCCTTTCCTAGATGCGCCTCGCCTTTTGCCTTCTTGTATTGCTTCTTCTTCTCTCTTTTGTTCCCCTTTTCCTGGTCACTTTCATTATCGGGACAGTTAACAATGAAATGACCAAGCTTACCGCATTTGAAGCATGAGCGCTTCCCCTTGGCTTTGGTCTTGCTTGGTTGTCCCTTGTGACCTTTAAGCACCGTCTTGAATCTTTTAATGATGAGAGCCATCTCTTCATCATTAAGGCCAGCCGCCTCAACTTGCGCCACCTTGCTAGGTAGCGACTCCTTGCTCCTCGTTGCCTTTAGAGCAATGGGTTGAGGCTCGTGGAGTGGTCCGTTCAACGCGTCGTCGACGTATCTTGCCTCCTTGATCATCATCCGCCCGCTCACGAATTTTCCAAGTACTTCCTCGGGCGTCATCATCGTGTACCTGGGATTCTCACGAATATTGTTCACAAGATGAGGATCAAGTACGGTAAAGGACCTGAGCATTAGGCGGACGACGTCGTGGTCCGTCCATCGCGTGCTCTCGTAGCTTCTTATCTTGTTGATAAGGGTCTTGAGCCGGTTGTACGTTTGCGTTGGCTCCTCGCCCCTTATCATCGCGAACCGTCCAAGCTCGCCCTCCACCAACTCCATCTTGGTGAGTAAGGTGACGTCGTTCCCCTCATGAGAAATCTTGAGGGTGTCCCAGATTTGCTTGGCGTTGTCCAAGCCGCTCACCTTATGGTATTCATCCCTGCACAAGGAAGCTAGAAGAACAGTAGTAGCTTGTGCATTTTTATGAATTTGTTCATTAATGAACATGGGACTATCCGAACTATCAAAGTGCATTCCACTCTCTACAATCTCCCATATACTAGGATGGAGAGAGAATAGGTGACTACGCATTTTGTGACTCCAAAATCCGTAGTCCTCTCCATCAAAGTGTGGGGGCTTGCCAAGTGGAATGGAGAGCAAATGGGAATGTGAACTTTGCGGAATACGAGAGTAATCAAAGGAAAAGTTCGAATTAACCGGTTTTCTCCTCTCGTAGTTGTTGTGGTCCTCATCCTTTTGGGAAGAAGTAGACTCGTCGCTGTCGTAGTAGATGATCTCCTTGATGCGCCTGGTCTTCTTCTTCTTCCCTTCCTTCCGTCTTTGACCCGAGCCGGAGTCGGTAGGCTTGTCGTCCTTCGGCTCGTTGACGAAGGTTTCCTTCTCTTTGTCGTTGATCACTATACCCTTCCCCTTAGGATCCATCTATTCGGGCGGTTAGTCCCTTTGTGAATAGAACGGCTCCGATACCAATTGAGAGCACCTAGAGGGGGGGGTGAATAGGTGATCTCGTAAAAACTTCAAACTTAAGCCACAAACTTGTTAAGTGTTAGCACGATTATTGCCAAGTGGCTAAGGTGAAGTCTCAACAAAACACAATACCACAAGAGATCAAGACAGAGGTGACACGGTGGTTTATCCCGTGGTTCGGCCAAGCCAATGCTTGCCTACTTCCACGTTGTGGCGTCCCAACGGACGAGGGTTGCAATCAACCCCTCTCAAGCGGTCCAAAGACCCACTTGAATACCACGTTGTTTTGTTGTTCCTTTCACTATCCCGTTTGCAAGGAATCTCCACAAATTGGAGTCTCTTGCCCTTACAAGTGTATGATCACAAAGAAAGCACAGAGTAAGGGAGGGAAGCAACACACACAAATCCACAACAAAAGCGCACACACACGGCCAAGACTCGAGCTCGAATGACTATCTCAGAGTTCACACTAGAACAGAGCTCGAATCACTTAGAATCACAAACGAATGCGCAAAGAACTTGTGTGGATGATCAAGAATGCTCAAGAGTTGCTTGTGTGTATCCTCCATGCGCCTAGGGGCTCCTTTTATAGCCCCAAGGCAGCTGGGAGCCGTTGAGAGCAATTCTGGAAGGCTATCCTGGCCTTCTGTCGTCGGGGGCACCGGACAGTCCGGTGCACACCGGACATGTCCGGTGACCGATTTCTTTCCTTATCCAGCGCTTCCCGACCGTTGGAAGACTGCCGTGGATCTGCGAGCCGTTGGCGCACCGGACAGTCCGGTGCACACCGGACAGTCCGGTGCCGTCTTCCGACCGTTGGCTCGGCCACGTGTCCCGCGCCGATTGCGCGGCCGACCGTTGGCCCTGGCCGACCGTTGGCTCACCGGACAGTCCGGTGCACACCGGACAGTCCGGTGAATTATAGCCGTACGCCGCCGGCCAAAATCCCGAGAGCGGCCAGTTCGAGTCGAGTTTGCCTGGCGCACCGGACACTGTCCGGTGCACACCGGACAGTCCGGTGCTCCAGACCGAGCTGGGACTTGGCTGCACACAGCCAAGTCTTTCTCTCCCCTTTTCTCTTTTTCTTCTTTCTGTTTCTAACACTTAGACAAATATGTTAGTCCATAAAACCAATGTACTAAGGCTTAGAAACATACCTTTATCTCGTGATTTGCACCTTGTTCATCCATGTACACAAATTCACAATTAAACACATATGTTGGCACTCAATCACCAAAATACTTAGAAATGGCCCAAGGGCACATTTCCCTTTCACCAGGCTTTGCCAAAGGCGCCATAGGAAGCTCCGCCCGACCCAGGGCTCGGACTCGGGCTAAGGCCCCGGAAGACGGCGAACTCCGCTTCGCCCGACCCAGGGCTCGGACTCGGGCTAAGGCCCCGGAAGACGGCGAACTCCGCTCCGCCCGACCCAGGGCTCGGACTCCGCCCTGGCCTCTGCCGAACGACCTCCGCCTCGCCTGACCCAGGAGCTCAGACTCGACCTCGGCCTCGGAGGAGCCTCCACGTCGCCCGACCTAGGGCACAAGTCTGCCACGTCAACAGGAAGCGCCATCATCACCCTGCCCCGAGCCGACTTGGGTTGCAGAGAACAAGACCGACGTCCCATCTGGCTAGCTCCGCCAGATAGGCAATGATGGCGCCCCGCTAGACCCATGACGACGGCGGCTCTCGGCCCCCTTACGGAAGCAGGGAGACGTCAGCAAGAGCCCAACTGTTCCAACAGCTGTCCCTCCACCAGGCTCCGTTACTCCTCCGACAGCCACGACACCACACCGGCTGGGTGCCAAGTTCTCTCCGGCTGCCACATTGGCATGTACCCAGGGCGCTAGCTCTCCCCCGCTAGACACGTAGCACTCTGCTGCACCCCCATTGTACACCTGGATCCTCTCCTTGCGCCTATAAAAGGAAGGACCAGGGCCTTCTTAGAGAAGGTTGGCCTCGCGGGAACGAGGGCAGGGGCAGGCGCTCTCTTGGGGCCGCTCGCTCCCCTCACCCGCGCGGACGCTTGTAACCCCCTACTGCAAGCGCACCCGACCTGGGCGCGGGACGAACACGAAGGCCGCGGGATCTCCACCTCCCTCACGACTCGGCTCCGGCCACCTCGCTCTTCCCCCCTTCGCGCTCGCCTACGCGCTCGACCCATCTGGGCTGGGGCACGCGGCACACTCACTCGTCGGCTTAGGGACCCCCCGGTCTCGAAACGCCGACAGTTGGCGCGCCAGGTAGGGGCCTGCTGCGTGTTGACGAGCAGTTTCCCGTCAAGCTCCAGATGGGCAGTCTCCAACGACCTCTTCAACCCGGGACGGTGCTCCGTTTCGGGAGCCTCGAGTTCATGTCTTTCGACGGCAGCTACGACATGATACTCCTTCCACCGCCGCGCGATAGCGACAATGGTGGCGGACAGCCCGCCCGCCGGCGGCGGAATCGACGACGTCTTTCCCGCGTGGGGGAAGGACAACTTTCGAGCTCGCCCCGTCCTCTCCCTCGCCATCGGAGGAGGAGGCGGGGCAACCAGGGCCGAGCGGGAGGCTGCGCTCAGTCGGCTGTCGAGCAAATCGACATCCCCAGCGCCCCAACGGAGGACGCGTCGGGCGTCACCCTCGCGTTTGAGGCGAAGGCGAGCGCCGTCCCCCCGCGACACGCCAACCCCGAGCAAGTGGACGACGCCAGCGCGCTCACGGAGGGCCTGCAGGACGTCGCACTCGTACCCAGGACGACGGCGCGATCAGCCCCCGATGTGACTTCGTCGCTCCTCGTCGACCAAAAGGTACCAGCCGATTCCCATCCTTTGTCATTTCAACTCGACCTCAACCCGCCTAGTGACCTCGCTCTGGCGGGCGCTCACGTTGAGGCGAGTGCAACCCCTTTCGGGTTTCGTGTGCGGTCGCCTTGGGACCGATTGACGGGCGTCTCGACCTACGGACCCTCTGGGTCCGAGGAAGATGACGACCCCAGCATCTGCTGGGATTTCTCTGGATCTGGCAACCCCAGTGCCATGCGGGACTTCATGACCGCATGCAACTACTGCCTCTCCGACTGTTCCGACGGCAGCCGCAGCCTTGACGACAAGGACTGTGGCCCGAGCCACGAATGTTTCCACGTCGAGCTAGGGGATCCCTCCGGAGGCAGCTGTCTCGGCATGCCGGAGGATGGTGATCTCCCTAGGCCAGCGCCTCGCGCCGACATCCCGCGGGAGCTAGCTGTGGTCCCCGTTCCGGCGGGGGGTCACGACCCACAGCTCGAGCAAGTCCGTGGGGCGCAGGCCGGGCTCGATGAGGGAGCAGGAGCGCTCGAGGCAATCCGCCGGGACGTCGGGCAGGTATGGGCGGGCCAGCCCCCGGCCGGAGAAATACGTCACCTGCCCCAGGGTCTCCAGCACCGCATCGCCAACGATGCCAGGGACAGACCGCCACCCGCATCCGGCGGAACCGGTCAGGACCTGGCAGCCGCAGCGATGCTCCTCCGCACGATGCCGGAGTCATCAACCACCGAGGGTCGGCGAATCCAGGGAGAGCTCAAGCATCTCCTGGAAGGCGCTGCGGCCCGGCGGGCCGAGAGCTCTGCCTCCCGAAGGCAGGGGTACCCCTCGGAACCTCGTGCCGCGACTTCCCGACTCATGCAGGAAACCTCGGTCTACACCGGGCGCACGCGCAACACTGCGCCTGCGGCCCCGGGCCACCTCGGCGACGAGCACCCTCATCGCGACCGTCGGGCCCGCCTCGACGAAAGGGTGCGCCGAGGTTATCACCCCAGGCGTGGGGGACGCTACGACAGCGGGGAGGATCGGAGTCCCTCGCCCGAACCACCCGGTCCGCAGGTCTTCAGCCGGGCCATTCGGCGGGCGCCGTTTCCGACCCGATTTCGACCCCCGACTACTATCACAAAGTACTCGGGGGAAATGAGACCGGAATTGTGGCTCGCGGACTACCGCCTGGCCTGTCAACTGGGTGGAACGGACGACGACAACCTCATCATCCGCAACCTCCCCCTGTTCCTCTCCGACACTGCTCGCGCTTGGTTGGAGCACCTGCCTCCGGGGCAGATTTCCAACTGGGAGGATCTGGTCCAAGCTTTCGCCAGCAACTTCCAGGGCACGTACGTGCGCCCCGGGAATTCCTGGGACCTCCGAAGCTGCCGGCAACAGCCGGGAGAGTCTCTTCGGGACTACATCCGGCGATTCTCGAAGCAGCGCACCGAGCTGCCCAACATCACCGACTCCGATGTCATCGGCGCGTTCCTTGCCGGCACCACCTACCGTGACCTGGTGAGCAAGTTGGGTTGCAAGACCCCCACCAGGGCGAGCGAGCTGATGGACATCGCCACCAAGTTCGCCTCTGGACAAGAGGCGGTCAAGGCCATCTTCCAAAAGGACAAGCAGCCCCAGGGCCGTCCGTCGGAAGATGCCCCCGAGGCGTCTACTCCGCTCGGCGCCAAGAAGAAAGGCAGGAGGAAGTCGCAAGCGAAACGCGACGCCGCCAGCACGGACCTTGTCGCCGCCGCCGAATACAAGAACCCTCGGAAGCCCCCCGGAGGTGCCAACCTCTTCGACAAGATGCTCAAGGAGACGTGCCCTTACCATCAGGGGCCCGTCAAGCACACCCTCGAGGAATGCGTCATGCTTCGGCGCCACTTCCACCGGGCCGGGCCACCCGCAGAGGGTGGCAGGGCCCGCGACGACGACAAAAAGGAAGATCATCAAGCAGGAGAGTTCCCCGAGGTCCGCGACGGCTTCATGATCTACGGAGGGCATGCGGCGAATGCCTCGGCTCGGCATCGTAAGCAAGAGCATCGGGAGGTCTGCTCGGTGAAGGTGGCGGCGCCAGTCTACCTAGACTGGTCCGACAAGCCCATCACCTTCGACCAAGATGACCACCCCGACCACGTGCCGAGCCCGAGGAAGTACCCGCTCGTCGTCGACCCCGTCATCGGCGACGTCAGGCTCACCAAGGTCCTGATGGATGGGGGCAGCTGCCTCAATATCATCTACGCCGAGACCCTCAGGCTCCTGCGCGTCGATCTGTCATCCGTCCGAGCAGGCGCTGCGCCCTTCCACGGGATCATTCCTGGGAAGCGCGTCCAGCCCCTCGGATAGCTCGACCTTCCTGTCTGCTTCGAAACGCCCTCCAACTTCCGAAGGGAGACTTTGACGTTCGAGGTGGTCGGGTTCCGAGGAACCTACCACGCAGTATTGGGAAGGCCATGCTACGCGAAGTTCATGGCCATCCCCAACTACACCTACCTGAAGCTCAAGATGCCGGGCCCCAACGGGGTCATCACCGTCGGCCCCACGTACAAACACGCGTTCGAATGCGATGTGGAGTGCGTGGAGTACGCCGAGGCCCTCGCCGAGTCCGAGGCCCTCATCGCGGACCTAGAAAGCCTCTCCCGAGAGGTGCCGGACGTGAAGCGACACGCCGGCAACTTCGAGCCAGCGGAGACGGTTAAGGCCATCCCTCTCGACCCCAGTGGCGACACCTCCAAGCAGATCCGGATCGGTTCCGGGCTCGACCCCAAATAGGAAGCAGTGCTCGTCGACTTTCTCCGCGCAAACGCCGACGTCTTTGCGTGGAGTCCCTCGGACATGCCCGGCATACCGAGGGATGTCGCCGAGCACTCGCTGGATATTCGGGCCGGAGCCCGACCGGTCAGACAGCCTCTGCGCCGATTCGACGAGGAAAGGCGCAGGGTGATAGGCGAGGAGATCCACAAGCTGATGGCAGCAGGGTTCATCAAAGAGGTATTCCATCCCGAATGGCTTGCCAACCCTGTACTTGTGAGGAAGAAAGGGGGGAAATGGCGGATGTGTGTAGACTACACTGGTCTCAACAAAGCATGTCCGAAGGTCCCCTACCCTCTACCTCGCATCGATCAAATCGTGGACTCCACTGCTGGGTGCGAAACCCTGTCTTTCCTCGATGCCTACTCAGGGTATCATCAAATCAAGATGAAAGAGTCCGACCAGCTCGCAACTTCTTTCATCACGCCCTTCGGCATGTACTGTTATGTCACCATGCCGTTCGGTTTGAGGAACGCGGGTGCAACGTACCAGCGGTGCATGAACCATGTGTTCGGCGAACACATCGGTCGCACGGTCGAGGCCTACGTCGATGACATCGTAGTCAAGACAAGGAAAGCCTCTGACCTTCTCTCCGACCTTGAAGTGACATTCCGGTGTCTCAAGGCGAAGGGCGTCAAGCTCAATCCCGAGAAGTGCGTCTTTGGGGTGCCCCGAGGCATGCTCCTGGGATTCATCGTCTCCGAGCGGGGCATCGAAGCCAACCTGGAGAAGATCGCAGCCATCACAAGCATGGGGCCCATCAAGGACTTAAAAGGCGTATAGAGGGTCATGGGATGTCTCGCGGCCCTGAGCCGTTTCATCTCGCGCCTCGGCGAAAGAGGCCTGCCCCTGTACCATCTCTTAAGGAAGGCCGAGTGCTTCACTTGGACTCCCGAGGCCGAGGAAGCTCTCGGGAACCTGAAGGCGCTCCTCACCCAGGCGCCCGTCTTGGTACCCCCAGCTGATGGAGAAGCCCTCTTGGTCTACGTCGCCGCTACCACTCAGGTGGTCAGCGCCGCGATCGTGGTCGAAAGGAAGGAAGAGGGGCATGCTTTGCCCATTCAGAGGCCAGTTTACTTCGTCAGCGAGGTGCTGTCCGAGACCAAGATTCGCTACCCACAAGTCCAGAAGCTGCTGTATGCAGTGATCCTGACAAGGCGAAAGCTGCGACATTACTTCGAGTCTCATCCGGTGACTGTGGTGTCATCCTTCCCCCTGGGGGAGATCATCCAGTGCCGAGAAGCCTCGGGACGGATCGCAAAGTGGGCGGTGGAAATCATGGGCGAGACAATCTCGTTCGCCCCTCGGAAGGCCATCAAGTCCCAGGTACTGGCGGACTTCGTAGCCGAATGGGTCGACACCCAGTTGCCGACAGCTCCGATCCAACCGGAGCTCTGGACCATGTTTTTCGACGGGTCGCTGATGAAGACGGGAGCCGGCGCGGGCCTGCTCTTCGTCTCGCCCCTCGGGAAACACCTGCGCTACGTGCTCCGCCTCCATTTCCCGGCGTCCAACAATGTGGCTGAGTACGAGGCTCTGATCAACGGATTGCGAATTGCCATCGAGCTAGGGGTCCGACGCCTCGATGCTCGCGGCAACTCGCAGCTCGTCATCGACCAAGTCATGAAGAACTCACACTGCCGCGACCCGAAGATGGAGGCCTACTGTGATGAGGTTCGACGCCTGGAAGACAAGTTCTACGGGCTCGAGCTTAACCACATCGCTCGGCGCTACAACGAGACTGCGGACGAGCTGGCAAAGATAGCCTCGGGGCGAACGACGGTTCCCCCGGACGTCTTCTCCCGGGATCTGCACCAACCCTCCGTCAAGATCGGCGACACGCCCGAGCCCGAGGCGCCCTCGGCCCCGTCCGAGGTGACCTCGGCCTAGCCCGAGCCATCCTCGGTTCAGCCCGAGGAACCCTCGGCCCCCGAGGGCGAAGCACTGCGCATCGAGGAGGAGCGGAGCGGGGTCACGCCAGATCAAGATTGGTAGACCCCATACCTGCAATATCTCCGCCAAGGAGAACTGCCCCTCGACCGAGCCGAGGCTCAGCGGGTAGCGCGACGCGCCAAGTCGTTCGTCTTGCTGGGCGATGAGAAGGAGCTCTACCACCATAGCCCCTCGGGCATCCTCCAGCGATGCATCTCCATCGCCGAAGGTCAGGAACTCCTGCAGGAAATACAGTCGGGGGCTTGCGGCCATCATGCAGCACCTCGAACCCTCGTCGGGAACGCTTTCCGGCAAGGCTTCTACTGACCGACGGCGGTGGCTGACGCCACTAGAATTGTCCGTGCCTGCGGAGGGTGCCAATTCTATGCGAAGCAGACCCACTTGCCCGCTCAGGCTCTGCAAACGATACCCATCACCTGGCCCTTCGCTGTGTGGGGTCTGGACCTCGTCGGCCCTCTGCAGAAGGCGCCCGGGGGCTACACGCACCTGCTGGTCGCCGTCGACAAATTCTCCAAGTGGATCGAGGTCCGACCCCTGAACAGCATCAGGTCCGAGCAGGCGGTGGCGTTCTTCACCAACATCATCCATCGCTTCGGGGTCCCGAACTCCATCATCACCGACAACGGCACTCAGTTCACCGGCAAAAAATTCTTGGATTTTTGCGAGGATCACAACATCCGGGTAGACTGGGCCGCCGTAGCTCATCCCATGTCGAATGGGCAAGTAGAGCGCGCCAATGGCATGATTCTACAAGGGCTCAAGCCTCGGATTTACAATGACCTCAACAAGTTCGGCAAGCGATGGATGAAGGAACTCCCCTCGGTGGTCTGGAGCCTGAGGACGACGCCGAGCCGAGCCACGGGTTTTACGCCGTTCTTCCTGGTCTACGGGGCCGAGGCCGTCTTGCCCACGGACCTGGAATACGGCTCCCCGAGGACGAGAGCCTACGACGATCAAAGCAACCAAGCTAGCCGAGAAGACTCGCTGGACCAGCTGGAAGAGGCCTGGGACAAGGCCTTACTACACTCGGCGCGGTATCAGCAGTCCCTGCGACGCTACCACGCCCGAGGGGTCCGACCCCGAGACCTCCAGGTGGGCGACCTGGTGCTTCGACTGTGGCAAGACGCCCGAGGGAGGCACAAGCTCACGCCCCCCTGGGAGGGGCCATTCGTCATCGCCAAAGTTCTGAAGCCCGGAACGTACAAGCTGGCCAACAGTCAAGGCGAGGTCTACGGCAACGCTTGGAACATCCAACAGCTACGTCGCTTCTACCCTTAAGATGTTTCCAAGTTGTTCATATACCTCGCACCCACACAAAGTTTAGTCAACAAGGAAGGGTCGGCCTCGCCTCGGCAAAGCCCGACCCTCCCTCGGGGGCTAAAAGGGGGGAAACCCCCTCTGCGTCAAAATTTTCCTCGAAAAAAAAATCTCTTTTACCAGAATGTCTTTCGTGCTTTTTGACTACTTCGAAAAGTGGGTCCCGGAAACGACGGGGTACACGTAAGCAGTCAAGGCTGACCGAGCCGAGGGACTCCTACGCCTCCGGGATACGGATACCTCACTCATCACCTTCTGCGATAAGTAACTCACGTTCGGATAAAGCGGCTCCACGGATTGAACAAGTCTTTACGTTCGGAAGCCCTTCTGCCGAAGCGATCTTTCGGGCCTTCTCGACCAAGTCGGTGACGGGGCCTCATGGACGGGTGAAAGTACGCGTAAGCGGCAAGGCCGACCGAGCCGAGGGACTCCCACGCCTCCGGGATACGGATACCTCACTCATCACCTTCCGCGAGAAGCAACTCTCGCTCGCACTAACATCCCTGTTACCGGCAAAAAGTCCAGATACTCGAAACAAGAGGAAAAGAGACGCAGCTTTACAACGCAGCAAGGGTGTGTGTTCTGGCCTCGACGGCCGCACAAGGCCCACGCTACAAGACAATCTGATCCTGCAGGCTCGGGTCTTGACGCTGGAAGGGGGCGGTGACACCCTCGGCATCGACGGCACCTTCGGCGAGGCCCGACCTAGCCTCGGACAGCGACGCGGTCCGAGGGCCTCCGCTCCGAAGGACGACGTCATCACCACGCCCGAGCGATCGCTGTCAGGGACTTCTCCGGGATCCGGCCCGAGCGGGCGGCTCGGCCGGCCACCTCCGGGGCCTCGGCCAACCACCTTCCGAGGGCACCAGCCCGGTCCGAAGCCTCGGCTGACCAACTCCGGCGTCGATCCCGCCAACGGACAACTCGGCTAGGCTCCGGCCAACCAGGTTTCATTTTCGAGCCAACTCCGCCTCTGCTCATGCTGATATCGCTACCCCCGGCCTCGGCTCGTCGAAGAGCGGCCGAGGGGTCTCTTTAACTAAGCTAGAGGAGCCTCGGACAACAGGGCCGACCGAGCCGAGGGACTCCTACGCCTCCGGGATACGGATACCTCACTCGTCACCTTGACACGGGGCGACTCATGCTTGGTGAAGCGGTTCAGACAATCAGCAGACGAGTCTTAGTGCTCGGAAATGAGGAAAAAATACGGCTCTGTGCCGATGTTACATACATGTTCAGGCCCCGAAAGCCGAAATGAACAAAAAACCCGGCACTCGAAGTGCCATTACAAACGGAACTCTGGTTCCCCCTCCACAGGTACGAACAACCCCACTCGATAGGGGTGGGCCTGCGGGGCAACAGAAGACCGACGAACGGCATGTCGCCGCCCGCCCCGACAGCGGCGACGATGAAGACTTCTGCCCCAGGGGGCCGAACAGCAGCAATGATAGCCTCAGGGCGGATGCTGCTGCTAGGAGGCCCCCGCCCTTGCCCAAACTCGAGAGGCAAGGACGGGCAGAAGGCCGTAGAGTTAGAGGTCGGTCCATAGCCAACCTCGGCTGTCGCGCCGGCGGAAGAACCTCTTCCAGCTGCTGTGGCAGGAGGCGGCACCGGGAGCGGCTCCGAAACTGCTCGGCTCAAAGAGCCGGGCACGGTGCAGCTGTTAGCGCCACGGACGACTCCCGCCCTTCCCCCCGATCACTGAGGGAAGGAGCGGGCCACCGCCCGCGCAGGGGCCGACCCCAACTCGGCACACTCCCCTCCTCAGCCCTGGTGATGAAAATCCTTGAGGCTGAGGAAGGGGCGGAGGCCGCAGCCCGGCTCGCTTTCCCCCACCATCAAGCCGGAGGTCACCATCTTGAGTGACCGCCGGTGGAGGGGTGCAGCCGGGCTGCATGATGAAAATCCTTGAAGCCGAACGATGGCTGAAAGGTACCCACTCCCACGGAGTTGTGTCCTCCGACGATGAGGCGAGGAGACGGCGGTTTCCCCCATCCGGGGGCTTGAAAGGTGGAAAGACACGATGCATAAGGGAGGAAGAAGACATGGTCGCCTTACGGAAGGGGTCGCCCTCCTTTTAAAGGCGACTCTCCCTGCTTGCGCCCCCAACCGTCACGGGCTGAGTCTTCTCCAACACGCCTCCAAAGCCCTCCCCTGCGGCACGGGGGCTAGGACCCACATGTCATGCAGACCGGCTCCGAGCAGAAGAAGCCGAACCGCCGCGCATGGCGCGCGCAACCACCCAGCGGTTACAAGTGACCCTCCACTTTTGCCCAGACCAACGGGCGAAAGGGGCGGGCAGCCATGCAGGCGGCATGCAACCGCGCCAAGTGGACGCGCTTGTCCGACTCCTGACCTGCCAGCACGGAGGCCCAAGCCCACGCGTCGCGCGACCGGCGCGCCGGATGCTGCATGCAAGCAACTGTACCACTTGCGCCACCACCGCACCCCCTCGGTTGCGGAACCAATACCGCGACCCGAGGCGACCCAGCGCGCGACCCAGCAGCACCAGCCTGACGCAGCGGTCAAACGCGGTCAAAAGTGGGCCGGCAGTAATGACGGTGGCAGGCGCGCGGGAGCAGCGGTCACGCCGTCAGCCAAGCTCACGTCCCATCCGGAGGCAGCGAAAGAACCCCCTCTCACGGTGTGAAGACGACGCGCCCGTGACCCGTTCCTCGAACGGCTCGTGCACGCGCAACGGCAGCCTCGCCAACTACTCGCCCCGGCGCATTAACTCCGCGGCTGGACAGGCAACGCTTCTGGCGGAAGCAGCTGGCGACGCTTCGCCTTCGCAAAAACGACCCCACCGAAAAAAGGTACGCCACGTCGTTCAATTTCGTATCCTTTTTCCCTTTTTCCTCTTTCTCTATCTCTTGCAACAGGGACCGGGAAAGGGGATACCCCCAAAGGGATCCTTCCCCGTGAAGGAACTAGGCTCCGAGCCTCCTTACTGATCAGGGGTTCGAAGGCTGGCCCCCCGAAGGGTTCAACAGCCGCCTCAGATCGCGTGGGCCCGACACCCACTACTGGTCAGGGGTTCGAAGGTCGGCCTCCCGAAAGGTTCCACGACCGCCTCAGGCTACTCGGGCTCCGCGCCCATTACTGATCAGGGGTTCGAAGGCTGGCCCTCCGAAGGGTTCACAGTCGCCTCAGACACCGAGCGAGGGATGACCAGGGGTACGTTCGATACATAACCAAGGCTCGGGCTGCGCTCCCGAGGTACCCTAGGACATTTCCGAGACCAGCGGGAACGATCCTGTAACGGAATCCCATCGGAGGGAGGCAACGAGCCCTCAGACCCCGTCGCCAGGGGACCGGGTCCGGCAGATCACCCGCAGGTACTTTTGGGCGTGCCTCCAGGCCCCTAGCCGACCCCCAACGAACGGGGCATGGACGTCCACTCGGATTACCCGCTTGCAGCTCACCGGAGACACCATGTTCGGTGCCCATCGAGGGTAACATGGCGCTCTTCCCCCCTCCTCCTTGCGGAAAGGCGACGTAGGGGCGTATGTAAAAAAGCCGAGTCTGTCCCTGATCGTCCTCTCGCCCTATGCGGAGGCTCGGGGGCTGCTCTCGCAAACCCGGCTCCGGCCAAACCGTTGACAGCGTCAACATACCGGCCCGAGAACTTGGGCCCCGACAGTGCACCCGGGCTACGGCCTGTTCGCATGAGGGAACCGCCAGACCAGCCGAAGCATTATGCAAGGCATTAAGACCTCGAAGGAGTGAAACCACTCCTCCGAGGCCTCGGGGGCTACACCCGGCGGGTGCGCTCGCGCGCACCCACCGGAACAAAGTGCAACCGAGAAAGGCTGGTCCCCTTGCAAAAAAGTGCGACGAAAGCCTCCAAGCGAGTGCTAACACTCCCTTCGAGGCTCGGGGGCTACTGTCGGGGACCATAATTAGGGGTACCCTCAAGACGCCTAATTCTCAGCTGGTAACCCCCATCAGCATAAAGCTGCAGAGGCCTGATGGGTTTGATTAAGTCAGGGATCAGTCCATACGAGCGACTCGATCACGCCACGCCCGAGCCTAGCCTCGGGCAAGGGCAGCCGACCCTGAGGTGTTTCCGTCTCGCCCGAGGCCCCCTTTTTTACGGCAGACGCATCTCCGGCTCGCCCGAGGCCTTGCCTTCGTTAAGAAGCAACCCTGACTAAATCACCGCGCCGACCGACCAAGTCACTGGGGCATTTAACGCAAAGAGTGAGACTGACGGGCGGCCAGGCTTTGCCAAAGGCGCCATAGGAAGCTCCGCCCGACCCAGGGCTCGGACTCGGGCTAAGGCCCCGGAAGACGGCGAACTCCGCTCCGCCCGACCCAGGGCTCGGACTCGGGCTAAGGCCCCGGAAGACGGCGAACTCCGCTCCGCCTGACCCAGGGCTCGGACTCCGCCCTAGCCTCTGCCGAACGACCTCCGCCTCGCCCGACCCAGGAGCTCAGACTCGACCTCGGCCTCGGAGGAGCCTCCACGTCGCCCGACCTAGGGCACAAGTCCGCCACGTCAACAGGAAGCGCCATCATCACCCTGCCCCGAGCCGACTTGGGTCGCAGAGAACAAGACCGACGTCCCATCTGGCTAGCTCCGCCAGATAGGTAATGATGGCGCCCCGCTAGACCCATGACGACGGCGGCTCTCGGCCCCCTTACGGAAGCAGGGAGACGTCAGCAAGAGCCCAACTGTTCCAACAGCTGTCCCTCCACCAGGCTCCGTTACTCCTCCGACAGCCACGACACCACACCGGCTGGGTGCCAAGTTCTCTCCGGCTGCCACATTGGCATGTACCCAGGGCGCTAGCTCTCCCCCGCTAGACACGTAGCACTCTGCTGCACCCCCATTGTACACCTGGATCCTCTCCTTGCGCCTATAAAAGGAAGGACCAGGGCCTTCTTAGAGAAGGTTGGCCTCGCGAGAACGAGGGCAGGGGCAGGCGCTCTCTTGGGGCCGCTCGCTCCCCTCACCCGCGCGGACGCTTGTAACCCCCTACTGCAAGCGCACCCGACCTGGGCGCGGGACGAACACGAAGGCCGCGGGATCTCCACCTCCCTCACGACTCGGCTCTGGCCACCTCGCTCTTCCCCCCTTCGCGCTCGCCTACGCGCTCGACCCATCTGGGCTGGGGCACGCGGCACACTCACTCGTCGGCTTAGGGACCCCCCGGTCTCGAAACGCCGACAATACTTGTCTTCCTAGCCGCTGCGGGTCTGCCTGCACCGCGTCGCGTCGCCACTGCACCGACCCGCCACAGCCCCACTAGCCTGACTCCACCGCCACCCTAGGTATAACCTCTATTTCCGCATCATGGTCGTAGATCACGTAACCCAGTTAGGCGTCTCCCGTTCGAAAGAGATACGGTGTAGATATGCAGATCTTTGTATATCTACAAATGTATCAGTTTCGAATTGTCCACGTTTTTTGGACAGCCCGCGGTTGCGTAGATGGTGTTAGTTTCCATGCTCTACTCCGGTCCGAGAAAGAGTTTCGGCGTCACCTCCCTGTTGTTCTCCGGACAGTACACTCTCCCTGCCAGGACGTGTATTCGGAGAACAGCGGGGAGGTGCTGCCGAAATTCTATCTCGGATCGGAGTAGAGCATGGAAACTAACTCCATCTACGCAACCGCGGGTGGGATTAGGACCTATCCTCACCTATTAGAAGGTAGGAACATAGTGTACATGCATTACATGTCTATATTAAACTATACTCGGTTATATATGTTAGAGGATGGAGGACCGTGAGTGGATGTACACGGGCCGCGTTCGACGTAATGATGTCACCCCAGAATGGATTAGGAAGACCGATGCTTTCGTGGAACGGGCATATGGCGAAGCTGCTAAAGGAGCTAGCCTAGTCCCTTGTCCGTGCAGCAAATGTGACAACCGGAAAAGAAAACCAAAGAAGGCCATGGTAGAACATATTTGGAAGAATGGATTTACGCCGGACTATATTCGGTGGATCTTCCATGGTGAAGCGCATCGCACGAGAGAGGAGGTGGTGAGACAACGCGTCGAGGATTACGATGCTGATGCCGGGGTAGGAGACATGTTGAACGACTATCACGAGGCACAGTTCGCCGAAGGACGTACGGAGGACGAGCCAGAGGCGACCGCAAAGGCATTCTACGACATGTTTGACGCGGCGCAGAAACCCCTTCACGGCAAGACAAAGGTTTCTCAACTGGATGCCATTGGGCGTATAATGGCGTTCAAGTCGCAGTATAGCATGAGTCGAGACGCATTCGATGGTTTGTTGACAGTTATTGGCAGCCTGCTTCCGGAGGATCACGTTCTGCCAAAGAGCATGTACGAGGCACAGAAACTCCTTCGTGCACTCAAGATGACGTATGAGCAGATACATGCTTGTCCGAAGGGCTGCGTCCTATTTAGGAAAGAACACACTGAGGCAAAGTACTGTCCGAAGTGTAAATCGTCTAGGTTCATGGAGGTAGACTCTGGTGATGGACAGAAGAGGCAGCTCGACATCCCCGTGACAATCCTACGCCACCTTCCGTTCATACCGAGGATCCAGCGTCTATACATGACAGAGGAATCCGCGAAACAGATGACATGGCACAAAAAAGGCAAACGATACAATCCTGACAAGATGGTTCACGCATCCGATGGTGAAGCATGGACCCACTTTGATGCCATTCACCATGAGAAAGCCAAAGAGGCTCGTAATGTTCGTGTTGCGCTGGCCACAGATGGGTTCAATCCCTATGGAATGACCGCTGCCCCATACACATGTTGGCCCGTGTTCGTTATCCCCATCAATCTCCCCCCCGGCGTATGCTTTCAAAGACAGAACATATTCGTGTCGTTGATAATTCCTGGACACCCGGGGAATAAAATGGGCGTGTACATGGAGCCTTTGATTGATGAATTGGTCCGTGCTTGGGAGGAAGGGGTATGGACGTACGACCGAGCTACGAAGACAAACTTCAAAATGCATGTTTGGTACCAGTACTCCATGCATGACTTTCCGGCGTATGGGCTATTTTGCGCCTGGTGTGTTCACGGTAAGTTCCCATGCCCAGTTTGCAAGGAAGCTCTTAGGTTCATTTGGTTGAAGAAGGGTGGCAAATATTCGTCATTCGATAAACATCGACAATTTCTCCCTCCTGACCATGCATTCCGACTAGACATCAAGAACTTTACGAAAGGTGTCGTGGTGACAGACCGCCCACCTGCAATGATGACTGGTGCCAAAGTTCGCGAACAGATAGATGGTCTCGTGGCCAACCCAGAAGGTGGTTTTGTGGGATATGGTGAGCAACATATGTGGACACATAAGTCGGGCTTGACTCGGCTCCCCTATTATGATGACCTGCTCCTTCCACACAACATTGACGTGATGCACACTGAAAAGAATGTCGCCGAGGCACTTTGGGCGACAATTATGGAGATTCCTGATAAGTCAAAGGATAACGTAAAGGCAAGAGTGGATCTGGCAGAGTTATGTGATAGACCAAACCAAGAGATGAAGCCGCCTAGTGGTGGTAAGACATGGAGAAGGCCTAAGGCCGATTTCGTCCTGAGCAGGGCCCAGAGGAAGGAAGTACTACAATGGATCAAGATGTTAATGTTCCCTGATGGGTATGCAGCTAACCTTAGTAAGGGGGTGAACTTATCTACTCTGCGAGTCTTAGGGATGAAGAGTCATGACTTCCACATATGGATTGAACGAATTCTTCCGGCGATGGTTCGAGGCTATGTCCCTGAGCATGTCTGGCTAGCGCTTGCAGAGTTGAGCTATTTCTTCCGCCAGCTTTGTGCAAAAGAGTTAGCTCGGACCATGATTGCAGACTTGGAAAGGATGGCACCCGTGTTACTGTGTAAGCTGGAGAAGATCTTTCCACCCGGCTTCTTCAATCCGATGCAGCATTTGATTATTCATCTCCCATATGAGGCACGAATGGGGGGGCCCGTGCAGGGACGTTGGTGCTATCCAATCGAGAGATGTCTAAAGAGTATCTGAAAGAAATGTAGAAATAAATGCAAAATCAAGGCTTCCATTGCAGAGGCATACATACTGGAGGAGGTGTCGAACTTCACAACAACTTACTATGGTGACAAACTGCCGAGCGTGCATAATCCACCCCCTCGTTACAATGATGGCGGCAATGAATCGAACCTCAGCATTTTTCGAGGGCAACTCGGAAGCGCGAGTGGTTCGACCACCAAGACCCTGAGACATGAAGAGTGGCGCCATATCATGCTATATGTATTGACCAACCTTGAAGAGGTGACGCCATACATGGAGCAATTTCTTCATGAATTCTGGCGTCGATCAAGGGACCCAACTCCACAGGAATATGATACCCTTCTTAGAAAGGGTGCGAGAAATGGATTGCCCGATTTCATTTCCTGGTTTAAACATAAGGTATGTGCTTAGTTTGTTATTCCAAGTTGCTCTTACGTGCGAATAATATAACAATCTAGCGTGTTTGAACTTGCAGGGCCAAAGAGAGCCGTCTATGAGTGCCGAGTTGAGACAAGTAGCCAATGGCTTTGCCTATAGGGTCAGGAAATTTTCTGGGTATGACGTCAATGGATACCGTTTTCGCACAACAAGCTATGACCAAAGTCGGCCCAATCGAAAAACCACGTGTTCTGGAGTCTTTACGCCCGGGCTTGACGAGGTCGAGTATTATGGAAGAATTGAAGAAATATATGAACTCAATTTTTATGGTTCCAAACCTCTTACTCCAGTGATATTCAAATGTCATTGGTTTGACCGTGAAGTTACGAGACGGACACATTCTAATCTTGGGATAGTCGAAATTCGACAGGATTCCACCATAACAGGAGACGATGTCTATATTGTGGCCCAACAGGCCACACAAGTGTATTATCTTCCATATGCGTGCCAAACGAAACAACATCTTAAGGGTTGGGATGTTGTGTATAAGGTATCACCGCACGCTAAATTACCTGTTCCAAACGATGAAGATTATAACTTAGACCCGGACACATATGACGGAGAGTTCTTCCAAGAAGATGGGCTCGAAGGGCAATTTGAGATAGACTTAACCGAAGCGATCAGAATGGAAGTAGATATTGAAATGGTTGTTGATGACGAGGATGATGAGGTGCAAAATGAGAATGACTTAGAAATACTTGAAGGCAATGCCAATGACGAAATTGCGCCTTCAGATGATGTTGACTATGAAATGGTTGATAGTGATGATGACACTTATGATCCGGCTAACCCGGACACATATGAAGATTATTTTTAATCGATGTAATGCTATATTTCATTTATTTTGCATATGTTTCTAAATACATATTTTTTTATCTGTGCTTAATTGTTTACTCTTAATTGCAGGTTGTTGGACAAAGATGGTGGGCGGTGGGACGAGGACGAGGAGGGGGAGGGGGAGGGGGAGGAGGAGCACCCGTAGGACGGAGGAGGAGGCGCAGCAGGACGACGCCGTACAGCAGCAGGTGGAGCAGCAAGCCGATGTCGATGCAGCACAGCAGGACGACGACGACGCGGCGCAGCAGGACGACGACGACGACGCCGCCGCTCAGCAGGACGTCTCAGGTTCTGGCTCCTCAGGTTCGAGGAGTATCTACCTGCGAGGTCCCGCGAGCCTACCTAAGCGACCCATACTTCGTGACAGACGTCCGCTGATACGACCCGATGGAGAGAGGTAGGTAACTTTAGATGTTGTTGCTGCCTTTTCATATTATATGTTCAAATTAATAATAGAAACTAATACTTCATCTTAATCACTTGGACAGGTCTTGGATGGTTTTGGAGACTGCAGGGGGTCACGGCCGCAACCCCAATGGCATCCTCGGCCTTCTATGCCGGGAACACTTCCCTGGACTTGTCGAGTACGCCGGAGTGACGAGCCCAGCATACACCTTCGACCACTACGCCGTCGCCCCCGATGCAGTAGATCGGGACGGCAGACAATTCAACAACAAGGCGGAGCGGGTCAAGCAAGAGTTGTGGGTAAGTCTTCCTCGCACTATATTGTTTAATAAGTCGCATTTGTTGCATATTCTTGAAATAATGTATGGATACATCGTCTTTGTATGTAGGATTTCTTCAGGTGCGATGCTGGATACGAGGCCAGGGCGGATGTGGTGTCTACGACGTGCTGTAAGAAGCTCGTCGTGGACATGCACTACGAGGCGCGCATCCAGGCCATCGTCACTTACCACGGCTCCGTCCTTGGGGAGAAGGTGAACAAGAAGGACGCCCGAACCATGTCATTGACTGCGGACCAGTACTTGCAGGTAAATACAAAACTTTATTATTGGTACTAAATATGCTTATTCTTATCTTCTGATATGCGGTGTACTTATATTTTTTTAGATGATTCCTCATTGGTGCGCCGCGCATCCTGAGTGCTGGGAGAAGATGGTGCAGAGGTGGTGCTCGGCTGAGTGGGACGAGGCGCACAACGCTAGCCGGGAACGGCGTTTGCTGATGCAAGGTCCCTTCCACCATCAAGGCAGCCGCAGCCTGGGCAAATACGCGGAAGCATGGGTACGCGCTCTTTTTTATTTAGGTATATAACTTTCGATTAGACATGATTTCTAACCATATCGTTGGTTTTCTCGCAGTCGGTGGCACATGGTGGTGCGCCTTGCTCCACGTTCTCGGCATATGCCATGGCCCACAAGGGGAAGGCGACGTCCGACGTCACCTACAACCCGGATGACGGGCCCGAGGCGTACACCAACCCCGCCATCCACAGCCGACTCAGTGAGTACACCGCCATGGCCAAGGAGGTCCATGGGCCAGATTACGATCCAAGGACCGAGGACATCGACGGAGATGTCCTCATGAGGGTCGGAGGAGGCAAGAGGCATGGGCGGTACTGGATTGCCGACGGGGCAATCGACTCGTCCTCCACTCCCACTCTCTCTCAGGTGCGAGCAAGGAGCACGAGCGCGAGCCCAGCCATACGAACTCGGCAGGACACCTCACAGCATCGTATCCAGCAACTCCAGGTTATTCCTTATCTATTCATCGTTCATTGATTTTTATATATCTTCTCTTTGCATTATCGTAACATTAGGGCGAAATATTACAGACTCAGCTAGATGATGAGAGGAGGCAACGTGAGGAGCTGGAGAAGAGGATGGTGGAGATGTTCGCGTACATGCAGAGCCTTGGCGCCGCACAGGGTCATGCTCCACCACCTCTGTTGTTCCCTACAGCTGACCCTACAGAGTTCACTACTCCTGTGAGTATCAAAATTTTAGTACTGCATGATATATATTCATATGTTCTCACACATACAATCTGTTCTCTATGCAGGGTCAATCGGCGGCGTCGAACAACCCTCATGCTTCGTCCAGCCCTTCGCCGAACCAGTCCAGATGCCCACCTCGTTGATGATCTGTTTTGTGATGATCCAGACTTACCTTTATGAGTGTTGGTGATGTTAGTTAGACTTTGTCTTGTGAGATACTTGGTGATGTCAGTGATGATGCAGACTTGTATCTGTTTTGTGATGATCCTGACTTTAGTGAGACTTGTGATCTGTTTTCTGAGACTTTAGTGAGACTTTGTGATATATATGGTGTTGATGATAAATGTGTTCATTCTGTGATGTGTTTGATATATAATGTGATGTGAATGATATATATCTTTTGTTTGTTTGGATGGAACAACAAAAGCAAATAAAAAAGGGACATCCTGGTCACTTTGCCGAGTGTAACACTCGGCAAAGGGTTGCTTTGCCGAGTGCTATGACCATGGCACTCGGCAAAGAAGGAAACCTGGGAACCGGTAAAGCCATCTTTGCCGAGTGCTGACAGTGGCACTCGGCAAAGAAGGAAACCTGGGAACCGGCAAAGACATCTTTGCCGAGTGCTTTCGCCAAGGCACTCGGCAAAGATACTGGCAAAGGGGCCCACTGGAGGGTCCTTTGCCGAGTGCCAGTGCGCCAGACACTCGGCAAAGAAACCTCCTTTGCCGAGTGACTACTAGAGCTCTCGGCACAGGGACTGGCTGTGGGGTCCACTGGACCAGTCTTTGCCGAGTGTCGCCGTAGACACTCGGTAAAGGATCCGTCACCGTCACTTGGCGCCGTGACGGTGACTTTTCTTTGCCGAGTGCCCGACAAAAAGTACTCGGCAAAGATGTTGTTGCCGATGTACAGTTCGCCGAGCTTTCTTTGTCGAGTGTTACACTCGGCAAAGCCTTTGCCGAGTGTAAAATAGCCTTTGCCGTGTGTTTAGAACACACGGCAAAGAAGCTGATTCCGGTAGTGCACGTGGATTCGACAGAATTGAAAAAATAGTAAAGATTTTAATTTATTATAAATTTAAACCCGTATTATTTCCTTCGATTCATGCGGGATGACAGAGCTCAAAGGGCGATTGTGGCGATCATGTAGGACGGAGTGAGCGTAGCGTGTGAAGGGTGGGCACGAGCACAATGTTTGTCGGCGGACCTGTTATCTGTGGCATGGCCCATTCGCCGGACAGGGTGATGTCGTGAGGGCAGCGAGGACGATGAGCAGATTACACTTACCATGATAGATTTGGAAAAAAAAACACGTAATTTGATACCTGAACCTAAAATATTCGAACCTGAATCTAAAATCCAATTTTGTTTAAGAATTTTAGATGACCACTTGTAAAACCTAAACTTATTTTGGATAATTCGAACACTAGGTATCTGAGTTACCCGAAATAGCCAAACTTTATTTAGGCACTGGCCAGCCAGTCCAATGCGCGATAGACCACATATGGCGGCCAGACACCTTAGCGTTGAGTTGGCCACCCGCCGCCGGACGTGCACAGTATCCATATCCATCATGCATGCATGCATACAGTTAACGCTAATGACTAGTGAGATTTGTGTGAACGTACGTATTCCAAATCCTATCCTATCGCACCATGGGCCACGGACGGAGCCAGAAAAAGTTTAGGAGGGAGTGAACTAAATTACTGTAGTATAAAAGTTTATCTACACTATATTGTATATATTTTAGATTAGAGGAGGCTATAGTGAAGCTTTATAGGATCTGAAGTGGTAGGAAGCTTCACCGCTGGATCCGTCCCTGCCATGCGCAGGTGCTGCTGCTAATTTGCACGAGGTTGCCCTCTTCGAGTCAATCGCAGCTGACCGAGAGAAGCAGCTTTGCAAATGAATCGCAGCTGAGAGGTGTTGCTGTGTGAGCTAATGTTCTTGTATTGTTCTCCAAATCACTGTCGACTTTCCACCTACACAGTTCACGGGCAATCCAAAGAAGCCATTGAAGCCATATGACACGAGGAGCAATAAATTTCAGTTTCCTTAACTAGTTTATATCCAGAAGAAATCAGTAGTCAAAGGTTTCCTTCATATCTAATTGTTTCCCAAAGTGCAAGAGCCATACACATAACAGAAGCTACACTGTACTTCTCAAGGAAGATTACTGAATGGCTTATGCTGATTAACAGTAATATCAGAGTTCAGATAGTTCGAGAATACCTGAGTGAATCTGAAACTCCGATTACCTGAATTATTTCTGAGTAATATAAACCCCGTTGTAATTCCAGGTAACAAGTCTTAAAACTCTGTTGACGCCTTTTTGGAGGCGCCAATCACTTCAAAAGAACCAGCGGTGGTGCTCTCTGGTCAGGGGCGGACGGTCCGCGGCACAGGGCCGGACGGTCTGCGGCCTGGCGCGAGGCGGCGGTGCTCTCTGGTCAGGCCCGGACGGTCCGCGGCACAGGGCTGGACGGTCCGCGACCTGGTGCAGGAGCTTGGGTTCCCTGCCTGACGGCCGGATGGTCCGCGCCCTAGGGCCGGACGGTCCGCGCGTGCGCAGGGGCGGCGGAAGATCGCCGGCGGCGCCTGGATCTCGCTCCCGGGAGGGACCCCGTCGGGGAGGAGAGATCCTAGGAGTTGTCTAGGCTCGGGTAGACCGACCTAGACTCCTCTAATCGACGTAGAGTCGAAGAGAAGCGGAAGATTTGGGGATTGGAAGACTAAATCTAAACTAGACTAGAACTACTCCTAGGATAAAATGCGAAATAGAAGTTGTATTGATTCGATTGTTGATTACAAATCGGCCGTATACCTCTCTATTTATAGAGGAGGGGGGCTGGACCCTTTACAAACTAATTTCCGAGCTTATCCCACGATTTTAGCTAACAACCGTAGCACAAAACTCGGAACCCTAATCTGTTCTGCGCACGCGCGGACCGTCCGGACCGCAGACCGTCCGGCCTCAGGGCCGGACCGTCCGCGCGCTCAAATTGGTGTTCAACATATGCCCCCTGCCTTTTGGTGGAGCTGAGCGAACCAAAAGCAACTAACTCGATGTTATCACATCGGTTTTCTTAGGCATCTTGCCACTTACTAGGATGGTACGCAATGGTCTTGGTCTCGGACGTGACCCCTTTAGCTTTGATCGAACTGTCGGTCCCAACACCGTCGAGCGTCATACTGATCCTGACCAATCTGTCACCTAGCTTTTCCTAATTTTCCAAGTATTCTGGCGTAGCTTCGTAGTCGACCAGGTCTTCTCCTTGCAGGTCATCTTCCTCCATGGGTGTCGGCACGTCGTTGCAGGTATCATGGTTTATTGCGGATGAGTCGGCCTCAGGGGTCGGACGGTCCGCGCCCTGTACGGTTGGTCCGGTCTTTATAGCCGGACTGTCTGCTATACCTGCAAAGAGCTGCACAGTTGCTGTTTTATTTTCTGTCTTCATGGCCGTTTGATTTTCCTCAACGGCCTTTGGTCTCCATCTCTTTTGTGGTGGCGGATACTGCGGATGTGTGTCATTGAATACCTTTTCCGCCTCCTTCTCCTGATTCTCCTTTGCTCTAAGGCGTTGTAATTTTCGCTTTTGCGATCGTGTCAATCCTGATGGGCATCATCGGGGCATGGAGTATTTTGGATCGGCTATTTTATTAATAGTCGTACTTTCTTTTTTGTTTGTGTTGGCCGATTCACCAAAAATCATCGACCCTTCGTTATTTTGTTGTACGACGACATCTGTCGTTCCTATTTTAATGACGTCTCCCTTTTTTGTACTGTTGAAGGTTGTAGCTGTATGCCCCCCTGCCGGATTAGTCAGCCTTTAGGGCCGAATTGTTCGGCAATCTTGCTGGGCCTGTGCTCGTGGACCAGATTGAGGGGCTCTCAATCGGTCTTGTACTGGAGGTGTCAACCTATTGAATACAGATGTTTGGGGTGCCCCCCAAGCGGGGTACTGTGGCATCCCAAATGGATATGGTAGCATGCCCCACATTTGATTTGGGACGTATGGTGGAGGTATGTATGTGTATGAATATGGCATAGGCGGATATGGTGGTGGAGGTGTCCATGCAGGTACGTTAGGTCTTAATTGAACATTATAACCTCTTGTCCTTTCCGATTGGTGTGGTGGTCCAATCGGCCTAACCTGCCGTCGCACCTGGGTGGGTAAGCGAGGTCCCTTTGGTGGCCGGTCGCTGGGGCCAGCCTTCTTTTTCACATATTTAGACAATAATTGATCAAAGGTCGGGCTAGATTTTACCAACCGACCAGTTGCCTTGAACGTGTTAGTTTTCCACGTACCTATTTCTGGTCGTCGTGGTTTGAAGGTACGTGGTCGCCGCGGCTCTTCGACGTTTCCGGACCATACGCCGGAACGCTTCAGACCGTCCGGTGATGTTACGGACCGTCCGCGCCTAGACACCGGACCGTCCGCGATGCGTAGTATGGGTTCTCGCGCATATCCCCTTGTCTGTGCTTGCCCCCCAGTGCTGGAGTTTGTGATGGTTACCTTCAGTGTCTCCCCTCCATCAGGAGTCTTCTCGGCCATCACTTTCCTGCAAGAAATTTTGTTGTTTCCATTGGCCTCCCGTGCGTTGCCGATGATGACTTCTTTGTCTTTGCCCTTATCGGCTGTGTTGGGCCGAATTAGGACCTTTTTGCCATTAAAGTCGATCACATTTATTGGGAAGGGCTCCGTGTCTTCCTGAAATTTCAATCGTCCCTCATTAATGGCCGATTGGATTTGTCGTCGGAACACATTACAATCATTAGTGGCATGGGAAAATGAGTTGTGCCACTTGCAGTATGCGCGACGCTTTAGTTCGTCGGCAGATGGAACGATATAATCAATTTTAATGTTACCATTTTTTAGTAATTCATCGAATATCTTATCACATTTGCCGACATTAAATGTAAACTTGACCTCCTCCTGCCGTTCATTCCGAATTGACTGCAAGGAGGAGCAAGCCGAAGATTTGGCCTGCTCGGGCCAAACTATTTCGGCAGTGTAAACTTTCTTTGGTTCATCGTCCGAACTACTTTGATTGTGTTCTACTATATGGACATTATGATGAACAGTTTTGACTAGTTCTTTGCTTCAGCTTTCACAAGCCGAAGCTCTCTGATGTAATTGTGCTAGAGTAAAGAACTGGATGCCTTCTAATCTCTCTTTTAAATAATAGCGCAATCCATCAAAGGCTATTTCCGCCAGTTGTTTATCTGTTAAATGAATTTGAAAGCATCGGTTTCTCGTATCCTGGAATCTCCGGATATAATTACTAACCGATTCATCCTTTTCTTGTCGTAGAGCCACTAAGTCTACTAAATCTAGCTCATAATCGCCAGAGAAGAAATGTTCATGAAATTTTTGTTCTAAATCTCCCCACGACAAAATGGAATTAGGAGGGAGCGTGGCGTACCATGTGAATGCAGTTCCTGTTAAAGATAATGAAAATAAACGTACACGGAATGCTTCGGTGTCGGCCAATTCTCCTAACTGTGCTAAGAACTGGTCAATGTGCTCACGCGTGCTCTTTTCTTGGTCACCCGAAAACTTTATGAATTCGGGTATTTTGGTCCCCTGTGGGTATGGGAGTCGGTCAAACTTGCTATCATAAGGTCTCCGATATGACTGCCCCCCGGGGACTATACTAACTCCGAGCTTATCTCGGAATGCCCCAGCTATTTCCTCCCTTACTATATCGATGGCAGCCGGTGGGAGACCACCGGCTCTTTGATCCAATATGGGTGAGTTTGTTTGGATATTGATATGTTGTTTTCCTCCCCATTGGTTTGGGTTTTGCGGTGCGTTAATGCATGCCCTATGAGGCTCATAGGACTGGCCATTCCTTTCTGGCCTTCTAGGGGCCGGAAAGTTCTCACTCTCACGGGTTTGATAGATTATATTATGATGCTGTTGTGTCGTATGGTGAGATGGGAAGTCTAGCTGGGACGGATACGGAGTTAGATATCCATCCTCCTTAAAAAACTCTGTGCCGGACCGTCCGGTTAAATACGCGGACCGTCCGACTCCGTGCGCGGACTGTCCGGCCATGTGGCCGGACCGTCCGACATTATATTCGGGTTGTCTGGCGTCATACGCAGACGGTCCGAATGGGTTATCTAGGGTTCGTATGGCATGTGGCGGCTTGGGTGCAGGTCTCGGTAATTCGCTTCTAAAAATAGGATCAGTCGCCACTGGCCCGGACGGTCCGCGCCCATGTGCAGACGGTCCGGACATGCGCAGATCGGCAAATTTATCGCCGATGTGCGTGGGAGGCTGTCGTTGCCTAGGGTACATGTCCATCGGCATCCCATAAAGGGGTTGTGACTGGTCGTGCCAACCTGTAGCCGATGCCCTCCATTCAACCTCGTGCGAAGAAAGATTTGTCGTAGTAGACTTATCAAGCGCACGCACTAGACGTTTATGATCATTTTGTATATCCCCTACGATATGTTGCAACTGTTCTCGCTGTTCGTCTATGTAAGCTTTAAGAGATTGGAGTTCGTTGGTGCTACTTACATTGGGGATATCTGGTGTGGGTCGGAACAAAGCCGGATCTGTCGCCCGATGTCGGACGACCTTGTTGTTCCTGTCCACTTTGAAGTTGGTAAAGAACTTTGCTTTTGCTTCTTGGATCAGCTGCTCCTGGCGCTCCTCGAACAGGAGCTGTTCTTCAGCCGGCAAGGTCTCCCATGTCGGTGTGATGATATCGCTGGTGGAAACCTCAGAGCTATCTTTTGAACCGGCCATTGAGGGCCGATTTGATAGATCTATATGTGTTGTCCCCAGCGGAGTCGCCAAAAGTATGTTGGTGCCTTTTTGGTCACCAAACACTATAATGAACCATTTGGCGGTACTTGGCACCTTTAGATGATGTAGGGCCAAATAAAGTGGTTATCCTAAATATGGGACAACACCACTTATGATGGTCACCACCTATTTGGGACCAAATAGCAACGAACCCTATGACCTTCTCGTGATGAGCAATACCTTGGGTTCGGCTCCGTGAGGTGAACAGCGGTGGCGGCCTGCGACAGGTCGTCGGGTTGCCTGATAGTGCCCTCTGCGGCGGCGCGGACGGTCCGCGACCTTGGGCCGGACGGTCCGCGACCTGGACGCAGGAGCGGTGTCTTCCCTGCGTCACACCGGACGGTCCGCGACCTGGCGACAGGGTCGTCTTCCTCCTCCTTGCTGGAATCTAGATCTCGTCCCCTGGGGGGAAAAGATCTTAAGATGCTTCGGGTCGACAGGTCACCCGGGGCGTCCCCAGACGACGTAAAGTCGCCTAGGAATTAAGAGATCAATTCGAGGAAGAGGTCTCGAGTGGACAACTAGATCTTGCCCCCCGAGAGGGGTGAGATCCTAGGGTCGTCTTGGGATCGGCAGGCCACCCAAGACGGATCTAGACGACGTAGAGTCGAATAGGGGTGGAGGTGGATATGCGGAAGGCTACAACTAGAACTATGCTACATCTACTCCTAGGGCAGAAAAAGTAAATAAGGTAATTGGTTCGATTGGAATGTGTTCGGGGGTTCTCAATCGGCTGTACCCCTTTATATTTATAGGGGAGGAGTGTCGGCGTTTCGAGACCGGGGGGTCCCTAAGCCGACGAGTGAGTGTGCCGCGTGCCCCAGCCCAGATGGGTCGAGCGCGTGGGCGAGCGCGAAGGGGGGAAGCGAGGTGGCCGGAGACGGGCGTGAGAGAGGTGGAAATCCCACGGCCTTCGTGTTTGTCCCGCGCCCAGGTCAGGTGCGCTTGCAGTAGGGGGTTACAAGCGTCCACGTGGGTGAGAGAAGCGAGCGGCCCCAAGAGAGCGCCTGCCCCGTCCTCGTCCCCGCGCGGCCAACCTTTTCTAAGAAGGCCCTGGTCCTTCCTTTTATAGGCGTAAGGAGAGGATCCAGGTGTACAATGGGGGTGTAGCAGAGTGCTACGTGTCTAGCGGGGGAGAGCTAGCGCCCTAAGTACATGCCAATGTGGCAGCCGGAGAGATCTTGGCACCCAGCTGGTGTGGTGTCGTGGCTGTTGGAGGAGCAACGGAGCCTGGCGGAGGGACAGCTGTCGGAGCGGTTGGGTCCTTGCTGACGTCCCCCTGCTTCCGTAAGGGAGCTGAGAGCCGCCGTCGTCACGGGGCTAGCGGGGCGCCATCATTGCCTATCTGGCGGAGCTAGCCAGATGGGACACCGGTCTTGTTCCCTGCGGCCCGAGTCGGCTCGGGGTAGGGTGATGATGGCGCTTCCTGTTGACGTGGCGGGCCTGTGCCCTAGGTCGGGCGACGTGGAGGCTCCTCCGAAGCCGAGGTCGAGTCTGTCTTTCATGGCCGAGGCCGAGCCCGAGCTCCTGGGTCGGGCGAGGCGGAGGTCGTTCGGCAGAGGCCAGGGCGGAGTCCGACCCCTGGGGTCGGGCGAAGCGGAGGTCGTCGTCTTCTGGGGCCTAGCCCGAGTCCGAGCCCTGGGTCGGGCGGAGCGGAGTTCGCCGTCTTCTGGGGCCTTAGCCTGAGTCCGAGCCCTGGGTCGGGCGGAGCGGAGTTCGCCGTCTTCCGGGGCCTAGCCTGAGTCCGAGCCCTGGGTCGGGCGGAGCGGAGTTCACCGTCTTCCGGGGCCTTAGCCCGAGTCCGAGCCCTGGGTCGGGCGGAGCGGAGTTCGCCGTCTTCCGGGGCCTTAGCCCGAGTCCGAGCCCTGGGTCGGGCGGAGCGGAGTTCGCCGTCTTCCGGGGCCTTAGCCCGAGTCCGAGCCCTGGGTCGGGTGGAGCTTCCTATGGCGCCTTTGGCAAGGCCTGACTGCCTGTCAGTCTCACTCTATCAAGTGGCACTGCAGTCGGAATGGCGCAGGCGGCGCTGTCCTTCTGTCAGACCGGTCAATGGAGCGGCGAAGTGACGACGGTCGCTTCGGCTCTGCCGGGGGCGCGCGTCAGGATAAAGGTGTCAGGCTACCTTTGCGTTAAATGCTCCTGCGACTCGGTCGGTCGGCGCGGCGATTTAGTCAGGGTTGCTTCTTAGCGAAGGCAAGGCCTCGGGCGAGCCGGAGATGTGTCCGCCGTTAAAAGGGGGGCCTCGGGCGAGACGGAAATCCCTCGAGGTCGGCTGCCCTTGCCCGAGGCTAGGCTCGGGCGAGGCGTGATCGAGTCGCTCGTATGGACTGATCCCTGACTTAATCGCACTCATCAGGCCTCTGCAGCTTTATGCTGATGGGGGTTACCAGCTGAGAATTAGGCGTCTTGAGGGTACCCCTAATTATGGTCCCCGACAGTAGCCCCCGAGCCTCGAAGAGAGTGTTAGCACTCGCTTGGAGGCTTTCGTCGCACTTTTTTGCAAGGGGACCAGCCTTTCTCGGTTGCATTTTGTTCCGGTGGGTGCGCGCGAGCGCACCCGCCGGGTGTAGCCCCCGCGGCCTCGGAGGAGTGGTTTCACTCCTTCGAGGTCTTAATGCCTTGCGTAATGCTTCGGCTGGTCTGGTGGTTCCCTCATGCGAACTGGCCGTAGCCCGGGTGCACGGTCGGGGCCCAAGTTCCCGGGCTGGTATGTTGACGCTGTCAACGGTTCGGCCGGAGCCGGGTTTGCGAGAGCAGCCCCCGAGCCTCCGCACAGAGCGAGAGGGTGATCAGGGACAGACTTGGCTTTTTTACATACGCCCCTACGTCGCCTTTCCGCAAGGAGGAGGGGGGAGAGCGCCATGTTACCCTCGATGGGCACCGAACATGGTGTCTCCGGTGAGCTGCAAGCGGGTAATCCGAGTGGACGTCCGTTGTAATACTCAAGTTGTATACCAAGGGTAATAAAGAGAGCTCCTCATTTTGTGTGTTTCATTTGCATCATAAAAAGAGCACCTATGTAATTGAGAGTGACTAAATAAAACAATTATGCTAAAATAAAGAAAAAGTGCATTTGTTGGAGTTTTATGTGTTGTGCATTAAATAAACCATGAGGATAAAAATAATAAGGTATTAATTATTTGAAACTTGATTTAACCTTAAATTTGAAATTAGGGTTTTGAAAATAAGGAAAAGAGAAGAGATAGGAAAATATAAATAAAATGTATAAATAATTATCTTCAGTCTTAGTATTTCTAATGGCAAAAAATAAAGTTTATAAAGAGGATCCACAAAAGTTTGAACTAATTCAAATTTGGTTTGAAAATATAGAAAATAGAAAGAAAAATAAAAAGAAAAAGGAAGAAAAACTTACCTGGGCTCTATACTTGAATTCGGCCCACCCAGGGAAATCCCGCGCTCGGCCCACCGCGCTCTGATCCCGCGCACTCGCGCCGACAACTGGGGCCCGCGGGTCAGCTTCCCTCGCGCGCGCGGCCCGTGCTCTCACCTCCGTGCGCACCCGACAAGCGGGCTCCACTCGTCAGCCTCACTGGCGCCGTGCCTCGCTCTTTCACTGCCACGCGGGACCCGCAGGACAGCATCGTCCTCGTCAACAACCTCCGCTCGGTACGCAGCTCGTGCGGATCCGCTCCGGTTCTCCCCGCGAACTTCGCCGATGACCGAAGACCATCGCGGAGATTAAAACCCCAATCGGCCCGCCTCCTCCTCAATTACTCCGCGTGCACCTCTTTTCCCCTCTCGCCCTGCTAAACCGCTGCCCCGTCGAGAGTTAGTCGTCGCCGTGGGGTGCCCGCCGCCGTGGTTTCGCGATTGCGACGCTGGCACGGTCGGGGTTGTGGTCCTGAGTGCTTCTACGCGACCTCCGGTGTGTTCCCTCGACCTCTGTGGGCGCGATTGAAGCTCTGCGCGCCGGTGATTGCCCGCCGTCGTCCACTCGCCGCCGTGGTGACGAACTGCACCGCGTGCCGTGAGTTTCGTGCCGCACTAGACGGTAATACTTCCCCCCTGCGTCTCGCTTTTCATCTGGCATCGTGTAGAAGGGCATTAATTGGATTTTGGAGTACTGGGAGGCGGGTTTCAGTGTGCTCCGGCGATGGTCCGTCGCATGCCGGGGCGGCGCCGCCGGTCAGCTGTGCGAAGATTTGGGGGGTGCACGTGCGCCGTCGGTTGAGGAATGGATGGTCTCGATTAGAACACGGATACCGGTTCGGCTTGGGTTCATCCACGCCGTCCGCTGAGAATCAAACGGGTGGAAATGAATCTGGAGTAATAAAATCCTACCCGTCGTTTTATATCCAACGGTTCCCTGCGCATACCGTTTCACGTCCGCGCGGATCAAATCCTCACCGTCCGCGTGTGATCGGACGGCCAGTAATCGCCCGTACCCCTTCGCGGGTCGTTTTGCTAAAAGAGCCCTTCGCTTATTAGATAATTAACCCGCCATCCAGAGCATCCTATTCACTGAGTCTGGTTTAAATTACCCGCTAGCCCCTGCAGTTTTTAGTATTTGACGCCCAGTCCAGAAGGTATTAAAAACAGAGAAATTAATATTAAAATTCATTTTTAATACAAAAACAATTCTAGAAATTTGTATAATTCATAGAAAATGCATTTTAACTCCAAATTGAGTCATTCCAATTTCTAAAATTTTGTAATATTATTCTCTACCATTTAGTATCACTGTTTTGACATGAACTCTGTTAGAAAATTTATTTAACATTTAATCCTATTTTAATCACATTAAAACTTAGGAAATTCATAACTTGAAAACTATAACTCCAAATTTAGTGATTCCAGTTCCTATGGTTTCATTTTAATGTGTAGATTTTTACTGTATATTTCATTCATCTGTTTGGTGTGATGTTGATTTTGGCTATACTATGTATGTATTGTGTTGATGCGAGTAGACGAGCAAGCTACTGTGGAAACTGAGGTTCAGCAAGTAGAGATAGCTGAGCAGGAGCTCATTACAGGCAAGTTGTGCCCTTGATCACTTACTTTTCCCAGCCATGTTCTTATTAATTTTAATGATCTGCATAGGTTAATTTTGATGGGAGCCTTTATGTTACCCCAGTTTTGATTACCTCTATACCTTGTTCACCCCTGGCATATTTTTGGGTAGTACCTGCTATTGCTTTATGAGGATTGGGTATGGAGATTCATTATTCATGATTATTCTGTTATTATATTGTTTTATTACTGCTCATGTTAAGATCATTAAATTAATGGGAACATGGAGCGACCACCCGGGAAAACAGTGCTACCACAAGGGTAGTATGGGATGCCCTTGGCTGATTAATTAGGAAAGCTAGTGGAAGACTACCTTACCCGAAAGGGGCAAGGGCAGTAGGGGAGAGGTCAGTGCGGGGAGGTCCCTAGTTGATTTTGCTGCGATGGCTATCAGCTAGGAACCCTTTACTGGATCTTCCCATAAACTGTAGCGGGTTTTCGGAAGCTAGTGGAACTTTGTAAAGGCCTCGTAGTGGATCCCTAGCCATTCACCTCGGTAGTGTCTAAGGGCCTTGCAAACCCAGGCGACATGGGATACACGACTTGTGGGTAAAGATGCGCAACCTCTGCAGAGTGTAAAACTAGTATACTAGCCGTGCTCACGGTCAAGAGCGGCTCGGACCCTCACATGATTAACTATGGAACTTAAATTTAATTTGACATTTGCATCGCATTTGGGATTATTTTATTATTACTGTTCTTTATTATTATTAAGGTTTGGTATTTACTTACACTTAGTAATTGCTAATAAAATTTTGACCAACTTATAAAAGCAATGCTCAGCCTTAGCCTTTATTTCATTGATCAGCCTTACACTTCATGAACTCCCACCTTTGGTGAGTTCATGCCACATTATTCCCCACGACTTGTTGAGCTATGATCGTATGTGAGCTCACCCTTGCTGTCTCACACCCCCCCCACAGGAGAAGAACAGGTTGTTGAAGAGGAGCTGCCTAACACCGAGGAGTTCGATCTGATCTAGGTGGCGTTTCTCAGTCGACATTGGCGCCATCGATCCTTAGTTCGTTTTACATTTATCTTTATTTTGTAATAAGACTTCCGCTATGTAATAAATACTCTGATGTTTTATGACATTTATCTCTATACACTCTGTTATTGTATATGTTGTCTTCTTGGCGCATGTATGAGATGCACCCGGCTTTGTCTTTAAAACCGGGTGTTACAGAAGTGGTATCAGAGGAAATGTTGACTGTAGGACGAGACCTAGATAGACTGGACAGACCCTCACCTACTTATCTCATTCTGATTCATTCTACACTCACCTTACTCTGATTCTTTCTACACTTATCTTGATCCTGTCTCACCTTCTACTGTTCTACTCTGATCATTCTTACCTTTTCTACTCTGAGACAAGATGGATTTCAAACCTTGGAATCCCTACCCCTATGACATTTTTAAGAGATAGGAAGCCTAAGACAAAATTAAAACTATTTTCTCTATTAAAAATGTTGGTTGATTGTGCTGATGCTAAATGTCTGATTTGCTTCTTTGATTGATTGAAATAGTATAGATGGACATCTTAGCATGTACCACTATAAGGTGTTGTATTAGCTTTAGTAGGTGACAAACTAATCTGCTTAGCTAATAAATCCCCCAAAGTAACCTGATTTGTAAATACCTGCCTTGTCTATTATCTTCTTACCATATGTATCTAACTCAGATGGTCAATACCAGGCGGGGTGGTGGAATTGACTTGCCTCCTAACCAACACACTCGAAGACAACCTCAGCCACAGCCTGCAGGGATGAATCCTCCTAATCCTCCACCAGGCGGTGTTGACCCACTGGTTGCTGCTCAGATGGCGGTCATGCAGCAGATGGCAGATACTATGGCGGATATGCGTGCTCAGATGCAGCAAGAACGCCAGGAGATGCGTCAAGAAAGAGAGAATATACGCCAGGAGCTGCGCCAGGAGAGAGATGAGATACGCCAAGAAAGGAGGGCGCAACAACAGCTTCAACAACAGCAGCAACAAGTGCCACCACCACCACCACCACCAGTTCCCCCTCGTGATAAGCACCGGGAGTTTATGAGTCACAAGCCACCGACCTTCGCCAGCTCGCCGGATCCACTTGATGCAGACGATTGGTTGAAGTCAATTGAGAAGATGCTGAATATTGCACAATGCACTGATCGGGAGAAGGTCTTATATGCTTCTGGACGTCTGACTGGTCCTGCTGCTGACTGGTGGGATTCCTATACTGCTGCCCATGATGCTGCGGATACTATTACCTGGGCAGAGTTCAGTACGCAATTCAGGAACTATCATATTCCAGCTGGTATGATAAAGATTAAGAAGAAGGAATTTCTGTCGTTGAAGCAAGGGAGTATGTCAGTCAGCGAGTACCGCGACAAGTTTATTCAGCTATCCAGATATGCCCCTGAAGAAGTTGCTGAAGATGAGAGGAAGCAGGAGCATTTCATTGAAGGACTTAATGGACCCTTGCAGTATGCTCTGGTGGCACACACGTTTCCATCATTTCAGAGGCTGCTTGATAAGGCACTGGCTATTGAACACAAGCGTGTTCAACTGGGAGATTTGAAGAGAAAGGCCATATCTCAAGGACAAGGAAGCAGCAGTGTTCGTCCTCGATACAGTTCACCACAGAGTACACCGCCTCGACCAGGAGGACCGCGCCCAGTTCAGCAATCACCATTGAGGACACCTACTCGACAGGCTACACCTACTGGCACCCCGACGAAGTTTGCAGGACAGAGTCCGGGCACCCAATGTTTCAAGTGTGGGAAGATTGGTCATTATGCAAATGTCTGCCCACAGAGGATTGCCACTGCTCCAACTCAGAACAAGCAACAGACCCCTGGCAAGGGATATTCTATAGCCAGGGTGAATCAAGTCAGTGTTGATGATACTCCGGATGGAGGGGACCTCGTAATTGGTATGTTTTATGTTAATGCAATTCCTGCAACAATATTATTTGATTCTGGTGCTACACATTCATTCATGTCTGCTAGATATGCCAACACAAATGAAATACCACTGCTAAATATGAGAAAACCCCTGATAGTAATTACACCTAAAGGGCCTGTTGAGGCGAATCAAATGACACGTAGATTGACATTAACCATTATGGGTAGAGAATTTGGAGCTACTGCTATAATATTGGAGTCAAGCAGTATAGATTTGATACTTGGTATGTCATGGCTAAGAAAGGCAAAGGCCGTTATAGCATGTGGTAGAGGTACCATAGAACTTACTACTACTAAAGGAGAAAGGTTTCAAGTTAACATTGCAGTAACCTCCTCGTCCATGCGTGCAATGTTCTTTATGCCTGAGGAGTTTGTTGGTGACAACATCCGGGTGGTTAGAGATTTTCCGGATGTCTTTCCAGAGGAGTTACCAGGGATGCCACCTGATAGAGAAGTTGAGTTTGTTATTGATCTCTTGCCTGGAACCGCCCCTATTTCTAAACGGCCATATAGAATGTCCGTAGAGGAGTTGAAGGAACTGAAGAAGCAGTTAACGGAGTTACAAGAGGCTGGTTACATTCGTCCAAGTTCCTCGCCTTGGGGAGCACCGGTGTTATTTGTGCAGAAGAAGGATGGATCGCAACGGATGTGTGTGGATTATAGATCTCTTAATGACGTTACGGTGAAGAACAAGTATCCGTTGCCCCGTATTGAGGATTTATTTGATCAGATGCGAGGTGCAAGAGTATTTTCGAAAATTGACCTCCGATCCGGTTACCATCAGATGAAGATTAGACCATCGGACATTCCCAAGACGGCTTTCTCAACCCGATATGGATTATATGAGTTTACTGTTATGTCGTTTGGATTGACCAATGCACCAGCATATTTCATGAATTTGATGAACAAGGTGTTTATGGAGTATTTGGACAGGTTCGTCGTGGTGTTCATCGACGATATTCTTATCTATTCTAAGAATGAGAGTGACCATGAAGAACATCTAAGGTTGGTGCTACAGAAGTTACGAGATAATGAGCTCTACGCTAAGTTTAGCAAGTGTGAGTTTTGGATTGACAAGGTGCCATTCCTTGGTCATATCATTTCCAATGGAGGAATAGCAGTGGATCCTGCTAAAGTTAAGGAGATAATGGAGTGGAGAGTGCCCACTACAGTTACGGAGATTCGGAGTTTCTTGGGACTCGCAGGATATTATCGGAGATTTATTGAAGGATTTTCTAAGATTGCCAAGCCTATGACATCGCTTTTGGAGAAAGGAAAAGAATTTAAGTGGGATGAGAAATGCCAAGAAAGCTTTGATCAATTGAAGGAGAGATTGATGTCACCTCCGGTATTGATTATGCCAGATCTGCAGAAGGGATTTGATATTTACTGTGATGCATGTGGCCAAGGACTTGGATGTGTGCTTATGCAAGATGGACATGTGATTGCCTATGCATCTCGTCAGTTGAGGAAACATGAATTGAACTACCCCACTCATGATTTGGAATTGGCTGCCGTTGTGCATGCACTTAAGATTTGGAGACACTACATTATGGGAACTAAGTGCCAAGTATATACGGATCATAAGAGTTTGAAGTATATATTCACTCAGAAGGATCTCAACCTCAGACAGCGCCGTTGGTTGGAGCTCATTAAGGATTATGACTTGGAGATTCACTATCACCCAGGCAAGGCGAATTTGGTTGCAGATGCCTTGAGTCGGAAGGAGCATGTTCACTCCGCTTTTGTGGTTCAGCTACCTGATGAATTAGCAAAGGATTTTGAGAGACTCAACCTGGGAATTGTTACACATACGGAAGGAATCACTATTGAATTGGAACCTACCTTGGAGCAAGAAATTCGTAAAGGACAGGTTGGCGATGCTAAAATCCAGGAGATCAAGGATCTTATTACTGAAGGAAGGGGCCCGGAGTTCACGGAGGATGAGCAAGGCACGATATGGTTCAAGAACCGGATCTGTGTTCCCGATATTGATAGTCTTCGGGAAACCATATTGAAGGAAGCACATGATTCAGTTTATTCTATCCACCCTGGGAGCACTAAGATGTATCAAGATTTGAAGCAAAAGTATTGGTGGTATGGATTGAAGAGAGATGTGGCTGCACATGTGGCTATGTGCGATGTATGCCAAAGAGTTAAAGCTGAACACCAGAGACCAGCCGGACTATTGCATCCACTGAAGATACCTGAGTGGAAATGGGAGGAGATTGGCATGGACTTCATTGTTGGATTACCCCGCACGTCTGCTGGATATGATTCTATATGGGTGATTGTGGACAGGCTAACTAAAGTAGCCCACTTTATTCCAGTGAAGACCACTTATTCAGGAGCTAAGTTGGCAGAGTTGTACATGGCACGGATTGTATGCCTGCATGGTGTGCCAAAGAAGATTGTGTCAGATCGAGGATCACAGTTTACCTCTCGATATTGGAAGCAGTTGCACGAGTCATTGGATACGAGATTGAATTTTAGTTCGGCTTACCATCCCCAGACTGATGGGCAAACTGAGAGGACTAACCAAGTGCTTGAAGATATGTTAAGAGCTTGTGCTCTTAAGCATGGTGGAAGTTGGGATAAGAGTCTACCGTATGCGGAGTTCTCATATAATAATAGCTATCAGGCCAGCTTGAAGATGTCACCGTTTGAGGCTTTGTATGGCAGAAAGTGCAGGACTCCCTTGTATTGGAATCAAACTGGTGAAAGGCAGTTGTTTGGGCCTGAGATTATACAAGAAGCAGAGGAACAAGTCCAACAGATCAGGGAGAATTTGAGAACTGCACAGTCCAGGCAGAAAAGTTATGCTGATACCCGGAGAAGACTACTTGAGTTTAAGGAGGGTGATTATGTCTATTTGAAGGTGTCACCACTCCGGGGCATGAGAAGGTTCAAAGTCAAAGGAAAGTTGTCCCCTCGCTTTATTGGACCCTTTTTAATCTTAAAGCGAGTGGGAGAGGTTGCATATCAATTGGAGTTACCGGATTATCTCGCGGATGTTCATGATGTATTCCATGTATCTCAGCTAAAGAAATGCCTCAGGGTACCTGAAGAACAGTTACCAATGGAAGACCTTAGTGTTCAAGAGGACTTGACTTATGCTGAGTACCCCATCAAGATTTTGGATACTTTGACGCGAGTTACGAGGAATAAGGTTATAAAGATGTGTAAAGTTCAATGGAGCCACCATGGTGAAGATGAAGCAACTTGGGAAAGAGAAGAAGAGCTTCGTATAGATTTTCCCCACCTTTTCCCTAGATCTTCTTAAATCTCGAGGACGAGATTATTTTTAAGGGGGGTAGGATTTGTAATACTCAAGTTGTATACCAAGGGTAATAAAGAGAGCTCCTCATTTTGTGTGTTTCATTTGCATCATAAAAAGAGCACCTATGTAATTGAGAGTGACTAAATAAAACAATTATGCTAAAATAAAGAAAAAGTGCATTTGTTGGAGTTTTATGTGTTGTGCATTAAATAAACCATGAGGATAAAAATAATAAGGTATTAATTATTTGAAACTTGATTTAACCTTAAATTTGAAATTAGGGTTTTGAAAATAAGGAAAAGAGAAGAGATAGGAAAATATAAATAAAATGTATAAATAATTATCTTCAGTCTTAGTATTTCTAATGGCAAAAAATAAAGTTTATAAAGAGGATCCACAAAAGTTTGAACTAATTCAAATTTGGTTTGAAAATATAGAAAATAGAAAGAAAAATAAAAAGAAAAAGGAAGAAAAACTTACCTGGGCTCTATACTTGAATTCGGCCCACCCAGGGAAATCCCGCGCTCGGCCCACCGCGCTCTGATCCCGCGCACTCGCGCCGACAACTGGGGCCCGCGGGTCAGCTTCCCTCGCGCGCGCGGCCCGTGCTCTCACCTCCGTGCGCACCCGACAAGCGGGCTCCACTCGTCAGCCTCACTGGCGCCGTGCCTCGCTCTTTCACTGCCACGCGGGACCCGCAGGACAGCATCGTCCTCGTCAACAACCTCCGCTCGGTACGCAGCTCGTGCGGATCCGCTCCGGTTCTCCCCGCGAACTTCGCCGATGACCGAAGACCATCGCGGAGATTAAAACCCCAATCGGCCCGCCTCCTCCTCAATTACTCCGCGTGCACCTCTTTTCCCCTCTCGCCCTGCTAAACCGCTGCCCCGTCGAGAGTTAGTCGTCGCCGTGGGGTGCCCGCCGCCGTGGTTTCGCGATTGCGACGCTGGCACGGTCGGGGTTGTGGTCCTGAGTGCTTCTACGCGACCTCCGGTGTGTTCCCTCGACCTCTGTGGGCGCGATTGAAGCTCTGCGCGCCGGTGATTGCCCGCCGTCGTCCACTCGCCGCCGTGGTGACGAACTGCACCGCGTGCCGTGAGTTTCGTGCCGCACTAGACGGTAATACTTCCCCCCTGCGTCTCGCTTTTCATCTGGCATCGTGTAGAAGGGCATTAATTGGATTTTGGAGTACTGGGAGGCGGGTTTCAGTGTGCTCCGGCGATGGTCCGTCGCATGCCGGGGCGGCGCCGCCGGTCAGCTGTGCGAAGATTTGGGGGGTGCACGTGCGCCGTCGGTTGAGGAATGGATGGTCTCGATTAGAACACGGATACCGGTTCGGCTTGGGTTCATCCACGCCGTCCGCTGAGAATCAAACGGGTGGAAATGAATCTGGAGTAATAAAATCCTACCCGTCGTTTTATATCCAACGGTTCCCTGCGCATACCGTTTCACGTCCGCGCGGATCAAATCCTCACCGTCCGCGTGTGATCGGACGGCCAGTAATCGCCCGTACCCCTTCGCGGGTCGTTTTGCTAAAAGAGCCCTTCGCTTATTAGATAATTAACCCGCCATCCAGAGCATCCTATTCACTGAGTCTGGTTTAAATTACCCGCTAGCCCCTGCAGTTTTTAGTATTTGACGCCCAGTCCAGAAGGTATTAAAAACAGAGAAATTAATATTAAAATTCATTTTTAATACAAAAACAATTCTAGAAATTTGTATAATTCATAGAAAATGCATTTTAACTCCAAATTGAGTCATTCCAATTTCTAAAATTTTGTAATATTATTCTCTACCATTTAGTATCACTGTTTTGACATGAACTCTGTTAGAAAATTTATTTAACATTTAATCCTATTTTAATCACATTAAAACTTAGGAAATTCATAACTTGAAAACTATAACTCCAAATTTAGTGATTCCAGTTCCTATGGTTTCATTTTAATGTGTAGATTTTTACTGTATATTTCATTCATCTGTTTGGTGTGATGTTGATTTTGGCTATACTATGTATGTATTGTGTTGATGCGAGTAGACGAGCAAGCTACTGTGGAAACTGAGGTTCAGCAAGTAGAGATAGCTGAGCAGGAGCTCATTACAGGCAAGTTGTGCCCTTGATCACTTACTTTTCCCAGCCATGTTCTTATTAATTTTAATGATCTGCATAGGTTAATTTTGATGGGAGCCTTTATGTTACCCCAGTTTTGATTACCTCTATACCTTGTTCACCCCTGGCATATTTTTGGGTAGTACCTGCTATTGCTTTATGAGGATTGGGTATGGAGATTCATTATTCATGATTATTCTGTTATTATATTGTTTTATTACTGCTCATGTTAAGATCATTAAATTAATGGGAACATGGAGCGACCACCCGGGAAAACAGTGCTACCACAAGGGTAGTATGGGATGCCCTTGGCTGATTAATTAGGAAAGCTAGTGGAAGACTACCTTACCCGAAAGGGGCAAGGGCAGTAGGGGAGAGGTCAGTGCGGGGAGGTCCCTAGTTGATTTTGCTGCGATGGCTATCAGCTAGGAACCCTTTACTGGATCTTCCCATAAACTGTAGCGGGTTTTCGGAAGCTAGTGGAACTTTGTAAAGGCCTCGTAGTGGATCCCTAGCCATTCACCTCGGTAGTGTCTAAGGGCCTTGCAAACCCAGGCGACATGGGATACACGACTTGTGGGTAAAGATGCGCAACCTCTGCAGAGTGTAAAACTAGTATACTAGCCGTGCTCACGGTCAAGAGCGGCTCGGACCCTCACATGATTAACTATGGAACTTAAATTTAATTTGACATTTGCATCGCATTTGGGATTATTTTATTATTACTGTTCTTTATTATTATTAAGGTTTGGTATTTACTTACACTTAGTAATTGCTAATAAAATTTTGACCAACTTATAAAAGCAATGCTCAGCCTTAGCCTTTATTTCATTGATCAGCCTTACACTTCATGAACTCCCACCTTTGGTGAGTTCATGCCACATTATTCCCCACGACTTGTTGAGCTATGATCGTATGTGAGCTCACCCTTGCTGTCTCACACCCCCCCACAGGAGAAGAACAGGTTGTTGAAGAGGAGCTGCCTAACACCGAGGAGTTCGATCTGATCTAGGTGGCGTTTCTCAGTCGACATTGGCGCCATCGATCCTTAGTTCGTTTTACATTTATCTTTATTTTGTAATAAGACTTCCGCTATGTAATAAATACTCTGATGTTTTATGACATTTATCTCTATACACTCTGTTATTGTATATGTTGTCTTCTTGGCGCATGTATGAGATGCACCCGGCTTTGTCTTTAAAACCGGGTGTTACATCCGTGCCCCGTTCGTTGGGGGTCGGCTAGGGGCCCAGAGGCACGCCCAAAAGTACCTGCGGGTGATCTGCCGGACCCGGTCCCCTGGCAACGGGGTCCGAGGGCTCGATGCCTCCCTCCGATGGGATTCCGTTACAAGATCGCTCCCGCTGGTCTCGGAAATGTCCTAGGGTACCTCGGGAGCGCAGCCCGAGCCTTGGTTATGTATCGAACGTACCCCTGGTCATCCCTCGCTCGGCGTCTGAGGCGACTGTGAACCCTTCGGGGGCCAGCCTTCGAACCCCTGATCAGTAATGGGCGCGGAGCCCGAGTAGCCTGAGGCGGCCGTGGAACCCTTCGGGGGGCGGCCTTCGAACCTCTGACCAGTAGTGGGTGTAGGGCCCACTCGATCTGAGGCGGCTGTTGAACCCTTCGGGGGGCCAGCCTTCGAACCCCTGATCAGTAAGGAGGCTCGGAGCCTGGTTCCTTCACGGGGAAGGACCCCTTTCGGGGTATCCCCCTTTCCCGGTCCCTGTCCCAAGAGATAGAGAAAGAGGAAAAAAGGAAAAAGGATACGAAACCGAACGACGCGGCGTACCTTTTTTGGCGCGGTTGTTTCGGCGAAGGCGAAGCGTCGCCTGCTGCTCCTGCTAGAAGCGCCGCCTGTCCAGCCGCGGAGTTAATAGGACGGGGCGAGTAGTTGGCAGGGCGGCCGTTGCGCGTGCGCGAGCCGTTCGAGGAACGGATCACGGGCGCGCCGTCTTCACGCCGTGAGAGGGGGTTCTCTCGCTGCCTCCAGATGGGACGTGAGCTTGGCTGACGACGTGACCGCTGCTCCCGCGCGCCTGCCACCATCATTACTGCCGGCCCACTTTTGACCGCGTTGACCGCCGCGTCAGGCTGGCGCTGCTGGGTCGCGCGCTGGGTCGCCTCGAGTCGCGGTATTGGTTCCACAATCGAGGAGGCGCGGGTGGTGGCGCAAGTGGCGGTGCAGTTGCTTGCATGCAGCATCCGGCGCGCCGGTCGCGCGACGCGTGGGCCTGGGCCTCCATGCTGGTGTGTCGGGAGTCGGAGAAGCGCGTCAACTTGGCGCGGTTGCATGCCGCCTGCATGGCTGCCCGCCCCTTTCGCCCGTTGGTCTAGGCAGAAGTGGAGGGTCACTTGTAACCGCTGGGCGGTTGCGTGCACCACGCGCGGCGGTTTGGCTTCTTCTGCTCGGAGCCGGTCTGCATGACATGCGGGACCCAGCCCCCGCGCTGCAGGGGAGGGCTTTGGAGCGTGTTGGAGAAGACTCAGCCCGTGACGGTTGGGGGTGCAAGCAGGGAGAGTCGCCTTTAAAAGGAGGGCGACCCCTTTCGTAAGGCGACCATGTCTTCTTGCTCCCTTATGCACCGCATCTTTCCACCTTCCAAGCCCCCGGATGGGGGAAACCGCCGTCTTTTCGCCTCATCGTTGGAGGAACGCAACTCCGTGGGAGTTGGTACCTTTCAGCCATCGTTCGGCTTCAAGGATTTTCATCACACAGCCCGGTTGCTCCCCTCCACTGGTGGTCACCCAAGACGGCGACCTCTAGCTCCCGGATGGGGAGAGGCAAACCGGGCTGTGATCCCGGTCCCGCCCTCAGTGTTGAGGGTGTTCGTCATCCTCGCTGGGGCGGGGAGCGAAACGAGCCGGGGCTCCACCTCCTACGCGGGTCGGCGGACCACCTCTTCTTCCAGCTTCTGGTGGTGGCAATCGCCCTTTAGCCCTACGGCGGAGACGTCCTCCAGCCATGCCGGGGAAGGCGAACTGTTGCTGCCCAGCTAGGATGCAACATTCCGTCCTCTTCCTCGCATTCGCGGCGAGGACGGCTGCGAGGATCTGCCGGGATGCTTGGAGGCGACCCGTGTTTTGCTGGTGATTCGCCCAGAGCTTGTCGCTCCACGGGCTTCCCCGACGTGGAGGTTGTCCATACCCGTGGAGACGGAACCGGAGTTCCGTTTGTGACGGCACTTCGAATGCCGGTGTTTTTTGTTCGTTTCGGCTTTCGGGGCCTGAACATGTATGTAATTACGGCACGAAGCCGTGTTCTTTCCTCATTTTTGAGCACTAAGACTCGTCTGCTGATTATCTGAATCGCTTCACCAAGCATGAGTCGCCCCGTGTCAAGGTGACGAGTGAGGTATCCGTATCCCGGAGGCGTAGGAGTCCCTCGGCTCGGTCGGCCTTGCTGTCCGAGGCTCCTCTAGCTTAGTTAAAGAGACCCCTCGGCCGCTCTTCGACGAGCCGAGGCCAGGGGTAGCGATATCAGCATGAGCAGAGGCGGAGTTGGCTCGAAAATGAAACCTGGTTGGCCGGAGCCTAGCCGGGTTGTCCGTTGGCAGGATCGACGTCGGAGTTGATCAGCCGAGGCTTCAGGTCGGGCTGGCGCCCTTGGAAGATGGTTGGCCGAGGCCCCAGGGGTAACCGGCCGAGCCGCCTGCTCGGGCCGGATTCCCGGAGAAGTCCCTGGCAGCGATTGCCCGGGCATGGTGATGACGTCGTCCTTCGGAGCGAAGACCCTCGGACCGCGTCGCCGTCCGAGGCTAGGTCGGGCCTCGCCGAAGGTGCCGTCGATGCCGAGGGTGTTGTTGCCCCCTTCCAGCGTCAAGACCCGAGCCTGCAGGATCAGATTGTCTTGTAGCGTGTGCCTTGTGCGGCCGTCGAGGCCAGAACACACACCCTCGCTGCGTTGTAAAGCTGCGTCTCTTTTCCTCTTGTTTCGAGTATCTGGACTTTTTGTCGGTAACAGGGATGTTTGTGCGAGCGAGAGTTGCTTCTCGCGGAAGGTGATGAGTGAGGTATCCGTATCCCGGAGGCGTGGGAGTCCCTCGGCTCGGTCGGCCTTGCCGCTTACGCGTACTTTCACCCGTCCATGAGGCCCTGTCACCTACTCGGTCGAGAAGGCTCGAAGGATCGCTTCGGCAGAAGGGCTTCCGAACGTAAAGACTTGTTCGATCCGTGGAGCCACTTTATCCGAACGCGAGTTACTTATCGCAGAAGGTGATGAGTGAGGTATCCGTATCCCGGAGGCGTAGGAGTCCCTTGGCTCGGTCAGCCTTGGCTGCTTACGTGTACTCCATCGTTTCCAGGACCCACTTTTCGAAGTAGTCAAAAAGCACGAAAGATATTCTGGTAAAAGAGATTTTTTTTCGAGGAAAATTTTGACGCAGAGGGGGTTTCCCCCTTTTAGCCCCCGAGGGAGGGTCGGGCTTTGCCGAGGCGAGGCCGACCCTTCCTTGTTGACTAAACTTTGCGTGGGTGCGAGGTATATGAACAACTTGGAAACATCTTAAGGGTAGAAGCGACGTAGCTGTTGGATGTTCCAAGCGTTGCCGTAGACCTCGCCTTGACTGTTGGCCAGCTTGTACGTTCCGGGCTTGAGAACTTTGGCGATGACGAACGGCCCCTCCTAGGGGGGCGTGAGCTTGTGCCTCCCTCGGGCGTCTTGCCGCAGCCGAAGCACCAGGTCGCCCACCTGGAGGTCTCGGGGTCGGACCCCTCGGGCGTGGTAGCGTCGCAGGGACTGCTGATACCGCGCCGAGTGTAGTAAGGCCCTGTCCCGAGCCTCTTCCAGCTGGTCCAGCGAGTCTTCTCGGCTAGCTTGGTTGCTTTGATCGTCGTAGGCCCTCGTCCTCGGGGAGCCGTATTCCAGGTCAGTGGGCAAGACGGCCTCGGCCCCGTAGACCAGGAAGAACGGCGTGAAACCCGTGGCTCGGCTCGGCGTTGTCCTCAGGCTCCAGACCACCGAGGGGAGTTCCTTCATCCATCGCTTGCCGAACTTGTTGAGGTCGTTGTAAATCCGAGGCTTGAGCCCTTGTAGAATCATGCCGTTGGCACGCTCTACTTGCCCATTCGACATGGGATGAGCTACGGCAGCCCAGTCCACCCGGATGTGGTGATCCTCGCAAAAATCCAAGAATTTTCTGCCGGTGAACTGGGTGCCGTTGTCGGTGATGATGGAGTTTGGGACCCCGAAGCGATGGATGATGTTGGTGAAGAACGCCACCGCCTGCTCGGACGTGATGCTGTTCAGGGGTCGGACCTCGATCCACTTGGAGAATTTGTCGACGGCGACCAGCAGGTGCGTGTAGCCCCCGGGCGCCTTCTATAGAGGGCCGACGAGGTCCAGACCCCACACAGCGAAGGGCCAGGTGATGGGTATCGTCTGCAGAGCCTGAGCGGGCAGGTGGGTCTGCTTCGCATAGAATTGACACCCTTCGCAGGTGCGGACAATTCTAGTGGCGTCAGCCACCGCCGTCGGCCAGTAGAAGCCTTGCCGGAAAGCATTCCCGACGAGGGCTCGGGGCGCTGCATGATGGCCGCAAGCCCCCGAGTGTATCTCTTGCAGGAGTTCCTGACCTTCGGCGATGGAGATGCATCGCTGGAGGATGCCCGAGGGGCTGCGGTGGTAGAGCTCCTTCTCATCGCCCAGCAAGACGAACAACTTGGCGCGTCGCGCTACCCGCCGAGCCTCGGCTTGGTCGAGGGGTAGCTCTCCTTGGCGGAGATATTGCAAGTACGGGGTCTGCCAATCTCGATCAGGCGTGACCCCACTCCGCTCCTCCTCGATGCGCAGCGCCTCGTCCTCGGGGGCCGAGGGTACCTCGGGCTGAACCGAGGACGCCTCGGGCTGGGCCGAGGGTACCTCGGACTCGGGCGTGTCGTTGATCTTGACAGAGGGTTGGTGCAGATCCCGGGAGAAGACGTCCGAGGGAACCGTCGTTCGCCCCGAGGCTATTTTTGCCGGCTCGTCCGCAGTCTCGTTGTAGCGCCGGGCGATGTGGTTAAGCTCGAGCCCGTAGAACTTGTCTTCCAGGCGCCGAACCTCATCGCAGTAGGCCTCCATCTTTGGGTCGCGGCAGTGGGAGTTCTTCATGACTTGGTCGATGACGAGCTGCGAGTCGCCGCGAGCGTCGAGGCGTCGGACCCCTAGCTCGATGGCGATTCGCAATCCGTTGATCAGAGCTTCGTACTCAGCCACATTGTTGGACGCCGGGAAATGGAGGCGCAGCACGTAGCGTAGGTGTTTCCCGAGGGGCGAGATGAAGAGCAGGCCCGCGACGGCTCCCGTCTTCATCAGCGACCCGTCGAAAAACATGGTCCAGAGCTCCGGTTGGATCGGAGCCATCGGTAGCTGGGTGTCGACCCATTTGGCTACGAAGTCCGCCAATACCTGGGACTTGATGGCCTTCCGAGGGGCGAACGAGATTGTCTCACCCATGATTTCCACCGCCCACTTTGCGATCCTGCCCGAGGCCTCTCGGCACTAGATGATCTCCCCCAGGGGGAAGGATGACACCACAGTTACCTGATGAGACTCGAAGTAATGTCGCAACTTTCGCCTCGTCAGGATCACTGCATACAGTAGCTTCTGAACTTGTGGGTAGCGAATCTTGGTTACAGACAACACCTCGCTGACTAAGTAAACTGGCCTCTGAACGGGCAATGCATGCCCCTCTTCTTGCCTTTCGACCATAATCGCGGCGCTAACCACCTGAGTGGTCGCGGCGACGTAGACCAAGAGGGCTTCTCCATCAGCTGGGGGTACCAAGATAGGCGCCTTGGTGAGGAGCGCCTTCAGGTTCCCGAGAGCTTCCTCAGCCTCAGGGGTCCAAGTGAAGCACTCGGCCTTCCTCAAGAGGCGGTACAGAGGCAGGCCTCTTTCGCCGAGGCGTGAGATGAAACGGCTCAGGGCCATGAGACATCCCATGACCCTCTGTACACCTTTTAAGTCCTTGATGGGCCCCATGCTGGTGATGGCTGTGATCTTCTCCGGGTTGGCTTCGATGCCCCGCTCGGAAACGATGAACCCCAGGAGCATGCCTCGGGGCACCCCGAAGACACACTTCTCGGGATTGAGCTTGACGTCCTTTGCCTTGAGACACCGGAATGTCACTTCAAGGTCGGAGAGGAGGTCAGAGGCCTTCCTTGTCTTGACTACGATGTCATCGACGTAGGCCTCGACCGTACGACCTATGTGTTCGCCGAACACATGGTCCATGCACCGCTGGTACGTCGCACCCGCGTTCCTCAAACCGAACGGCATGGTGACATAGCAGTACATGCCGAAGGGCGTGATGAAAGAAGTCGCGAGCTGGTCGGACTCTTTCATCTTGATTTGATGATACCCTGAGTAGGCATCGAGGAAAGACAGGGTTTCGCACCCAGCAGTGGAATCCACGATTTGATCGATGCGAGGTAGAGGGTAGGGAACCTTCGGACATGCTTTGTTGAGACCAGTGTAGTCTACACACATCCGCCATTTCCCCCCTTTCTTTCTCACAAGCACAGGGTTGGCAAGCCATTCGGGATGGAATACCTCTTTGATGAACCCTGCTGCCATTAGCTTGTGGATCTCCTCGCCTATCACTCTGCGCTTCTCCTCGTCGAATCAGCGTAGAGGCTGCCTGACCGGTCGGGCTCCGGCCCGAATATCCAGCGAGTGCTCGGCGACATCCCTCGGTATGCCGGGCATATCCGAGGGACTCCACGCAAAGACGTCAGCGTTTGCGCGGAGAAAGTCGACGAGCACTGCTTCCTATTTGGGGTCGAGCCCGGAACCGATCCGGATCTGCTTGGAGGTGTCGCCACTGGGGTCGAGAGGGACGGCCTTAACCGTCTCCGCTGGCTCGAAGTTGCCGGCGAGTCGCTTCACGTCTGGCACCTCTCTGGAGAGGTTCTCCAGGTCGGCGATGAGGGCCTCGGACTCGGCGAGGGCCTCGGCATACTCCACGCACTCCACGTCGCATTCGAACGCGTGTTTGTACGTGGGGCCGACGGTGATGACCCCGTTGGGGCCCGGCATCTTGAGCTTCAGGTAGGTGTAGTTGGGGACGGCCATGAACTTCGCATAGCATGGCCTCCCCAATACCGCGTGGTAGGTTCCTCGGAACCCGACCACCTCGAACGTCAAAATCTCCCTTCGGAAGTTGGAGGGCGTTCCGAAGCAGACAGGAAGGTCGAGCCGTCCGAGGGGCTGGACGCGCTTCCCAGGAATGATCCCGTGGAAGGGCGCAGCGCCTGCTCGGACGGAGGACAGATCGACGCGTAGGAGCCTGAGGGTCTCGGCGTAGATGATGTTAAGGCAGCTGCCCCCATCCATCAGGACCTTGGTGAGCCTGACGTCGCCGATGATGGGGTCGACGACGAGCGGGTATTTCCCCGGGCTCGGCACGTGGCCGGGGTGGTCAGCTTGGTCGAAGGTGATGGGCTTGTCGGACCAGTCTAGGTAGACTGGCGCCGCCACCTTCACCGAGCAGACCTCCCGACGCTCTCGCTTGCGATGCCGAGCCGAGGCATTCGCCGCATGCCCTCCGTAGATCATGAAGCAGTCGCGGACCTCGGGGAACTCTCCTGCTTGGTGATCGTCCTTTTTGTCGTCGTCATGGGCCCTGCCACCCTCTGCGGGTGGCCCGGCCTTGTGGAAGTGGCGCCGAAGCATGACGCACTCCTCGAGGGTGTGCTTGACGGGCCCCTGATGGTAGGGGCACGGCTCCTTGAGCATCTTGTCGAAGAGGTTAGCACCTCCGGGGGCTTCCGAGGGTTCTTGTACTCGGCGGCGGCGACAAGGTCCGCATCGGCGGTGTCGCGTTTCGCTTGCGACTTCTTCTTGCCTTTCTTCTTGGCGCCGCGCGGAGTAGACGCCTCGGGAGCCTCTTCCGACGGGCGGCCCTGGGTCTGCTTGTCCTTTCGGAAGATGGCCTCGACCGCCTCCTGGCCAGAGGCGAACTTGGTGGCGATGTCCATCAGCTCGCTCGCCCTGGTGGGGGTCTTGCGACCCAACTTGCTCACCAGGTCGCGGCAGGTGGTGCCGGCAAGGAACGCGCCGATGACATCTGAGTCGGTGATGTTGGGCAGCTCGGTGCGCTGCTTCGAGAATCGCCGGATGTAGTCCCGAAGAGACTCTCCCGGCTGTTGCCGGCAGCTTCGGAGGTCCCAGGAATTCCCGGGGCGCACGTACGTGCCCTGGAAATTGCCGGCGAAGGCTTGGACCAAATCATCCCAGTTGGAGATCTGCCCCGGAGGCAGGTGCTCCAACCAGGCGCGAGTAGTGTCGGAGAGGAACAGGGGGAGGTTGCGGATGATGAGGTTGTCGTCGTCCGTTCCACCCAGTTGGCAGGCCAGGCGGTAGTCTGCGAGCCACAATTCCGGCCTCGTTTCCCCCGAGTACTTTGTGATAGTAGTCGGGGGTCGGAACCGGGCCGGAAACGACGCCCGCCGGACGGCCCGGCTGAAGGCCTGCGGACCGGGTGGTTCGGGCGAGGGACTCCGATCCTCCCCGCTGTCGTAGCGTCCCCCACGCTTGGGGTGGTAGCCTCGGCGCACCCTTTCGTCGAGGTGGGCCCGACGGTCGCGACGATGGTGCTCGTTGCCGAGGTGGCCCGGGGCCGCAGGCGCGGTGTTGCGCGTGCGCCCGGTGTAGACCGAGGCTTCCCGCATGAATCGGAAAGTCGCGGCATGAGGTTCCGAGGGGTACCCCTGCCTTCGGGAGGCAGAGCTCTCGGCCCGCCGGGCCGCAGCACCTTCCAGGAGATTCTTGAGCTCTCACTGGATTCGCCGACCCTCGGTGGTTGATGGTTCTGGCATCGCGCGGAGGAGCATCGCTGCGGCTGCCAGGTTCTGACCGACCCCGCTGGATGCAGGTGGCGGCCTGTCCCTGACATCGTTGGCGACGCGGTGCTGGAAACCCTAGGGCAGGTGACGTATTTCTCCGGCCGGGGGTTGGCCCGCCCATACCTGCCCGACGTCCCGGCGGATCGACTCGAGTGCTCCTGCTCCCTCGTCGAGCCTGGCCTGCGCCCCGCGGACTTGCTCGAGCTGTGGGTCGTGACCCCCCGCCGGAACGGGGACCACAGCTAGCTCCCGCGGGATGTCGGCGCGAGGCACCGGCCTAGGGAGATCACCGTCCTCCGGCATGCCGAGATGGTTGCCTTCGGAGGGATCCCCTAGCTCGACATGGAAACATTCGCGGCTTGGGCCGTAGTCCTTGTCGTCGAGGCTGCGACTGCCGTCGGAACAGTCGGAGAGGCAATAGTCACATGCGGTCATAAAGTCCCACATGGCACTGGGGTTGCCAAATCCAGAGAAATCCCAACAGACGCTGGGATCGTCATCTTCCTCGGACCCAGAGGGCCCGTAGGTCGAGACGTCCGTCAATCGGTCCCAAGGCGACCGCATACGAAACCCCAGAGGGGTTGCACTCGCCTCAACGTGAGCGCCCGCCAAAGCGAGGTCGCTAGGCGGGTTGAGGCCGAGTCGAAATGACGTAGGATGGGAATCAGTCGGTACCTTTTGGTCGACGAGGAGCGACATAGTCACGTCGGGGACTGATTGCGCCGTCGTCTTGGGTACGAGGGCGACGTCCTGCAGGCCCTCCGCGAGCGTGCTGGCGTCGTCCACTTGCTCGAGATTGGCGTGTCGCGGGGGGACGGCGCTCGCCTTCATCTCAAACGTGAGGTCGACGCCCGACGCGCCCTCCGTTGGGGCGCTAGGGACGTCGATTCGCTCGACAGTCGATGGAGCGCGGCCTCCCGCTCGGCCTTGGTTGCCCCTCCTCCTCCTCCGATGGCGGGGGAGAGGACGGGGCGAGCTCGAATGTTGTTCTTCCACCACGCGGGGAAGACGTAGTCGATTCCGCCGCCGGCGGGCGGGCTGTCGGCCGCCATTGTCGTCGTCGCGCGGCGGTGGAAGGAGTATCATGTCGTAGCTGCCGTCGAGAGACATGAACTCGAGACTCCCGAAACGGAGCACCGTCCCGGGTTGGAGAGGTCGTTGGAGACTGCCCATCTGGAGCTTGACGGGAAACTGCTCGTCAACACGCAGCGTGCCCCTACCTGGCGCGCCAACTGTCGGCGTTTCGAGACCGGGGGGTCCCTAAGCCGACGAGTGAGTGTGCCGCGTGCCCCAGCCCAGATGGGTCGAGCGCGTGGGCGAGCGCGAAGGGGGGAAGCGAGGTGGCTGGAGACGGGTGTGAGAGAGGTGGAAATCCCGCGGCCTTTGTGTTCGTCCCGCGCCCAGGTCGGGTGCGCTTGCAGTAGGGGGTTACAAGCGTCCACGCGGGTGAGGGAAGCGAGCAGCCCCAAGAGAGCGCCTGCCCCGTCCTCGTTCCCGCGCGGCCAACCTTTTCTAAGAAGGCCCTGGTCCTTCCTTTTATAGGCGTAAGGAGAGGATCCAGGTGTACAATGGGGGTGTAGCAGAGTGCTACGTGTCTAGCGGGGGAGAGCTAGCGCCCTAAGTACATGCCAATGTGGCAGCCGGAGAGATCTTGGCACCCAGCTGGTGTGGTGTCGTGGCTGTTGGAGGAGCAACGGAGCCTGGCGGAGGGACAGCTGTCGGAGCGGTTGGGTCCTTGCTGACGTCCCCCTGCTTTCGTAAGGGAGCTGAGAGCCACCGTCGTCACAGGGCTAGCGGGGCGCCATCATTGCCTATCTGGCGGAGCTAGCCAGATGGGACACCGGTCTTGTTCCCTGCGGCCCGAGTCGGCTCGGGGTAGGGTGATGATGGCGCTTCCTGTTGACGTGGCGGGCCTGTGCCCTAGGTCGGGCGACGTGGAGGCTCCTCCGAAGCCGAGGTCGAGTCTGTCTTTCATGGCCGAGGCCGAGCCCGAGCTCCTGGGTCGGGCGAGGCGGAGGTCGTTCGGCAGAGGCCAGGGCGGAGTCCGACCCCTGGGGTCGGGCGAAGCGGAGGTTGTCGTCTTCTGGGGCCTAGCCCGAGTCCGAGCCCTAGGTCGGGCGGAGCGGAGTTCGCCGTCTTCTGGGGCCTTAGCCCGAGTCCGAGCCCTGGGTCGGGCGGAGCGGAGTTCGCCGTCTTCCGGGGCCTAGCCTGAGTCTGAGCCCTGGGTCGGGCAGAGCGGAGTTCGCCATCTTCTGGGGCCTTAGCCCGAGTCCGAGCCCTGGGTCGGGCGGAGCGGAGTTCGCCGTCTTCCGGGGCCTTAGCCCGAGTCCGAGCCCTGGGTCGGGCGGAGCTTCCTATGGCGCCTTTGGCAAGGCCTGACTGCCTGTCAGTCTCACTCTGTCAAGTGGCACTGCAGTCGGAATGGCGCAGGCGGCGCTGTCCTTCTGTCAGACCGGTCAGTGGAGCGGCGAAGTGACGGCGGTCGCTTCGGCTCTGCCGGGGGCGCGCGTCAGGATAAAGGTGTCAGGCTACCTTTGCGTTAAATGCTCCTGCGACTCGGTCGGTCGGCGCGGCGATTTAGTCAGGGTTGCTTCTTAGCGAAGGCAAGGCCTCGGGCGAGCCGGAGATGTGTCCGTCGTTAAAAGGGGGGCCTCGGGCGAGACGGAAATCCCTCGAGGTCGGCTGCCCTTGCCCGAGGCTAGGCTCGGGCGAGGCGTGATCGAGTCGCTCGTATGGACTGATCCCTGACTTAATCACACCCATCAGGCCTCTGCAGCTTTATGCTGATGGGGGTTACCAGCTGAGAATTAGGCGTCTTGAGGGTACCCCTAATTATGGTCCCCGACAAGGAGGTCTGGACCTTTTCCTAAGAGATAGCAACAAACTCCCACGTGATTAGATGGATAACCACGCACGAGATAAGGATAAATATCCGAGTTAATCTTATCTCGGGACACGCGGACCGTCCGGGCCTAAGGGCCGGACCGTCCGCTCATTTTGGTGTCCAACATATGCCCCCTGCCTTTTGGTGGAGCTTGGCGAACCAAAAGCATCAGTGAAAACTTCGGAAACAATTGACCTCATGAGCTTTTGTTCCCGAAGTAAGGACTCAGCTCGATGCAAGTCATCGGCTCTTGCGATCAGATAATATAAATATTTGATGGAACTTTAATGCACAGAGGCCGTTTCGGATCGCATCCTCTTCGGCCATGTCTACCTGATCAACCTGTCAATAGGTAAAAACTTGTGGTGCCCCCCAGCCCAAATAAACAAACGGATTGGACCAGTAATATGAATTCATCGCCGTACCACCCCACACATGAGCAAGACAACACATCGGCGATGGATAGAACGGGACGCACCATGCTATCCCCGAAGGAGGATGACAAGGCGATCTTGGTTGTGCTACCTTTTGGGTCCGTTTAGTCGGCTTTTGCTTTCGCACAGATCGCCCTTTTGACTTCGTCTACTTTATTGGCCGGTTGTGTGGAACGACCTTCTTCGTATATTTGGCAAGCAACTGACCAAAAGTAGGGCCGACTCTACTGAGTCGTCTAGACGTCTTAGTATTTTTTTGTTTCCTAACACTTGTTTTGGAACCTTGTGGTCCGGTGGTCTGAGGTTGCTGCTTCTGACTGTCCGTGGACCGTCCGACCATTATAGCCGGACCGTCTGCTCCTGTCTCGGACTGTTCAACCTTAGTACCCAGATCGTCCGGCGTACGCAGGACAGGTGACCGTGATCGGGTGTCCGATCGTGCTTGCCCCCCGGTGCCTCCGGTCTTTCTTTTGTCCGGAGTCTTCCGAGTAACCATTCTGTGTGACATATTTGGTGTGCGGGGATCACCAATGACGATATTTTTATCTTTGCTTTTATCGGTCGCACAGGGCCGAACTATGACTTTTTTGCTTGTCGGCTCTAATGTGGTGGCAGGGACAGGTGGCCTGTCAATCCTCACCTCCTTTTGAAACCTCAACCGGCCTTCGTTTATAGCCGATTGTATTTGCCGACGAAAGACAGCACAATCATTGGTGTTATGAAGAAAGGAGCCATGCCATTTACAATATATACGCCCTTTTAATTCTTCCACCGGAGGAATTATATGTGATAATTTAATATTACCATGTTTAAGCAACTCATCAAATATTTTATCACACTTAGTAATATTAAATGTAAACTTAACCTTTTCCTTCTATGTCGAGTGCGGGTGAAAGCGAACAGAAGGTTTGGCCTTAGTGGGCCAAACAAGCTCAGGGACATGTGACCTTTTTGGTTCTTGGGGCTTGGGTGGTCGGTTATATTTATGTCGGCCTTCCGCACTAGGCGGATCACAAGTGACTTCTGGTGCTCCGGATGGTCCGACCTGCACAGTCGGACGGTCTGCGGGTGGATCCGACGGTCCGGTAATATCCTCGGACTGTCCGGTCACGCTAGGCAACACCTGTGACCCTTGTGGTGGGCTCTGTGTAACTTCGGACTGTCCGGCGTAGGGTACCGGACGGTCTGACGGAGGGCCGGATGGTCCGCGATTGTGTGCGGACGGTCTGGCCGTGCTTAGAGTTGACTCACCATTTAGCGAAGATGGTGGTGACAGTCGTCCTGGATATGAGTCCATCGGCATACCAGAATATGGTTGGGACTGAGAAGCCTCATTTGTCGCCGATGTTTTTGACGCAGTTATTTTAGTGCACAATTTATGTGACAAAAAATCAGGTGTATGAGTATTTTCTAATGCATGCGTCATATTCTCTATATCCTCTATTATAATTTTAATCTGATTATCAAAAGAAATTTTAACAGATTGAATATCGGCTAATGGCGTGGTGTTACTTACAATGGGGAGCTGATGAAGCAAGGCTGAGAGCGAATCGTACTTTACTTCCCTCTTCTTGACGACCTTCTGGTGGTGATCTACCTTGAAGTGCGAGAGGTACCACTTTTTCGCCACCTTGCTTATCTGAGCCTGTTGTCGTTGGAATTCCTCGTCCAGCCTTTTCATGTGGTCTTCTAATTTCTCATCCTCATTGGCCGGCGAGTTAGTCAGCCTTGTGTTAATGTCTAGGACGACATTGTTGTGATCTTTGGGATTGGTCATTGCAACCGATCTGATAGATCTAATTTAATAGATCTGATCTAATGGATCGGATTTGATAGATCCGATTCTTCGTCCCAAGCGGAGTCGCCAAAAAGTATGTTGACGCCTTTTTGGAGGCGCCAATCACTTCAAAAGAACCAGCGGCGGTGCTCTCTGGTCAGGGGCGGACGGTCCGCGGCCTGGCGCGAGGCGGCGGTGCTCTCTGGTCAGGCGCGGACGGTCCGCGGCACAGGGCTGGACGGTCCGCAACCTGGTGCAGGAGCTTGGGTTCCCTGCCTGACGGCCGGACGGTCCGCGCCCTAGGGCCGGACGGTCCGCGCGTGCGCAGGGGTGGCGGAAGATCGCCGGCGGCGCCTGGATCTCGCTCCCGGGAGGGACCCCGTCGGGGAGGAGAGATCCTAGGAGTTGTCTAGGCTCGGGTAGACCGACCTAGACTCCTCTAATCGACGTAGAGTCGAAGAGAAGCGGAAGATTTGGGGATTGGAAGACTAAACCTAAACTAGACTAGAACTACTCATAGGATAAAATGCGAAATAGAAGTTGTATTGATTCGATTGTTGATTACAAATCGGCCGTATACCTCTCTATTTATAGAGAAGGGGGGCTGGACCCTTTACAAACTAATTTCCGAGCTTATCCCACGATTTTAGCTAACAACTGTAGCACAAAACTCGGAACCCTAATCTGTTCTGCGCACGCGCGGACCGTCCGGCCCACAGGCGCGGACCATCCGGACCGCGGACCGTCCGGCCTCAGGCCGGACCGTCCGCGCGCTCAAATTGGTGTTCAACAAACTCTAAATTTAAATTACCCGAATTAGTGAATCCGAACGCCCCCGACCGTGGATCTGCATGATTGCCCATTGTTGATACGTCTTCAATGCTTGTCCCTGCCTGCCTGCCCGCCCTCCGGCGTGTGCGTGCTCTGTTCCCGCCGCTGCCGCCATCATCTCTGGACGCCCACTCGCCGCTGCCTAGCGCTGGACCTACGTTTTCTCCCTTCTTCTCACTCATTCCCTGCCTCCATGGGGTCCAGGTACATCTCCCTTCTATTTTGACACCGCGTGAAGCCCAGTGAGGCACTGATGACCACTGAGTAACCAGTTGTGTAGTAGACTGACTCTATAGTATAAGACAGATTTTGAGTACTGCTACATCAAGTGTTTCCGTGGAAGGTTAGTGACTAAAGCAGCTTGTTCTGAACGCGTAGGAAACTGGGAAGAGAAGTGCTTCTCACTTTCCGGGATCCGGAAGGAAACCGTAAGCTCAATTGAAATCATGTTCAGACGTCAGTTTTTTTTCGGCGTGCATCGGCTTCGGCTCTTACGTCGAAGAACTTCGTGTTGGCATACCCACAGCGGATGTGCGTGAGCCCTGAACGTTGTCCCATCCTTGATATTTCGATGATTTGGTTCCTGCGCCAATTCCAGTTGAATTTGTGATATACATTCTTTATACGGAGGTCGTGTTGATACTGAAACCTCTTTGCTTGTATATAGTCCACAGAGGCAAAATATATTGCAGCTTGTGATGCTAATAAAAAGGCTGTTTAGTCGAAAGGTTTATATGCTGAGTTTTATGGAGATACATTTCTCTACTATATTTAAAGCACCAGTTTCAATGGTCGTCCTGCGTCATATTTTTACAAATAACCTCTTACATCTATCTCAAATTAACCCACTACATTCCTCACCTTCACGTCCGGCCCGTTAGCCAGCCGGGTGGTTAATCTCTACTATACTTATAAAGCACAAGTTTCAACAGTCGTCCTACGTCATATTTTTACAAATAACTCCTTACATCTATCTCAAATTAACCCACTACATCCCTCACCTCCACATCCGGCCCGTTAGCCAGTCGAGTGGTTAATCTCTACTATACTTATAAAGCACCAGTTTCAACAGTCGTCCTACGTCATATTTTTACAAATAACCCCTTACATCTATCTCAAATTAACCCACTACATCCCTCACCTCTACGTCCGGCCCGTTAGCCAGTCGAGTGGTTAAATTAACGTAAAATATTAAAAACTAAAGTGGTACAAGAGATGGGGTTTGAACCCAAGCCCTGATGGAAGAAGGGTTGAAGGCACTAAGTGAAGCCATCTAACCAGTAGAACATTATGCTTAATTAATTTTAATATTGAATAATTGAATATAAATTATATATATATATAGGTATATACGAGTTTTGTAAAATTAAAAAAAATAACCGTGTCGGTCCGGATCAGCACTATTGGCTGAGGCTATGGCCCAACCACGACACGATCGTGTCGGGCTGGCCCAGACACTATTAAATGGACCGTGCCCCCGGACCAGCCCGTCAAACACGGCCCATTTGACCATCTATACCTCCACACGATAATGAATGGTCCTCGCCTCAGTTGTCGCCACCTCGTTCGTCATCATGCTTTTTTCTCTCTCCCCTCATGCCTCGGCCTCCACACCACCCATTCTCGGCAGAGTGCATGGGAGCAGACGCCTCTTCCCCGTATTCGTCCGAAAACAGCCCTGACACCGACCCGCGCAATGGCTATTGCACGTCCACGAGGGTGTTTCACAGCATGCACGCACCATAATTTTCGCAGTCGTCAGACGTCCCATTCATCTTCTCGGCCTTTGCCATGTTCTTCCTCTCCAACCTGCTACCCATGGTCACAGCCGCGAGCCGACCGACGCTCGTCGACGCGGGTACGGGCGAGTCGGTGTTGCTCCTGGCTTTTCTTCGTATGTGCCACCGAGGAGGACACGATGACGCTTGCCACGCTTAGGTTATCTTGGCGATGACGAGTCCATATCTGAGATATTGGACAACCAAGACCAGTAGCGCGACAGCAGTCGGCATATGCTATGGAGTTGGTGGTGGTGTTGTGTCACCTCTCGGTTTGGAGCTGCTCTGGCTAGGCTTCTTTCTCCGCTTGCATGCTCTCCCTATATGTATCTAGCGGTATACTACCTATGTCGCCTCCAGATGTCCATGTCTTCGTCGTGTCCCTCTCCGGCAACAAATAGGTATGACTACCTCTTCCCTTCCCTTCCTGCTCTACGAAACCTTGGAAGTGGGGAGACGAGGGATGGGGTACCTGATTTGCTACCTATGGTACCCATTCGATAGCTCGGCATCACCTCCTTTCCTTTACCATGATGTCGACTCTGTTAGTCAAATCAAAAAAAATATTATGCGGAGAGCAGAATTAATCAATAAAAAATCTTGAGATCTTTTTGGTGGATAATTTATGTGTGTGTTGTTGTGAGCCGTCGCAACGCATGGGCAACCGACTAGTTGTATTATATTGTTCTGTGACAGTCAGAGTGTTATTTGTCTTACAAAGAATCAGATGCTTCGTGAGAGGACAAAGCACATTGATATTAAGTAGCATTATATCCGAGAAATAGTTGCAGAAGATAAATTGAGGACATGCAAAATCAGTACTCATTTCAATCCAGCTGACATGATGACTAAACCTATTCTTTGAGCTAAGTTTGAGCTTTGCTACAACTTAGTTGGTATAATTGCTTAGGCCTAGGGACTTCGTTGGCACTAGCAGTTTATTCCTTTTATTATTCAGAAAATTACTTACAAGTTATTGTCTAGAAGATGAAATTTGTCTCAAGGTGAATATTGTTGATTTTATGATCTAAAATCTGCTTATGGAGGTCGTGTTGGCGAGTGGAATGGAGGCCCGTTGCCGAGAAGCTTGGGCCGGAGCGTGGTGGTGAGTGCCTTCTTGCCCGCTGCTATCACATGTCACTCGGCAATGTTGGCATGCATGATATTTGCAGGGATATATCCTTTTCCTGCTTCCAAATGTATATGTTACATCCCTCAGCACGAGACCAGTGCAGCTGAAATAAGAACCCGTCCTTTTATTTGATCCGAATCCAATGTATGCAGTCCTCATGGCACATAGCAGCTCAAAGTCTGATCCTCACATCTGTTGGCCACCCTCAAAAGTAACTACCAAAAGAATAAGACATCACTGTATGCCAAGTAATGTGTCGTAGATTCGACCATATAGAACCTTACCTTCCGTTCCGTCAAACAACCATAGAATTCAGAGGGTCTTCCTAACTTGCGCAAATAGGCAGTTTCATCAGCAGAGTATAATCCATATCTACTAGAGTGTCATTTGGTTCACAAAATGTAACATAAATAGCCGTAATAATTTCTGGCCGTAATAAGTTTGAATAGGACGATATCAGTTTTTAGCGTGATATCTGATTACGGTTGAACTTACATAAATATAGTTTGATATTATTGGTTACCGTTCACGTACAAATATGTGAACCAACAGCACTCAATGTATTCCCATATACCTACCAAGTTGCATGCAGGGCACGGGGACACCAGAAACGGAGTACTGCACATTGTACATGCCTATATATTTATTACGAATAAATACGTTTAACCAATATACAAGACACCGGGAACCCATGCGATGAATGCTCTTGTTCTCCTAACAGGACAACTTTAGTTCAGCTGTAACCAACATGCCTCCTCTCGCTCGCCAGAAACCTCGTCCGAACAAGGACAGCTTTAGTTTCAGCTGTCACAGCACGCCATCACCTTGCGAGAAACCTCGTCCGAACGAAGACAGGAAGCGTATGGTAGGTGGTAGCCTCCTTTTACTCCTGTTGGCTGACAGCTAACAGCAGCTACCTTATCGCCTGAAAAAGGGCAGAAGCGTATGAGCACGACAGTCGACAACTGAAAGACTTCGCAAAGCTTTAAGGAACAAAATAGACAGTAACAGCGAACACATAAGAATTGGGTCTTAGGATCGGAAAGCCAAAAAAAAAAAGCTGTTGGGCGGCGATTTAAGAACCAATCGCCAGTAGCTTTATTCTCTTAAAATATCACTTCAGTTCCACATCAAAGGATCTATTCACTGCACAAGTTGTAGGATGCCACAGCAGGACAAACCCTGCTTTATCGCCCAGTTAGTTTGCCACCACAACATGCCTCTCATAGTCTCATCCACCAAAATAGAAATTAAGATAGACATTAATTTGTGTCGACTAATTCTTCTGCGGTGTAAAGGTACTTTCTGTGACATGTAAAGTGAGGTGGTGCTAGCACACTCAAATCACTCGTAAAGCGATGTTCTTCAGCTTTCTTGATAGCAAACTTGCATGAGCAACCCAGGCCAAGAAGTCCACCGTTAGGTCTGGTTTGGTGGACAGAGAAATGGAGGGTATTCATGGGAGGGATCCCCTTGAGAGGGATTCCCTTATTATTCAAAAATTGAATAGCAAGGAGATTTTGAATAGCAAGGGATCTCTTCTCATCCTCCATTTCCCTGTCCACGAAACCAGCCCTTACTTCGAGTGTCTGTTGAAGGGTAACTTGTTCTCGAGGGTGATGTTGATGTAAGAATAGAAGCTTGAAATAAAAATCAACCACAAAGTGGATAGGCATGTATGGTGTCCAAGGCCAGTGCGTGTGGATCCTACTTTATGTCTTTGCTGTCGAATGCACAGGATTTCTATTGACTTGGTAAATCTCTAAGATTGTGCATGTGATGCTTAGTTTTCATAGATGAATAGGACAATTAGTTGTTATAGAATTTTGCCACAATAGAGCAAGATGATGCACTCATACAAGGAAATGAGAAAAAAAATGTTATAGTTAGAGAGACGTGATTTTGGAGTAGATGTATTCATGCGGTACCATAAGTCTAAAACAAAAGCACCGAATTACAGGAAGCATAACAAAGAAATAATGGAGGTGTCAAGAAACTAACTAGCAAATGACCAATAAAGAGATAAGATATTTATTAGAGCTAAAAGCAAAAGGGATCCAAGATTGTAAAACTGTCAACATACAGTAGCATGAACGAGTTTCACTCTTTTGAAGGATAAAGGTAGATCTGCAAATTCTGTATCTACCACCTTGAGAATAAAAACATGCTAATCCAGATAATCAATACTAGAAGATACTAGAGAAAAGTCGATTAAAAAAGTAGAATTGATCGTAAACAACACAAAAAACGAACAGGTGCATCCCATCGACTAAACAATGTGACAAACAACCCAAACCCACATCAACATTGTTAGCTTTGCTCCGCCTTCTCTTTTCTTCGATCCAAATTCAGCAGGGAAAAAACATTAGTTTTCTATATTTTTCTGCACAGACACATCAGGCAAATTAAAGGTTGAGCACAAAAGGTATCTTCTAGTCTTATACGAATAAGACAGGATAATGATACTTAAACCTCCAAATAGATAGCATGTTTAGTATTGACGTATTGTACAGTAATTACTAAGTGGGTGTTTGAATGCGGGCTAATAGTTTAGTTAGCTAAAAAATTGGTAGTGAGATTAGCTAGCTAACAATAGCTAGTTAAATATTAGCTAATTTGCTAAAAGTAGCTAATAGTTGAACTATTAGCTAGACTGTTTGGATGTCTCCGGCTAATTTTAGCAGCTAACAATTAGCTCTAATATATTCAAACACACCGTAATCACTATCAGCTTAGCTATGGCTCACATTAGCACTAAGGTAACAGGCTAACAGCAACATGCTCATGCACATTTAAAATGACTAGGATGCTTTAATCAAGTTATAATTCATAAGTGCAAATTCTTAAATTCATTTGAAAACATGGAGCCAAACTAACATAAAACAACATCAATTTTGTAGGAATGCTTATAGCTGCGCATAGTCTTTGATGACACATAGAAAAAGGCGACGACTAATACACAAGCAAGTACTAAATGCAAGCGTGCAAGTAGACATTTTACTCCGTTAGATCTAGATCCAATGGTATGTCACATTTAGCACTTAAATCCTTCCACCACTGTTTATTGTAGCTTTATAAAAAAATCCCCTAACAAACCACAATTGTATCTACCGTTAGATTTAAATCTAACGGATAAAAAATTCTACTTACACGCTTCACCTAGTATCTGCTTGCATATTAGTTGTTGTTTATAGAAAAAAGGCTTATGTAATTAACAGCAGCGTAAACATCTTATTGACAAACTTTGATTTTGCAGTGCACGCAGAATTCAGATTTAGACAATTGATTATTCAAATTCTAACATAAGAAAATAAGCAAGTGAAGCATGCATGTCCTGATCAACTAGCAGACAACACACAACCATATAGGGAAAAAATGTAACAGGACCTACAACACATGATGATCACATACACAGAATATCTAATCATTGACTCCACTAAAACGAATTAGTTTACTGAAGCTAAGGAATTCAATTCATGCTCCAAGGATAGAAGACAAATTTAGCGAGTGAAGTTGAGAGATTTGCTGCGATAGGCTTGCCTGATAACTGGAACCTCTGGCTCAATCAAAAAAGCCACCCCCCTCGCGTGCCTCCGACATGACTGTATCCGATTCGGGGTGCGGAGGCCACTCAGATGACACAGTCTCGCCGCTATTGGCAGGTCCACCAGCTCCATCCCCGGTAATAGCCTGTGCGAGCTGCGTGGGCGACGCCGAGATATGAGACGCCAGTGGCGCATCGCTGCCGATGCGGACGCGGCGGCGTGTGGTGGTGCTGAAGCGGATGGTGATCCGCGTGGGCGGCGGGTCCTGCTGCGACGGTGCGGCCTGGTCGGGGTCGTCGGCGGGGGGGATGCGGAAGCGGCAGACGGGGCAGGAGTTGTGCATCCCGAGCCAGGTGACGATGCAGAAGGAGTGGTAGAGGTGGGCGCAGGGGAGCTTCCGCGCCTCGGAGGCGAGGGGCAGGTCGTCCTTGCAGATGGCGCAGACGGCGGTGGGCTCAGCAACCTCGACAGTGGGCAGCGCGGCGATGGAGGCGGCCGTGGCGGGCGGCTCCCCTCCGCCGTGCGGGCCGGGGCCGTGGCCGAGCTGCTGGAGGTGGTGGCGGTGGGCGAAGCGGCTAAGGTAGGCGCGCACCACGTCGGGGTCCATGACAAGGTCGAAGTCGTCGTCGGGGTCGTCCGAGAGCGAGGAGGAGGAGGAGCCGGAGAGGAAAAGCGGTGGGGGCGGCGGCGGCGGAGGTGGTGGTGGAGACGGGGTGCTAGGGTTCTCCTCGACGAAGTCGCTATGGCATAGCGGGCAGAGGAGCCTGGCCGAGGAGGGCGCTGTCGGCTCGGGCAGCGACACCGTGGCCTCGCACTGGTAGCAGTAGAACTCCGGGGGCGGGAGCGGGGGCAGGAGCGGCTCCGGCGGCGCCCCGGCGGGAGGGGAGGGCGCGGGGGAGGACATGGTCGGCACCGACCCCCTCGCCGGGTTCTGGCTTGGGGGGCTCCGCCTCCGGGTCGTCGCCCTCGCGTCCTCGGCTCTTTCCTCTGCTTTGGTTGGGGGACTTGGGGGTTGGGATTTGTTGCGGGAGCACTCCAGTACTCCACTAGTCCGCAGCCGCAGTCCCATCGTCCCTTTCGGCCGGGCGGCGCGGGGCCCCGTGGCCTGTGGCCTGCGGCCTGCGGCCTGCGGGTGTTTCGCAAGGCGCAGGCGCGTCAGCGCGTGAAATTCTGGGCCTGAAAATGCTGGTGGGGTCCGCGCCGGCGTGGTGATGTCCCGCGCTGAAGCGGCGGAGTAGTTCCCTAGCGTCCGCGTTTTTTTTTTCTCTCACTTCTCTCGCTCAGATTGGGATGTGTCTGACGATAATTGGTCTTGGTCGCATCGCTATTTTTTCCATCGTACCACAGCACACACCACAGCTAGCGCGTCACTCAAAATACTACTAGTAACGGATGCGCGCCCGCGCGCAATGAAACCATAGTTATATTCGGAGGAAGATTGATTATAGCATTTAGCTTATGTTTTAGTCGGTCAAAGTCGAATGTGAATCCATATACAATGCAGGCAGACGTTGTATAAAAGAAAAAGTTTAAGCTTATAATGTTGTAAATGTTCAAAGTGAGTGCATACTGTGCTTCCTTTTCCTTCTAGGACCATTGCATTGTTAGAGCACTGTAGCGAATTTGGCCAATGGGTTTTTGTTTGTTGGAGTTGAGGGGTTTAGGGTTTTACTTTTGTTTTCGTTGTCACATGTTTTTGAATTGACGTTCAGTTAGTTGGTAATGTGTAGAAAAACAGAGACAGAGAGGGAGTAGTTTTCTAACTGTTGATTAATTGTTCATAATGTAGAGGAGAGGAAATAAAATATATAGGTAAATATGTGTGTATATGTTTCAGGAGATGTATTTATACACTCTTGTGCGTACATATGTGGTTAATTATGAACATGTATGTGGTATAGCCAAATATGCAAAGAATTATATTGTGGTAAAAAATAATGAGGCAACTCAAGTTAAGCAAGTGCAAGCGCTGTTGTTCTTTGTGCATAGGTGTGGATACGATTATATTTTTGCTTGTTCAGGTAATCAAACAGTATTGTTGGTGGAAAAAAAACATAAAATCAGTACCTTGTTTGGTAGAAGCTTTGAGGTCTTCAAAGAAGTTTGCGATTTTTCCAAGTGTTGAAGTGATTTGCAATATTAAGAACAAATATCTCTGCTGAAGGATATTGGGGAACATAAAAAAAAACTATGTGTATATGTATTGTAATGTAAGATGTTTCCTTTTTAAAAAGGAACAGATAATAAATGTGTTTGTTGGTTTATTAATATGCAAAGTTTCTAAAAAATTATGAGTAATCCCTGGTTTCTATATCCATGTCGGTATTAGTTTTTATGGGTAGGCAACTTAAAAATAATGAGTGAACATAGCTGTTTTCTAGACTATTTGAACAAAAATTCTTCGAAACATCTGAAGATTTTGCCACAACATGTTTTTGTATATTGGCATAAAATAAAGGAACGAACTTGAAAATACCTTTTTGTTGTTGACTTCTCTCTCCATCTCAAATACTCACATCTCCAGTTTCATATAACCATATATCTCGCCGCAAATGCCTGCAGATATTCTAGACCCAGCCTGCGAGGAGCACCGCCGACCACGTTTGATAGGGGAGGTTGGGGATCCTGCCGTCGTGCGGCTCGGATGGAAGAGGTTAGGCTCGAGGGGGAGAGGGAGAGGAAAAGGCAGAGGGATAGTAGCGGTCAGAGCATGCGGAGGAGCGGCAGGAACGGATGGTCGGAGAAGGCCGGGAGCCCGGGAGACGGGATGCACGAAGCAGGGAGAGGACGGGAGACCAGGTGGCGAGCCCCGACACTAGCGTTAGCGGCAGCGTGGGAAACACGGGAGAGGAGAGGAAACACAGCGGACGCTATCGAACACGCGCAGGAGCAGAGCGGACGGAGAGGAGGCCGTCGGCTTCTGTCACCGACGAAGACGACGGCGCGGCTCCTGCCTTCGGCCTTCCCCGTTTGACCAGCCGCCTCTCTCCTTTGACTGGTGCCGCTTGCGACCTGCATTTGCTGACCACACGGCACATGCATCTGGAAGACTCCCGATGCATTTGCTGGAGCACGGTTGGCTCTTGCGTACAAATGATCGTGTGATTCAAATCCAACGGCCGAGGGGATTAACGACGACGTGGACCAGCTGGCTGCAGTATACGGTTATACGGAGGGCGGTTGCAGCTGTCGTTGGTAGCTGATCGGACGGTTGGGAATGTAGATGATGACGTGGCACAGCGTGGTGAGCTCCTTGCTCCCGCGGTTAATATATAGAATTGAATTCTAAAATAAATTGAAGAAAAAAGACAACTGCTCACATCAAACCTAGGATTTAATAGTGATGCCACGGCACACAATCAACATATAATCTCAATATTTCACACGTCCCGACATGGCCTTTGTTAGAGCGAAAAGGCCAAGCAAAGTCTCGGTCAGATTAATTTGGCTACATCAAACATATGTCGGCACAAGTACAAATAGTAAAGACTACTTTAACTCGTAATAGTATCGAGGTCCTCGACCGCGACTTTTAGAGGGGACAAGACGAAGGGCCACGCTGGACAAAGAGGGCTTGTTATAGTTTCACACACGCATCCCGAATGTTTTAACTCTTTCCTCCGACAGCTAAGTCCAAGTCCCGACGAAGTCAAGGTCGTGACTTCACGGAGTCAAAGGTGCAACTCCAAGGTGAAGGCTATGTCAGATTATGGTGGGGACCTAGGCTCTGCCCCGTCGCCATCCGGGCCCATTTGTAAGCCCCTTCAGGGCTTGTTCGTTTAGCCCATTCCCCGAGGGGTCGCGGGCGGTGTTGAGCATAGAAAAGAGCTGTGCGGATGGTCCGGCCCTAAGGCCGGACGGTCCGCGGTAGTAGCGCGGACGGTCCGCGCGTGCGCAGAATCAGTTAGGGTTCCGAGTTTCTTGTGGGATTTGTTAGATAAAACCGCAGATTAGCTCGGGAAATGATTTGTAACGGGTCCAGACCTCCCCTTTATATAGATGAAGGGCTACGACCGATTGAAACCCCCGAACAATCGATCAAATCAAGTCTATTTCTCGTTTCTACCTTATGCATTAGGAGTAGTTCTAGTTTTGCCCTAGTTTAGCCTCTTAATCCCTAAATTCTTCGCTTCTCTTCGGCTCTACGTCGATTAGAGGTGTTTAGATTGGCTTGCCGAGCCTAGACAACACCTAGGATCTCTCCTCCCCGACGGGGTCCCTCTCGGGAGCGAGATCCTAGCGCCGCCGATGATCTTCGCCGACCCTGCGTACGCGCGGACCGTCCGGCCCGTCAGGTAGGAACACTAGCCCCTGTACCAGGTCGCAGACCGTCCAGCCCCTAGCCGTGGACCGTCCGCACCTCTACAGAGGGCACCACCACTAGTTTTCATCACAGTGATTGGCGCCCAAATCGGCGCCAACACACTTTTTGGCGACTCCGCTGGGGACTAGGTGTCTAGATCTGCTAAAAATCGGCTCATAGATGGCCGGTTCTAAGGATCACACCATGATCTCCACCACCAACATCATCAAGCCATTCATGGAGGCACTCCCGGCTGATGACCAAAGACCCTTTAAGGACCTTGTATTACGCGATGAGAAAGAGGTGATGCGGCAATGAAACGAACAACGCGACAAGGAGGAGGCGGAACTGCTGCATAAACTCTCCGAACGGCGCAGAGGCGGTGGAAAAGGTACTTGTCACACTTTCACGGTGGATCACCACCAGAAGATCATCTGTCAACGGGAGATCGATATGGAATCTCTCTGACCTCCACTTCAGGGTCCTACTGTAAGTGCTCCAGATCTATCTCTTACGACTTTCATGGATCAATGAGGAGATCAGTTAAAGTAATATGTAGATGAATCTATTAAAATGCATCTACGTTCAAACGAGAAATCAGCTGCTCCTATCTTTCCATCGCGAGAGTCTAATACAGAGCCACCCGCGCCAAGCACATCGGCTACAAATGGGTCACCCTTGACCTAGCCATCAAGTGTTATACCGGTGCATGCTTTTGTGTCACCATCACAACCGCCGTCACTAGACACGCGACAGGTTCTGGACGCGACTGGACCGTCCGAGCATCATCTCAGACAGTCTGGTTATAGCGTGGACCGTCCGGCGTATTTCTCCGTACCGTCCGACCTGACGCAAGCCCGCACAAAGAACGCTCAGGTCGCACCGTACATGGCCGGATCATCCGGGTACAACTCCGGACAATTCGGCCCTATCACGAACCGTTTGGTACATTATGTCGGACCGTCTGGATATGTTGTGGACCGTCCGGTACCTTATGTCGGGCAGTCCGGATATGTCGCGAACCGTTCGATATCTTAAGCCGGACCGTCCGGATATGGCTTGAACCGGCCCGCGTATTACGCCGGACCGTCCGACTCTACACGAGTCCACGCGCAGATCGTCCAAGTCGCGCCATATATGACCGAACCGTTCGGGTACAGCCTTGGACCATTCGGCCCGATCGCGGATCGTCCAGCCCTTTACGACGGACGGTCCAGGTACGAGACTACCCAGGCAGCACCATATACGGTTGGACAGTCTGGATATACCTTAGGACCGTTTGACCCAGTCGCGGACCATCCGACCCCTTACGCTGGACCGTCCGGGCATGCGTACGCAGACACGAGAGCTGCACAATACACACAATTCCCGCACTCATCGCATCAACATTATGGTGCCCCACCAGAAACACATTATAACCATACCATACCAACTCATGGACACAGGGTTGAATATTGTTCGGCCACTAGAGAGCTTGAGAGGTATAGGGTAGGAGCTGATGACATTAATAGGACACCTAACACACACCTCAGACATCCCTGGAAGGAAAGCCGACAGAGTGATGTCAGGCAACCTGAGATTTCCACCCACAAGCTTAATGGATGGTCGCCAGACATGGCGGAGAGGATCAAAGATGAGGTAGCCGGGATGTTCAGGGACAAACTCGGTGTTAGTGTGTCAGCTACAGGGTAATCGTATCAGAAGCCTTATAGCCACCGATTCGACACCGTGCCGTATCCACATGGAACTAGGATACCAGACTTCTCTAAATTTTCTGGTGAAGGTGGGAAAAGCACGCACAAACATATAAGCCAATTCATAGCACACTTGGGAGAATTGGCTGATGGGGAAGCCTACCGCGTTCGTTTATTCTTGTTGTCCCTTACCGATACTGCATTCGCGTGGTACACAGCTTTGCCACCGAACTCTATTAACTCTTGGGAAGAATTAGAGCAAAAATTTCATGAACACTTATTCTCAGGAGAACATGAGTTAGAATTGGCTGACTTAGCTTCAGTCCGACAGGGGCCTAAAGAATCGGTTAATGACTATATCCGGAGGTTCCAGGACACTAGAAACCGATGCTTTCAGATCCATGTCACGGAAAAACAACTAATAGGGCTAGCTTTCAATGGGTTGCGACCTTACTTAAAAGAGAAATTAGATGGCACCCAATTCTTTTCGCTAGTGCACTTGCACCAGCGGGCTATGACCTCTGAAAGCTGAAGTAAGGAAACATCAAAATCGGCTTGCCATAAGATGCATCTAGTGGGATATGATAATTCGGACGATGAATCCACAGATGTATATACCGCCGAACTAGTTTGGCTAGGACAGGCTAAACCTTCAACATGTTTTGCTTTACACTCGATTCGAAAGAATCGACAAGAAGTCAAGTTTACTTTTAATGTTACCAAATGCGATAAAATATTTGACGAGTTACTAAAAATGGCAACATTAAATTAACTCATACTATTCCTCCTCCTGATGAATTAAAGAGACGTGCTTATTGTAAGTGGCATAATTCTTTTTCTCATGCCACCAATGATTGTAACGTTTTTCGTCGACAGATACAATCAGCCATAAATGAGGGACGGTTGGCTTTTCAGGAGATGCAAGTAGACACACAACCATTTCATGTTAATACAATAGAACTCACATGCGAAAAGGTCTTGGTTCGGCCCGAGATGGCTGATAACGGCAAAGGCAAGGGCATCATCATTGGTGATCCTCGCATATCAAATATATCACAAAAGGAGATTGCTCGAAAGGCTCCAGATGAAAAGGCTAAAAAGTCTAGAGGCGCCGGGGGGCAGGCACAATTAAAGAGTCGAGCACGACAGCCTGGCCCGAGCATCACAGACGGTCCGGCACCTACGTGCGAACGGTCCGGTGCTCAGACAGATGGTACAACTAACTCAACCGGACAGTCCGCTTATGGCCGAAGGTGTCAGCCTCCACACAAAGCAAGGAAAGAGGCGCAAGGGCAGAGCACATATGGTCGGCTGATCAAAGCTGACCCTGCTTTTGATCAGTTGCTCTCCAAGAATGCTAGGAAGAAGATCGTTCTGCGTGATCGGTCAATGAAGAAACCTCAATCACCTGCTAAAACGAAATGACCGAACAAAACTGTCACACCCAGTTTTTAGAAGGCAAACCAAATGCGAACCATGTACGTGCCAGGATCAGCAACTCACGTACACAACAGTTACATAACTGGACATCATCACACAGTGCTCAAATAATAACATAAAAGAAGGTATAATAGTCGATTACATCATGATGTCCGAGACATCCACATAGTCTTTAACAATTATCAAAGTGCGGAAAAGAAACGTAGATACACACGGCCTACATAGGCAGCCGACTGGGGGTTTGCCGCTAACCGATGCCTAGAACTCGTCATACTCTTAGAACTCCTGGAAGTCCTCCTCCATGACTTCATCTTCACCTGAGCAGAGGTTGCAACGCGGACAACCTGGGGGGGGTTTGGTGTGTAAAGCAAGGGTGAGTACACATCAACATACTCAGTAATATGTCCCGTTTGGCTGTAGTGGACTAACTTTATGTGGAGTTTAGTCAAGCAGTTGCTTTTAGTTTGTCAGGTTATTATTACTAGTAGAAAGCCATGTTTTAGCATTAACCCAAGTTGTTAACCCAATGTATCCTTTCCAAATGGAAAGAATACCACTTACCGTTACCATAGTCATAACCAAAACCATCATCCTCATCACCATCTGTAAATCATACATCTCTGATCAAGTATCTCTAATCAATGGAGCTCCCTTGGCCGCTCATAACCACGAGCACGGCTGATATATCAGTTTCATAACACTCTGCAGAGGTTGCGCACTTTACCCACAAGCCGTGATTCCCTTTTGCCTCGGGCTGATCAAACCCTTAAACACTACCAAGGTGAACAGGCAGGGTTTCACTACGTAGCCTTTACAAAGATTCCTTGAGGCTGTAGCCGCCCGTTAGGTTTCCTAAATGTACCGCACTCCTCCCCAAGGGGCAAACCATCCTTGGCAGAGCGAGCCGCATACACCGAGCTCCATTGACGGCACGACGGTGAAGCGAACTACACCCCAGTTCCTCTAATTATTCAGCTAAGGGAGTCCCATTCCACCCTCATGGTTGCACTGTTTTCTCGGGCGGTCATCCAACAAACCAGTCCTTACGGAGAGGCACTCAAGAAACAGCTCGAGTCCCCTTAAATGCCACAAGTATATCATCATAATCAAAAGGGAAAACAACGTATCATAGTGTCGGCGTTCCGAGACCGGGGGGTCCCTGAGCCGACGAGTAAATGTCGCCGCGTGCCCCAGCCCAGATGGGTCGAGCGCGAGGGCGAGCGCGAAGGGGGGAGAGCGAGGCGGCCGGAGACCGGCGTGAGAGAGGTGGGAATCCCGTGGCCTTCGTGTTCGTCCTGCGCCCAGGTCGGGTGCGCTTGCAGTAGGGGGCTTACAAGCGTCCACACGGGAGAGGGAGCGAACGGCTCCAAGCGAGCGCGTGTCTCGTCCTCGTCCCCGCGCGGCCAACCTTCTCTAAGAGGGCCCTGGTCCTCCCTTTTATAGGCGCAAGGAGAGGATCCAGGTGTACAATGGGGGGTGTAGCAGAGTGCTACGTGTCTAGCGGAGGAGAGCTAGCGCCCTGAGTACATGCCGTTGTGGCAGCCGGAGAGATTTTGGCACCCAGCTGGTGTGATGTCGTGGCCGTCGGAGGAGCGATGGAGCCTGGCGGAGGGACAGCTGTCGGAGCGGTTGAATCCTTGCTGACGTCCTCTTGCTTCCGTAAGGGGGCTGAGAGCCGCCGACGTCACAGAGTATGCAGGGCGCCATCATTGCCTATCTGGCGGGGCGAGCCAGATGGGACGCCGGTCTTGTTCCCTGCGGCCTGAGTTAGCTCGGGGTAGGGTGATGATGGCGCCTCCCTGTTGACGTGGCTGGTCTACGCCCTAGGTTGGGCGATGTGGAAGCTCCTCCGAAGTCGAGGTCGAGTCTATCTTCCGTGGCCGAGGTCGGGTCCGAGCCCCAGGTTCGGGCGAGGCGGAGATCGCTGGCTGGTGCCGGGGCGGAGTCCGAGCCCTGGGGTCGGGCGAAGCGGAGTTCGTCGTCTTCTGGGGCCGAGCCCAAGTCCGAGCCCTGGGTCGGGCGAGGCGGAGATCGTCGTCTTCTGGGACTTAGCCCGAGTCCGAGCCCTGGGTCGGGCGGAGTTCGCCGTCTTCCGGGACTTAGCCCGAGTCTGAGCCCTGGGTCGGGCGGAGTTCGCCGTCTTCCGGGACTTAGCCCGAGTCCGAGCCCTGGGTCGGGCGGAGTTCGCCATCTTCCGGGACTTAGCCCGAGTCCGAGCCCTGGGTCCGGCGGAGTTCGCCGTCTTCCGGGACTTAGCCTGAGTCCGAGCCCTGGGTCGGGCGGAGTTCGCCGTCTTCCGGGACTTAGCCCGAGTCCGAGCCCCGGGTCGGGCGGAGCGGAGCTTCCTATGGTGCCTTTGGCCGGGCCTGACTGCCTGTCAGTCTCACTCTGTCAAGTGGCACCGCAGTCGGAGTGGCGCAGGCGGCGCTATCCTTCTGTCAGGCCGGTCAATGGAGCGGCGAAGTGACGGCGGTCACTTCGGCTCTGCCGGCTGGGGGGCGTGCGTCAGGATAAAGGTGTCAGGCCACCTTTGCATTAAATGCTCCTGCAATTTGGTCGGTCGGTGCGGCGATTTGGTTAGGGTTGCTTCTTGGCGAAGGCAGGGCCTCGGGCGAGCCGGAAACATGTTCGCCGCTGAAGGGGGGCCTCGGGCGAGACGGAAATCCTCCGGGGTCGGCTACCCTTGTCCGAGGCTAGGCTCGGGTGAGGCGTGATCGAGTCCCTTGAATGGACTGATCCCTGACTTAATCGCACCCATGAGGCCTTTGCAGCTTTGTGCTGATGGGGGTTACTAGCTGAGAATTAGGAGCCTTGAGGGTACCCCTAATTATGGTCCCCGACAGTAGCCCCCGAGCCTTGAAGGGAGTGTTTGCACTCGCTTGGAGGCTTTCGTCGCACTTTTTTGCAAGGGGACCAGCCTTTCTCGGTTGCGCTTTTGTTCCGGTGGGTGCGCGCGAGCGCACCCGCCGGGTGTAGCCCCCGAGGCCTCGGAGGAGTGGTTTCACTCCTTCGAGGTCTTACTGCCTCACGTAGTGCTTCGGCTGATCTGGTCGTTCCCTCATGCGAGCTGGCCGTAGCCCAGGTGTACGGTCGGGTCCCAAGTTCTCGGGCTGGTATGTTGACGCTGTCAACGGTTCGACCGGAGCCGGGTTTGCGAGAGCAGCCCCCGAGCCTCTGCACAGAGCGAGAGGGCGGTCAGGGGTAGACTCGGCTTTTTTACATACGCCCCTGCGTCGCCTTTCCGCAAGGAGGAGGGGGGGGGAAGTGCCATGTTGCCCTCGATGGGCGCCGAACATGGTGTCTCCGATGAGCTGCAAGCGGGTAATCCGAGTGGACGTCCATGCCCCGTTCGTTAGGGGTCGGCTAGGGGCCCAGAGGCACGCCCAAAAGTACCTGCGGGTGATCTGCCAGACCCGGTCCCCTGGTGACGGGGTCCGAGGGCTCGATGCCTCCCTCTGATGGGACTCTGTTACAAGATCGTTCCCGCTGGTCTCGGAAATGTCCTAGGGTACCTCGGGAGCGCAGCCCGAGCCTTGGTTATGTATCGAACGTACCCGTGGTCATCCCTCGCTCGGTGTCTGAGGCGGCTGTGAACCCTTCGGGGGCCAGCCTTCGAACCCCTGATCAGTAATGGGCACGGAGCCCGAGTAGCCTGAGGCGGCCGTGGAAACCTTTCGAGGGGCCGGCCTTCGAACCTCTGACCAGTAGTGGGTGTAGGGCCCACGCGATGTGAGGCGGCTGTCGAACCCTTCCGGGGGGCCAGCCTTCGAACCTCTGATCAGTAGGGGGGCTCGGAGCCTGGTTCCTTCTCGGGGAAGGATCCTTTTCGGGGTATCCCCCTTTCCCGGTCCCTGTTGCAAGAGAGAGAAAGAGGAAAAACGGAAAAGGATACGAAATCAAACGATACGGCGTACCTTTTTTGACGCGGTCATTATGGCGAAGGCGAAGCGTCGCTCGCTTCTCCTGCCAGAGGCGCCGCGTGTCCCGCCGCGGAGTTGATGCGACAGGGCGAGTAGTTCGCAGGGTAGCCGTTGCGCGTGTGTGAGCCGTTCGAGGAACGGCTCACGGGCGCGTTGCCTTCACGCCGTGAGAGAGGGTTCTCTCGCTGCCCCCGGACGAGATGTGAGCTTGGCTGATGACGTGACCGCTACACCTGCCCGCCTGCCACCGCCATTACTGCCGGCCCGTCTTCGGTCGTATTGACCATCGCGCTAGGCTGGAGCCGCTGGGTCGTGCGCTGGGTGGCCTCGAGTCACGGTATTGGTTCCGCAGTCGAGGAGGCACGGTGGTGGCGCAGGTGGCGGTGCAGTTACTCACACGTAGCAACCGGCGCACCGGTTGCATGACGCGTGGGCCTGGGCCTCCATGCCGGGTGTGTTGGGAGTCGGAGAAGTGCGCCCACCTGGCGCGGTTGCATGCCGCCTGCACGGCTGCCCGCCCTTTCGCCCGCTGGTCTGGGCAAAAGTGGAGGGTCGCTTGTAACCGCTGGGCGGTTGTACGCACCGCGCGCGGCGGTTTGGCTTCTTCTGCTCTGAGTCGGCTTGCATGACGTGTGGGACCCAGCCCCCGCGCCGTAGGGGAGGACCTTGGAGTGTGTTGGAGAAGACTTAGCCCGTGACGGCTGGGGACGCAAGTAGGGAGAACCGCCTTTAAAAGGAGGGTGACCCCCCTTGGAAGGCGACCATGTCTTCGCGCTCCCTTATGTGTCGTGTCTTTCCACCTTCCAAGCCCCCGGATGGGGGAGATCCGCCGTCTTTCCGCCTCGTCGTTGGGGGAACACAACTCCGTGGGAGTTGGCACCTTTCAGCCATCGCTCGGCTTCAAGGATTTTCATCATGCAGCCCGGCTGCACCCCTCTGCTGGTGGTCACCCAAGACGGTGACCTCCAGCCCCTGGATGGGGAGAGGCAAGCCGGGCTGTGATCTTGGTCCCGCCCTCAGCCTCGAGGGTGTTCGTCATCCTTGCTGGGGCGGGGAGCGAGGCGAGCCGGGGCTCTACCTCCCGCGCGGGCCGGCAGGCCACCTCTTCTTCCAGCTTCTGGTGGTGGCAAACACCCTCCAGCTCTGCGGAGGAGACGTCCTCCAGCCATGCCGGGGAAGGCGAACTGTTGCTGCCCAGCTAGGATGCAACATTCCGCCCTCTTCCTTGCATTCGAGGCAAGGACGACAGCGAGGACCCGCCGGTGCGCTTGGGAGCGGCCCGCTCTTTGGCTTTAATAGCTGGTTCGCGTCCCTTGAGCGGGAACGCGAACGAGAGCCCTCCGGCGGCCGCGTCTGTCCTGGGACCATGGCTGCTGCTGCAGCGGTCGCTGGCGGGTCCCCCGGTGTTCGTCGCCCCGCAGGCTCGAGGTTGTTCATACCCGCGGGGACGGAACCAGAGTTCCGTTTGTAATGGCACTTTGAATGCCAGTGTTTTTGTTCATTGTGGCTGTCGGGGCCTGAACATGTATGTATTTTCGGCACGGAGCCGTGTTTTTTCCTCATTTTCGAGCACTAAGACTCGCCTGTTGGTTGTCTGAACCGCTTCACCAAGCGTGAGTCGCCCCGTGTAAAGGTGACGAGTGAGGTATCCGTATCCCGGAGGCGTAGGAGTCCCTTGGCTCGGTCAGCCTCGGCTACACTCCGTCGTTTTCAGGGTCCACTTTCGAAGTAGTCAAACAGCCCGAAAGACCTTCTGGCAGAAAAGATCTTTTTTTGAGGAAAATTTCGACGCAGAGGGGGTTCCCCCCTTTTAGCCCCCAAGGGAGGGTCAGGCTTTGCCGAGGCGAGGCCGACCCTTCCTTGACGACTAAACTTTTGCTGGGCGCGAGATATATGAACAACTTGAAAACATCTTAAGGGTAGAAGCAACGTAGCTGTTGGATGTTCCAAGCGTTGCCGTAGACCTCGCCTTGACTGTTGGCCAGCTTGTACGTTCCGGGCTTCAGAACTTTGGCGATGACGAACGGCCCCTCCCAGGGGGGCGTGAGCTTGTGCTGCCCTTGGGCGTCTTGTCGCAGCCGATGCACCAGGTCGCCCACCTGGAGGTCTCAGGACCGGACCCCTCGGGCGTGGTAGCGTCGCAGGGACTGCTGGTATCGCGCTGAGTGCAGTAAGGCCTTGTCCCGAGCCTCCTCCAGCTGGTCCAGCGAGTCTTCTCGGCTAGCTTGGTTGCTTTGGTCGGAGTAGGCCCTCGCCCTCGGGGAGCCGTATTCTAGGTCTGTGGGCAAGACAGCCTCGGCCCCGTAGACTAGGAAGAACGGCGTGAAGCCCGTGGCTCGGCTTGGCATTGTCCTCAGACTCCAGACCACCGAGGGGAGTTCCTTCATCCATCGCTTGCCGAACTTGTTGAGGTCGTTGTAGATCCGAGGCTTGAGCCCTTGTAGAATCATGCCGTTGGCACGCTCTACTTGCCCATTTGACTTGGGGTGAGCCACGGTGGCCCAGTCCACCCGGATGTGATGATCCTCGCAGAAGTCCAGGAACTTTTTGCCGGTGAACTGGGTGCCATTGTCGGTGATGATGGAGTTCGGGACCCCGGAGCGATGGATGATGTTGGTGAAGAACGCCACCGCCTGCTCGGACCTGATGCTGTTCAGGGGTCGGACCTCGATCCACTTGGAGAATTTGTCGATGGCGACCAGCAGGTGCGTGTAGCCCCCGGGTGCCTTCTGCAAGGGGCCGACGAGGTCCAGACCCCACACAGCAAAAGGCCAGGTGATGGGTATCGTCTGCAGAGCCTGAGCGGGCAGGTGGGTCTGCCTTGCGTAGAACTGGCACCCTTCGCAGGTGCGGACAATTCTAGTGGCGTCGGCCACCGCCGTCGGCCAGTAGAAGCCTTGCCGGAAAGCATTCCCGACAAGGACTCGAGGCGCTGCGTGATGGCCGCAAGCCCCCGAGTGTATCTCTCGCAGGAGTTCCTGACCTTCGGCGATGGAGATGCATCGCTGGAGGATGCCGGAGGGGCTGTGGTGGTAGAGCTCCTTCTCATCACCCAGCAAGACGAACGACTTCGCGCGCCGCGCCACCCGCCGAGCCTCTGCTCGGTCGGAGGGTAGCTCTCCTCGGTGAAGATATTGCAGGTACGAGGTCTGCCAGTTCTGATCAGGCGTGACCCCGCTTTGCTCCCCCTCGACGTACAGCGCCTCGCCCTCGGGGGCCGAGGGTACCTCGGGTTGAGTCGAGGATGCCTCGGACCGAGCCGAGGGTGCCTCGGGATGATCCGAGGGTGCCTCGGGCTGGGCCGAGGGTGCCTCGGGCTCGGGCGTGTCGTCGATCTTGACGGAGGGTTGATGCAGATCCCGGGAGAAGACATCCGGGGGAACCGTCGTTCGCCCCGAGGCTATTTTAGCCAGCTCGTCCGCAGTCTCGTTGTAGCGCCGAGCGATGTGGTTGAGCTCGAGCCCGTAGAACTTGTCTTCCAGGCGCCAAACTTCATCGCAGTAGGCCTCCATCTTCGGGTCGCGGCAGTGAGAGTTCTTCATGACTTGGTCGATGACGAGCTGCGAGTCACCACGAGCGTCGAGGCGTCGGACCCCTAGCTCGATGGTGATCCGCAACCCGTTGACTAGAGCTTCCTACTCAGCCACATTGTTGGATGCCGGGAAATGGAGGCGTAGCACGTAACGTAGGTGCTTCCCGAGGGGCGAGATGAAGAGTAGGCCTGCGCCGGCTCCTGTCTTCATCAGTGACCCGTCGAAAAACATGTTCCAGAGCTCCGGTTGGATCGGAGCCGTCGGTAGCTGAGTGTCGACCCATTCAGCTACGAAGTCCGCCAAGACCTAGGACTTGATGGCCTTCTAAGGGGCGAACGAGATCGTCTCGCCCATGATTTCCACCGCCCACTTTGCAATCCTACCCGTGGCCTCTCGGCACTGGATGATCTCCCCTAGGGGGAAGGATGACACCACAGTTACCAGATGAGACTCGAAGTAGTGTCGCAGCTTCCGCCGCGTCAGGATCACCGCGTACAGCAGCTTCTGAACTTGTGGGTAGCGGATCTTGGTTTCGGATAGTACCTCGCTGACGAAGTAGACTAGCCTCTGAACGGGCAACGCATGCCCCTCTTCTTGCCTCTCGACCACAATCGCGGCGCTAACCACCTGAGTGGTCGCGGCGACGTAGACCAAGAGGGCTTCTCCGGCAGCTGGGGCACCAAGATAGGCGCCTTCGTGAGGAGTGCCTTCAGGTTCCCGAGGGCTTCCTCGGCCTCGGGGGTCCAAGTGAAGCACTCGGCCTTCCTTAAGAGGCGGTACAGAGGTAGACCTCTTTCGCCGAGGCGTGAGATGAAGCGGCTCAGAGCCGCGAGGCATCCCATGACCCTCTGTACGCCTTTCAAGTCCTTGATGGGCCCCATGCTGGTGATGGCTGCGATCTTCTCCGGGTTGGCTTCGATGCCCCGCTCAGAGACGATGAACCCCAAGAGCATGCCTCGGGGTACTCCGAAAACACACTTTTCGGGATTGAGCTTGACGCCTTTCACCTTGAGACATCGGAACATCGCTTCAAGGTCGGAAAGGAGGTCGGAGGCTTTCCTCGTCTTGACTACGATGTCATCGACGTAGGCCTCGACCGTGCGGCCAATGTGTTCGCCGAACACATGGTTCATGCACCGCTGGTACGTCGCGCCCGCGTTCCTCAAACCGAACGGCATGGTGACATAGCAGTACATGCCGAAGGGTGTGATGAAAGAAGTCGCGAGCTGGTCGGACTCTTTCATCCTGATTTGATGATACCCTGAGTAGGCATCGAGGAAAGACAGGGTTTCGCACCCAGCAGTGGAATCCACGATTTGGTCGATGCGAGGCAGAGGGTAGGGAACCTTCGGACATGCTTTGTTGAGACCAGTGTAGTCTACACACATCCGCCATTTCCCCCCTTTCTTTCTCACAAGCACAGGGTTGGCAAGCCATTCGGGATGGAATACCTCTTTGATGAACCCTGCCGCCATTAGCTTGTGGATCTCCTCGCCTATGGCTCTGCGCTTCTCCTCGTCGAATCGGCACAGTGGCTGCTTGACGGGTTGGGCTCCGGCTCGGATGTCCAGCGAGTGCTCGGCGACATCCCTCGGTATGCCGGGCATGTCCGAGGGACTCCACGCGAAGACGTCGGTGTTCGCGCGGAGAAAGTCGACGAGCACTGCTTCCTATTTGGGATCGAGCCCGGAGCCGATCTGGATCTGCTTGGAGGTGTCGCCGCTGGGGTCGAGGGGGACGGACTTAACCGTCTCCGCTGGCTCAAAGTTGCTGGCATGACGCTTCACGTCTGGCACCTCCTTAGAGAGGCTCTCCAGGTCGGCGATGAGGGCTTCGGACTCGGCGAGGGCCTCGGCGTACTCCACGCACTCCATGTCGCATTCGAACGCGTGTTCGTACGTGGGGCCGACGGCGATGACCCCGTTGGGGCCCGGTATCTTGAGCTTCAGGTAGGTGTAGTTGGGGACGGCCATGAACTTCGCGTAGCATGGCCTCCCCAGTACCGCGTGGTAGGTCCCTCGGAACCCGACCACCTCGAACGTCAGGGTCTCCCTTCGGAAGTTGGAGGGTGTTCCGAAGCAGACGAGAAGGTCGAGTTGTCCGAGGGGTTGGACGCGCTTCCTGGGAATAATCCCATGGAAGGGCGCAGCGCCTGCCCGGACAGAGGACAGATCGACACGTAGGAGCCCGAGGGTCTCGGCGTAGATGATGTTGAGGCTGCTGCCTCCGTCCATGAGGACCTTGGTGAGCCTGACGTTGCCGATGACGGGGTCGACGACGAGCGGGTATTTCCCCAGGCTCGGCACATGGTTGGGGTGATCGTCTTGGTCGAAGGTGATGGGCTTGTCGGACCAGTCTAGATAGACTGGCGCCGCCACCTTGACCGAGCAGACCTCCCGGCGCTCTTGCTTGCGGTGTCGAGCCAAGGCGTTCGCCACTTGCCCACCATAGATCATTAAGCAGTCGCAGACCTCGGGGAACTCTCCCGCCTGGTGATCTTCCTTCTTGTCGTCATCGCGGGCCTTGCCACCCTCTGCGGGTGGCCCGGCCCTGTGGAAGTGGCGCCGAAGCATGACGCACTCCTCAAGGGTGTGCCTGACGGGTCCCTGGTGATAGGGGCACGGCTCCTTGAGCATCTTGTCGAAGAGGTTGGCACCTCCGGGGGGCTTCCGAGGGTTCTTGTACTCGGCAGCGGCGACAAGGTCCGCGTCGGCGGCGTCGCGTTTCGCTTGCGACTTCTTCTTGCCCTTCTTCTTGGCGCCGCGCTGAGTTGACGCCTCGGGAGTATCTTCCGATGGGCGGCCCTGGGGCTGCTTGTCCTTTCGGAAGATAGCTTCGACCGCCTCCTGGCCGGAGGCGAACTTGGTGGCGATGTCCATCAGCTCGCTCGCCCTGGTGGGGGTCTTGCGACCCAGCTTGCTCACCAGGTCGCGGCAGGTGGTGCCAGCGAGGAACGCGCCGATGACATCCGAGTCGGTGATGTTGGGCAGCTCGGTGCGCTGCTTCGAGAATCACCGGATGTAGTCTTGGAGAGACTCTCCCGACTGCTGTCGGCAGCTTCGGAGGTCCCAGGAATTCCCGGGGCGCATATACGTGCCCTGGAAATTGCCGGCGAAAGCTTGGACTAGGTCGTCCCAGTTGGAGATCTGCCCCAGAGGCAGGTGCTCCAACCAGGCGCGAGCGGAATCGGAGAGGAACAGGGGGAGGTTGCGGATGATGAGGTTGTCATCGTCCGTTCCACCCAGTTGGCAGGCCAGACGGTAGTCCGCGAGCCACAGTGCCGGTCTCATCTCTCCCGAGTACTTTGTGATAGTAGCCGGGGGTCGGAACCGGGTCGGGAACGGCGCCCGTCGGATGGCTCGGCTGAAGGCTTGCGGACCCGGTGGTTTGGGCGAGGGACTCCGATCCTCCCCGCTGTCATAGCGTCCCCCACGCCTGGGGTGGTAGCCTCGGCGCACCCTCTCGTCGAGGTGGGCCCGTCGGTCGCGGTGATGGTGCTCGTTGCCGAGGCGACCCGGGGCCGCAGGCGCTGTGTTGCGCGTGCGCCCGGTGTAGATCGAGGCTTCCCGCATGAATCGGGAAGTCGCGGCATGAGGTTCCGAGGGGTACCCCTGCCTTCGGGAGGCAGAGCTCTTGGCCCGTCGGACCGCGGCGCCTTCCAGGAGATTCTTGAGCTCTCCCTGGATTCGCCGCCCCTCGGTGGTTGATGGCTCCGGCATCGCGCGAAGAAGCATTGCTGCTGCCGCCAGGTTCTGGCCGACCCCACTAGATGCGGGTGGTGGCCTGACCCTGACGTCGTCGGTGATGCGGTGCTGGAAGCCCTGGGGTAGATGACGTATTTCTCCAACCGGAGGTTGGCCCGCCCATGCCTGCCCGATGTCCCGACGGATCGGCTCAAGCGCTCCCGCTCCCTCATCGAGCCTGGCCTGCACCCCGCGGATTTGCTCGAGCTGTGGGTCATGACACCCCGCCTGAACGGGGACCACAGCTAGCTCCCGTGGGATGTCAACGCGAGGCACCGGCCTAGGGAGGTCACCGTCCTCCGGCATGCCGAGATGGTTGCCTTCGGGGGGACCCCCTAGATCGACGTGGAAGCATTCACGACTTGGGCCACGGTCCTCGTCCCCGAGGCTACGGCTTCCGTCGGAACAGTCGGAAAGGCAGTAGTCGCATGCGTTCATGAAGTCCTGCATGGCACTGGGGTTGCCAAGCCCAGAGAAATCCCAACAGATACTGGGCTTGTCGTCTTCCTCGGACCCAGAGGGCCCATAGGTCGAGACGTCCGTCAGCCGGTCCCAAGGTGACCGCATACGAAACCCCAGAGGGTTTGGACTTGCCTCAAGTATATCATCATAATCAAAAGGGAAAACAACGTATCATAGTGTCGGCGTTCCGAGACCGGGGGGTCCCTGAGCCGACGAGTGAATGTCGCCGCGTGCCCCAGCCCAGATGGGTCGAGCGCGAGGGCGAGCGCGAAGGGGGGAGAGCGAGGCGGCCGGAGACCGGCGTGAGAGAGGTGGGAATCCCGCGGTCTTCGTGTTCGTCCCGCGCCCAGGTCGGGTGCGCTTGCAGTAGGGGGGTTACAAGCGTCCACGCGGGAGAGGGAGCGAGCGGCTCCAAGCGAGCGCGTGTCTCATCCTCGTCCCTGCGCGGCCAACCTTCTCTAAGAGGGCCCTGGTCCTCCCTTTTATAGGCGCAAGGAGAGGATCCAGGTGTACAATGGGGGGTGTAGCAGAGTGCTACGTGTCTAGCGGAGGAGAGCTAGCGCCCTGAGTACATGCCGTTGTGGCAGCCGGAGAGATTTTGGCACCCAGCTGGTGTGATGTCGTGGCCGTCGGAGGAGCGATGGAGCCTGGCGGAGGGACAGCTGTCGGAGCGGTTGAATCCTTGCTAACGTCCTCTTGCTTCCGTAAGGGGGCTGAGAGCCGCCGTCGTCACAGAGTATGCAGGGCGCCATCATTGCCTATCTGGCGGGGCGAGCCAGATGGGACGCTGGTCTTGTTCCCTGCGGCCCGAGTCAGCTCGGGGTAGGGTGATGATGGCGCCTCCCTGTTGACGTGGCTGGTCTACGCCCTAGGTTGTGCGATGTGGAAGCTCCTCCGAAGCCGAGGTCGAGTCTGTCTTCCGTGGCCGAGGTCGGGTCCGAGCCCCAGGTTCGGGCGAGGCGGAGATCGCTGGCTGGTGCCGGGGCGGAGTCCGAGCCCTGGGGTCGGGCGAAGCGGAGTTCGTCGTCTTCTGGGGCCGAGCCCAAGTCCGAGCCCTGGGTCGGGCGAGGCGGAGATCGTCGTCTTCTGGGACTTAGCCCGAGTCCGAGCCCTGGGTCGGGCGGAGTTCGCCGTCTTCCGAGACTTAGCCCGAGTCCGAGCCCTGGGTCGGGCGGAGTTCGCCGTCTTCTGGGACTTAGCCCAAGTCCGAGCCCTGGGTCGGGCGGAGTTCGCCATCTTCCGGGACTTAGCCTGAGTCTGAGCCCTGGGTCGGGCGGAGTTCGCCGTCTTCCGGGACTTAGCCCGAGTCCGAGCCCCGGGTCGGGTGGAGCGGAGCTTCCTATGGTGCCTTTGGCCGGGCCTGACTGCCTGTCAGTCTCACTCTGTCAAGTGGCACCATAGTCGGAGTGGCGCAGGCGGCGCTGTCCTTCTGTCAGGCCGGTCAGTGGAGCGGCGAAGTGACGACGGTCACTTCGGCTCTGCCGGCTGGGGGGCATGCGTCAGGATAAAGGTGTCAGGCCACCTTTGCATTAAATGCTCCTGCGATTTGGTCGGTCGATGCGGCGATTTGGTTAGGGTTGCTTCTTGGCGAAGGCAGGGCCTCGGGCGAGCCGGAAACATGTTCGCCGCTGAAGGGGGGCCTCGGGCGAGACGGAAATCCTCTGGGGTCGGCTGCCCTTGTCCGAGGCTAGGCTCGGGTGAGGCGTGATCGAGTCCCTTGAATGGACTGATCCCTGACTTAATCGCACCCATCAAGCCTTTGCAGTTTTGTGCTGATGGGGGTTACCAGCTGAGAATTAGGAGCCTTGTGGGTACCCCTAATTATGGTCCCCGACACATAGCTAATCTCATCATGTTCATTGATTAATGTGAAGCACTAGCATATAGCTAAACTGAAATAACCCAACCAAAATAGGTAAACAAGGACAAGATAAACCAAAAGCTAGTCAATCCTTAAGTATAAACTGTGTAAATGCGGGGAGTGAATTATAAGAATGAGTAGGACATAGATGGGTCAAGGGACACTTGCCTTCACCAACTAGCTGCTGCTCAGGGTCTTCACCTGCAACTCCTGAAAGTTCCCTTTGCCCGGGAACAGGATCTGGATGTCGCCTAGAGGGGGGTGAATAGGTGAATAAAAATTATCACTTAAAACTTTAGTTCTTACTCTACTCGAAGACCAGATCGCAGTGGAATGAAAGACCCTTCGAGTAGGTTGCAGCGGAATAGAAGTTCCTGTCTTGGAAATACCCTGCACTTCAAATATCGCTTGTACCATACATAAGTATTGAAGTGCAGATATAACAAGTGAGTAAGACAGAGAATCAATACACCGCACAGAGCAAAGCACACAGACGCAGGGATTTATCCCGAGGTACGGCCAAGCCTGAAATGCTTGCCTAGTCCTCGTTGGAGTTAGCCACACCTGGGCTTGGAGTCTATTTCAACTCCTTCCTCCGTTTGCTCAGATCTGTCAGTATGACAGATAGAGCCTTCCACTATGTTGATGTTGGTTACAACAAAGCCGCGGCTGCTTACAATCTTCTTGACAGCACTCCGGCAGAGTAACGATATGCTCAAGACTATGCTCTAGCTCTTAGCAGCACTTCTCCACTCTCTAAAGGCTTATAGCTTTGCCTTCTACACAAACAAGAGAGATTCACACAAGAGGGAGAGTGAGAATTGATCCGAGTGATGTATACTATTGTTGGCTGCACTTGTTCAACTGTTGGAGGCGCCTAGGAGTCCCTTTTATAGACCCAAGGGGCCTAGGAGCCATTGGAATTCATTTTGGAAGGCAATATTTGCTTTATGTCGGGTGGCGCACTGGACAGTCCGGTGCACCACCGGACAGGTCCTGTAGCATGTCCGATGCACGATCTCCTTCCAAATCGGGCTCAGCTGACCGTTGGAGCAACGGTCGTCTTGGCTCACCGGACACTGTCCGATGCACACCGGACAGTCCGGTGCGCCAACTGACCGTTGGCTCAGGCCACACGTCGCCCGCTGATTGCGCTGCCGACCGTTGGCGCAGTCGACCGTTGGCTCACCGGACAGTCCGGTGCACCACTGGACAGTCCGGTGAATTATAGTCGTACGCCGCCAAACTTTCCCGAGAGTGGCCTGTTCACCTGAGTTCAGCCTGGCGCACCGGACACTGTCCGGTGCACCACCGGACAGTCCGGTGTGCCAGACTGAGCTGAGTCTTGGTTGTACACAGCCAAGCCTTTTGCATCTCTTTTCTTTTCTTCTTTTCTCTGTTTCTAATACTTAGACAAATATATTAGTACACAAAAACCAATGTACTAAGTCTAGAAACATACCTTCTCTTTGTTTTTCACTTCTTTAGCATTTGGCATGATTTAGATTGATGTTGGACTCATAAATCATCAAGTCAGCTTGACTTGAACTAGATTGACATTTCTGAGCTCCAACATCCTGCAAAGGTCACATAGAATATCTCTAAACATAGGAACAACCCAAACTAAAGGTCAAGGTGCACTTAGCTCTTTTGGGCTGCTTCCAGTTCTGATTTTGACATTGGTTCTCCTTCCAGTGTCGTTGTTCACTTTTTGAGCTTGGTTTTGAACCTTATGACTTACACCACATAATTGTAGATGTTACCTCATTGGTTGTAAGTCATGTCCTTATGTAGTGTTCCTTGATGTACCATAACTCTTCTTAACTCGATCAACCTTGATTCCGCAAGTCTTCTTCTTCACCCCTGGCCTTGGGTTCTTGGTCTCTTTGACTTTCTCCCATGCACTCGGTACCTCGAAGCTCTTCTTGCTTCCATCCTTAGCTTGATCGGTTGTCTCTAAGTTATGCACATCGAGTCTCACTTAAGCAATGTCCATCTTTCTTGTGATGTCCATTATCTAGAAATAATTCCGTCTTTGGACCATCACACCTGTTAACTTGTGTTGAACCCTGTTAGCTTTGTATTCAGCACCTGTTCAACACTTAGCACACTTGTTAGTCCTTTAATTGGGTTGTCATCTAAACACCAAAACCCACAAGAGAGCTTTCAATCTCCCCCTTTTTGGTGATTGATGGCAACACAATTAAAGCTTACATAAGAGTAAGAATTAAAGCACAAATTTTGAATTCTAAGTTTATAGAATGCTCCCCCTAAATATGTGCTTATATCAAAATCTTAATTTTGGCCTTATATGCCACATTGCACATACTTAGGCAAATTCGAAGCATTATTACACCTTAGCACCTGTGGGATGTATTGTCAATAATTAAACATATGCACAGAATCAGAGCTAAACACCAATCAGTTGAGTGAATATACCACAGGAATATCAACCTACCACTATTCACAATTAAGATACCAATTTAAAATAATTTTAAAGCACCAGAACCACATGAGCACCAGAACCACATGAATCTATTACAGGATAAACACAGTAGCTACTAATTGATTCATATCAATGGAAGCACTAATTTTGCATTATCACCATATACTACAACAAGAAGCATATGATAAGAATTATCAATACAACGCATTCCTTCCTTAAGATCAAAGGAACTCAAGGAACAAAGGAACTCAAGGAAACCTAAGCTTTAATGCACAAAATTATCCCCCTTTGACATCAAACACCAAAACCATATTCAAGCAAGAATATAGGATGATGTCAAGGGACAACAGGGTATTTAGTAGATAAAATACTACACACTAACATTACTCCCCCTTACACATTAAACATATGCAACACAAGCATTGGAGGAAAATACAGATACGCAAAAGGTCAACACTTCCTTTTGTACCTTTACCCTGTTATGATGTACTTTCCATCTTGAGAGTTTTAATCTCTAGGAAGCTCCTTCACACTTGTGCCTGATCCTTTATCCTGACCTTTTCTTGTTGCTAAGACACCAGACTTAGAACAAGTTATAGTTTTATGGCACAAGATGAAGCTTCTATTCTAGTGATTACCAAAAGATATCAATTAAAGCAAACTACCACGGCTACCAATTGAAAAATCATTACTATCATAGCTCCATGATATTTAAAGATAAGCATCTAGTATCACCAAATGTTATAGTGCATGAGCAATCTAAAAATATGCAATTACTCACAACTTAAGATACCAAATATGTGACTTACGGAGGTACCCAAGTCCTGATTGCTCCATTTCTTGCTCATCTTCCCTTTTCCACCTTGAGACTATACAAGATCACTCAAGAAACAATTAGTCTCAAAAGACACAAGTTATGTGTGCTCCCCCTAAAGTTGTGCATCAAGTATTTGAATGACTTGCACTTTGCACATTCTAGCATCCTCAGAACTAGAGGGGATCACAACATATCTTGGTCTAGACATAATCTATCAATTTCATCACAAAGAGATAGCAATTGGATCGATGACATAATACAACTTGTGACTAGTCGAAACAATGCATGCCTCAAGATATATAACATTTTACAAGCAACCTCGGCACGCTTCACACATGGTGATCATTGCAACACATACACCGATTGAAAGATGACAAGATCATGCATATAAAACACAATGTCTAAACATACCAAGATCAAGAATTACTTCATTTTAAGTGCACCAAAGGAAACAACATTTAGGGCATAAGGCACCTAAGCCAAGATACTATCAATTGAAAGGCAAGATCATAGCTATGATCATAATTAATGAAACTTCAAGGTATCCAATGGAATTGCATCGTTCCATTCTCCATACCTTTGCCTTTTCCTGAATTGCCATGAGAGCACTCGTTATCACCAATTTAGGGCTCCTTTTGCTCATGCACCTCATAGCTCAAGAAGGTGCATTAGAGGCACAACATAGATTTTATATACACACAGTAACAAAATAGGGTAATCATGTGAACATGGACTAAACAAAATCTCATGCTTGCACATAGGTTAATCATTAAAAACATATAGCATGATTCACAAAAAGATACAGGTTTATCCACGAACACAAAAAGAGTTAATCATGGTGAATATATCAAATGAAAAGCTACCCATTGAATATTTCAAAAGATATAACATCTAGAACGCACAATCATGATTAAGCAAGCATTATTATGAATTTGAAGATCATGAACCATTGATTGAAAGGTATTCAACACAGGCAATCTTAAAAGCATAACTACTCCACGGATAGGTAGCACAACAATCAAACTTAAGAGCAATACTAATTTGCACTAATGTACTTAGGATACATAGGTACCGTCCTTTGGAGAGCAAGTTGCATATTCTCATCAAGGTCCTTTGCTTGATTCACCAATAATGATTAAAGACCACTACAACTTATTCAACTTGAGATGAACATGGGATTAGGATTGTACAATAATTCAACCTTGGGTCAATAGATAGACAATAGAAATTGACAGCTTAAGCATAGAGTTTGAATTAACCATCTTAAGCTTTCCCATGGTCTCCAGTCCATCTCGAGGCACCTGCATGATCTAGTTGACACAATTTGGTACCCATCTCGGGATGGGTCCATAACGATCATCTAAAAAAGCCTTTGGTACCCAAATAGCAATTGTGCTAGATCTGGGTGATCTCATTACTGATCTAGCACAAGTGTATGGTTTGGGTCTCCTAAGCGAATAAGATTGAGATAAATTTACTTGCTTAGGAACCTTACCCTTTTATTACATACCTCAGGTGGATGACCATGCTCACCACACATGTAGCAGAAACGTCGCTCAACCCGACATGACGCTTGCTGTTTATCATTTTCCTTGGTGAGGGTCATCTTGGAGGGTGCATGTCCTTGATTCTTTATGACCGGGCATGAGGTGATCATGTGGTATTTTTCACTGCATCCAAAACATCTCCTTATCCCTTCGTCCTGGTCTTTGTATGGACAAGAAGCAATGAGATGACCTAATCTCTTGCACTTGAAGCACCTCCTTTTTCCTCTTCTCCTTTTGCTTTTGGATGACATAGAAAGATTATTAGTGCAAATAACATGACTAATTGAATCATTACCTTTTTCTTGTCTCACGTTGATTGCTTCACTTATTGATTTAGGAACACCTTTCTCAAGGAGTTTGACCCTTGCTGCAGTTTCTCCTTCCTCAAGCTTCTTCACCACGTGTTCGTAGATATCTTGAGGAAGTCGAGCAAGGCGTCTTCTCCTTAATTGTCTTTGTTTCTTGTTTCCAAGCAATTTCCTTTTTGACCCTACAACTTGTTGCTCATTCAAACATTCGCTTCCTTTTGAGCGACAAGGGTTAGCACATGGTGATATATTAACCAAATGTGCACTTGTGCAAGAACAAGGTTCACATGAATTTAAGTTTGTAATTACAATCTCATGAGCAACATCAAGCATGATATGGTCATCAACTAGTTTACTATGAGAATACGACAACATATCATACTTTTCACCTAGAGCAAGTTTTTCTAAATTTATCATTTCTACTTGACTCCTAAGCATAGAATTTTCAGTTTTAAGTTGAGCAACATTAGATAATACATCATGATTACTTCTTTGCTCAATTAAAACAGATTCATACTGTTGGACCAAATTCCCATGAGAGTACTTTAGCTCCTCATGTTCTTTGGTCATCTTCTCTAGGCTGTCGTTGGTTTTGATGAGAGTATCCTCTAGCCTGAGAAGCGTTTCACCTTGTTCTTTGTTCCTTCTCAACAGCTTAACCAAGAGCACTTTGTTTTCTTTGTTGAGATGGGTGTAGAGCCGGAGAATCTCTTCTTTCACATCATCGGTCTCATTTTCCCTGTCATTATTATCAGTGGACGCAAAACAGGAGAATGTACCTTGTGGTGATGAGGACTCATCCTCGCTATCCTCCTCATATTCCTCCTCATCATTGCTTTCGTCTCCACCATCATTGTTAGCGATAAGACATTTATTACCAATAGAAGACAAATCTGCCGGTGAGGTGGATTCATCGTTTGGTAGCCATCGTTCTTCTTCTCCCTTTGAAAGGTTAGTATCACAAGCAATATAGGGAGTTGAAGCAGTACAATTTGACTCAGAATATTTTATTCTAATTCTATTCCATAGATCATGAGCATCAACAAATAAATCACTATCACTACTCATGATGGCAAAATAGGCACCTCTAGAAAGAGAGTCAACTAAGATGTTGCAAGCATCGTGATTGAGAGATAGACATCTTAGTTCATCATTAGAAGGATTTTGACTAATATTAGAGGGAAAAATACTTCTGCTAAAGATCTGTCTCAAATTAGGATCAACATGCATGAAAGCATTATAAATAGAGACAGACCAAGATTTATAATTAGAACCATCGCCTAGTAGAAGTTCTACAGTTACCTCTTGTGACGACATCATCATCTCCGGACGGCTAAGCCCACACTGGAGAGGCCTAGCTCCGATACCAATTGAAAGTTCCCTTTGCCCAGGAACAGGATCTGGATGTCGCCTAGAGGGGGGGTGAATAGGCGAATAAAAATTATCACTTTAAAACTTTAGTTCTTACTCTACTCGAAGACCAGATCGCAGTGGAATGAAAGACCCTTCAAGTAGGTTGCAGCGGAATAGAAGTTCCTGTCTTGGAAATACCCTGCACTTCAAATATCGCTTGTACCACACATAAGTATTGAAGTGCAGATATAATAAGTGAGTAAGACAGAGAACCAATACACCACACAGAGCAGAGCACACAGACGCAGGGATTTATCTCGAGGTTCGGCCAAGCCTGAAATGCTTGCCTAGTCCTCGTTGGAGTTAGCCACACCTCGGCTTTTCAACTCCTTCCTCCGTTTGCTCAGATCTGTCAGTATGACAGATAGAGCCTTCCACTATGTTGATGTTGGTTACAACAAAGCCGCGGCTGCTTACAATCTTCTTGACAGCACTCCGGCAGAGTAACGATATGCTCAAGACTATGCTCTAGCTCTTAGTAGCACTTCTCCACTCTCTAAAGGCTTATAGCTTTGCCTTCTACACAAACAAGAGAGATTCACACAAGTGGGAGAGTGAGAATTGATCCGAGTGATGTATACTATTGTTGGCTGCACTTGTTCAACTCTTGGAGGCGCCTAGGAGTCCCTTTTATAGACCCAAGGGGCCTAGGAGCCATTGGAATTCATTTTGGAAGGCAATATTTGCTTTATGTCGGGTGGCGCACCGGACAGTCCGGTGCACCACCGGACAGGTCCTGTAGCATGTCCGGTGCGTGATCTCCTTCCAAATCGGGCTCAGCTGACCGTTGGAGCAACGGTCGTCTTGGCTCACCGGACACTGTCTGGTGCACACCGGACAGTCCGGTGCGCCAACTGACCGTTGGCTCAGGCCACACGTCGCCCGCTGATTGCGCTGCCGACCGTTGGCGCAGTCGACCGTTGGCTCACCGGACAGTCCGGTGCACCACTGGACAGTCCGGTGAATTATAGCCGTATGCCGCCAAACTTTCCCGAGAGTGGCCTGTTCACTGGAGTTCAGCCTGGCGCACCGGACACTGTCCGGTGTGCCAGACTGAGCTGAGTCTTGGTTGTACACAGCCAAGCCTTTTGCATCTCTTTTCTTTTCTTCTTTTCTTTGTTTCTAATACTTAGACAAATATATTAGTACACAAAAACCAATGTACTAAGTCTAGAAACATACCTTCTCTTTGTTTTTCACTTCTTTAGCATTTGGCATGATTTAGATTGATGTTGGACTCATAAATCATCAAGTCAGCTTGACTTGATCTAGATTGACATTTCTGAGCTCCAACATCCTGCAAAGGTCACATAGAATATCTCTAAACATAGGAACAACCCAAACTAAAGGTCAAGGTGCACTTAGCTCTTTTGGGCTGCTTCCAGTTCTGATTTTGACATTGGTTCTCCTTCCAGTGTCCTTGTTCACTTTTTGAGCTTGGTCTTGAACCTTATGACTTACACCACATAATTGTAGATGTTACCTCATTGGTTGTAAGTCATGTCCTTATGTAGTGTTCCTTGATGTACCATAACTCTTCTTAACTCGATCAACCTTGATTCCGCAAGTCTTCTTCTTCACCCCTGGCCTTAGGTTCCTGGTCTCTTTGACTTTCTCCCATGCACTCGGTACCTCGAAGCTCTTCTTGCTTCCATCCTTAGCTTGATCGGTTGTCTCTAAGTTATGCACATCGAGTCTCACTTAAGCAATGTCCATCTTTCTTGTGATGTCCATTATCTAGAAATAATTCCGTCTTTGGACCATCACACCTGTTAACTTGTGTTGAACCCTGTTAGCTTTGTATTCAGCACCTGTTCAACACTTAGCACACTTGTTAGTCCTTTAATTGGGTTGTCATCTAAACACCAAAACCCACAAGAGAGCTTTCAACTCCTTCAGACTCCACCAACTGACTGTTATCTATACGAGTTCAAACATACAATTCACACATTTAATACAAAAGAATAGTACACCATATAATAGAATGTTATAAATAAACAGACACTCGGCGCAGGGCTCACACCTACAACTAAGCGAGAAAGAAAGAGTAACGGTCGAGGCTACGGGCAAAAAGCGATCACGTTATGCGATTATAAATTAGAGTACTCATCTAAACAGAACAATATTAATTTGGCCATCGTGCTATGCATAGGATAAAGTCATGTTCCGTATTTAATCATCATAAGTAGATCAGAGTAAAATTAAAAAGGTTGTTGCGCGACGAAACGCGCGACACAACACTTAAATTGAGTTAAGAAATAAACGACTCGTTGCGTGATAGAGCGCGCAACAAGACACTTGCATTAATTATAAAAATAACGTCAAGCGTCGTGCGATGAAACGCACGACGACATACGTCATCCAAACTGAATTTAAAATGAAACGTCGCGCAACTGGACACGCGACGCCACACCTTAAATAATCTGAAATTAAGACGAACCGTCATGCGACGAGGCGCACGACACAACACATTAATAGAATCTGAAATCAACCTAATTCGCCGTGCGACAAAGCGCGCGACGCACTACACTAGTAAATCTGAAATTAAACTCATTCGTCGTGCGATAAAACACGCGACGCAGCATGTTCATTGAACCAAATTCAAAACTAATTAAACTGAAATTTGATCACCGCGCTGGGGCTGCGCGCGGGAACACGCTGTCGGGGACCACGCTGGGGACCATGCTGCTTGGGGGGTAGGGGCGGCGCGCCGAGGCCGCGTGCAGGGGCCGAGGGGCCGCGCGCCGGGGTCGCCGGGGAGCCGGCCGCGCGCAGGGGCGTCGGGGAGCTACGCCCAAGGGGCCACGCGCGAGGGGGGGCAGGGAGCCGTGCCACCGGGGCCAGGGAGCCGTGCCACCGGGGCCGGGGGCCGAGACGGGGCCACGCGCCACACCAGGGAGGCGAGGCGGGGCCGCGCGCCACGCGGGGGAGCCGGGGCGGGGTCGCATCGCCACGCTAGGGGGCCAGGGGGCCGCGCGCAGGGACACGCGCACGCAAGGGGAAGGGCGGGTTCGCACGCAGGGGAGAGAAGGGGACGCGCGCAGGGAAGGGGAGGAAGAGGGAGAGAGAGAAAGGGGAGGGGAGCTCACCTCGGGGATCCAAATCCGGTGATCATCGTCTCTAAATCCTAGGGCACCACAGGGAGAAGAGAGAGAGGTGGAGGAGAGGAAGTTGCTGCGCGGGAGAATTGAATGAGAGAAAGGAAGAGAAGGGAGGGGGGCACGTGTGGGGAGAGGCAGGGCGCCAGGGGCGTGCGAGCCAGGGCCGGGCAAAGCTGGGCTAGGCCAGGCCGGGCCGGGCTGGGTTGCGTTGTGGGTCAAAATCTCACGACGCGCACAACCACTGATCTGAATCCAAATGCGAAACAAAATCTGCAACGAGACGAGACGAACGCGCGATTAAACATGACATCAAACAAAAGAGATATGCTTCGGCATGATGCAACACCCATGATAACTTAGGTTTTTGTTTACACACAATACTGATGCCAGTCGCTATACTGCTTTGAATTTGGGAAGAAAGGAGTGAAACGAGAAGAGAAAAGAGAGTAACGCCCGAATTTGGTGAGTATTAAAGAAGAACAAATTCTACCCCCAAATTCAGGGCGTTACAAACCTATCCCCCTTAAAAGAATCTCGCCCTCAAGATTCAAGGTTGGCCAGCAAAGAGTTCGGGATATTTAGCCATCAGGTCGTCTTCACGCTCCCAGGTTGCTTCTTCCTCAGAGTGGTGACTCCACCTAACTTTGCACATTCTGATAGTTTTCCTTCGGGTGACTCTATCTACAGTCTCAAGGATCTGCGCTCTCTTTTCTATGTAGGTCAAGTCCTCCTGGACCTCTAGACCTTCCACTGGCAACTACTCTTCTGGCACACGTAGACACTTCTTCAACTGAGACACATGAAAGACATCATGCACTACGGACAAACCTTATGGCAGACTAAGCTGATAGGCCACTTCTCCACGCTTTGCGAGAATCTGATACGGACCAACATAGCGGGGTGCTAGCTTGCCTTTGACTCCAAATCTTCTGACTCCTCTAATCGGCGATACCTTCAGGTAGACAAAATCTCCCACTTCAAAACTCAGCTCTCTCCTTCTTGTGTCTGCATAACTTCGCTGTCTTGACTGCGCTATCTTCAGGTTCTCCCGAACCATCTTGATGTTCTCTTCAGCTTCGAGCAAAATATCTGGTCCAAACACTTGCTTTTCTCCAGGCTGATCCCATTGCAACGCAGTTCTACAACTCCTTCCATAAAGCGCCTGAAATGGTGACATCTTCAAGCTGGCTTGGTAACTGTTGTTATAGGAGAATTCTGCATAAGGTAATCTCTGGTCCCATCCGGACTGAACTTGCAACGCACAAGCTCTCAACATGTCTTCGAGGATTTGATTAGTTCTTTCAGTCTGACCGTCTGTCTGCGGATGGTAAGCTGAACTAAAATTCAGATGTGTACCCAAGGCTTCATGCAACTGCTGCCAGAAATGAGAGGTGAACTGCGTTCCTCTGTCTAACACTATCTTCTTTGGTACACCATGAAGACAAACGATCCAGGACATGTACAACTCCACCAACACTGCACTGCTGTAACTGGTATTGACAGGTATGAAGTGGGCTGACTTGGTTAAGTGGTCCACCACTACCCAAATTGAATCGTAGCTGGCTCGAGTGCGGGGCAATTCGACTATGAAGTCCATCCCGATTTCATCCCATTTCCACTGAGGAATTCGCAACGGTTGCAACAATCCAGCTGGCCTCTGATGCTCTGCCTTGATCCTTTGACAACTGTCACATATTGCCACATGCTCTGCGATCTCCCTTTTCATTCCGTACCACCAGAATTTCTTCTCACTTCCAGGGTGTATAGAATAAGCTGTCTCATGAGCCTCTTTGAGGATCAACTCTCAAATGGACTGGACATTGGGAACACACAAACAGTCCTTGAACCATATCACACCTTCTGCATCCTCTCAAAAATCTTTGCCTCTGCCTTCTAGAATCAGTTGTCGGATTTCACTGATCTTCTCATCATTCTTCTGTGCTTCTTTGATCTCCCGCTCTAAAGTGGGCTCTAACTCAACTATTACTCCTCGCAAGCTGTTCAGAAATCCGAGGCTCAACCTGTCAAACTCTTTGGCCAACTCATAAGGCATCGGATGAGCGACCATCATATTGACCTAACTTTTCCTGCTCAAAGCATCTGCCACTACGTTCGCTTTGCCTGGATGGTAATGAATCTCCAATTCATAGTCTTTGATCAACTCTAACCATCTTTGTTGTCTCATATTCAGCTCCGACTGAGTGAATATGTACTTTAAACTCTTATGGTATGTGTAAATATCACATTTCTGCCCATACAGATAGTGTCTCCATGTCTTCAATGTACGAACCACTGCTGCCAACTCTAGGTCATGGTTTGGGTAATTCTTCTCATGAACCTTCAGCTGTCGGGACGAGTAAGCTACAACTCTTCCCTCTTGCATCAACACGCATCCCAAACCAGTGTAATAAGCGTCGCAATACACTGAGAAGGGCTTGTGCACATTAGGTAAGACTAAGACAGGCGCTGTAGTCAACTTCTCTTTCGGCGTTTCAAAGGCTACTTGGCATTTCTGGGTCCACTTGAACTCAACTTTGTTGCCTAGCAAAGCTGTCATCGGCTTCGCAATCTTCAAAAACCCTTCAATGAATCGCCGATAATATCTGGCCATTCCAATGAAGCTCTTGATTCCTCGGGCATCTATTGGTGCTTTCCAGTTCAGAATATCTACCACTTTCTTCGGATCCACAGCTAATCTGTCTTTATTTATTATGTGACCCAAGAACATGACTTCATTGATCCAGAACTCGCACTTACTCTACTTTGCATACAGTTGGTGCTCTCGCGATCTCTGCAATACCATCTTCAAATGATTCACATGCTCTTCTTCACTTTGAGAATATATAAGAATATCGTCAATAAATACCACCACAAACTTGTCAAGATAATCCATGAATACACTATTCATTAGATTCATGAAGAAGGCTGGTGCGCTCGTTAGACCAAAGGACATAACAGTAAACTCATACAACCCATACTTGGTAATGAATACCGTCTTTGGAATGTCTGAAGGTCGAATCCTGAGCTGGTGATAACCTGACCTCAGATCTATCTTTGAGAACACACTGGCTCCTCTCAACTGGTTGAACAGATCTTCTATTCTGGGCAAGGGGTACTTGTTCTTGATTGTGACCTCATTCAGAGCTCGATAATCGATACACATCCTTCTAGTGCCATCCTTCTTCTCCACGAATAGGACAGGGGTGGCCCAAGGTGAGGTGCTTGGCCTTATATAACCTTTCTCTGACAGCTCATCAATCTGCTTCTTAAGTTCAACCAACTCTGGTCTAGATACCCTGTAGGCTTTTTTAGAAATGGGAGCGGTGCCAGGAAGAAGCTCTATGGCAAACTCAACTTTCTGCTCAGGTGGCATGCCTGGTAAGTCTTCTGGGAACACATCTGGGAATTGGGACACAACCTTGATAATCTTGAGTGGATCTGCTTCACTGCTATAAATAGCCATCTGATAACAACTCCCTTTCCTTGGCTCAGGTGAGATTAGCTCGGCTACCACTTCTTCTCCTAGTGGGGACACCAACTTAATTATCCTCCTATCACAACTGATAATTGCTTGGTATTTATCTAGCCAATTCATCCCTCGGATGACATCTATTCCCTGAGTACCCATTACTATGAGATTAGCGGGAAACACTATCCCCTTATTTCCACACTTACATTCAAGCAATTGCTATCGGCTCGAATTCTACCACCGGTTGAGTCAATTTTGATGGGTGTTGGCATGGTAGTGAATGGAAGATTATGTGCTTCTACCCATGATACAGTGATAAATGAATGCGTTGCTCCAGTATCAAATAACACTTCTGCAATATGGGAGTCGACTAGAAACATACCTACTGTCATGCCAGGTGTTTCCTGAACTGCTTCAGCTTCTGAATGGTTCAGTCTCCCATGGTTGTAGCGCGTCTGGGAGCGGTTGCCTGCTCTAGGCTAGGGCACATTCTGCTTTGCGAGGGCACTAGGGCCTGACTGCTGCTGAGCTACCTTCTTCGGACATTGCATCACCCAATGGCCTTGCTCTCCGCAATGGAAACATGCTCTGCTTCCACCTTGAACTGGGGCTGCTTGACTATTCTGTTGGGTTGCTGGGGCAGGAAGACGAGGTGCCTGCTGATTCTGTCTCTAGAACTGACCTCCTCCTGACTGACTTTGAGAGCACCTAGAGGGGGGGTGAATAGGTGATCCTGTAAAATTAAACACTAAATAGCCACAAACTTGATTGTTAAGGAGTTAGTGAAATCAAGTGGCTATGGAACACGCTCGTGCAAACAAAGCAATCACAAGAAGCAACACATGAGACACACGATTTTTATCCCATGGTTCGGCCAAGTAACACTTGCCTACTTCCACATTGTGGCGTCCCAATGGACAAGAGTTGCACTCAACCCCTTTCAAGCGATCCAATGATCAACTTGAATACCACGGCTTTCTTCCTTATAGTCTTTCTCCCGTTTGCGAGGAATCTCCACAGATTGGAGCCTCTCGCCCTTACAAGTTTGTCACAAGAGAATCACAGTAGTAAGAGAGGGAGAGCAACACACGTAAGACTCAAATCCACAGCACACACACGCACACAAGCCAAGACTTGAGCTCAAAACACAGCACAGGGAGTACGCAACTCAAACAGAGCTCAAATCACTAACACAATCGATCAAATGCGTGGAGGCGGAGTCTAGGAGTCTTAGAATGTTTCTTGTAAGCTTGGTGTTCAGCTCCATGCGCCTAGGGGTCCCTTTTATAGCCCCAAGTAGCTAGGAGCCGTTTGGAGATCAACATGGAAGGCTATCCTTGCCTTCTATTGAGTGGCGCACCGGACAGTCCGGTGCGCCACCGGACAACCACTGTAGCATGTCCGGTGCACGATCCCCTTCCATATCGGGCACAGCCGACCGTTGCTCCTCTGGGCCAGGTGTCGCACCAGACACTATCCGGTGCACCAGCCGACCATTGGAGCAGGCCACGTGTCGCGCGTTGATCGCGTGGACGACCGTTGGCGCTGGCGCCGTTGGCTCACTGGACAGTCCGGTGCACCACTGGACAGTCCGGTGAATTATAGCCACGTCGCCTTTTTCCTTTTCCCGAGAGCGATGCGTTCGTCGGGGATGACTCACTGGACAGTCCGGTGCACCACCGGACAGTTTGGTGAATTATAGCCGTACGACTCCGTCAACTCCCGAGAGCAGCCGGTTCACCGTCGGCCAGCCTGGGGCACTAGACACTGTCCGGTGCACCACCGGTCAGTCCGGTGTGCCAGGCCGAGCTGGAGTTGGCTATACACAGCCAACTCTTTTCCATTTCGTTTCTTCTCTTCTCAGCACTATTTCTAGCACTTAGATAACCAAGTTAGTACTCAAAAACAATGTACTAAGTCTAGAAACATACCTTGTACCTTGATTTGCACTTTTCACACATTTAGCACATGAGGACTCAATTAATATGTGTTGGGCATCTAATCACCAAAATACTTATAGAAATTGCCCAAGGGCACATTTCCCTTTCAATCTCCCCCTTCTTGGTGATTTATGCCAACACATTAAAAAGCAACAAAAAGAAGTGCAACATCAATGCAAATGAAGACCAAATTGTTTTTGCTTATGATTTGGCATATTTGGATCACTCTTTGCCACCACTTGGTCTGTTTTTGCAAATCAAATTCTTTTTCCTATCTCTAAATCAAACACACTTGTTTGGGCAAATAGAGAGATATTCCAAGAGTAAAATTTATCAAGTGCCAAAAACTCCCCCTTTTTCTCGTAATCAAAAATTCTCCCCCATAAGAGACCAAATTTTGCAATAAGAGTATTTTGACAAAAACAAATTCCTAGCTCTTCTATTTTCAAAAGTCTCAAGTGGTTGGCTGATCCATTTGCTTTGGCCTTAATTTCTCCCCCTTTGGCATTAAGCACCAAAACGGGATCATTTTTTGCCCTTTAACCCCATTGCCTCATCAAAAATGTCAATTAAGAGAAAAAAGGCAATGAGAGCACAAGTATGAACTTGGAATTAAATACACTAACACCGGAGTGCAGTGGAAGTCTTTGCGTCGTCCAAGTTCACTCTCCCTTTCAATGTACCTTTGAGACTACATCAAGTGTACTCAACCAAACAAATTAGTCTCAAAGGGATCAAGTTGTAGCACATCTCCCCCTAAATATATGCAACATTTGCATACGGACTTGTGAGGTTCGGGGATGACTTGTACAACTTGAGCACCACAAATAACCAATAATTGATTTAAATGCACACAGTAATATGATCAAAGGCATAGAACACATGTATGCTATAGATCAATCCAAGTTACGCGAATCAAAGACATTTAGCTCACTACGCAACCTGCAAAACCTTTTCTCATCTAAAGGCTTAGTGAAGATATCGGCTAGTTGGTTCTCGATGCTAATGTGATACACATCGATATCTCCCTTTTGCTGGTGGTCCCTCAGGAAGTGATGCATGCCGGATGTCTATGTGCTTAGTGCGGCTGTGTTCAACAGGATTATCTGCCCAGCGGATTGCACTCTCATTGTCACATAGGAGTGGGACTTTGCTCAAGTTGTAGCCAAAGTCCCGAAGGTTTTGCCTCACCCAAAGTAGTTGCGTGCAACACTGTCCTGCAGCAACGTACTCGGCCTCAATGGTGGATAGGGCAACGGATGTTTGTTTCTTCGAACTCTAGGACACTAGGGACCATCCTAGAAATTGGCACGTCCCTGATGTACTCTTACTATCGACCTTGTACCCGGCATAATCGGAGTCTGAGTATCCAATCAAGTCAAAGGTAGACCCCTTTGGATACCAGATCCCGAAGTAAGGCGTAGAAACTAAATACCTAAGAATTCCCTTAACGACCATAATGTGACATTCCTTGGGGTCGGATTGATATCTCGCACACATGCATACACTAAGCATAATGTCCGGTCTACTAGCACAAAGATAAAGTAATGAACCTACCATAGACCGGTATGCCTTTTGATCAACTGACTTACCTCCTTTGTTGAGGTCAATGTGCCCGTCAGTTCCCATCGGTGTCTTCACGGGCTTGGCGTCCTTCATTCCAAACCTCTTAAGAAGATCCTGAGTGTACTTCGTTTGGGAGATGAAGGTGCCGTCCTTGAGTTGCTTCACTTGGAATCCAAGGAAATAGGTCAACTCATCCATCATTGACATCTCGAACTTTTGCATCATCACCCTGCTAAACTCCTCGCAAGACTTTTGGTTAGTAGAACCAAATATTTTGTCATCGACATAAATTTGGCACACAAAGAGATCACCATCACAAGTCTTGGTAAAAAGAGTGGGATCAGCTTTCCCAACCTTGAAAGCATTAGCAATTAAGGAATCTCTAAGGCATTCATACCATGCTCTTGGGGCTTGCTTAAGTCCATAGAGCGCCTTAGAGAGCTTATACACGTGGTCGGGATACTTGTCATCCTCAAAGCCAGGGGGTTGTTCCATGTATACCTCCTCCTTAATTGGCTCATTGAGGAAAGCGCTCTTCACGTTCATTTGGAATAGCCTAAAGGAATGGTGAGCGATATAGGCTAATAATATTCGAATAGACTCTAACCTAGCCATAGGAGCAAAAGTCTCCTCGAAATCCAAACCTGCGACTTGGGCATAACCTTTGCCACAAGTCGAGCCTTGTTTCTTGTCACCACCCCGTGCTCGTCTTGCTTATTGCGGAACACCCACTTGGTTCCCACAACGTTTTGCTTTGGACGTGGCACCAGGCTCCAGACTTAATTTCTCTTGAAGTTGTTGAGTTCTTCCTGCATGGCCAACACCCAGTCCGGATCCTGCAAGGCCTCTTCTACCATGAATGGCTCAATAGAAGAGAGAAACGAGTAGTGCTCACAAAAATTAGCTAATCATGAGCGAGTAGTTACCCCCTTGCTGATGTCACCCAGAATCTGATCGACGGGGTGATGTCTTTGGATCGTTGCTCGGACTTGAGTTGGAGGGACCCGTGGTGCTTCTTCCTCCATCACTTGATCTTCCTATGCTCTCCCTTGATCCTTCCCCTCTTCTTGGGGTACCTGTTCACTGTCTTGAGTTGGGGGATGCACCATTGTTGAGGAAGATGGTTGCTCTTCTTCATGTGGTTCCTGTGGTCGCATATCGCTTATCGCCATCATGCGCATTGCGACTGTCGGAACTTCTTCTTCATCTATGTCATCAAGATCAACTTGTTCTCTTGGAGAGCCATTAGTCTCATCAAATACAACATTGCTAGAGACTTCAACCAATCCCAATGATTTGTTGAAGACTTTATACGCCTTTGTATTTGAGTCATACCCTAGTAAAAACCCTTCTACTGCCTTGGGAGCAAATTTAGAATGTCTACCTTTCTTCACTAGAATGTAGCATTTGCTCCCAAATACACGAAAGTAAGAAACATTGGGTTTGTTACCGATAAGGAGTTCGTAGGAGGTCTTCTTGAGGAGACGATGTAGATAGAGCCAGTTTATGGTGTGGCAGGCTGTGTTCATAGCTTCCGACCAAAACCGCTCGGGTGTCTTGAACTCTCCAAGCATCGTTCTCACCATGTCGATTAGCGTCCTGTTCTTCCTCTCTACCACACCATTTTGCTGTGGTGTATAGGGAGCGGAGAACTTGTGCTTGATGCCTTCCTCCTCAAGCAACTCTTCAACTTGTAGATTCTTGAACTTAGACCCATTGTCGCTCCTTATCTTCTTCACCTTTAGCTCAAATTCGTTTTGAGCTCTCCTTGAGAAGCGCTTTAGGGTCCCTTGGGTTTCTGACTTATCCTGCAAAAAGAACACCCAAGTGAAGCGGGGAAAATCATCAACAATTACAAGACCATACTTACTTCCCCTGATGCTAAGGTAGGCAACGGGGCCGAAGAGATCCATGTGAAGAAGCTCCAATGGTCTTGATGTTGTCATCACGTTCTTGCTGTGATGAGTGCTTCCCACCTGTTTTTCTACCTGACATGCTGCACAAGGTCTGTCTTTCTCAAAACAGACATCGGTTAGTCCTAACACATGATCTCCCTTTAGAAGCTTATGAAGGTTCTTCATCCCAACATGTGCTAGACGGCGATGCCATAGCTAGCCCATATTAGTCTTAGCAATTAAGCATGCATCTAGACCGGCATTCTCTTTAGAAAAGTCAACTAAATAGAGCTTGTCGTCTAATACACCCTTAAACGCTATTGAGCCATCACTCCTTCTAAAGACAGATACATCAACATTTGTAAACAAACAATTGTAACCCATGTGGCACAATTGACTTACAGACAGAAGGTTGTATCCTAGCGACTCTACTAAAATACATTTGAAATGGAGTGCTCGCTTGTGATGGCTATCTTTCCCGAACCCTTGACATTGCCTTGATTCCCATCTCCAAATATGATTTATCCTGGGAATCCTTGTTCTTGACGTAGGAGGTGAACATCTTCTTGTCCCCTGTCATGTGGTTTGTGCATCCGCTGTCGATAATCCAGCTTGAGCCCCCGGATGCATAAACCTGTAAGGCAATTTAAGCTTGGGTTTTAGGTACCCAACTCTTGTTCGGTCCTATAAGGTTAGTCACAATAGTTTTTGGAACCCATATGCAAGTTTTGTCTCTCTTGCATTTGGATCCCAACTTCCTAGCAACTACTTTTGCATTCTTACATGAAAGTACAAAAGAAGTGTTGCAAGCATGAAAAACAGTACTAGGTTCATTGCACATTTTCCTAGAAGCATGAGTAGCATAATTTCTCCTAGGCGCATGAGACACAACATGATTGCGCCTAGGCCTATTTCTACCACAATCATAAGTAGAGCTGGAAGCAATCATAGCATGATCATAGTATCTATCATTATGAGCATTCCTAGTAAATTTTCTATCATAAATGTAAGCATGATTCTTTTGGGGACTACTAGCCATAGGGGCCTTCCCTTTCTCCTTGTTGAGAACGGGAGTCCTTTGACTTGTTAAGTTCTTGGTTTCCTTTCGAAAACCAAGCCCATCCTTAATTGAGGGGTGTCTACCAACAGCGTAGGCATCCCTAGCAAATTTTAGTTTATCAAATTCAACTTTGCAAGTCTTAAGTTGAGCATTAAGACTTGCCACCTCATTGTTCAATTTAGTAATAGAAGCAAGATGTTCATCACAGGCATCAACATCAAAATCCTTACATCTATTACAAATAACAACATGCTCTACACATGAACTATTTTTGTTAACTTCCTCTAGCTTAGCATTTAATTCATCATTTAAACTCCTTAAACTAGAGATAGATTCATGGCAAGCAGATAACTCAGAGGATAGCATTTCATTCCTTTTAACTTCTAAAGCAAGAGATTTTTGAACATTAACAAACTTGTCATGTTCCTCATACAAAATGTCCTCTTGTTTCTCTAGCAATCTATCCTTTTCATGTAGAGCATCAATTAACTCATTAATTGTAATGCCCAAATTTTGCATCAGAGAAAAATAATGATATAAATAAATAAATACATTCATGTTAGTGTTTAGGGAATTTTTGAAACCTTTGGAGATTTATTAGTTCATTTTCTTTTCATAAATCAGTTAATATTAGTCAAATAACCAATAAATAAATAAAAAAATATACATATCATGCGGAAGAATTTGTTGGGATAAATTTTATTGAAACAAAGAAATCAAAACTTAAAGTTGACCTCAAATTTTAAATAAAATAGAAAAGTTATTTGAATTTTAGGAAGCATGAACTATGCATTCAAAATTAAACTATTAATTAAAAGAGTAAAATGAACCTTGCATTGCATGTTGGTAAATCTCTTTGTTTGTTCATTTTAAAATAAATTTTGAAATTCAAAAGACCTGATTTGAATTGGGAATTCAAATTCGAATTAAAAAATAGAAATAAAAAGGAAAAGAGAAACTACATGTACTTTGGGCCGAAACTACATGCGCGCCTAGGGTTCTGTCTCGCTGACATGTGGGTCGGCCCTGTCATATCTATCTCTTACCTGCGCTGAAACAGAAACGCGAGATTGTCGTTCCTTCTCTCTCGTCTCGGCATAGAACTCACATGCAGCTAGGATCCCGCTTCCAACACGCACTACGCGCGCCTGTGTTGAATTCTCCAGTCAACGCTGCCGGGAACTCCTCCGTCGCGGACTCCGCGACCGAGTTCAATGAAAGTGCCCACGATATACTCGCCGACCACTGAAAGGGAATTAGGCTTACACCTAGTTCCTAAATAATTTTGGTGGTTGAATTGTCCAACACAAACATTGGACTAACTAGTTTACTCTAGTGCATAAGTTATACAGGTGCAAAAGGTTCACATTTAGCCAATAAAAAAGACCAAGTGTTGGATTCAACAAAGGAGCAACGAGGCAACCGAGGGCACCTCTGGCTGGAGGCACCGGACTGTCCGGTGTGCACCGGACATGTCCGGTGCGCCCAGAGGACTCCAACTCAAACTCTTCGCCCTCGGGAATTCTCGGAAGCCGGCGCGCTATAATTCACCGGACTGTCCGGTGTGCACCGGACATGTCCGGTGCTCCAAGGAAGCGCGGTCTCCGGAACTCGCCAGCCTCGGGTTCGCGCGGCAGCCGCTCCGCTAAAATTCACCGGACTGTCCGGTGTGCACCGGACTGTCCGGTGTGCCAGCGGAGCAACAGCTCCCTGCGGCGCCAACGGCTCCCTGCGGTGCATTTAATGCGCGCGCAGCGCGCGCAGACGTCAGGATCGCCCATACCGGTGCACCGGACATCAAACAGTACATGTCCGGTGTGCACCGGACACCCAGGCGGGCCCAGAAGTCAGAAGCTCCAACGGTCAGAATCCAACGGCAATGGTGACGTGGCAGGGGCACCGGACTGTCCGGTGTGCACCGGACTGTCCGGTGCGCCATCGAACAGACAGGTTCCAGCAACGGTCACTTTTGGTGGTTGGGGCTATAAATACCCCAACCACCCCACATTCATTGCCATCCAAGTTTTCCACTTCTCAACTACTACAAGAGCTCTAGCATTCAATTCTAGACACATCAAATAGATCAAGTCCTCTCCAAATTCCACACAACACCATAGTGACTAGAGAGAGTGATTTGCTTGTGTTCTTTCGAGCTCTTGCGCTTGGATCGCATTCTTTTCTTTCTCACTTGTTCTTGTGATCAATCTCAATTGTAACCAAGGCAAGAGGCACCAATTGTGTGGTGGCCCTTGCGGGGAAGCTTTGTTCCCGTTTGATTGAGAAGAAGAGAAAGCTCACTCGATCCGTGGGATCGTTTGAGAGAGGGAAGGGTTGAAAAAGACCCGGCCTTTGTGGCCTCCTCAACGGGGAGTAGGTTTGCGAGAACCGAACCTCGGTAAAACAAATCCTCGTGTCACACTCTTATTTGCTTGCGATTTGTTTTGCGCCCTCTCTCGCGGACTCGTTTCTTTATTACTAACGCTAACCCGGCTTGTAGTTGTGTTTATTTGTAAATTTCAGTTTCGCCCTATTCACCCCCCCTCTAGGCGACTATCAATTGGTATCAGAGCCCGGTGCTTCATTAGAGCCTAACCGCTCGAAGTGATGTCGGGAGATCACACCAAGAGGGAGATGGAGACCAGCGATAACAAGCCCACTACAAGCCAAGGGAGCACTTCATCGGAAGAGTCCCGCACCAAGAGAAGAGAGAAGAAGAAGAACTCCTCCAAGCGGAAGGAGAAAAGGTCTTCCTCTTCTCACCACAAGGAGAAGAAGGAAAAATCTTCTTCTCACAAGCCGCATCGGAGTGGGGACAAGCACAAGAGGATGAGGAAGGTGGTCTACTACGAGACCGACACTTCATCGACATCCACCTCCGGCTCCGACGCGGCGTCCGTCACTTCTAAACGCCAAGAGCGTAAGAAGTATAGTAAGATCCCCCTACGCTACCCTCGCACTCCTAAACATACACCTTTACTTTCCGTCCCATTAGGCAAACCACCAACTTTTAATGGTGAAGATTATGCTATGTGGAGTAATTTAATGCGATTTCATCTAACCTCTCTCCACAAAAGTATATGGGATGTTGTTGAGTATGGTGTATAGGTACCATCCGTAGGGGATGAGGACTACGACACGGACGAAGTGGCCCAAATCGAGCACTTCAACTCCCAAGCCACAACCATCCTCCTTGCCTCTCTAAGCAAGGAGGAATACAACAAAGTACAAGGGTTGAAGAACGCCAAGGAGATTTGGGACCTACTCAAGACGGCGCACGAGGGTGATGAACTCACCAAGATCACCAAGCGGGAAACGATCGAGGGGGAGCTCGGTCGCTTCCGTCTTCGCCAAGGGGAGGAGCCACAAGACATGTACAACCGGCTCAAGACCTTGGTGAACCAAGTGTGCAACCTCGGAAGCGCAAAATGGGATGACCACGAAGTGGTTAAGGTTATTCTAAGAGCCCTTATTTTCCTTAACCCCACACAAGTTCAATTAATTCGTGGCAATCCTAGATATACACAAATGACCCCCGAAGAAGTCATCGGGAATTTTGTTAGTTTTGAATGCATGATTAAGGGCTCAAAGAAGATCAACGAGCTTGATGAACCCTCCATATCCGAGGCGCAACCCGTGGCCTTCAAGGCAACGGAGGAGAAAAAGGAGGAGTCTACACCAAGTAGACAACCGATTGACGCCTCCAAGCTCGACAATGAGGAGATGGCCCTAATCATCAAAAGCTTTCGGCAAATCCTCAAGCAACGGAAGGGGAAGGACTACAAATCCCGTTCCAAGAAGGTTTGCTACAAGTGTGGTAAGCCCGGTCACTTTATTTCTAAATGTCCATTATCAAGTGATAGTGACAGGGGCGATGACAAGAAGGGCAAGAGGAAGGAGAAGAAGAAGTACTACAAGAAGAAGGGCGGCGATGCCCATGTTTGTCGGGAGTGGGACTCCGACGAAAGCTCTAGCGACTCCTCCGACGACGAGGACGCCGCCAACATCGCCGTCACCAAGGGCCTCCTCTTCCCCAACGTCGGCCACAAGTGTCTCATGGCCAAGGACGGCAAAAAGAAGGTAAAATCAAAGTCCTCCACTAAATATGAAACATCTAGTGATGAGGATGATGATAAAAATGAAGAGGATAATTTGCGCATTCTTTTTGCTAACCTCAACATGCAACAAAAGGAAAAATTAAATGAATTGATTAGTGCTATACATGAGAAGGATGATCTCTTGGATTCTCAAGAGGACTTCCTTATCAAAGAAAATAAGAAGCATGTTAAGGTTAAAAATGCTTATGCTTTAGAAAGAGAAAAATGTGAAAAATTGTCTAGTGAGCTAAGCACTTGTCATGAGACTCTAGACAACCTTAGAAATGAAAATGCAAATTTGTTAGCTAAGGTTGATTCTCATATTTGCAATGTTTCAATTCCTAGAAATGATAATGATGATTTGATTGCTAGGATTGAAAAATTGAACTGTTCTATTGCTAGCCTTAGAAATGAGAATGAAAAATTAATTGCTAAGGCTAAGGATTTTGATGTTTGCAATGCTACTATTTCCGACCTTAGAACTAAAAATGATTTATTGCATGCTAAGGTCATTGAATTAAAATCTTGCAAACCATCTACATCTACTGAGCATATTTCCATTTGTACTAGATGTAGAGATATTAATATTGATGCTATCCATGATCACCTAGCCTTAATTAAAAAACAAAATGATCACATAGCACAACTTAATGCTAAGATTAGAGAGCATGACTTAGAAAATGAAAAATTTAAACTTGCTAGAAGCATGCTCTATAATGGGAGACGCCCTGGCATTAAGGATGGCATTGGCTTCCAAAGGGGAGACAATGTCAAAATTAATGCCCCTCCAAAGAACTTGTCTAACTTTGTTAAGGGCAAGGCTCCCATGCCTCAGGATAACGAGGGTTACATTTTGTACCCTGCCGGCTATCCTGAGAGCAAGATTAGGAAAATTCATTCTAGGAAGTCTCACTCTGGCCCTAATCATGCTTTTATGTATAAGGGTGAGACATCTAGATCTAGGCAACCAACCCATGCCAAGTTGCCTAGAAAGAAAACTACTAGTGCATCAAATGATCATGCCATTTCATTTAAAACTTTTGATGCATCTTATGTTTTGACTAACAAATCCGGCAAGATAGTTGCCAAAATTGTTGGGGGCAAACACAAGGGCTCCAAGACTTGTGTTTGGGTACCCAAAGTTCTTGTATCTAATGCCAAAGGACCCAAAACCGTTTGGGTACCTAAAACAAAGAACTAAACTTGTTTTGTAGGTTTATGCATCCGGGGGCTCAAGTTGGATACTCGACAGCGGGTGCACAAACCACATGACAGGGGAGAAAAGGATGTTCTCCTCATATGAGAAAAACCAAGATCCCCAACGAGCTATCACATTCGGGGATGGAAATCAAGGTTTGGTCAAAGGTTTGGGTAAAATTGCTATATCTTCTGACCATACTATTTCAAATGTTTTTCTTGTAGATTCCTTAGATTACAATTTGCTTTCCGTATCCCAATTATGTCAAATGGGCTACAACTGTCTTTTTACTAATACTGGTGTTACTGTCTTTAGAAGAAGTGATGATTCAATAGCTTTTAAGGGAGTGTTAGAGGGTCAGCTATACTTAGTAGATTTTAATAGAGCTGAACTCGACACTTGCTTGATTGCTAAGACTAACTTGGGTTGGCTCTGGCACCGCCGACTAGCCCATGTTGGAATGAAGAATCTTCACAAGCTTCTAAAGGGAGAACACATTTTGGGACTAACCGATGTTCATTTTGAGAAAGACAGGATTTGTAGCGCATGTCAAGCCGGGAAGCAAGTTGGCATACATCATCCACACAAAAACATCATGACTACCGACAGGCCACTGGAGCTTCTACACATGGATTTATTCGGCCCGATCGCTTACATAAGCATCGGCGGTAGTAAGTATTGTCTTGTAATTGTGGATGACTATTCTCGCTTCACTTGGGTGTTCTTTTTGCAGGACAAATCTTATACCCAAGAGACCTTAAAGGGATTCTTGAGACGGGCTCAAAATGAGTTCGGCTTAAGGATCAAGAAAATTAGAAGCGACAATGGGACGGAGTTCAAGAACGCTCAAATTGAAGGTTTCCTTGAGGAGGAGGGCATCAAGCATGAGTTCTCTTCTCCCTACACTCCACAACAAAATGGTGTAGTGGAGAGGAAGAATCGAACTCTATTAGACATGGCAAGAACCATGCTTGATGAATACAAGACACCGGATCGGTTTTGGGCCGAGGCAGTCAACACCGCCTGCTACGCCATCAACCGGTTATACCTTCACCGAATCCTCAAGAAGACATCTTATGAACTCCTAACCGGTAAAAAGCCCAATATTTCATATTTTAGAGTTTTTGGTAGCAAATGTTTTATTCTTGTCAAAAGAGGTAGAAAATCTAAATTTGCTCCTAAAACTGTAGAAGGCTTTTTACTAGGATATGACTCAAACACAAGGGCATATAGAGTCTTTAACAAGTCCTCAGGACTTGTTGAAGTTTCTTGTGACGTTGTGTTTGATGAGACTAACGGCTCTCAAGTAGAGCAAGTTGATCTTGATGAAACAGGTGAAGAACAGGCTCCATGCATAGCGCTAAGGAACATGTCCATTGGGGATGTGTGTCCTAAGGAATCCGAAGAGCCTTCAAATGCACAAGATCAACCATCCTCCTCCATGCAAGCATCTCCACCAACACAAATTGAGGATGAGGCTCAAGAGGTTGAACAAGAAGATCAAGAAGATGAGCCACCTCAAAATGACGGCAACAATCAAGGGGGAGATGCAAATGATGAAGACAAGGAGGATGAACAACCAAGGCCGCCACACCCAAGAGTCCACCAAGCAATCCAACGAGATCACCCCGTCGACACCATCCTCGGCGATATTCATAAGGGGGTAACTACTCGATCTCGTGTTGCTCATTTTTGTGAACATTACTCCTTTGTTTCCTCTATTGAGCCACACAGGGTAGAAGAAGCTCTTCAAGATTCGGATTGGGTGATGGCGATGCAAGAGGAGCTCAACAATTTCACAAGGAATGAGGTATGGCACTTAGTTCCACGTCCTAATCAAAATGTTGTAGGAACCAAGTGGGTCTTCCGCAACAAGCAAGACGAGCATGGTGTGGTGACTAGGAACAAAGCTCGACTCGTGGCCAAGGGGTATTCACAAGTCGAAGGTTTGGATTTTGGTGAAACCTATGCACCCGTAGCTAGGCTTGAGTCAATTCGCATATTATTAGCCTATGCTACTTACCATGGCTTCAAGCTTTATCAAATGGACGTGAAGAGTGCCTTCCTCAATGGACCAATCAAGGAGGAGGTCTATGTTGAGCAACCTCCCGGCTTTGAAGACAGTGAGTATCCTAACCATGTTTATAGGCTCTCTAAGGCGCTTTATGGGCTTAAGCAAGCCCCAAGAGCATGGTATGAATGCCTTAGAGATTTCCTTATTGCAAATGGCTTCAAAGTCGGCAAGGCCGATCCTACTTTATTTACTAAAACTCTTGACAATGATTTGTTTGTATGCCAAATTTATGTTGATGATATCATATTTGGGTCTACTAACAAATCTACATGTGAAGAATTTAGTAGGATCATGACACAAAAATTCGAGATGTCGATGATGGGGGAGTTGAAGTATTTTCTAGGATTCCAAGTCAAGCAACTCCAAGAGGGCACCTTCATCAGCCAAACCAAGTATACTCAAGACATTCTAAGCAAGTTTGGAATGAAGGATGCCAAGCCCATCAAGACACCCATGGGAACAAATGGGCATCTCGACCTCGACACGGGAGGTAAGTCCGTGGATCAAAAGGTATACCGGTCGATGATTGGTTCATTGCTTTATTTATGTGCATCTCGACCGGACATTATGCTTTCTGTTTGCATGTGTGCAAGATTCCAAGCCGACCCTAAGGAATCACACCTTACGGCCGTAAAACGAATCTTGAGATATTTGGCTTATACTCCTAAGTTTGGCCTTTGGTACCCTCGGGGATCCACTTTTGATTTGATTGGTTATTCGGATGCCGATTGGGCGGGGTGTAGGATTAATAGGAAGAGCACATCGGGGACTTGCCAGTTCTTGGGAAGATCCTTGGTGTCTTGGGCTTCAAAGAAGCAAAATTCGGTCGCTCTTTCTACCGCCGAAGCCGAGTATATTGCCGCAGGTCATTGTTGCGCGCAATTGCTTTGGATGAGGCAAACCCTGCGGGACTACGGTTACAAACTAACCAAAGTCCCTTTGCTATGTGACAATGAGAGTGCAATCAAAATGGCCGACAATCCCGTCGAGCATAGCCGCACTAAGCACATAGCCATTCGGTATCATTTTCTTCGGGATCACCAACAAAAGGGGGATATCGAGATTTCATACATTAACACTAAAGATCAATTAGCCGATATCTTTACCAAGCCACTTGATGAGCAATCTTTTACCAGACTTAGGCATGAGCTCAATATTCTTGATTCTAGGAATTTCTTTTGCTAGACTTGCACACATAGCACATGAATATACCTTTGATCATGTCTCTTTTATATATGCTATGACTAATGTGTTTTCAAGAATATTTCAAATCAAGTCATAGGTATATTGAAAGGGAATTGGAGTTTTCGGCGAAGACAAGGCTTCCACTCCACACTACTACTCATTCTTCGCCGTCGCTCCGCATCATCTCTCCAACTTTGGTATAACATTCACTCATTCATTTCATGACCAAATGGGGAGAAAGTATTTCATTGGGCTCTAATGATTCCGTTTTTGGCGATTCATGCCAAAGGGGGAGAAAATATGAGCCCAAAGCAAAAGGATCACACCACCCCTAATTTTATAAATTTGATGATTTTATATTGGTAAATTTCAAAATTGGTATCTCTTTGTGTTCTAGAGGGGGAGCAACTAGTATTTTCAAAATTGATGTCTTAAAACCCTCTTGAACACTAAGAGGAGACCTTATTTGAGGGGGAGTTTTGTTTAGTCAAAGGAAAAGCATTTGAACAAAGGAAGAAAATTTCAAATCTTGAAAATGCTTTGCAAATCTTATTCATTTACCTTTGACTATCTTGCAAAATGACTTTGAAAAAGAATTTACAAAAGAATTTGCAAAAACAAAACTTATGGTGCAAGTGTGGTCCAATATGTCAAAAACAAAGAAAACAATCCATGCGCATCATATAAGTATATATTGGCTCAATTCCAAGCAACCTTTGCACTTACATTATGTAAACTAGTTCAATTATGCACTTTTATATTTGCTTTGGTTTGTGTTGGCATCAATCAAAAAGGGGGAGATTGAAAGGGAATTAGGCTTACACCTAGTTCCTAAATAATTTTGGTGGTTGAATTGTCCAACACAAACATTGGACTAACTAGTTTACTCTAGTGCATAAGTTATACAGGTGCAAAAGGTTCACATTTAGCCAATAAAAAAGACCAAGTGTTGGATTCAACTAAGGAGCAACGAGGCAACCGAGGGCACCTCTGGCTGGAGGCACCGGACTGTCCGGTGTGCACCGGACATGTCCGGTGCGCCCAGAGGACTCCAACTCAAACTCTTCGCCCTCGGGAATTCTCGGAAGCCGGCGCGCTATAATTCACCGGACTGTCCGGTGTGCACCGGACATGTCCGGTGCTCCAAGGAAGCGCGGTCTCCGGAACTCGCCAGCCTCGGGTTCGCGCGGCAGCCGCTCCGCTAAAATTCACCGGACTGTCCGGTGTGCACCGGACTGTCCGGTGTGCCAGCGGAGCAACGGCTCCCTGCGGCGCCAACGGCTCCCTGCGGTGCATTTAATGCGCGCGCAGCGCGCGCAGACGTCAGGATCGCCCATACCGGTGCACCGGACATCAAACAGTACATGTCCGGTGTGCACCGGACACCCAGGCGGGCCCAGAAGTCAGAAGCTCCAACGGTCAGAATCCAACGGCAATGGTGACGTGGCAGGGGCACCGGACTGTCCGGTGCGCCATCGAACAGACAGGTTCCAGCAACGGTCACTTTTGGTGGTTGGGGCTATAAATACCCCAACCACCCCACATTCATTGCCATCCAAGTTTTCCACTTCTCAACTACTACAAGAGCTCTAGCATTCAATTCTAGACACATCAAATAGATCAAGTCCTCTCCAAATTCCACACAACACCATAGTGACTAGAGAGAGTGATTTGCTTGTGTTCTTTCGAGCTCTTGCGCTTGGATCGCATTCTTTTCTTTCTCACTTGTTCTTGTGATTAATCTCAATTGTAACCAAGGCAAGAGGCACCAATTGTGTGGTGGCCCTTGCGGGGAAGCTTTGTTCCCGTTTGATTGAGAAGAAGAGAAAGCTCACTCGATCCGTGGGATCGTTTGAGAGAGGGAAGGGTTGAAAAAGACCCGGCCTTTGTGGCCTCCTCAACGGGGAGTAGGTTTGCGAGAACCAAACCTCGGTAAAACAAATCCTCGTGTCACACTCTTATTTGCTTGCGATTTGTTTTGCGCCCTCTCTCGCGGACTCGTTTCTTTATTACTAACGCTAACCCGGCTTGTAGTTGTGTTTATTTGTAAATTTCAGTTTCGCCCTATTCACCCCCCCTCTAGGCGACTATCAACCACCAAACGGAATCCGTGATCTGCGCTGGCTGGAGTGCTGTGGGTCCTCACGATTCTTAAGCCTGGGCTCATCCCGCCCCTATAAAACCCAGGCCCTCCCATCAACCGAGCCACCATCGCCATGAGTGCAAGAGAGAGAGAGGGATCGAGTCGTCGAGAGAGAAGAAGTTCTGTCCCGTTGAGAGAGAGAAGAAAGGAGGGGATCACCGGTGCGGAACCTGGGCCCTGCTGCCCCATAGCCTTCAGGGCGCAATCCGGGATGATCTCCAGTGCCTATGGCATCTGTTCGTGGCATCAGGGAATCTCTAGAGCTTGTTAATTGCTTCACAGTGAGCCCCTCCGTCGCTTCGTCGCTGGGTTGGACAGCGATGCCGCTGGACGTTGGTTAGGCTCCCTCCACTTCTTCAATGGCAGGTAAGTCGACTACCTACATGCTCAACATGTCATCCTCAGTGCGTGTAGGGACTTCGGTTTGGGCGGCGCTGTCGGGTTGGCTCGGAGCCGAGCTCCGGCGGGTTCGCCACCGCTCGGTACTTGGCGCCGCCACCGTTCCTGGCTGAAAGGGAGAAGAAACGCGCGGGGCATTGGTTGGCCGAAGGGTGAGAAGCTAGCGACCGGGATTTGGTGAGCGTACCTGGTCGTCCGGAGTGTATCCGAGCCATCGATCTCAGTCTGATCGGTCGGGATTAGATCCCTGGGACTACTTCAGGGAAATCACATCCTGTACGTGGATCTCGGATCGGACGGATGTGAATGGGGCTTAGTGTTTAAAAATCTGGACGGTCGATCTTTGATCCTACGGTTAGCGTGTCATACCGCTTCATAAGTGATGAAGATCTAATCTGGACCCTCGGATTATAATCCAACGACTCTGGTTTCCCCGTACCCCTTCGCTACGACTGTTTTTCAAAAGAGCCCCTCGGCTTATTCTAAATTAACCCGCCGTCCACCTCGGGTCAGGGCTGAGTCTGGTAGATTTTGCAAATTGAACCTCGAGTTTCTTAGTAAATGACGCGCAGTCCAAATAACAAGGAAAACTAGATAATTAATATTAGAAATTGATTGTTAGTATAAAAATAATTCTTGAAACTTATTTAATGCATAGAAAATTTATTTTAGCTCCTTTTAAATTCATTATAGTTACATTAATTTTCTTGTAATATTCTCTATCACCTAGTAGCTCTGTTTAGACAGGAAATGTAGATTAAAATTGGTTACTTAATTTATCCCGTGCCAAGTACTTAATAACTTCGGAAATATATAACTTAATAATCGTAACTCTGAATTTAGTGATTCTTGTTCCTACGATCTCGTAGCAACGCGTAGAATATTCTTAAGCAGTTTGTTCTTATGTTTGGTGTGATGTTAATATTGCCTATACACTATTTGTTTGTATTGCTACGATTAGCGTGAGGTCACGATTCACCTGAAGAGCAAGTTGGTACCTGAAATCTCAAGTTTCAGGCAAGTTGTGCCCTTGATCACTTCTTTTTACCTACTCATGTTCTGATTAATCATAATGATCTGCATAGGTTAATTTTGATGGGACCCAATAGGTTACCCTAGTTTGACCATCTTTATGCCTTGTTTACCACTGGACTTTTTGGGTAGTACTTGCTAGTGCTATATGTGGATTTGGGCATTGAGATACATATTATTCATACTTTTGTTATAAGTTGTTATTTACTGTTCATGATAAGATCATTATGTTAATTGGAACATGGAGCGACCACTCGGGAAAACAGTGCTACCACAAGGGTTTAATGGGACGCCCTTAGCTGACTAATTAGAAAAGCTAGTGGAAGACTACCTTACCCGAAAGGGGCAAGGGCAATAGGGGAGTGGTCAGTGTAGGGAGGCCCTTGGGATGATTTTGCTGCGATGGCGGTCATGCGAGGGGTCCCTGCATTGGAGCTTCCTATAAACTGTAGCGGGTTTTCTGAAGCTAGTGGAACTTTGTAAAGGCCTCGTAGTGTTACCCTGCCTCGCCTCCTCGGTAGAGGTGTATGGGAAGTCGCGATCCCTTGGCAGATGGGTAACATGACTTGTGGGTAAAGATGCGCAACCTCTGCAGAATGTAAAACTAGTATACTAGCCGTGCTCACGGTCATGAGCAGCTCGGACCCTCACATGATTAATTTATGGAACTAAATTCAATTTGTCATATGCATTGCATCGCAGGTGATGTTATTACTTTTGTTCTACTACTTAATTGGTTTGGTATTTACTTATACTTAGTAATTGCTAATAAAATTTTGACCAACTTTAAAAGCAATGCTCAGCTCTAACCATCCTCTTTGGTAAGCCTTACACTTCACATGAGCTCCCACCTTTGGCAAGTTCATGCACATTATTCCCCACAACTTGTTGAGCAATGAACGTATGTGAGCTCACTCTTGCTATCTCACACCCCCCATAGGTCAAGAACAGGTACCGCAGGATGAGGTGCATGGAGGATGCTACGACAAGTTCGTGAGAGGTCTAGGCCATCGTCTCCCAGTCAACTTTGGGTTGCTGGACCGTTGTCTCCTTATAATGTAATTATTTATTTTGTATAGAACTCCTGTTATATAGTAAAGATGTGACATTCGATCCTGTGCCATGATTCATCATATGTGTGAGACTTGGTCCTAGCACACCTGGTGATTATGTTCGCGCCTGGGTCTTGGTGCCCCTAAAACCCGGGTGTGACAGAAGTGGTATGAGAGGAATGTTGACTGTAGGACAAAACCTAGATAGAACTGGACAACCATTATCTACTTATCTTTGCTACTCTGATTCTTTCTAAACTCTTCTTAATCTTTTCTCATCTATTTCCGCCTTACTCTGATTATTCTTACCTTTTCTTTCTAAAGACAAATGTGGATTTCACACTTTGAAATCCTGGGCCTAAAGTGACCTTTAGGACTAGGAGACCTAATCTTAGGAACAAAAACAAAACTATTTTTTATATGCTTGGATGCTTGTTCTTATGATACTTGCCTGATTTGGATTCTTGATTGAGTGTGATGAGTTGTGGAGTAATGGCCACAATTACATCTGCATATACATATAGGAAAAAAATGCTCATCAAAATAACTAGACAAACTAGATTACTCTCATTAAAGTATCTAGCCTAACAATATCCATCTCATCTTAAAAGATTCTGTCATACACTCATAGATCCATCTTATCTCAAAAAGATCCTAACTTATCCAAATTAAAATATATCTAGCCTAATAGATCCATCTTATCTTGAAAGACTCTGTCTTATCTTAATGGATTCATCTTATCTTGAGGGAATCACCTTATCCTAACCACTTTACTTATCTCATTCTAAAATAACAACCATGATCTAATCCAAATTAATGAGATCTAAACTAGTTTAATCTAGTCATATCCAACCTAATCTAGATTTTATCTAATCTATTATGACCTAATCTAGAGTAAGTTACTTAATGCTGGTACAAAAGATAAGGCCATACCCCTCGTGCACTTAAAACTAAACTAGTGCCTTAAACCAACTCAGCCACATGCATGAGATCTAACCCAATCAATAGTCTTAATAGATTGCATAATCTATCTGTCCCCACCTAACATCAAACAAACTTTTGACCTATATCATGGAGTCTATCTCATCCATATCTATCTTAACCATGTTTCCCAACCCCGATGATATACACTTGTCGGGGACCATAATTAGGGGTACCCTCAAGGCTCCTAATTCTCAGCTGGTAACCCCCATCAGCACAAAGCTGCAAAGGCCTGATGGGTGCGATCAAGTCAGAGATCAGTCCATTCGAGGGACTCGATCACGCCTCGCTCGAGCCTAGCCTCGGACAAGGGCAGCCGACCCTGGAGGATCTCTGCCTCGCCCGAGGCCCCCCTTCCAGCGGCGAACACGTTCCCGGCTCGCCCGAGGCCCTGTCTTCGCCAAGAAGCAACCCCGACCAAATCGCAGGAGCATTTAATGCAAAGGTGGCCTGACACCTTTATCCTGACGCACGCCCCTCAGCTGACAGAGCCGAAGTGACCGCCGTCACTTCGCCGCTCCACTGACCGGTCTGTCAGAAAGACAGCGCCGCCTGCGCCGCTCCGACTGCGGTACCACTTGACAGAGTGAGGCTGATAGGCAGTCAGGCCCGGTCGCGCACCATAGGAAACTCCGCTCTGCCCGACCCAGGGCTCGGACTCGGGCTAAGCCCCAGAAGACGGCGAACTCCGCTCCGCCCGACCCAGGGCTCGGACTCGGGCTAAGCCCCGGAAGACGGCGAACTTCGCTCCGCCCGACCCAGGGCTCGGACTCGGGCTAAGCCCCAAAAGACGGCGAACTCCACTCCGCCCGACCCAGGGCTCAGACTCGGGCAAAGCCCCGGAAGACGGCGAACTCCGCTCCGCCCGACCCAAGGCTCAGACACGGTCAAAGCCCCGGAAGACGGCGAACTCCGCTCCGCCCGACCCAGGGCTCGGACTTGGGCTCAGCCCCAGAAGACGACGAACTCCGCTTCGCCCAACCCCGGGACTCAAATTCCGCCCTGGCCTCAGCCAACGGCCTCCGCCTCGCCCGACCCCGAGGCTCGGACTCGGCCTCGACCACGGAAGACGGACTCGACCTCGACCTCGGAGAAGCCTCCACATCGCCCAAACCTAGGGCGCGGACCGGCCACGTTGACAGGAGGCGCCATCATTACCCTACTCCAAGCTGACCCAGGCTACAGGGAACAAGACCGGCGTCCCATCTAGCTCGCTCCGCCAGATAGGCGATGATGGCGCCCCGCACGCTCCCTGACGATGGCGGCTCTCGGCCCCCTTACGAAAGCAAGAGGACGTCAGCAAGGACTCGACGGCCCCAACAGCTGTCCCTCTGCCAGGCTCCAGCACTCCTCCGACGGCCACGACATCACACAAACCGGGTGCCAAGATCTCTCCGGCCGCCATGATGGCGTGTACTTAGGGCACTAGCTCTCCTCCGCTAGACACGTAGCACTCTGCTACACCCCCCATTGTACACCTGGATCCTCTCCTTACGCCTATAAAAGGAAGGACCTGGGCCCTCTTAGAGAGGGTTGGCCGCACGGGGACGAGGATGAGACGGGCGCTCGCGTGAAGCCACTCGCTCCTTCCCCCGTGTGGACGCTTGTAACCCCCTACTGCAAGCGCACCCGACCTGGGCACGGGACGAACATGAAGGCCGCGGGATTTCCACCTCTCTCACGCCCATCTCCGGCCACCTCGCTTTCCCCCCTTCGCGCTCGGCCTCGCGTCGACCCATCTGGGCTGGGGCACGCAGCGACACTTCACTCGTCGGCTCAGGGACCCCCCGGTCTTGGAACGTCGACAACACTAACCTCGAACCAATAAGACCAAGATCAGAGAAGGAAAAGATCAACATCGACAAGGAAGGATATAATAGTCAAAGTGAATCTCGAGATGAATCAAGACTTAAACATTTCGGATGAAGTCTTTTCCTTGCCGTAATCTTTCTTACCTCAACCTGTCCAGCTTGTAACCAACATAATATGTGGCTAGATGCCTATGCTCTCCTAATCACCTCTATAGACTATAAAAAAATGGAACTCTAGATTTTTTTAACCAATTATAGACTAAAAGCTGAATTACAAACCAATCCTTTTGTATCCCTTTCTTATAAATCTCGAGGATGAGATTTCTGTTAAGGGGGGTAGGATTTGTAATGCCCAAATTTTGCATCAGAGAAAAATAATGATATAAATAAATAAATACATTCATGTTAGTGTTTTGGGAATTTTTGAAACCTTTGGAGATTTATTAGTTCATTTTCTTTTCATAAATCAGTTAATATTAGTCAAATAACCAATAAATAAATAAAAAAATATACATATCATGCGGAAGAATTTGTTGGGATGAATTTTATTGAAACAAAGAAATCATAACTTAAAGTTGACCTCAAATTTTAAATAAAATAGAAAAGTTATTTGAATTTTAGGAAGCATGAACTATGCATTCAAAATTAAACTATTAATTAAAAGAGTAAAATGAACCTTGCATTGCATGTTGGTAAATCTCTTTGTTTGTTCATTCTAAAATAAATTTTGAAATTCAAAAGACCTGATTTGAATTGGGAATTCAAATTCGAATTAAAAAAATAGAAATAAAAAGGAAAAGAGAAACTACATGTACTTTGGGCCGAAATAACCCCTAGCCGGCCCACCTCTTCACTCCATGTCGCTCAGATAATGGATGATGTGCGCGCCTGGGGTTCTGTCTCGCTGACATGTGGGTCGGCCCTGTCATATCAATCTCTTACCTGCGCTGAAACAGAAACGCGAGATTGTCGTTCCTTCTCTCTCGTCTCGGCATAGAACTCACCTGCAGCTAGGATCCTGCTTCCAACACGCACTACGCGCGCCTGTGTTGAATTCTCCAGTCAACGCTGCCGGGAACTCCTCCGTCGTGGACTCCGCGACCGAGTTCAATGAAAGCGCCCGCGATATACTCGCCGACCACCAAACGGAATCCGTGATCTGCGCTGGCTGGAGTGCTGTGGGTCCTCGCGATTCTTAAGCCTGGGCTCATCCCGCCCCTATAAAACCCAGGCCCTCCCATCAACCGAGCCACCATCGCCATGATTGCAAGAGAGAGAGAGGGATCGAGTCGTCGAGAGAGAAGAAGTTCTGTCCAGTTGAGAGAGAGAAGAAAGGAGGGGATCACCGGTGCGGAACCTGGGCCCTGCTGCCCCATAGCCTTCAGGGCGCAATCCGGGATGATCTCCAGTGCCTATGGCAACTGTTTCGTGGCATCGAGGAATCTCTAGATCTTGTTAATTGCTTCACAGTGAGCCCCTCCGTCGCTTCGTCGCTGGGTTGGACAGCGATGCCGCTGGACGTTGGTTAGGCTCCCTCCACTGCTTCAATGGCAGGTAAGTCGACTACCTGCATGCTCAACATGTCATCCTCAGTGCGTGTAGGGACTTCGGTTTGGGCGGGGCTGTCGGGTTGGCTCGGAGCCGAGCTCCGGCGGGTTCGCCACCGCTCGATATCTGGCGCCGCCACCGTTCCTGTCTGAAAGGGAGAAGAAACGCGCGGGGCATTGGTTGGCCGATGGATGAGAAGCTAGCGATCGGGATTTGGTGAGCGTACCTGGTCGTCCGGATTGTATCCGAGCCATCGATCTCAGTCTGATCGGTCGGGATTAGATCCGTGGGACTGCTTTAGGGAAATCACATCCTGTACGTGGATCTCAGATCGGACGAATGTGAATGGGGCTTAGTGTTTCAAAATCTGGACGGTCGATCTTTGATCCTACGGTTAGCGTGTCATACCGCTTCATAAGTGATGAAGATCTAATCCGGACCCTCGGATTATAATCCAACGACTCTGGTTTCCCCGTACCCCTTCGCTACGACTGTTTTTCAAAAGAGCCCCTCGGCTTATTCTAAATTAACCCGCCGTCCACCTCGGGTCAGGGCTGAGTCTGGTAGATTTTGCAAATTGAACCTCGAGTTTCTTAGTAAATGACGCGCAGTCCAAATAACAGAGAAAACTAGATAATTAATATTAGAAATTGATTGGTAGTATAAAAATAAATCTTGAAACTTATTTAATGCATAGAAAATTTATTTTAGCTCCTTTTAAATTCATTCTAGTTACATTAATTTTCTTGAAATATTCTTTATCACCTAGTAGCTCTGTTTAGACAGGAAATGTAGATTAAAATTGGTTACTTAATTTATCCCATGCCAAGTACTTAATAACTTCGGAAATATATAACTTAATAACCGCAACTCCGAATTTAGTGATTCTTGTTCCTACGATCTCGTAGCAACGCGTAGAATATTCTTAAGCAGTTTGTTCTTATGTTTGGTGTGATGTTAATATTGCCTATACACTATTTGTTTGTATTGCTACGATTAGCGCGAGGTTACGAGTCACCTGAAGAGCAAGTTGGTACCTGGAATCTCAAGTTTCAGGCAAGTTGTGCCCTTGATCACTTCTTTTTACCTACTCATGTTCTGATTAATCATAATGATCTGCATAGGTTAATTTTGATGGGACCCAATAGGTTACCCTAGTTTGACCATCTTTATGCCTTGTTTACCACTGGACTTTTTGGGTAGTACTTGCTAGTGCTATATGTGGATTTGGGCATTGAGATACATATTATTCATACTTTTGTGATCAATTGTTATTTACTGTTCATGATAAGATCATTATGTTAATTGGAACATGGAGCGACCACCCGGGAAAACAGTGCTACCACAAGGGTTTATTGGGACGCCCTTGGCTGATTAATTAGGAAAGCTAGTGGAAGACTACCTTACCCGAAAGGGGCAAGGGCAGTAGGGGAGTGGTCAGTGTAGGGAGGCCCTTGGGATGATTTTGCTGCGATGGCGGTCATGCGAGGGGTCCATGCATTGGAGCTTCCTATAAACTGTAGCGGGTTTTCTAAAGCTAGTGGAACTTTGTAAAGGCCTCGTAGTGTTACCCCGCCTCGCCTCCTCGGTAGAGGTGTATGGGAAGTCGCGATCCCTTGGCAGATGGGTAACATGACTTGTGGGTAAAGATGCGCAACCTCTGTAGAGTGTAAAACTGGTATACTAGCCGTGCTCACGGTCATGAGCAGCTCGGACCCTCACATGATTAATTTATGAAACTAAATTCAATTTGTCATATGCATTGCATCGCAGGTGATGTTATTACTTTTGTTCTACTACTTAATTGGGTTGGTATTTACTTATACTTAGTAATTGCTAATAAAATTTTGACCAACTTTAAAAGCAATGCTTAGCTCTAACCATCCTCTTTGGTAAGCCTTACACTTCACATGAGCTCCCAACTTTGTCGAGTTCATGCACATTATTCCCCACAACTTGTTGAGCTATAAACGTATGTGAGCTCACTCTTGCTGTCTCACACCCCCCACAGGTCAAGAACAGGTACCGCAGGATGAGGTGCATGGAGGATGCTACGACAAGTTCGTGAGAGGTCTAGGCCATTGTCTCCCAGTCAACTTTGGGTTGCTGGACCTTTGTCTCCATATAATGTAATTATTTATTTTGTATAGAACTCTTGTTATATAGTAAAGATGTGACATTCGATCCTGTGCCATGATTCATCATTTGTGTGAGACTTGGTCCTAGCACACCTGGTGATTATGTTCGCGCCCGGGTCTTAGTGCCCCTAAAACCCGGGTGTGACATTAATTTTGTCTACCTTAGCTCTATCTAGTCCTTTAACAAGTCAGTGTAATCTACTTCATCATCAAAAGATTCATCATCACTAGAAGATGAGTACTTAGGGGAATCTCGAATACGTACCTTCTTTTCCTTAGCCATGAGGCAAGTATGGCGTTCGTTGGGGAAGAGTGAAGACTTGTCAAAGGCCGATGCAGCTAAACCTTCATCGTCGGAGTCGGACGAGGAATAGTCTGAATCCCATTCCTTTTCAAGGTGCGCCTCGCTCTTTGCCTTCCTGTAGTTCTTTTTCTCCCTCTTCCCGCTCTTTTCTTGTCCCTGGTCATTATCATTATCGGGGCATTGTGCTATGAAATGACCAGTCTTACCGCATTTGAAGCATGAACGCTTTCCCCTTGTTTTTTCTTGTTGGGGTACTCTTTGCGTCCTTTAAGCGCGGTCTTGAATCGCTTGATGATAAGCGCCATTTCGTCCTCATTGAGCCCGGTAGCCTCCACTTGTGCTACCTTGCTTGGTAGCGCCTCCTTGTTGCTTGTTGCTTTGAGAGCAACGGGCTGCGGCTCATAGATGGGTAGTGGACCATTTAGCGCATCGTCCACGTATCGCGCCTCCTTTACCATCATGCGCTTGCTCACGAATTTTCCAAGGATTTCCTCAGGTGTCATCTTGGTGTACCTGGGATTTTCACGAATAAGGTTGACAAGATGGGGGTCAATTACAGTAAATGACCTTAGCATGAGTCGGACGACATCATGATCCGTCCATTTTGTGCTTTCGTAGCTTCAGATCTTGTTGGCCAGAGCCTTGAGCCTATTGTAGGTTTGTGTTGGCTCCACCCCCTGATCATCACGAATCTCTCTAGCTCGCCTTCCACTAGCTCCATCTTGGTGATCATAATGGCGTCGTTTCCCTCATGTGATATCTTGAGGGTGTCCCAGATCTGCTTAACATTGTCCAAGCCGCTAACCTTGTTGTATTCATCCCTGCACAGAGATGCTAGCTGTGACGGAACCTCCCAAGTCATTAGGCCCACCTACAGTTGTCCTTGTCCAACGGACCTCAGACAACCCTGCAGGTGCCCCTGATCACTTGACAAGTTCGGTATCTGTACTCTTTACCTTGCCCAAGAGCGTTTCACCCGTCACACAGACATTACAATACATCGGAGGTACAAGAATGCGAAAGCAGTTACAATAACTTACTTTATTTTAAAGTAAGAAAGAGTAGTATTATTACAGACTAGAACAAATATAAGAGTGCTGAGTAATATTATTACATAACCTGGGAGGCAAAAACCCCTCCCGATAAATAGTAGAAGTTTTGTTAGGAGGACACTTCCTCCCGTAGCTTCAGTCTTGGTTTTACTCTTTAGGCACCACTTTGGAACAGAAGCAACAAAAATTTGCTGCTTCTTCACCTAAAACAACATGGGACAAAGCCCTGAGTACGAAATGTACTTTCGCAAGTCTTACCCGTCAAAATAAAAGACTCTCAAGGATATGCTGGCCTTTGGGAATCAAGGTATAGCTTATCAATAATCAAAGACTCTATTTGTAGAAATCCTTACTAATAGTGGATCCTTAAAAGTCCAGTTTTATTAGCAAGTTAGGTCATTACCTGAGTCCTAGAGTTCTTTCTACCCTCAAGCACTTGACCTATACTAGCCAATTTCTTATCAACCCTTCTTATTCACTGGAATGCTACGTGTAGGTCAGTGACCAAGTCTTCATGTCTGCGAAGTTACGGCGATCCGAATCGATTAATACTCAGCTGAGGATCCCCAATCACATGACATATGTAGCACTTAACCCTTTCATATGTCAACTCGCCACCGAGGTTCTTAAGCCCAGATCAGGTTCACGGCAACCGAGAGCACAGTTACACCACCGTCCAGCCTCTTGCCACGGAGGGTACACGCTACTCACGCCATCTCTCCACTCCCATCGCGTGTTATCTTATTCTGGTATTAGTCTGCCCGAGGCAAAGCTTACCCATGACGAGGCATGTGACCAATTAAAGGGTCCTCGATCATCAAGCCTACATCGACAAGGTCCTTAATCGACTCAGACGGAGACACTACACCGAGACTCTCTTCTCGTGCAAGTCACCCGCCCGGTCTCAGCTTTATCATTTCAAACCCAAAGTTTGGTACCTGGCAGAGGTACATCTCTTCCGATGTTGAACCCATCATGGCCATGATGGATCCACCATCAAGTTTTATTTTTGAAAATATCCCACCCTCTTGAAGCATCATCTTTTGTCAAAACAAAACATTTTGTTTTTCTAGAGCAAAGCTAAGCATAAGAAAAACCTTTTTGAAAAATAGGGGATTAAGGAGAAGTAATCAAATCTAAGGAAGGAAATGCAGCAATTGGTTTAGCACACAACTCCTATCACCTAATGCATTAAGCAAGTGAGAAAGATTTCAAAATAGCAAGGAGGTGGCAAATGCACCGAGGCTTGCCTTGTGTGATAGGTGAATAAGGCTCTGTTCCACAGATGTCAAAGTAAAAGTAGTTTCCTGCCTGAGGTTCTTCAGGTGGTGGTGTAGTCCTCGCTTCTTCAACTTCTATCTCTTCCTCATTTTCTATATATAGTCATATATAATCATGAATGCTCATGAAAATGCAAAGATAATGAAAGTATATTATCTAATGTCTTGAATATAACTTTCCTTCACGAGTCTCTGAGAAACTAGGGTTTTTGGAGTCTATAGTGAAGTTCATAGGACAGGGGACTAGGTTTTGGGTTCTAAGTACCAAACATGGTCCAAATCATACCAAATTTTACCCAAGGCTTCTAAATATTATTTAAAGTTTATCTAAAAAGTTTGGTGAATTTTGGGATTATTAATTACTTTTTAAAATTCCAGAAGTATGGGTTTTGGCTATTTTAAATATCCCAAAATTCCCTATTGGAACTAAAAATCATGGAACTATTTTTATCAAATATTATAGAAAATTAGAAGCCTAGCAAAATTGGTTTGGTATTTTTAGCATTTTTTTATAATCTTCTAGGAATTATTTAGTCCTGGGAGAAAAAGAAAAGAAGAAAGACTCTACAGTACTGGGCTCATTTCAATCCGAGACGGCCCAGTAAAGACAGAATTCACCCGCGTGCGCGCCCGCGAGATCAGTTTTGCGCAGGGAACCCTGGCGGTTTGAAATTTCTATAAAAAAATCCTTCCCACTGTTCCTCGGTCTCGCTGACACTTGCAAAAACACCCCTGCGCTTTCATCTCTTTACAACCCGCGGTCCACGACGCCGCACGACGGAGAACCGAGCTCCGGCGAGCTCATACCGGCCGGATCACTCGATGACCGGTGCTCTACTTCGGCTGAGACCTAATTCAAGCCCTAACAAGTGCTTCCCTCAATTAATTTCACTAGCGGAGCTCTAACTCGCTCTGTCTACGGTGACAGTGGGCACAACAGACAGCACGACGTGTTCCCGGCGATCTAAGGGGTCCTAGCCTAATTGGCGGGGTCGGGGAGCATCAAGGACACACAAGTATGCTAAAACGAAAGAGCAGAGGGTATGAGCGGACCTGAGATGAGCTAGCCACGGCGAGGCATTCACGCGGCGGTGGTTCGGCTGATTTGGGGGAAATGGGAAATTGGGCGGCTCTGGTGAACAATTGGATGTAGGTGTTAGTGCACTGGATGCGTATTTACCTAGCGGAGCCGCGGGTGCACTCAATTTATAGCATGCTTGAGCGGTGGCCAGTGAATTTAACGGCGACGCGCGGCGACCGGAGAGAGGGACTGAGTCACTAGCGCGGTGATTTGTGGCCACAACCGTGGCAAACTCACCGGCGATGACCGGGCCTGCCATACCGATTCACAGTGACGTGTTAACCCTCCAAGTCGCGTGGTCTGGCCGGATAACGGTGAACTCCGGTGATGCCAGCACGATCGACTGTGGCGGGACACGATGGCCGGAGTGAATAGGGGCTCAAGTTCATCCATACGATGATATTTACCACCCCACGACGTTAACTAACTGAGCCGAGCACGAATCATCGCGGCGAGCGCGAATCTAGGCGCACGGTCGCTGGCGGCAAGGTTCTCTGTGCTGGCGTTCTAATCCGGTTACTGTACCATCGCGAAGCTTCATCAGTTGGCCTGATAGAGCATGCTTGGGATCAATTTTGCTCTATATTTTATGTGATGACTCAACCAATACTCTGCATCACAAAAAGTCACAGAATCTTACTTAAAATTGAGCCCTAAGTTCATCCAATCTCACTGTCAGTCTGAATTCAGACTTAGGGCAGTCTGACAGCCCAACTTTGGGCTCATTTTACTCCAATTTTTTTCAAGTGACCAAGGCTTAATCCCTATAGCAAAGTTATTCTCCTTACATAGCTCTACAAATTTGATGTGCTGACCTAGGGCAAAATCCTTATAGTTTTTAAATTACAGGGCTTCAAAGTTGATCCCATTCATTGAAATTCAGACTTAGTCTTATAAAAGGAATTGAATGGCTTTTTGCAAATAAGCCCAATTCACACCTTTTGGCTTGTAAATCTTCAAACATGTGAACCATTTGACATGAGGTACCCTATTTCCATGATTTTTGCACTTAGGTCCAAAATTGTGCATATTTTACAGATAACCCCCTAGGGTTTCTGTCCAGGGTTTTCTACAGGTCTATTTAGGTTTTTTGGTACTTCTAGGGTTTGGATGCCACTTAAGTCCATTAATGGTGACATTTTATGATCATTACTAATATGTTTTGAAGTTTTCTCTTGTTTAGGCTTTGTTTTCTCTTTTAAGCCCCAGTTTAGGGTTAAGTATTGTACCCTAGGGTTTCACTTATAACATGTCCCATCAATACAACTTTGTTTGAAATTTTTGCCTAGTGAATGCATTCTAAATGTAACAATCACATGATATGCCGATGCTCATGATGTTATGCTCAAGTTTTAGTGGTACTAACACTAGGGGTGTTACACTAGCAAAATAGCAGTGGCTTGGGCATTTTTATGAATTTGCTCATTAATAAACACACGATTATCAGTACTATCAAAATGCATCCCGTTTTCTACAATTTCTCATATACTAGGATGGAGAGAAAATAGATGGCTACACATTTTATGACTCCAAAACAAATAGTCCTCTCCATCAAAGTGTGGAGGTTTTCCGAGGGGAATTGATAGTAAATGTGCATTTGAATTGTAGGGAATGCAAGAGTAATCAAAAGAATAGTTTTGATTAACCGTCTTTTTCTTGGACGAGGAGTCGTCGTCGTCGTGCCTTGGTGAAGAAGAAGATGCATAGCTGTCGTAGTAGATGATCTTCTTGATGTGTCTCTTCTTCTTCCCATCCTTCTTCTTGTGACTCGAGCTGGAGTCGGTAGGCTTGTCGTCTCTTGGCTCGTTGAAGAGGGACTCCTTCTCCTTGTTGTTAATCACCATCCCCTTACCCTTAGGATCCATCTCTTCGGGCGGTTAGTCCCTTAAATGAAGAGCACGGCTCTGATACCAATTGAGAGCACCTAGAGGGGGGGTGAATAGGTGATCCTATAAAATTAAACACTAAATAGCCACAAACTTGATTGTTAAGGAGTTAGTGAAATCAAGGGGCTATGGAACACGCTCGTGCGAACAAAGCAATCACAAGAAGCAACACACGAGACACGCGGTTTTTATCCCGTGGTTCGCCCAAGTAACACTTGCCTACTTCCACGTTGTGGCATCCCATTGGACAAGAGTTGCACTCAACCCCTTTCAAGCGATCCAATAATCAACTTGAATACCACAGCTTTCTTCCTTATAGTCTTTCTCCCGTTTGCGAGGAATCTCCACAGATTGGAGCCTCTCGCCCTTACAAGTTTGTCACAAGAGAATCACAGTAGTAAGAGTGGGAGAGCAACACACGCAAGACTCAAATCCGTAGCACACACACGCACACAAGCCAAGACTTGAGCTCAAAACATAGCACAGGGAGTACACAACTCGAACAAAGCTCAAATCACTAACACAATCGATCAAATGCGTGGAGGCGGAGTCTGGGAGTCTTAGAATGTTTCTTGTAAGCTTGTTGTTCTGCTCCATGCGCCTAGGGGTCCCTTTTATATCCCCAAGGTAGCTAGGAGTCGTTTGGAGATCAAGATGGAAGGCTATCCTTGCCTTCTGTCGAGTGGCGCACCGGATAGTCCGGTGCGCCACTGGACAACCACTGTAGCATGTCCGGTGCACGAAACCCTTCCATATTGGGTGCAGCCGACCGTTGCTCCTCTGGGCCAGGTGGCGCACCGGACACTGTCCGGTGCAAACCGGACAGTCCGGTGCACCAGCCGACCATTGGAGCAGGCCACGTGTCGCGCGTTGATCGCGCGGACGACCGTTGGTGCTGGCGCCGTTGGCTCACCAGACAGTCCGGTGAATTATAGCCACGTTGCCTTTTTCCTTTTCCTGAGAGCGATGAGTTCGTCGTGGATGACTCACCGGACAGTCCGGTGCACCACCGGACAGTCTAGGGAATTATAGCCGTACGACTCCGTCAATTTCTGAGAGTAGCCGGTTCACCGTCGGCCAGCCTAGGGCACCAGACACTGTCCAGTGCACCACCGGACACTTTCTGGTGCACCACCGGACAGTCCACAGCCAACTCTTTTCCAATTCGTTTCTTCTCTTCTCAGCACTGTTTCTAGCACTTAGATAACCAAGTTAGTACTAAGAAACAATGTACTAAGTCTAGAAACATACCTTGTACCTTGATTTGCACTTTTCACACATTTAGCACATGAGGACTCAATTAATATGTGTTGGGCATCTAATCACCAAAATACTTATAGAAATTGCCCAAGGGCACATTTCCCTTTCAGATTGTTTTGGCGATTCTGCTACTGGTGCTAAGGGTATTGCCTCTGAAACTGCTGCTAAGGTGGACGCTAATTCTGCTTGAACTATTGAGGCGAGTTGCCTGAGAAACGAGGGCGATTGTTGCTTCCAGGTTGAGGTCCACCAATCTTGCGCTTGCGATCCTCCATCTCCTTGCGCTTCCTCTCTGTCATGATTGCTCTATCAATCAGGTGCTGAAATGTGGGGAAGGTATGATTCATCAGCTGATAATGCAGAGGATCTACTAAGCCTCTCAAGAAATGGTACTGCCTCTTGGCGTCGGTGTTGACATCTTCAGGAGCATAGCGGGACAGCTGCAAAAACTTGTCTCGGTACTCACTGACAGACATAGGCCCTTGCTTGAGCGCCAAGAACTTCTCTTTCTTCACTGTCATCAGACCTATAGGAACATGGTACTGACAGAAATTGTCTCTGAATTCCTCCCAGGTGATAGTGTCGGGGTTGACATGGGTGGCGAGGTAGGACTCCCACCAAGACTGAGCTGCGCCTCTCAACAAACGGGGACCATACAAAACTTTCTCCTTGTCGTCGCACTGAGCGGTGTGCAACTCCCGCTCTATGGTACGCAGCCAATCTTTAGCATCCATGGGGTCAAAAGAGTGAGCAAACACTGGGGGATGACCTCTCATGAATTCAGCACGCTTGTCTCTGGGCATCTGAGGCATCTGAGGCTGAGGTGGGGGCTGATGCTGCTGAATAGCGGCTAGAGTCTGACCGATGGCTTGAACTGCCTGAGTCTGCATTAAGAACATCTACTCTATTGACATCGGGGGCGGTGGTGGCAGCTGCTGCTGGGGTGCCTCATCTTGCGGCACTGGCTGCTCCTGCTGAGCACACCTTCCTCCTCTGCGCCTGTTGTCTGACATCTGCAGAATGCAATCACGCATCAGAACTGATCTTGCAAACTTGCAGCATAAGAAAAGAGTATAGAATCCTTCCACAATTCTGAACAGACGAACATCTTCAATGATTTCCAACACAGACAAACGCAACTTCTCAGATAAAGAGGAAAGTAGAATAAAAGGGCTTCCCAACTAGATAACTAATTTTATTAACATTTAACAGGTAAACCAAAGTACAGGGGATACCCACACCCTGGCGACAGTCATTACAAAGATCCAAATCCATCATAGTTCATCATGACAAACATAAAAAGCATAGGATAAGCAAATTACCCTGTCTAACTAAGACTAACTAAGAGTAAGACTAAGACTATAACTTCTATATATTTTTTAAGCATTAATTACAAGGTACGACGCTGATGATCTATGGTTCTAAATCTATCTTGGTCCTACAGTCGAGGTTACCATAAGCATGGTGTCCACGTTGAGGTGAGCGGTACGAGTGCTGAGTCCCGACGGGAGCGGGGGAGCCATCCTCCAGGTGACGATGCTCCGCGCGCTCAGCCCGCAATTGGGCGATTTCAGCAGGAGCCCTACTCAGCTCATCTAATGCATGGTCCAGCTCCATGTTTAGCACGGCGGCTAGGTTGACTGTGCTGCTCAACCTAGGATTGTCCTCACCAACAGGTGAGACAACCATGCCTCCTGTGCTGCCAGATGGACGGCGGGGGTAATACTTCAGGTTAGGACCATCAGCTACCCCACCGAGCACTTAGCAGTAGTGCGAAAGCGCACGCCATGCGACATCTTGCATGGCCGCCTCAGCTGAGTCCCGCTCAGAAATAGAGTAATGTTCTGAGCAGACCTCCGCACCCCGGAGACTGTTCTCAGGACGGCGCACCAAACAAGTCGCCTCCTAGAGGTCCGGGTAAACCCCACGATAATGCTGGAAGACAACACAGCGATACTCGATGGACCAGGTACGCCGGTCAAGTGCCTGGCATAGCAAGGTATTGAGCGCATCATGAAAGTGACACCCGCAAGCGGCGTCACGAGTGATGGGCCGAGCAACCCATCCCTCCGGCTCCTGTTCCTCTGAAAGGTCGGTGCTATGGCTCGAGCTGCTGTCGTCGCCTCTGTCATCGGGGTCTCCTCCAATAGCTACTCTAGTGGCCGGGACGCCCAGTGGTGGTGCAGGGGGTGCCTCCAGCGGGGGCACAGGGGAGCAGCTCCACACAGACTCTATCTCCTGCTGAAGTGAGAAAGAAGAGCCCTACTGCTCTAGCTCCTGTCGCCGATGCTCCTGCTCCTCGTGCAGGCGGTGGTGCAACCTCTCCAAATGGCTAGACTGACCAGTCACCGGACGACGAAGCGGACGCTTCGCGAGACGTGAAGGCAAGAAAGGAATGACTGACTTTCGTGCAGTGTGTCTAAGACGAGCCATCTACAAAAGACACTGTAAGCATAAGAGTGAGAATAGGCTAATATGACCAGCAAGTAAACCATAAAGAAAGTTAGGAATTAGAATAAAACAATTTTTTAGCAAGGTATAATATATATAGTAGAACATAGATTTTGTCGATATGACCAACTTTTGAAGGGATACCAGAGTCAAGGTGATAATATGGGTCTATAATCCTTAGAGCGACCATTCTATTCTAGGTTAGCGGTCCTACAGTCAGCACGGCTTTGATACCACCTATGTCACACCCGGTTTTTAGAAGGCAAACCGAATGCGAACCATGTACGTGTGTCACGTACACAGCAGTTACATAACTAGACATCATCACACAGTGCTCAAATAATAACATAAAAGATGGTATAATAGTCGATTACATCATGATGTCTGAGACATCCACATAGTCTTTAACAATTATCAAAGTGCGGAAAAGAAACGTAGATACACACGGTCTACACAGGCAACCGACTGGGGGTTTAACGCTAACCCATGCCTAGAACTCGTCGTACTCTTGGAACTCCTGGAAGTCCTTCTCCACGACTTCATCTTCACCTGAGCAGTGGTTGCTACGCGGACAACCTAGGGGGGTTGGTGTGTAAAGCAAGGGTGAGTACACATCAACATACTCAGCAATATGTCCTGTTTGGCTGTAGTGGACTAGCTTTATGTGGAGTTTAGTCAAGCAGTTGCTTTTAGTTGGTCAGGTTATTATTACTAGTAGAAAGCCAGGTTTTAGCATTAACCCAAGTTATTAACCCAATGTATCCTTTCCAAACAGAAAGAATACCACTTACCGTTACCATAGTCATAACCAAAACCATCATCCTCATCACCACCTGTAAATCATACATCTCTGATCAAGTATCTCTAATCAATGGAGCTCCCTTGGTCGCTCATAACCACGAGCACGGCTGATATATCAGTTTCATAACACTGCAGAGGTTGCGCATTTTACCCACAAGCCATTATTCCCTTTTGCCTTGGGCTGATCAAACCCTTAAACACTACCAAGGTGAACAGGCAGGGTTTCACTACGTAGCCTTTACAAAGATTCCCTGAGGCTGAAGCCACCCATTAGGTTTCCTAAATGTACCGCACTCCTCCCCAAGGGGCAAACCACCCTTGGCAGAGCGAGCCGCATACACCGAGCCCCATTGACGGCACGACGGCGAAGCAAACTACACCCCAGTTCATCTAATTATTCAGCTAAGGGTGTCCCATTCCACCCTCATGGTTGCACTGTTTTCCCGGGCGGTCATCCAACGAACCAGTCCTTACAGAGAGGCACTAGAGAAATAGCTCGAGTCCCCTTAAATGCTACAAGTATATCATCATAATCAAAAGGAAAAACAGCATATCATAGATAATCTCATCATGTTCATTGATTAATGTGAAGCACTAGCATATAGCTAAACTGAAATAACCCAACCAAAATAGGTAAACAAGGACAAGATAAACCAAAAGCTAGTCAATCCTTAAGTATAAACTGTGTAAATGCGGGGAGTGAATTATAAGAATGAGTAGGACATAGATGGGTCAAGGGACACTTGCCTTCACCAACCATCTGCTGCTCAGGGTCTTCACCTTCAACTCCTTCGGACTCCACCAACTGACCGTTATCTATACGAGTTGAAACATACATTTCACACATTTAATATAAAAGAACAGTACACCATACAATAGAATGTTATAAACAAACAAACACTCGGCGCAGGGCTCATACCTACGACTAAGCGAGAAAGAAAGAGTAACGGTCGAGGCTACGGTCAAAAAGCGATCACGTTACGCGATTATAAATCAGAGTACTCGTCTAAACGGAATAGTATTAATTTGGGCATCATGCTATGCATAGGATAAAGTCAGATTCCGTATTTAATCATCATAAGTAGATCAGAGTAAAATTAAAAAGCATGTCGCGTGGCGAAACATGCGACACAACACTTAAATTGAATTAAGAAATAAACGACTCGTCGCGCGACGGAGCGCGCAACGAGACACTTGCATTAATTATAAAAATAATGTCAAGCGTCACGTGACGAAACACACGACAACATACGTCATTCAAACTGAATTTAAAACGAAACGTCGCGCAACTGGACGCGCGACGACACCTTAAATAATCTGAAATTAAGACAAACCGTCGCGCGATGAGGCGCATGACGCAACACATTAATAGAATCTGAAATCAACCTAATTCGTCGCGCGACGAAGCGCGCGACAGCATGCTAAATAACCAAAATTAATCCAAATCATCGCGCGATGAAGCGCGTGACGCACCACACTAATAAATCTGAAATTAAACTCATTCGTCGCGCGACGAAACGCGCACGCAGCACGTTCATTAAACCAAATTCAAAACTAATTAAACTGAAATTTGATCGCCGCGCGCGCTGGGGCTGCACGCGCGGGAACGCGGCTGGGCAAGCCGCGAGGGGCCGCGCTGCCGTGGGCCAGGGGTCGCGCGTCGGACGGGGCCGTGCCGGGGACCACGCTGCCCGGGGGCAGGGGCCACGCGCCATGGGCCGAGGCTGCGCGCCGGGGCTGAGGGGCCGCACGTAGGGGGCGCCGGGGAGCCGGCCGCGCAGGGGGGCCAAGGGGGCCACGCGCGAGGGGGACGGAGAGCCGCACCACCGGGGCTAGGGAGCCACGCCGCTGGGGCGGGGGCTAGGACGGGGCCACGCGCCGCACCAAAGAGGCAGGGCGGGGCCACGCGCTGCGTGGGGGAGCTGGGGCGAGACCGCGCCACCGCGCCAGGGGAGGAAGAGGGGGAGAGAGGGGGGAGGGGAGCTCACCTCGGGGATCCAAATCCAGTGATCACCGTCTCCAAATACTAGGCCACCACGGGAGAAGAGAGAGAGAGAGAGGTGGAGGAGAGGAAGTTGCTACGTGGGAGAATTGAATGAGAGAAAGGAAGAGAAGGGAGGGGACGTGTATGGGGAGAGGCAGGGCGCTAGGGGCACGTGGGCCAGGGCCAGGCCAAGCTGGGCTAGGCCAGGCCGGGCCAGGCTGAGTCTCGTCGCGGGTCAAAATCTCACAACACACACTTCCACTGATCTGAATCCAAATGCGAAACAAAATCCGCAACGAGACGAGACGAACACGCGATTAAACACGGCATCAAACAAAAGAGATATGCTTCGGCATGATGCAACACCCAAGACAGTTTAGGTTTTTGTTTACACACGATACTGATGCCAGTCGCTATACTGCTTTGAATTTGGGAAGGATAGAGCAAAATGGGAAGAGAAAAGAGAGTAACGCCTGAATTTGGTGAGTATTAAAGAAGAAAAATTTCTACCCCCAAATTCAGGGCGTTATAAAAATGGTCCGAAAGGCGATACAACAAGCATTGGTGATTTATTGAATGATCATCCTATGAGACCAGGGAACTTTCCACCCATTTACTCATCATCGGTATATTATCTTGTTCAAATATGGAATGGTACGACGATGAATCCATGGTACATGTATAGTCCCTTTGTCTATCGAGACTGGGGGGCACCTCCATTCTATTCCTTTTGATCCATTGATCAAATGGCCATGGCCGAGAAAGATACAATCTGAAACAGCCTTTATACATTGGTGCTTTATTGAATGATCTTCATATTGAAAAGTCGGTGACTTACATCAGGTTTAGTTCATATGCTTTTGGTTCATCAAAAGGCAGGGGGCATATGTTGAGCACAGAAAAGAGCTATGCGGACGGTCCAGCCCTGAGGCCGGACGGTCCACTGTCCGGACAGTCTGCGGTAACCGCGGGATTAGCTCGGGAAACAATTTGTAACGGGTCCAGACCTCCCCCTTTATATAGATGAAGGGCTACGACCGATTGAAACCCCCCAACAATCGATCAAATCAAGTCTATTTCTTGTTTTTACCTTATGCATTAGGAGTAGTTCTAGTTTAGCCCTAGTTTAGCCTCTTAATCCCTAAATTCTTCGCTTCTATTCGGCTCTACGTCGATTAGAGGTGTTTAGGTCGGCCTGCTGAGCCTAGACAACAATTAGGATCTCTCCTCCCCAACGGGGTCCCTCCTGGGAGCGAGATCCAGGCGCCGCTGACAATCTTCGCCGACCCTGCGTACGTGTGGACCATCCGGTCCGTCAGGCAGGAACACCAGCCCCTGTACCAGGTCGTGGACCGTCCAACCCCTGGCCGCGGATCGTCCGCACCTCTGCAGAGGGCACCACCGTTGGTTTTCGTCGCAGTGATTGGGGCCCAAATTGGCACCAGCAGGCGGATCCACGTGGAACAACGTCGCTTGGATTTAATCCCAGCCCAGAACAAAAGGTGAGTTCGGTTAGCCAGCACGGGTTTTGGGAATGATCCATCTCGGCAAAAACCTATCACCCCGACCTAGGAAATGAGCCTGGCCCCGGTGACGTGGGAGATTTCCACGTGGGAGCACGCGAATCAGCGTCAGAGGGGGCGGCAGAGCGCACGCAAGCAGTGGTGGCGGGGACGACATCTTGGACATGGACTCTTCTCTCTAGCGTTGATTTGCTCCGTAAACAAAACGCACAAATCACAATCACTACTAGCACTACACTAGCACCAGTTCACTAGTTGCACTACACAAGCACAACTATAGGGACAACTATTAGTTACATAAGCTAAACTAAAAGGTTTAGCTACAAGAGCTAATAATAAGCAAGCAACTACTTTGCAACATAAGTGTGGTATGATAATTATGGATACTAGACTACACCCCCAAAACACGCTTAAAACCCTAGGGAACAAGGAATCAAGAACTCCGCCTCGCTCGAGGTCCCCCCTCAGGGGTCTTCACAAAACTCCGCCTCGCCCAAGTCTGATTTCGGACGGGGCATGAGTTCCGAAGAAATCTTCGTCCTGGCCGAGGCTCCCTCGCCCTAGGGTAGCCATGTCTGCCTCGCCCAAGCCTGTCTCGGGCGAGAGGGACAATACTTGTGGCAAGGCTCGCCTGAAGGCCGCTAGGGGACAGCCACATTCAATACGCATACCTACCCCACACAGGGTTGTAGGCGTACAGTGGCAACTAGACCGCGGTCTTACCAAAGATTCACCAAACATGATTACGCATGCGACCACTGTACATGCACGTCGTCTGCTAGACCTTGAAGGGGCATATAATACGATAGGGACGCGGACCAGACCTTGGGCGCAAACTCCGTCTCTTAACACCCTAAAAACCATGCCTTGATTTCTGGGAAAGGTTCTTCAAAGTATTTAGACAAAAATGTCTTTTAATAAGGATTTTATTGGTTTGGGATCATTTTCTTAAAATAATAATATTAAATTTTACTTTGGTTATTCAAGGCTAAGAATAGATCTTGAAACTAGAATTTGAAATATGAAGCACATAAGAATAGATGAGGATAGTATTAAATTTTGATATCTCAAATATAGAATTGACCCTTTTTAAAATTTTATTGTTTCAAACTCAAAAAGGGATGATAGAAAGGGTTATTTTATTAGGTTTGAGTAGAACTATTCTTTCATAAATTATATGCGGAGAAGTTGTGCCTGAGTAAATAAAATAACTAACATATATAGATGACTTTGCATTACATGCTGAATTTTATGTGATGTTACATTATGCATGAATTTGAACTTATTCAAATCTGAAAATTTAAATTTAATTCGAATCAAGGAAACTGAAAATAGAAAATAAAAGGATTAGAAAAGAAAAAGAAAAGGGATATCTCAGCACCTGGGCCTAAATCTTAGAGTTTTCGGCCCATCAACCGTTTCCACTCCCGCGCGGCCCAGTACTGTGCGTGCGCCCTAGTACACCGCCATGCGGGGCCCTTACTCTAGCCTCACAAATCTGGCCCGCGCCCGCACCTCAACCCACTGCCATGTGGGCCCCCTCGGCTAACTGGTCTGCTTCCCCGTGGGGATCGGATCGCGCTGACCCGGATCGATCGTGATCTCAGGAGCGTGCCCACCTGTGTCCGCGCATCTCGCTCTCCTCCGAACGATCCCTCCTAAAATAAATCCGGGTCGCCAGAACCTCCTCCTTGCGTGAGCTGTGCGTTGTACACAGCATATCCCCTTCTCTCGAACAGCGCATACCCCACTGATACCGTGAGCTGGGGCACCATCGAGAGGAAGCAGAATGGGGGGATGACCGTCGACGTCAGTCTTCATCCACACCATCGTCGGGGGCGCACTGGTGGGTCAGGGTGCTTCACCTGTCGGCTATGAAGGTAGCAGTGGCCCCAGTGCACTGTGAAGGTCACCGGAAGCTCTTCAATTCCTCGCCGGAATCCAGTTTCCGCCACGTGACCGCCTCATCATGTGGACAGCCCCTCTCGGCGCTCAATCTGAGGTAAGACAACCTCCATGCGGTTTTACCTGTCTCCTCTCATCGCATAGGACCTTTCGGGGGGAAATTTGGTGCGAGGGTATGCCGGACGCCTTCAACTCCGGTGTGGATCCACCGTGACCTCGGGCGGCGTCGCCCCTGCTCGGGTGTTGGCGCGGGGGAATTGATGAGGTGCATTTGGCTGTCCGTTCTGCGCTGATCGCGTAGGATTAGATCTGGGTAGCGTTTCGCCCGCGACCATTAGATGTCGATCGAACAGTGCAGGGTGGATCAAGCTTCATAAAATTAGGGTCGTCGGATTCCGATCCTGTGGCTTCTCTTGCATACCGGTTTGCATGACGGTCGATCCAATCTGATCCGTGGATGTATGATCCAACGGTCCGAGTCTCTCCTTACCCCTTCGGCCTGGAAATAGTGCAAAAGAGCCCTCGGGTTTAACGGAATAAACCCGCAGTCCACCGCGGGTAGGTCCTGAGTCTTGGGAACATTTGCATATTAAACCTTGAGTTATCCATTATTAGTGCGTGCAGTCCAGACACTAAGAAAATCAGAGAAATTGAGATAGAAAATGATTTTTAATCTAAAATTAATTCCAAAATCTTGTTTAAATCATAGAAAATTCATTCTAACTCATTTTTGACTCGTTCCAATTTCTATAATTTTGTATTAATATTGTTTATCACTTAATGACTCTATTTTAGCATGAAAACTATATTAAACTTGACCACTTAATTATTTCCGTACCAAACACATAAAACCTTCGGAAATTCATAAACTCACAATCCGTAACTCCGATTTTGTCCGTTCAAGTCGCGTTAGCATCGTATAATTATTTACTACGCAGTAACAACATTGATTATACCATGTCTCATACTTTTACAATTAGATATTTATTTATCCTATGTATTTGGATTAACCTCTGATCTTATGGTTATAATTTGACTAAATGATCTTCAATCATATAATGATTAGATTAAAGTTAAGATAATTATTTATAGAATAACCTCTCATATAATTTATACTAACCAATTTATAATATAGTTTAACATTTTAATCACATAAATCCTCTATAAAATGATAACTCCTTGGTCGTAACTCCGATCTTAGTAGTTCTCGATTCCACGATCTCGTAGCTTCGCGTAGATCATTATTATTTAGTTTGTACTTATGTTTGGTGTGATGTTAATTTTGTCTATACCATGTTTGTGTTTATTGCTACGACTAGCGCGAGGTTTCGAGGATCCAAAGAATCACCCTGGTTACTGGAATCTCAAGTGCCAGGCAAGTTGTGCCCTTGATCACATTTATTACCCAATAATGTTCTTTATTATCACTATTCATGCATAGGTTTAATTTTGATGGGACCCAATAGGTCACCCTAGTGAGTTTATCCTTTTTACCTTGTTTACCCCTGAATCATTTGGGTAGTTATGCTATTGCTTTATATGGTTTTAGGATAATATTTCAGTATATCCATGTTCCAATTATTTTATTATGTTATTTATGTTCATGTTAAGATCATTATGTTAATTGGAACAAGGAGCAACCACCCGGAAAATAGTGCTACCACAAGGGTTTAATGGGACACCCTTGGCTGATTAATTAGAAAAGCTAGTGGATGACTACCTTACCTGAAAGGGGCAAGGGCATTAGGGGAGTGGTCAGTGTAGGGAGGTCCTTGTGTTGATTTTGCTGCGATAGCGGTCAGGCGAGGGATTCCTGCACTGGAGCTTCCTATAAACTGTAGCGGGTTTTCTGAAGCTAGTGGAACTTTGTAAAGGCCTCGTAGTGTTACCCTGCCTCGCTTCCTTGGTAGAGGTGTATGGGATTCATGACCCCTTGGCAGATGGGTAACATGACTTGTGGGTAAAGATGCGCAACCTCTGCAGAGTGTAAAACTGGTATACTAGTCGTGCTCACGGTCATGAGCAGCTCAGACCCTCACATGATTAATCTATGGAATTAAAACTCAATTTGTCATTTGCATCGCATTGGGATTATTTTATTATTACTTTTACTTATTATTACTAAGGTTTGGTATTTACTTATACTTAGTAATTGCTAATAAAATTTTGACCAACTTATAAAAGCAATGCTCAGCTTCAACCTTTATTTTGTTGATCAGCCTTACACTTCACATGAACTCACACCTATGGTGAGTTCATGCATATTATTCCCCACAACTTGTTGAGCGATGAACATGTGTGAGCTCACCCTTGCTGTCTCACACCCCCACGGGAGAAGAACAGATGGTTCAAGAGGAGCCACACAACAAGGAGTTCGATTCGATCTAGGTGGCGTCTCCCAGTTGACTTTCTTACGTCAAGGATGGATATTAGTTCGATCTATATTTATATTTTATTTTGTAAGACTTCCGCTATGTAATAAGTACTCTGATTATATTGTGACATTTATCTCTATACACTCTGTTATAATATATGTTGTCTTAATTGGCGCATGTATGAGATGCACCTGGCTTTGTTCTTTAAACCCGGGTGTGACAGAAGTGGTATCAGAGGAATGTTACTGTAGGACGAAACTTAGATAGAACTGTTCAACCAATACCTACTTATCTTTGCTACTCTGATTCTTATGTAAACTTTTCTTAATCTTTTCTCATCTATTTCCGCTTTACTCTGATTATTCTTACCTTTTTCTTCTAAAGACAAATGTGGATTTCACATTTTGAAATCCTGTGCCTAAAGTGACTTTTAGGACAAGGAGGCCTACTCTTAGGAACAAAAACAAAACTATTTTTATATGTATCTATATGCTTGAGTGTTTGTTCTTATGATACTTGTTTGATTTGGATCTTTGATTGAGTGTGATGAGTTGTGGAGTAATATCCACAATTACATCTACATATACGTATAGATATAAATAAATAAAATTCATGAGATAACTAAACAACTTAGATTATCCTCCATTAAAGTGTATCTATTTTAAATGGATCCTTCTCACCTTAAAAGATTCTTTCTTACTTTAATGGACCCCTCTTAACTTAAAGGAATCTACCTTATCCTAATAGGTTCATCTCGTGTAAAAAAATTATCTTATCCTCTTAAATTGTTTATAAGATAAACTAGACCAACTAAAAGTACCCCCACTAGAATATATCAAATAGATCCATCTCATCTTGGAAGATTCTCTCTTATCTTAATAGATCCATCTTATCTTAAAAGATACTCTCTTACCATAATAGACTCATCTCATCTCAAAAGGATTTTCATCTTATCCTAATAGGTGTAACTAATCTCAAAAGGTTATATCATAATCTTAGAGACTCATCTTGCCCTAATAAGCATACTTGTCCCCACCACTTTGCTTATCTCATAACATTGTAACAAACATGATCTATTCCAAAATAAATTAAGTAGATCTTATCTAGTCTAATCTGATTACACCAATTTAATTCCGACCCCATCTAATATGGTCAGATCTAATGGACAGACATGTTAGATAATACTGGTGAAATAAGATTTGATCCTACTCTTATAAATATGTTTAAACCTAAATTGAAGTCTTAGTCCAACCTGGCCATATGCAACTACCCTAACCACTCGATGGTTGCATAACCCCTCCGTTTTAACCTAACGAAGATTCTGACCTACCTACACTATATAATTCATCCTATCTCAAAGGATTCTAACATATAGTAATAATATATATCCTACCCTGGTAGATCTATCTAACTGAAACTAGTCTAATCTAGTTATATCCAATCTAATCTATACCCTACCTAATCTAATACAATCCAATCCGAAGGGAGTTACTTAAACAAGCTAGTTAATACTGGTACCATAGAGTTGACCATATTCCTATAAATGGGTTTTAAACCTAAATTGGTGACTTAGATCAACTAGGCCAAACTTGGCCATATACCCATGACCTTCACATTCTTGATAAATTGCCTAATCTGTCCATAAAAAAGAGAGATTCTAATCTACCAGTTTGACCTACACTTTTTCAATGATATACATCATTCTTTTTCCAAGCCCTACCTAAAACAAAGGCACCCAACTAGAATTTGACATAACACACTCAACTCATATTAATCTAGATCTTATCCAATTTAGTGTGGGTTACTTAACAAGTTAACACTAGTGAAATAAACTAGATTCTACTCTGATAAACTTTGTTCTCCCCTCATGCACTTAAACCTAAAGTCAGTGCATTAAACCAACTCAACCATGAGCAGAAGAGCTAACCCAACCAATAGTGTCATGATAAATTGCATAACCTGTCTATTTCTACCTAACATTAAACAAACTTTTGACCTACATCACGTAGTCTATCTCATCCACATCTATCTTAATTGTATTCCCCAACTCCAATAATATACACTAATGTCGAATCAGTAAGACTAAGATCGAAGAAGAAACAATCAACATCGACAAGGAAGGATATAACAGTCAAAGCAAATCTCGAGATGAAGCAAGACTTAAACATTTTAGATGAAGACTATTCCTTGCCATAATCTTTCTTACCCCAACCTGCCCATCTTATATCCTACATAATAAGTGGCTGGATACCTATGCTCTCCTAATCAACCACTATTGACTATAAAAAAATTTTGAGACTCTGAATTTTTTAACTAATTATAGACTAAAAGCTGAATTACAAACCAATCCTTCTATGTCCCTTTCCTTACAAATCTCGAGGACGAGATTTCTGTTAAGGGGGGTAGAATTTGTAACACCCTAAAAACCATGCCTTGATTTCTGGGAAAGGTTCTTCAAAGTATTTAGATGAAAATTTCTTTTAATAAGGATTTTATTGGTTTGGGATCATTTTCTTAAAATAATAACATTAAATTTTACTTTGGTTATTCAAGGCTAAGAATAGATCTTGAAACTAGAATTTGAAATATGAAGCACATAAGAATAGATGGGGGTAGTACTAAATTTTGATATCTCAAATATAGAATTGACCCTTTTTAAAATTTTATTGTTTCAAACTCAGAAATGGATGATAGAAAGAGTTATTTTATTAGGTTTGAGTAGAACTATTCTTTCATAAATTATATGCGGAGAAGTTGTGCCTGAGTAAATAAAATAACTAACATATATAGATGACTTTGCATTACATGCTGAATTTTATGTGATGTTACATTATGCATGAATTTGAACTTATTCAAATCTGAAAATTTAAATTTAATTCGAATCAAGGAAACTGAAAATAGAAAAGAAAAGGAAAAGGGATATCTCAGCACCTGGGCCTAAATCTTAGAGTTTCCGGCCCATCAGTCGTTTCCACACCCGCGCGGCCCAGTACTACGCGCGCGACATGGTACATCGCATGCGGGGCCCTTACTCCAGCCTCACAAACCTGGCCCGCGCCTGCGCCTCAACCCACCGCCATGTGAGCCCCCTCGACTGATTGGTCTTCTTCCCCGTGGGGATCGGATCGCGATGACCCGGATCGACCACGATCTCAGGAGCGTGCCCACCTATGTCCGCGCATCTCGCTCTCCTCCGAACGATCCCCCCCCAAAAAATAAATGTGGGTCACCAGAACCTCCTCCTCGCATGAGCTGTGTGTTGTACGCCGTGTATCCCCTTCTCTCGAACAGCGCATACCCCACTGATACCGCGAGCTAGGGCACCACCAGGAGGAAGCGGAATGGGGGGTGACCGCCGACGTCAGTCTTCATCCACGCCATCGTCGGGGGTGCACTGGTGGGTCAGAGTGCTTCATCGGTTGGCTATGAAAGTAGTCGTGGCCCCAGTGCATTGTGAAGATCACCGGAAGCTCTTCAATTCCTCGCTGAAATCCAGTTTCCGCCGCGTGACCGCCTCATCACGTGGACAGCCCCTCCCGGTGCTCAATCTAAGGTAAGACAACCTCCATGCGGTTTTACTAGTCTCCTCTCATCGCATAGGACCTTTCGGGGGAAAATTTGGTGCGGGGGTATGCCGAACGCCTTCAACTCCGGTGTGGATCCGCCGTGACCTCGGGTGGCGCCGCCACTCCTCGGGTGTTGGCACGGGGCAATTGACGAGGTGCATCTGGCCATCCGTTCCGCGGTGATCGCGTAGGATTAGATCTAGGTAGCGTCTCGCCCGTGACCATGTCTCATACTTTTATAATTAGATATTTATTTATCCTATGTATTTGGATTAACCTCTGATCTTATGGTTATAATTTGACTAAATGATCTTCAATCATATAATGATTAGATTAAAGTTGAGATAATTATTTATAGAATAACCTCTCATATAATTTATACTAACCAATTTATAATATAGTTTAACATTTTAATCACATAAATCCTCTATAAAATGATAACTCCTTGGTCATAACTCCGATCTTAGTAGTTCTCGATTCCACGATCTCGTAGCTTCGCATAGATCATTATTATTCAGTTTGTACTTATGTTTGGTGTGATGTTAATTTTGTTTATACCATGTTTGTGTGTATTGCTACGACTAGCGCGAGGTTTCGAGGATCTAAAGAATCACCCTGGTTACTGGAATCTCAAGTGCCAGGCAAGTTATGCCCTTGATCACATTTATTACCCAATAATGTTATTTATTATCACTATTCATGCATAGGTTTAAGTTTGATGGGACCCAATAGGTCACCCTAGTCTGTTTATCCTTTTTACCTTGTTTACCCCTAAATCATTTGGGTAGTTATGTTATTGCTTTATATGGTTTTGAGATAATATTTCATTATATCCATGTTCCAATTATTTTGTTATGTTACTTATGTTCGTGTTAAGATCATTATGTTAATTGGAACATGGAGCGACCACACGGGAAAACATTGCTACCACAAGGGTTTAATGGGACGCCCTTGGCTGATTAATTAGGAAAGCTAGTGGATGACTACCTTACCCGAAAGGGGCAAGAGCAGTAGGGGAGTGGTCAGTATAGGGAGGTCCTTGGGTTGATTTTGCTGCGATGGCGGTGAGGCGAGGGATTCCTGCACTGGAGCTTCCTATAAACTGTAGCGGGTTTTCTGAAGCTAGTGGAACTTTTTAAAGGCCTCGTAGTGTTACCCTGCCTCGCTTCCTTGGTATAGGTGTATGGGATTCATGACCCCTTGGTAGATGGGTAACATGACTTGTGGGTAAAAATGCGCAACCTCTGCAGAGTGTAAAACCGGTATACTAGCCATGCTCACGGTCATAAGCAGCTTGGACCCTCACATGATTAATCTATGGAATTAAAACTCAATTTGTCATTTGCATCACATTGGGATTATTTTATTATTACTTTTACTTATTATTACTAAGGTTTGGTATTTACTTATACTTAGTAATTGCTAATAAAATTTTGACCAACTTATAAAAAGCAATGCTTAGCTTCAACCTTTATTTTGTTGATCAGCTTTACACTTCACATGAACTCCCACCTATGGTGAGTTCATGCACATTATTCCCCACAACTTGTTGAGCGATGAACATGTGTGAGCTCATCCTTGCTGTCTCACACCCTCCCCCACAGGAGAAGAACAGGAGGTTCAAGAGGAGCCACACAACGAGGAGTTCGATTCGATCTAGGTGGCATCTCTCAGTTGACTTTCTGGCGCCAAGGATGGATATTAGTTCGATCTATATTTATATTTTATTTTGTAAGACTTCTGCTATGTAATAAGTACTCTGATTATATTGTGACATTTATCTCTATACACTCTGTTATTATATATATTGTCTTCTTTGGCGCATGTATGAGATGCATCCGGCTTTGTTCCTTAAACCCGGGTGTGACAGTCTCGCATAGAAATACTCACTAGCATAGGTATATAAACAAGTAAATACAAGCTAGTGAGGATAATTGCAAACCAACGGGAAGATGATGACACTTTGGCACAATGATTTTTCTTCTGGTGTCGACGTCTTGCTGGTCACACCTGCTCCACATTGAGGTGGATTCAAAGCACCCAACCGCTCCTCTATCAAGTTGCTGCTTGATCTATGGACCGGATTGGTCAATGTACCTCTCAAACCTTGATGCTACTAAAGTTGCTTTTCACAGCTCTAGCGAGGCAAGCACAAGACCTCTCACAATTACCACTGCGGCTTCTTCACTATTGTTGGTCACTTGTTCTCAAATGCTGTGAATCAAGAACAAGGCAACACAATTGTTAAAGATTAGGGACCTTCGTCCTACGAAGCATTATCTCCTTTTGGATATGAAAGTCGACTAGAGGGGGGTGAATAGGCGAAACCTAAAATTTATAAACTTAAACACACACTAAGGTCAGGGTTAGCGTTAAAATTAAATCCGAGTGTGAAAGATTGTTTCTCTTGCCATGAGTTTCTCAAATGATGCGGATGATGTTTGGGAGCAAACTCAAATCAATATTGACAAGGAAACTTTAGAGAGAGGAAAGGGAGCAAACAAATCAAGCGAGAATCAAGGCGAGTGAACACGGTGATTTGTTTTACCGAGGTTCGGTTCCAAAGAACCTAGTCCCCGTTGAGGAGGCCACAAAGGCCGGGTCTATTTCAACCCTTTCTCTCTCTCAAATGGTCACTTAGATCGAGTGAGCCTTCTCCTTAATCAATTGGGTCACTAAGACCCCACAAGGACCACCACACACTTAGGTGTCTCTTGCTAGCTTTACAAGCACTTAGAAATAAGAATGAGAAAGGAAGATAGGCAATCCAAGCGACAAGAGCAACAAAAGAACACAAAACACCCTCTCTCAAGTCACTAATGGAATTGAGTTGATTTGGAGGCTTGGAGAGGATTTGATCTTTAGAATGTGTCTTAGAGTGTAGTATTTTGCTCTTGTATTAAATGTTGAGTTCAGAATGCTTGGATGGCTTTGAATGAGGTGGTTGGGGGTATTTTTAGCCACCAACCACTTTCATAGCCGTTGGCTGACTTTGTTGTCGATAAGCGCACCGGACAGTGTGGTGGCACATCGGACAGTCACTATTCACTGTCTGGTGTGTGCCACGTCAGCACACCCGTTAGGGTTTGGAGCTGTTGACCGTTGGAGCTCTTTGTCTTTTTGCTGCACCGGACACTCTGGTGCCACACCGGACAGTCCGGTGACCTCTGACTTCTGCATTTTAACTTCTGCGCGGCACTGTTCCTCTGAGCAGTCGACCGTTGGCGCATAGGGAGCCATTGCCTCACTTGCTCACTAGACAGTTCGGTGCACACCAGACAGTCCGGTGAATTATAGCGAAGCGCGCCCCTGGAATTCCCAAGAGTGGCTGGTTTGATTGCGCTCGGGCCTGGTGCACCGGACACTGTCCGGTGCGCCAAAGGCAGCACACTCTAAGTCCTTTTGCTCCACATTTGATTGTGTCCCTAACTGAATTTCTTTCTTGGTTTATATTGAACCTTATGCACCTAAGATACATGACATCTAGACAAACTAGTTAGTCCACGTGGTTTGTGTTGGATGTCAACCACCAAAATTGATTATAGGAAATGATTAAGTCCATTTCCCTTTCAATCTTCCCCATTTTGGTGATTGATGCCAACACTAACCAAAGCAAATATGAAGTGTAGAAATGTAACTAGTTTGTAATTGAGATAGATGTGCATAGGTTACTTAGAATTAAACCAATGAAAGACTTTATATATATGACTAAGAATGAATGGATTGCTTTTATTTTATTTAACATTTTGGACCACATTTGCACCACTTGTTTGTTTTTGCAAATCTTTTGGAAAAATCTTTTCAAATTATTTTGCAAATAGTCAAAGGTATAGGAATGAGATTGCAAGAAGCATTTTTAAGATTTGAAATTCCTCCCCCTGTTTCAAATGCTTTTCCTTTGACTAAATAGAAGCTCCCCCGAAGAAATTCTCCCCTTAGCTTTCAAGAGGGTTTTTGAAATAATTTTCCCCTTTTTTGAAATATATGCCAAATGAACTTATACCAATTGAAATCTCTATCCTTATTTGAAATTTTGAAGCCAAATGAGATACCAATTGAAAATTCATGTGGAGGCTAACTAAAATACCAATTGAAATATTTTTCATACTCATGAAGTCAAAATAAGATACCAATTGAAAAACACTTCCTTTTGAAAAATCTTGATACCAATTTGACATAAACACTATAATTTTCAAAATAGTGGTGCGGTCCTTTTGCTTTGGGCTTAATACTTTCTCCCCCTTTGGCATTAATCGCAAAAAATGAAGAACTTTGAGAGCCCTTTTTATTTTTCCCCTGTGGGGCCTAATACTTTCTCGGTTTCTCCTAAATGGTAAAATAAATATGAGTGAAGGGTCATACTAATTGAGAGTTACATGAGTAACGACAAAGGATAAATGATACCGTCGGAGTTTGGAGTGGAAGCCTTGCCTTTGTCGAATACTCCATTTCCCTTTCAATCTAAGACAAAGTATAGAAATATACTTGAAAGCACATTAGTCTTAGCCTTGGCACAAGAAGGATAAGAAGTATGCATTTGTACCAAATGAAAGAGACATGATCAAAGGTATATAAATGAGCTATGTGTGCAATGTTTCAATCAAAGTTTCGAGAATCTAGTATATTTAGCTCATTCCTAAGTTTGTAAAGGTCTTTTCATCTAGTGGCTTGATAAAGATATCGGCTAATTGGTTGTGGGTATTGACATAAGCAATTTCGATATCCCCCTTTTGTTGGTGATCTCTCAGAAAGTGATACCGAATGTCTATGTGCTTAGTGCGGCTGTGCTCAACGGGATTATCTGCCATGCGGATTACACTCTCATTATCACATATGAGAGGGACTTTGCTCAATTTGTAGCCATAGTCCGTAAGGGTTTGCCTCATCCAAAGTAATTGTGCACAACAATGGCCTGCAGCAATATGCTCGGCTTCGGCGGTAGAAAGAGCTAATGAGTTTTGTTTCTTTGAAGCCCGAGACACCAGGGATCTCCCCGAAAACTAACAAGTCCCTGATGTGCTCTTCCTATCAATTTTACACCCTCCATAATCGGCATCAGAATATCCAATTAAATCAGATCCCTTGGGGTACCAAAGCCCAAACTTAGGAGTGTAAACTAAATATCTCATGATTCTTTTCACGGCTCTAAGGTGAACTTCCTTAGGATTTGCCTGGAACCTTTCACACATGCATACAGAAAGCATAATGTCTGGTCGAGATGCACATAAGTAGAGTAAAGATCCTATCATTGTAACACCCTGAATTTGGGGTATAAAATTTCTTCCTAATATCCACCAAATTCGGGTGTTACTCTCCCTCTTTTCCTTAATTCTCTTTTCTTTTCCTAAATAGTGGAGAGTTATTTTGTGTGTGAGTATATATATATATATATATATATATATATATATATATATATATAGAGTGTAGTAAAATAGAACCCTAAAAGGGTCCTTGATTTTTGCATAACATGACGAGATATTTTATGGTATGTTGAATTGTTGTGGTGGTGTATCCATTCAAACTTAAGAAGTATATTTGAATTTTCGATTTTAAAACTATATTTAAATTTGAATGGAAATAGATAAAAGATAGAAATAGACTAAAATCAAATAAAAACAAAAGAAAAACCCTTTTCTCCCTCAGCCCCTGCGGCCCAGCGCACCGCGCGGCCCATCCCTGCCTCCCGCGGCCTAGCTCCTAGCCGCGGCGGCCCATGCCGCACACAGCCCAGCGCGCGCTCTCCCCGGTCGGCCTGCTTGCGCGCGGCCCATGCCGTGCCTCCCCGCGCGTGCCCTAGCGCCCAACGCAGCAGATGCGCCGAGCACAGCCGCCGCCTGCACGCGTCGTGCTAGCGCGCTCGCCCAGCCGCGCTCTTCCCCCTGCCACGTCGCGCGCGCATGCCCAACCTGCCCCTGCTCACGTCCGCGCATGGAAGATAGAACCGCTGCCACGATCTCCCACTATCGTGCTCGTCGCCTCCTCTCTCGCCAAAACCGCCAATCGCCCCCCTCTCTCTTTTCCCATGCCGCGCAGCCCGCGCAACCGTGCTGCCTCGCGCCCTCATCGTTGCCGGCGTCTAGGCTCGCCTCTTCGTTCGTCGCCGTGGTGAGCCTCCTCCCTTCCTCTCTCTCCTCCTCCCCGCGCCTCTCTTTTCTTCCTCGCCGGCGCGGTGCTCGGCGTGGTTGTGCGCGTGGCCCGGCAGCTGCCTGCGTGGCTCGGGCGTGCCCGGCTGGTGCCCCTACGCGACCCGCGGCCAGCTGTGCCTGCGGTGCGTGGCCGACGTGCCCGCGTCTTGCCCGCGTTCCGCTCGCGCGCGCCCTCGGCGCCGACCCACGCATTCTGCGTAGCCCCAGCGGGCGAGTTCCCGCCCCTGCGCGTGTTGTCGTGTCGTGATCGCGGCATTGTCGAACGTGTGTCCACGATGTGCCCTAGCTCGTCCACGTAAGTCACATGATGGCACGCGTCATCGACCTTCACTCGCACGCTTGTATCCGTGCGCTTGTTTGGTTCGCGCGCTTTTCACGAACCGTAATACCGTAATGTTGTATTTAATATCTATTTAGTATTTAGTATAAGCATGTCATGTGATTAGTGATACTCGCGTATCTTGCATGTTGTTCACACACGATGTCGTTCGCGTAGTCGTGTTGACTTGTGTGTGTCGCACGCTGCTTTGCGTGTGCCGTCGGGGTTTAGATGACATTCGTCTACCCATAGACGACGCCTGTCTACCCCCTGCACGTGCGCATGTTCGCATCGGTCATACGTGTCTTTGCTGTCGTTCGCGTGCGCGGTCAGCATGCGCCGTCTCCGTCCATTCACGCTGTTTCGCGCATGTCGCGCGCGTGATCCACGCACATTAGTTAATTGTTTCGCTATATCCGTTCATGCTTAGTAATTAGTTCTTGTTTAATCGTTGACTAATTGGTAATTCTATTTATCTAAAACATCTTAGAAATATAGTTTTTCGCGTTTAATCATAATCTAGTGGTATTCATACGTCGCGTCGTGTTTAGCCGCGAATTGCTAGTTATTTAATATATATTGCGTCGTAAACCTATTTCAACTCGTTTCGGTCATGTCAATTTCGTAACAAAATCGGTCTTGTATTAGTAATGTTATCCTGTCACGTCACAAGTTTTAAGCATTTTATTTGTTGTTTATTTGATGCTAATTAAAAATGACCTTCTAATTAAAACTGGTTTATAGTTTTAACTCAGACTGTTATAAATAAATTTTAACTTGATTAATACCGACTTAACTATTTTTATTTATTTATCGGTTTGTTGTTGTTCGCGCGCGGCATCGTTTGTGCGCCATCGTGTTGTTCGCACGCGTTGCCGCGTGCCGTTCACACGAGCTATCGCGCGTCTCGCCGCGCTTTGCTCGCGCATGTCGCGCGAATCTCGCGTATCGACCACGTGTGTCGCGCGATATCTGCGCGTGTTAATAAATTGTTTTCACTCGTAAACACTCGTGTTAGTGACGTTAGTTCGTCAAGTCTTATATTTTAAATAATTTATTTAATGTTTGCTCGACTAATGTTGATTAGATTAATATTCCAATTAGATTAACTGTGTAGTTTTCAACTTGCGCTTTGATAATAAACATCAACACGGTTATTGTCAGCTTAAATACTTTTTGTTTGTTTAATATTTGTTTAGTATAAACGCGTAACCTGTTTAGTTATTCTCGTCTGTCGCAGGTGTTGTTCCGCACGTGGTGGTGTGCTCGTTCGCGCTGGTCGCACGCACTGTTTCATGTGTCGTCAGCGTGCTATGTCGCGCGTATCCGCGCGTCGTTCACACACTGTCGTGTTGGTTCGCGGGTCGTTCTCGCTGGTCGTGCGCACTGTTTATGTGCATCGTAAATTCGCCTCGCTTAGAATCCCTCACTTTAATTAAATGGTAGTTAAAATTTATATTTGATAACACCAAATTAAATGTTATGATTAATACTCGTTTAGTGTAGACGCGATAACTTCTCGACCGTCCCATTTCTTTTTCCTCGCGTGACCGTAGTAACACGCTCTATTTTATTTTGTGTATTTTATTATGTTTTATTTGAATAGTGTAATGTTCTTATATATATATATATATATATGGTTGTTTGTATGTGTCTGTTTGTATTCGCTGTGCGTTGCGATTAGAATGCGACCCGTTCCCGAGCTTCGAGGAATCGACGATAAAGCCTTGGCACCCAAGTAATCAACCTCTTCGAGTTCTACGGGATTGAAGATTTTGAGCATTTGTTTGGTGAAGGCAAGTGTCCTCTGACCTATTATGTCACATTTACTTTATAATTCATCAACCCACGTACCATAATCAACCTAAGGATTGACTAGCTTTGTATTTACCTTGTCCTTGATTACCTTTTGGGTTATTATGGTTAGCTTCATGCTATTGCTTTACTTTAATCAATAAACATGATGTGAACACTTATGATACAATGTTGTCATTATGATTATGATGTTGGACTGGTGATACTTTAGGGGGCTCGAGCAGTTTATCGAGTGCCTCTCCGTAAGGACCTGTTCATTAGATGACCGCCCGGGAAAACAGTGCAACCATGAGGGTGGTATGGGATGCCCTTAGCTAATTAATTAGAGGAACTGAGCTGTAGTTCGCTTCGCCGTCGTACCGTCAATGGGGCTCGGTGTATGCGGCTCGCTCTGCCGAGGGTGGATTGCCCCTTGGGAAGGAGTGCGGTACATTTAGGAAACCTAACGGGCGGCTACAGCCTAAGGGAATCTTTGTAAAGGCTCCATAGTGAATCCCTGGCCATTCACCTCGGGAGTGAACAAGGGTCTTGCAAGCCCGGGCTAGAAAGGGAATCACGGCTTGTGGGTAAAGTGCGCAACCTCTGCAGAGTGTTATGAAACTGATATATCAGTCGTGCTCGCGGTTATGAGCAGCCAAGGGAGCTCCATTGATTAGAGACACATTGATCAGAGATACTATGGTTACAGATGATGATGAGGATAATGTTGGTTTCTATTGTGATTATGATTATGATCATGGTTTCTGGTATTCCTTCCGTTTGGAAAGAGTATTTTTGGGTTATCAACTTGGGTTAATGTTAAAACCTGACTTCTACTAATAATAAATACCTCACTAACTAAAAGCAACTGCTTTGAGCTTAACTCCATATAAAGCTAGTCCACCTCAGCCAAACGGGACATTTGCTGAGTACGTTGATGTGTACTCACCCTTGCTTTCACAAAACACCAGGTTGCCTTTGGTGCAGTCTATGTTTAGATAAAGAAGGAGAAGGAAGTGTCAAGGCGGATCTCCAAGAGTTCCAGGACTTCGACGAGTTCGAGGATTAGGCTAGCGACCTCCCCCAGTCAGCTGCCTGTGGTGGGTTTTATTTACGTTGGCTACGTTTCGATTCTGTGTACTTTGATTTATATCATATAAATGACTCTAGTCTTTAATATTATTACTTATTATTGTTATTCGAAGCATTGTGCTATGATGAGTCATTTATGTAATTGCTGTGTACGTGAATTTCTGATCCTGGCACGTACATGGTTCGCATTCGGTTTACCTTCCAAAACCGGGTGTGACATAGGTGGTATCAAAGCCTTGCTGACTGTAGGACCGCTATCCTAGAGTAGCATTGGCCATTTTAAGGACTTTTTGACTATTACTTCACCTCATCCTTGTTGCTGCTTCAAAATATTAGTCACCACGACTAATTCTATGTTGTGCTCCTATATGCCCCTTACCAAAAATATTTTATTCTAGTATGGTCTATATTTCTCTCAATCTGTTAGATCTGATCTCACTCTTGTGCTTGCGACATCTTTGTAGATGCCCCCTAACCATAACCTTCTTGTCTTTTGGCATTCTTTTCTCTTCCATTATTAAATTGCTACCATTTGACCGCAAACATAGCATTTGAATCATAATAAGCAGCATGATCATAACTCCTATGAGCATGACTAGCAATTTTCCTATCATAAATAAAGGCATGATTCCTTTGAGGACTACTAGCCATAGGGGCCTTCCTTTCTCCTTGTTGAGAATAGGAGTCCTTGGGCTTGTTAAGTTCTTGGTTTTCCTTTGAAAACCAAGTCCATCCTTAATTGAGGGGTGTCTACCAATAGTGTAGGCATCCCTGGCAAACTTTAATTTATCAAAATCAACTTTGCAAGTCTTAAGTTGAGCATTAAGACTTTCCACCTCATTGTTTAATTTAGCAATAGAAATAAGGTGTTCATCACAAGCATTAACATCAAAGTCCTTGCATCTATTGCAAATAACTACATGTTCTACACATGATCTAGTTGCATTTGCCTCCTCTAGCTTAGCATTTAATTCATCATTTAAATTCTTTAAACTAGAGACAGATTCATGGCATGCAGACAACTCAGAGGATAGCATTTCATTCCTTTTAATTTCTAGAGCAAGAGATTTTTGAACACTAACAAATTTATCATGTTCTTCATACAAAATGTCCTCTTGCTTTTCTAAAAGTCTATCCTTTTCATTTAGAGCATCAATCAATTCATTAATTTTCTCTACCTTAGCTCTATCTAAACCTTTAAACAATTTAGAATAATCTACTTCATCATCGGAAGATTCTTCATCACTGGAGGAAGTGTACTCAGGTGTATCTCGAATACTTACCTTCTTTTTCTTGGCCATAAGGCATGTATGGCGTTCGTTGGGGAAGAGTGAGGACTTGTCGAAAGCTGAGGCAGCAAGTCCTTCGTCATTGGAGTCTGATGAAGAGCAGTCAGAATCCCACTCCTTTCCAAGGTGTGCCTCGCCCTTCGTCTTCCTGTAGTTCTTCTTCTTTTCCCTCTTCCCGCTCTTTTCTTGTCCCTGGTCATTATCATTATCGGGTCATTGTGCAATGAAATGACTAGTCTTACCGCATTTGAAGTAGGAGCGCTTTCCCCTTGTTTTGTTCTTGTTGGAGTACTCCTTACGTCCTTTAAGTGCGGTCTTGAAGCACTTAATGATAAGCGCAATTTCATCTTCATTGAGCCCGACAGCCTCTACTTATGCCACCTTGCTTGGTAGCGCCTCCCTGCTGTTGGTTGCTTTGAGAGCAACGGGCTGTGGCTCGTAGACGGGTAGTGGACCGTTCAGTGCATCGTCCACGTATCAAGCCTCCTGCACCATCATGCGCCCGCTCATGAATTTTCCGAGGATCTCCTCAGGCGTCATTTTGGTGTACCTAGGATTTTCACGAATAAGATTGATAAGATGGGGGTCAATTACAGTAAAAGACCTTAGCATGAGTCGGACGACATCATGATCCGTCCATCTTGTGCTTCTGTAGCTTCGTATCTTGTTGACCAAGATCTTGAGCTTGTTGTAGGTTTGCGTTGGTTCCTCTCCCCTGATCATCGCGAATCTCCCTAGCTCACCCTCCAACAGTTCCATCTTGGTGATCATGGTGGCATCATTTCCCTCATGTGATATCTTGAGGGTGTCCCAGATCTGTTTAGCGTTGTCCAAGCCACTCACCTTATTGTACTCATCCTTGCAAAGAGATGCTAGCAACACAGTAGTAGCTTGGGCATTCTTATGGATTTGCTCATTTATAAAAACAGGATTGTCAGTACTATCAAAATGCATTCCATTTTCAATAATCTCCCAGATACTAGGATGGAGGGAAAATAAATGACTACGCATTTTATGACTCCAGAAAGAATAGTCTTCTCCATCAAAGTGTGGGGGTTTCCCAAGTGGAATTGATAGCAAATGAGCATTTGAATTGTACGAAATGCGAGAATAGTCAAAGGAGTAGTTTTGGTTAACCGTTTTCTTTTTCGATGAGGAGTCATCGTCGTTGTGTGGTGAAGAAGACGAGGCATCGTTGTTGTAGTAGATGATCTTCTTGATGCACCTCTTCTTCTTCCCAACTCTCTTCTTGTGACTCAAGCCTGAGTTGGTAGGCTTGTCGTCTCTTGGCTCGTTGAAGACGGACTCCTTTTCCTTATCGTTGACCACCATCCCCTTTCCCTTAGGATCCATCTCTTCGGGCGGTTAGTCCCTTAAGTGAAGAGTACGGCTCTGATACCAATTGAGAGCACTTAGAGGGGGGGGTGAATAGGTGATCCTGTAAAATTAAACACTAAATATCCACAAACTTGATTGTTAATCAGTTAGTGAAATCAAGTAGCTATGGAACACGCTCGTGCGAACAAAGTAATCACAAGAAGCAACACACGAGACACGTGATTTTTATCCCGTGGTTCGGCCAAGTAGCACTTGCCTACTTCCACGTTGTGGCGTCCCAATGGACGAGGGTTGCACTCAACCCCTTTCAAGCGATCCAATGATCAACTTGAATACCACGGCTTTCTTCCTTATAGTCTTTCTCCCGTTTGCGAGGAATCTCCACAGATTGGAGTCTCTCGCCCTTACAATAAAGATCACAAAGAAAACACAGAGTAAGGTTGGGAAGAGCAACACACGCAAGACTCAAATCCGCAGCACAACCACGCACACAAGTCTAGACTTGAGCTCAAATGACAACACGGGGAGTTCACAACTCGAATGGAGCTCAAATCACTAACACGATGAATCAAATGCGTGGGAGTGGAGTCTGGATGCCTTAATATGCTTAGAGAATGCTTCAGTGACTCCTCCATGTGCCTAGGGGTCCCTTTTATAGCCCCTAGGCAGCTAGGAGCCGTTGGAGATCAATCTTGGAAGGCCAATCTTGTCTTCTATCGGACAGCCACTGTAGCAGTCCGGTGCGCGATCTCCTTCCAAAACAGGTGCATCCGACCGTTGCTCCTCTGGCCCCGTTGGCGCACTGGACACTGTTCGGTGCACACCGGACAGTCCGGTGCACCCAGCCGACCGTTGGAGCAGCCACGTGTCGCGCGCCGATTGCGCGGCCGACCGTTGGCGCTGGTGACCGTTGGCTCACCGGACAGTCCGGTGCATCACCAGACAGTCTGGTGAATTATAGCCATGTCGCCTTTTTCGTTTCCCGAGAGTGACGAGTTCGCCGCGGATAACTCACCGGACAGTCTGGTGCACCACCGGACAGTCCGGTGAATTATAGCCGTACAACTCAGCGGCCACTTCATCGTTGACCAGCCTGGCGCACCAGACACTGTCCGGTGCACCACCGGACAGTCCGGTTTGCCAGGCCGAGCTGAGGTTTGGCTGCACAGAGCCAAGTCTTTTCGGTTTCTTTTCTCCTTCTTTTGTCACTGTTTCTAGCACTTAGACAAACACATTAGCATTCAAAAAACAATGTACTAAGTCTAGAAACATACCTTGTGCCTTGATTTGCACTTCTCACTTTATTTGGCACATAAGAACTTAATCAAACGTGTTGGACATTTAATCACCAAAACATTATAGAAATGGCCCAAGGGCACATTTCCCTTTCAATATATCAGCAAACAGACAGTTGTAGCCCATTTTGCATAATTGAGAAATAGAAAGCAAATTGTAATCTAAAGAATCTACAAGAAAAACATTAGAAATGGAATGGTCAGGAGATATAGCAATTTTACCCAAACCTTTGACCAAACCTTGATTTCCATCCCCGAATGTAATAGTTCATCGGGGATCTTCATTTTTCTCGTATGAGGAGAACATCCTTTTCTCCCCTGTCATGTGGTTTGTGCAGCCGCTATCGATTATCCAACTTAAACCACCGGATGCATAAACCTACAAAACAAATTTAGGCCTTGTTCTTAGGTACCCAAACAGTCTTGGGTCCTTTGACATTAGAAACAAGCACCTTGGGTACCCAAACACAAGTCTTGGGACTCTTGTGTTTGCCCCCAACATATTTGGCAACTACTTTGCCTGTTTAGTAAGAACATAAGAAGCATCAAAAGTGTTAAATGAAATGTTATGCTCATTTGATGCATTAGGAATTTTCTTCTTAGGCATTTTGACATGAGTGGTATGCCTAGAACTAGAAGCCTCATTCTTATACAAAAAAGCATGATGAGAAATATTGTGAGGTTTTCTAGCATGAATTTTCCTAATCTTATGCTCAGGATAGTTTGCAGGATATAAAATATAGCCCTCTCTATCCTGAACCATTGGAGCCTTACCCTTAACAAAATTAGACAAATTCTTGAAGGCATTAAGCTTGACATTGATTTGGCTCCCTTGTTGGAATCCAATGCCATTCTTAATGTCTGGGCGTCTCCCATTATAGAGCATGCTTCTAGTAAATTTAAATTTTTCATTTTTAAGTTCATGCTCGATAATTTTAGCAGTTAAATTAGCTATGTGATCATTTTGTTGTTCAATCATAGCAAGGTGATCATCAATAACTTCAACATTTACATCTCTACATCTAGTGCAAACGGTAATATGCTCAACAGTGGATGTAGAGGGTTTGCAAACATTCAATTCTTCTATCTTAGCAGTTAAACTAGCATTCTCATCTTTAAGATAGGAAATTGAATCATTGCAATCATTCAATTTTTCAATCTTAGAAACCAAACTAGCATTTTCATCTCCAAGACAAGAAATTGAATTATTGCAAATGCTAAGCTCCTTAGACAAATTTTCACCTTTTTCTACTTCAAGAGCATAAGCATTCTTCAATTTAACAAATTTTTTGTTTTCCTTAACGAGCAAGTCCTCTTGGCATTCCAAGAGATCATCCTTCTCGTTAATGGTTTCTATCAATTCATTCAATTTTTTCTTTTGGTCCATGGTGAGGTTGGCAAAGAGAGAAACTAAATCATCTTCATTATCACTAGAACTACCATCATCATCAGATGTAGTATATTTGGGGGTAATTCTAGAATTACCTTCTTCTTTTTGCCATCCTTTGCCATGAGACACTTGTGGCCGACGTTGGGGAAGAGGAGGCCTTTGTTGATGGCGATGTTGGCGACGTCCTTGTTGGAGAAGTCGGTGGAGCTCTCATCGGAGTCCCATTCCTACACCTTGTGCGCCTCACCACCCCTCTTCTTATAGTACTTCTTTTTCTCCATCTTCTTCTTCCCTTTCTTGTCTTCGTCCCTGTCACTTTCACTAGTATATGGACATTTAGCTATAAAGTGATCGGACTTACCACACCGGTAACACGCCCACTTGGAGCGGGGTTTGTAGTCCTTCCCCTCATTTGCTTGAGGATTTGACGAAAACTCTTAATAATAAGAGCCATCTTCTCGTTGTCGAGCTTAGAGGCGTCGATTGTAAGCCTACTCGGTGTAGACTCCTCCTTTTTCTGTTCCGTTGCTTTGAATGCAACGGGTTGCACCTCGGGTGTGGAGGTGGCGCCTTGCTCCAAGTTGAAAATGTGTTTTGAGTCTTTGATCATAAGTTCAAAGCTCACAAACTTGCCAATTACCTCCTCGGGAGACATCTGTTTGTATCTAGGATCCCCACGTATTAATTGAACTTGAGTAGGATTACGAAAAACGAGGGATCTAAGAATAACCTTGACCATTGCATAGTCATCCCATTTTGTGCTCCTGAGGTTGCGCACTTGATTCACCGTTGTTTTGAGCCGGTTGTACATGGCTTGCGGCTCTTTCCATTTGTTGAGGACGAATCTACCGAGCTCTCCCTCGATCGTCTCCCGCTTGGTGATTTTCATCACCTCGTCCCCTTCGTGCGCTGTTTTGAGGACGTCCCAAATTTCTTTGGCATTTTTCAACCCTTGCACCTTATTATACTCCTCTTGACACAAGGAGGCGAGGAGTATAGAAATTGCTTGTGAGTTGAAATGCCTAATTTGGGCGGCCTCGTCCGAGTCATAGTCCTCGTCCCCCACCTGTGGTGCCTGCGCTCCAAATTCAACAATGTCCCATATGCTTTTGTGGAGTGAGGTTAGATGATGCCTCATTTTATCACTCCGCATACAATAATATTCACCATCAAAATATGGTGGTTTGCCTAAGGGAACAGAAAGTAAATGAGCACGCTTGGAAATACAGGGATAGTGTAGGGGCATCTTACTATACTTCTTGCGCTCATGGTGCTTAGAAGTAGTGGACGACTCGTTGCCGGAGGTGGAGGGTGTTGAAGAGTCGGTCTCGTAGTAGACCACCTTCTTCATCATCTTCTTCTTCTTGTCACCCCTCCTATGTGACTTGATGGAGGAAGAGGATTCCTCCTTGTACTTGTTGCCGGACTCCCTTGAGAGAGTCCTCCTTGAGACCGTGGGCTTGTCGCTGGTCACAATCTCACTCTTAGCGTGATCTTCAGACATCACTTCGAGTTTGTTAGACTCTTAATGAAGCACTGGCTCTGATACCAATTGAAAGTCGCCTAGAGGGGGTGAATAGGCAAACCTGAAATCTATAAACTTAAACACACACTAAGGTCGGGGTTAGCGTTAGAATTAAATCCGAGTGCGAAAGATTGTTTCTCTTGCAACGAGTCACTCAAATGATGCAGATGACATTTGGGAGCAAACTCAAATCAATATTGACAAGGAAACTTTAGAGAGAGGAAAGGGAGCAAACAAATCAAGCGAGAATCAAGGCGAGTGAACACGGTGATTTGTTTTGCCGAGGTTCAGTTCCAAAGAACCTAGTCCCCGTTGAGGAGGCCACAAAGGTCGGGTCTATTTCAACCCTTTCCCTCTCTCAAACGGTCACTTAGACCGAGTGAGCCTTCTCCTTAATCAATTGGGTCACTAAGACCCCGCAAGGACCACCACACACTTAGGTGTCTCTTGCTAGCTTTACAAGCACTTAGAAATAAGAATGAGAAAGGAAGAGAGGCAATCCAAGCGACAAGAGCAACAAAAGAACACAAAACACCCTCTCTCAAGTCACTAATGGAATTGAGTTGATTTGAAGGCTTGGAGAGGATTTGATCTTTAGAATGTGTCTTAGAGTGTAGTCTTTTGCTCTTGTATTGAATGTTGAGTTCAGAATGCTTGGATGGCTTTGAAATGAGGCGGTTGGGGGTATTTATAGCCCCCAACCACTTCCATAGTCGTTGGCTGACTTTGCTATTGATGGGCGCACCGGATAGTCCGGTGGCGCACCAGACAGTCACTGTTCACTGTCCGGTGCGCGCCATGTCAGCGCGCCCGTTAGGGTTTGGAGCTATTGACCGTTGGAGATCTTTGTCTTTTTGCTGCATCGGATAGTCCGGTGCTACACCGGACAGTCCGGTGCCCTCTGACTTCTGTGTTCTGACTTCTGCGCGGCACTGTTTGGCACTGTTCCCTGAGCAGTCGACCGTTGGCGCACAGGGAGCCATTGCTTCGCTTGCTCACCGGACAGTTCGGTGCACACCGGACAGTCCGGTGAATTATAGCGGAGAGTGCCCCTGGAATTCCCGAGAGTGGCTGGTTTGATTGCGCTCGGGTCCGGTGCGCCAAAGGCAGCACACTCTAAGTCCTTTTGCTCCACATTTGATTGTGTTTCTAACTGAATTTCTTTCTTAGTTTATGTTGAACCTTATGCACCTGAGATACATGACATCTATACAAACTAGTTAGTCCACGTGGTTTGTGTTGGATCTCAACCACCAAAATCGATTATAGGAAATGATTAAGTCCATTTCTCTTTCAGGATATAATGATCTTCAGATGAAGGTCATGAAGGAAGCACCTTCATCATTCGAAAAAATAACAATTCATAGAGATGATAAATATTATCCATTCATATGTCGATCCATATATTTATTTCATGATAAACATATGAATATTAACAAGATTTCTATTACATTGATACCTTCAGCTTGTTCGAAGGTGTTGACGCGAGAGCAATTACTTTCCAGCGTGAATAGTATGGGGGTACTGTTCACCTATTTATAGGCACGAGATGCAGCCCAAGTAAAAATACATTTATGACCTTAATATTTGTTCATAACTGTAACATAAATCATTAGGGACTAGCTAGTTTTTTCCTCTTCGGCTCAGCACCATATTTGATCTTCGACACCACTTTAAGCCGAAGATGTTTCTCTTCGGTTATAGCTTCGGCGTTTATTGTTGTCATTTTCGGGCTATGTCTTCGTCTCAAAGACCTTCGGTGGAGGAGAACACTCCCATCATGAATCTTTGTTTGTGACGAAGCTTCTGTAATAATCAACATTATGCTAGAAGCTAATAGTTAGTCATGTTTTTGAGGACCTTCGAAAGAGTAAGGCCCCTAACAACTATTTTCTTTAAAGAGCTCAATAGGGAACCGCCACCAAGCCGTCCAGAAGGTGACAACCTTCAAGAGTAACAAGCCAACGACCTCGCTTGATGATCTCCCTAGTGCCTCAAAGCTCAACCAATTGATGCAATACACTAGATGGCTCTCAATCTCACTAGAATGCAATCCTGAATAATATGAGTGGGAGAGAGAAGAGGAAGGCTCCAATATGCTCACAAGTGTTACAAATGGCATCCTTAAGGTGCCCAAACCCGGACACCAAGTATATATAGTCCCCCTCTAAAAAACTAGCCATTATGGTCGCTTTTTGAGCAGACTGGGCATCCTCGGACAATCTACATTTCAAGCTCGAACTATCACACAAGAATCCCAACGGCTATAAACGACTATAAATATGTTAGAGCACCCAAAAATGATTTGCGGGCGATCTGCCCCATAAGGTTGGATGATTCGCAACACATTAAACTGTGAGGTTTTGCTGACTTGGCATGATTGCTGAAATTTGTACTCCATCAGAATCGGGAAGCGTTAAATGAGGAAAGTGAGATGCGGATATTGTAGTGACACTACTCGTGAGACCTATGAACGCTACCATGGCGAGGTTGGATCACATAGACCAAGAACAAATATCTATTTTGACTAAAATGTTATACTATACTCTTTCTAAAATAATAGTCGTTTAGGTCTTTTATGTCTATATTTAAATAGATAAAGATGAACCTATACACATATATAAAAACATAAATCAAATATTGTATGAATCACTTAATTAACTAAAATGAATTTTAAAGTGAGTGAGTACATCTGAAATGCCTATATAGCCAAATACTTTTATACTAGTATATTTATGATACAAATTTTAAGATCGACTAACGGAAACTGCTGGATAAAGTTCACGGAAGCTGTCTTGTATTCCACCGTTACAACCTACGTACCACTGTACCAGCTGACCAGCTCCTTTTCCCCTTGCCCCTGAACTTCGAGAGTATTCCAATCCACCACCGAACCATCCAGAAGCAGCCGCCTCCTGCTCTTAAAAAACTCGGTCATCCGTTCCACACACCCAACATCACGAAACCACGCGCAGATCCAAACGAATTCGAGCCCTTCCAAACCCTAAGCTCGCCTCCCCTCTCCTCCCCCCCAAACACCACCGCGCACCTATGGCGAAGTACGGCGAGGGCGACAAGCGGTGGATCGTGGAGGAGCGCGCCGACGGCACCAACGTCCACAACTGGCACTGGGCGGAGCGCGACTGCCTGGAGTGGTCCCGCGCGCGGCTCTCCTCCCTGCTCGCGGGCCTCACCATCCTCGACGGCGAGGGCGGCCTCAGTCTCCGCACCGTCGCGCTCGACAAGCTTGATGGCGAGGCCTACGTCAACATCCGCAAGGGCAAGGTCATCCCGGGGTACGAGCTCTCGCTCACCCTCTCCTGGGAGGCCGAGGCCGCCTCGGAGTCCGGAGCTGCGAAGGTCGCCGGCACCGCTGAGGTTCCCTACCTCGCCGACGAGAACGCCGACGAGGACCCCGACCTCCGCGTCACCGTGCGCGGCGACGAGACGCCCCTCGCGCTACGCGCCAAGGACGCCTTCCTCTCCCGCGGGAAACCCATGGTGCTCGAGAAGATCCGGGAGTTCGTCGCTGCCATGGCCAAGGGTGGACCGGCCAAGGACGAGCTGGACTCCAAGAAAACTCCCACGAAGGTCGCCGGCGCCGCACCGGCGAAGGAGGCGGTACTGGCTCCTGCGCCGGCTGTGGAGAAGAAAAAGGTCAAGGGGAAGGACAAGGAGGGCTTCAAGACCATTGAGATGACGGAGAAGTTCTACTGCCGCTCAAAGGACATATATGAGATCTTGATGGATGAGAACAGATGGAAAGGGTTTACGCAGAGCAATGCGAGGATAAGCAGAGAGGTTGGAGGGGAATTTAGCCTCTTCGACGGGTCCATCACTGGCGTCAACGAGGAGCTGCAGGAAGGGAAGCTGATTGCACAGAAGTGGCGGTTTGGAAGCTGGCCTGACGGCTTGTACTCCTCGGTAAGATTCATGCCATGCCTGGGTCCCTATGCCAGCTACTCATTTTGCTACAGCTCTTGTATGCTCACTAATTTAGGTACACAAAATTTGGGTGCTGAGGTTTAGGAAAATATGACGAATAACTCTTAATTCGTTTGTTGATTAGTAGTTTGTATGCTCACTGATTAGTAGTTTGTTGAATTCAAGACAATAAGATTAACATTTAATAAGACTATTCAAGAAAATACAAGTTGGATGAGCCATGTCGTTGTTTCCAACCATTTTGAACTGTCATTCAACTATCAATCTAAAGATTAACACTAAGGAAACATATCTGGTGCACATGAAAGATTGGTGTACATGGTGCACATATTAAATCATCACCACTCATTTTAGATCTAACGTCTCTAATTGTTTGGTATATTTTGCTAAGAACATCCTCCAACGTGGTGGTGTGTAGTGGTAGAAGGTGTTATTTATAAATTGAACGATCAATTAGAGACGTTAGATCTAAAATGAGTGGTGATGATTTAATATGTGCACCATGTGCACCAATCTTTCATGTGCACCAGATATGTCCTCATAATCAGTATATGTTCATGTAGCTCCCTCCTATGAATCCCTCCACTCCATATTATAGTTCACTTTAGCTTTATTCTAAGTCAGTTTCCTCTAACTTTGGCCAAGTTTATATAAACATGCATTAGCATCTACAAACATCAAACTAGTTTCACTAAGAGAAGCTTCAAGAAAGTGTCCTATAAAAATGCCTTATAATTTAAAAATGAGTATATTTTATATGATTTAGGGCACCGACAAAATATTATGCTCCAATAGTAAAGCCCTAATTCTAGATTATAGGGCAGCCCGCTATGGTGTAGTATATTTGAGGCACTTGAGAGGGTGCCCTATATGTTTTTGACAAAATTTTACAAAATGAGGCACTGTTGGAGTAGTGTTTCCTTTCCTGTGTAGATCCCTATATTTCAATTTGAGACACTAGTTTGAGGCATTGTTGGAGATGCTCTAAATCCTTTATGACATATTATTCTGATAGTGCATTTATTTGAACCTGCAAAAATTAGAGCCTGCTTGGTTTACAACCAAAAGTTGCCATGCCAAAGTTTTGTCAAGCAAAAGTTGGGCAAAAAATGTGCTATAGATTTGGCAATCCAAATGTGGGATCTTGGCAAGTTTTGGTAGCCAACAAAATAAAAGCCAAATCATGGCCTGCCAAATCTTTGGCTTGGCATATTTTGGAAGCCAACAAAGATGACCCTTAATTCGTTTTTTTTATAAAAAAACGGTTAAATTTAGGGAAGTTTGACTTAGGGTGAAGCCAAAGTAAACTATAATTTGGAATGGATGGAGTATATTTTAAACAAGCAAATGGCACCATCTAGTGAAATACCATCTAATGTGTATACTGTATATTATTGAAACAATTAGGTGCTCTAATTGAGCACTGTATGTTGCTGAATTTTTCACTCTAGTTAACATGTGCTCCCTCTTTAACAGAAAGAATGGAATTCTCGCTTCACAAACTATTCCAGATCTGCCTATATATGTAGGAATACTTTCAACAATTTTATCTTCAGATATATTTATTATGAAAACATAATCCATGATTAATGTAGTGATAATAGTTATGTAGTTAGCACTTATTTTTGTAAATATTTAGTCAAAGTTAGGATTGCTTGACTTCTTGGGAAGTGATATTTCCATTCTTTTGGGTGGATGGAGAAGTTGCCAAGCGCACAGGCAACGTATGCGCACTGGCAACGTGTAGTCGTGTACTACGTGGAAACATGCAATGTGCACCATTTATCTTGAGTTTAGCAGTAATCACAACAGTTTGGTGAATTGTCTTCAGTGGGTATGCAATATTTCTTTGTGGTTTGTAGGGTCATGTAATTCTTATTTTGATTTCAGCAGTAATTCAGCAGATGGAATTTTGAATTTTTCGCAGTGGGTATGCAACACCTCCAAGCAATGCATAATACTGTATTAATGTATGTGGGGCTGTGGGCTCATCTTATTTGGAACTTGTGGATTTATATACTTGGCCGTCTCTTCTCCTTTCAAATGCTGCTCTATGGTTACTGCTGTAGGAATGTAGGATTTCACTTGAGTTAAGATATAGTGGCAGATGCTTTATGTGCACAAGGCATCTATCTATAATTATGATCATGCCTGTGCATACGATCTGGACTATTTTAGCCATGTTCGAGTGGTGTGACGGAGTCTGGATTTCACCCGAAATGCAGGTCCGGTTGGTGTTTGACGAGCCCGAGTCTGGAGTTACAATCATAAAGCTCAAACAAACTGATGTTCCAGAGGAAGACAAGTATGTTGATATTCCTATGCTTCGAACACCAAATCTGTTGATGCTTGTCTCTTGTACTTACGATCTGTTTCCTTTTGAGTACTTGCAGGTATGGGAATTCAACTGTGGTAGAGAACACCGAGAGAGGCTGGAGAGAACTCATATTCCAGCGGATACGCGGAGTGTTTGGTTTTGGGATCTAAAGAATCTAAAGAGGGCGATTTGGCATGAAGTTAGATTTCAAATTTTTACGGGGTCAGACCATGCATGTCATAGCAATCCATGTTTTATTCACCCATTTGTTTTCCATGTCCTTAAACACGGAACACTGCATATCGTGGGGGTTTAAAAACATCTGTTGTTCGAACGCTGCAATGTTGCTTGCTCCCGAAATTTGGTGTTGGCACAAAATGAGTCGACGTTGATCTGGGTTGGTTCTCTTGTTGCAATGATTGAGAATGTGTGTCGGTGTGAAGCGTTTTAGTGGCTATATACTTGGTCGTTGTGTTGTGTTTTCGTTGCTTTTGGACTTCAATTGAGTCGCTGTGCGCTGTAGTAACGATCAGAGCATATCCCTGTGTCGTGCTCGTGCCACTCGGAATCTGGCACTCTGTACTTTCTTTATTCCAGATCTGCTGCCATTAGGCTGTGTCCAATGTCCAATGAGGACTTGTAAATGGTTTTAATATTTTTACCGAGATGGTTTTAGTGCGACGTCCAAAACCGGTTCGTTCCTTCTTTTTCATCTGTTGATTTGTGTATGCCATTAGTTTGTCCACCGTTGGACGACCACATCAATCTTGCTTTGACTTTTTGGTAAAAAAGGGTCAGTACATATATATTGTGTGTAAAAATCTTTCTCGAACGGCTAACAGCAATTTTACACTCTACTAGGGCTACATCGATCCGAGCGTCATTCCTACTCGACGACTCAACAAAATCCTGGGCGTTGTGAAAATGTGAAGAGTGCTCTACGACCTCGGCAGTATCTTGCCGTTATACATCTTGTCGAGCAGCTGCTTGGCTTCTGGGCGTCGCAGGAGCCCCTTGTTGTTTGGCAGGCCAGTTCCGAGACAGACAGGGCACACCAACTTTCCGCGGCCTAACTGACATAGCGACATGATCAGTTCTTGACAACTTCAAAGATGGGACATACGAAAATATTGAAATGCTCAAATAAACAACATGAAAGATGTGTGCTTTCTTTGTTCTCAAAAGAACACAGTGCTCATTTTTTTATGAACTTGGTTTAATTTAGAAAAGTTCGGTTTGTTTGAAATCTGGAATTGCATTCTTTTTGAGGCCTTGTTTGTTTGTGTCGGATTGCACCCGGAATCGTTCCAGCTAATCAAAGTTTATATAAATTAGAAAAGCAATCCGGTTAGGAATCGTTCCGACCCATCAATCCGGCACAAACGAACAAGGCACGAGGGAGTAGTAAATATAAGAGTAAAAACGACTGGTTCTGAATGCATGAGGCTATGCATCTCAAACTACATGCCGCATTTGCATAAACACCAGAAAGGCAGAAAGAACGTACCGTAGCAATTCGGGCACTCGGTGAATTCATAAACATCTTTCGCCCTCTTCCGATTGAGAGCCTTCCATTTCCCTGTGCCACCACACATGTCGCCTGAACACACAGATGAAACCGAATTATTCATTCGTAGACACTATTTCTGTATATATACATGGCATTATACCGCAGGCTTTTAGATATTCCAATGAACAAAGATGTTGGTTATATAGCTTCCATTTCCTACTGAAGGTACATCCCCTATTGGTAGTGGTAGGTCCAGGAGTTTGGAGCTGACGAAGTCATAAAACATCAACAAGGAACAGGCAAAGTGAACGAGACCCTTACATATCACAGCACCACTGCCATTACAGTTCCTGCAAACAGCTTTCTGTACCCCGGCCTTGTTCATCGCATCCGCAGCGAGTCCGTTTGGTGTTCCTGTCGCGCTGATCAAGGTAACAGCGCCAAGACAGACCAGACATCTTCGTCTTGATGAAGGCGTAGTTTCTTTTTCTTCATTCTGTATAATGAGTAGATGGTGGTGCATCAAACAACGTAGCTAACAGGGACATACAGTACAGGTCAAACCCGTATATATTTGGGATGTCACTTGTCAGGTAGCTTCAACTGAACACAAATGTAACGCTTCCTCTGTTTGTTCTTGTAAATAAAATCAGAAGAAAACACTCACAGTCTCGGCCTTGGAAACGTTTGCGCACCCCTTGGAATCCTCATCTCTAGCAAGACACCTGACCTGCGATTGCACTGAGAGCACAAAGCACATGCCAAGAACTGAAAGTTATTAACCTCAAGTAGCCCTCAGCCATAAAACCAGCGCGGTACCTTTCTCCAAGAACGCTGAGAAAGTGGGAACAGCAGCAAATAAGTAAGTAGGCGCGCTTTGGTCTAGTCTATCACTCTATCTCTGCCACAAACGATGTAGCAGTGCCGAATCCCGCGAATTTGCTGGCCATCCTTGAGCAGAGCGAGCACGTTCCAGAAGAGAGCTCACCTTTACTCGCCCGGCTGGCTCCTGCACCGACGGCGGCCGCTCGGTGTCGCGAGAAGAGCGCAGGCGAGATTGGTGAGGCTGAAGAGAGGAGCGAGTGGCAGCTGCCAGAGCTCGCCATTGCCACTCGCCTCCCACTGTCTCGCGCGCGCGCACACGAGGACCAGGAGAAGAGGGGAGCGAGCGGCTGCGGTGTTGAAGATAGGGGGAGCCTGCCGGGGAGGCCAAAAATATCCGGTCCGGTCCGGTCCGGTCCGGACCTGAGAGTTCAGACCCAGATACCATTGAGTGGTCGGGTCGAATCCAACCTAGCTATCGCGTTGCCGAGCGATCGAGCCAGACCCAAGTGGCCAGCGGCGAGGCGAGAGCTGGGACTGGTTGCTGTCTAATTTTTATATATAAGGTTAGATCTTTAATTCAAACTATTAACCTTAAATAAAATATAGTAAAATTAATCACGAACGACACGTTTGTTTGAACTGTGGTTTTAAAAGTTTTTTTTTAAAAATGTATGGTTGGACTTTTGATTCTAAGAAATTAATGATATTTTACTGGATTTCGGTGGTATTATTAGCTTCATAAACTCAGAAAACAAAGAAAATCTATAAAACTAGATTTTTCAGCTTTTTATATACACTCAACTTTTTACATCTTCTTTATATAAGTTAAACCAGGAATCTAACCGGAAGCTCAAACAATCATTGTCTAGTCCGTTTCCAAGAACATAGCTGGTCGCGCTTCTATTTAAGTCCCTCGTTCTACTTTGAAGGTTGAGAGAATTGAGAGGGAGAGAGAAACTCACGCTGGACCCTTTCTCTTGTCTTCGAATTTAAGAGAGCCCCCAGATCTTCTTTCAACATTGATTCCTATGGGATCTTTTTGGACCCTCAAACTTTATTACGGTGGTTTTACGTCGCATGTGTATATGAGAATTTCTCCACTATATATGCTCATGACGACTTTCTCGTTTAACATCCTCTACTGGATCAATCGACCAGGGTGGTTTTTCTACTGCGACTCCGACCGCATGACTAGGGCTAGAAAAAAGCTCGAAACCCACGAGCCGGCTCGAGCTCGGAGCGACTCACGAGCCTCGAACGAGTCGAGCTAGGTTTTCGAGTTTGTTGGGGCAACGAGCCGAGCTAAGCCTCTTTTTGCAGCTCATTAAGTAGGCGAGCTGAGCCAAGCTCGGTCACCTAGCAAGCCATACCAACTCATTTCTAGCCCTATGCACGACCTCAAGGTATGGGCATGATTCATCCACCATGACCTCATTCCTCCGGTAGCACCTCCCCTCTTTCTTCTAGCAAGGCTCATGTGACATAGAGCCTGAGTGTCCCCTCTCCTCCCCTTTCTCTGGTAGGTGCCACTATGGCAGATCTCTCTCAATGAGTGGCCAAGCCCCATAGTGACAAAGGCATAGGGCCCTATGAGATGAGGGACTTGCACGATATTCTATCGCACTCCCTAAGACGATCCTAGTGTAGATGCCCCGAGCATCATGTGTGTCCCCCGAATAGGGTACTACATGTGGTGCTGAGCCATTAAAATAAGGCTTCCAATTATAGTATTTAATGCGAAAGGCGACATAGCGATAAAATACATTACTATAGCCATGTCTCTAATCATAGTTGTACTCATGAGAACTATGTAGTGTGTGCGTCTTCAGCAATTGCTAACTACGTCATACCTATCATAATTACATGTCATAGTGCACTACGATAACTACGATAAGATAGAAGTAGTTGGACCTCTGTTACGTATGACTCGGTGCGTATGTAAGGGTGTAACTCTCTCATCCATTGTGTTATAAAAGACACATGTAGTGCAACATATTATGGTTTTCACTTAGCTTAAGCCTAGGGGACTTCGGCCTTGGAGTCTTCAGCTTTCTAGACTTCACAACCTTACCCGCCAGTAGCTAGCACATATAAAGTGCCCTCGTTGGAGTTTGAACTCCCTCCCTCGCTCAGTAGTAGATACTGCAAGGGACAACTAGGGCATTCTTCCCTCAGTAGGTCAGACATCATCTGAGCGTGTAAACTCATGCCACACTTAGGACATTGAAGATGTAGGGTATTATGATAGTGGCCCGAACCTCAATAAATCATATGTGTGCATACAACCATATCGATGTCCTGATTCAGTGGTTTCATGCATATCTCTCTCTCTTGGATTTTCTTTCTTTATTTATTTTTTCTAGTAATCTTGGTACCTTGGTATAAGTAACCTCATGAAATAAAAATGATATATGATCTAAAGAATGCCTAAATCAAATCCCATAGTCGTATTAAGTTTTTTCCTTGAAAATAACTAACCAAATTTATAGAAAAGCAACATTATCTAGCACTAAATTAGTATCTTATATATATCTCTTCTATCTACTATATAAAACACCACTTTTCACGATCCCATGGTCGTCGTGCGTCACCCTTCTTTTTCCCGCTTTATGCAAAAACTAGATTAAATTTTGTACATGTGTGGGTTCAAACCTTGATTGTTGTCTCCATATTTAGAGTCACCTAAACAACAGAACACACATATTTTCGTGTTTTATTAAAACAAAATCTATCCATGTGATTTATAGGAACCGTAGCAATGCATGGACATTTGACTAGCATATGCATATGTGTATGTATATATATATCTACTACTAATTATAAGCCTAATATAGGCATCCACACCCCCCGGTGCACGTTCTGCCGCCCGCGCATCCCTCCCGCATCCCGCCCCGCCCGCGGTCGCACCCCGCCCCGCATCCCGCGACCTTCCTTCAACGGCGCAATCCAGGCGCAATTCCCGCTCCCCACCATATCGGCCTCGCTCACGCAAGGTTCCAAGAAAGGTTTCCATCGTTGGCGAAGCACCAACCTCCATCCTTCTCCATGCTCTCCTGGAAGACAACCATCCATGGTTTACGGAGAAATCGTGCCTCCCCAGTGTGCCCTTCCATCCATGGCGTCGCCGCGGCCGCCTCCGCAATCAACTCCGTTGCCCCCGCGATCCCCTTCCTCGACGGTACTCACCTTCCATCGATGGGATCACGCTGGGTTCTGCCATATACTTTCTTCCTCCATTCCACCGACGGCACTCACCCTGAACCCTCACCTCTTAGATCCTACCCCTCGCTCGCCGCCCAATCAAGTCCTGAGCCTTTGCCGCCCCAGCCGAGCAGAGGTGGAGGCGTCTGCCTCCACACACCTCGCCCTCGCCACCACCTCCCTTCCCGCCGTCCCTAGAGAAGACACAGAGGTGCAGTGCTAGTGCTTCTACTCAAGTGTGCCACGGATTATTGAGCCAGCGGCCAGATTGGGACGAATTCGGCATTCATCTGCTCCACCAAAGGTACGTCATCTCTCATGCCTCGCTCCCTCTCCTCTTGTGCTGGTATTTAGGAATCGCTGCCTCCATGCCTGGTGTATGTCTGCTTTTTTGTGATGCTCGTGCGAGTAAATTTCTCCCTGGACCAGCTACAGACAAGCCTACCAAACCAAAAAAAGTTGCAGTACTGCAAGCCGGGCTTCATCAGGCAGAGTCCTGTTGGAGAATAGTCCATTAATCGAAAAGGCAACCGCTTAGGGCTTGTTCGGTTATTTTCAATCCATATGGATTGGAGTGGATTGATACGGATTGGAGGAGATTTTGACTTACTAGGGATTGAAACCCCCTCAATACCCCTCAATCCATATGGATTGGGGTAGAACCGAACATGGCCTTATGGGGAAAAGCAACAAAAGATAAACCCCTATTCCTAACAGATTCTTACTACTAAACAGGAACAATTATACCCCTATTTCTAATAGATTCTTACTACTAAACAGGACTGCAAGAACAATTATACTCTCTAAATTTTTGGCATTGGTTGTTTTAGCAAGTACACTTGTAGTTCAGTAAAATAGCAGCCTTGTTGATTAAAAATAAAGTTGTGGACTTTCATCCGTTGCTATAATTTCAGAATTATAGGGAAAACCATTAATCAGCTACCAAGGCTGATTTAATTTTTAGCTGAAAGAGATAAAGGAGCATTAATAGACAAGCAGGAATAAATAAATTATTACCGGTTTTACACCCATGTAGCCTAAGATAGGTTTGCAGAGAGAACAAGCAGTAAGGTTTCAAGTAGGCCAAGCACCCCACCAAGTAGTAATGGTGTAGAGACTGATGGAATATTTTTCCTCCTCGGCTCAACACTGACCTCACATGAACCAGTTTGAAAAGACGATATGCTGGTACTGGCACTAGGCCTGCAAGTAAATTTTGAAGCGTCAAGAAGAATATGGAGTGGCCATCTGTCCATGTTTTTTTTTTGAAGAAGATCACCTTCAGGAGGAATCAATTCTTCCATTTCACTGAATCCTAGGAGGATCTTTCTTTAATGTTACCACCTCTTATTTCAGAGCTTCTGATTTGTTGTTTCTACAATAGATGCTGCTATAGTCGATCATGATGATTCAAAATGTTCTTCTCAATCATCCCATTTTATTTTCCAATCTCTACTACGGTAAATACATGGTGTAGTAGACATAATCAGTTCGTTTCAAGGGAGATTTGGAGCACAATAATTTCCAGTGATAATAGTGTAACTATCACTAAAAATTATTGCGCTCATGGGAGCATACTGCCTCTCGCTAGCTTTCTCAGTTATTGAAACATAACATTGGCTTGAGGTGATGCACTCATCCAATATTTTCACAATATTTTTAGTAGTTCCAGAGTTCAGTTCAGTTAGTCGTTTTCACAATATTGTATGTTCTACAGCATGACAGATGAAAGATATGCTTGATTTGTTCATTTTTCCTGCTCTATGCCTGAACTATAAGGATTTTAATGCATGACAGATATCAAGATTCGGAAATTTGTCTAAATATGACACCTAAGATGTCAATGAAAATATTTCAGCAACATCGCCTAGGTGATCTTGACAAAAAGAAAAATAAAATAGTTGATATGAAAACTAAAAATAAGCTTTCTGTCTGTACCTGACTACTGATTAGAGTTTGTGCTACTTCAAATTTGTTATTGGAAACTTGCCAAACGAAGAATTTAATTTTCTTGCTTGAAGCTAAGAGCCATGGCGCTTGAAAGCACAAGCCTAAAATGAATTCTCTGAATCTTGCAATCTGCACTACGCTTTCTGAATTTTCCTATTCTACTTGCTTGTGTTCTATATTTATTGTTCATGAAACCAGACCTTCTCTAATCAGTAGAGCGAATAAGCAGAATTAGGCATTATGGTGAACCGGATGCAAACTGAAGTTGGGAGATTTGGAGGGTGCTATTCAAGTCGATGTGGAGGAGTGTGGTTTTCAGGTTGCAGTGAGCACGCAAATGGAGGTAGTTTTGTTGGGAATAAGGATGATGCTAATGGAGCCATTTAGCGGACACACCTCTCAATTTATCCCCTGCCTCGCCCTGGGTTGTTTCGAGGAGCAGCCACTGGGTTGTTTGGCTCGGATCTGACTCAATCAGTTACAAGTATGGTATTTGTTAACTTGGATTTTTTTCTATAGATTAGCTGATCTGGTCGGCGTTCATTGCTTTTGGGATCACAATGTCAGTGTGTTTCTTTTATGTTGCCATTGTGTCGAAGCTATTTCTGTTATATCAAAGTGGATTTCTAGCTGCGACATTATGCATATTCCTTCTTAATTCTTATACATGTTTGTTCATCTCCGGCTTCAGGAGGACAACTGACAGCACATCGCTCACCAAGCAGTGGAGAGGAGGAGCATCACAGTGCACTTATCAATCAGCGAGGCATAGGAACAATAGTCTGGTGAGTTTACATTATGCATGTGATTCTTTTTTCTATTCAGTTATAACATTTGAGAATATTATGCATGTGATTCTTTTTTCTTGTGATGATTGGTATGATTGAAATGTTTTATTAGTATGCACAATTCAAACAAGTTTTGTGTGTTTATACGATCACAATGGGCAGTTGATCAATTGCTTATATAATAATCAATTCTTTCATGGCTTCATCCACCTCATCGTTGGTTCTTCGTTGTTTAATAATAAGGGTCTGGTTCATAGAACCAGTCTGTGCTGCACTCTTGCCTATACAAGCTATTTTGTTGTTAGGTTCACGTAAATAAAATGTTTTGTCATTAATATCTAAAATTGCTATAAACGATCCACTCTCAGTCACAATGACATATTGGCATTGGTTCAGTTTACTCACATACCTAACATTGCTTCTGCTGACTGTTTGGGATTTTATGGCAACTTTTGTGGATAAAATTGTTCTACAACAAATTAGGTTTCAGACCTAATTTCTTTATACGGTTACCCCTTGTACTTATTTGAGCATCATTTAAATCATAATCCATCTAAGTATCATTGTCTTGTTCGAGAGGTCATCTGTTTGAGTGCCCGTGCGTTGCAACAGAACTTATTTGAGTGCCCACCTGATGTACATAAGTTATCATTGTCTTGTACATTTTAAATTAAAAGGAACTGACTTCTTTTCAATGTCCACTATTTGCACACTTGATATGGTAGATTTTATGCCTTTTTCAGTTCATTCTTTAGTAGCATGTTGTTTCGACTAGCGAGGGGGTGCGGAAGAAGGAAGGGAGAGGCGCTTGGTTGACCCGGACCGGACGGCAGGACACCGACGGGGGTTCGCTGCAACGCAGCGACGGCTTCGGCAGCTTCTCAGGCCAAGGTAAGCTTTCAAGCAAATTTGTCTCTGCAACTGTTCTTTAGTGGCCTGCGATATGTTAGTGAATTTATCGCTCAAACATAAAATGATCTGACTTCATTTCAATGCTTCCCCTAATATAACTTTTATATATGACATATGTTAAGTAATACAATGCTGAGCTTGTATGTATTGGGGGTTTTTATTGGGGTATAAAGTTTATATGCATTCTTCTGGTATATATCGGTTGATGCTAATTTTTAGATAAAATTATGCGTGGGGAGGCATTAGACATTCTCTCTGTAGAGTCGAAGGCCTTATTTTGCTACTCGTCTCCAAATAAAATCTCGGCAGAAGTAGTTTAGCTTATGTTGTGCCCCATTCCTTTTGCATGAGAAGGAGTTCGACTTCATAGGAAACTGCTACAAGATGCCCAACACATGAGTGGCAAAGTTCATCAATACTAACCAGGCCTGTAAGACAGCTCAACACATTCCAGTAATAAATCCACAATGCCCATAGTGTAAGCAGCATCACCGCCATAAGAAGTACTTTAATCTAAAAGGTATGGCGAAGAAAGCGTTGACAAGATTGAATAGATATATATGCAAAAGAATATGTGTTCCAGTAAATAATACAAGGAAACTGCTACAAGATGCCCAACACACAGCAGAAATACATGAGTGGAAAAGTTCATCAATACTAACCTAGCCTATAAGACAACTCAACACTTGTATCATAATCGTGTTCTGGAGCAAATATACTTTAGTGTACTATAAAGTTCAGGGAGAGATCACCAAGTTGCACATAGGTGTCCATGGGCAAACTGAGAGCACCTAGAGGGGGGTGAATAGGTGATCCTGTAAAAACTTGAAACTTAAAGCCACAAAACTTGATTAGGAGTTAGCACAATGAAGTCAAGTGGCTAAGGAGACCTCTTGTGAAGCACAATAGACACAGTGAGAACAAGCACAAGAGACACGAGGATTTATCCCGTGGTTCGGCCAAGTACAACACTTGCCTACTCCACGTTGTGGCGTCCCAATGGACGAGAGTTGCACTCAACTCCTCTCAAGTGATCCAATGATCAACTTGAATACCACGGTGTTCTTATTTTCTTTACTCTTTTCCGTTTGCGAGGAATCTCCACAACTTGGAGTCTCTCGCCCTTACAATAAGGATCAAAGTGAAAGCACTAGAGTAAGGGAGGGAAGCAACACACACAAATCCACAGCAATACGCACACACACGACCAAGACTCGACCTCAAATGAATATCACAAGGTTCTCACTAGAACGGAGCTCAAATCACTAAGAATGTCAAACGAGTGCGCAAAGACGGAGTGTGAATGATCAAGAATGCTCAAAGTATACTTGGTGTACTCCTCCATGCGCCTAGGCACAACAACACTGTAGAACATTTTCGGCGGCTGAACCCTGGCCGCCGAAAATTATACGTTATTTCCGGCGGCCCGAGCAGGCCGCCGAAAATAGCACTAATTTCGACGGTCTATAAGGTAGCCGTCGAAAATAGCACTAATTTCGGCGGCTACCTGTCTCGGCCGTCGAAAATTAAACATTAAAAACAGCGTGCGCGTCTCCTCCTCCGTTCTCTCTCTTTCTCTCTCTCGCTCGATCCCGCGCTCGGCCGTTCGTCCGCCGCCGTCGCCGCCTGCCCCTGCCGCGCGCCCGACGGCCGCCCCTCGCCGGCCGCCCCGCCGCGCCGTGGACGCCGGCCGACCGCCCCCGCCGTCGGCCCCCGCCGGTCGCCCGAGCGCGCGGTCCGCCCTCGTCGGCCGCCACCCCCGCCGCGCCGTGGACACCTGCCGACCACCCCCGCCAGTCGCCCGCGGTCCGCCCTCGCTGGCCACCCCCGCCACGCCGTGGACCCCCGCCGTCCGCCCCCGCCGCGTCGTGTGGACGTCCGGCCGCACGGCAGCGCCGCCGGCCCGCCCACAGCCAAGCCGCGCCGCTCACAGCCACGCCGCCCGCGCCTCGCCGACGCGCCGCACGCAAGCCCGGACGCTCGGATCGACCTCGGCTCCATTAAGGTATTTTTTGCCTATTTTATTTCTTATTTTCGACGACCTTTTATTTAATTGCCGCCGAAATTAGTATATCGTTGTAATTGTGTTTGTTGATTAGTGCGTTTGATTAATACTATTGTTTAGTATATTTTGAAATTATATTGTGTATTTTGGCCATATTTTATTGTATAATATGTGGTTTATTAATGTATTAGTGGTTTATATATATGTGTTTGTTGATTAATTATATATGTGTTTGTTGATTAGTATTATATGTGGTTTATGTCGTTTAGGAAAGACATATGTACGTGGTATATATGGTTCATTCTTATATTGTTTACTGGCAGCGAGGTCATGCTGCCGAATTTTTTTTGGTCCTGCTAGCTTGTTGTGGGTTTAGAACCTATTCTTGCCTATACATATAGGACCGAAACCATTAACGTAGTTGAATAATGTTTTCATGATATGGTTCGGTTTAACAGTCTCAGGCATGGCTGAAGATCGTGCATGGATGTACAATGGCTGGAGTAGAAATGGACGTCATTCTGATGAGTGGGTAGCCAAGACCAAAGATTTTGTGGACCACGTATTCGCCTTGTCCTTAACCGGCACTGTCAGATGCCCTTGTAGGCGGCACGAAAACAGTATATTTCTTAATAAGGAAAGAGTTAGCCTAGATCTTTGTCAGTTTGGATTTATGCCCGGATATGAGGTGTGGGAACATCATGGTGAGGTAGTACCCAACCGGAATGTAGAAGAGGAGGAGAACAATGATTGGGCTGGCGATGATGCGATGCATGAGATGCTAGATTCGCTACGTCCAGAATTCAACCTAAGCTCCGAGGATCCTACCACACCAGAGGTTTCCAGATTTTTTAAACTACTAAAAGACTCTGAAGAGCCGTTGCATGAACACACAGATGTGAGTATACTCGCTTTTGTGACTCGGCACATGGCCATTAAGTCCAAGTACTTTTTCTCGAACAATTGTTACAATGAGATTTTAAAGTTATTAGGAGATGTGCTCCCAAAGCCCAATAAGCCCGAAGGTTTAAATGACAGCTATCTTATGGGACGGTCACTTGCAGAACATTTGGTCGATACGATGTGAATGGCTTTCGTTTTTGTTCAGACCAATTTGAAAAGTCTCGTCCTCGTGCAGCCACACGTAACCTCTGTCGTCTACATAACCCAAGAATTGTCACCGACCCGAAAGGTGTGGTGGTTCCTTGCACTAGCTGGTCACACTTCGCACTAGCTCCACATGCTACATATGGAACAGCTCAAGGCGCCGTCAAGCACGACTTTTGGGTAATTTTTTCAAACTAATATTTATTAGTTGTTTCAACCTAACATTTATTAGTTGTTTTTGAACTAATTTTATTTTCGATGTTGGACAGAGACGCTATCGTGTGGAACCTGAGGCTCAAGAGCATGCAGACCGAGTATTAGAGAACAATGCGAAGAAGGTGTGCAGGGATGCATTTTCCAATGCTCGTCTACAGGTTGTGAACACGTACATGAAGCGCCGAGGTCATTCTATCAACAACTTTCGACAATATTCAGATGTCTACTTGACTGTAGACCAGTACATGGAGGTAAAAATCTAATTTAACAGCTCATTCAGATGTGAATGTAATTTTGAGCTAACGCTTTATATGCAGGTAACTCTTCCATGGATGGAACACCGGCCGCAGGCTTACAAGGCTTTGTGTGAGATATGGGCTTCGCCCGAGTGGATTGAGAAGTCAAACAGAAATCGACATAGGTAGCACCATCGGCAGGACGAGGACGATGATGAGGTCGTAGTCAACCATACCTATGGGGCTGATGGACACATTCGGTTGTCTAAGCGAATGGTGAGTATGTAGTATTCTGTTTAACTCAGAAATGAAACCGGATTGAACTCATATATTTGCAGGAGGCTCAAACTGGAGTTGTCCCGAGCCCAATCGATGTTTATAGGAGAGGGCATCGAGCGAAAAACAGTGAAATCTCCGACGAGCTGTGTAGTCAAGCGGCCGTTGAGCGTATGATTAGTTGTTGTTAGGATTAATGTTTTCTTGCCATATAGCTATAAATTACATGTGTGCTGAACCTTCATATTGTATTGCAGGAGACATACGGGCAGGAGATGGTTAGGAAGTATGGAGAAGACTACGATTGGCGAGGAACACCTACCATCGACGCTGAAGTTGTGCATTCACTTGGAGGCAAGGCGCATGGACGGTATGAACTTGTGACTCTTTTCAATAATGTTGGAACTATGACCGAATAGCTAATTTTCTTGTTTTCAAGATATTCTATGTTTACTGGTGTTATCGATTCGACGGAGTTGCGTTCTCGTGGCGGCTCTTCGTCGCAGGCGGGCTGTGGTAGTAGCAGCCGTAGTCGCCGTTCTGTATCTAGCATGGAGGAAGCTATGAGGGAGCAGCAAGAAAAGTTTCGTGAAGAGCTGCGGCAACAACAAATGACATTTCTCCAACAGCAATCAGAGTACATGGCTGCTTACAACGCATAGGCGCAACAAGCAATGAACGTGAGTGTCTTATATTCTCAACACGCTCGATATTGGTTCTATAACTAATATATTATATTTGCAACAGTCTTGGTTTCCACAGCAGGCACAGCAACAACCATTTGTTTTCCCTCAGTTTCAGCCGCCGATGCCTCAGTGGGGATTACATGCTCCACCACCTCCACCTCCACCTCAGGTGCTTCAATTTAGTTAAGACTTGTCGTTTGTATCAACCTAATTTCAAATCTTTACTAAACTTGATTTTGTAGTGATCCGGGGTCATGGGCCACAACACGCCACCACCGGTCATACCAGCACCAGGAGGAGCTTATGCAGGGGAGGGAGCTTATGCAGGAGAGGTTAGTTTGAGAAACAATTTGTTTGAATAGTCGCTATACATGTAACCAATGCCGTTATTATTGTCTTCTTTTTTCTTTAGGATCCAAACCCGTTACACGACTTCGTCAACCAGTTCTTGGCTTCTGGAGGTAGTGGACACAACTCCAACGACCCCAATATGTGATTAAGTTAGCTTTGTGCCGCACTGTGCGTTGTAATGAACTATTTGTGGATTTTATGTTTGTATGGACTATTGTGGACTTTATATTTGTATGGACTCAAGTTTTATGTTGTGAACTCAAGTATGAATTTTCTGTTATTGTATGAAATTTCTGTTATTGTATGAATTTTGTATAAATTTTCTGTTATTTTTCGCATTTTTTCAATTTTTTGCTCTGAAATTATTAATTTTCGGCGGCCTCCCTGGCCGCCAAAAATAAGAGTACTATTTTCGGCAGTTTTAATTTTCGGCGGCTAACTACGTGGCCGCCGGAAATTATTATATATTTTCGGCGGCCAGGGAGTCAGCCGCCGAAAATAGCTTATTTTCTGCGGCCAGGGCCTGGCCGCCGAAAATATAGCCTTATTTTCAGCCGGGGTTTTTTGGCGACCAGTTGCCGCCGAAAATAGCCTATTTTCGGCGGCAAAGGGCTTATTTTCGGCGACAGCTGGCCGCCGAAAATGCCTATAGCTCTCGTTGTGAGGGGTCCCTTTTATAGCCCCAAGGCAGCTAGGAGCCGTTGAGAGCAATCCAGGAAGGCAATTCTTTCCTTCTGTCGGTTGGTGCACCGGATAGTCCGGTGCACCACCGGACACTGTCCGGTGCTGATTTCTTTCCTATTTTGGCGCAGCTGACCGTTGAAAATTTGGAGCCGTTGGCGCACCGGACACTGTCCGGTGCACACCGGACAGTCCGGTGCCCCCATCTGACCGTTGGCTCGGCCACGCGTCACGCGCGGATTGCGCGGCCGACCGTTGGCCCGGCCGACCGTTGGCTCACCGGACAGTCCGATGATTTATAGCCGTACGCTGTTGACTTGATTCCCGAGAGCGGCGACTTCGCCGTAGCCGACTCACCGGACAGTCCGGTGATTTATAGCCGTACGCCGCCGTCGAGACCCGAGAGCAGCCTGTTGACCAGACACCAGCCTGGCGCACCGGACACTGTCCGGTGCACCACCGGACAGTCCGGTGTACCCAGACTGAGCAGAGTCTTGGCTGCTCGAGCCAAGTCTTTTCCAATTGTATTTTCTCTGATTCTAGCACTTAGATAAATATGTTAGTACACAAAAACCAATGTACTAAGTCTAGAATCATACCTTTGTGTTGATTTTCACTTCGTCCACCATTTGGCATAGTTTCACACTTAAACCATTTGTGTTGGCACTTGATCACCAAAATACTTAGAAATGGCCCAAGGGCACATTTCCCTTTCAATCTCCCCCTTTTTGGTGATTTATGCCAACACAACAAAAAGCAACTAAAGGAAGTGCAACATCAATGCAAATGAGAACACAAATTTGTTTTGATTCAAATCTGGCATATTTGGATCATTCTTTGCCACCACTTGGTTTGTTTTTGCAAATCAAACTCAATTTCCTATCTCTAAGTCAAACACACTTGTTGAGGCACAGAGAGAGGTATTCCAAGAGAAATTGATCAAGAATTCAAAAACTCCCCCTTTTTCCCATAATCAAACATTCTCCCCACAAGAGACCAACTTTTGACAATAAGAGACAATAAGAGTATTTTGACAAACCAAAAGCTCTAATTCTATTATTTTCAAAATTCTCAAGTGGTAGCTGATCCATTTCTTGCTTTGGCCTTATTTTCTCCCCCTTTGGCATCAAGCACCAAGACGGGATCAATCTTGGCCCTTAAACCCCATTGCCTCACCAAAATCTTCAAATAAGAGTAAAAAGGCAATAAGAATATGGAGATGAACTTGGAGTGAGTTACCCTCTCATCAGAGTGCAGTGGAAGTCTTGCATGGTCCAAGTTCACCTTTCCCTTTCAATCCACCTTTGAGACTAAATTAAGAAAACTCAAGCACACGGTTAGTCTCAACGGGTCAAGTTGTAGTATTTCTCCCCCTAAATATGTGCATCAATCACACATGGACTTGTGAGGTCCGGGAGATCTTTTGCACAACTTGAGCACCATAAATAAGCAGTAATATGCATAATGGAACATGATCAAAGGCATAAAACACATGTATGCTCTATATCAATCCAAGTTACGCGAATCTAAGACATTTAGCTCACTACGCAGCTTGCAAAAGGTCTTCTCATCTAAAGGCTTGGTAAAGATATCGGCTACCTGGTTCTCGGTGCTAACATAAAACACTTTGATATCTCCCTTTTGCTGGTGGTCTCTCAAAAAGTGATGTCGGATGTCTATGTGCTTTGTGCGGCTGTGTTCAACAGGATTGTCTGCCATGCGGATTGCACTCTCATTGTCACATAGGAGTGGGACTTTGCTCAGATTGTAGCCAAAGTCCCTGAGGGTTTGCCTCATCCAAAGTAGTTGCGCGCAACACTGTCCTGCGGCAACGTACTCGACCTCAGTGGTGGATAGGGCAACGGAAGTTTGTTTCTTAGAACTCTAGGACACCAGGGACCTTCCTAGGAATTGGCACGTCCCTGATGTACTCTTCCTATCGACCTTACATCCAGCATAGTCGGAGTCTGAATATCCAATTAAGTCAAAGGTAGACCCCTTTGGATACCAGATCCCGAAGCAAGGCGTAGCAACTAAATATCTAAGAATTCGCTTAACGACCACAAGGTGACACTCCCTTGGATCGGATTGAAATCTAGCACACATGCATACACTAAGCGTAATATCCGGTCTACTAGCACATAAATAAAGTAGAGACCCTATCATAGACTGGTATGCCTTTTGATCAACGGACTTACCTCCTTTGTTGAGGTCGACATGTCCATCGGTTCCCATTGGAGTCTTTGCGGGCTTGGCGTCCTTCATCCCAATCCGCTTGAGCAAGTCTTGCATATACTTTGTTTGAGAGATGAAGGTGTCGTCCTTGAGTTGCTTCACTTAGAACCCAAGGAAGTAGTTCAACTCACCCATCATCGACATCTCAAATTATTGAATCATCACCCTGCTAAACTCCTCACAAGACTTTTGGTTAGTAGAACCAAATATTATGTCATCGACATAAATTTGGCACACAAATAAGTCACCATCACATGTCTTAGTGAAAAGAGTTGGATCGGCTTTCCCAACCTTGAAAGCATTAGCAATTAAAAAGTCTCTAAGGCATTCATACCATGCTCTTGGGGCTTGCTTAAGTCCATAGAGCGCCTTATAGAGCTTACACACGTGGTCGGGGTACCGTTCATCCTCAAAGCCAGGGGGTTGCTCCACGTACACCTCCTCCTTGATTGGCCCATTGAGGAAAGCGCTCTTCACATCCATTTGGTACAACCTGGAAGAATGGTGAGCGGCATAGGCTAACAAAATACGAATCGACTCTAGCCTAGCCACAGGAGCGAAAGTCTCCTCAAAGTCCAAACCTGCGACTTGGGCATAACCTTTTGCCACAAGTCGAGCCTTGTTCCTTGTCACCACCCCGTGCTCGTCCTGTTTGTTGTGGAACACCCACTTGGTTCCCACAACATTTTGCTTGGGACGCGGCACCAGTGTCCAAACTTCATTTCGCTTGAAGTTGTTGAGCTCTTCCTGCATGGCCAACACCCAGTCCAGATCTAGCAAGGCCTCTTCTACCCTGAAAGGCTCAATAGATGAGACAAAAGAGTAATGCTCATAGAAATTAGCTAATCTAGAGCGAGTGGTTACTCCCTTGCTAATGTCACCCAAAATCTGGTCGACGGGATGGTTCCTTTGAATCATCGCTCGAACTTGAGTTGGAGGGGCCTGTGGTGCTTCTTCCTCTTCAACTTGGACATCATGTGCTCCCCCTTGATCACACGCCTCCTCTTGAGGTACTTGTTCATCATCTTGAGTTGGGGGTGCACCGTCATTGAGGAAGAAGGTTGATCTTGCTCCTTGTGTTCCTGTGGTCGCACGTCTCCAATCGCCATGGTACGAATTGCGTCCGTTGGAACATCATCCTCATCTACATCATCAAGATCAACTTGCTCTCTCGGAGAGCCATTAGTCTCATCAAATACAACGTCGCTAGAGACTTCAACCAAACCCGATGATTTGTTGAAGACTCTATACGCCTTTGTATTTGAGTCATAACCTAACAAAAAACCTTCTACAGCTTTGGGAGCAAATTTTGAATTTCTACCTTTCTTCACCAGAATATAGCATTTACTCCCAAAAACTCAAAAATAAGAAACGTTGGGTTTGTTACCGGTTAGAAGCTCGTGTGATGTCTTCTTGAGGAGGCGATGAAGGTAGACTCGGTTTATGGCGTGGCAAGCCATGTTCACAGCTTCCGACCAAAACCGCTCGGGCGTCTTGAATTCTCCAAGCATCGTCCTCGCCATGTCTATGAGCGTCCTGTTCTTCCTCTCTGCCACACCATTTTGCTGTGGTGTGTAGGGAGCGAAGAACTCGTGCTTGATTCCTTCCTCCTCAAGGTACTCCTCCACTTGAAGGTTCTTGAACTCGGACCCGTTGTCGCTCCTTATCTTCTTCACCTTGAGCTCAAAATCATTTTGAGCTCTTCTTAGGAAGCGCTTGAGGGTCCCTTGGGTTTCAGATTTATCCTGCAAAAAGAATACCCAAGTGAAGTGGGAAAAGTCATCAACTATAACAAGACCATACTTACATCCTCCTATGCTTAGGTAGGCGACAGGTCTGAAGAGATCCATATGAAGTAACTCCAAAGGTCTTGACGTGGTCATCACATTCTTGATATGATGAGAGCCTCCCACCTGTTTACCTGCTTGACAAGCTGCACAAGGTCTATCTTTTTCAAAAGTTACATTTGTTAGACCTAACACATGTTCTCCCTTTAGAAGTTTGTGAAGGTTCTTCATCCCCACATGTGCTAGACGGCGATGCCATAGCCAGCCCATGCTAGTCTTAGCAATTAAGCATGCATCTAGATCGGCCTCCTCTTTTGCAAAATCAACTAAATAGAGTTTGCCGTCTAGTACACCCTTAAAAGCCAATGAACCATCACTCCTTCTAAAGACAGACACATCTACATTTGTGAATAAGCAATTATATCCCATATTACATAATTGACTAACAGACAACAAGTTATATCCGAGCGATTCAACTAAAAACACATTAGAGATGGAATGCTCAGAAGAAATAGCTATTTTTCCTAGTCCTTTAACCTTGCCTTGATTCCCGTCACCGAATATGATTGAGTCTTGGGAATCTTTGTTCTTGACGTAGGAGGTGAACATCTTCTTCTCCCCCGTCATGTGGTTTGTGCATCCGCTGTCGATAATCCAGCTTGAGCCCCCGGATGCATAAACCTGCAAGGCAAATTAGGCTTGGGTTTTAGGTACCCAACTCTTGTTGGGTCCTACAAGGTTAGTTATAATCGTCTTTGGGACCCAAATGCAAGTTTTGTCTCCCTTGCATTGACCCCCACCTTTTTAGCAATCACCTTTTTATTTTTGCATGAAAGAACAAATTTAGTATTGCATGCAAGAAATACAGTGGTAGATCCATTACACACATTCTTAGGTGCATGAGACACAGAGTTTCTCCTAGGCCTACCATTAGAACTTGAAGCGATCATGGCATGTGAGTCAAAAGCATTATAACTCCTATCATAATGAACATTTCTAGAATATTTCATAGCCATATTTCTACCATGCATAGAAGAACTAGAAGCAGTCATAGCATGTGAATCATAAGAATAATTCCTACAAGCATTTCTAGAGAATTTCCTATCGCTATAAATGAAGGCATGATTCTTTTGATTGCTACTAGTCATAGGAGCCTTCCCTTTCTCCTTAGCGGGGATGGGAGCCTTATGACTTGTTAAGTTCTTGGCTTCCCTCTTAAAGCCAAGCCCATCCTTAATTGAGGGGTGTCTACCAATAGTGTAGGCATCCCTTGCAAATTTTAGTTTATCAAATTCATTTTTGCTAGTCTTAAGTTGAGCATTAAGACTAGCCACTTCATCATTTAATTTAGAAATGGAAACTAGGTGTTCACTACACGCATCAACATTAAAATCTTTACACCTATTGCAAATTACGACATGTTCTACACAAGAGGTTGTTTTATTAGCTATTTCTAACTTAGCCTTCAAGTCATCATTGATACTCATTAAGCTAGAAATAGATTCATGGCACGTAGATAATTCACATGAAAGCATTTCATTTCTTTTAACTTCTAAAGCAAGAGATTTTTGAACATCTACAAATTTATCATGCTCTTCATATAAAAGATCCTCTTGCTTTTCTAACAATCTGTTCTTCTCATTCAAGGCATCAATTAATTCATTGATTTTATCAATTTTAGTTCTATCTAAACCTTTGAATAAACTAGCATAGTCTACTTCATCATCACTAGATTCATCATCACTTGAAGAAGCGTAAGTAATAGTATTACGAGTGCTTACCTTCTTCTCTTTTGCCATGAGACAGGTGTGATGCTCGTTGGGGAAGAGGGATGATTTGTTGAAGGCGGGTGGCGGCGAGTCCTTCGTCGTCAGAGTCGGATAAAGAGCAATCCGAGTCCCATTCTTTGCCAAGGTGTGCCTCGCCCTTTGCTTTCTTGTAAGTCTTCTTCTTTTCCCTCTTCTTCTCTTGATCCTGGTCACTATCATTATCGGGACAATTAGCAATAAAGTGACCAACCTTACCACACTTGAAGCAGGAGCGCTTTCCCTTCGTCTTGCTTTTGTTGGGATGCTCCTTGCGACCTTTGAGCGCCGTCTTGAAGCGCTTGATGATGAGGGCCATTTCATCCTCGTTTAGCCCGGCCACCTCAATTTGCGCCACCTTGCTAGGTAGCACCTCCCTGCTACTTGTTGCCTTGAGAGCAATGGCTTGAGGCTCATGGATTGGGCCATTTAGCGCCTCATCAACATATCTCGCCTCCTTGATCATCATTCGCCCGCTCACAAACTTCCCAAGTATTTCTTCGAGCGTCATCTTGGTGTACCTAGGTTTCTCACGAATAGAGTTAACAAGATGAGGATCAAGGACGGTGAAGGACCTTAGCATAAGTCGGACGACGTCGTGGTCTGTTCATCACGTGCTTCCATAGCTCCTTATTTTGTTGACGAGGGTCTTGAGCCTGTTGTACGTTTGGGTTGGCTCCTCCCCCCTGATCATCACGAACCTTCCTAGTTCGCCTTCCACTAACTCCATCTTGGTGAGCATGGTGACGTTGTTCCCCTCATGTGAGATCTTGAGGGTGTCCCAAATTTGCTTGGCGTTATCCAAGCCGCTCACCTTATGGTATTCATCCCTGCACAATGACGCTAAAAGAACAGTAGTAGCTTGTGCATTTTTGTGAATTTGTTCATTGATGAACATGGGACTATCCGTACTATCAAATTGCATTCCATTTTCTACTATCTCCCATATACTTGGATGGAGAGAGAACAAGTGGCTACGCATTTTGTGACTCCAAAATCCGTAGTCCTCTCCATCAAAGTGAGGAGATTTACCAAGGGGAATGGAAAGCAAATGAGCATTGGAACTTTGCGGAATACGAGAATAATCAAAGGAAAAGTTTGAATTAACCGGTTTCTTTTTCTCCTCGTATTCGTCGTCCTTTTGGGAAGAAGAGGATTCGTCGCTGTCGTAGTAGACAATCTTCTTGATGCGCCTCTTCTTCTTCCCGTCCTTCTTCTTTTGACTCGAGCCGGAGTCATTAGCTTTGTCGTCCCTCGGCTCGTTGAAGATGGATTCCTTCTCCTTATCATTGACCACCATCCCCTTGCCCTTAGGATCCATCTCTTCGGGCGATTAGTCCCTTTTGTGAAGAGAATGGCTCTGATACCAATTGAGAGCACCTAGAGGGGGGAGGGTGAATAGGTGATCCTGTAAAAACTTGAAACTTAAAGCCACAAAACTTGATTAGGAGTTAGCACAATGAAGTCAAGTGGCTAAGGAGAGCTCTTGTGAAGCACAATAGACATAGTGAGAACAAGCACAAGAGACACGAGGATTTATCCCGTGGTTTGGCCAAGTACAACACTTGCCTACTCCATGTTGTGGCGTCCCAATGGACGAGAGTTGCACTCAACTCCTCTCAAGTGATCCAATGATCAACTTGAATACCACAGTGTTCTTTTCTTTACACTTTCTCGTTTGTGAGGAATCTCCACAACTTGGAGTCTCTTGCCCTTACAATAAGGATCAAAGTGAAAGCACTAGAGTAAGGGAGGGAAGCAACACACACAAATCCACAGCAATATGCACACACACGGTCAAGACTCGAGCTCAAATGAATATCACAAGGTTCTCACTAGAACGGAGCTCAAATCACTAAGAATGTCAAATGAGTGCGCAAAGACGGAGTGTGAATGATCAAGAATGCTCAAAGTATACTTGGTGTACTCCTCCATGCGCCTAGGGGTCCCTTTTATAGCCCAAAGGCAGCTAGGAGCCGTTGACAGCAATCCAAGAAGGCAATTCTTTCCTTCTGTCGGTTGGTGCACCAGACAGTCCGGTGCACCACCGGACACTGTCCGGTGCTGATTTCTTTCCTATTTTGGCGCAGCCGACCGTTGAAGATTTGGAGCCGTTGGCACACCGGACACTGTCCGGTGCACACCGGACTGTCCGGTGCCCCCATCTGACCGTTGGCTCGGCCACGCGTCACGCACGGATTGCGCGGCCGACTGTTGGCCCGGCAGACCGTTGGCTCACCGGACAGTCTGGTGCACCACCAGACAGTCCGGTGATTTATAGCCGTACGCTATTGACTTGATTGCCGAGAGCGGCGACTTCACCGCAGCCGACTCACCGGACAGTCCGGTGCACCACCGGACAGTCCGGTGATTTATAGCCGTACGCCGCCGTTGAGACCCGAGAGCAGCCAGTTGACCAGACGCCAGCCTGGCGCACCGGACACTGTCCGGTGCACCCAGACTGAGCAGAGTCTTGGCTGCTCGAGCCAAGTCTTTTCCAATTGTATTTTCTCTGATTTTAGCACTTAGATAAATATGTTAGTACACAAAAACCAATGTACTAAGTCTAGAATCATACCTTTGTGTTGATTTTCACTTCATCCACCATTTGGCATAGTTTCACACTTAAACCATTTGTGTTGGCACTTGATCACCAAAATACTTAGAAATGGCCAAAGGGCACATTTCCCTTTCACAAACACCCACTCACAATAATTAAGTCAAGGTACCTTACCGAGTGTAGTAATCATTTGGCAGATATATGTCTTTAACGGGGCCAAATTTTCCAAATGGTCTGCGAAGGTCATCAGGCCTACAGTTATGATAACAACTAAGTTACAGTAGTGAAGTATCAAAGAATAATCCATTCTCATTGCTATATGCAATAGGAAGCACGTCATAAACATGGAAAACAAAAAGGGATTTGCAACAAAAGAACCCAGTAAAATGAAGGAAGGGAGGGGTACGCTTCGTTAAGGCATAACTTATGAAGCAAAATGCATTACAAATCCCTCTGAATAGCTAGACATAACTGCATATTTACAATTTTTTTAAACAGGAGCAACATTACATGGGACCAGTTTGAAAAAAAACAAAGATCAACATGTTTTTTCATTGCAAGAAAAAATGCTAGAAGTCTTAAGAAAAACTAAGAATTTACCAATTACAAGACTGCTAATTATATTCCCTCTGACAAGTTCCAATATTAGAATGAATATCCTATTTTACCAATTCAATAAATATTGACAGCAGCACCAAAGAAAATCCATTCTACTACTGATCCAGGAGCAGGGGAAATCTTACCTACAATCCCGATGAAGATTCCTCACCAAATCTAACAGTGATGAAATCAAACAAAACAACAACAAAAACTAACAGCAATACCAATGGCGGATGGGGATTCTGCTTTCGTACAGTCAGACATTAGGAAAATCCTTGCTATGTTTAAACTGTACTTACCATTTGTCTGACTTCAACAGTCGTTGCAAGTTTTGCCAAATCTTTGGTCCTAGAAACTTCTAAGGTCTTCAAGGCAAATTCTTTCTCTTGCAGCATTTGCTCCAACTGAAGGCTTTTATTCTCCAAGATTTCAAGCTCTTTTTCTTCTTCATCGAGTGCTTGCACCAAACCTTCAATTTCTGCAGAACACATAAAAAGCATATAAATCAAAGGAACAAATGTTTTTTGTTATTTAAAATTACATGAAAATGTGTAGCAGTGACCAAAACACAAGTAATTGAACCAAAATGTTCTGACAGCTCACCTTGATCTTTTCTGCTTAATTCATCAGTCAATTTCTCAATTCTTCCACATTGCTCACTTGTCATTGATTCCATATTTTTAAGCTCATTTAATTGAGTCTCTAAATCCTTCTTCTGATTTTGCAACACATCAACTTCTTTCTCCAAATTTTGGAGCTCCATTCTTGCATATTCAATATCAACTGAGAACTGCTTTGCAGAAGGTTCAGCCGCCCTTAACTGACATGATAGATCAGAACTGATTGTGCTAATTTGGACATCTTTAGCTTGAAGCTCCTGCTGCAACTCAAGAACAATAGCCTTCAGCTCCTTTGTGCTACCTTCATTACTGTTCTGAGAAGTTTTTATAGCCACAACCAACTGTTCAACGATTGATTTTATACATTCATCTGCAGAATGTTCAACAGCATAGCTGTGTTTACCAGGATATATATCACTAATTCCTTCAATCTCAGCAACTGAACTTGCGCATGCTTCATATAGCAGTCATCCTCCTTTGTGCAAATACAATCTCCTTGTCTCTTTCTTTCATCTCTGACTGTAGTTCAACAAATTTTGCTCTCAAAGATTCCAACTCATTATGCTAAGAAGTAAACCTATTCTTTAAGGTGGACACAACATCAAATAGCTCGGTTTCTTTCTGTTCAACTGAAAAGTCATGCTCATCAATGTTTCTTTTGAGATCATTACAATCCTTAACACAATCAGATAAAGCATGGCATGCAATAGCTAGCTGATGCAAAAACTGACTGTCATCCATCAATATATAAATATTACTTTTAAATAATACATATTTCATTTAATGAGTTGGAAATAGGCTATAGTTTATCTAACTATGCAAAAAATGCAAGTTAATGAGCAATATTACATGTCTTTGATATACATGTGGCAATATGTAGATACAGGTCAACCTTCAAAATGGTATAAATTTTGCTAATCCAAAGAAGTTGTGAGTATTCGAAATGAAGCAAAACATTAAAATAACGTACTTATATAGAGCATAATATACCTTGTTGTTTGTGCGGTTGGACAAAACATGTTTAGAGGCAATCGGTATGTCCATCATATTTTTGTCATCCGTCAATTTACTAGAAGACCTCATGAAGTTCACCACATAGCAGATAAGGTCCACATCCTTACTGAATGTATTAACAAGATAGTGTGAAAGTTCAAAGCAGACTTCTCTTAGTTGACTGCTGGTGGAGTTTAACTCCAGCAAATGATCTGCTTGCCTCCTCCTTGTCAATTGCAGACTGGCATAAACCATTAAAAATATAAGTAAATTAAGAAAAAATAAGGCAACCCTTTATGCAGGAAAAAGCAAGTGTGTTTCAACATCTCATATAGGACATATTTATTCTTACATATATTCTTGTGATTAGTTATTTTCTCCTTACATTCTTAACATACTCAAATAACGTAAAGACAACAAGGATGTCCTCCCCCACCCCACCCCTAAATTTAGCACAAGAAGTCAACACCAACATCAAGTGAACTATTTCATCTTCTCAATATTTGTATCGCGAAGAATGTCGTTATATGGCTATTTAACAAACTGAAGTTATGATTATACAATATTAAATACATATACGAATTTCCCAAGGTGTAATAGGATTTGAGGAAGTTCTCCAAGGTATTCTTTGATCATTAGTTTCTCTTGCATTATCAATTACTAAAAATAAATTATTACCAGAAGACATGTGTTCCATTTAAATTTAAATTTTAAATTATGTTAAAGGCTACAAGGTTTTGATGGAACCGGTAGTATTGAACCGTGAAAGAGCCACAGCGGACCGCCTAAAACGGATGCCTATGAAAGTTATTATATAAATATATTTACACAAAATTTGTCTATCAAAATTATGACCGTTATTTAGTTGTATGTTTAATATAGCTTCAGGTTGTTCGACGACTACAGTGATGAAGATTTTTATGGGCTACCGCGGAAATACAGTATTGTCGCTCGGGTAGAAGTTAAATTCCTGATTGAACCACGTTATCGTGACAGACAACATTTCATTTTATCTGACATCAATGTAAGCCAACAATTCTTTAAGTTTCATTTTCAAAGTTACACGATCTTTATACCATTGCCTCTTCTCCTACTGAAATACTACTAGGGAGCCAAGATCGAGGCTATAACATATTTGTATGAGACAGTCAAACATTTCGACAATTTGCTCCATGAAAAGCATGTTTACAAGATGCATAACGTAAAGTTTGGTCTTCATCCAGGTGAATTTAATTTTCGACATCTAAATGGTCCCATAGAATTGTATCTCAACCAACAAACTATCGTGGAGCCATACACTGTTCCAATTCAAATGGCGCCATTCCCAAAACATATATTCTTGAACCTTGCTGATATTGCCGAGTTGCCAAACATGACTTTAGTCGGTAAGAATATATCGATCTCTTAAAATTATTAAAATATCGTTTACACAAAATTCAGTATTAATCCATTTATAAATTGTTATTTTTGTAGACATTATGGCTATTGTAGTCCACTTGGATACAATTCATCGCACAATGTGCGGTCCTTTCAGAAAGATTGTTATAATGGATGCTAGGTATATTCCATTAATTGTATATATCAAATCTATATATATTACTAACCTATTCTTACCAAAATCAATGTCGTAGGGGGTCTTTACATATCATTAAAGTTTGGGCTGACCTACTAAACAAAAATGCACTTCGCTGGGCGTTGGCTAAGGAGGATTATGGCATAATAATTGAGACTATGTTTAGGCGGTTCAGAAGACAAGGTACAACATGTCTTTACGCCTTGCAAACACATATGTCACTAAGTTTTGCTTTATAATGATTCGTAACGGAGATTTAAATGTGTAATTCTAGAGTACCTCGAGTCTTCGGATCATAACGTAATACACTTCAATCCGTTCCATCACAACACCCATTATTTTGGACGTAAGTATATTCTAAAAAATTAGTTACATTTAAAGCGTGATTGTTCTTATTATATCATGAACTACGTGTAGATGTGATTAATTGTGGCATTCATTGTAGCAATTCAAAAAGCTTTGGTGGCGCGGAACAACCGTTAGTTTGCTGTTACATTTCTTGAAGATCAAAGGCGTAGATAGATTCTACAATTTTACAAAGAGCAATAATTAGGACTATGTTTAGGCGTAGATAGATTCTATAATGATATAATACATGTCGTACTGTTATTGATCAACCAAAAGCAACATGAGGCTGAATTGTATGTCTATGAATTTTGTTTGTAATACCTATGACATGGGTTTAATAAGAGATAGTTTGTGAATTTTTTTGTTCCCATGATTAATAAATATTTTGTGTGAAAAATTGAATTCCCGTAATAATCTATATGGGTTACACATATTTAGATAATGCAAACAGTCTCCAAATCTGTATTATATTATGAGAAAAAATATAAACTTTGTATTTTGTCTAACATGCATGAAATTCCTGAATAATAACATGAACAAAATTAATGCATTTTATTGGACAGGCCTGATCACCTCTAAATTATGAAAGAAGGGTTTATGGGTTACACATATTTAGATACTGACAATGCAAATGATTAGTCACATAACCAAACCCTACAATATCACACCAAAACTTTACGCCTCACCTGAATCTAAATTCTGGAACACTATTCTTCGTCTACCATATTCAAAAGTTTGATCAAGTTCACCAAAGAGGATCCTCCTCTGATGCTTGCATGAGCTTTTCTTTGATCTCCTCCCTTGTGATGATATCCCTGTTGTCAACCCTTGCCCATACATTCTTGTTTGCTTAATGCAAATGGCTGTCTGTGAACCTGTTTGTTCGAATATCTGTGAACCTTGGTGTGTTTGAGAACTATGTGTATCGTTTATACTTGGTGACAACAACAAATATGTTTTTATGTGTACTGAACAGATCGCTGTGTAAAATATGTGCAAATTGATACCTGTACACAATAGACAAATGATGTGTCTTAAAAATTATATATATTGAACTAAATTGTGGTTGTACACATAGTACTGTGTGAAAACTTAACTAAGCCATTCCACTGTCCATAATAGGGTTTCTTTATGGAGAATGGAGAACCAACAGAAACAGATAAGATGGAACATAATGATGGTCGCACACCATTGACAAACATCTCAAACACCATTACTATAGGTAAAGGTTATTACACGCATGTCGAATAACGTTTGAAACGTAGTATGTAGGGGAACACTAATACACAAGGTTATATTGTAGCTGATGAAAATGGATGGAAATCGCTTGGTCCAAATGTCGATGCTAAGGAACGTAAGAGGCAAAAGGAAAGGGAAAGATATGCCGCGATGACCGTTGAACAAAAAAACAAGAAAAGTAGAAAGCGTCGTGAAGTAAGCCAACGAAATAAAGGACCTCCTATATAGCCAAAGGCATCTAGAGGTGATGAAAAAGTTAAATTCCTAATTATTATTATACCTACATGTACCTTATACAAAGTTGACGTGTATTCTTTTGTATATGGGTGATATACAAAGAAGACATTAATATGAAGACATGTGAGACGGTTAACTTTGAAATAAGTGGAGATGTCCATCTTGGTTCAGGTATATGATTATTGTAACAATTATTTTAATAGATCCTCTTATGGATTAGTGAATATCTATTAATCTTATTTTTGGTTTTCATTGTGTTTCACAGTTAGTCCTTCAGATGGCTGTAGCACAATTGATTTCACAAACTTTGCAACACAAGGTATTGCGGGTATACCAATCACAATTTTTTTCACCCATCGTTTTATAATATAGGTTTGTAGCTATGAAAATCATTTTGCCACTGTTGATTTGGCAGTTCCAAATAATAACACTTCACCGACCGATAATTTTATCGAACGAGAAAGGCAAAGGCATAGAGAAAGACGTGCAAAAATGTCAGTAGACCAAAGGAATGAGTTGAATAAGAAGTGTCGTGAGGCGCGACAACAAAACAAGGGACAACATATGATGTCCACTGTAACACCCGGATTTTAGGGGTCCAAAACCCGGGGTTAACATAAACACCAGGTATGCTGGGACCAAGTCTCAAACATATGATGTATAGTGGCACAGGATCGAATGTCACATCTTTATATATAACAGGAGTTCTATACAAAATAAATAATTACATATAAGGAGACAACGGTCCAGCAACCCAAAATTGACTGGGAGACGACGACCTAGACCTCTCACGAACTCATCGCAGCATCCTCCATGAGCATCATCCTGCAGTACCTGGTCTTGACCTGTGGTGTATGTGAGACAGCAAGAGTGAGCTCACATACGTTCATCGCTCAACAAGTTGTGGGGAATAATGTGCATGAACTCACCAAAGGTGGGAGCTCATAAAGTGTAAGGCTTACCAAAGAAGATGGTTAGAGCTGAGCATTGCTTTTAAAGTTGGTCAAAATTTTATTAGCAATTACTAAGTATAAGTAAATACCAACCCAATTAAATAGTAGAACAAAAGTTAACAACTTCACCTGCAATGCAATGCATATGACAAATTGAATTTAGTTCCATAAATTAATCATGTGAGGGTCCGAGCTGCTCATGACCGTGAGCACGGCTAGTATACCAGTTTTACACTCTGCAGAGGTTGCGCATCTTTACCCACAAGCCGTGTTACCCATCTGCCAAGGGGTCATGAATCCCATTCACCTCTACCAAGGAAGCGAGGCAGGGTAACACTACGAGGCCTTTACAAAGTTCCACTAGCTTCCGAAAACCCGCTACAGTTTATAGGAAGATCCAGTGCAGGAATCCCTTGCAGGACCGCCATCGCAGCAAAATCCTCCCGAGGGCCTCCCTACACTGACCTCTCCCCTACTGCCCTTGCCCCTTTCAGGTAAGGTAGTCTTCCACTAGCTTTCCTAATTAATCAGCCAAGGGCATCCCATACTACCCTTGTGGTAGCACTGTTTTCCCGGGTGGTCGCTCCATGTTCCAATTAACATTAATGATACCAACATGAACATAAACAGAATAACAACTAGAATTGGAACATGGAGGTAATAAATGATTATCCCAAAACCATATAAAGCAATAGCAAACTACCCAAGTGATTCAGGGGTGAACAAGGTAATGAGATAAACAATCTAGGGTGACCTATTGGGTCCCATCAAAATTAACATATGCAGATCATTATGATTAATTAGAACATGAGTAGGTGAAAAGAAGTGATCAAGGGCACAACTTGCCTGGGACTTGAGATTCCAGGTACCAGGATGATCTTCAGATGACTCGTGACCTCACTGCTAGTCGTAGCAATTCAAACAAACATGGTATAGGCAAAATTAACATTACACCAAGCATGTAAATAAAATACACAGTAATAATCTAGATATTAAAATAAGATCACAGGAATTGGAATCATTAAATTTGGAGTTATAGATTTTAAGTTATGAATTTTTGTAGCTTTTATGCATTTAATACAAGATTAAGTGTTAGATAAATTTAAATGAGCTTTTCATGCCAAAACAGAGGCACAAAAAGATGAAGAATATTATTACAAAATTTTAGAAACTGGAATGGTGCAATTTGGAGCTAAAATGAATTTTCTATGAATTATCTAAGTTCTAGCAATTATTTTTGTATTAAAAATCTAATTTCTAATTCATTTAATCAATTTAAACGAGTTCTGGACTGGGCCTCAAATACAAGAAACTGCAGGGGGCTCGGGGTAAGTTTCCCTAAGACTCAGATTACACCCGCGGTGGACGGCGGGTTGATTTCCTTAAAACCCGAGGGCTCTTTAGAAAAAGGACCATCGCGAAGGGGTATCGCTTGATCTCGGCCGTCCGATCAGATTCTAATGGCCCAGATTAAAACGAGCCGACACCGAAACGATACGCGCCCAGAGCCGTTGATCAAACAATCAACGATCGGGATTTAAAATACTTAGATTGATTCCTGAGCGCTCGATCCGATTTGAACGGTCCCGATCGCATCAAGTGAAGAGGTATCGCGGTCTAATCGTGACCTCCCATTCACGATCCAACGGTGCAGGCGCCTTTCCCCCAATTCCTATCATCCCGAGCGACGGCGGTGGCGCACTCACGGCGGAGCTTCGCCGGCGAACGCGCAATCCGGCGCCAAACCACCCCGAACTAGCAATTAATCGGTGCAAAACCAAGAGGAGAAGATAGTGAATCTACAGAGAGGGATCTCACCGGCAATAATGGCGCAGAGACGACTGCCCACGGAGAAGCGCGGATTCACGGCGGAGCTCGCACGACGACGAGCAATTCCCGCCCCCGAGAAGGCCCCCAACGTCGACCGAAGCTTCGTATGGCTGCCCCGCAACGTCGCCGAGCCAACCTGGTCCCAATCGAAGGACCAAATCGCCGGCCAACCCACGCCGATGCTCACGACACTCACCCCTTCCCTTCCGCCCACGGTGCACAGGATATCCGTCGAGAAGCTAGCGCTGCCGGGTTTATATAGGAGCGGGGCGAGTCCGAGTCCGCGCAATGCCCGCGGCGAGGTGGTTGAAGGAGTCCCGAGTTCCCCGGCGAGGTCGACGCGGAGCGCGCGGTGTGCGGCGTTTCTGTTAGGAGGTTGGGGATGCTCCTGACGAGCGGGTCCCACCCATCATCGACACAGCCCAGAGAAGCCAGGTATTCGTTTGACTGGCACACGGGCCCCGCGAGTCAGCGAGAAGAACAGCTCGCGCGCGGCGCGACTGACCAGCGTGGCCCACCAGTCAGTGAAAAGGAGGTGAGGAGCGCGCGCGCGGGAGCGATGTATGACGCGCGGGCCCGACCTGTCAGTGCCAGTTTGGGCGCGCGCGTGGGTTATATGGGCCGCGCGGGGGAGGAAGGCCAGGTGGGCCGAAATGGTGGCCGCCGGCCCATTTAGGTATAGTATCTTTTTTTTCTTTTTCTTTTCTATTTTCTTTTCCCCATTTTCAAATCCAATTCAAATCCAATTTGAATTCAAGTTTGAGTTCAAACTTTGTGAATAACTTGTCCTCAGTTTGAAAGGTATACTTTATTAATATAAGTGTGAAGGATATTTATTTTATTTTATGTAATATTTTTCTTAGTTCTTCCCTTCTCTTTTTATTTTCTATTTTCTATTCCAAATTCAAATTTAATTTTAACTATTCAAAATCCAATTCACATTTTACTTTGAATTTCAGGTTCCTCAAATCAAATATAATCCTGAAGGGAATTTAGACTTTACTGTTTGGATCACTTATTTATTTTTAATAAGTATATAGCCTTTCCTTTTCTTTTCTATTTCTAGTTCAAATCCAAACTTATATTTTTATTTTAGTTTTCAGATTTTTCAAATGTATTAATTGAAATCCAAGGGTGAATATAAACCATACTATTTTATTATTACTAGTTTAAGTTTTATTCTCCTTGTTTATTTATTTCATGAGATGTATAAATGGTTTCCTTTAAAAGAAAAATTCTTTTTCTCCTCATTTTTCTTATTTTCCAAATTTCCAAAACATTATGATATTTTGTTCAAATTTCTTCTACCAATTTCCAATCCCAAAATTTGGGTGTTACAAATCCTACCCCCCTTAAAAATAATCTCGTCCTCGAGATTTGTAAGGAAAAAGGATGCATACTCATATGCACAGACAAAGAGATCTCAGCATGAGGTATAATTCTTTAACAAAACATTGGGTCAACAGACCTTTATTATTTCTTCTAAAATATCATCATATTACTAAAGTAACACCTAGATCTTACAAATCATCATAATTTATATCTATGTAGCTTGGTGAAGCTGGTGGTGGTGGGGGTTGTTGTTGTTGTTGTCTCTCCAGCCGTGCTTGCCTTATTTCTTGGCGGGCTTGACGTATTTCCTCGCGTTGTTGTCTTATCTGATTCTGCATCTCGGTCACCATGTCTGTTAACTGTTGTATTACCAGTCTTTGGGTAGCAACCACTTGATTGAGGTCAACAGGTGGAGGATTTGGAGGATTCATTTTCTGTTTGTTGTTACGTGATAATCTTTCCTTTCCTGGTATTGACCATGAAAGTTAGAAGCATGTGGTAATAGTTTTGCAAAGGAAATTACTAAGCGGAATGGATAAGCTAGTTGTTGGTTATAATCTATAGATTCTTTGGTAGGGCTTAATTTATGTCCAGATTGGGGTAACCAATCATATAAGGTGAATATCCAAGGGTAAGATAGAATCTGTCAAGATGAGAGATATACATGGGTGAGATAGGCTACAAGATGTAGGTTAAAAGTTTGTTTGTTATTAGGTGGGAATAGAAAGGTCTTACTTTTCATTATGGCACTATGGGTTGGGTTAACTCATGGTTGAGTTGATCAATGTGCTAAGTTAAGTTAATACATGGTTAGTAGGGTTCTAATCTCTTCTACTAGTGTCATTAATCTGTTTAAGTGAACCACATTAAGTTAGATAACATTAAACCACACTGGATCAGGTCACATTAGGTAAGATAAGATCCAGATTGAATTGGAGATGACTAGATTAGACTAGTTTAGATAGGTCCAACAGGGTAGAATATGTTAGGATGTTTTTGAGATTAGTTAGATATGTTATGATGAGATAGAGTCTCTTGCTAGTTTATAATTGAGAGGTTATGCAACTATCAGATGGTTAAGGTAGTTGCATATGGCCAAGTCAATCTGTCATTCTTAATTTAGTGCAGGGTGAACTAAGTTAAGACCTGTCCTATAGGGGTAGAGTCTAAACTATTTCATCAGTATTATCTAACATATTTGATAAATCACTTTAGATTAAATCATATTAGGTTAAACGAGATCTAATTTAGATTGGTATGACTAGTTTGACTAAACAAGATCTAATTAAGTTGCATTAGATCATGGTTGTTTAATCTAGGGTGGACAAGTATGCTTATTAGGATAAGACAGATCCATAAAGATAAGATAGAATTTTCTGAGGCCAGTTAAATCTATTAGGATAAGGATAAAATCTTTTCAAGATAAGATGAGTATCTTTTAAGATGAGATGGATCTAGTAAGATAAGAGAGAATCTTTTTAAGATAAGATGAATTGGTTAGAATGAGAGCCTTTTAGGATAAGATAAATCTCTTAAGCTAGATATGTTCCAATGGGGATAATCTAGGTTGTCTAGTTATTTTACAAATATATTTTTATACCTATGTGTATATGCAGATGCAATCGTGGACATTACTCCACAACTCATCACACTCAATCAAAGATCCAAATCAAACAAGTATCATAAGAACAAACATTCAAGTACATAGATACTTATAAAAATAGTTTTGTTTTTGTTCCTAGGATTAGGTCTCCTATTCCTAAAGGTCACTTTAGGCACAGGATTTCAAAGTGTGAAATCCACATTTGTCTCTAGCAAGATAAAGGTAAGAATAATCAGAGTAAAGCGGAAATGGATGAGAAAAGGTTAAGAAAAGTTTAGAAAGAATCAGAGTAGCAAAGAAAGTAAAGGTAAGTAGATAATGGTTGTCCAGTTCTATCTAGGTTTCGTCCTACAGTCAACATTCCTCTGATACCACTTCTGTAACACCCGGATTTTAGGGGTCCAAAACCCGGGGTTAACATAAACACCAGGTATGCTGGGACCAAGTCTCAAACATATGATGTATAGTGGCACAGGATCGAATGTCACATCTTTATATATAACAGGAGTTCTATACAAAATAAATAATTACATATAAGGAGACAACGGTCCAGCAACCCAAAATTGACTGGGAGACGACGACCTAGACCTCTCACGAACTCATCGCAGCATCCTCCATGAGCATCATCCTGCAGTACCTGGTCTTGACCTGTGGTGTATGTGAGACAGCAAGAGTGAGCTCACATACGTTCATCGCTCAACAAGTTGTGGGGAATAATGTGCATGAACTCACCAAAGGTGGGAGCTCATAAAGTGTAAGGCTTACCAAAGAAGATGGTTAGAGCTGAGCATTGCTTTTAAAGTTGGTCAAAATTTTATTAGCAATTACTAAGTATAAGTAAATACCAACCCAATTAAATAGTAGAACAAAAGTTAACAACTTCACCTGCAATGCAATGCATATGACAAATTGAATTTAGTTCCATAAATTAATCATGTGAGGGTCCGAGCTGCTCATGACCGTGAGCACGGCTAGTATACCAGTTTTACACTCTGCAGAGGTTGCGCATCTTTACCCACAAGCCGTGTTACCCATCTGCCAAGGGGTCATGAATCCCATTCACCTCTACCAAGGAAGCGAGGCAGGGTAACACTACGAGGCCTTTACAAAGTTCCACTAGCTTCCGAAAACCCGCTACAGTTTATAGGAAGATCCAGTGCAGGAATCCCTTGCAGGACCGCCATCGCAGCAAAATCCTCCCGAGGGCCTCCCTACACTGACCTCTCCCCTACTGCCCTTGCCCCTTTCAGGTAAGGTAGTCTTCCACTAGCTTTCCTAATTAATCAGCCAAGGGCATCCCATACTACCCTTGTGGTAGCACTGTTTTCCCGGGTGGTCGCTCCATGTTCCAATTAACATTAATGATACCAACATGAACATAAACAGAATAACAACTAGAATTGGAACATGGAGGTAATAAATGATTATCCCAAAACCATATAAAGCAATAGCAAACTACCCAAGTGATTCAGGGGTGAACAAGGTAATGAGATAAACAATCTAGGGTGACCTATTGGGTCCCATCAAAATTAACATATGCAGATCATTATGATTAATTAGAACATGAGTAGGTGAAAAGAAGTGATCAAGGGCACAACTTGCCTGGGACTTGAGATTCCAGGTACCAGGATGATCTTCAGATGACTCGTGACCTCACTGCTAGTCGTAGCAATTCAAACAAACATGGTATAGGCAAAATTAACATTACACCAAGCATGTAAATAAAATACACAGTAATAATCTAGATATTAAAATAAGATCACAGGAATTGGAATCATTAAATTTGGAGTTATAGATTTTAAGTTATGAATTTTTGTAGCTTTTATGCATTTAATACAAGATTAAGTGTTAGATAAATTTAAATGAGCTTTTCATGCCAAAACAGAGGCACAAAAAGATGAAGAATATTATTACAAAATTTTAGAAACTGGAATGGTGCAATTTGGAGCTAAAATGAATTTTCTATGAATTATCTAAGTTCTAGCAATTATTTTTGTATTAAAAATCTAATTTCTAATTCATTTAATCAATTTAAACGAGTTCTGGACTGGGCCTCAAATACAAGAAACTGCAGGGGGCTCGGGGTAAGTTTCCCTAAGACTCAGATTACACCCGCGGTGGACGGCGGGTTGATTTCCTTAAAACCCGAGGGCTCTTTAGAAAAAGGACCATCGCGAAGGGGTATCGCTTGATCTCGGCCGTCCGATCAGATTCTAATGGCCCAGATTAAAACGAGCCGACACCGAAACGATACGCGCCCAGAGCCGTTGATCAAACAATCAACGATCGGGATTTAAAATACTTAGATTGATTCCTGAGCGCTCGATCCGATTTGAACGGTCCCGATCGCATCAAGTGAAGAGGTATCGCGGTCTAATCGTGACCTCCCATTCACGATCCAACGGTGCAGGCGCCTTTCCCCCAATTCCTATCATCCCGAGCGACGGCGGTGGCGCACTCACGGCGGAGCTTCGCCGGCGAACGCGCAATCCGGCGCCAAACCACCCCGAACTAGCAATTAATCGGTGCAAAACCAAGAGGAGAAGATAGTGAATCTACAGAGAGGGATCTCACCGGCAATAATGGCGCAGAGACGACTGCCCACGGAGAAGCGCGGATTCACGGCGGAGCTCGCACGACGACGAGCAATTCCCGCCCCCGAGAAGGCCCCCAACGTCGACCGAAGCTTCGTATGGCTGCCCCGCAACGTCGCCGAGCCAACCTGGTCCCAATCGAAGGACCAAATCGCCGGCCAACCCACGCCGATGCTCACGACACTCACCCCTTCCCTTCCGCCCACGGTGCACAGGATATCCGTCGAGAAGCTAGCGCTGCCGGGTTTATATAGGAGCGGGGCGAGTCCGAGTCCGCGCAATGCCCGCGGCGAGGTGGTTGAAGGAGTCCCGAGTTCCCCGGCGAGGTCGACGCGGAGCGCGCGGTGTGCGGCGTTTCTGTTAGGAGGTTGGGGATGCTCCTGACGAGCGGGTCCCACCCATCATCGACACAGCCCAGAGAAGCCAGGTATTCGTTTGACTGGCACACGGGCCCCGCGAGTCAGCGAGAAGAACAGCTCGCGCGCGGCGCGACTGACCAGCGTGGCCCACCAGTCAGTGAAAAGGAGGTGAGGAGCGCGCGCGCGGGAGCGATGTATGACGCGCGGGCCCGACCTGTCAGTGCCAGTTTGGGCGCGCGCGTGGGTTATATGGGCCGCGCGGGGGAGGAAGGCCAGGTGGGCCGAAATGGTGGCCGCCGGCCCATTTAGGTATAGTATCTTTTTTTTCTTTTTCTTTTCTATTTTCTTTTCCCCATTTTCAAATCCAATTCAAATCCAATTTGAATTCAAGTTTGAGTTCAAACTTTGTGAATAACTTGTCCTCAGTTTGAAAGGTATACTTTATTAATATAAGTGTGAAGGATATTTATTTTATTTTATGTAATATTTTTCTTAGTTCTTCCCTTCTCTTTTTATTTTCTATTTTCTATTCCAAATTCAAATTTAATTTTAACTATTCAAAATCCAATTCACATTTTACTTTGAATTTCAGGTTCCTCAAATCAAATATAATCCTGAAGGGAATTTAGACTTTACTGTTTGGATCACTTATTTATTTTTAATAAGTATATAGCCTTTCCTTTTCTTTTCTATTTCTAGTTCAAATCCAAACTTATATTTTTATTTTAGTTTTCAGATTTTTCAAATGTATTAATTGAAATCCAAGGGTGAATATAAACCATACTATTTTATTATTACTAGTTTAAGTTTTATTCTCCTTGTTTATTTATTTCATGAGATGTATAAATGGTTTCCTTTAAAAGAAAAATTCTTTTTCTCCTCATTTTTCTTATTTTCCAAATTTCCAAAACATTATGATATTTTGTTCAAATTTCTTCTACCAATTTCCAATCCCAAAATTTGGGTGTTACATCCACTATGTCAGGAGGTGATGAAACACGCCAAATTTAAATTAATGTTTCTGTGCATAAACCTACACTTAGAAAGTAATGTGTTCATTGTTTTTTTGATGGAGACGAAAAAGTAAATGTGAATCAAGACGATGATATCGATTGGTTGCATAGGAATGAGACATTCAAGGCAGACTATGTTTTCACAACGAGAGACCTTCTGACACCAGGTACATGACTGTTCACTCAACTAAATTTGCAAAACAGCTGATTTCAGGCGGTTTAACGTATACATGCCTTATTCCAGGCGGTGTGCATGAAACTGTTGGTAACACGCCTAACCATAATTTGGAAAGGGTCGCCTACTTTAGAGAGTGGTACAAAAACTTAACTCCCGCCAAGAGGGAGTTTAGGCGTGAACGCCTTAGGTTGTAAAATAATGACAAATAATGTAAGGGATTCTGGTATATACACGTTCCGAGCACAGGGCATGATGTACCACAATATCAAGTCATTTGGTAGGGAGGGTGGGGCAGAGCATAAACACCTTGAGCTTTACTTTTATGATGATGATCCCACTCTCGAGCATTGGTACTGTAAGTGTCGCGAAGAGCATCAACAGAAAGACAAAGAGGTTATTCGACAGATAGTCGACATACTACGTGGAAACCCGTACTCCGAGCACCTTAGGACCATGGGCCATGTTGAGAACCTTGATGACTATCATATCGCGTTGAACCTAGACTAGACGTTGAACCAGAAGACATATAAGACACCTCTCACTTCAGAGGTGGCTGCTGTCTGGATCGAAGGGAGCGAAGGGCGAGGCCAGTTCAGCAAGAGTGTTATGCTCCATGGGAAGGACAGTTCAAGCCACTGCATCCGCTCATACCATGGATGCTATGATGCACTATCATATCCATTGTTCTTCCCTAGAGGCAAACTTGGTTGGCACGCAAATATCCCAAAGGTTGGAGTATCCATGGACGAAGTGGATGCATACCGTGCGACACATAGGGCAAGTAATGCAAATGATGAAGATGCGGGTTAGTTGTTTGTTTATAATTTGATATATTTGTGCATTATTAACTATCTTTTCAGCATCACTCACTTTATAATCCTTGTGTATGCAGAATCTCCTAGCCATTTATGTGTGTCTGTACGTGACTACTGAAAGTCTCCTAGAGGGGGGGGTGAATAGGTGGAATCTGAAATTTATAACTTAAAAGACAAACTACAAGCCGGGGTTAGCGTTAGAATTAAAACTGAGTCTGAAATAGAGGGTGAAAACAAATCAACCAAGAAATAAAGCGGATGACATGGTGATTTGTTTTTACCGAGGTTTGGTTCTTGAGAACCTAGTCCCTGTTGAGGTGGTCACAAAGACCGGGTCTCTTTCAACCCTTTCCCTCTCTCAAACGGTCACCTAGACCGCGTGAGCTTTCTCCTTAATCAAACGGGTCACTTAGACACTGCAAGGACCACCACACAATTGGTGTCTCTTGCTTTGATTACAAGTCACTTGAAGAACAAGAATGAGGGAGAAGAAAGCAATCCAAGAACAAGAGCTCAAAGAACACGAGCAAAACTCTCTCTCTAGTCACTAATTGTTTGGAGTGAATTTGGGACTTGGAGAGGCTTTGTGTTGGGGCCATGCTTCGTTGCGCCGAAGGTCCTACACGAAGAAGCAGTTTCGGCTGAAGTTGTCCCTAGGAGATGGCCGAAGGTTCCTTTTCATGGAGCTTCGGCGTTACAAACCGACATAGAGATAGAATGACCTTTTTATCCATAGTGGTCTGAGTCAATTTTGTAAACTTTTGTAAGGGGCATAATTGTAATTCGTCACAGGCTGTGTCCTGTGTCTATAAATAGGTGAACAGTACCCCCGTACTGATCACGCGAACCTGTCATTTGCTTTTGCATCACACTTGTATTTCTGCTTTCCTCAGAACCGAAGGTACATTTATAATCTGGAATCATTTATATTCATCCATGATAATAAAAATAGATATGATTTTGTGATAATATTTAGATGTTTGTTTTATATCTCATGATTTGTGTGGGTACTTCGTTGTTTAATGTTATACTCACGAAGGTACGTCTTTCGTAACCTTCGTCCGAAATTCATTATATCCTGAAGGGGTATAATGTTTTGGAGGACGAAGGACTTTAACACTTAACATTTTCTATGTTGCCTTGTTCTTAACTCTTAGCATTTGAGAACAAGCCCCCAACATTGGCGCCCACCGCCGGTGAACTCACTTCCACTTTTCTGAGCTGATGGCTTCGTTCAACAATCAAGCTGAAGCTGCTTCGGCTTCGAAGATGGTGTTCCCGATAACAGGCGGTTCTTGCTCAGAGCCGGCTAACAAGAAGCAGAAGAAGGAGGCTCAGAGAAGAGTGCAACATGTTGGAGTGCAGGGACCCTTCATCAAGTCAAAATGGTCCCACATTCCAATTACTTTCTCTCAGGAAGACCTTCAGCTTAAGGATTATCCTCACAATGATGCCATGGTTATCTCTTGTGTGATCAAAGGATTTCTGGTCCACAATGTCTTAGTTGATACAGGCAGTGCAGCTGATATTATATTTGCTAAGGCCTTCAGACAAATGCAAGAGCCCGAAGACAAGATCCATGATGCAACGCACCCTCTTTGTGGCTTCGGAGGGCGACAGATTGTAGCGCTTGGGAAGATTACCATGCCGGTAACCTTCGGATTTGTTAACAACACAAGGACTGAGCAAATTGTGTTTGATATTGTTGACATGGAGTATCCTTACAATGCTATCATTGGCCGTGGTACTCTTAATGCCTTCGAAGCAATTCTTCACCCAGCTTATCTCTGCATGAAGATACCTTCGGACCAAGGGCCTATTGCTATTCATGGAAGCCAGGAAGCTGCTAGAAGGGCCGAAGGAAGCTGGTCTGACTCCAAAGCAATCCATAACATAGATGGAGCCGAAGCTTGTGAACAGTACAAATTCAGAAGGGAGAAAGCAGCTTCAGCAGATCAGCCGAAGCCCATGCTATTGTGTGAGGACATAGCAGAGCAGAAGGTGCTGTTGGGCTCGCAATTATCTGAAGACCAGGAGAAAACCTTGATAAGGTTTTTATTCAACAACAAAGATGTTTTTGCATGGTCAGCTAATGATCTCTGTGGAGTAAATCGGGATGTTATTGAACATTCGCTCAATGTTGACCCATCCTTCAGACCCCGAAAGCAGAGGCTTCGGAAGATGTCGGATGACAAGGCCGAAGGGGCTCGCAATGAAGTAAAAAGACTCCTCAGTGCAGGAGTTATCAGAGAAGTAAAGTATCCAGAGTGGCTAGCTAACACTGTTATGGTGAAGAAGGCCAATGGCAAGTGGAGAATGTGTATCGATTTCACAGATCTCAACAAGGCTTGTCCGAAGGACGAATTCCCGCTGCCAAGGATAGACTCTTTAGTCGATGCAGCAGCTTCTTCAGAGCTCATGAGTCTCCTGGACTGCTACTCAGGCTATCATCAAATCTGGATGAAGAAGGAAGATGAGCCGAAGACTAGCTTCATAACCCCAAGTGGCACATATTGCTATCTTCGGATGCCTGAGGGGCTCAAAAATGCTGGAGGAAGTTTCAGCAGAATGACTGCGAAGGTCCTCCAGTCCCAGATAGGCAGAAATGTGTTGACTTATGTCGATGACATCATTGTAAAAAGCACGAAGCAGGAAAATCATATTGCTGATTTGCAGGAGACCTTCGCCAGTTTCAGGCAAGCTGGTTTGAAGCTGAATCCCGAAAAATGTGTCTTCGGGGTGAAGAAGGGGAAATTTCTTGGATGCTTGGTTTCAACAAAGGGAATCGAAGCTAATCCAAATAAAATTGAAGCTATACTTCGAATGGAGCCACCAACCACAAGAAAGGGGGCCCAAAGATTGACAGGAAGGCTGGCATCTCTCAACAGATTCATATCCAGATCAGCAGAAAGAAATTTACCCTTCTTCGAGGTGCTGAAGTCAGCTGAAGTCTTTCAATGGGGACCAAGTCAACAAAAAGCTTTCGAAGAGCTGAAGCAATATTTGATAGATCTAACAACATTAACTCCACCAACGCCAGGGGCTCCTCTGTTGTTGTATGTGGCAGCTTCGCACTCGGCAGTAAGTGCAGCACTTGTCCAGGAGAAGCTTGATGGACAAATCAAGAAGCAGGTTCCAGTATATTTTGTATCTGAAGTCCTTAGTGTATCAAAGAAAAATTATACAGAGCTGGAGAAGGTATTGTATGCCGTTTTAATGGCATCCAGGAAGCTTCGGCATTATTTTCAGGCATACAATATTATTGTTCCTTCTTCGCAGCCGTTAAAGGACATCATGAGAAATAGAGAAGCTACTGGACGGATTGGAAAATGGGCTGCAGAGCTCAATGAGTTTTACATTGATTATGTGCATAGATCCTCGATCCAGTCTCAAGCATTGGCAGATTTCATTGCCGACTGGACGCCAGGGGCTCAGGATGAAGAGGCAAATAAAGATGCCGAAGTGTGGACAGTGTTTTGTGATGGCTCTTGGGGAACCTTCGGAGCAGGTGCAGCCGCTGTGTTGGTCTCACCATCCAAGGTTAAAACTTGTTATGCAGCAAGACTTGATTTCAGCTGTACAAACAATATTACTGAATACGAAGCCCTGCTCCTGGGCCTTCGGAAATTAAAGGCAATGGGAATCAGAAGGGCGATTCTTAAAACTGATTCCCAGGTCGTTTCGGGTCATATTGATAAAAGTTGCAAGGCTAAAGATCCGAAGCTTGAAAAATATCTAGACACGGTCCGAAGGATCGAAGCCTCCTTCGAAGGATTTTCTGTCAAGAATATCCCTCGAGGACAAAATGAGCATGCTGATTTGCTAGCCAAGTCTGCAGCACAGGGGCTGCCGTTACCTTCGGATGTGTTCTTCGAAACAATAAAGGCACCTTCAGTAGAGCTCCTTGAAAGAGCAGTCCTCAACATATCTCCTGTTTACAGCGAAGATTGGAGAACTGAAATCATCTCTTACCTTCAGGGTAACTTCCTATCAGATGACGAAGCTTATAATAAAAGGATAGAGGCAAGAGCTCGTCCGTATGTCATGATAGAAGGGGAGTTATACAAGCATGGAGTTTGCGCTCCGCTGCTCAAGTGTCTATCTAGAACCGAAGGTATAGAGTTGATGAAAGAAATACATGCAGGCCTGTGTGGATCCCACATTGGATCTAGGCCGTTACTTGGAAAAGTCTTCCGCCAAGGGTTTTACTGGCCGAAGGCAGCTTCGGATGCAGCGGAGTTAGTTCAAAAGTGCGAAGGTTGTCAGAAATGTGCAAGAGATCAAAAGCAACCTTCGTCTTTGACACAGCTAATACAACCCATCTGGCCATTGCAAAGGTGGGGCCTTGACTTGTTAGGTCCATTACCACCGGCTCAAGGGAATCTAAAATATGTTATAGTGGCTGTGGAATATTTTTCTAAATGGATTGAGGCGAAGCCATTAGCCACAATAACTTCGGCCACTGTCCAAAAGTTTTTCTGGCAGAATATTGTCTGTCGCTTCGGGGTACCGAAGGCCATCACTGTAGATAATGGAACGCAGTTCGACTCTGAAGCTTTCAGAAATTTTTGTGATCAAATCGGTACGAAGATCCACTTTGCATCAGTCAGGCATCCGGAGTCAAATGGGCTCGTTGAAAGGGCCAACGGCATTATAATGACAGGAATAATGAAGTTAATCTTCAATCAACCCAGGGGAAAGTGGCCAGATCAGTTAACCAAAGTGGTGTGGAGCCACAATACAACAACATCAAGGTCTACAGGCTTTACTCCATTCAAATTATTATTCGGTGACGAAGTAGTAACTCCGGAAGAAGCTAAAGCTGGATCAATAAGAGTAGTAGCTTCGGCAGAATCAGGTCCCGAAGATGCTTGTCTTGTGGAAAAAGATGCCTTAGAGGGAATCAGGCTTCAAGCTGTGGAAAATATCAATAAATACCAAGCTGAAACAGTCAAATGGCGAGATAGAAAGGTCCGGCTAAAAAATATTGAGCCGGGACACTTGGTGCTTCAGAGAGTAGCTAACCCAGATACAGTGGGCAAGCTACAGTTGAAATGGGAAGGACCTTTCTTAGTAGTATCTTCGTCAAGGCCTGGTTCGTACAGATTGAAGGACATGGATGGCAACGAAATTCCAAGATCTTGGAATGCGGATGAGCTTCGGCGATATTATGTATAACTTGATGTAACTTTTTATGTTTTTTCTTTTCTTTTTCATGGCACCCTTTTCCTTTCTAAAGGGGGAGAAAGGTTTTTAATGGGGCCATCATGTGTAATTTCCTTTTTTAGTCTTATAAGAGCAAAATCCCCCAAAAAATGTAAATGTAAAAACTGAGAACGCACCATCGAGTGCTGAAACTGAAAAAGCGAAGAAGCTCCAAAGACGTCCCTAAGGGGATGCAGAGCTCACAGCGAAAAGTCAACGCTGATTCCGCCGAAAGTAAAAGGCGAAGAAGCTCCAAAGACGTCCCTAAGGGGATGCAGAGCTCACAGCGAAAAGTCAACGCTGATTCCGCCGAAAGTAAAAGGCGAAGAAGCTCCAAAGACGTCCCTAAGGGGATGCAGAGCTTACAGCGAAAAGTCAATGCTGATACCGCCTAAGTAAAAGGCGAAGAAGCTCCAAAGTCGTTCCTAAGGGAATGCAGAGCTGATGTGTGGTTGTTTCTAAGGAAATAATGGCTGAGAGTGTGGCTTCGGATATATGTTTTGGACATTCATTCGCACATTACATTACATCATAGCATTTGCATTCATAAGCATTCATTCATAGCATTTGCGTTCCTAAGTGGTTGTTTCGGCAAAAGGAAGAAGCGGTCTTTTATGCTTCGTTGTGTACAAAAAAGAAAAGCTTCGGCAAAAGGAAGAAGCGGTCTTTTATGCTTCGTTGTGTACAAAAAAGAAAAGCTTCGGCAAAAGGAAGAAGCGGTCTTTTATGCTTCGTTGTGTACGAAAAGAAGGGAAGGTGTTTTTTCGCCTTCGGCTCAAAATACTAATTTCGTCCACATCAAAGCGCCTCAATAGAAGGGTAAGAATATATTACAAGGTATGTACAAAGTTCCTTGAGAACAGTTTAATTGTATTTACAAAAGTTGTTACAAAAGTCCCCTGAGTTTTTCTATAGTATACTCCTACTGATCTTCACTGAGCTTCAGCTTCGGCGACATATTTTAAGCATCATCTTCAGCTTCGTCATCCTACATGAATCAAGGTATCGCGAGTAAAAATCAAGTGTGAAGGAGAAGGTAAGTACAAAGTATGATTTCTTACTGGTTCAAGATGACTTCGAGCTTCGTCTCCAGCCTTCTCCCGCCCGCCTTTTGTCCATATCATTTTTATAAACCTATTTGAGATGCTTCGGGCGAGGTCAGGAATATCGTCTAGAATTGATGGAGACAGGGCGAAATTGGGCCTGTTGACGATTTTTCCATGCTCGCAGCCGGCCTTCAGGAACGCTGCAGCGGTACCCCGAGAAGCTACCCAGGCACAGAAGTCACCGTGCCCGGCTATAACTTCGTCAAGCTCATCAATTTCAGCTTCAATATGATCAAAGGTTTTTGGTAAATTTTTAGCTGAAGGGGTAAACTTCCCACTGCTGGCTCCAACTGAGTAAAAGATCTTCTTTAATTGTTGAATGCAGCTGGTACTAAATTTCAAACATTTATCCTGAAGGCTCGTTAATGATTTCTTCAAATCTGAGTTGGTTTGGACTTCGGCTTCAAGTTTTGAATTAAGCTCTAGCTTCTCTTGTTCAAATTGTTTTGATTGGCAGATAAGCTTCGAATTCAATTCTGATACTTTAGCTTCAGTCTCTGCCAGCAAGCCTTCAGTCGTTTGGAGTTCAAAGTCTTTCTTTTCAAGAATAGCTGATTGCTCTTTTATCTTGCTCTCTAGATTTTCGATTATAGCTTCGTGTTTCTTATCCTCTAGATCTTGCTGCATCCTCAAAGCTTTGCTTAGAAGCATGCTCTGCAAATAAACAACCTTCGTTAGGAATATTTCCATTATTAAAAAGCAATAAAAGCCAGAGAAAAGGTTGATTACCTTGAAATTGGAATAAAATAAGCTGCCGACGATATGTTGTCGTCGGTAGCGGCTGATATCTGTTTCTAGCTTCGGAAAACCGATACTCTTTGATAGAGTACCGATGACCTTAGCTCCAGTTTGGTCTCGGATGCAGCCTAATTTTTCATCATCAATGCCTCCAAATAGAAGAGCTCCTGGCTTGTATCCGCAAGATTTGGCATATTCCTTAAGCTCTTCTATTTCGGCCTTCGACAGTTTTTGCTCAACTAAATTTTGAAATATGTAAGCTTCGTCTTCCGAAGTGTCTTCGGCTATTTCTTTTCCCTTTCCAGGCACTGTGGCCATGGTTTCTTCACCAGCAGTGGCAGCCTCTTCTGCAGCCATGTCTAGCAAAATTTTGTCGATATCTTCAATGGTAGTTTCTAAGTTCACATCTTCGGCTGAAGCGGCTTCGGTAGCCGCGACCTCCGAAGGTGCGACTTCGACATTTGTTTTGCCCTCAATAGCTGGCGTTTTCCGAATTGACGCCCTCGGTGGCGTCTTGTCAATAACTTCGGTTACCGCAATAATTCTTTGCCTTTTTGCTTTGGTTATCTTCATTTTTTCCGGCTCCTCCACCTTTCGAAAAAGCTTCGTCAGTTGAGGCCCTAATGGACTTAGCTTCGTGGGCATGAGTTCAGTCATTACCTTTAAGATTTCCTCCACGTCGCCGGTAGAAGGTGGTGCAGGAGTCCCCTCTTCATCGGATAATTTTCGTTTTGGAGTTGATATTTTTCTCTTCTTGGGAATTTTCTTCTCTTTTGGTGGTTTTTCTTCATCCTTGTTCAAAGTTTCGGCCACTCTTTTCCTTTTTTGGCCCTCAGCACCCTTGTTCAGCCGTTCATAGTCAGGGTACTCGAAGCCCAGGGCATCAAGCACTCGGTTCAGCCTTCGCTTCGGACGGGTGCCGAAGGCCGCGGTCATCAGTTGATCTTCTTTTTTGGAATAATTCCCAAGAATTTCATTGCACATCACCTCAACTGTGTCCAGCCACTCTTGGCAAGGCTTTTTAAAGTATTTCTTGAATTTGAAGTGATAAGGAAGCCGGACAAGTTCCCCCTTCTTCTTCTCCCCCTCTAGCTTTGGCATTTCCCATTCTTTCAGAGTAGGGAAGACTCTGAATGCCAAGAATTCTTGAACCAGATCCCTGGTACCGACATGCTCTGAAATAATTTCAAACTCACCTAGTGCAGCCCAGGTGGGACCCTCCAATGTCATGTGGCACCGTGGCCTTGTTTCTCCGAAGATCAACTCAAGTGGGCTTTGTACCAATTTCTCTTCATCTTCATCAACCTTCACATAAAACCACTCAGACTTCCAGCCTGCCGGCCATTTGCTTCGGTAGCTAATAACAGGAAACTTTGTTGTTTTCCGGTAGGCAAAATTGTAGCAGCCGAAGTTATCATGTAATCCATCTTTTCTGGCCTTCGTTTGGTAATGTAACTCATGAACTCGACAAAAACTGTCGGCAAACGGCTCCACTGCTTGGCTTCGGTGGGCCCAGATATAAACATTAAGCCTAACGATAGCGTTAGGAGTCAATTGATGAAAGTAAATACCAAACTTTTTCAATACATCTGCAATAATTCCATGAAGAGGGAATCTCAGCCCAGCCTTTAAAAAGCTCTTGAAAATGACAATCTCGTCCTTCTCTGGCTTCGGGGTAGTTTCTTCTCCCCCGAAGCGAAGTAGTTTCTTCTGATTTTCACTAAAATAACCTGATTTTACCATCTTGGCGAGGTCAGCCTTTGAAACAGTCGACTTTCCGAAGTCTAAGTGGCTGGGCTTGCTGGGCATGGCAATGCGATAGTGATAGTCGCCTAGAGGGGGGGTGAATAGGGCGAAACTGAAATTCTCAAAAATAAACACAACTACAAGCCGGGTTAGCGTTAGAAATATAGACGAGTCCGCGAGAGAGGGCGCAAAACAAATCGCAAGCAAATAAACGTGTGACACGCGGATTTGTTTTACCGAGGTTCGGTTCTTGCAAACCTACTCCCCGTTGAGGAGGCCACAAAGGCCGGGTCTCTTTCAACCCTTCCCTCTCTCAAACGATCCCACGGATCGAGTGAGCTTTGTCTTCTTCTCAATCAACCGGGAACAAAACTTCCCCGCAAGGGCCACCACACAATTGGTGCCTCTTGCCTTGGTTACAATTGAGTGATGATCACAAGAACAAGTGAGAAAGAAAAGAATGCGATCCAAGCGCAAGAGCTCGAAAGAACACAAGCAAATCACTCTCTCTAGTTACTATGGAGTTGTGTGGAATTTGGAGAGGACTTGATCTATTTGGTGTGTCTAGAATTGAATGCTAGAGCTCTTGTAGTAGTTGAGAAGTGGAAAACTTGGATGGCAATGAATGTGGGGTGGTTGGGGTATTTATAGCCCCAACCACCAAAAGTGACCGTTGCTGGAACCTGTCTGTTCGATGGCGCACCGGACAGTCCGGTGCACACCGGACAGTCCGGTGCCCCTGCCACGTCACCATTGCCGTTGGATTCTGACCGTTGGAGCTTCTGACTTCTGGGCCCGCCTGGGTGTCCGGTGCACACCGGACATGTACTGTTTGATGTCCGGTGCACCGGTATGGGCGTGCCTGTCGTCTGCGCGCGCTGCGCGCGCATTAAATGCACCGCAGGGAGCCGTTGCTCCGCTGGCACACCGGACAGTCCGGTGCACACCGGACAGTCCGGTGAATTTTAGCGGAGCGGCTGCCGCGCGAACCCGAGGCTGGCGAGTTCCGGAGACCGCGCTTCCTTGGAGCACCGGACATGTCCGGTGCACACCGGACAGTCCGGTGAATTATAGCGCGCCGGCTTCCGAGAATTCCCGAGGGCGAAGAGTTTGAGTCGAAGTCCTCTGGGCGCACCGGACATGTCCGGTGCACACCGGACAGTCCGGTGCCTCCAGCCAGAGGTGCCCTCGGTTGCCCCCTTGCTCCTTTGTTGAATCCAACACTTGGTCTTCTTATTGGCTAAATGTGAACCTTTTGCACCTGTATAACTTATGCACTAGAGTAAACTAGTTAGTCCAATGTTTGTGTTGGGCAATTCAACCACCAAAATTATTTAGGAACTAGGTGTAAGCCTAATTCCCTTTCAATCTCCCCCTTTTTGGTGATTGATGCCAACACAAACCAAAGCAAATATAGAAGTGCATAATTGAACTAGTTTACATAATGTAAGTGCAAAGGTTGCTTGGAATTGAGCCAATATATGCTTATATGATGCGCATGGATTGTTTTCTTTGTTTTTGACATATTGGGCCATACTTGCACCATAAGTTTTGTTTTTGCAAATTCTTTTGTAAATTCTTTTTCAAAGTCATTTTGCAAGATAGTCAAAGGTAAATGAATAAGATTTGCAAAGCATTTTCAAGATTTGAAATTTTCTTTCTTTGTTCAAATGCTTTTCCTTTGACTAAACAAAACTCCCCCTCAAATAAAGTCTCCTCTTAGTGTTCAAGAGGGTTTTAAGACATCAATTTTGAAAATACTACTTGCTCCCCCTTTAGAACACAAAGAGATACCAATTTTGAAATTTACCATTTGAAAATCATCAAATTTAAAAATTAGGTGGTGGTGCGGTCCTTTTGCTTTGGGCTCATATTTTCTCCCCCTTTGGCATGAATCGCCAAAAACGGAATCATTAGAGCCCAATGAAGCACGTTCTCCCCCTTTGGTCATGAAATGAACGAGTGAAGATTATACCAAAGTTGGAGAGCTGATGCGGAGCAGCGGCGAAAGATGAGTAGTAGAGCGGAGTGGAAGCCTTTGTCTTCGTCGAAGACTCCAATTCCCTTTCAATATACCTATGACTTGGTTTGAAATTCACTTGAAAACACATTAGTCATAGCATATGTAAAAGAGACATGATCAAAGGTATATTCATGTGCTATGTGTGCAAGTTTAGCAAAAGAAATTCCTAGAATCAAGAATATTGAGCTCATGCCTAAGTCGGGTAAAAGATTGTTCATCAAGTGGCTTGGTAAAGATATCGGCTAATTGATCTTTAGTATTAATGTAAGAAATCTCGATATCCCCCTTTTGTTGGTGATCCCGAAGAAAATGATACCGAATGGCTATGTGCTTAGTGCGGCTATGCTCGACGGGATTGTCGGCCATTTTGATTGCACTCTCATTGTCACATAGCAAAGGGACTTTGGTTAATTTGTAACCGTAGTCCCGCAGGGTTTGCCTCATCCAAAGCAATTGCGCGCAACAATGGCCTGCGGCAATATACTCGGCTTCGGCTGTAGAAAGAGCGACCGAATTTTGCTTCTTTGATGCCCATGACACCAAGGATCTTCCCAAGAACTGACAAGTCCCCGATGTGCTCTTCCTATTAATTCTACACCCTGCCCAATCGGCATCCGAATATCCAATCAAGTCAAAAGTGGATCCCCGAGGGTACCAAAGCCCAAACTTAGGAGTAAAAGCCAAATATCTCAAGATTCGTTTCACGGCCGTAAGGTGTGATTCCTTAGGGTCGGCTTGGAATCTTGCACACATGCAAACGGAAAGCATAATGTCCGGTCGAGATGCACATAAATAAAGCAAGGAACCAATCATCGACCGGTATACCTTTTGATCCACGGACTTACCTCCCGTGTCAAGGTCGAGATGCCCATTGGTTCCCATGGGTGTCTTGATGGGCTTGGCATCCTTCATTCCAAACTTGCTTAGGATATCTTGAGTATACTTCGTTTGGCTAATGAAGGTGCCCTCTTGGAGTTGCTTGACTTGGAATCCTAGAAAATACTTCAACTCCCCCATCATCGACATCTCGAATTTTTGTGTCATGATCCTACTAAATTCTTCACATGTAGATTTGTTAGTAGACCCAAATATGATATCATCAACATAAATTTGGCATACAAACAAATCATTGTCAAGAGTCTTAGTGAATAAAGTAGGATCGGCCTTGCCAACTTTGAAGCCATTTGCAATAAGGAAATCTCTAAGGCATTCATACCATGCTCTTGGGGCTTGCTTGAGCCCATAAAGCGCCTTAGAGAGCCTATAAACATGGTTAGGATACTCACTGTCTTCAAAGCCAGGAGGTTGCTCAACATAGACCTCCTCCTTGATTGGTCCATTGAGGAAGGCACTCTTCACGTCCATTTGGTAGAGCTTGAAGCCATGGTAAGTAGCATAGGCCAATAATATACGAATTGACTCAAGCCTAGCTACGGGTGCATAGGTTTCACCAAAATCCAAACCTTCGACTTGTGAATACCCCTTGGCCACGAGTCGAGCTTTGTTCCTTGTCACCACACCATGCTCGTCTTGCTTGTTGCGGAAGACCCACTTGGTTCCTACAACATTTTGATTAGGACGTGGAACTAAGTGCCATACCTCGTTCCTCGTGAAATTGTTGAGCTCCTCTTGCATCGCCATCACCCAATCCGAATCTTGAAGTGCTTCCTCTACCCTGTGTGGCTCAATAGAGGAAACAAACGAGTAATGTTCACAAAAATGCGCAACACGAGATCGAGTAGTTACCCCCTTATGAATGTCGCCGAGGATGGTGTCGACGGGGTGATCTCGTTGTATTGCTTGGTGGACTCTTGGGTGTGGCGGCCTTGATTGTTCATCCTCCTTGTCTTCATTATTTGCATCTCCCCCTTGATCGTTGCCGTCATTTAGAGGTGGCTCATCTTCTTGATCTTCTTGTTCAACATCTTGAGCCTCATCCTCAACTTGAGTTGGTGGGGATTCTTGCATGGAGGAGGATGGTTGATCTTGTGCTTGAGAAGGCTCTTCGGATTCCTTAGGACACACATCCCCAATGGACATGTTCCTTAGCGCTATGCATGGAGCCTGTTCTTCACCGGTTAGGAGTTCATAAGATGTCTTCTTGAGGATTCGGTGAAGATATAACCGGTTGATGGCGTAGCAGGCGGTGTTGACCGCCTCGGCCCAAAACCGATCCGGTGTCTTGTACTCATCAAGCATGGTTCTTGTCATGTCTAGTAGAGTTCGATTCTTCCTCTCCACTACACCATTTTGTTGTGGAGTGTAGGGAGAAGAGAACTCATGCTTGATGCCCTCCTCCTTAAGGAAGCCTTCGATTTGAGAATTCTTGAACTCCGTTCCATTATCGCTTCTAATTTTCTTGATCCTCAAGCCGAACTCATTTTGAGCTCGTCTCAAGAATCCCTTTAAAGTTTCTTGGGTATAAGATTTGTCCTGTAAAAAGAACACCCAAGTGAAGCGAGAATAATCATCCACAATTACAAGACAATACTTACTACCGCCGATGCTTATGTAAGCGATCGGGCCGAACAAATCCATGTGAAGGAGCTCCAGTGGCCTGTCGGTAGTCATGATGTTTTTGTGTGGATGATGTATGCCAACTTGCTTCCCGGCTTGGCATGCGCTACAAATCCTGTCTTTCTCAAAATGAACATCGGTTAGTCCCAAAATGTGTTCTCCCTTTAGAAGCTTGTGAAGATTCTTCATTCCAACATGGGCTAGTCGGCGGTGCCAGAGCCAACCCAAGTTAGTCTTAGCAATCAAGCAAGTGTCGAGTTCAGCTCTATTAAAATCTACTAAGTATAGCTGACCCTCTAACACTCCCTTAAAAGCTATTGAATCATCACTTCTTCTAAAGACAGTAACACCAATATCAGTAAAAAGACAGTTGTAGCCCATTTGACATAATTGGGATACGGAAAGCAAATTGTAATCTAAGGAATCTACAAGAAAAACATTTGAAATAGTATGGTCAGGAGATATAGCAATTTTACCCAAACCTTTGACCAAACCTTGATTTCCATCCCCGAATGTGATGGCTCGTTGGGGATCTTGGTTTTTGTCATATGAGGAGAACATCCTTTTCTCCCCTGTCATGTGGTTTGTGCACCCGCTGTCGAGTATCCAACTTGAGCCCCCGGATGCATAAACCTACAAAACAAGTTTAGTTCTTTGTTTTAGGTACCCAAACGGTTTTGGGTCCTTTGGCATTAGATACAAGAACTTTGGGTACCCAAACACAAGTCTTGGAGCCCTTGTGTTTGCCCCCAACAACTTTGGCAACTACCTTGCCTGATTTGCTAGTTAAAACATAAGATGCATCAAAAGTTTTAAATGAAATGGCATGATCATTTGATGCATTAGGAATTTTCTTTCTAGGCAATTTAGCATGGGTTGATTGCCTAGAACTAGATGTCTCACCCTTATACATGAAAGCATGGTTAGGGCCAGAGTGAGACTTCCTAAAATGAATTTTCCTAATCTTGCTCTCAGGATAGCCGGCAGGGTACAAAATGTAACCCTCGTTATCCTGAGGCATGGGAGCCTTGCCCTTAACAAAGTTAGATAGGTTCTTAGGAGGGGCATTAATTTTGACATTGCTTTCCTTTTGGAAGCCAATGCCATCCTTAATGCCAGGGCGTCTCCCATTATAGAGCATGCTTCTAGCCAATTTAAATTTTTCATTTTCTAAGTCATGCTCTCTAATTTTAGCATTGAGTTGTGCTATGTGATCATTTTGTTTTTTAATTAAGGCTAGGTGATCATGGATAGCATCAACATTAATATCTCTACATCTAGTACAAATGGAAACATGCTCAACATTAGATGTAGAGGGTTTGCAAGATTTAAGTTCAACAACCTTAGCATGCAACATATCATTTTTAGTTCTAAGGTCGGAAATAGTAGCATTGCAAACATCAAAATCCTTAGCCTTAGCAATTAATTTCTCATTTTCATTTCTAAGGCTAGCAATAGAAACATTCAACTCATCAATCCTAGCAAGCAAATCAACATTATCATTTCTAGGATCAATGCAAACATGAGAATCAACCTTAGCAATTAATTTAACATTTTCATCTCTAAGGTTGGCAATAGTGTCATGGCATGTGCTTAGCTCACTAGATAATTTGTTACATTTTTCTACTTCTAGAGCATAAGCATTTTTAACCTTAACATGCTTTTTATTTTCTTTAATAAGGAAGTCCTCTTGAGAATCTAAGAGATCATCCTTCTCATGTATAGCACTAATCAATTCATTTAATTTTTCTTTTTGTTGCATGTTGAGGTTAGCAAAAAGAATGCGCAAATTATCTTCCTCATTTTTATCATCCTCATCACTAGATGTTTCATATTTAGTGGAGGACCTTGATTTTACCTTCTTTTTGCCGTCCTTGGCCATGAGACACTTGTGGCCGACGTTGGGGAAGAGGAGGCCCTTGGTGACGGCGATGTTGGCGGCGTCCTCGTCATCGGAGGAGTCGCTTGAGCTTTCGTCGGAGTCCCACTCCCGACAAACATGGGCATCGCCGCCCTTCTTCTTGTAGTACCTCTTCTTTTCTTTCCTCTTTCCCTTCTTGTCGTCGCCCCTGTCACTGTCACTTGACATAGGACATTTTGCAATGAAATGACCGGGCTTACCACACTTGTAGCAAACCTTCTTGGAACGGGATTTGTAATCTTTTCCCTTCCGTTGCTTGAGGATTTGCCGGAAGCTTTTGATGATTAGGGCCATCTCCTCGTTGTCAAGCTTGGAGGCGTCAATTGGTTGTCTACTTGGTGTAGACTCCTCCTTCTTCTCTTCCGTTGCCTTGAAGGCCACCGGTTGCGCCTCGGATGTGGAAGGCTCGTCAAGCTCGTTGATCTTCTTCGACCCCTTAATCATGCATTCAAAGCTAACAAAATTCCCGATAACTTCCTCGGGGGTCATTAGTGGATATCTAGGATTACCACGAATTAATTGAACTTGTGTGGGGTTAAGGAAAATAAGGGCTCTTAGAATAACCTTAACCACTTCGTGGTCATCCCATTTTGCGCTCCCGAGGTTGCGCACTTGGTTCACCAAGGTCTTGAGCCGGTTGTACATGTCTTGTGGCTCCTCCCCTTGGCGAAGACGGAAGCGACCGAGCTCCCCCTCAATCGTTTCCCGCTTGGTGATCTTGGTGAGTTCATCACCTTCGTGCGCCGTCTTGAGTAGGTCCCAAATCTCCTTTGCGTTCTTCAACCCTTGCACTTTGTTGTATTCCTCCTTGCTTAGTGAGGCAAGGAGAATGGTTGCGGCTTGGGAGTTGAAGTGCTCGATTTGGGCCACTTCGTCCGTGTCATAGTCCTCATCCCCTACGGATGGTACCTGAACACCATACTCAACAACATCCCATATACTTTTGTGGAGAGAGGTTAGATGAAATCGCATTAAATTGCTCCACATAGCATAATCTTCACCATTAAAAGTTGGTGGTTTGCCTAATGGGACGGAAAGTAAAGGTGTATGTTTAGGAACGCGAGGGTAGCGTAGGGGAATCTTACTATACTTCTTACGCTCTTGGCGTTTAGAAGTGACGGACGCCGCGTTGGAGCCGGAGGTGGATGTCGATGAAGTGTCGGTCTCGTAGTAGACCACCTTCCTCATCCTTTTGTGCTTGTCCCCACTTCGATGCGGCTTGTGAGAAGAAGATTTTTCCTTCTTCTCCTTGTGGTGAGAAGAGGAAGATCTTTTCTCCTTCCGCTTGGAGGAGTTCTTCTTCTTCTCTCTTCTCTTGGTGCGGGACTCTTCCGATGAAGTGCTCCCTTGGCTTGTAGTGGGCTTGTTATCGCCGGTCTCCATCTCCCTCTTGGTGTGATCTCCCGACATCACTTCGAGCGGTTAGGCTCTAATGAAGCACCGGGTTCTGATACCAATTGATAGTCGCCTAGAGGGGGGGTGAATAGGGCGAAACTGAAATTCTCAAAAATAAACACAACTACAAGCCGGGTTAGCGTTAGAAATATAGACGAGTCCGCGAGAGAGGGCGCAAAACAAATCGCAAGCAAATAAACGTGTGACACGCGGATTTGTTTTACCGAGGTTCGGTTCTTGCAAACCTACTCCCCGTTGAGGAGGCCACAAAGGCCGGGTCTCTTTCAACCCTTCCCTCTCTCAAACGATCCCACGGATCGAGTGAGCTTTCTCTTCTTCTCAATCAACCGGGAACAAAACTTCCCCGCAAGGGCCACCACACAATTGGTGCCTCTTGCCTTGGTTACAATTGAGTGATGATCACAAGAACAAGTGAGAAAGGAAAGAATGCGATCCAAGCGCAAGAGCTCGAAAGAACACAAGCAAATCACTCTCTCTAGTTACTATGGAGTTGTGTGGAATTTGGAGAGGACTTGATCTATTTGGTGTGTCTAGAATTGAATGCTAGAGCTCTTGTAGTAGTTGAGAAGTGGAAAACTTGGATGGCAATGAATGTGGGGTGGTTGGGGTATTTATAGCCCCAACCACCAAAAGTGACCGTTGCTGGAACCTGTCTGTTCGATGGCGCACCGGACAGTCCGGTGCACACCGGACAGTCCGGTGCCCCTGCCACGTCACCATTGCCGTTGGATTCTGACCGTTGGAGCTTCTGACTTCTGGGCCCGCCTGGGTGTCCGGTGCACACCGGACATGTACTGTTTGATGTCCGGTGCACCGGTATGGGCGTGCCTGTCGTCTGCGCGCGCTGCGCGCGCATTAAATGCACCGCAGGGAGCCGTTGGCGCCGCAGAGAGCCGTTGCTCCGCTGGCACACCGGACAGTCCGGTGCACACCGGACAGTCCGGTGAATTTTAGCGGAGCGGCTGCCGCGCGAACCCGAGGCTGGCGAGTTCCGGAGACCGCACTTCCTTGGAGCACCGGACATGTCCGGTGCACACCGGACAGTCCGGTGAATTATAGCGCGCCGGCTTCCGAGAATTCCCGAGGGCGAAGAGTTTGAGTCGAAGTCCTCTGGGCGCACCGGACATGTCCGGTGCACACCGGACAGTCCGGTGCCTCCAGCCAGAGGTGCCCTCGGTTGCCCCCTTGCTCCTTTGTTGAATCCAACACTTGGTCTTCTTATTGGCTAAATGTGAACCTTTTGCACCTGTATAACTTATGCACTAGAGTAAACTAGTTAGTCCAATGTTTGTGTTGGGCAATTCAACCACCAAAATTATTTAGGAACTAGGTGTAAGCCTAATTCCCTTTCAGATAGTCATCTTCGGAGTCAGTTTCTTCAATGTTCTCTTCTTCTCCTTCGGCAGTTGTCAGATCTGCTTCAGCAGCGGGCATTTCTTCCGCAGTCACCAGTCCGGAACGTTGCATTGCTTCGGAGATGGGCACTGTCTCCGAACCTTCAGCTTCGTCTCCTTCACGTTCAACTCTGGCAGTAGATCGCACTCTGGCCATTTGATTCTGAGTTTGGGGAAATTAAATACTTTTTTCTTTTTTCTTTTTCTCCCGAAGCCTTTCTTTCTGACGAAGCAGACTTCGAGATGGACCTTCGTTCGATTCTGAGAATCAAGCTTCGGCTATAGTTAAAAATTTTGGCAGCAAAACAGTGCAAATAGCAATGAATGCTGTGGTAACTTCACACCTACTCGTCTGTTTATATAGTGCTGCAGGTAAGAAGGCGAAGCGCCAGGATTTTTACACCAGGCGGGCAGTCACTTGTACTCGCTGCGCGGTGGACCGCAAAGATTAAACAGTAACTCTGCAAGGTGGGTCCAACACGAGCTCGGAAATTGAATCGTTTCTCGGCAACGAGCTCAGGGAAGGTGTTTTTTGGACCTTCGGCTTCCCGAAGCTTAAGAGGCTTTTTTTTCACGGATCAAGCTCGTTACGAAAAATGATCTAGCGCCGCGAAAGGGGCTACTGTTGGGGCCATGCTTCGTTGCGCCGAAGGTCCTACACGAAGAAGCAGTTTCGGCTGAAGTTGTCCCCAGGAGATGGCCGAAGGTTCCTTTTCATGGAGCTTCGGCGTTACAAACCGACATAGAGATAGAATGACCTTTTTATCCATAGTGGTCTGAGTCAATTTTGTAAACTTTTGTAAGGGGCATAATTGTAATTCGTCACAGGCTGTGTCCTGTGTCTATAAATAGGTGAACAGTACCCCCGTACTGATCACGCGAACCTGTCATTTGCTTTTGCATCACACTTGTATTTCTGCTTTCCTCAGAACCGAAGGTACATTTATAATCTGGAATCATTTATATTCATCCATGATAATAAAAATAGATATGATTTTGTGATAATATTTAGATGTTTGTTTTATATCTCATGATTTGTGTGGGTACTTCGTTGTTTAATGTTATACTCACGAAGGTACGTCTTTCGTAACCTTCGTCCGAAATTCATTATATCCTGAAGGGGTATAATGTTTTGGAGGACGAAGGACTTTAACACTTAACATTTTCTATGTTGCCTTGTTCTTAACTCTTAGCATTTGAGAACAAGCCCCCAACACTTTGAATCTTTTGAATTGTGTCTTGTATTGATTGCACTAGCTCTTGTATTAAATGAGATGTCTGAAAAACTTGGATGCTTGGAGTGGTGGTGGTTGGGGGGTATTTATAGCCCTCAACCACCACATAGTCGTTGGGGAGGCTGTCTGTCGATGGGCGCACCGGATAGTCCGGTGCGCCAGCCACGTCACTCAACCATTAGGGTTCTGAAGATTCTGACAGTTGGAGCGCTGACTTCATGTCGCACCGGACAGTCCGGTGCTGCACCGGACAGACACTGTTCACTGTCCGGTGCGCCTCTGACGCTTGCTCTGACTCCTGCACGCACTGTTCACGCACTATTCACGCTTTTGCAGACGACCGTTGCGCTGTTAGTCGTTGCTCCGCTTGGTGCACCGAACAGTCCAGTGGTACACCAGACAGTCTGGTGAATTATAGCGGAGCGGCGCCTGAGAAACCCGAAGGTGAAGAGTTCAGACTGTACGGCCCCTGGTGCACCGGACACTATCCGGTGGCACATTGGACAGTCCGGTGTGCCAAACCAGGGTTCTCTTTGGTTTCTTTTGCTCCTTTCTTTTGAACCCTAACTTGATCTTTTTATTGGTTTGTGTTGAACCTTTATGCACCCGTAAAATATATAATCTAGAGCAAGCTAGTTAGTCCAATATTTGTGTTGGGCATTCAACCACCAAAATCATTTATAGGAAAAGGTTTGACCCTATTTCCCTTTCAATCTCCCCCTTTTTGGTGATTGATGCCAACACAAACCAAAGCAAATGTATAAGTGTAGAATTGAACTAGTTTGCATAATGTAAGTGCATAGGTTACTTAGAATTAAACCAATTTATAATTTCACTAGATATGCATGGATTGCTTTCTTTTGCTTTAACAGTTTGGACCACGCTTGCACCACGGTTTTGTTTTTGCAAATTCTTTTGGAAAATCTTTTCAAAGTCTTTTTGCAAATAGTCAAAGGCATATGAGTAAGATTGCAAGAAGCATTTTCAAGATTTGAAATTTTCTCCCCCTGTTTCAAATGCTTTTCCTTTGACTACAACAAAACTCCCCCTGAATGAAATTCTCCCCTTAGTGTTCAAGAGGGGTTTTCCAATTTTTGAAAACACTAGTAACTTTCTCCCCCTTTTGAAAACACATTAAGATACTAATTTGAAAATTTATTTTAAAATTTTGGTGGTGGTGCGGTCCTTTTGCTTTGGGCTAATACTTTCTCCCCCTTTGGCATTAATCGCCAAAAACGGAGACATTGAGAGCCCTTTACTTTCTCCTCATTGGTACAAGTAAGTATGAGTGAAAAGATTATACCAATTTGAGAGTGATGTGGAGTAACGACGAAGGGTAAATGATACCAGTAGAGTGGAGTGGAAGCCTTGTCTTTGTCGAGTACTCCATTTCCCTTTCAACCTATGACTTAGCATAAATATACACTTGAAAACACATTAGTTGTAGCAAATGAAAGAGATAAGATCAAAGGTATATAAATGAGCAATGTGTGCAATGTTTCAATCAAAATTCCGAGAATCAAGTATATTAAGCTCATTCCTAAGTTTGTAAAAGGTTTCTCATCTAATGGCTTGGTGAAGATATCGGCTAATTGTTCTTTGGTATTAATATAAGCTATCCTGATATCCCCTTTGTTGGTGATCCCTCAAAAAGTGATACCGAATGTCTATGTGCTTAGTGCGGTTGTATTCAACGGGATTCTCCGCCATGCGCATAGCACTCTCATTGTCACATAGGAGAGGGACATTGCTCAATTTGTAGTCATAGTCCCTAAGGGTTTGCCTCATCCAGAGTAATTGTGCACAGCAATGGCCTACGGCAATATACTCGGCTTCGGCAGTTGATAGGGTTACTGAGTTTTGTTTCTTTGAAGCCCAAGACGCCAGGGATCTCCCTAGAAACTGATAAGTCCCTGATGTGCTCTTCCTATCAATTTTACACCCTACCCAATCGACATCGGAATATCCTATCAAATCAAAGGTTGATCCCCTAGGGTACCAAAGCCCAAACTTTGGAGTGTAAACTAAATATCTCATGATTCTTTTCACGGCCCTAAGGTGAACTTCCTTAGGATCAGCTTGGAACCTTGCACACATGCATACGGAAAGCATAATATCCGGTCGAGATGCACATAAATAGAGTAAAGATCTTATCATCGACCGGTATACCTTTTGATCTACGGATTTACCTCCTGTGTCAAGGTCGAGATCTCGAGATGCCCATTGGTTCCCATGGGTGTCTTGATGGGCTTGGCATCCTTCATTCCAAACTTGTTAAGAATGTCTTGAATATACTTGGTTTGGCTAATGAAGGTGCCTTCTTGGAGTTGTTTGATATGAAATCCTAAGAAATACTTCAACTCCCCCATCATAGACATCTTGAATTTTTGTACCATGATCCTACTAAACTCTTCACAAGTAGATTTGTTAGTAGACCCAATGATGATATCATCAACGTAAATTTGGCATACAAACAAATCATTTTCAATAGTTTTAGTAAAGAGAGTGGGATCAGCTTTTCTGACTTTGAAGCCATTAGTGATTAGAAAATCTCGCAGACATTCATACCATGCTCTTGGAGCTTGCTTGAGCCCATAAAGTGCCTTTGAGAGTTTATAAACATGGTTAGGGTACTCACTATCTTCAAACCGGGAGGTTGCTCAACATAGACCTCTTCCTTGATTGGTCCATTGAGGAAGGCACTCTTCATGTCCATTTGATAAAGCTTGAAGCTATGGTAAGTAGCATAGGCAAGTAATATGCGAATTGACTCAAGCCTAGCTACGGTTGCATAAGTTTCATCGAAATCCAAACCTTCGACTTATGAATAACCCTTGGCCACAAGTCGGGCTTTGTTCCTTATCACCACACCATGCTCATTTTGCTTGTTGCAGAATACCCATTTGGTACCTACAACATTTTGATTAGGACGTGGAACCAAATGCCATACCTCATTCCTCGTGAAGTTGTTGAGCTCCTCTTGCATCGCCAGCACCCAATCCGAATCTCTTAGTGCATCCTCCACCCTGTATGGCTCAATAGAGGACACAAAAGAGTAATGTTCACAAAAATGAGCGACTCGAGATCGAGTAGTTACCCCCTTATGAATGTCACCAACAATGGAGTTCACGGGGTGATCTCTTTGAATTGCCTGGTGGACTCTTGGGTGTGGCGGTCTTTGACCCTGTACTTCTTGATCATCTTCCTTGTCATTGTTTTCATCATCTCCCCCTTGATCATTGACCTCGTCTTGAGGTGGCTCATCCTCTTGATCTTCTTCTTCATTATCTTGAGCCTGTTCCTCATCTTGGGTTGGTGGAGATGCTTGAATGGAAGATGACGGTTGATCTTGTGCTTGTGGAGGCTCTTTGGATTCCTTAGGACACACATCCCCAATGGACATGTTCCTTAGCGCGACGCACGGAGCCTCTTCATCATCTAGCTCATCAAGATCAACTTGCTCCACTTGGGAGCCGTTAGTCTCATCAAACACAATGTCACAAGAAACTTCAACTAGTCCGGTGGACATGTTAAAGACTCTATATGCCCTTGTGTTTGAATCATATCCTAGTAAAAAGCCTTCTACAGCCTTAGGAGCAAATTTAGATTTTCTACCTCTTTTAACAAGAATAAAACATTTGCTACAAAAGACTCTAAAATATGAAACATTGGGCTTTTTACCGGTGAGGAGTTCATAAGATGTCTTCTTGAGGATTTGATGAAGATAGAGCCGGTTGATGGAGTAGCAGGCGGTGTTATTCGCCTCGGCCCAAAACTGGTACGGAATCTTGTACTCATCAAGCATGGTCCTCACCATATCCAGTGGAGTTCAATTCTTCCTCTCCACTACACCATTTTGTTGAGGTGTGTAGGGAGAAGAGAACTCATGCTTTATGCCCTCATCCTCAAGAAAGCCTTCTATTTGTGAATTCTTGAACTCCGTCCCGTTGTCGCTTCTTATCTTTTTGATCCTTAAGCCGAACTCATTTTGAGCCCATCTCAAGAATCCCTTTAAGGTCTCTTGGGTTTGAGATTTATCCTGCAAAAAGAATACCCAAGTGAAGCGAGAATAATCATCCACAATTACTAGACAATACTTACTCCCACCGATGCTTATGTAAGCTATCGGGCCGAATAAATCCATGTGGAGTAGCTCGAGCGGCCTATCCGTTGTCATTATGTTGTTGTGTGGGTGATGGGCGCTAACTTGCTTTCCTGCTTGACATGCGCTACAAACCCTGTCTTTCTCAAAATGAACATTTGTTAGTCCCAAAATGTGCTCTCCCTTTAGAAGTTTGTGTAGATTCTTCATCCCAACATGGGCTAGTCAGCGATGCCAGAGCCAACCCAAATTAGTCTTAGCAATTAACCAAGTGTCGAGTTTAGCTCTATTAAAATCAACTAAGTATAGCTGACCCTCTAACACTCCCTTAAATGCTACTGAATCATCACTCCTAAAGACAGTAACACCTACATCTGTAAAGAGACAGTTGTAGCCCATATTGCATAATTGAGAAACAGAAAGCAAATTGTAATCTAAAGAATGTACAAGAAAAACATTGGAAATAGAATGGTCTGGTGATATAGCAATTTTACCAAGTCCTTTGACCAAACCTTGATTTCCATCCCCGAATGTGATAACTCTTTGGGGATCTTGGTTTTTCTCATAGGAGGAGAACATTCTTTTCTCCCCTGTCATGTGGTTTGTGCATCTGCTATCAATGATCCAACTTGAGCCTCCGGATGCATAAACCTGCAAAACAATTTAGGCCTTGTTCTTAGGTACCCAAACAGTCTTGGGTCCTTTCACATTGGACACAAGCACCTTGGGTACCCAAACACAAGTCTTTGAGCCCTTGTGTTTGCCCCCAACATATTTGGCAACTACTTCGCCTGATTTGTTAGTTAAAACATATGATGCATCAAAAGTCTTAAATGAAATAATTGGTTCATTTGATGCAGTAGGAGATTTCTTTTTAGGCAATTTGACATTGGTTGATTGCCTAGAACTAGATACCTCATTCTTATACATATAAGCATGGTGAGAAATAGAATGAGATTTTCTAGCATGAATTCTCCTAATCTTGTGTTCGGGATAACCAGCAGGATATAGAATGTAATCCTCATTATCCTGAACCATGGGAGCCTTGCCCTTAACAAAGTTGGACAATCTCTTAGGGGCATTAATTTTGACATTGCTTCACTGTTGGAAACCAATGCCATCCTTAATGCCAGGGCGTCTCCCATTATAGAGCATGCTCCTAGCAAATTTAAAATTTTCATTTTCTATCTCATGCTCATTTATTTTAGCAGTTAGTTGAGCTATGTGATCATTTTGTTGTTTAATTAAAGAAAGGTGATCATGAATAGCATCAACATTAATATCTCTACATCTCATCCAAATAGAAACATGATCAATAGTGGATGTAGAGGGTTTGCAAGATTTTAATTCATCTATCTTAGATTTTAGCATGACATTTTCATCTCTAAGACATGAAATGGAAGCATTGCAAACATTCAAGTCTTTAGCCTCAGAAATTAATCTAGCATTTTCATATCTAAGGCTAGAAAGTGTAACATTCAATTTATCAATCTTAGCAACCAAACTTGCATTTTCATTCTTAAGACTGACAATTGAATTATCACAAGTATTTAACTTCTCAACCTTAGCAATAAAACTAGCATTCTTAGTTCTAAGGTTGGAAATAGTGTCATGGCATATGCTAAGCTCATTGGTCAATTTTTCACATTTTTCTACTTCCTGAGCATAAGCATTTTGTACCTTAACATGCTTCTTATTTTTCTTAATAAGGAATTCCTCTTGGTTGTCCAAGAGTTCATCCTTCTCATGAATAGCTCCTATTAATTCATTCAATTTTTCTTTTCGTTGCATGTTGAGGTTGGCAAAAAGAGTAAGCAGGTTATCTTCATCATCACTAGAGCTAGCCTCATCACTAGATGTTGTATATTTTGTGGAGGCTCTAGATTTTACCTTCTTCTTTTTGCCGTCTTTTGCCATGAGGCACTTGTGGCCGACGTTGGGGAAGAGGAGGCCTTTGTTGACGGCGATGTTGGCGGCGTCCCTCAGCGGAGGAGGAGTCGGTGGAGCTCTCATCGGAGTCCCATTCTCGACACATGTGGGCATCGCCGCCCTTCTTCTTGTAGTATCTCTTCTTTTCCTTCCTCTTTCCCTTCTTATCGTCGCCCCTGTCACTATCACTAGATAATGGACATTTAGCAATAAAATGACCGGGCTTACCACATTTTTAGCACACCCTTTTGGAACGGGGCTTGTAGTCCTTCCCCTTCCTTTGTTTGAGGATTTGACGGAAGCTCTTGATAATGAGCGCCATCTCCTCATTGTCAAGCTTGGAGGCATCGATTGGAATCCTACTTGGCGTAGATTCCTTCTTTTCTTCCTCCGTCGCCTTGAATGCGATGGGTTGCACCTCGGGTGTGGAGGTGCCACCTTGCTCCAAGTTGATAATTTGTTTGGAGCCTTTGATCATCAATTCAAAGCTCACAAACTTTCCTATAACTTCCTCAGGAGACATTAACTTATATCGACGATCACCACGAATTAATTGAACTTGAGTGGGATTACAAAAAACAAGTGATCTAAGAATAACCTTCACCATTTCATGGTCATCCCACTTGGTGCTCCCGAGGTTCCGCACTTGGTTGACCAAGGTCTTGAGCCGGTTGTACATCACTTGTGGCTCCTCTCCTTGGTTGAGGACGAACCGACCGAGCTCCCCCTCGATCGTCTCCCGCTTAGTGATCTTGGTCACCTCATCTCCTTCATGCGCGGTCTTGAGCACGTCCCAAATCTCTTTGGCACTCTTCAACCCTTGCACCTTATTATACTCCTCTCGACATAGAGAGGCGAGGAGTATAGTAGTTGCTTGGGAATCAAAGTGCTTGATTTGGGCGACTTCGTCCGAATCGTAGCCCTCATCCCCCACGGATGGTACATGCGCTCCAAATTCAATAATGTCCCAAATACTTGCGTGGAGTGAGGTTAGGTGATGCCTCATTTTATCACTCCACATACAATAATCTTCACCATAAAAAAACCAGTGGTTTGCCTAGTGGGACAGAAAGTAAAGGAGTGCGTTTAGAAATGCAAGGATAGCGTAGGGGGATCTTACTAAACTTCTTGCGCTCATGGCGCTTAGAAGTGACGGACGGCGCGTCGGAGCCAGATGTAGAAGGTGACGATGAATCGGTCTCGTAGTAGACCACCTTCTTCATCTTCTTTTTCTTGTCACGACTCCGATGCGACTTGTGAGGAGGTGATCCCTCCTTTAGCTTGTTGCCGGACTCCTTTGATGGAGCCTTCTCATGGCTTGTGGCGGGCTTGTCCCTGGTCACGATCTCCCTCTTGGCGTGATCTCCCGACATCACTTCGAGTGGTTAGACTCTAATGAAGTATCGGGGTCTGATACCAATTGAAAGTCGCCTAGAGGGAGGGGTGAATAGGCAGAATCTAAAATTTATAACTTAAAAGACAAACTACAAGCCGGGGTTAGCGTTAGAATTAAAACCGATTCCAAAAGAGAGGGTGAAAACAAATCAACCAAGAAATAAAGCGGATGACATAGTGATTTCTTTTACCGAGGTTCGGTTCTTGAGAACCTAGTCCCCGTTGAGGTGGTCACAAAGACTGGGTCTCTTTCAACCCTTTCCCTCTCTCAAACGGTCACCTACACCGGGTGAGCTTTCTCCTTAATCAAACGGGTCACTTAGACCCCGCAAGGACCACCACACAATTGGTGTCTCTTGCTTTGATTACAAGTCACTTGAAGAACAAGATTGAGGAAGAAGAAAGCGATCCAAGAACAAGAGCTCAAAGAACACGAGCAAAACTCTCTCTCTAGTCACTATTTTTGGAGTGAATTTGGGACTTGGAGTGGCTTTGAATCTTTTGAATTGTGTCTTGTATTGATTGCACTAGATCTTGTATTGAATGAGATGTATGAAAAACTTGGATGCTTGGAGTGGTGGTGGTTGGGGGGTATTTATAGCCCTCAACCACCACATAGCCGTTAGGGAGGCTGTCTGTCGATGGGCGCACCGGACAGTCCGGTGCGCCACCGGACAGTTCGGTGCGCCAGCCACATCACCCAACCATTAGGGTTTTGAAGATTCTGACCGTTGGAGCGCTGACTTTATGTCGCACCGGACAGTCCGGTGCTGCACTGGACATGCACTGTTCACTGTCCGGTGCGCCTCTAACGCCTGCTCTGACTTCTGCCCGCACTGTTCACGCTTTTGTAAACGACTGTTGTGCTGTTAGCCGTTGCTCCGCTTGGTGCACCGGACAGTCCGGTGAATTATAGCGGAGTGGCGCCTGAGAAACCCGAAGGTGAAGAGTTCAGACTATACGGCACCTGGTGCACCGGAGGCACACCAGACAGTCCGATGCGCTAGACCAGGGTTCTCTTCGGTTTCTTTTGCTCCTTTCTTTTGAACCCTAACTTGATCTTTTTATTGGTTTGTGTTGAACCTTTATGCACCTGTAAAATATATAATCTAGAGCAAACTAGTTAGTCCAATATTTGTGTTGGGCATTCAACCACCAAAATCATTTATAGGAAAAGGTTTGACCCTATTTCCCTTTCAACTACTACTGCTACAAATTCCAGATTCGGCCTAGGGTATTCAATCCAATACTTCATGGAAAGCGGCTTTTCCAGCAGTTCGCAGTCGACACGTACATAAAGATTGAGAGCTCTTGTTTAGATTACATACGCAAGAATCAGGATCGGTTAAGGGCAGACCGGTACTAGGGCTTGGTGGATAGCATGCTAGATGGAGATATTAGAGCAGAGAAGGTTGGCAAGCGAACTGTGCTGTCGATGTCGTTTATTGGCGGTCCTCGTGACATGAGACGTCGGTATATGGATGCTATGGCTCTAGTGCGGAAGTTTGGTAAACTAGACATATTTCTTACCATGACATGTAACCCTAACTGGGATGAGATAAGAAGGGAGCTTCTCCCTAGGCAGACACCGCAAGATCGTCCGGATCTTGTAGTGCGTGTCTTTCATGCGAAGCTACAAGAGTTAAAGCATAGGCTGACTAAACAGGATATTCTTGGTAAGGTCCGAGCCTACATCTATGTCATGGAGTTTCAGAAGTAGGGTTTGCCGCATGCCCATTTTCTACTCATAATGTAGAGGAAGTACAAGCTCACATATCCTGAGCAGTACGACCTTTTGATCTCAGCCGAGATCCCAAGCAACAAGTACCCTCAACTACGAAAGATGGTTATCAAGCATATGATGCATGGCCCGTGTGGGTCGCTAAACCCTAACTGCCCATGCACTAAGGGTCGTAAATCGTGCAAGAATCATTACCCTCGGCCTTTCAGTGACACAACCTTGCAAGGGAAGGATACATACCGTATTTATAGACGTCATGACGATGACCGCAAAAGAAAAGGTCCGAGGGTGCGAACTGGACAATAGATGGGTTGTCCCTTATAACCTATACCTCCTTCGCCTCTTCAACTGTCACATCAATGTCGAGGCATGTGGGAGCATCAAGGCTGTTAAATACCTGTTCAAGTACATATACAAAGTCCATGATCGTGCGTCTGTTGTTATGAGAGATGCGAGCAAGGCAGACGATGATGTTGATGAGATCAAGCAGTATATAGATGCAAGGTGGGTGACTCCTCCAGAAGCCTTGTGGAGGATATACGGCTTTGAGCTTAGTCAGATATCTCCACCTGTGATGCAGCTGCAACTCCATCTTCTAAACATGCACATGGTGGCGTTTCATGAGCGACAAATGGTCGAGCGAGTCGTCAACCGTCTAGGTGTTGACAGGTCGATGCTTGTTGGGGTCGTGCTTCGGTGCGCCGAAGGTCTCACACGAAGAAGCAGCTTCGGCTGTCGTCTCCAAGAGATGGCCGAAGGTTCCTTTTCATGGAGCTTCGGCGTTTCAAACCGACATAGAGATAGAATGACCTTTTTATACATATAGGTCTGAGTCAATGTTGTAAACTTTTGTAAGGGGCATAATTGTAATTTGTCACAGGCTGCGACCTGTGCCTATAAATAGATGAACAGTACCTCTGTACTGTTCACGCGAACCTGTTATTTGCCTTCGCATCACACTTGTGCTCTCGCCTTCCTCAGGACCGAAGGTACATTTGTAACTTGAAATCATTTATATTCGTTCATGTTAATAAAAATGGAAATGATTCTATGTTAACATTTAGATGTCTATTTTATACATCATGATTTATATGAATACTTCATTCTTCATTATTATGTTTACGAAGGTACGTCCTTCGTAACCTTCGTCCGAAGTCCCTTATATTCCGAAAGGATATAATGTGATGAAGGACGAAGGACCTTAATATTTAACATTTTCTGTGTTGCCTTGTTCTTAACTCGAAGCACTTAAGAACAAGCCCCCAACATTGGCGCCCACCTCCGGTGAACTCACTTCCACTTTTCTGAGCTGATGGCTTCGTTCAACAATCAAGCTGGAGCTGCTTCGGCTTCGAAGCTGGTGCTCCCGATAACAGGCGGTTCTTGCTCAGAGCCGGCTAACAAGAAGCAGAAGAAGGAGGCTCAGAGAAGGGTGCAGCATGTTGGAGTGCAGGGACCCTTCATCAAGTCAAAATGGTCTCATATTCCAATTACCTTCTCTCAGGAAGACCTTCAGCTTAAGGATTATCCTCACAATGATGCCATGGTTATTTCTTGCGTGATCAAAGGATTTCTGGTCCACAATGTCCTAGTTGATACAGGCAGTGCAGCTGACATCATATTTGCTAAAGCCTTCAGACAAATGCAAGAGCCTGAAGACAAGATTCATGATGCTACACACCCTCTTTGTGGCTTCGGAGGGCGGCAGATTGTAGCACTTGGGAAGATTACCATGCCGGTAACCTTCGGATTTGTTAACAACACAAGGACTGAGCAAATTGTGTTTGATATTGTTGACATGGAGTATCCTTACAATGCTATCATTGGTCGCGGAACTCTTAATGCTTTCGAAGCAATTCTTCACCCAGCTTATCTCTGCATGAAGATACCTTCGGACCAAGGGCCTATTGCTATTCATGGAAGCCAGGAAGCTGCTAGAAGGGCCGAAGGAAGCTGGACTGACTCCAAGGCAATCCATAACATAGATGGAGCTGAAGCTTGTGAACAGTACAAATTCAGGAGGGAGAAGGCAGCTTCAGCAGATCAGCCGAAGCCCATGTTATTGTGTGAAGACATAGCAGAGCAAAAGGTGTTGTTGGGCTCGCAATTATCTGAAGACCAGGAGAAAACCTTGATAAGGTTTTTATTCAACAACAAAGATGTTTTTGCATGGTCAGCCAATGATCTCTGTGGAGTGAATCGGGATGTTATTGAACATTCGCTCAATGTTGACCCATCCTTCAGACCCCGAAAGCAGAGGCTTCGGAAAATGTCTGATGACAAGGCCGAAGGGGCTCGCAATGAAGTAAAAAGACTCCTTAGTGCAGGAGTTATCAGAGAAGTGAAGTATCCAGAGTGGTTAGCTAACACTGTTATGGTGAAGAAGGCCAATGGCAAGTGGAGAATGTGTATTGATTTCACAGATCTCAACAAGGCTTGTCCGAAGGATGAATTCCCGCTGCCAAGGATAGACTCTTTAGTTGATGCAGCAGCTTCTTCGGAGCTCATGAGTCTCTTGGACTGCTACTCAGGCTATCATCAAATCTGGATGAAGAAGGAAGATGAGCCGAAGACTAGTTTCATCACCCCAAGTGGTACATATTGCTATCTTCGGATGCCCGAGGGGCTCAAGAATGCTGGAGGGAGTTTCAGCAGAATGACTGCGAAGGTTCTTCAATCTCAGATAGGCAGAAATGTGTTGACTTATGTCGATGACATCATTGTAAAAAGCACGAAGCAAGAAAATCATATTGCTGATCTGCAGGAGACCTTCGCCAGCTTCAGACAAGCTGGTCTGAAGCTGAATCCAGAAAAATGTGTCTTCGGAGTGAAGAAGGGCAAATTTCTTGGATGCTTGGTTTCAACAAAGGGGATCGAAGCTAATCCAAATAAAATCGAAGCTATACTTCGAATGGAGCCACCAACCACAAGAAAAGGGGCCCAAAGATTGACAGGAAGGCTGGCATCTCTTAACAGATTTATATCCAGATCAGCAGAAAGAAACTTACCATTCTTCGAGGTGCTGAAGTCAGCTGAAGTCTTTCAATGGGGCCCAAGTCAACAAAAAGCCTTCGAAGAGCTGAAGCAATACTTAATAGATCTCACAACATTAACTCCACCAACGCCAGGGGCTCCTCTGTTGTTATATGTGGCAGCTTCGCACTCAGCAGTAAGTGCGGCACTTGTTCAGGAGAAGTTTGATGGACAAGTCAAGAAGCAGGTCCCAGTATATTTTGTGTCTGAGGTCCTTAGTGTCTCAAAGAAAAATTATACAGAGCTGGAGAAGGTATTGTATGCCGTTTTAATGGCATCCAGGAAGCTTCGGCACTATTTTCAGGCATTCAACATTATTGTTCCTTCTTCGCAGCCGTTGAAGGACATCATGAGAAATAGAGAAGCTACTGGGCGTATTGGAAAATGGGCTGCGGAGCTCAATGAATTTTACATTGATTATGTGCATAGATCCTCAATTCAGTCTCAAGCATTGGCAGATTTCATTGCCGACTGGACGCCAGGGGCTCAGGACGAAGAAGCAAATAAAGATGCCGAAGTATGGACAGTGTTTTGTGATGGCTCTTGGGGAACCTTCGGAGCAGGTGCAGCTGCTGTGTTGGTCTCACCGTCCAAGGTTAAAACTTGCTATGCAGCAAGACTTGACTTCAGCTGCACAAATAATATAACTGAGTACGAAGCCCTGCTCCTGGGTCTTCGGAAACTAAAGGCAATGGGAATCAGAAGGGCGATTCTTAAAACTGATTCCCAGGTTGTTTCGGGTCATATTGACAAAAGTTGCAAGGCTAAAGACCCGAAGCTTGAAAAATACCTAGACACGGTCCGAAGGATCGAAGCTTCCTTCGAAGGATTTTCTGTTAAGAATATCCCTCGAGGACAAAATGAGCATGCTGATTTGTTGGCCAAGTCTGCAGCACAGGGGCTGCCGCTACCTTCGGATGTGTTCTTCGAAACAATAAAGGCACCTTCAGTGGAGCTACTTGAAAGAGCAGTCCTTAACATTTCTCTTGTGTACAGTGAAGATTGGAGAACTGAAATAATCTCTTACCTTCAGGGTAACTTCCTATCAGATGACGAAGCTTATAATAAAAGAATAGAGGCAAGAGCTCGTCCGTATATCATGATAGAAGGGGAGTTATACAAGCATGGAGTTTGTGCCCCGCTGCTCAAGTGCTTATCTAGAGCCGAAGGTATAGAATTGATGAAAGAGATACATGCAGGCCTGTGTGGATCCCACATCGGATCCAGGCCCTTGCTTGGAAAAGTTTTTCGCCAAGGGTTTTATTGGCCGAAGGCAGCTTCGGATGCAGCGGAGTTGGTTCAAAAGTGCGAAGGTTGTCAGAAATGTGCAAGAGATCAAAAGCAACCTTCGTCTTTGACACAGCTGATACAGCCCATCTGGCCATTGCAAAGGTGGGGCCTCGACTTGCTGGGTCCATTACCACCGGCTCAAGGCAATCTGAAATATGTTATAGTAGCTGTGGAGTATTTTTCCAAGTGGATTGAGGCGAAGCCATTAGCCACAATAACTTCGGCCACTGTCCAAAAGTTTTTCTGGCAGAACATTGTCTGTCGCTTCGGAGTACCGAAGGCCATCACTGTAGATAATGGAGCGCAGTTCGACTCCGAAGTTTTCAGAAATTTCTGTGATCAAATTGGAACGAAGATCCATTTTGCATCAGTCAGGCATCCGGAGTCGAATGGGCTTGTTGAAAGGGCCAACGGCATCATAATGACAGGAATAATGAAGCTAATCTTTAACCAACCAAGGGGAAAGTGGCCAGATCAGTTGACCAAAGTGGTGTGGAGCCACAATACAACAACATCAAGGTCTACAGGCTTTACCCCATTCAAGTTATTATTCGGTGACGAAGCAATAACTCCAGAAGAAGCTAAAGCTGGATCAATAAGAGTGGTAGCTTCGACAGAACCAGGTGCCGAAGATACTTGTCTTGTGGAAAAAGATGCCCTAGAAGGGATCAGGCTTCAGGCTGTGGAGAATATCAATAAATATCAAGCTGAAACAATCAAATGGCGAGATAGAAAGGTCCGGCTAAAAAATATTGAGCCAGGGCATTTGGTGCTTCGGAGAGTGGCCAACCCAGATACAGTGGGCAAGTTACAATTGAAATGGGAAGGGCCTTTCTTAGTAGCATCTTCGTCAAGGCCTGGTTCGTACAGACTGAAGGACATGGATGGCAATGAAATTCCAAGATCTTGGAATGCGGATGAGCTTCGGCGATTTTATGTATAACTCGATGTAATTTTGTATGTTTTTTCTTTTCTTTTTCATGGCACCCTTTTCCTTTCTAAAGGGGGAGAAAGGTTTTTAATGGGGCCATCATATGTAATTTTCCTTTTTAGTTTTATAAGAGCAAAATCCCCCAAATAATGTAAATGTAAAAGCTGAGAGCGCACCATCGAGTGCCGAAACTGAAAAAGAGAAAAAGCTCCGAAGACGTCCCTAAGGGGATGCAGAGCTCACAGCGAAAAGTCAACGCTGATTCCGCCGAAAGTAAAAGGCGAAGAAGCTCCAAAGACGTTCCTAAGGGAATGCAGAGCTTATACCGCCTAAGTAAAAGGCGAAGAAGCTCCAAAGACGTCCCTAAGGGGATGCAGAGCTTACAGCGAAAAGTCAACGCTGATACTGCCTAAGTAAAAGGCAAAGATGCTCCAAAGTCGTTCCTAAGGGAATGCAGAGCTGATGTGTGGTTGGTTCTAAAGAAGTAATGGTTGAGAATGTGGCTTCGGACATACGCTTCGGACATTCATTCGCACATTACATTACATCATGGCATTTGCATGCATAAGCATTCATTCATAGCATTTGTGTTCCTAAGTGGTTGCTTCGGCAAAAAGAAAAGCTTCGGAGAAGTGGTTTTTTATGATTCGTTATGCTATGTTGTATACAAAAGAGAAAAGCTTCGTTGCTCGGCAAAAAGAAGAATTGCTTTTATGCTTCGTTGTGTACGAAAAGAAGGGAAGGTGTTTTTTTCGCCTTCGGCTCAAAATACTGATTTCGTCCACATCAAAGCGCCTCAATCGAAGGGTAAGAATATATTACAAGGTATGTACAAAGTTCCTTGAGAACAGTTTAAATGTATTTACAAAAGTTGTTACAAAAGTATCCTATAGTACATTTCTACTGATCTTCATTAAGCTTTAGCTTCGGCGACAGCTTCGACGATATAACTTAAGTATCATCTTCACCTTCGTCATCCTACATAAATCAAGGAATCGTAAGTAAAAATCAAGTGCAAAGGAAAAGGTAAGTACGAAGTATCATTTCTTACTGGTTCAAGATGACTTCGTGCTTCGTCTCCAGCCTTCTCCCGCCCGCCTTTTGTCCATATCATTTTTATAAATCTATTTGAGATGCTTCGAGCGAGGTCAGGTATATCATCCAGGATTGATGGAGATAGGGTGAAGTTGGGCCTGTTGACAATCTTTCCATGCTCGCAACCGGCCCTCAGGAATGCAGCAGCGGTACCCCGAGAAGCTACCCAGGCACAGAAGTCGCCGTGCCCGGCTATAACTTCGTCAAGTTCTTCGATTTCAGCTTCAATATGATCGAAGGCCTGTGGTAAATTTTCTGCTGAAGGGTTAAATTTCCCGCTGCTGGCTCCAACAGAGTAAAATATCTTTTTTAATCGTCCAATACAATTGTTGCTAAATTTTAAGCATTTGTCTTGAAGGCTTGCTAACGATTTCTTCAACTCTGAACTGGTCTGGACTTCGGCTTTAAGTTTCGAATTAAGCTCCAGCTTCTCCTGATTGAATTGTTCTGATTGACTGATAAGCTTCGAATTCAATTTTGATACCTTAGCCTCAGTCTCTGCCAGCAGGCCTTCGGCGGATTGGAGCTCGAAGTCTTTCTTTTCAATGATAGCTGATTGTTCTTTTATCTTGCTCTCTAAATTTTCGATTATAGCTTCGTGTTTTTTGTCCTCCAAGTCTTGTTGCATCTTCAGAGCTTTGCTCAGTAGCATGCTCTGTACAGAAACAACTTACGTTAGTAGTATTTTCATTATTAACAGCAATAAAAACCAGAGAAAAGGTTGTTTACCTTGAAGTTGGAGTAAAATAAGCTGCCGACGATATGTTGTCGTCGGTAGCGGCTGATGTCTGTCTCTAGCTTCGGAAAACCGATACTCTTTGATAGAGTACCGATTACCTTAGCTCCAGTTTGGTCTCGAATGCAGCCCAATTTTTCGTCATCAATGCCTCCAAATAGAAGGGCTCCTGGCTTGTAGCCGCAAGATTTGGCATAGTCTTTGAGTTCTTCTATTTCGTCCTTCGTCAGTTTCTGCCCAATTAAATTCTGGAAAGAGTAGGCTTCGTCGTCCGAAGTGTCTTCGGCTATTTCTTTTCCTTTCTCAGGCACTGTGGCCATGGTTTTTTCAGTAGTAGCACCAGCTTCTTCTGCAGCTATGTCTTCCAAAATCTTGTTAATGTCCTCAATGGTAGTTTCTAAGTTTGTATCTTCGGCTGTAGCGGCTTCGGTAGCCGCGACCTCCGAAGGTGCGCCTTCGGCGATTGCTGTACCTTCAGCAGCTGCCGTTTTTTGAATTGATGCCCTAGGCGGCGTCTTGTCGATAACTTCAGTTACCGCAATAATTCTTTGCCGCTTGGGTTTGTTTATCTTCGTTTGATCCGGCTCGTCCACCTTTTGAAAAAGCTTCGTCAGTTGGAGCCCTAATGGACTTAGCTTCGTGGGCATGGGTTCAGTCATTACCTTTAAAATTTCCTCCACGTCGCTGGTAGAAGGCGGTGTGGGGGACCCCTCTTCTTCGGGTGATTTGCGCTTCGGAGTAGATATTTTTCTTTTCTTGGGAATTTTCTTCTCCTTTGCTGGTCTTTCTTCATCCCTGATCAGAGTTTCGGCTACTCTTTTTCTTTTATGGCCCTCGGTACTCTTGTTCAACTGCTCATAGTCTGGGTACTCGAAGCCCAGGGCATCAAGCACTCGGTTCAGCCTTCGCTTCGGTCGGGCACCGAAGGCCGCTGTCATTAGTTGATCCTCTTTTTTGGAGTAGTTCCCCAGGATTTCATTGCACATCACCTCAACTGTGTCTAACCACTCTTTGCAGGGTTTTTTGAAGTACTTCTTAAACTTGAAGTGATAAGGAAGCCGGACAAGCTCCCCCTTCTTCTTCTCTCCCTCCAGCTTCGGCATTTCCCACTCTTTTAGAGTAGGGAAAACTCTGAATGCCAAGAACTCCTGAACTAGATCCCTGGTGCCAATATGTTCTGAAATAATTTCAAATTCACCCAGAGCAGCCCAGGTGGGACCTTCTAGATCGCCGATGCGGCATCGTGGCCTTGTCTCTCCGAAGATTAAATCCAGAGGGCTTTGTACCAATTTTTCTTTGTCTTCGTCAACTTTTACATAAAACCACTCAGATTTCCAGCCTGCTGGCCATTTACTTCGGTAGCTGATGACAGGACACTTTGTTGTCTTCCGGTAGGCAAAATTATAGCAACCGAAATTATCATGTAGCCCATCTTTTCTGGCCTTTGTTTGGTAATGTAATTCGTGAACTCGGCAGAAGCTGTCGGCAAACGGTTCCACAGCTTGGCTTCGGAGGGCCCAGATATAAACATTGAGCCTAACGATGGCGTTAGGAGTCAATTGATGAAAGTAGATACCAAACCTCTTCAGTATCTCCGCAATAATATTGTGAAGAGGGAATCTAAGCCCAGCCTTTAAAAAGCTCTTGAAGATAACAATCTCATCCTTCCCTGGCTTCGGGGTGGTTTCTTCTCCCCCGAAGCGGAGTAGCTTCTTCTGATCTTCATTAAAATAACCTGCTTTCACCATCTTCGAAAGATCAGCTTTTGAAACAGTTGATTTCCCAAAATCCAGGTGACTGGGCTTGCTGGGCATAGCAATGTGGTAGTCATCTTCGGGGTCAGTCCCTTCAATGTTTTCATCTTCTCCTTCGGCAGTTGTCGGGTTTGCTTCAGCAGCAGGCATTTCTTCCGCAGTCACTAGACCGGAACGCTGCATCGCTTCGGAGATGGGCACAGTGTCCGAACCTTCGGCTTCGTCTCCCTCACGTACAACTTTGGCAGTAGATCGTACTCTCGCCATTTGATTCTGAGTTTGGGGAAGTCAGAAACTTTTTTCCTTTTTCTTTTCTCCGAAGCTCTTCTTTCTGACGAAGCAGACGTCGAGATGGACCTTCGTTCGATTCTGAGACTCAAGCTTCGGCTATGGTGGAAAATTTTGGCAGCAAAACAGTGCAAATAGCAATGAATGCTGTGGTAACTTCACACCTACCCGTTTGTTTATATAGTGCTGCAGGTAAGAAGGCGAAGCGGCAGGATTTTTGCACCACGCGGGCAGTCACTTGTACTCGCTGTGCAGTGGACCGCAAAGGTCAAACAGTAACTCTGCAAGGTGGGCCTGGCACGCGCTCGGAAGCCGGATCGTTTCTCCGCAACGAGCTCAGGGAAGGTGTTTTTTGGACCTTCGGCTTCCCGAAGCTGAAGAGGCTTTTTTCACGGGTCAAGCTCGTTACGAAAAACGATCTAGCACCGCAAAAGGGGCTACTGTTGGGGTCGTGCTTCGGTGCGCCGAAGGTCTCACACGAAGAAGCAGCTTCGGCTGAAGTCGTCTCCAAGAGATGGCCGAAGGTTCCTTTTCATGGAGCTTCGGCGTTTCAAACCGACATAGAGATAGAATGACCTTTTTATACATATAGGTCTGAGTCAATGTTGTAAACTTTTGTAAGGGGCATAATTGTAATTTGTCACAGGCTGCGACCTGTGCCTATAAATAGATGAACAGTACCTCTGTACTGTTCACGCGAACCTGTTATTTGCCTTCGCATCACACTTGTGCTCTCGCCTTCCTCAGGACCGAAGGTACATTTGTAACTTGAAATCATTTATATTCGTTCATGTTAATAAAAATGGAAATGATTCTATGTTAACATTTAGATGTCTATTTTATACATCATGATTTATATGAATACTTCATTCTTCATTATTATGTTTACGAAGGTACGTCCTTCGTAACCTTCGTCCAAAGTCCCTTATATTCCGAAAGGATATAATGTGATGAAGGACGAAGGACCTTAATATTTAACATTTTCTGTGTTGCCTTGTTCTTAACTCGAAGCACTTAAGAACAAGCCCCCAACAATGCTCACAACATATTTTGAGGCGAATAGGCTACACGAGGAGGCTCGTGGCATCCTAAATCGTGACTTCCCTGAGTGGTACACTTGGCAGAGTAGTAAGGGCAAAGTATGGCAACGGAGGAAACGAGATACAGGTGGACAAGTTGGTAGGATAGTCAATGCTCATCCGGCCGAGGGGGAGCACTACTATCTTCGTGTTCTCCTAAACCACATGACTGGCGCCTCCTCCTATGTGGATCTAAGTACAGTTGATGGTGTCACCCTACCAACTTTTCGTGAGGCAGCAGAGAGAAGGGGACTGCTTGAGTCGGACAACACACTGGATGAGTGTGTAATATCCCAAAAAAAATGTTGACCAAAAGTTAATCTTTGGTGCGTGGATGAGGTAAAGGGTTGTGGGCCATTGGATGCAAAGATAGAAGTCATCTGAGGCGTCGTTTCTTTCTCCCACAAAAACCCTAGGTATGGATGAGATCTTTGTTCCTCCCTGTAATTATATGCTTTTGGAGGTTGTGGATCATGGGAATTAAAGGATTAGAGGTTGGATTTGATGTGGGGTTAGGTTTTGATCTCGAATTTAGTTTTCTGCAGAATGACAGATTCGACAGTTTCTGTTCATGCCAGTTTTCCGTGGTCTTAGTGGCCTCAAAAAAATGAAAAGTCTATGTATGAGTCGTAGATAATTTGTAGATCTTTCCGTGGCCGCGAAGAACACCTCAATCGGACATCCGACCAGAAAGTTATTGCAGTTTTACTATAGCAGTTTTTCAGTCTCATAATTCTGTGCAGAATCTGTTCTCTTAAGATTTAGGCAATTTTATCAACAGAATTAAACTGTGGGTTAGTAAAAGAAGTTGTAGATAATTTCATAAGCTTTCCAGATTGTTAAAGAGTGCATTCATATGATTTGTGAAACTCCAGTTATGTTTGTTTTACTGTGGCTGTTCCTGTTTACCTCACAAAAATGAGTGAGTCTGTTCACTGGTGAGTTTCATCTAGTAAATGGCCGAATTGGCTCTTCCAACTATGGAGACTTTTGTAGAGGGATAAAAGTTCTTACTTCCAGCAGAATTGCATAATTTTTTGTTCAGTAGTTTGGGAGATATCGAATTTTAAAGTTAACCATACTGCTGTCTAAAACAGATTCAGTCAGTTATCTTGTCAGATGTTTTAGAACTTGTAGATGGCAGAATTTAATTATCTATTGAATACTGAAGTTGTAGAGTATTTTGTGTAGATAATCCTAGAGTATTTGTTTGATATCACCGCTGTTTTAATTTTAAAGATACAAAATTAACAAACAGCGTTGCTGCTGTATGGCATGTGGTTCAGGGTGGGAGTCTTTCCACTGGGTCTTGGTTTCAAGTGTAGGAGTGTTTTGTTGATTGATGGCAAATGTTTGTGAAATATTTGTACTAAGTTTTATGCCCACTAGCAGGTGGCTACACTCCAGATCATGTCTAGTACATTTCTTCTTCTTCGATGAAGGCAAGTGAATGTAGCGGTGGTTGCTTCCGTTCTGACCTGTTATTTCTATTGCCTACACTCTAATATTCAGAAGTATCAGATTCTTTCATAAGTGGACTCTATGGTGATGCTTTACTTGCTTGCATTATACTGATGCTCAATCATATATTGATGATGATTATGATTTGAGTATGACTCATGAGATTAATTCACACCCCTGAAGGTAAATGAAGTATTATTTGAGGTTGGTATTGTATCTGAAGGTAAATGAAGTATTATTTGAGGTTTGTGTTGTATCTGAAGGAAGTGAAGTTTATTGATAAATGTAGCATGCCATATACATTGCATGACTCATTTGCATATGAAGCTTTGTCGTGACCTATGGTCCGACCGTACCGGTACAACTTAGCATCGTACGTTGCCCGAGAAGGGGTACGATGCGGCTTCATACCCTTAGAGGTATGAAGGCAGAGGACATATGCATTGCATTCATATGCATTCATTGAAGTGATATTTGCAGATGATGTGGTTTTATACCCCCAGAGGTATGAAGATAGAGTACCTACACATTACATTCCTATGCATACATTGAAGTGATATTTGCAGGTATTGTTGACGCAGGGAAGTGTTATAGAACCTATTGTGGTTGTTCGAGGAAATGAGATGGTATTGGTTATAGTGGGACTACTGAGTTCTATATCTACAAGTATTTCTGATTTTTAAATGTGACTCTTTTAAAATGTTGATGAATTCAATTTGTGGTTTAAATATCTCGTCAGAACAATTAGCTTGCTGAGATGTTTCATCTCACTCTTGCATTACTCAATGCAGGTGCTTGTTGCTCATCAAGGGGAGTGGGAAGTAGCAGCACATCCACCTTCACTCTCATAATAATGCTGCTCAGACACAGCCATGATTTAATTAGAAATTTCTTGTCAAAGGATGTTTGTTTTTAACTAGTCGTGCGCACTGATTAATTCAGTTCATGTTGTTATGGTTGTCTTCCCATTGCTAGCAGATTATTAATATCTTATATGTTTTCTTATCATGATATCTATTTATACTTTGTTGCTTCCCCCGTTTATGCAATTATCAAAGGAGATGCTGTCGAAATTTTATATATGAATGTTAGATGTGTAGTTTAGTAGCATTCTGGGGTGTTTGTGGATCCTGGGGTGTTACAGTTGGTATCAAAGCATAGGCTTTAGATTCTTGGCAATTTGAAGATAAATTTGACACACTTGCACATATAGGAAGGGTATGGGTTCAAATATCTTTGATATATATTAATGTCTTTGGAGTGCAGATGACAATAATTTCACCCCTCCCTATTCCTTTACGGTGATGTGGTAAGTTGTTTATGGCTTAATGCTTGATATAATTTATTTCTGAAATTTTGATATTGTTTTATTAATGCGGTAGATATCGGTGGTCATTTGTGAGAATGAAGTTGTCATTATGCTTGTGATATACAAGTATGCCTATGTTGTTTTCACCATGTTTTTCATGGTTGAGTTTTATTACAATAATATTGTTATATATGCTTGATTGTGGATGTTTCTAAGAGGAGTTTGAATTGCGTGTTTTGGGGTACAAGGTAATCATCAATTTGAATTTAAGTTGTTGAGCGGTTGGTGGATAGCTCCAACTATCATTGCAAAGAATGATTGTTTATGTTGAGAAACCAGTTTTGAAAGGAATGAATATTGGTACTTTATATGGATTTTTGGGGGAAGTCTGTTCATAGCCAGAATGGCTTACATGTCTCTCTCATATTGTGTGTTTTAGTTGCCACAAAGCCTAGATGTGGTTTAAAGTGGATGCCTGTTAGTCATACTAATTGTAGAATAAATCTTTGATTCTCTTGATCCATTGATTATGTATTGATACATTGAGGATCTGATGGTTCCCTTTTCGATGCATGCTTGTGGAGCCATTTTTTTAGACCACCTATCTATTGGTTTGAAGGAAGTCATTGCCTAGCCTAGAGTTGGTTGGGTGTGGCTAGTCACCTACTCCTAGATGATGTGGTGTTTACATCAGCTTAATATGTTTGTCAAATGTGTGAAGGATTAGGGGTTATTATTGACTTTGTATGTCTGGTACTTTGAGTGCATCGTATGATAGAATGAAATGTAAGTTTCTGAACTACAGTAGATGAAGACTTATATTATGTGTAGGTTATCCTTACTAGTTGGATATTTTTCTTAGTTGAGATGTTGAATGAAGTATAGTGACATGGGTTAAGCAAGTATTGTGTTGTTGATGGGCTATCAGTGCTCTATGTAGAGTTTTTGGCATTTCTTCGATGAACTATGCCGCACAAGATGTTATTGGTTTCTTTCGGCTTTATTGCTCAATTAGTTCTATAGATTTTCTCCCTTTTGGTGGGGTGCAAGGAATGTTAGATTACATGATTATCTTTTCATGATGGGAAGAATAAGGTTTAGGAAGATTAGGAGTTTTGTTTCAATAAAACTACTTGTTTCATGGTGCTTTAAGGTGAGGTGTTTGATCTTCTTATACATTCGTCGGGTGTAGATGTTTCACCATTTAATTAAAATTAATTGTTGAAGTTGGTAAGGGTTGTGCTTGGTGCATATTACCCCTTCATAAAAGAGTGTTGTCTTAAGACATTGATGTTGATGTATAGCTGCATCCAAATTTGATGGTGTGAAATTGTAGTGTTGATTGCAACTATGACTTGCTTTGAGCTTCATTACATGTTGTTTCATGCTTGATGTCAGGTCGTGTAGTTTCCTTAGACAATTAGTCCAAGGTAGAAGTTCTTTTGTTAATTAAGACCAATAATGGACCCATGTTTTGAATTGTGGTGCTATATGGGGTACCTTGGGTGTTTTGCTTGGAGTGGCCGAATTCGAGGTCGAATTCTTTTTAAGGGGGGTAGAGTGTAATATCCCAAAAAAAATGTTGACCAAAAGTTAATCTTTGGTGCGTGGATGAGGTAAAGGGTTGTGGGCCATTGGATGCAAAGATAGAAGTCATCTGAGGCGTCGTTTCTTTCTCCCACAAAAACCCTAGGTATGGATGAGATCTTTGTTCCTCCCTGTAATTATATGCTTTTGGAGGTTGTGGATCATGGGAATTAAAGGATTAGAGGTTGGATTTGATGTGGGGTTAGGTTTTGATCTCGAATTTAGTTTTCTGCAGAATGACAGATTCGACAGTTTCTGTTCATGCCAGTTTTCCGTGGTCTTAGTGGCCTCAAAAAAATGAAAAGTCTATGTATGAGTCGTAGATAATTTGTAGATCTTTCCGTGGCCGCGAAGAACACCTCAATCGGACATCCGACCAGAAAGTTATTGCAGTTTTACTATAGCAGTTTTTCAGTCTCATAATTCTGTGCAGAATCTGTTCTCTTAAGATTTAGGCAATTTTATCAACAGAATTAAACTGTGGGTTAGTAAAAGAAGTTGTAGATAATTTCATAAGCTTTCCAGATTGTTAAAGAGTGCATTCATATGATTTGTGAAACTCCAGTTATGTTTGTTTTACTGTGGCTGTTCCTGTTTACCTCACAAAAATGAGTGAGTCTGTTCACTGGTGAGTTTCATCTAGTAAATGGCCGAATTGGCTCTTCCAACTATGGAGACTTTTGTAGAGGGATAAAAGTTCTTACTTCCAGCAGAATTGCATAATTTTTTGTTCAGTAGTTTGGGAGATATCGAATTTTAAAGTTAACCATACTGCTGTCTAAAACAGATTCAGTCAGTTATCTTGTCAGATGTTTTAGAACTTGTAGATGGCAGAATTTAATTATCTATTGAATACTGAAGTTGTAGAGTATTTTGTGTAGATAATCCTAGAGTATTTGTTTGATATCACCGCTGTTTTAATTTTAAAGATACAAAATTAACAAACAGCGTTGCTGCTGTATGGCATGTGGTTCAGGGTGGGAGTCTTTCCACTGGGTCTTGGTTTCAAGTGTAGGAGTGTTTTGTTGATTGATGGCAAATGTTTGTGAAATATTTGTACTAAGTTTTATGCCCACTAGCAGGTGGCTACACTCCAGATCATGTCTAGTACATTTCTTCTTCTTCGATGAAGGCAAGTGAATGTAGCGGTGGTTGCTTCCGTTCTGACCTGTTATTTCTATTGCCTACACTCTAATATTCAGAAGTATCAGATTCTTTCATAAGTGGACTCTATGGTGATGCTTTACTTGCTTGCATTATACTGATGCTCAATTATATATTGATGATGATTATGATTTGAGTATGACTCATGAGATTAATTCACACCCCTGAAGGTAAATGAAGTATTATTTGAGGTTGGTATTGTATCTGAAGGTAAATGAAGTATTATTTGAGGTTTGTGTTATATCTGAAGGAAGTGAAGTTTATTGATAAATGTAGCATGCCATATACATTGCATGACTCATTTGCATATGAAGCTTTGTCGTGACCTATGGTCCGACCGTACCGGTACAACTTAGCATCGTACGTTGCCCGAGAAGGGGTACGATGCGGCTTCATACCCTTAGAGGTATGAAGGCAGATGACATATGCATTGCATTCATATGCATTCATTGAAGTGATATTTGCAGATGATGTGGTTTTATACCCCCAGAGGTATGAAGATAGAGTACCTACACATTACATTCCTATGCATACATTGAAGTGATATTTGCAGGTATTGTTGACGCAGGGAAGTGTTATAGAACCTATTGTGGTTGTTCGAGGAAATGAGATGGTATTGGTTATAGTGGGACTACTGAGTTCTATATCTACAAGTATTTCTGATTTTTAAATGTGACTCTTTTAAAATGTTGATGAATTCAATTTGTGGTTTAAATATCTCGTCAGAACAATTAGCTTGCTGAGATGTTTCATCTCACTCTTGCATTACTCAATGCAGGTGCTTGTTGCTCATCAAGGGGAGTGGGAAGTAGCAGCACATCCACCTTCACTCTCATAATAATGCTGCTCAGACACAGCCATGATTTAATTAGAAATTTCTTGTCAAAGGATGTTTGTTTTTAACTAGTCGTGCGCACTGATTAATTCAGTTCATGTTGTTATGGTTGTCTTCCCATTGCTAGCAGATTATTAATATCTTATATGTTTTCTTATCATGATATCTATTTATACTTTGTTGCTTCCCCCGTTTATGCAATTATCAAAGGAGATGCTGTCGAAATTTTATATATGAATGTTAGATGTGTAGTTTAGTAGCATTCTGGGGTGTTTGTGGATCCTGGGGTGTTACAGAGTGTCTCACTGAACGTGCTCTTTTCCAGATGCCATCGGCGCTGCGACGGCTTTTTGCCACAATACTGGTGTACTGTGAGCCAAGCGATGTGGCTGTACTCTGGCACAAACACAAAGATTCTATGTTCAAGGACTATCAACACAGGAGTCAGAACATAACACATGTTGAGCAGATGGTATTGATTGACATTAGGAACATGCTGCAGTCAATGGGAAAGGACATAAAGACATTCCCTCTACCTCCTATCATCGACGCGTATGACGATGCTATTGGTACTGCTAGGGAGGTTTACGAGGAGGAAAGTATCCAACCGATAGTGGGAGATTTGGCTCTTAAAGACTCTCTTAACGAGGAACAGAGGGCCACCTACGATAAGATTATGTCTGCCGTTGACACCGATCAGGGCGGATTGTTCTTTGTGGATGGACCTGGTGGCACTAGGAAGACTTATATATACAGAGTGTTGCTCGTGACGCTACGCAACCAGGGCAAGATTGCAGTGGCAACAACTACATCTGGCGTTGCGACTTCCATAATGCCTGGAGGAAGAACCACCCATTCACGCTTCAAGATACCACTCACTATTGACGATGGCATTTTATGTAGCTTCATGAAGCAGAGTGGAACAGCAGAGTTGCTACGGAAAGCATCTCTCATTATCTAGGACGAGGCTTCTATGACTAAGAGACAAGTCGTGGAGGCACTGGACAATAGCATGCGCGATATAATGGGTCGCCCTGCACTGCCATTTGGTGGTAAAACCATTGTCTTTGGTGGAGATTTCAGACATGTCTTGCCTGTTGTTCGTAAAGGGTCGAGGGCTCAAGTGGCCACGTCTTCGCTACGAATGTCTTACCTATGGGAGTCCATGTCCCACTTAAAGCTTGTTAGCAACATGAGAGCAAAAAACGACCCTTGGTTTGCAGAGTTTTTGCTGCGTGTAGGCGGTGGAACTGAGGACACAAATAGTGACGGCGACATTCGTCTTCCTGACGATGTGTGTGTGCCTTAAAGTGGGAGTGACAGCGACCTTGACAACCTAATAGACTTCGCTTTCCCAAATCTCAACGAAAATATGTCTGATTCCACCTACATACTTCAAGGGCAATACTGTCAACACGGAACGACTGGGTGGATATGATTAATGTTAAGATGATTGATCGTTTTCAAGGGGAGCATATGGTGTACCATAGTTTCGATAGCGCCATGGATGATCCCCATAACTACTACCCACCCGAGTTCCTAAACACATTGACGCCTAATGGGCTGCCACCTCATGTTTTGAAGCTCAAGATTGGTTGTCCTGTTATATTGCTCCAGAATATAGACCCTGCAAATGGACTTTGCATGGCACCAGGCTGGTCGTTCGTGGCTTCCAAAGAAATAGCATTGATGCAGAGATTGTACTGGGTCAACACGTTGTAAAACGGATTTTCCTACCGCGTATACCGTTGTGTCCCTCCGATGAAGAGATGTTCCCTTTCCAGTTCAAAAGAAAGCAGTTTCCTATACGGCTTAGCTTTGCAATGACGGTTAACAAAGCATAGGGTCAGACTATTCCCAATGTTGGTGTATACTTGCCTGAACCAGTGTTCTCTCATGGCCAACTATATGTTGCTCTATCTAGAGCGACAACCCAATCAAACATAAAGATTCTTGTCATCCCAGCCATCGATGGGAGGAAAAAGTCAAGGAAGGGTGTAAAGAAAAACCCCACCGTAGATTGTGGGACATATACCAAGAACATCATCTACAAGGAGGTCCTAACAAACTAGACCCATGGTAAGAGTTGCATGTTCAGCTAACAAACTAATAGGATGATGTTCGTCTTCTGTTTGATTGGCCCGGCGTATTATCAAGTCATGTTTGCATGCTACAATTGTTTTTATTAGAGCCACACAATTTTTGATATTCATCAACCTTCTTACTGCATGCATACTATCTTAAAGTATTGTTGAGTTTTGGATCATTTGTGATATTAGCAATATAATTTTTTATGCATCTAACAATTTGTTATGCATGGCGAAGCACGGGCACTGACCTATATATTATACCTTATGAATGTAGGTTTTTGTCCCACGAGAATGGAATCTCTATTTGTAGGCTTGTCTCATAACAAGCCAAAAAATCGGTGGCAATCGCAATAGTTCAAGAAGGTATTATAATTTTCATAGTTCTGTATGGATCAATTTGTATTTTTTGTAATAACTTATTTTAGTTTTATCTCACGACTGGTTGCTCCTAGACTATATTTGCACGCAAGGTCATCTTGCCCTCATCAATTTTATTAAGGAAATCCCTTGTGAACCAAGGGTAGAAGTCGTGCTTATTGATGATGCCTTTGTTGAAAGGAAGTGGATGGAGTGTTTATTTCAGTCGAACGCATATTTAGGTGACGAGATAATCCATGCTTAGTTTTTATATTTGGCGACCTAGTTATGTGTAAGTTTTTTTACTCATCCTGGTATTTTAACCACAACTTACACACTTGTAGGTTATAGACTGTTACATAAATTTGATAAAAGCTCAAAAGCATCTAAAGTGCCGATCTGGAGGTCGCGTTCACATAGAAAATGCTTTCCAGTTTAATTTCCTGAAGCGAGATGGTAATGTTGAAATTAAAACAGAGGAGCTATATCCAATTAAAGACATGGCACAAATATGTAGCGCTGAACGAAGGGTGTTACTTTACCTAGACCATGACATGGTACAAATGAGTTTGCAATCTAAACAGTTAGTGTTTACATGTATTTTATTCTTATGCAAGTATTTATAACTGTTTTGTAGGTGTTTATTCCAATAAACATCTGAGAGACGCACTGGTATCTTGCCGTGATCCATGCAAGAAATATGGAGACACAAGTGCTCGATTCACTTGGTACTTCACAAGACCGTAAAGACCTCACTGACTCTGTGAGTATGCACAAAATAAACAATTATGAATTCAATATTAACTTATCTCAATCTCTAATTTTGTTTTACAATATATAAAGACTAAAGGACTGCAAAGACAAATTGATATGATATATCAATGTAAGGAGTTAAAAGACCACAGGTGGCCAGACCTCCAAGTTACTTCTTGGCCGCTCAGAGAAATAGACATGGGATATGCAAAACAGACAGATAGGTACGCCCTAAAATCTCTTTTACCAATTTCTTCATTCATACTAATCTTTATGTTGATATTAATGTATATTGTAGCTCTTCATGTGGCCTCTTTCTTTTGAACTATATCGAATACTGGACTGGGGATGAACTGTCTGACAGTTTTACCCAGGTATATTATTACTACTATGTCACACCCGGTTTTAAGGAACAAAGTCGGGTGCATCTCATACATGCGCCAAGAAGACAACATATATAATAACATAGTGTATAGATATAAATGTCACAATAAAATCAGAGTACTTATTACATAGTGGAAGTCTTACAAAAATAAAATATGAATATCGCAGGAACTAAAATTTATCCTTGGCGCCAGAAAGCTGACTGGGAGACGCTACCTAGATCAAGTCGAAAGCCTCAGTGTTAGGCGGCTCCTCTTCGACCACCTATTCTTCTCCTGTGGGGGGGTGTGAGACAGCAAGGGTGAGCTCACACATGTTTATCGCTCAATAAGTTGTGGGGAATAATGTGACATGAACTCACCAAAGGTGGGAGTTCATGAAGTGTAAGGCTGATCAATAAAATAAAGGCTGAAGCTGAGCATTGCTTTTATAAGTTGGCCAAAATTTTATTAGCAGTTACTAAGTGTAAGTAAATACCAAACCTTAGAAATAATAAGTAAAAGTAATAATAAAATAATCCCAGATGCAATGAAATGACAGATTAAGTTTAAGTTCCATAAATTAATCATGTGAGTGTCCGAGCCGCTCATGACCGTGAGCATGGCTAGTATACCAGTTTTACACTCTGCAGAGGTTGCGCATCTTTATCCACAAGTCGTGTTACCCATTTGCCACGGAGTTGATCAGACCCCATATACCTCTACCAAGGAAGCGAGGCAGGGTACCACTATGAGGCCTTTATAAAGTTTCACCAGCTTTAGACTACCCGCTACAGTTTATAGGAAGCTCCAGTGCAGGAATCCCTCGCCTGACCGCCATCGCAGCAAAATCAACCCAAGGACCTCCCTACACTGACCACTCCCCTACTGCCCTTGTCCCTTTCGGGTAAGGTAGCCATCCACTAGCTTTCCTAGTTAATCAGCCATGAGCGTCCCATTAAACCCTTGTGGTAGCACTGTTTTCCCGGGTGGTTCTCCATGTTCCCATTAACATAATGATCTTATCATGAACAGTAAAGAATAAACAGATAATAAAAAGTATAAAAATGAGTGATGATTATCTCTATACCTAAATCCACATAAAGCAATAGCATGTACTACCCAAAAGTTTAGTAGTAAAACCAGTGGTGAAACAAGGTATACAAATAGTCAAATCTAGGGTAACCTATTGGGTCCCAGCAAAATTAACCTATGCAGATCATTATGAATAATAAGAACATGAGTGGGTAAAAGGAAGTGATCAAGGGCACAACTTGCCTTCCACGAGCTCCTGCTCAGCAGTCTCTACTAGCTGAACCTCAAAATCCTCTGTAGCTTACTCATCTACTTACATCAACGCAATACATACATAGTATAGCAAAAATTAACGTTACACCAAACATGTAAATAAAATACACAATAAAAATCTACACCTTAAAATAAGACCCTAAGAACAGGAATTATTAATTTTGGAGTTATAGGTTTTAAGATATAAATTTCTGAAGGTTTTATATGCTAAATACTAGATTAATTAGGAGATAAATTTTAATAAGATTTTCATGTCAAAACAGTGGTACTATTGGATAGATAATAATATTACAAAATTATAGGAAGTGGAATGGATTAATTTGGAGTTTATATGCATTTTCTATGAATTATACAAATTCTAGGAATTATTTTCCTACTAAAAACTCATTTTCCAAATAAATTCTATAGATTTTAGATCTGTCTGGACCGCGCACAAATTAACCAGAAGCACAGGGGCTAGCGTGCAAGAATCCCTATGACTCCGTGCACTGTACAGGGTGGACTGCGGGTTGTTTCTCCAAAATTATAAGGGGTTTTCTGCAAAGTGGTACGGTGAAGGGGTATCGGCCGAGTACGGCCGTTGGATTAGATTCTGAAGGTCAGGATTTGATCGTGCCCTAACAGCAGTCACACGCCAGGGTCACCGTTGGATCCAAATCCGATGAACCGGATTTCCCTGAGCCCGAATTCCCCTACAGCCCTACGATCGCCTCAACAGCACAGATTTAAAGCGCGAAGGGGTACGCGCCAACTCTAATCCTAACCGCACCCGCACGATCCAACGGCCAGGAGCACATCTTCTAGCAGCCGGCACCAGCAGAGGCGCCGCCAGAGCTCTCCCAGCGGAGGATCACTGGAGCCGGCCGGATTGGCGCGCTGGAGCATCCCAACCCTAACCAACCCGCGATTCGACATCAGAATAGTAATGCGGACATGAGGAAGAAGCTCACCGTCGATTGAAGCTTCGGGGAAGGCCTAGCCACGGGAAAAGGCGGACGGCAGTGGTTCCTTCTTCCACGGTTCCATGCGACGGCGCTACCGGTATGCGCGTGGTGGCGGCAAGACGACGTCGGAGCACGGCTTCGCCCAGACCAATCCACGATCGTGCCCAGCGGTGGCCACCAATTCCCCCCCCCCCCGCTAGTTTCCTGCGCACCCCTCTCTCTCCTACTATCTCACGGCCATGGCGAAACTCGGCGCACAGGGATTGGTGAAGATGGCAGCGAAGGTCTAAGGGGTTAGGGTAACGAGGCTCGCGTCCACCTTAAACCACTCGGGATCGGCTACATGGGGGAATGTGGCACCCGAATCCTGCGGAGCTCATTGCGCGCGGCAGTGGATGGTGAGGCAGCACTGCGCCCGAGTCCTCAGGCAGAGATGGCGCATGACACAGATAAGGGCAACCCACGACGCGGGCCACCAGTCAGGGTCACACCGCCAGACTAGAGCGCGCGCGTAGAGATTGATGTCTCAGGCCCGCTTGTCGGACACCTGAGATCGATGCACGCGGAGGCACAAGCGCGGCTAACGGGAGGGGCCCGCGTGTCGGCGCCATCCTCCGGGTGGGCTGCGCGGCGGAAGAAGACATGGGCCGCCTGTGTGGATGTGGCCCAACACGAGTTTATTATTTTTTTCTTTTTCCTTTTCCGTTTTCTCTTTTTTTTTATTTCTAGAATTCAAATTTGAATCCAATTCCAATTGCGAACTTATACTCATTTTAAATGTACAAATTTAATATACTACTATGGAAAGGGCTTCTTGTGTTCATGAATTTATTTCCCTATTCGGTGTAGTAGTTTTATCCTCTTCCCTCAAATCTTAGAATTTCCTTTAGAATTTAAATTCTAATTCGGAGATTAACATATTTCTTTTTACATTATTTGTATATGGTAACAAAATGCAAACAAAAAGGAAACCTCAGCATGATGCATGATTTTCTTGAGTGTGTTTTGTTAATTATTTATTTGTGTAAGTGAGGTGTCCACATGAAATGATAAATAGAGACAACACACATATATAATTCCTCCTTTTAGATTTTTTTCTTACAAAGTGGGTATTGCATACTACGACATATATGCACATATACAGTTAGTGTTACATATATAATGCTAAATAATTGTTTCTTATTTGTAGGATGACATGTCACACTTTAGGAAAAAAATGGCTGCTATATTACTATCTTCAGACCTGAATAAGAGAAGGGGGTGTCTGTTATACAAAAATGAAAAAGAAGTTGACTCTGGAAGCCCATCAGATGTTGAGATATTAGAAAACCTAACAGATTCTAATAAGAGGAAACTACTCCACGTGCTTGATGATAGCAAAGTAGTGTATGAAGATGAGGAAGGCCCTATTACTCAAGCAGACTTGCAAAGGTGGTTTGTTGATGATTGGGATAAAAGAGCTCCTGTAAAAGTCTCTACCGATGGGTGCACCAATGACTTTTTAATGGTTGGTCTTTCCACAAAGGACATGCCAGTGACCAAAGCTGATTCAATAGATGTTTTATGTGATTATATCATGGCAATAGAAGAAGATACGACACTAGAGTAAGTGCTCATTGATTTATCTATTTTATGTATATCAACTACTTAGATTATTGATATAGACTTTCGTCATGCTACATTACAGGATGACATGGGTGCGAAGTTTCAATCCTTTTAAGATAGAAATATCTGCCAAAGACCTGCAAAACATATTAACGATAAATCAAGATATGATTCTAAGATGTTTTGACATGGCTGTTCAGCTGCTTGCTAATAAAGAGTCACGTAGGCCGAAAGAAGAAATCATAAATAATAGAAAGCATTATATGGACATGCGTTTTTGGGTAAGTTTGTTTCCAATCATTAATGTATTAATATATAGTATTTACATCTAATCCTCATGTGGATATGTATATATACTGTCCAGAGAATGGTTGGGTTTGGTAAACTTCCAAAGTACCATGAGGATCCTACAACAGAAGAGTTAGCCAAAACACTCGATTGTTGGCCATCAATGAATTATTATATCACTAGTTGTAGATATGTAAGTATGTGTTCATTTCAAATGTATTTATAAAGGACACTTTTGTTGTAGGATCCTAATGACTGATATTTTGCAGGTTCTTATGCCATAGAAATTCAATGGATGTCATGCCCTTTTCGTAATAGATCATGTTAAAAAGCATGTGACTTTTATCGACTTTACACCGACTCAAGATTGGTGTAAACACATGCCATACAATAGGTTCGCAGAAGCGATTATCATGGCCTCAAAAAAATATAAGATTGCTTACAGCAAGAAACGTTCTGGATGGGCGGAGGATATCTTTAAGTGGGAACATACAATTCAGACTGGTGTTCCAGTTGACTTAAGAGGGTATTTTCTTCATACCACCTTCTCAGCAGTTTAAAATTTTTTCTATGATAATTATTGTATAAAACATTGTTGTCTAAATATTATTCTATAAGTTTACTACCAGCTACCTCGTTCTACAAGCTATGGCCATGTGGGAGAATGACAGACGAATGAAATTTGTTGGGGGTGAGTGTAGTACGTTCGTTTTATGTTCAAAACATACATTCCAGGTATCTCGTTCTACAAGATAATATGTTTTGTTCTCTTATGTCTTTGTCTGTAGGATGCAAAGATTCTTCGAAGGAACTTTGTGATTGATCTGTTAAGTTATGAGGACAATTCGTGCCGATATGTCATCCCTGCAAACATACAACAGAGACTTATCGATATCGCTAAAAAGGATTAGCTAATTAGTGTACAGTTGTCGACACATTTGTCTGTAATTAAAAATTCTAAATTAACTTTTTAGAAATAATTTGTGTGATATTGATAATGTTTTCCACACGTATTTTGCATATTATAGTGATGTTTGTCGTTCCATATCAATGTTTCATACAAATCTTTTACTTCCGTCGCAACGCACGGGCACATATCTATAACAATATAACACACATATGTACATAAGTTATCGTGTTATTATATAGTTCCGTTGCAACGCACGGGCACTCACCTAGTGTGTGTGTGTGTGTGTATATACTATATGTATTTAGAGCCCTGGGCTCTATTTAGCTAAAGGAAGTCCCAGCCAAATATGAACGCACGTGCATTCACAGCCGACCGACTTTTTAGATTCCATATATATACTGACGTGCTCCGCCATTAGCTCCTTTTCTCCCGGTCTCAGTTTCCATAACCGCAAAACCCCAACCTTGCCGCGCGACTCCGGGAATCTCCGCCGACTCAACCATCCCCGACGACTCCGCTCCCCTCGCCGCTCGCTGTCGATCCAGTCGCAATCGACAGTTGAGCGGCGCCTCCTCGGTGTCCCCAATCCGCGCTCCAATATTCCCGCCGCTGCGTCAGGAGATGGGAGTCAAGACCGGAGAAAACCCCTATCTCTCCGCCGACGCGTCTGCTTCCTCGCTCTCCGCCGACCGACTGCTTCCACGTTCTCTGCCATCTTCCACATTCGCCGCCGTCAACGGGTACCGCTCCAACTGGTAGCCCTTCCCCAACCATCTACGGTGTGTTCTTCCCAACCCTAGCTCGCGCGCATTTCATTGGATCGACTTCGACCGTCAACAAATGTGTTGTTTTTTGTTCATACTGCATTGTAAGGATTACGGCGAGGGTGAAAAATATTTATGCAGTTGATTTAATACATTTACGCACATTTACACAGTTGGTTCGCACATTAGAATACATGTTTATGCATATCAGTTAAAGTTTTTTTTCATAGATGATGTTCAATTGGTAATTGAGTGGTCAGCTAGTTGTTTTTGTGACTGCATACATTTATTTATTCTATTATTTTATAGTTAATACATTACTGTTCACAGCATGTATTATTTTATTGAATCATATCCAATTTTTTATTATTATAAAATAGACATTATTTATTACACTAGTTCACAGTTAATACAGCTTGTTTATAGCAAGTTTTGTTTTGCTCAAACATATTCAGTTTGTTATGATTATAAAATAGGGCAGAACATGTATGCAAGTGATTGTTGTAAAGAAGCAGTCAATTAGTTGTTTTTGGTAGAGTATATTTTTTATTCAGAATTTATTATCTGGTTAGTGATATGCAATCATTTATGTATTCATTAGTCTATAGTTAATACATTAATGTTTTTCTGCAAGCTTTGTTTTTTTGAAACATATTGAGATTTTTATGATTGTATAACAGGCCAAAACATGTATGCAACTAGTTGTTTTTCATGTATGTAACTCTATGCAGCTGTGTTTTTTTTCATGTATGCAACTTTATGCAAAATGTGTTTCATGTATGCAACTGTATGCAACTGTATGCAACATATTCAGTTTTTTATGACTGTAGAACAGGACAGGACATGTATGCAACTGTGTTTCATGTATGCAACTGTATGCAACTTTATGCAACATATTCAGATTTTTATGATTGTAGATCAGGTCAGAATATGTATGCAACTGTGTTTAGTAAATGAGCAGTCAACTAGTTGTTTTTCATAGAGTATATTATTTATATAAAATTTCATATATGTTTAGTGCATACATTTATGTATTTCAGATGATTATAGCTAATACATTATTGGTTACAGCAAGGTCTATTTTTATTGAAACATATTCAGTTTTTCCTTATGATTGAACAGGTCAGTATATGTATGTGTCGGTGTTTCGGACCCGGGGGGTCCCTGGACCGATGAGTGAAATTGTCGTTGCGTGCCCCTGCCCAGATGGGTCGGCGCGGGATGGAACACAAGAGGTGGGACAAGCCTTATATTATCCTGCACCAGGGGTGCCGCTCGTAGTAGGGGTTACAAGCACATCGCGAGAGGGAGAGAGAGAGAGAGAGAGAGAGAGAGAGAGAGGGAGCATGTTCGTTCGCTCCTTCCCCCGCGCGAACCCCCCTCCAGGATGGCCCTGGACCTCCCTTTTATAGACGCAAGGAGAGGGTCCAGACGTACAATGGGGGGTGTAGCTATGCGCTAACGTGTCCGGCAGAGAAATTCCTAAGCCCTGTGTACATGCCAATGTGGCTGTCGGAGGAGAGCTTGAGCCCTGTACACGTGATAGCGTGGCCGTCGGAGAAGCGCCTGAGCCATGTATGCAACTGTGTTTCATGTATGCAACTGTACATGCGATTCACGTGGCGCTCGTTGTGCGTGTGAGCCATTCGAGGAATGGGACACGGGTGCGTCGTCTTCACGCCGTGGGAGAGGGCGCTCCCGTCGCTTCAGGAGGGGACGCGAGCCTGCAGGCGATTTGACCGCTGCTTCCGCTCGTCTGCCGCTGCAATTACTGCCGGCCCACTTTTGGCCATGCCAACCGTCGTGCCTACCCCCACGGCTGACTGACCCGTGGCCGTCGCCTTTAATTGGCACTGTTGGGTCATGCGCAGGGCTGCCTCGAGTCGCGGTATTGGTTTCGCAGTCGAGGAGGCGCGGCATTCGGCGCAAGTGGCGGTGCGGCTCTTTGCACGTCGTAACCGGCGCACCGGTTACATGACATGCGGGCCCGCTTCCTTTGCGCTGGTCCACTGGATGTGGTCGAAGCCGAAAGGGCGCACAGTTGCGGTGCGTTTGGATGCCTGTCGTGTGGTAGTCGACCCTTTCAACCACCGGTTTCTGCGAAGATGGGAGAGCACTTATAACCGCAGGACGGTTGCATGCCTCACGTGCAGCAGTTCTCCTTCTTCGCGCTTCGGATCAGCTCGTATGACATGTGGGACCCAGCCCCCGTGTCGTAGGGGGAGAACCCTAGAGTATGTTAGTGGAGACTTTGCCCGTGACGCTAAGGGGTGCAAGTGAGGAGGTCTGCCTATAAAAGGGTATCGATCCCCAGGCAGTGGCCATGCCTTCGTTCTCCCCTCATGCATTGCGCCCTTCCACCTTTCGAGCCCCCAGATGGGGCGTACTGGCATCACCTTGCTCTTGCTGTTGTTGGAGGAGTGCGGCCTCGTGGAGATTGGCGCTCTTCAGCCATCGCTCGGCTTCAAGGATTTTCGTCGTGCAGCCCGGCTGCATTCCCTCACCAATGGTCAGTTTGGTGGGGAGAAGCAAGTCGGGCTGTGGCCTCCGCCCCGCCCTTGGCTTCAAGGATCTTTGTCATCCTTGCTGAGGCGGAGGAGTGTGTCGGGCCGCGGAGGAGACGTCCTCCAGCCATGCGGGGGGAAGGCGAACTGCTGCTCCCTGGCGGGGGTGCAGCTTTCCGTCCTCCTCCCGGGCGGCGGTCGTGCCGCGCGCGAGCCGGCCACGCCCAGGTCCTCCTCGCACCGTCGGCTGTACCAGGAGGTCGCTCAACACGTTGTATGCCGCGAGGGCGGTACTCGTGTTCTGGGTTGGCCTTGGTGAGGTCAGGAGTGAGGACCTGCCGGTGCGCTTTGGGGCGGCCACTATTCGCCGGCGCGGTGTCGGTGGGTTCAAACCCACGGACGGCGCCCTCCGACTCTTCGGCCTTAACGGCTTGTCCTCGCCCCTCGTGTGGGGACGTGGGCAAGGGCCCTTTCACAGCAGCGTCTATCCTGAGGTCATCGCTGCTGCTGTTTAGCCGCCCGAGGTGGAGGTCGTTGTCTCTACTGCTGTAGAGGTCACCGGCGAGCCGCCTGGAGTTTGTCGTCCCGTAGGCCCTCTGGTGTGGAGGTTGTTCATACCCGTGGGAATGGAACCGGAGTCCCGTTTGTAAGGGGATATACTGGGTTTTTGCCTGAGCAAAATGTAACTGCTTCAAGGACTTAGACATTTGTCGTGGGTCGGGAGAACCGCCGAGGGTTCTACCGACGTCTAAGTCTGTGTAGCATAGTTACCCCAAGTATATGTGTTTGTTCTTTGTGGCTGTCGAGGCCTGAACATTTGGGTATTTGAGTATAAAGCTGCGTTTCTTCCTCATTTCGAGCACTAGGACTTGCCTGTTGGCTAGCCGAACCACTTAACCGAGCGTGAGTTGCCTTTCACGAAAGGTGACGAGTGAGGTATCCGTATCCCGGAGGTGTAGGAGTCCCTCGGCTCGGTCGGCCTTGCCACTCTAGGCCTCTCTTTCTTAGTTTTTAGAACCCTCGGCTGCTCTGCGATGAGCCGGAGCCGGAGGCAGCGGTGTTGGCGCGGACGGAGGCGGAGTCGGCTCGAAAAGAGACTTCGTCGGCCCGGGAGCTGACGGCTTCCCAAGCCGAGGAAGATGTGGCAGCAGCAGCTGGAGCTTGGCCAAGACATCCGTTGGCGCGGTGCTGGCGTCCTCTCTTGGGTGGAGGTCCTTTCGCCCGGGTCGCCGTTCGAGGCTGGGCCAGGTTCCGCCGAGGGTGGAAACAATGCCGAGGGTGCTGCTGCTCCCCCTGCCGATGCCTGAACCTGCAGGAACAGTTTGTCTGTAGCATGCGCATGTTTTTCGCGGCCGCTGAGGCCTAAACACTTTATCGTCGTGTTAAAGAGCTGTGTTTTCTTTCCTCTTGTTTCGAGCATCACGACTTGTCTGTCAATAGCAGAATCATTTATCCAAGCGAGAGTTACCTTTCGCGGAAGGTGATGAGTGAGGTATCCGTATCCTGGAGGCGTAGGAGTTCCTCGGCTCGGTCGGCCTTGCCGCTTACGTGCACTCTCATTTGGTCGTAGGATTCTGTTATTGATACAGTCGAGAAGGCACGAAAGTCGTTTTCTACCCGAGTGTTTGGACTTGTTTGGTAACAGGATCGCTTATCCAAGCGTGAGTTACTTCTCGCGGAAGGTGATGAGTGAGTTATCCGTATCCCGGAGGCGTAGGAGTTCCTCGGCTCAATCGGCCTTGCCGCTTACGTGTACTCTCGTCGTTCTCAGGATCCCGCTATCGATACGGAAGTCGAAAGCACGAAGGTCGTTTTGGTAGAAAATTTTTCCGAGAAAAATTTTGACGCAGAGGGGGTTCCCCCCTTCTAGCCCCCGAGGGAGGGTCGGGCTTTGCTAAGGCAAGGCCGACCCTTCCTTGACGGTTAGACTTTGTGTATGTAAAGAAAACGAGGTACATGAACGACTTAAAACGTCTTAAGGGTAGAAGCGACATAGCTGTTGGATGTTCGAAGCGTTGTTGTAGACCTTGCCTTGGTCGTTGGCCAGCTTGTAAGTTCCGGGCTTCAAAATCTTGGCGATGGTGAAGGGCCCTTCCCAGGGAGGAGTGAGCTTATGGCGCCCTCGGGCGTCCTATCGCAGACGAAGCACCAAGTCTCCCACTTGGAAGCCTCGGGGCCGAACGCTTCGGGCGTGGTAGCGTCGCAGCGACTGCTAGTACTGCACCGAATGTAGTAAGGCAACGTCCCGAGCCTCTTCGAGCTGGTCCAGCGAGTCCTCTCGGCTGGTCTGGTTGCTTCAGTCGTCGTACGCCCTGGTCCTCGGGAGGCCGTATTCTAAGTCCATGGGGAGGACGGCCTCGGCCCCATAGACTAGAAAAAACGGCGCGAAACCCGTGGCACGGCTCGGCGTCGTCCTCAGGCTCTAGACCACCGAGGGTAGCTCTTTCATCCACCGCTTGCCGAACTTGTTGAGGTCGTTGTAGATCCTCAGTTTGAGTCCTTGCAAAATCATACTGTTGGCACGCTCCACCTGCCCATTCATCATGAGGTGGGCTACGATAGCCCAGTCCACACGGTTGTGGTGGTCGTCGCAGAAGTCCAGGAACTTTTTTCCGATGAACTGCGTGCCATTGTCAGTGATGATGGAGTTTTGAAAGGGAAATGTGCCCTTGGGCCATTTCTAAGTATTTTGGTGATTTAGTGCCCAACACAGGTGCCAAATTGTAAAATGGTGGACAAAGTACAAATCAAGGATAAAGGTATGTTTCTCAGACTTAGTACATTGTTTTATGGACTAATGTATTGTGTCTAAGTGCTGGAAACAGAAAAAATCGAGTTGGAGAAGAGATGGCTCGAGCAGCCAAAGTCTGCCCAGTCTGGGTGCACCGGACTGTCCGGTGGTGCACCAGACAGTGTCCGGTGCGCCAGGCTGGCTCGAGCGAAGTGGCCGCTCTCGGGAATTCATCGGCGACGTACGGCTAAAATTCACCGGACTGTCCGGTGTGCACCGGACTGTCCGGTGAGCCAACGGTCGGCCGCGCAATCTGCACGGGACACGTGGCCGAGCCAACGGCTAGAAGATGGCACCGGACTGTCCGGTGTGCACCGGACATGTCCGGTGCGCCAATGGCTCTCAGGCTGCCAATGGTCGGCTTCGCTATTTAAGGAAGGAAATCGGGCATCGGACAGTGTCCGGTGTGCGCCAGTCGACAGAAGGCAAGATCAGCCTTCCAAGATTGCTCTCAACGGCTCCTAGCTGCCTTGGGGCTATAAAAGGGACCCCTAAGCGCATGGAGGAGTACACCAAGCATCTCCTAATCATTTCTAAGCACCAAGACATCGATTTCGCGCGTTCTTTTCATTGTGATAGCATATAGAGCTCTAGTGGAGTTGTGAACTCATTGAGTTGTGTTGCGAGCTCTTGTTGCGACTTGTGTGCGTGTTGACACTCTGATTCTTGTGTCTTGTGTGCGTTGCTAATCCCTCCCTTGCTCCGTGTTCTTTGTGAATTTCAAGTGTAAGGGCGAGAGGCTCCAAGTTGTGGAGATTCCTCGCAAACGGGATTGAGATAAAGCAAGCAAAACACCGTGGTATTCAAGTGGGTCTTTGGACCGCTTGAGAGGGGTTGATTGCAACCCTCGTCCGTTGGGACGCCACAACGTGGAGTAGGCAAGCATTGGTCTTGGCCGAACCACGGGATAACCATCGTGCCATCTCTGTGATTGATCTTTGTTGGTTATTGTGTTTTGTTGAGGATTCCTCTATAGCCACTTGGCAATTATTGTGCTAACAATTAACCAAGTTTTGTGGCTTAAGTTGTGAAGTGTTACAGGATCACCTATTCACCCCCCCCCCCTCTAGGTGCTCTCAATTGGTATCAGAGCCGTTCTCTTCAAGAAAGGGACTAACCGCCCGAAGAGATGGATCCTAAGGGCAAGGGGATGGTGATCAACGACAAGGAGAAGGAGTCCTTCGTCAACGAGCCCAATGATGACAGGCCCACCGACTCAGGCTCGGGCCACAAAAGAAAAGACGGGAGGAAGAAGAAGACAAGGCGCATCAAGGAAATTGTCTACTACGACAGCGACGAATCTTCCTCCTCCCAAAAGGACAACGACGACTACGACAGACGAAAGACGGTTAACTCAAACTTTTCTTTCGATTATTCGCGCATTCCGCATAGCTCAAATGCTCAATTGCTCCCCATTCCACTTGGCAAGCCCCCTCACTTTGATGGAGAGGACTACGGATTTTGGAGCCACAAAATGCGTACTCACCTGTTTTCTCTCCATCCAAGCATTTGGGAGATTGTGGAAAGTGGAATGAAATTTGATAGCTCGGATAGCCCTGTGTTTATTAATGAACAGATTCATAAAAATGCACAAGCTACTACTGTGTTGCTAGCCTCTTTGTGCAGGGACGAGTATCACAAGGTGAGCGGCTTGGACAATGCCAAGCAGATCTGAGACACCCTCAAGATCTCTCATGAGGGGAACGACGTCACCTTGCTCACCAAAATGGAGTTGGTGGAGGGCGAGCTTGGAAGGTTCGCGATGATAAGGGGCGAGGAGCCAACTCAAACATACAACCGGCTCAAGACCCTTATCAACAAAATAAGGAGCTACGGAAGCACGCGATGGACGGACCACGACGTCGTCCAACTGATGCTAAGGTCCTTTACCGTTCTTGATCCTCATTTGGTGAATAATATTCGTGAGAATCCCAGGTACACCAAAATGTCGCCCGAAGAAGTCCTCGGAAAATTCGTTAGCAGGCGAATGATGATCAAGGAGGCGAGGTACGTGGACGACGCCTTGAATGGTCCGATCAACGAGCCGCAACCCCTTGCTCTCAAGGCAACAAGAAGCAAGGAGGCGCTACCTAGCAAGGTGGCATAGATTGAGGCGGCCGGACTTAATGATGAAGAGATGGCCCTAATTATCAAAAGATTCAAGACGGTGCTTAAGGGTCGCAAGGGACAGCCAAGCAAGACCAAAGCCAAGGGGAAGCGCTCATGCTTCAAATGCGGTAAGCTTGGTCATTTTATTGCTAACTGTCCCGACAATGATAGTGAACAGGACCAAGGGAGCAAGAGGGAGAAGAAGAAGGCATACAAGAAGGCAAAGGGCGAGGCACATCTAGGCAAGGAGTGGGATTCGGATTGCTCCTCCTCCGACTCCGACAATGAGGGACTCGCCGCCACCGCTTTCAACAAGTCATCCCTCTTCCCAAACGAGCGTCACACTTGCCTCATGGCAAGGGAGAAGAAAGTAAGCACTCATGATACTAGTACTTATGCTTCTTCAAGTGAGGATGAGTCTAGTGATGATGATGAGATAGATTACTCATGCTTATTCAAAGGATTAGATAGATCTAAAATTGATAAGATTAATGAGTTGATTGATGCCTTGAATGATAAGAATAAGCTTTTAGAAAAGCAAGAGGATTTGTTGTATGAAGAACATGATAAATTTGTAGAAGCACAAAAGTCTCTTGCTCTAGAAATTAAAAGGAATGAAATGCTCTCTAGTGAATTATCTTCTTGTCATGAAACCATTGCTACTTTAAGAAGTGCTAATGATGATTTAAGTGCTAAACTAGAAGTAGCTAGTAAATCTAATTCTTGTGTAGAAATTGTTGAAACTTCTAATAGGTGTAAAGATTTTGATATTGATGCTTGTAGTGATCACTTAGTTTCAATTTCAAAATTAAATGAGGAATTGGCTAGTCTTAATGCCCAACTTAAGACTAGCAAGAATGAATTTGACAAGTTAAAATTTGCAAGGGATGCCTACACGATTGGTAGACACCCCTCAATTAAGGATGGACTTGGCTACAAGAGGGAAGCCAAGGACTTGACAAGCCATAAGGCTCCCATCTCTGCCAAGGAGAAAGGGAAGGCCCCTATGGCAACTAGTGCTAAAAAGAACCATGCTTTTATGTACCATGGTAGGAGACAAACTAGAAATGCTTATAGGAGTTGTAATGCATATAATGCCTTTGATTCTCATGCCATGTTTGCTTCTAGTTCTTCTTATGTGCATGATAGAAATGTTGGTAGGAGAAATGTTGTTCATAATATGTCTAGGAGAAATGTTGTTAATGTTCCTAGGAAAGTAAATGAACCTTCTACAATATATCATGCTTTAAATGCTTCTTTTGCTATTTGTAGAAAGGATAGGAAGATAGTTGCTAGAAAATTAGGGGCAAGATGCAAGGGAGACAAAACTTGCATTTGGGTCCCTAAAGATATTTGCACTAACCTTGTAGGACCCAACATGAGTTGGGTACCTAAGACCCAAGCCTAAATTTGCCTTGCAGGTTTATGCATCCGGGGGTTCAAGCTGGATCATCGACAGCGGATGCACAAACCATATGACGGGGGAGAAGAAGATGTTCACCTCCTACGTCAAAAACAAAGATTCCCAAGATTCAATAATATTCGGTGATGGGAATCAAGGCAAGGTAAAAGGGTTAGGTAAAATTGCAATCTCAAATGAGCACTCTATCTCTAATGTGTTTTTAGTAGAGTCTCTTGGATATAATTTGCTATCTGTTAGTCAATTATGCAATATGGGATATAATTGTTTATTTACAAATGTAGATGTGTCTGTCTTTAGAAGATGTGATGGTTCACTAGCTTTTAAGGGTGTACTAGACGGCAAACTTTACTTAGTTGATTTTGCAAAAGAAGAGGCCGGTCTAGATGCATGCTTAATGACTAAGACTTGCATGGGCTGGTTGTGGCATCGCCGCTTAGCACATGTGGGGATGAAGAACCTCCACAAACTTCTAATGGGAGAACACGTGATAGGTCTAACCAATGTTCATTTCGAAAAAGATAGACCTTGTGCAGCTTGTCAAGCAGGGAAACAGGTGGGAGGCTCTCATCACACCAAAAATGTGATGACAACATCAAGACCTCTGGAGCTGCTGCATATGGACCTCTTCGGACCTGTCGCCTATCTGAGCATAGGAGGAAGTAAGTATGGTCTAGTTATTGTTGATGACTTTTCCCGCTTCACTTGGGTGTTCTTTTTGCAGGATAAGTCTGAAACCCAAGGGACCCTCAAGCGCTTCCTAAGGAGAGCTCAAAATGAGTTTGAGCTCAAGGTGAAGAAGATAAGGAGCGACAACGGGTCCGAATTCAAGAACCTTCAAGTGGAGGAGTTCCTTGAGGAGGAGGGGATCAAGCACGAGTTCTCCGCTCCCTACACACCTCAGCAAAATGGTGTGGTAGAGAGGAAGAACAGGACGCTCATAGATATGGCGAGGACTATGCTTGGAGAGTTCAAGACCCCCGAGTGCTTTTGGTCGGAAGCCGTGAACACGGCTTGCCACGCCATCAACAGGGTCTACCTTCACCGCCTCCTCAAGAAGACTTCATATGAGCTGCTGACTGGTAACAAACCCAATGTATCGTACTTTCGTGTATTTGGGAGTAGTGCTACATTCTAGTGAAGAAGGGTAGGAATTCCAAATTTGCTCCCAAAGCTGTAGAAGGGTTTTTATTAGGTTATGATTCAAATACAAAGGCGTATAGGGTCTTCAACAAATCATCGGGTTTGGTTGAAGTCTCTAGCAACGTTGTATTTGATGAGACTAATGGCTCTCCAAGAGAGCAAGTTGTTGATCTTGATGATGTAGATGAAGAAGACGTTCCAACGGCCGCGATACGCACCATGGAGATTGGAGATGTACGGCCTCAGGAACATTTGGAGCAAGATCAACCGTCTTCCTCAACTATGGTGCATCCCCCCAACCCAAGATGATGAACAGGTACCTCAAGTGGAGACGCATGATCAAGGGGGAGCACAGGATGTTCAAATTGAAGAGGAAGAAGCACCTCAGGCACCTCCAACCCAAGTTCGAGCGACGATTCAAAGGGATCATCCCGTCGACCAGATATTGGGTGATATTAGCAAGGGAGTAACTACTCGTTCAAGATTGGTTAATTTTTGTGAGCATTACTCTTTTGTCTCTTCTATTGAGCCTTTCAGGGTAGAAGAGGCCTTGCTAGATCCGGACTGGGTGTTGGCCATGCAAGAGGAACTCAACAATTTCAAGCGCAATGAAGTTTGGACACTGGTGCCTCGTCCCAAGAAAAATGTTGTGGGAACCAAGTGGGTGTTTCGCAACAAACAGGACGAGCACGGGGTGGTGACAAGGAACAAGGCTCGGCTTGTGGCAAAAGGTTATGCCCAAGTCGCAGGTTTGGACTTTGAGGAGACATTCGCTCCTGTGGCTAGGCTAGAATCAATTCGTATCTTGCTAGCATATGCCGCTCACCATTCTTTCAGGTTGTACCAAATGGATGTGAAGAGCGCTTTCCTCAACGGGCCGATCAAAGAGGAGGTGTACATGGAGCAACCCCCTGGCTTCGAGGATGAACGGTACCCCGACCACGTGTGTAAGCTCTCTAAGGCGCTCTATGGACTTAAGCAAGCCCCAAGAGCATGGTATGAATGCCTTAGAGACTTTTTAATTGCTAATGCTTTCAAGGTTGGGAAAGCCGATCCAACTCTTTTTACTAAGACTTGCGATGGTGATCTTTTTGTGTGCCAAATTTATGTCGATGACATAATATTTGGTTCTACTAATCAAAAGTCTTGTGAAGAGTTTAGCAGGGTGATGACGCAGAAATTCGAGATGTCGATGATGGGCGAGTTGAACTACTTCCTTGGGTTCCAAGTGAAGCAACTCAAGGACGGCACTTTCATCTCCCAAACGAAGTACACGCAAGACTTGCTAAAGCGGTTTGGGATGAAGGATGCCAAGCCCGCAAAGACGCCGATGGGAACCGACGGACACACCGACCTCAACAAAGGTGGTAAGTCCGTTGATCAAAAAGCATACCGGTCCATGATAGGTTCTTTGCTTTATTTATGTGCTAGTAGACCGGATATTATGCTTAGCGTATGCATGTGTGCTAGATTTCAATCCGGTCCTAAGGAGTGTCACTTAGTGGCGGTGAAGCGAATTCTTCGATATTTAGTCGTTACGCCTTGCTTCGGGATCTGGTATCCAAAGGGGTCTAACTTTGACTTGATTGGGTACTCAGATTCCGACTATGCTGGATGTAAGGTCGATAGGAAGAGTACATCGGGGACGTGCCAATTCTTAGGAAGGTCCCTGGTGTCATGGAACTCTAAGAAACAAACCTCCGTTGCCCTATCCACCGCTGAGGCCGAGTACGTTGCTGCAGGACAGTGTTGTGCGCAACTACTTTGGATGAGGTAAACCCTCAGGGACTTTGGCTACAATCTGAGCAAAGTCCCACTCCTATGTGATAATGAGAGTGCTATCTGATTAGCGGAAAATCCTGTTGAGCACAGCCGCACAAAGCACATTGACATCCGGCATCACTTTTTGAGAGACCACCAGCAAAAGGGAGATATCGAAGTGTTTCATGTTAGCACCGAGAACCAGCTAGCCAATATCTTTACCAAGCCTCTAGATGAGAAGACCTTTTGCAGGCTGCATAGTGAGCTCAATATCTTAGATTCGCGGAACTTGGATTGAAATGTAGCATACATGTGTTTATGCCTTTGATCATGTTCACTCTACATTTTGTTGCTTATTGTGGTGCTCAAGTTGTACAAACACTCCCTGGACCTCACAAGTCCTTTTTGCAAGTGATGCACATATTTAGGGGGAGCTGTGCTACAACTTGACCCTTTGAGACTAACCATGTACTTGAGTTTGGTTGTTTTAGTCTGCAAGGAGAATTGAAAGGGAAAAGGTGAACTTGGACCATGCAAGACTTCCACTGCACTCCGATGAGAAAGAGTAACTTTTCCAAGTTCATCTTTATACTCCTATTGCCTTTGTGTTCTCTTTTGATGATTTTGGTGAGGCAATGGGGTTCAAGGGCCAAGATTGATCCGGTTTTGGTGCTTGATGCCAAAGGGGGAGAAAATAAAGGCCAAAGCAATTAATGGATCAGCTACCACTTGAGAAATTTTAAAAAAAAGTAGATTAGAGCTTTTTGTTTGTCAAAACTCTTTTATTGTCTCTTATGTCAAAAGTTGGCCTCTTGTGGGGAGAAGTGTTGATTATGGAAAAAAGGGGAGTTTTTGAAATCCTTGATCAAATTTCTTTGGAAAACCTCTCTTTATGTCTCTACAAGTGGTTTTGACTTAGAGATAGGAATTTGAGTTTGATTTGCAAAAACAAACCAAGTGGTGGCATAGAGTGATCCATATATGTCAAAATTGAATCAAAATAATTTGAGTTCTTATTTGAAGTGATTTTGTACTTGTTCTACTTGCTTTATGTTGTGTTGGCATAAATCACCAAAAAGGGGGAGATTGAAAGGGAAATGTGCCCTTGGGCCATTTCTAAGTATTTTGGTGATTTAGTGCCCAACACAGGTGCCTAATTGTAAAATGGTGGACAAAGTACAAATCAAGGATAAAGGTATGTTTCTCAGACTTAGTACATTGTTTTATGGACTAATGTATTGTGTCTAAGTGCTGGAAACAGAAAAAATCGAGTTGGAGAAGAGATGGCTCGAGCAGCCAAAGTCTGCCCAGTCTGGGTGCATCGGACTGTCCGGTGGTGCACCGGACAGTGTCCGGTGCGCCAGGCTGGCTCGAGCGAAGTGGCCTCTCTCGGGAATTCGTCGGCGACGTACGGCTAAAATTCACCGGACTGTCCGGTGTGCACCGGACTGTCCGGTGAGCCAACGGTCGGCCGGGCCAACGGTCGGCCGCGCAATCTGCGCGGGACACGTGGCCGAGCCAACGGCTAGAAGATGGCACCGGACTGTCCGGTGTGCACCGGACATGTCCGGTGCGCCAACGGCTCTCAGGCTGCCAACGGTCGGCTTCGCTATTTAAGGAAGGAAATCGGGCACCGGACAGTGTCCGGTGTGCACCGGACTGTCCGGTGCGCCAGTCGACAGAAGGCAAGATCAGCCTTCCAAGATTGCTCTCAACGGCTCCTAGCTGCCTTGGGGCTATAAAAGGGACCCCTAGGCGCATGGAGGAGTACACCAAGCATCTCCTAATCATTTCTAAGCACCAAGACATCGATTTCGCGCGTTCTTTTCATTGTGATAGCATATAGAGCTCTAGTGGAGTTGTGAACTCATTGAGTTGTGTTGCGAGCTCTTGTTGCGACTTGTGTGCGTGTTGACACTCTGATTCTTGTGTCTTGTGTGCGTTGCTAATCCCTCTCTTGCTCCGTGTTCTTTGTGAATTTCAAGTGTAAGGGCGAGAGGCTCCAAGTTGTGGAGATTCCTCGCAAACGGGATTGAGATAAAGCAAGCAAAACACCGTGGTATTCAAGTGGGTCTTTGGACCGCTTGAGAGGGGTTGATTGCAACCCTCGTCCGTTGGGACGCCACAACGTGGAGTAGGCAAGCATTGGTCTTGGCCGAACCACGGGATAACCATTGTGCCATCTCTGTGATTGATCTTTGTTGGTTATTGTGTTTTGTTGAGGATTCCTCTATAGCCACTTGGCAATTATTGTGCTAACAATTAACCAAGTTTTGTGGCTTAAGTTGTGAAGTGTTACATGATCACCTATTCACCCCCCCCCTCTAGGTGCTCTCAAGTTTGGGACCCTGAATCGATGGATGATGTTGGTGAAGAACGCCATCGCCTGCTCGGACCTGATGCTGGTCAAGGGTCGGACCTCGATCCACTTGGAGAATTTGTCGATGGCGACCAGCAGGTGCGAGAAGCCCCCGGGTGCCTTTTGCAAGGGACCGACGAGGTCCAGACCCCATACTGCAAACGGCCAGGTGATGGGTATCGTCTGCAGGGCCTGAGCGGGCAGGCGTGTCTGCTTTGCGTAGAATTGACAACCCCAGCAGGAGCGAACAATCCTAGTGGCATCGGCCACCGCGGTTGGCCAGTAGAAACCTTGTCAAAAGGCATTCCCCACGAGGGCTCGAGGTGCTGCATGGTGGCCACAAGCCCCCGAGTGTATTTCTTGCAACAGCTCTTGTCCTTGGGCGATGAATATGCATCATTGGAGGATGCCCGAGGGGCTGTGGTGATAGAGCTCCTTTTCATCACCCAGCAAGACGAATGATTTGGTGCGCCGAGCCAGTCGCCGAGCCTTGGTCTTGTCGAGGGGAAGCTCTCCTTGGAGGAGATATTCCAGTTATGGGGTCTGCCAGTTCGGATCTGGCGCGACCCCATTCTGTTCCCCCTCGACGGGCAAGGCCTCCTCCTCGATGGCCGAGGGTACCTCGAGCTTCGGCCGAGGCCTCCTCGGGCTCGGCCGAGGGTACCTCGGGCTGGGCCGAAGCTTCCTCGGGCTCGGGCGTGTCGTTGATCTTGATGGATCATTGATGTAGGTCTTTGGAGAAGACGTCCGGGGGAACCGTCGTCCGCCCTGAGGCTATCTTCGCCAGCTCATCTGCGGTCTCGTTGTACCGTCGGGCGATGTGGTTGAGCTCCAGCCCGTAGAACTTGTCTTCCAGGCGTCGGACTTTGTTGCAGTAAGCTTCCATCCTCCGATCGCGGCAGTGGGAGTTCTTCATGACTTGGTCGATGACAAGCTGTGAGTCGCCACGAGCATCGAGGCACCGGACCCCTAGCTTGATGGCGGTGCGCAGCCCGTTAACCAAAGCCTCGTACTCGGCCACGTTGTTTGATGCCGGAAAATGGAGGCATATGACGTAGCGAAGATGCTTTTCGAGGGGTGAAACAAAGAGCAAGCCAGCGCCTGCTCCTGTTTTCATGAGTGACCCATCGAAGTACATGGTCCAAAGCTTGGGTTGGATTAGAGTTGTTGGTAACTGGGTGTCAGTCCACTCAGCTAGGAAGTCTGCCAAGACCTGGGATTTTATGGCCTTCCGAGGGGCGAATGGTAGCATTTCGCCCATAAGCTCCACCGCCCACTTTGCTATCCTACCCGAGGCCTCGCAGCACTGGATGATCTCCCCCAGGGGGAAGGATGACACCACAGTCACCGGATGAGACTCGAAGTAGTGTCGCAACTTTCGCCGTGTCAGGATCACTGCGTAGAGCAGCTTCTAGATCTGTGGGTAGCGGACTTTGGTCTCGGAAAGCACTTCGCTGATGAAGTAGACTGGCCTCTGGACGGGCAGTGCATGCCCTTCTTCTCGTCTCTCGACTACGATCGCGGCGCTGACCACCTGAGTAGTCGCGGCTACGTAGATCAAGAGGGCTTCTCCTGCAGCGGGGGGCACCAGGATGGGTGCATTTGTAAGGAGCGCCTTAAGGTTTCTGAGGGCTTCCTCGGCCTCGGGGGTCCAAGTGAAGCACTCGGCCTTCCTTAAGAGGCGGTACAGAGGCAAGCCTTTCTCGCCAAGGCGTGAGATGAAGCGGCTCAGAGCTTGCAAGGCATCCCATGACCCTCTGTACTCCTTTCAAATCTTTGATCGGTCCCATGTTGGTGATGGCCGCGATTTTCTCCGGGTTGGCCTCGATGCCCCGCTCGGAGACGATGGATCCAAGGAGCATGCCTCAGGGGACTCCGAAGACACACTTCTCGGGATTGAGTTTCATGCCTTTCGCTCTCAGACACGTGAATGTCGTTTCAAGGTCAGAGAGGAGGTCGAAGGCAATCTTCGTCTTGACAACGATGTCGTCGATGTAAGCCTCGACTGCTCTGCCGATGTGTTCTCCGAACACATGGTTCATGCACCTCTGGTAAGTGGCGCCTGCATTCCTCAACCCAAATGGCATTGTAGTGTAACAGTACATGCCAAAAGGTGTGATGAAAGAAGTCGCGAACTGGTCGGACTCTTTCATCTTGATTTGGTGATAGCCTGAGTAGGCATCGAGGAATGACAGGGTTTCGCACCCAGCAGTGGAGTCCACGATTTGATCGATGCGAGGTAGAGGGTAGGGAACTTTCGGACATGCTTTGTTTAGACCAGTGTAGTCTACACACATCCTCCATTTCCCATCCTTCTTCCTTACAAGAATAGGGTTAGCTAACCATTCGGGATGGAATACCTCTTTGATAAACCCTGCCGCGGGTAGCTTATGGATCTCCTCGCCTATGGCCCTGCGCTTTTCTTCGTCAAAACGGCGTAGGGTTTGCTTTACGGGTCGGGCTCCAGCTCTGATGTCCAGTGAGTGCTCGGCGACATCCCTCGGTATGCCGGGCATGTCCGAGGGACTCCACGCAAAGACTTCGGCGTTTGCGCGGAGAAAGTCGACGAGCACTGCTTCCTATTTGGGGTCAAGCTCGGAGTCGATCCGAACTTTCTTGCTGGCATCGTTGCTGGGGTCGAGAGAGACGGACTTGACTGCCTCAGCCGGTTCGAAGTTGCCAGCGTGCCGCTTCGTGTCGGGTGCCTCCTTGGAGAGGCGTTCCAGGTCGGCGATGAGGGCCTCAGACTCGGCGAGAGCCTCGGCGTACTCCAAGCTCTCCACGTCGCATTTGTACGCGTGGCGGTACGTGGATCCGACGGTGATGATCCCATTCGGGCCCGGCATCTTGAGCTTGAGGTAGGTGTAGTTGGGGACGGCCATGAACTTGGCGTAGCATGGTCTTCCCAACATCGCATGGTAGGTTCCTCAGAACCCGACGACCTCAAAGGTGAGAGCTTCCTTTCGGAAGTTAGAGGGAGTTCCAAAGCAGATGGGTAAGTCGATCCGACCGAGGGGTAGGATTCGCTTCCCGGGCGCGATCCCGTGGAAGGGTGCCACACCGGCCCGGACTTCAGACCGATCAACCCCTAAGAGTTCTAGGGTCTCGGCGTAGATGATGTTAAGGTTGCTGCCTCCGTCCATGAGGACCTTGGAGAGCCTAACGTTGCCGATGATCGGATCGACGACGAGCGGGTACCTTCCTGGGCTTGGCACGAAGTTGGGGTGGTCACCTTGGTCGAAGGTGATAGGCTTGTCGGACCAGTCTAGGTAGATTGGCGCCGCCACCTTCACCAAGCAGACTTCCCGGCGCTCCTGCTTGTGGTGCCGAGCCGAGGCGTTTGCCACCTGCCCGCCGTAGATCATGAAGCAGTTATGGACTTCCGGGAATCCCTCTTCCTTGCTGCCCTCCTTCTTGTCGTTGTCATGGCCCTTGCCATCCTCCGCCAGGGGCCCGGTCTTATGGAAGTAGCGTCGGAGCATGACACATTCTTCGAGGGTGTGCTTGATGGGCCCCTGGTGATAGGAGCACGGCTCTTTAAGCATCTTGTCGAACGCGCCGACCCCTCCAGGAGGTTTCCGAGGGTTCCTGTGCTCGGTCGCAGCGACGAGATTCGCGTCTGCAGCGTCGCGCTTCGCTTGCGACTTGTTTTTAGCCTTCTTCTTCGTGCCCCGCTGGGCGGACACCTCAGGGGCATCTGTCTTCGGCTCTCCCTGAGGCTGCTTGTCTTTTCGGAAGATGGTTCGACCGCCTCTTGACCCGAGGCGAACTTGGTGGCGAAATCCATCAGTTCGCTCGCACGGGTGGGAGTCTTGCGCCCCATTTTGCTCACCAGGTCTCGGCAAGTGGTGCCAGCAAGGAAAGCCCCGATGACATCCGAGTCGGTAACGTTGGGCAGCTCGGTGCGCTGCTTTGAGAACCGCCGGATGTACTCTCGGAGGGACTCCCCTGGCTGCTGGCGGCAGCTTCGAAGGTCCCACGAGTTCCCAGGGTGCACGTACGTGCCTTGGAAGTTTCTCGCGAAAGCTTTGACCAGATCGTCCTAGTCGGAGATCTGCGCAGGAGGCAGATGCTCCAGCCAGGCTCGGGCGGCGTCGGAAAGGAAAAGGGGTAGATTACGGATGATGAGGTTGTCATCATCCGCCCCTCCCAACTAGCATGCCAGTTGGTAGTCTGCGAGCCACAACTCCGGCCTCGTCTCCCCCGAGTACTTGGTGATGGTAGTCGGGGCTCGGAAACGGGCAGGGAACGGCACTCGTCGTATGGCTCGGCTGAAGACTCGTAGACCAGGTGGCTCGGGCGAAGGACTGCGATACTCCTCACTGTTGCAGGAACGCCTCGGCAATGAGCACCACCATCTCAACCATGGTAGCCTTGGCGCACCTTCTCGTCGAGGCGGGCTCCATGGTTGAGATGGTGGTGCTCATTGCCGAGGCGTTCCCGGGCGGCAGGCGCCTCGTCCCGCGTGCGCTTGGGATGGACCGAGGCTTCCCAAATGCATCGGGAGGACACCGCGTGATGCTCCAAGGGGTCAGCTCGCCTGCGGGAGGCGGAGCTCTCGGCTCGTCCAACCGCGGCGCCTTCTAGGAGATTCTTGAGTTCACCCTGGATACGCCGTCCCTCAATGGTGGATGGCTCCAGCATGGCTCGAAGCAACATCGCCGCTGCAGCTAGTTCCTAGCCGTACCCGCTGACGGCCGGGGGCAGCGCTGTCTTGGCATTGTCGACGATGCGGTGCCGGATGTCTTGGGCCCGATGATAGGCTTCTCCGACGAGTGTTCGGCCTGCCCACTCCTGTTCGATGTTCTCTCGGAACTGTACAAGCCGGCCTGTTTCCTCGTCGACCCAGGCCTGCATCTCACGGATTTGCCCGAGCTGTATGTCCTGACCCCCTGCAGGGACTAGGACCACAGCTAGCTCCCGCGGGATGTCAACGCGAGATGTGGGCCTAGGGGGATCGTCAACCTCTGGCATACCGAGGTGGTTGCCTTCGTTGTGATCTTGAAAGGGAAATGTGCCCTTGAGCCATTTCTAAGTATTTTGGTGATTTAGTGTCCAACACAAGTGCCTAAGTGTAAAAAGGTGGACAAGGTACAAATCAAGAATTAAGGTATGTTTCTCAAACTTAGTACATTGTTTTATGGACTAATGTATTGTGTCTAAGTGCTGGAAACAGGAAAAATCCAATTGGAAATATCTTGGCTCGAGCAGCCAAGAATCTGCTGAGTCTGCAAGCACCGGACTGTCCGGTGGTGCACCGGACAGTGTCCGGTGCGACAGGCTGGCTCGAGCGAAGTGACTGCTCTCGGGAATTCACCGGCGACGTACGGCTAAAATTCACCGGACTGTCCGGTGTGCACCGGACTGTCCGGTGAGCCAACGGTCGGCCGAGCCAACGGTCGGCCGCGCAATCTGCGCGGGACACGTGGCCGAGCCAACGGCTAGAAGATGGCACCGGACTGTCCGGTGTGCACCGGACATGTCAAGTGCACCAACGGCTCCCCGGCTGCCAACGGTCGACTGCGCTGTTTATGGAAAGAAATCGGGCACCGGACATGTCCGGTGTGCACCGGACTGTCCGGTGCGCCAGTCGACAGAAGGCAAGATCAGCCTTCCAAACTTGTGCTCAACGGCTCCTAGCTGCCTTGGGGCTATAAAAGGGACCCCTAGGCGCATGGAGGAGTACACCCAAGCATCCTTTGAGCATCATTGATCACTCATACTTCATTCTCGCGCACTTGTTCGACATTTTAGTGATTTGAGCTCCGTTCTAGTGTGCTAGTCTCTTGAGCTCAAGTCTGGGTTTTGCGTGTGCGTATTCGCTGTGATCTTTGTGTCGTGTGTGAGTTGCTAATCCCTCCCTTGCTCTGTGATTCTTCGTGAACATCTTGTGTAAGGGCGAGAGGCTCCAAGCTGTGGAGATTCCTCGCAAACGGGATTAAGAGAAGCAAAGCAACACCGTGGTATTCAAGTTGGTCTTTGGACCGCTTGAGAGGGGTTGATTGCAACCCTCGTCCGTTGGGACGCCACAACGTGGAGTAGGCAAGCGTTGGTCTTGGCCGAACCACGGGATAACCACTGTGCCATCTCTGTGATTGATATCTTTTGGTTATTGTGTTGTGTTGAGATCCTTCTCTAGCCACTTGGCATATTACTGTGCTAACAAGTAACCAAGTTTTGTGGCTTAAGTTTTTGAAGTACTACAGGATCACCTATTCACCCCCCCTCTAGGTGCTCTCAATTGGTATCAGAGCCGTTCTGTAACACCCCAGGTGTTTATATTCCGCTCGACAACGAGTACGAATTTAAGCACGTGATATCAGTAAATAAGACGGACACTAAGGTCTAATTATTTTTGCCTATCGCGATTTTAATATCGCATCTGTTCCGTCTGTCGTGAGTGCGACATCGTTTTTATTTTTATCTATCCGGGCTCTTCCGAAATTTTCGTGTTATTCGGAACGTAGTCGTTCCGAACATCGGTGCGTCCGGTGATTATTTAAAATTCATCGCTCGTGCGAATACGAATTCGGAAGCCCGACTCACTCGGATGATTTTATCCCGGACAAATTAATTTGAACTCGACAACTAAAATGTTCGGGGCAATAATCTGTATCGCGCGTTGTCTGAGAGAAATCGTGCGTGAGGTTAGGATCCAATTTCTCCGTCCGCACGCTGTTTTGACGACGAAATCGCGTATACATTGTTGATCTGGTTTCGACTAATTTCGGTCGAATCACGTAGAACAAATTATCAGTGCCGAAATCCGTATATTTCGGTCTGTCGTTTCTCGCCCAAATCCAAATCTTCAAATATAAATAAAGGGTAAGAATTCGTATGAAACCCATCGAATCAAATCCTATTTAAATATTATTATCAATCTCGTATTTGGCCCGACCTTTTATACATTCGTAAGACTCTCAAGTCTTGGTTCTAAAATCAAAATATCACTTAATTTGGTTCATTTTAGTCATGTTTAACTCATAAACTTAGTTAGTGGTGTATTCTTTGATTTAAAGAAAGAAAATATCACTTATCCTCTCACGTGTCCTCTGATCATGGGACATAATTTCCTTCACATCATTTTCTAGTCTTATTCTCTTATTTTCTAGAAGTCTTTTGCACTGGATGCTTATCTCCTAGCACAGCAAAAAGAAAAGAAATATCTGGATTTTTTCCCGACGTCCTTATCAACTCGTCACGGATTTTTCTTTTCCTGCCACCGCTTAATTCCTGAAGAAATATCCACCGCCTGCTGACTTCCTTATCCGTAATCCTGCATACACCGCCCATCAGAACTTCGTTCTTCTTCACGATGCGCTCGCCTCTGGCCGGCTTCTCTTGCATACCGACGCCCTTTCCCTCTCGGCGCCCGGACGAGCTCCCCATGGCGCGACCCTCCCATCTCCTCCAGCTCGGCCGCGCCAGCTCCCTACGCCCGTCCGGCCGCGCTCTGCCTCGCCACAGCCGCTCGACTCCTCCATCTTCCTCTCTGCTTCTCTCTCTACCGCTGTTCTGCTGGCCCCGCTCGGATTTTTCCGTTTTTCCTGCAGATCGCCGTCGTGCCGGTCCCAGCTCGGCCGGCCCTGTTCCCCATGGTCGCCGGCTGCTCTGCTTCCCCATGGCGACTGCTTGACCCCAGCTCCTTGCCGTCGCGCCCCTATTCCTTCATGGCCGCGAGCTCCCTCTGCTGTCTGCTTCGCCGCGCGCCAAGCCCCCAGCCGAGGTCTCCTCCCTGCCGAGTCCCAGCCGAACTCCTCCTTACAGCGCTCTGGCGAGGCTTCCCGTTCCTGCGCGCCGTCGCCTTGCTGCTCGCCTTGCGCGCGCGATCCTCAGCCCCCTGCGCGTAGCCGGTTTCTCGGTTCGCCGTGGAGCCTACGCGCTCGGTTCTGTCCAGTTCGCGTCTTGCTCGCCTTTGCGTCGCGGGCGTAGCATTTCATTATTCCTGCGCGTGCTGCCGCGAAGCTTTCGATTCAGTTCTTCTCTGTCGCGTTGACGTGCGCGCGAAACTGATTGCAATCGTCATCGAGTCCGTGACGCCCGCTGGACACGGCAAAACGTTGCGTGTGCTTGTGTCCGAGCCCGCCCGACTGTGACCTCGCTTTGCTTCTCGCGTCGCTACTTGCCAAGCCTTTCCCTAATCCGCGACATAAAAATTCGCTCGGCCATGGTCTCATCAAACTGCGAAGCTTCCTCGCCGTGCGCTCTGGCATCGGCTGCTGCCGATTCTGCCATAAAGTTCGCGAGCTCTCCTTGCTCGGCTCGTTTTGCCGTGGGCAATTTCTCCATGATTCAAATCCGTGCTGCTTGCCCCGTGTGCGCCTGCTTCTCATCCATCGGGTTTTGTGCGTGCTCGCATTTGTCGTCGAGCTGTTAAACCCGTCATCTCCGGCTCGATCTCCACCTCACCAGCTCGCACCAGACTTCAATTGAAGGTCGTCGTCGATCCGTGCATCATCAAGAAATTCCAAGAGTCAAGTGAAGACGGAGCCAGCAACGTGATATTCACCAAGTGCGCAACAAAAAGCTCGAGCCAGGATTTATCAGCATTCGTACGAGTATTGCGTAGCGTTTGATGCTGGTGAGCCGATTTATAATTTTTGTAAGTTTATCTGCTGATTGGATTAACTAAAATTATTAGTCGTAATAATTCTCATATTTAGCGCAGGCGCGTTGTGGTAATGTTAAAAATAAGTGAAGTACGATAGATTTAGTAATGTGAAAGATAGATTAATTTAGGGATATTTTAGCGAGGTGACGACGTAAAGGATAGATTTAGTTTTTCATATACCCATCTGATGAATTTTGTCGTGTCAATTGCACTAAATAAATAACATAAAGAAATGTTTGATTACTTGTTGACATGTAAAATATGTGAGGAGCGAAATAAAATTAAAATAGTTCTTTGTGAACGATGTAGTATCATTTATAAAACGAGGGATAAGTTTAGGATTTAATTAATTAACTGATGAGTTGAGTAGGCTAATTGTGTTTCATGTGTATAATTTGTTGCTCGTGATGTTTACGTTAGGTTCGTTTAATCTCGAGAAGCGTAATTATTACGCTTAGTCGTATATCGATAACTAGTATTTTCGTATAAAATGGTACGACACTTCGTCACTAGGTGTTTAATGCGCTATCGTATAGCACTATTTAGATTTGTGCTATTACTGTCTATATGCATTCATGTGCATAATGCATTTCATTCAGGTGCGATAATTAATCACGTGATGCGGAAGACGACCCCAAGTCGACCCCAAGCGCGGATTATTCCGCATGGTGATACTGATGGACGAATCTGAAGATGGATAATTGAACGAGTACCAAGACCAAGGCTGCTCGTCAAGCGGACGTCGTCTAACAACACTAACCTAGTGTTACTCAGGCAAGCCCCGGTGCATTTGCCACCCTCCTTGTTGTTTTAAATCTTTCTCACTTGCTTGATGCATTAGGTGATAGGAGTTGATTGATAAAACAATTCCTGCATTACCTTCCTTGAATTTGATTACCTTCCTTGATCACCCGTTTTACAAAAGATTTTGATGCTTAGCCTTGCTTTAGAAAAACAAAATGTTTTGTTTTTACAAAAGATGATGTGGCAAAGGTGGGTGGGGTGTTTTTGAAAATAAAATTTGATGGTGGATCCATCATGGCCGTGATGGATTCAACATCTGGAAAAGATGTACCTCTGCCAGGTACCAAGTTTTTGGGTTGAAAAGATTAAGCTGAGACCGGGCGGGTGACTTGCACGAGAAAGGAGTCTCGGTGTAGTGTCTCCGTCTGAGTCGATTAAGGACCTTGTCGATGTAGGCTTGATGATCGAGGACCCTTTAACTGGTCACATGCCTCGTCATGGGTAAGCCTTGCCTCGGGCAGACTAAGGCCGGAATAAGATAACACGAAATGGGCGTGGAGTGGTGGCGAGAGTAGCGTGTACCCTCCGTGGCAAGAGGCCGGACGGTGGTGTATCTGTGCTCTCGGTTTGCGTGAACCTGATCCGGTCTTAAGAACCCCGGTGGCGGGTTGACATATGCAAGGGTTGAGTGCTACATATGTCGTGTGATTGGAGATCCTCAGCTGAGTATAATCGATTCGGATCGCCGTACCTTCGCGGTTATGAAGACTTGGTCACTGACCTACACGTAGCATTCCACTAAAGATGATGGGTATTTGTTAAGAAATTGGCTAGTGCAGGACCAGTGATTGAACTAGGGTAGAAAGAACTCTAGTGCAGGTAATTTTACTTAACTTGACAAATAAAACTGGATTTTTAAGGATCCATTTTTAGTAAGCATTTCTGCAAAACAGAGTCCTTGATTATTGAGAAGCCTTACCTTGACTCCCTAAAAGCCAGCATACCCTTGAGAGTCTTTTCTTTAGTCGGGTAAGTCTTGCTGAGTAATTCCATACTCAGGGTTTTATTCCCTGTTGTTTTTCAGGTTCTAACTTTGTGCTGTTGTTGATGGTGTTAAGTGCCGGTGGGCTCGGCCTTCTTATAAGTCTAAGTAACCCTTCTATACTTCTTATTGAGGATGATCCCTTGAGCTAGCATATATATTTCAAACTTATACTTTTGTAATCACTCCGATAAACTAATGTAAAATTTTTGTAACCTGTAAAATTTGGTAGTAAGATTTCCGCTGCAACAATATTGGTGTGTGTGATTTGTGTTACTTAATCCCGCGGTTCTGGTTGAAAGTGGTTTATCCGATGTCCTTAGGGCAATCGGACAGATCCTGTTGAGTTATCTGGTGCACATGCATGGTCGTCTGAGGTCTTTGGGACAAGGACAGGTGCATGTGGGCCCAATAACTTGGAGGTTCTGCCACAGGCTGGTATCAGAGCTGGATTAAGTATATACGGTCACATACGTATTTTCAAAACAAAGGTTTTGGTTTTGAAAAACCTATTTTCAACTAAACACATTGGTTGGCTTTGAAAAACAGTTTTGAAAAAAAAACTATAATGCTAGCGACATCCTCTATTAAGCCCTAAGTTAAGGACTATCAGGTGGCTTAGTTGAAAACCATAACCCACAACCGGGTGGGTATTGCATACATGTGTATTGTTATTTTTGAGGCCATTCAGTTTTGAATGGATCGACGCTCAGGTAAGGTGAGTTGTGAGAGCATGACCGAACAATCGTCGGTCTAGGGGAGTGTTTAAATGTGGCGTCCGATTATATACATGTTCTACATATGTATATATGAAGACTGCGATGTGGAGTATTTACTTTTCTGGGAATTCAGTACCCCATGGATGTGTATGGGTATACAGACATGGGAATACTGAGAAGTGTAATGTACTTGTAACGACGCACCTACGCTCAGGTAATAAGGTGAGTTACCATAATGAGTTGCCCTATGGTTAAAGTGTGGTAACAGCGCCTATGCATGGCTCGGCGCTTAATGATGAGCTGGCCTCCATATAGAAATATATGGAGTATAAACTGTGATAAACTGCCATGTGTGAACTGCATCATTGGGAATTGGGCTGTGATGGAATTTTCTGCAGGTACACTAACCTCGAAAACGTATGTGTAGCTGACGACTAGTAAAATACCGAGAGTGAACGTATGCCACCGATATAGAACGCTATTGCCACATTATGATGGCAAAATCAGTGAGGACGGATAAGACGAGCATGCATCCTGATTGTTGCATTATGTTTGTCACCTATACACCCAAAATGCTTCTCTCATCCTTATTCCAGTAACCATTGATTGTAGATAATGTGGCGTAATGCTGAATTATGAACTTCGATGAAATAGGTGTCCTCCATTCTTTAGGTGACCTCTTAGGGTGCTTTATGTGTTTGCCCTTGTACTTGATGTGCCGATAGAAGGTTAGTGACTTGTTTGCCTAAACCGGAAATTAGGCCATGTTCTTAGTTGGTGAACCATGACCTAAATTTGAATTTACCATTATGACTCCATGACAAAGCCCATACGAATAAATGCTTAGATAATTTCTTTGTTGAACATAAAATGTACCCAAGCTTAAAACAAGAATCTCAAGTCATGTCTCCTTCTAGAACCATTTCCTTACTTAGTTGAAGTAGGTTGAGGTCTCTATTGTGTTTGGCATCTCCTTGCGAATTATCTTATCCCTTGTCAACCTGACCTAGGAAAGACAAGTCCGTCCATTTTCTTGAAATTGATGCCTTTGGTTTCCCCATACCTATCGAAGGCATACCCACTTAATCCTTGACTTGTAATTGTTGCGATGGGCATAGAAATATGCTTGGGGCTGAATTAATAGTCTCCCGTCGTACTCCCTTCATTAACAAGTTTAGGTTATGGCCATGCCTTGTTCATTTCATCGGGCCATGATCTATTTGGCTCTCTACTTGTAACCATCCTTACAGGTGGAGTATCTCTTTGTATATTGTCACCCTTGCTCAATTCATTTGTGTCGCGTGAGATTTCTTATTGGTTATGTCTGGTATTGGCGTTATGACTAAAATTGAGGATGCCGCGCCAAAACCGAGGGCCTCCTGTGGGTGATCAGCACATGGTTGCGCTACTTGGCACGCGCTGGTATCACCGTTAGTAGTCATAATCCATTATGAGACTATATCGATATGTTATCTCTGCACAAATTGTTCTTACCACATGAGATTCATTATTGGTGCCAGTTTTGTAATGGTGTCATGGTTAAGGACTTATGGTACCGCGGTGAAATTGATAGCCCCTTGTGAATGTACACGCAAGGTTTTGCTGCTTGGCGCATGCTGGTATCGAGGTCTCTAGTCATGATCCATTATGGAACTACACTGATGTGCTATCTTCCGTGGACCTTCCCTTAAAATAATTTCTATGTTGCTTGTCAAGTTATCAAGCAACATCTGTCATCTCCGTTGGATCAAACGAGCATACCATTTTCATGTGTGGTCACTTTTCCCTTGACTTTGATAGTGACTGCACGCATACAAGTTCCATTTACGTCCTTTGTGTAAACGTGAAGTCTTGGAGCTTGTTAGTGTTGCAAGACAACTAATTAGCTCTCAAAATGGAGATCTGCTTCCCCTGCCGCTAAGATGCAGGAGTTTGTTCATTCGCTCTCTCGTTTAATCCCTGTATTTCCTAACCAAGTCAATTCATCTCGCATGAAGAAACGGATGAACAACATGACCAAATGGATTTCTACACAAATGCATGCCTTTTTGCTAGCAAATGTGAACTCTCGACCCTTGGCTTACCGATGGTGCCGAGAGGACTTGCTCAATGTCAAAAGTAGTTTAACGAGTTGGTTTTACTAACCTGTAACTGCATTGTGAACAAAGGTTGAGCTTAGAGATCGATTTGTCGAGTTATCTAAACTCACTTTAGTTCAAACCATTCTAAGAAAGTACTTACACGAATCAAGTTAAGTCGACTAATAACCACCTAATTATCGCTCTAGTCATGCCTCGATCGCCTCACGTATACTTTTCTAGCATGTGTGATCAACTCGAGCCGTGACTAGTACTGGGTACAATGGACTGGTTGCAAAGTCCGCATCTACAGATCCCTCCACTGGTGATTCTCTCGAATCTATATCACCTTTCAGGGACTTGGATTTTCTGGCTAGCCACGAGTCAACTGTGGTGTTGTTCGACATCCGCACTTGTCATGTGTGCTATGAACTTATCGTGACCACTTGTTGGTAAACCTCTTTCTGTGTGTTTTACCCAAGATGGTGCATCTGATTCTGGTTGGGTAAAATCGCGTAATTACCGCTCGCTCAACAGACTCAGATAGTACAGTGTCATCAGAAAAAAGCAAACTGCACACATGGAACCTTATGTGTTCCTCTGGCAGATATCGTCTCTATTAGTGGACATTTCTAAATTAGCTTATGGCGATACATGTTATGTCCACTAGAGAAACGACATTCTGAGACACTCGTCTTCGCTTAGGACTGCCTTACGATTATCGCTGATATGGACATGGGATTACCTGCTTCTCCACTCTTGAAAGTCTTTCGCTCCGAATCTCGGGACGTGATTCTTTTAAGGGGGAGGGCTGTAACACCCCAGGTGTTTATATTCCGCTCGACAACGAGTACGAATTTAAGCACGTGATATCAGTAAATAAGACGGACACTAAGGTCTAATTATTTTTGCCTATCGCGATTTTAATATCGCATCTGTTCCGTCTGTCGTGAGTGCGACATCGTTTTTATTTTTATCTATCCGGGCTCTTCCGAAATTTTCGTGTTATTCGGAACGTAGTCGTTCCGAACATCGGTGCGTCCGGTGATTATTTAAAATTCATCGCTCGTGCGAATACGAATTCGGAAGCCCGACTCACTCGGATGATTTTATCCCGGACAAATTAATTTGAACTCGACAACTAAAATGTTCGGGGCAATAATCTGTATCGCGCGTTGTCTGAGAGAAATCGTGCGTGAGGTTAGGATCCAATTTCTCCGTCCGCACGCTGTTTTGACGACGAAATCGCGTATACATTGTTGATCTGGTTTCGACTAATTTCGGTCGAATCACGTAGAACAAATTATCAGTGCCGAAATCCGTATATTTCGGTCTGTCGTTTCTCGCCCAAATCCAAATCTTCAAATATAAATAAAGGGTAAGAATTCGTATGAAACCCATCAAATCAAATCCTATTTAAATATTATTATCAATCTCGTATTTGGCCCGACCTTTTATACATTCGTCAGACTCTCAAGTCTTGGTTCTAAAATCAAAATATCACTTAATTCGGTTCATTTTAGTCATGTTTAACTCATAAACTTAGTTAGTGGTGTATTCTTTGATTTAAAGAAAGAAAATATCACTTATCCTCTCACGTGTCCTCTGATCATGGGACATAATTTCCTTCACATCATTTTCTAGTCTTATTCTCTTATTTTCTAGGAGTCTTTTGCACTGGATGCTTATCTCCTAGCGCAGCAAAAAGAAAAGAAATATCTGGCTGCCACTCACGTGGTGGAGTTTTTCCCGACGTCCTTATCAACTCATCACGGATTTTTCTTTTCCTGCCACCGCTTAATTCCTGAAGAAATATCCACCGCCTGCTGACTTCCTTATCCGTAATCCTGCATACACTGCCCATCAGAACTTCGTTCTTCTTCACGATGCGCTCGCCTCTGGCCGGCTTCTCTTGCATACCGACGCCCTTTCCCTCTCGGCGCCCGGACGAGCTCCCCATGGCGCGACCCTCCCATCTCCTCTAGCTCGGCCGCGCCAGCTCCCTACGCCCGTCCGGCCGCGCTCTGCCTCGCCACAGCCGCTCGACTCCTCCATCTTCCTCTCTGCTTCTCTCTCTACCGCTGTTCTGCTGGCCCCGCTCGGATTTTTCCGTTTTTCCTGCAGATCGCCGTCGCGCCGGTCCCAGCTCGGCCGGCCCTGTTCCCCATGGTCGCCGGTTGCTCTGCTTCCCCATGGCGGCTGCATGACCCCAGCTCCTTGCCGTCGCGCCCCTATTCCTCCATGGCCACGAGCTCCCTCTGCTGTCTGCTTCGCCGCGCGCCAAGCCCCCAGCCGAGGTCTCCTCCCTGCCGAGTCCCAGCCGAACTCCTCCTTACAGCGCTCTGTCGAGGCTTCCTGTTCCTGCGCGCCGTCGCCTTGCTGCTCGCCTTGCGCGCGCGATCCTCAGCCCCTGCGCGTAGCCGGTTTCTCGGTTCGCCGTGGAGCCTGCGCACTCGGTTCTGTCCAGTTCGCGTCTTGCTCGCCTTTGCGTCGCGCGCGTAGCATTTCATTATTCCTGCGCGTGCTGCCGCGAAGCTTTCGATTCAGTTCTTCTCTGTCGCGTTGTCGTGCGCGCGAAACTGCTTGCAATCGTCATCGAGTCCGTGACGCCCGCTGGACACGGCAAAACGTTGCGTGTGCTTGTGTCCGAGCCCGCCCGACCGTGACCTCGCTTTGCTTCTCGCGTCGCTACTTGCCAAGCCTTTCCCTAATCCGCGACATAAAAATTCGCTCGGCCACGGTCTCATCAAACTGCGAAGCTTCCTCGCCGTGCGCTCTGGCATCGGCTGCTGCCGATTCCGCCATAAAGTTCGCGAGCTCTCCTTGCTCGGCTCGTTTTGCCGTGGGCAATTTCTCCACGATTCAAATCCGTGCTGCTTGCCCCGTGTGCGCCTGCTTCTCATCCATCGGGTTTTGTGCGTGCTCGCATTTGTCGTCGAGCTGTTAAACCCGTCATCTCCGGCTCGATCTCCACCTCACCAGCTCGCACCAGACTTCAATTGAAGGTCGTCGTCGATCCGTGCATCATCAAGAAATTCCAAGAGTCAAGTGAAGACGGAGCCAGCAACGTGATATTCACCAAGTGCGCAACAAAAAGCTCGAGCCAGGATTTATCAGCATTCGTACGAGTATTGCGTAGCGTTTGATGCTGGTGAGCCGATTTATAATTTTTGTAAGTTTATCTGCTGATTGGATTAACTAAAATTATTAGTCGTAATAATTCTCATATTTAGCGCAGGCGCGTTGTGGTAATGTTAAAAATAAGTGAAGTACGATAGATTTAGTAATGTGAAAGATAGATTAATTTAGGGATATTTTAGCGAGGTGACGACGTAAAGGATAGATTTAGTTTTTCATATACCCATCTGATGAATTTTGTCGTGTCAATTGCACTAAATAAATAACATAAAGAAATGTTTGATTACTTGTTGACATGTAAAATATGTGAGGAGCGAAATAAAATTAAAATAGTTCTTTGTGAACGATGTAGTATCATTTATAAAACGAGGGATAAGTTTAGGATTTAATTAATTAACTGATGAGTTGAGTAGGCTAATTGTGTTTCATGTGTATAATTTGTTGCTCGTGATGTTTACGTTAGGTTCGTTTAATCTCGAGAAGCGTAATTATTACGCTTAGTCGTATATCGATAACTAGTATTTTCGTATAAAATGGTACGACACTTCGTCACTAGGTGTTTAATGCGCTATCGTATAGCACTATTTAGATTTGTGCTATTACTGTATATATGCATTCATGTGCATAATGCATTTCATTCAGGTGCGATAATTAATCACGTGATGCGGAAGACGACCCCAAGTCGACCCCAAGCGCGGATTATTCCGCATGGTGATACTGATGGACGAATCTGAAGATGGATAATTGAACGAGTACCAAGACCAAGGCTGCTCGTCAAGCGGACGTCGTCTAACAACACTAACCTAGTGTTACTCAGGCAAGCCCCGGTGCATTTGCCACCCTCCTTGTTGTTTTAAATCTTTCTCACTTGCTTGATGCATTAGGTGATAGGAGTTGATTGATAAAACAATTCCTGCATTACCTTCCTTGAATTTGATTACCTTCCTTGATCACCCGTTTTACAAAAGATTTTGATGCTTAGCCTTGCTTTAGAAAAACAAAATGTTTTGTTTTTACAAAAGATGATGTGGCAAAGGTGGGTGGGGTGTTTTTGAAAATAAAATTTGATGGTGGATCCATCATGGCCGTGATGGATTCAACATCTGGAAAAGATGTACCTCTGCCAGGTACCAAGTTTTTGGGTTGAAAAGATTAAGCTGAGACCGGGCGGGTGACTTGCACGAGAAAGGAGTCTCGGTGTAGTGTCTCCGTCTGAGTCGATTAAGGACCTTGTCGATGTAGGCTTGATGATCGAGGACCCTTTAACTGGTCACATGCCTCGTCATGGGTAAGCCTTGCCTCGGGCAGACTAAGGCCGGAATAAGATAACACGAAATGGGCATGGAGTGGTGGCGAGAGTAGCGTGTACCCTCCGTGGCAAGAGGCCGGACGGTGGTGTATCTGTGCTCTCGGTCTGCGTGAACCTGATCCGGTCTTAAGAACCCCGGTGGCGGGTTGACATATGCAAGGGTTGAGTGCTACATATGTCGTGTGATTGGAGATCCTCAGCTGAGTATAATCGATTCGGATCGCCGTACCTTCGCGGTTATGAAGACTTGGTCACTGACCTACACGTAGCATTCCACTAAAGATGATGGGTATTTGTTAAGAAATTGGCTAGTGCAGGACCAGTGATTGAACTAGGGTAGAAAGAACTCTAGTGCAGGTAATTTTACTTAACTTGACAAATAAAACTGGATTTTTAAGGATCCATTTTTAGTAAGCATTTCTGCAAAACAGAGTCCTTGATTATTGAGAAGCCTTACCTTGACTCCCTAAAAGCCAGCATACCCTTGAGAGTCTTTTCTTTAGTCGGGTAAGTCTTGCTGAGTAATTCCATACTCAGGGTTTTATTCCCTGTTGTTTTTCAGGTTCTAACTTTGTGCTGTTGTTGATGGTGTTAAGTGCCGGTGGGCTCGGCCTTCTTATAAGTCTAAGTAACCCTTCTATACTTCTTATTGAGGATGATCCCTTGAGCTAGCATATATATTTCAAACTTATACTTTTGTAATCACTCCGATAAACTAATGTAAAATTTTTGTAACCTGTAAAATTTGGTAGTAAGATTTCCGCTGCAACAATATTGGTGTGTGTGATTTGTGTTACTTAATCCCGCGGTTCTGGTTGAAAGTGGTTTATCCGATGTCCTTAGGGCAATCGGACAGATCCTGTTGAGTTATCTGGTGCACATGCATGGTCGTCTGAGGTCTTTGGGACAAGGACAGGTGCATGTGGGCCCAATAACTTGGAGGTTCTGCCACACGTTCTCTTCAAGAAAGGGACTAACCGCCTGAAGAGATGGATCCTAAAGGCAAGGGGATTGTGATCAACGACAAGGAGAAGGAGTCCTTCGTCAACGAGCCCAATGATGACAGGCCCACCGACTCAGGCTCGGGCCACAAAAGAAAAGACGGGAGGAAGAAGAAGACAAGGCGCATCAAGGAAATTGTCTGCTACGACAGCGACGAATCTTCCTCCTCCCAAAAGGACGACGACGACTACGATAGACGAAAGACGGTTAACTCAAACTTTTCTTTCGATTATTCGCGCATCCCGCATAGTTCAAATGCTCAATTGCTTCCCATTCCACTTGGCAAGCCCCCTCACTTTGATGGAGAGGATTACGGATTTTGGAGCCACAAAATGCGTACTCACCTGTTTTCTCTCCATCCAAGCATTTGGGAGATTGTGGAAAGTGGAATGAAATTTGATAGCTCGGATAGCCCTGTGTTTATTAATGAACAGATTCACAAAAATGCACAAGCTACTACTGTGTTGCTAGCCTCTTTGTGCAGGGACGAGTATCACAAGGTGAGCGGCTTGGACAATGCCAAGCAGATCTGGGACACCCTCAAGATCTCTCATGAGGGAAACGACGTCACCTTGCTCACCAAAATGGAGTTGGTGGAGGGCGAGCTTGGACGGTTCGCGATGATAAGCGGCGAGGAGCCGACACAAACATACAACCGGCTCAAGACCCTTATCAACAAAATAAGGAGCTACGGGAGCACACGATGGACGGACCACGACGTCGTCCGCCTAATGCTAAGGTCATTTACCGTTCTTGATCCTCATTTGGTGAACAATATACGTGAAAATCCCAGGTACACCAAGATGTCACCCGAAGAAGTTCTTGGGAAGTTCGTAAGCGGGCGAATGATGATCAAGGAGGCAAGATACGTGGACGACGCGTTGAACGGTCCTAGTCATGAGCCTCAACCCATTGCTCTCAAGGCAACAAGGAGCAAGGAGGCGCTACCAAGCAAGGTGGCACAAGTTGAGGCGGCCGGACTCAATGATGAGGAGATGGCCCTCATCATTAAGCGCTTCAAGACGGCGCTTAAAGGTCGCAAGGGGCAGCTAAGCAAGACCAAAGCCAAGGGGAAGCGCTCATGCTTCAAATGCGGTAAGCTTGGTCATTTTATTGCTAACTGTCCCGACAATGATAGTGATCAGGACCAAGGGAACAAGAGGGAGAAAAAGAAGCATTACAAGAAGGCCAAGGGCGAGGCACATATCGGAAAGGAGTGGGATTCGGATTGTTCCTCCTCCGACTCTGACAATGAAGGACTCGCCGCCACCGCCTTCAACAAGTCATCCCTCTTCCCCAACGAGCGTCACACTTGCCTCATGGCAAGAGAGAAGAAAGTAAGCACTCATACTAGTACTTATGCTTCTTCAAGTGAAGATGAGTCTAGTGATGATGATGAGATAGATTACTCATGCTTATTCAAGGGATTAGATAGAACCAAGGTAGACAAAATTAATGAATTAATTGATGCTTTAAATGACAAGAATATGCTTTTAGAAAAACAAGAGGATTTGTTGTATGAAGAACATGACAAATTTGTAGAAGCACAGAAATCTCTTGCTCTAGAAATTAAAAGGAATGAAATGCTCTCTAGTGAATTATCTTCTTGTCATGAAACTATTGCTAAGTTAAAAAGTTTTAATGATGATTTAAATGCTAAACTAGAAGTAGCTAGTAAATATAATTCTTGTGTAGAAATTGTTGAAACTTGTAATAGGTGTAAAGATTTTGACATTGATGCTTGTAGTGATCATTTAGTTTCAATTTCCAAATTAAATGATGAATTAGCTAGTCTTAAAGCCCAACTTAAGACTAGCAAGAATGAATTTGACAAGCTAAAATTTGCAAGGGATGCCTACACGATTGGTAGACACCCCTCAATTAAGGATGGACTTGGCTACAAGAGGGAAGCCAAGAACTTGACAAGCCATAAGGCTCCCATCTCCGCCAAGGAGAAAGGGAAGGCCCCTATGGCTAGTAGTATGCAAAAGAACCATGCCTTTATGTACTATGATAAAAGACAACCTAGAAATGCTTATAGGAGTTGTAATGTATATAATGCCTTTGATTCTCATGCCATGGTTGCTTCTAGTTCTTCTTATGTGCATAATAGAAATGTTGGTAGGAGAAATGTTATTCATAATATGCCTAGGAGAAATGTCGTTAATGTTCCTAGGAAAGTTAATGAACCTTCTACAATATATCATGCTTTAAATGCTTCTTTTGCTATTTGTAGAAAGGATAGGAAGATAGTTGCTAGAAAATTAGGGGCAAGATGCAAGGGAGACAAAACTTGCATTTGGGTCCCTAAGGATGTTTGTGCTAACCTTGCAGGACCCAACATGAGTTGGGTACCTAAGACCCAAGCCTAAATTTGCCTTGCAGGTTTATGCATCCGGGGGTTCAAGCTGGATTATTGACAGCGGATGCACAAACCATATGACGGGGGAGAAGAAGATGTTCACCTCCTATGTCAAGAATAAAGATTCCCAAGATTCAATAATTTTCGGTGATGGGAATCAAGGCAAGGTAAAAGGGTTAGGTAAAATTGCAATCTCAAATGAGCACTCTATCTCTAATGTGTTTTTAGTAGAGTCTCTTGGATATAATTTGCTATATGTCAGTCAATTATGCAATATGGGATATAACTGTTTGTTTACAAATGTAGATGTGTCTGTCTTTAGAAGGTGTGATGGTTCACTAGCTTTTAAGGGTGTACTAGACGACAAGCTTTACTTAGTTGATTTTGCAAAAGAAGAGGCCGGTCTAGATGCATGCTTAATGGCTAAGACTTGCATGGGCTGGCTGTGGCATCGCCGCTTAGCACATGTGGGGATGAAGAACCTCCACAAGCTTCTAAAGGGAGAACACGTGATAGGTCTAACCAATGTTCATTTCGAAAAAGATAGACCTTGTGCAGCTTGTCAAGCAGGGAAACAGGTGGGAGGCTCTCATCACACCAAAAATGTGATGACAACATCAAGACCCCTGGAGCTGCTACATATGGACCTCTTCGGACCCGTCGCCTATCTGAGCATAGGAGGAAGTAAGTATGGTCTGGTTATCGTTGATGACTTTTCCCGCTTCACTTGGGTGTTCTTTTTGCAGGATAAGTCTGAAACCCAAGGGACCCTCAAGCGCTTCCTAAGGAGAGCTCAAAATGAGTTTGAGCTCAAGGTGAAGAAGATAAGGAGCGACAACGGGTCCGAATTCAAGAACCTTCAAGTGGAGGAGTTTCTTGAGGAGGAGGGGATCAAGCACGAGTTCTCCGCTCCCTACACACCTCAGCAAAATGGTGTGGTAGAGAGGAAGAACAGGACGCTCATAGATATGGCGAGGACTATGCTTGGAGAATTCAAGACCCCCGAGTGCTTTTGGTCGGAAGCCATGAACACGGCTTGCCACGCCATCAACAGGGTCTACCTTCACCGCCTCCTCAAGAAGACGTCGTATGAGCTGCTAACCGGTAACAAACCTAATGTATCGTATTTTTGTGTTTTTGGGAGTAAATGCTACATTCTAGTGAAGAAGGGTAGGAATTCCAAATTTGCTCCCAAAGCCGTAGAAGGATTTTTATTAGGTTATGATTCAAATACAAAGGCGTATAGGGTCTTCAACAAATCATCGGGTTTAGTTGAAGTCTCTAGCGACGTTGTATTTGATGAGACTAATGGCTCTCCAAGAGAGCAAGTTGTTGATCTTGATGATGTAGATGAAGAAGACGTTCCAACGGTCGCAATACGCACCATGGCGATTGGAGATGTACGGCCTCAGGAACATTTGGAGCAAGATCAGCCATCTTCCTCAACTAAGGTGCATCCCCCAACCCAAGATGACGAACAGGTACCTCAAGTGGAGGCACATGATCAAGGGGGAGCACAGGATGTTCAAGAGGAAGGAGCACCTCAGGCACCTCCAACCCAAGTTCGAGCGACAATTCAAAGGGATCATCCCGTCGACCAGATATTGGGTGATATTAGCAAGGGAGTAACTACTCGCTCAAGATTAGTTAATTTTTGTGAGCATTACTCTTTTGTCTCTTCTATTGAGCCTTTCAGGGTAGAAGAGGCCTTGCTAGATCCGGACTGGGTGTTGGCCATGCAGGAGGAACTCAACAACTTCAAGCGCAACGAAGTTTGGACACTGGTGCCTCGTCCCAAGCAAAATGTTGTGGGAACCAAGTGGGTGTTCCGCAACAAACAGGACGAGCACGGGGTGGTGACGAGGAACAAGGCTCGACTTGTGGCAAAAGGTTATGCCCAAGTCGCAGGTTTGGACTTTGAGGAGACTTTTGCTCCTGTGGCTAGGCTAGAATCAATTCGTATCTTGCTAGCATATGCCGCTCACCATTCTTTCAGGTTGTACCAAATGGATGTGAAGAGTGCTTTCCTCAACGGGCCGATCAAGGAGGAGGTGTACGTGGAGCAGCCCCCTGGCTTCGAGGATGAACGGTACCCCGACCACGTGTGTAAGCTCTCTAAGGCGCTCTATGGACTTAAGCAAGCCCCAAGAGCATGGTATGAATGCCTTAGAGACTTTTTAATTGCTAATGCTTTCAAGGTTGGGAAAGCCGATCCAACTCTTTTTACTAAGATTTGCGATGGTGATCTTTTTGTGTGCCAAATTTATGTCGACGACATAATATTTGGTTCTACTAACCAAAAGTCTTGTGAAGAGTTTAGCAGGGTGATGACGCAGAAATTCGAGATGTCGATGATGGGCGAGTTGACCTACTTCCTTGGGTTCCAAGTGAAGCAACTCAAGGACGGCACCTTCATCTCCCAAACGAAGTACACACAAGATTTGCTAAAGAGGTTTGGGATGAAGGACGCCAAGCCCGCAAAGACGCCAATGGGAACCGACGGACACACCGACCTCAACAAAGGAGGTAAGTCCGTTGATCAAAAAGCATACCGGTCCATGATAGGTTCTTTGCTTTATTTATGTGCTAGTAGACCGGATATTATGCTTAGCGTATGCATGTGTGCTAGATTTCAATCCGATCCGAAGGAGTGTCACTTAGTGGCTGTGAAGCGAATTCTTCGATATTTAGTCGCTACGCCTTGCTTCGGGATCTGGTATCCAAAGGGGTCTAACTTTGACTTGATTGGGTACTCAGGTTCCGACTATGCTGGATGTAAGGTCGATAGGAAGAGTACATCGGGGACGTGCCAATTCTTAGGAAGGTCCCTGGTGTCATGGAACTCTAAGAAACAAACCTCCGTTGCCCTATCCACCGCTGAGGCCGAGTACGTTGCCGCAGGACAGTGTTGTGCGCAACTACTTTGGATGAGGCAAACCCTCAGGGACTTTGGCTACAATCTGAGCAAAGTCCCACTCCTATGTGACAATGAGAGTGCTATCCGAATAGCGGAAAATCCTGTTGAGCACAGCCGCACAAAGCACATTGACATCCGGCATCACTTTTTGAGAGACCACCAGCAAAAGGGAGATATCGAAGTGTTTCATGTTAGCACCGAGAACCAGCTAGCCGATATCTTTACCATGCCTCTAGATGAGAAGACCTTTTGCAGGCTGCGTAGTGAGCTCAATATCTTAGATTCGCGGAACTTGGATTGAAATGTAGCATACATGTGTTTATGCCTTTGATCATGTTCATTCTGCATTTTGTTGCTTATTGTGGTGCTCAAGTTGTACAAACACTCCCTGGACCTCACAAGTCCTTTTTGCAAGTGATGCACATATTTAGGGGGAGCTGTGCTACAACTTGACCCTTTGAGACTAACCATGTACTTGAGTTTCGTTTTTTAGTCTCCAAGGAAAATTGAAAGGGAAAAGGTGGACTTGGACCATGCAAGACTTCCACTGCACTCCGATGAAAAGAGTAACTTTTCCAAGTTCATCTTCATACTCTTATTGCCTTTGTGTTCTTATTTGAAGATTTTGGTGAGGCAATGGGGTTAAAGGGCCAAGATTGATCCCGTTTTGGTGCTTGATGCCAAAGGGGGAGAAAATAAAGGCCAAAGCGATAAATGGATCAGCTACCACTTGAGAGATAAATGGATCAGCTACCACTTGAGAGATTTTGAAAATAGTAGAATAGAGCTTTTGGTTTGTCAAAACTCTTTTGTTGTCTCTCTTGTCAAAAGTTGGCTTCTTGTGGGGAGAAGTATTGATTATGGGAAAAAGGGGGAGTTTTTGAAATCTTAAGTCAATTTCTCTTAGAATGACTCTCTTTATGTCTTAACATGTGTGTTTGACTTAGAGATAGAAATTTGAGTTTGATTTGCAAAAACAAACCAAGTGGTGGCATAGAGTGATCCATATATGTCAAAATTGAATCAAAACAATTTTGAGTTCTTATTTGATTTGATTTTGTACTTGTTCTACTTGCTTTATGTTGTGTTGGCATAAATCACCAAAAAGGGGGAGATTGAAAGGGAAATGTGCCCTTGAGCCATTTCTAAGTATTTTGGTGATTTAGTGTCCAACACAAGTGCCTAAGTGTAAAAAGGTGGACAAGGTACAAATCAAGAATTAAGGTATGTTTCTCAAACTTAGTACATTGTTTTATGGACTAATGTATTGTGTCTAAGTGCTGGAAACAGGAAAAATCCAATTGGAAATATCTTGGCTCGAGCAGCCAAGAATCTGCTGAGTCTGCAAGCACCGGACTGTCCGGTGGTGCACCGGACAGTGTCCGGTGCGTCAGGCTGGCTCGAGCGAAGTGACTGCTCTCGGGAATTCACCGGCGACGTACGGCTAAAATTCACCGGACTGTCCGGTGTGCACCGGACTGTCCGGTGAGCCAACGGTCGGCCGGGCCAACGGTCGGCCGCGCAATCTGCGCGAGACACGTGGTCGAGCCAATGGCTAGAAGATGGCACCGGACTGTCCGGTGTGCACCGGACATGTCATGTGCACCAATGGCTCCCCGGCTGCCAACGGTCGACTGCGCTGTTTATGGAAAGAAATCGGGCACCAGACATGTCCGGTGTGCACCGGACTGTCCGGTGCGCCAGTCGACAGAAGGCAAGATCAGCCTTCCAAACTTGTGCTCAACGGCTCCTAGCTGCCTTGGGGCTATAAAAGGGACCCCTAGGCGCATGGAGGAGTACACCCAAGCATCCTTTGAGCATCATTGATCACTCATACTTCATTCTCGCGCACTTGTTCGACATTTTAGTGATTTGAGCTCCGTTCTAGTGTGCTAGTCTCTTGAGCTCAAGTCTGGGTTTTGCGTGTGCGTATTCGCTGTGATCTTTGTGTCATGTGTGAGTTGCTAATCCCTCCCTTGCTCTGTGATTCTTCGTGAACATCTTGTGTAAGGGCAAGAGGCTCCAAGCTGTGGAGATTCCTCGCAAACGGGATTAAGAGAAGCAAAGCAACACCGTGGTATTCAAGTTGGTCTTTGGACCGCTTGAGAGGGGTTGATTGCAACCCTCGTCCGTTGGGACGCCACAACGTGGAGTAGGCAAGCGTTGGTCTTGGCCGAACCACGGGATAACCACTGTGCCATCTCTGTGATTGATATCTTTTGGTTATTGTGTTGTGTTGAGATCCTTCTCTAGCCACTTGGCATATTACTGTGCTAACAAGTAACCAAGTTTTGTGGCTTAAGTTTTTGAAGTACTACAGGATCACCTATTCACCCCCCCCCCCTCTAGGTGCTCTCAGATCTCCCAGATCGATGTGGAAACATTCGCGACTTGGGCCGTAACCCTCGTCGTCAAGGTCGTGGCCATCGTCAGAACAACCGGAGAGGCAGTGGTCACATGCGGACATGAAGCCCCGCATGGCACCGGGGTCATTGAGGGCAGAGAAATCCCAACCGGAGTCGGGGTCGTCCTCTTCCTCAGAACCCGCCGGTCCGAAGGTTGAGATGGTTGTCAGTCGGTCCCAGATCGACCACATGTGGTACCCCGGAAGGTTTGGATACGCCTTTACGAAGGCGCTCACCATAGCGGGGTCACTAGGTGGATCGAAGCTGAACCGAAAAGGTACGGGATGGAAAACGGACGGTACCTCTTGGTCGTTGGACGGTGGTGAAGTCGTGTCGGGGGCGGAGCTCACCGTCATCTTAGGTACGAGGGTAACGCTCAGCTAGCCCTTTGCGAGGGTGCTGGCGTCATCAGTCCGCTTGGGGCTGACACGTCGTGGGGAAGTGACACCCACCGTCATCTCAGGTGCGAGGGCAATGTCCAACATGTCCCCCGGGGGAGTGCCGGCGTCGTCGACTCGCTCTGGTGCGACAGCCGACAAGGTGCCGCCTCCTGCGTGGCCATGGTTGCCTCGTCTCCGCCTCTTCCGACGAGGAGGGTGGCGGGGACAACTGGAGTGCTCCTCTTCTGCCGCGGGGAGATGCTGTCGTAGAGCTCGCCGCCGCCGGGCGAGTCGGAGACCGTCGTTGTCGTCACGCCGCGGGGGGTGGAGTACCATGTCGTAGCTGCCGTCGAGGGACATGAACTCGAGACTCCCGAAGCAGAGCACCGTCCCGGGCTGGAGAGGTTGCTGAAGACTCCCCATCTGGATCTTAACGAGAAGGTGTTCGTTAACACGCAGCAGGCCCCTACCTGGCGCGCCAACTATCAGCGTCTCGGACCCGGGGGGGTCCCTTGGACCGACCAGTGAAATCGCTGCATGCCCCTGCCCAGATGGGTTGGCGCGGGATGGAACACAAGAGGTGGGACAAGCCTTGTATTATCCTGCACCAGGGGTTCTGCTCGTAGTAGGGGTTACAAGCGCGTCGCGTGAGAGAGGGAGAGACACAGAGTCCGTCCGCCGCTTCCCTCGCGCGAACCCCCCTCAGGGTGGCCCTGGACCTCCCTTTTATAGAGGCAAGGAGAGAGTCCAGACGTACAACAGGGGCGTAGCTATGCGCTAACGTGTCCGGTAGTGGAGTGCCTAAGCCCTGTGTACATGCCAACGTGGCCGTTGGGGGAGAGCTTGGGCCCTGTACATGTGATGGCGTGGCCGTCGAAGGGGCGCCTGAGTCATGTAGGAGCACAGCTAGCAGCGTGGCGAGGATCCTGCTGACGTCTCCTTGCTGTCGTAAGGGGCTGAGAGCCACCAGCGTCATGGTGCACGCGGGGCACCATCATTATCCGTCGCCGGGGTAAGCCAGATGGGACGCCGGTCTTGTTCCTTGTAGCCTGAGTGGGATAGGAATAGGGAAATGATGTATCCCCTATTAGTGCGGTCAGTCCGAGCCCAGGGTCAGTCGAGGCGGAGACTTCTCTTGAGGCCGAGGCTGGGGTCGGGCGAGGACGCGATTCCTCTAGAGACCGGGGTCGAGGCCAAGTCCGGGGGTCGGGCGAGGCGGAGACCTCCTCCCGAGGTTGGAGCCTGAGGTCGGGCGAGGCGGAGCTTCCTGTTGCGCCCGAGGCTAAACTCTGTGGTTGATCGTGACTTGTTGTCAGTCGTTGCCGGGGTGACTGACACGGCAGTCGGAGTGGAGCGAGCGGCGCTGTTTTCCTGTCATGTCAGACAGTAAAGAAGAGGGGCAAAGGGACTGCGGCCACTTTGGCCTGCTCGACTGAGGCGCGTGTGTCAGGATATGGCGTCAGGCATCCCCTGCATTTAATGCGCCTGCGAAGCGGTCGGTTGGTGAGGCGGTCTAGCCAAGGTTGCATCATAACGAAGCCTGCCCGAGCCGGGCCTCGGGAGAGCCGAGGGGGCACCCGCTGCCTGAGGAGGCCCACGGGCGAGGTGTGAACTCGTCCGGGACTACTGTTCCAACCCGAGGCTGGCTCGGGTGAGATCGCGTCCCTCGGATAGACGAAGTCTTGGCTTGAACCGCACCTGTCAGTTGGTCTGAGGGTGTTTACCAGCCATGATTAGGAGCGTTAGGGGTACCCCTAATTATGGTACCCGACAGTGAGGTTGTCATCGTCCGCCCCTACCAACTGGCATGCCAGTCGGTAGTCCGCGAGCCACAGCTCCGGCCTCGTCTCCCCCGAGTACTTGGTGATGGTAGTCGGGGCTCGGAAACGGGCAGGGAACGGTGCTCGTCGTATGGCTCTGCTGAAAACTCGTGGACCGGGTGGTTCGGGCGAGGGGTTGCGATCCTCCTCGCTGTCGCAGCGTCCCCCACGCCGGGGATGGTAGCCTCGGCGCACCTTCTCGTCGAGGCGGGCTCGACGGTCGAGATGGTGGTGCTCATTGCCAAGGCGATCCCGAGCGGCAGGCGCCTCGTCCCGCGTGCACTCGGGATGGACCAAGGCTTCCCGCATGCGTCGGGAGGACACCGTGCGATGCTCCGAGGGGTCAGCTCGCCTCCGGGAGGCGGAGCTCTCGGCTCGTCGAACTGCGGCGCCTTCCAGGAGATCCTTGAGTGCGCCCTGGATACGCTGTCCCTCGGTGGTGGATGGCTTCAGCATGGCTCAAAGTAGCATCACCGCTGCAGCTAGGTCCTGGCCGGACCTGCTGACGGCTGGGGGCAGCGCTGCCCTGGCATTGTCGACGATGCGGCGCTGGATGTCCCGGGCCCGATGATAGGCTTCTCCGGCGAGTGTTCGGCCTGCCCACTCCTGTTCGATGTTCTGTCAGAGCTGCACAAGCCGGCCTGCTTCCCCGTCGACTAGGGCCTGCATCTCACGGATTTGCTCGAGCTATGTGTCCTGACCCCCCGCAAGGACTGGGACCACAGCTAGCTCCCACGGGATGTCAACGCGAGATGCGGGCCCAGGGGGATCGTCAACCTCCGGCATACCGAGGTGGTTGCCTTCGTTGTGATCTCCCTGATCGACGTGGAAACATTCGCGACTTGGGCCGTAACCCTCATTGTCAAGGCCGTGGCCATCGTCAGAACAACCGGAGAGACAGTGGTCACATGCGGACATGAAGTCCCGCATGGCACCGGGATCACCGAGGCCGGAGAAATCCCAACCAGAGTCGGGGCCGTCCTCTTCCTCGGAACCCACTGATCCGAAGGTTGAGACGGCTGTCAGTCGGTCCCAGGTCGACCACATATGGTACCCCGGAAGGTTTGGATACGCCTTTACGAAAGCGCTCACTGTAGCGGGGTCGCTAGGTGGATCGAAGCTGAATCGAAAGGGTACGGGATGGAAAACAGACGGTACCTCTTGGTCGATGGACGATGGTGAAGTCGCGTCGGGGGCGGAGCACACCGTCATCTCAGGTACGAGGGTAACGCCCAGCAGATCCTTTGCGAGGGTGCTGGCGTCATCAGTCCACTTGGGGCTGACACGTTGCGGGAAAGTGACACCAACCGTCGTCTCAAGTGCGAGGACAATGCACGACATGTCCCCCGAGGGAGTCTGGCGTCGTCGACTCGCTCTGGTGCGACAGCCGATAAGGTGCCGCCTCCTGCGTGGCCATGGTTGCCCCGTCTCCGCCTCCTCCAGCGAGGAGGGTGGCGGGGACGACCGGAGTGCTCCTCTTCTGCCGCGGGGAGATGCTGTCGTCGAGCTCAACGCTGCCGGGCGAGTCGGAGACCGTCGCTGTCGTCACGCCGCGAGGGGAGGAGTACCATGTCGTAGTTGTCGTCGAGGGACATGAACTCGAGACTCCCAAAGCGGAGCACCGTCCCGGGCTGAAGAGGTTGCTGAAGACTCCCCATCTGGAACTCAACGGGAAGGCGTTCGTCAACACGCAGCAGGCCCCTACCTGGCGCGCCAACTGTCGGCGTTTCGGACCCGGGGGGTCCCTGGACCGACGAGTGAATTTGTCGCTGCGTGCCCCTGCCCAGATGGGTCGGCGCGGGATGGAACACAAGAGGTGGGACAAGCCTTGTATTATCCTGCACCAGGGGTGCCGCTCGTAGTAGGGGTTACAAGCACTTCGTGAGAGGGAGAGAGAGAGAGGGAGCCTGTTCGTTCACTCCTTCCCCCGTGCAAACCCCCCTCTAGGATGGCCCTGGACCTCCCTTTTATAGACGTAAGGAGAGGGTCCAGACGTACAATGGGGGGTGTAGCTATGCGCTAACGTGTCCGGCAGAGAAATGCCTAAGCCCTGTGTACATGCCAACGTGGCTGTCGGGAAAGAGCTTGAGCCCTGTACACGTGATAGTGTGGCCATCGGAGAAGTGTCTGAGCCCTGTAGGAGCACAGCTGGCAGTGCGGCAAGGATCCTGCTGATGTCTCCTTGCTGCCGTAAGGGGCTGAGAGCCACCGGCATCATGGTTGCACGCGGGGCACCATCATTACCCGTCGCCGGGGTAAGCCAGATGGGACGCCGGTCTTGTTCCTTGTAGCCTGAGCTGGCTAGGGATAGGGTAATGATGTATCCCCTGTCGGTGCGGTCGGTCCGAGCCCAAGGTCGGGCAAGGCGGAGACTTCTCTTGAGGCCGAGGCCGGGGTCGGGCGAGGACGCGGTTCCTCCCGAGACCGAGGTCGAGGCCGAGTCCGGGGGTCGGGCGAGGCGGAGACCTCCTCCCAAGGCCGAAGCCTGAGGTCGGGCGAGGCGGAGCTTCCTGTTGTGCCCGAGGCCGAACTTGGTGGTTGATCATGACGTGTTGTCAGCCTTCGCCTGGGTGGTTGGCACGGCAGTCGGAGCGGGGCGAGCGGCGCTGTTTTCCCGTCATATCGGACAGTAAAAAAGAGGGGCGAAGTGACTGCGGTCACTTCGGCCTGGCCGACTGAGGTGCGTGTGTCAGGATACGGCGTCAGGCGTCCCCTGCATTGAATGCGCCTGCGAAGCGGTCGGTTGGTGAGGCGGTCTGGCCAAGGTTGCTTCACAACGAAGCCTGCCCGAGCCGGGCTTCGGGAGAGCTGAGGGGGTGCCCGCTGCCTGAGGCGGCCCTCGGGTGAGGCGTGAACTCGTCTGGGACTACTGCTCCAGCCCGAGGCTGGGCTCGAGCGAGGTCGCGTCCCTTAGGTAGACGAAGCCTTGACTTGAACCGCACCCGTCAATTGGTCTGAGGGTGTTTACCAGCCGTGATTAGGAGTGTTGGGGGTACCCCTAATTATGGTACCCAACAGTATGCAAATGTAAATAGAGAACAATATATTCAGATGTTTATTGAGACATTATTATTGCCATGCAAAATTTATACAGAGTGCTTTTATGCTTGGTATTTAAAACAACTAGGTTCATTGATTCAATCATACCACACAATAAATACATATGCATATCCAACAGTTTAATTTTTACAATATTGTGTATTATGTATGCAGCTTTTAATTTAAAAATGAAGCACGTGGACCGTCCTCCAAATAACCCCAAACGTATAACAATTCAGTCAAGCCAGGAGGGTTTCAGTGTTGACATTCCGTCCGCAGAACAGTCTAATCCATGCCTAGAAGTTGGAAATCCTCCAAATGTTGACAGTCAAAATTTGATCATTGAAACAGTACAACTTGATTCTGATGAAGATGACTTCATGCCAGCTCTGAAGAAGCGTAATGTTTCTGAAAGCCATACAAGAGTTTTAAGAAAAGTTGTGACAAAGAGGATTAAACATGAGGAGCTACCCCGACAGGTTAGTGTTATGCATACCCAACAAACAATTTCATATTTGTAAGGTTCTGAATATTTTTTTGATAATAACAAAATTATTTCATGTTTTATATTGTGTAACAGAGGCTCAATGTGAGGTGCAACCCTCAAGATGTCATTGCAAGCATTAACATTTTGAATGAAAGACAACGTGAGGCTATAAGACGTAAAGGTTTCTCTAACATTCTTGATATGACAGTAGATGCGCTGTGTAGTAGATCACACCTTCAATGGTTGATGGACAAGCTGGACCCCAAGGACATGACAATTCGTCCTGGTCCAGGAAAGGAACTAAAGATCACAAAGGACATTGTTCATCTTATCCTTGGTGTACCAAATCATGGCGGTGGTAAACCATTGGGGATTGACGAAGCAGTTGCAGCAAGCAACTTGAGGGCAGAGCTTGGTTTGGCTAAAGACAAGTTCAATGTGACATTTCTACAGGATCGTTTAAGGAAAGGCGAGGATGATGACCTTACAATCAGATGTTTCTTCCTCATTTTATTCAACCGTCTGTTGTTTCCAACTGCTAGCTGGGGCATAACATATCATGAGGTGCTTCTGACAGAAGAAATGCACCGTTTCCATGAGACCGACTGGTGCTAGTTGATTTTTAATGATCTCTGTGAAGCTGCGAAGAAGCGGCACAACCGAATCACCACAAATGTCTCCACGACTATATACGGATGCTCCATTATTGTCCTTGTAAGTATAGTGTTTATCCTTATGTACATTTATTGCATTTTTGGTTGCTCACTGTGGGTAATTATGTAACATGTTTTATTATGTTGGTTACGTTTACTTACATAGCTATTGAACATTGTAATTCTTTTATGTCGTTGTATTACTTGGATCACCTGCATGCAGCTGCTACCCCTCAAAATAAGATTGGCACACCTCGCATTAAATCCTTTGATAAGAATATCATAAAAGCTTTGACCAAAGCTGACAAGAGGAAGGTACGCCATGGGGCTGGGCCTTTCGGACATTGTGAAGTAAGTTATTCATATTTACACAGTTGGTTACGCACATTTACACAGTTGGTTACGCACATTCACTTTAATTTTATATTTAGTTCCGAAGCTCGACCGAGACATGCTATTCAGTTGGACCTAAGCTCTATCGCCAATCCGAGGCAAGTTTATGATGTATTATATACATAGTTTATGAATATTTATGGAACAAATGGAATAGGAAGGTAGACATGGATTCTTATTAATTTTGCTGAACAACCAGCCGGAGTGCAGAACCAACATTTTTTATGCACCGCGCCCTGCCCCAACGCCTCGGCCCACTTTTAACATCCAACTTCCATCGATCAAAGAGATGATGTCAAGTAAGATCAATGATCTCCCACCTCGTCATCGATCTAAATTCATAGACATTCTTGCTGCATATGACTTGGAGGATGACAAGTCATGCATAGCCATAAAAGACAGCATTGACAAAATTATTGAGAAGCAATACGACATAGCAGACAAGTTTATAGAGTTGATCGACGAGGTACTACGTGCCGAGTCTGATAATTTAGAAAACGAGACAGATGAGCCACAGCATCCGAGGAATTCGGCTGATTCAGCAGGTCAGTCACACAATTATCCCGTGTCATTTATTCAGAACCTTTAATTGTCTACATGTGCATATGGTTTTTTTATACTTATAGTTAAAAACATTTGTTTTTTTTCAAGTATACGCAACAACATTTGATCTATAATGCAAGTTTTGACATATATTATTTTCAATATAATTGTGTACAAGGACACACTGTTCATGCCACCCAACCCACACCCGATATGCCAACCCAAGCTTCGCAGCTCGAGACCCAGCTGGGTGGTACTCAGTCTGAAGAAATTCATGAAAGACAACAGCATATCTGTAGAGTGCTGGAGACTTGTCCCGATGAATCGGATGTTGTTACAGGTCAACATGTAATATATCCAACTCCAATACCTTTTTTACTCATCATACGTACATTGTTTGCATATTACTTTTTAGCAGTATACGAACCACACTTTTTTGTCAACAGGATTTCTGTTTTGATGTTCGAAACAACATTTTGAGGAACACAAATATCACACCTCAAACCACACCAGCTTGCACCCGCTTACCGAAATTTGACGTGACACCGCAAAAAAATGTTTGTTAGCAGTTCATGTCTCATGTTATAATTCCATTTTACGATACATACTACATAATTATACTAATCATATACCTTTGTGTAGAGAGGTGAAATGGCAACAGAGGAAATGGAACACAATGACAGTGGGCCAGTTTTTGATCAGACCCCAACTCCTCATGTCAGTATAATAACATACATATTACATAATGCATTTTATGCCATTAAACTAATTTTTTTAATGTTCAATCACTTATAACCATGTTGCATTTCAGGATGATACACTGAAAGGGACAACAAATTCTGGAACTGATCCACCCCTTACAGAGCACGAGTGCGTTCGTTCTCTATGGGATTTAATTTGTTCCAAGGACATTGACCAAAGCAGTTACATGTTACACAAATTACGAATACCATATTTATAAGTTTGGTTCATTTATGCAATATGAATATATAACTATGTTCATCATACAGGGTTGTCATAGATTACGGTGAATACAGTGCAAACTGTATCGATATTTATGAATCTTTCGCAAAGGGCAAATGTCTTGAGAATGTCTTCATGCAGTGTTTCATTGAGTGTGTTCGTGATGATTCCAAAAATCATCGTCGAACTATGACATCTAACAGATTAGTACTTGATGTCAATGTTGGGGTAGGTTCTTCTTCACAGTTATTGTAACTATACACAGAATATACTTACACACTCTATTTTTGGTTTTTTAGGCTCTGTTAAATTTTGAAGAGCAGGAACGTCATAGCAAGAATCCTCAGCCGTTTGATCAAAATGTGTTACAGAATTGCTTGCACAACACATTGCCTCCTTTGGTAAATCTGGATAAATGCAAGTCGGTAAGCCTCAGTAACATTTTGTTCCCAGGTTCATTAGCATATTAACTATACCTTTTAATCATCATGACATTGTAACAGCAACATGTAACCTATTTTTACTTTTCTCATCAACAGATATTGGTACCTATGCTTAGTAGGGGACATTGGACACTGTATGTAATCAACCTACACCATCGGTGTATACACATTTTAGATTCGAATCTGTATGGCATAGAACTTGGTGGCACCACATGGAAGGACTACCATTATGACCCAATCTATTTAGGTGGAAGGAAATTCCCATGGGCTAGGGTTATAATGAGTAGGCTGAGCAAAGCGTTACAACATGTTTGCCCCAATGCAGCCTTTCCTAAATTTGGTAATTTTCCAATGGATATGCCATCTAATTGCCCAATAATGAGAACAGGGTCAAACGACTGTGGCTTTTTTGTAATGAGTTACATGAAGTTTTATGATCACATTGCAGGTGTCATAACTTCTTTCAATCAACTAGTAAGTGATTATGCTAACTCTTTTACATTCTGGTTGCCATCATTGTACATGTTAGCTATATACGTGTATAATGCATGCTATGCTTTTATTGCAGGACAATTCCCGAGACCTATGTGCTCATGCCCTTCATCAACTCACATTCCATCGCATGAACAAGGCGCTGCCACTTCCATTAGATATCCAGAGATTTATGTTTGCGCGCAAGTAGTTAACTATGTGTCAGAACTAAGCAATGGTGTGGGCAATGTATCGTACTGTGGTATTTTGGCCATGATTGTTAGTTAACAATGTTAGGAAGCTTCCTTATATGTGCTGTTTTAGAACAATTGTTATGCTACCTTGTCTTAGGTTGTTACACAGGTACTTTCTGTGAACATTAGTTGGTTGGATACTTATGGTTATGCTGCGACGATGTGAACATCAGATGTTTCCACTTCTGTGGGCTTAAATATGATCTTTTTATATGTTATGAAGATCTTATATGAATACCTCATTTCTTAATATTACGATCAGTTCATTTAAGTTTATACTTTTTTGGTTAATATGTATATAAACTTATTGGTATCCCTATCATTTTTATACTATTTATTATACTGTTATTCTCGAATCATATTGCGCATCCACCACATTACTGTTCATATAGTTTACGTATTATACGATTATCATACAGGTTATATACGATGTTTCCTACTTCAAATTATGCTACATTAGTAAGCAATATACGCTATAATTATTAGATTTCAACAACCATCTGTATATAAATCATTTGTCACTCATCCAATTTTTATTGCAAAAAATAGATTATTCGTATCACATACAACAGACTACTCACTGCCTGACTCACTGCTATCGAAATCAATAGACAAATTACTGGTCATATAGTTTACGTATTATACGATCATCATACAGGTTATATACGATGTTTTCTACTTCCAATTATGCAACATTATTAAGCAATATACGCTATATTTATTAGACTTCAACAGCCACCTGTATATAAATCATTTGTCACTCATGCAATGTTTATTGCAAAAAACAAATTATTCGTATCACATACAATAGACTAATCAATGTCTGACTCACTGCTATCGAAATCAATTGCGTGTTTTTTTGATGTTGTTGTCTCATTCCAATCAGGAGCTTTACTTCTACCCTTGTTCCTAGATCCAGGAGGTCGTCCTCTCTTACGTCCAGCAAGGCTAGCCAACCGTAATCTATTTTTCTCCATTGACAAACATGTCCTACTGTTGTGACCATCAGCAATTCCACACTTCTGGCATTTCCTGGTCATTTTCTTTGTACCTTTTGCTCCCAATTTAATAACCTTTTGTTCACTCCCCTTTATTGTTCTTCCTTTGGGTTTTGAGTTATTTGGTCTTGCCAAGCTTATCCCATCGACTGCAAAATCTAGCTTCTGCAATTCAAAAGTAAATATTTCTCAGCATATAATATTATGCAGTCCAACATTCAGTACAATACCATTATTACCTTTCTGGCATGATCATTTTGTTCATTGTCACCACTCTCATTCATATTTACGTGATCCTGCAAATTAACCTGTACCTGCCAACACATTTTAAGCTCAATCATAAGCCAATAACTCAAACCTATAAATCATTTATATGTATAACCGCAAATCAATATTGTCGGCGTTTTGACCCCGGGGGGTCCCTGGACCGACGAGTAAATTGTCGTTGCGTGTCCCAGCCCAGATGGGTCGGCGCGAGACGGAGCACAAGGGGGGAAAACCAGTGAGGGGAAACCGCGGCCTCGTGTTGTCCTGCGCCCAGGGCGGATGCGCTTGCAGTAGGGGGTTACAAGCGTTCGTGGGGGAGAAAGAGAGAGAGAGCCTGTGCGTCAGCCCATCCTCCCACGCGGCCACCTTTTTTTTCTTGTACGAGGGCCCTGGAGCTTCCTTTTATAGACGTAAGGAGAGGGTCCAGGTGTACAACGGGGGGTGTAGCAGTGTGCTAACGTGTCTAGCAGAGGGGAGCCAGAGCCCCATGTACATGCCAACGTGGCTGTCGGAGAGGTGTTGGAGCCCTGTTCATGTGGCGTCGTGGCCGTTGGAGGAGCGCTTGAGCCCTGCAGAAGTACAGCTGTCGGGGCTGTTGGATCCTTGCTGACGTATCCTTGCTTCCGTAGGGGGCTGAGGACTACCGTCATCATGGAGCACGCGGGGTGCCATCATTACTTGTTTTACGGGGCGAGCCAGATGGGATGCCAGTCTTGTTCCCCGTAGCCTAAGCTAGCTAGGGGTAGGGTAATGATGTTCCCCCCAGCGACGTGGTCGGTCCGAGCCCAAGGTCGGCCGAGGCGGTGGCTCCTCCGAGGTCGAGGCTGAGTCCGAGCCCGGGGGTCGGGCGAGGCGGAGACCGTCTTCCGAGGTCGAGGTTGAGTCCGAGCCCTGGGGTCGGGCGAGGCGGAGACCGTCTTCCGGAGTCGAGGTTGAGTCCGAGCCCTGGGGTCGGGCGAGGCGGAGACCGTCTTCCGGAGTTGAGGTTGAGTCCGAGCCCTGGGGTCGGGCGAGGCGGAGACCGTCTTCCGAGGTCGAGGTTGAGTCTGAGCCCTAGGGTCGGGCGAGGCGGAGACCGTCTTCCGAGGTCGAGGTTGAGTCCGAGCCCTGGGGTCGGGCGAGGCGGAGACCGTCTTCCGGAGTCGAGGTTGAGTCCGAGCCCTGGGGTCGGGCGAGGCGGAGCTTCCTATGGCACCCGAGGCTGGACTTGGCTGCTGTCAGCCTCACCCTGGCAGTTGGCACAACAGTCGGAGCAGCGCAGGCGGCGCTGTTTTCCTGTCAAGTCAGTCAGTGGAGGGGCGAAGTGACTGCGGTCACTTCGGCCTTGTCGACTGGAGAGCGTGTGTCAGGATAAGGTGTCAGGCGATCCTTGCATTGAATGCTCCTGCGATACGGTCGGTTGGCGTGGCGATCTGGCCAAGGTTGCTTCTCCGCGAAGCCTGCCCGAGCTGGGCCTCGGGCGAGTCGAAGGTGCGCCCGTTGCTTGAGGAGCCCCTCGGGCGAGGCGTGATCGTGTCTCTTGAGTGGACGGAGCCTTGACCGGAATTGCGCCCATCAGGCCTTTGCAGCTTTGTGCTAATGGGGTTTACCAGCTGAGATTAGGAGTCTTGGGGTACCCCTAATTACGGTCCCCGACAGTAGCCCCCGAGCCTCAAAGGGAGTGTGGGTACTCGCTTGGAGGCTTTGTCGCACTTTTTTGCAAGGGGACCGGCCTTTCTCGGTTGCATTTCGTTCCGGTGGATGCGCGCGAGCGCACCCGCCGGGTGTAGCCCCCGAGGCCTCGGAGGAGTGGTTTGACTCCTTCGAGGTCTTAATGCCTTTCGTGATGCCTCGACCGGTCTGGTTGTTCCCTCATGCGAACTGGTCATCGCCCGGGTGCATAGTCAGGTTCCGAGTTCTCGGGCTGGTATGTTGACGCTGTCAAAGGGTTGGCCGGAGCCGGGTTTGCGAGAGCAGCCCCCGAGCCTCTGCACAGGGCAAGAGGACGGTCAAGGACTGACTCGACTTTTTTCATACGCCCCTTCGTCGCCTTTCCGCAAGGAGGAGGGGGAAGCGCCATGTTGCCCTCGGAGGGCACCGAACATGGTGTCTCCGGTGAGTTGCTAACGGGTGATCCGAGTGGACGCCCGTGCCCCGTTCGATAAGGGTCGGCTAGTGGCCCAGAGGCGCGCTCCAAAAGTACCTGCAGGTGATTTGCCGGACCCGGTCCCGTTCGATAGGGTCTGAGGGCTCGATGCCTCCCTCTGATGGGATTCCGTTACAGAATCGCTCTTGCTGGTCTCGGAAATGTCCTAGGGTACCTCGGGAGCGTAGCCCGAGCCTTGGTTATGTATCGAACGTACCCAGAGTCATCCCTCACTCTGCGTGCTCTGGGGCGACTGTCGAACTCGTCGGGGGCCAGCCTACGAACCCCTGATCAGTAGTGGGCGCGGAGCCCGAGTGGCTTGAGGCGGCTGTCGAACCCTTCTGAGGGGCCAGCCTTCGAACCCCTGACCAGTAGTGGGCGCGGAGCCCGAGTGCTCTGAGGCGGCTGTCGAACCCTTCCGGGGGGCCAGCCTTCGAACCTCTAATCAGTAGGAGGGCTTGGGGCCCGCTTCCTTCACGGAGAAGGATCCCTTTCGGAGTATCCCCTTTCCCGGTCCCTGTAGCAAGAGAGAGAAAGGGGAAGAAGAAAAGGATACGAAATTGAACGACGTGGCGCACCTTTTTTGACGCGGTCATTATGGCGGAGGTGAAGCGTCGCCCACTTCGCCTGCCAAAGGTGTCGCCTGCCCTGCCGCAGAGTTAATGCGACGGGACGAGTGGTTCGCGGGGCTACCGTTGTGCACGCGTGAGCCATTCGAGGAACGGAACACGGGCGCGTCGTCTTCACGCCGTGGGAGAGGGCTCTCTCGCTGTTCCGGGAGGGGACGTGAGCCTGCAAATGATGTGACTGCTGCTTCCGCCCGTCTGCCGTCGCCATTACTGTCGGCCCACTTCTGGCCATATTGACCGTCGCGCCTTCTCTCGCGGCTGACTGACCCGTGACCGGCGTGCCTGGTTGGCACTGTTGGGCCACGCGCAGGGTTGCCTCGAATTGCGGCACCGGTTCCGTAGTCGAGAAGGCGCGGCGCTGGCGCAAGTGGCTCGGTCGGCCTTGCCGCTCAAGGCTTCTCTTGCTTAGTGAAGGAACCCTCGGCTGGCCAGGTCGTCCACTGGTGGGACCAACCCTGGAGTCGGGCTACCGAGGCCATGAGCCGGGCTGGTGTCCTCGGGGGACAGCTGGCTGAGGCTACGGAGCGGTCGGTCCGGCCGTCTGCTTGGGCCGGGTTCCTGGAGGAGACTGTGGCGGTGATGGCCCAGGCGCGGTGCTGACATCTTCCTTCGAGGTGGAGATCCTTCGATCGTGACGCCGTCCGAGGCCGGGTCGGATTCCGTCGAAGGTGGAGTCGATGCCGAGGGTGCTGGTGCTCCCCCTACTGACGTGTGAACCTGCAGGAACAGTCTGTCTATAGTGTGCATATGTTTTTTGCGGCCGCCGAGGCCCAAACATACCGTCGTCGTGTTGTAAAGCTGCGTTTCTTTTCCCCTTGTTTCGAGTATTAGGACTTGTTCGTCGGTAGCAGAATCGTTTATCTGAGCGAGAGTTACTTTTCACAGAAGGTGATGAGTGAGGTATCCGTATCCCGGAGGCGTAGGAGTTCCTCGGCTCGGTCAGCCTTGCCGCTTACGTGTACTCTTACTCGTTCGTAGGATTCTGTTATCGATATAGTCGAGAAGGCACGAAAATCGTTTCGGCAGAAAAAGTTTTCGAGCGTTAAGACTTGTTCGATCAGCGGAATCGCTTATCTGAGCGTGAGTTACTTATCGCAGAAGGTGATGAGTGAGATATCCGTATCTCGGAGGCGTAGGAGTCCCTCGGCTCGGTCGGTCTTGCCGCTTACGTGTACTCCGTCGTTTTCAAGATTCCACTATCGAAGTAGTTGAAAAGCACGAAAGATGTTCTGGCAGAAAGACTTTTTCCGAGGAAAATTTTGACGCAGAGGGGGTTCCCCCCTTCTAGCCCCCGAGGGAGGGTCGGGCTTTGCCGAGGCAAGGTTGACCCTTAGTTGATGGTTAGACTTTATTTGTGTATGTGAACGAGGTATATGAACGACTTGAAAACATCTTAAGGGTAGAAGCAACGTAGTTGTCGGATGTTCTAAGCGTTGCTGTAGACCTCGCCTTGACTGTTGGCCAGCTTGTATGTTCCAGGCTTCAGAATCTTAGCGATGATGAACGGCCCTTCCCAGGGAGGCGTGAGCTTATGGCGCCCTCGGGCGTCCTGTCGTAGCCGAAGCACCAAGTCGCCCACCTGGAGGTCTCGGGACCGAACCCCTCGGGCGTGGTAGCGTCGCAGGGACTGCTGATACCACGCCGAGTGTAGTAAGGCCATGTCCCGAGCCTCTTCCAGCTGGTCCAGTGAGTCTTCTCGGTTTGTCTAGTTACTTCAGGTGTCGTATGCCCTCGTCCTCGGGGAGCCGTATTCTAAGTCTGTGGGCAAGATAGCCTCGGCCCCATAGACTAGAAAAAACGGCTGAAGCCCATGGCTCGGCTTGGCGTCGTCCTCAGACTCCAGACCAGCGAGGGGAGTTCCTTCATCCATTGCCTGCCAAACTTGTTGAGGTTGTTGTAGATCCTTGGCTTGAGTCCTTGCAGAATCATGCCATTGGCACGCTCTACCTGCCCATTCGTCATGGGGTGAGCTACGGCGGCCCAGTCCACCCGGATGTGGTGGTCCTCACAGAAGTCCAGGAACTTTCTGCCAGTGAACTGGGTGCTATTGTCGATGATGATGGAGTTCGGGACCCCGAAGCGATGGATGATGTTGGTGAAGAACGCCACCGCCTGTTCAGACCTGATGCTGTTTAGGGGTCGGATCTTGATCCACTTGGAGAATTTGTCAATGGCGACCAGCAGGTGCGTGAAGCCCCCGTGTGCCTTCTGCAAGGGACCGATGAGTTCCAGACCCCACACAGCAAACGGCCAGGTGATGGGTATTGTTTGCAAGGCCTGAGCGGGCAGGTGCGTCTGCCTTGCATAGAATTGACACCCTTGGCAGGTGCGTACAATCCTGGTGGCGTCGGCCACCGCGGTTGGCCAGTAGAAACCTTGTCGGAAGGCGTTTCCCACGAGGGCTCGAGGTGCTGCATGGTGACCGCAAGCCCCCGAGTGTATTTCTTGCAATAACTCCTGACCTTCGGCGATGGATATGCATCGCTGGAGGATGCCTGAGGGGCTGTGGTGGTAGAGCTCCTTTCCGTCACCCAGCAAGACGAACGATTGGCGCGCCGCGCCAATCGCCGAGCTTCGGCTCTGTCGAGGGGTAGCTCTCCTCGGTGGAGATATTGCAGGTATGGGTCTGCCAGTTTCGATTAGGCATGACCCCATTCTGCTCTTCCTCGACGCGCAGTGCCTCACCCTCGGGGGCCGAGGGTGCCTCGGGCGGGGCCGAGGCTGCCTCGGGCTAAGCTGAGGGCGCCTCGGGCTGAGCCGAGGGCACCTCGGGCAGAGCCGAGGCCTTCTCGGGCTCGGGAGTGTCGTCGGTCTTGACGGAGGGTTGATGTAGGTCTCGGGAGAAGACGTTCGGAGGAACTGTTGTCCGCCCCGAGGCTATCTTAGCTAGCTTGTCCGCAGTCTCGTTGTATCGTCGAGCGACGTGGTTGAGCTCGAGCCCGTAGAACTTGTCCTCTAGGCACCGAACCTCGTCGCAGTAGGCTTCCATCTTCAGGTCGCGGCAATGGGAGTTCTTCATGACTTGGTTGATGACAAGCTGCGAGTCGCCACGAGTGTCGAGGCGCCGGACCCCCAGCTCGATGGCGATGAGCAACCCCTTAACCAGAGCCTCATACTCGGCCACGTTGTTGGACGCCGGGAAATGGAGGCGCAGCACGTAGCGGAGGTGCTTCCTGAGGGGTGAGATGAAGAGTAGGCCTGCGCCCCTCCTGTTTTCATCTGCGACCCATCGAAATACATGGTCCAAAGTTCCGGTTGGATCGGAGCTGCTGGAAGCTGGGTGTCGACCCATTCAGCCACAAAGTCCGCCAAGACTTGGGACTTGATGGCCTTCCGAGGGGCGAACGAGATCGTCTCGCCCATGATCTCCACTGCCCACTTTGCAACCCTACCCGAGGCCTCTCGGCACTGGATGATCTCCCCTAGGGGAAGGATGACACCACAGTCACTAGATGAGACTCGAAGTAGTGTCGCAACTTTCGCCGTGTCAGAATTACCGCGTACAGTAGCTTCTAAATTTGCGGGTAGCGGATTTTGGTTTCGGACAGTACCTCACTGATGAAGTAGACCGGCCTCTAGACGGGCATTGCGTGCCCTTCTTCTCGTCTCTCGACCACGATCACGGCGCTGACCACCTGAGTGGTAGCGGCGACGTAGATCAAGAGGGCTTCTCCGGCAGCGGGGGGCACCAGGATGGGCACGCTTGTAAGGAGCGCCTTCAAGTTCTCGAGGGCTTCCTCGGCCTCAGGGGTCCAAGTGAAGCGCTCGGTCTTCCTTAAGAGGCGATACAGCGGCAGGCCTCTTTCGCCGAGGCGCGAGATGAAGCTGCTCAGAGCCGCAAGGCATCCCATGACCCTCTATACTCCTTTTCAAGTCCTTGATAGGCCCCATGTTGGTGATGGCCACGATTTTCTCCGGGTTGGCCTCGATGCCCCGCTCGGAGACGATGAACCCTAGGAGCATGCCTTGGGGGACTCCGAAGACACACTTCTCGGGATTGAGTTTTACGCCTTTCGCCTTGAGACGCTTGAATGTCGTTTCAAGGTCGGAGAGGAGGTCGGAGGCTTTCCTCGTCTTGACTACAATGTTATCGACGTAAGCCTCGACCGTTCGACCAATGTGCTCCCCGAACACGTGGTTCATGCACCTTTGGTATGTCGCACCCGCATTCCTCAAACCGAATGGCATAGTAATGTAGCACTACATGCCAAAAGGTGTGATGAAAGAAGTCGCGAGCTGGTCGGACTCCTTCATCCTGATTTGGTGATACCCTGAGTAGGCATCGACGAACGACAGGGTTTCGCACCCAGCAGTGGAATCCACGATTTGATCGATGCGAGGCAGGGGGTAGGGAACCTTTGGACATGCTTTGTTTAGACCAGTGTAGTCTACACACATCCGTCATTTCCCACCTTTCTTTCTCACAAGCACAGGGTTGGCTAGCCATTCGGGATGGAATACCTCTTTGATGAACCCTGCAGCCATCAGCTTGTGGATCTCCTCGCCTATGGCTCTACGCTTCTCTTCGTCGAATCGACGCAGAGGCTGCTTCACGGGTCAGGCTCTAGCTCGGATATCCAGTGAGTGCTCGACGACATCCCTCGGTATGGCAGGCATGTCCGAGGGACTCCACGCAAAAACCTCGGCGTTTGCGTGGAGAAAGTCGACGAGCACTGCTTCCTATTTGGGGTCGAGCTCGGAGCCGATCCGGATCTGCTTGGAGGTGTCGTTGCTGGGGTCGAGAGGGACGGACTTAACCGCCTCTGCTGGTTCAAAGTTGCCGGCGTGGCGCTTCGCAGCTGGCGCCTCCTTGGGGACGCTCTCCAGGTCGGCGATGAGGGCCTCAGATTCGGCGAGGGCCTTGGCGTACTCCATGCACTCCACGTCGCATTCGTACGCGTGTCAGTACGTGGGGCCGACGGTGATGACCCCGTTGGGGCCCGGCATCTTGAGCTTGAGGTAGGTGTAGTTGGGGACGGCCATGAACTTGGCATAGCATGGTCTCCCTAGCACTGCGTGGTAGGTTCCTCGGAACTCGACCACCTCGAACGTGAGGGTTTCCTTTCAGAAGTTGGAGGGAGTCCCGAAGCAGACGGGCAGATCGAGTTGTCCAAGGGGCTGGACGCGCTTCTCGGGAATGATCCCGTGAAAGGGCGTCGCACCGACCCGGATCGAGGACAGATCGATCTACAGGAGCCCGAGGGTGTCGGCGTAGATGATGTTGAGGCTGCTGCCTCCGTCCATGAGGACCTTGGTAAGCCTGACGTTGCCGATGACGGGATCAACAACGAGCGAGTACTTCCCCGGGCTCGGCACGCGGTCGGGGTGGTCGCCTTGGTCGAAGGTGATGGGCTTGTCGGACTAGTCTAGGTAGACTGGCGCCTCCACCTTCACCGAACAGACCTCCCGGCGCTCTTGCTTGCGGTGCCGAGCCGAGGCGTTCGCCACTTGCCCACCGTAGATCATGAAGCAGTCGTGAACCTCGGGAAACTCCTCTGCCATGTGACCCTCCTTCTTGTCGTTGTCGGGGGCTCTGCCACCTTCCGCTGGGGGCCCGGCCTTGTGGAAGTAGCGCCGAAGCATGATGCACTCCTCAAGGGTGTGCTTGACGGGACCCTGATGATAGGGGCATGACTCCTTGAGCATCTTGTCAAACAGGTTGGCGCCTCCGGGAGGCTTTCGAGGGTTCCTGTGCTCGGCGACGGCGACAAGGTCTGCGTCGGCGGTGTCACGTTTCGCTTGTGACTTCTTCTTGCCCTTCTTCTTCGCGCCGCGCTGAGCGGACGCCTCGGGGACGTCATCCGGCTGGCGCCCCTGAGGCTGCTTGTCCTTCTGAAAGATGGCTTCGACCGCCTCCTGACCAGAGGCGAACTTGGTGGCGATGTCCATCAGCTCGCTCGCCCTGGTGGGAGTCTTGCGACCCAGCTTGCTCACTAGGTCGCGGCAAGTGGTGCCGACGAGGAACGCGCCGATGACATCCGAGTCGGTGATGTTGGGCAGCTCAGTGCGCTGCTTCGAGAATCGCCAGATGTAATCCCGCAGGGATTCTCCCGGCTGCTGGCGGCAGCTTCGGAGATCCCAGGAGTTCCCAGGGCAAACGTATGTGCCCTGGAAGTTGCCGGCGATGGCTTTGACCAGGTCGTCCCAGTTGGAGATCTGCGCAGGTGGCAGATGCTCCAGCTAGGCTTGGGTGGCGTCGGAGAGGAACAGGGGGAGGTTGCGGATGATGAGGTTGTCATCGTCCATTCCACCCAGCTGGCAGGCCAGCCGGTAGTCCGCGAGCCACAGTTCCGACCTCGTCTCCCCCGAGTACTTGGTGATGGTAGTCGGGGCCCGGAACCGGGTCAGGAACGGCGCCCGTCGTATGGCCTGGCTGAAAGCTTGCAGACCGGGTGGTTCGGGCGAGGGGCTCCGATCCTCCCCGCTGTCGTAGTGTCCCCCACGCCTGGGGTGGTAGCCTCGGCGCACCTTCTCGTCGAGGTGGGCTCGACGATCGCGGCGATGGTGCTCGTTGCCGAGGCGGCCTGGGGCCGCAGGCGCTGTGTCTCGCGTGCGCCCGGTGTGGACCGAGGCTTCCCGCATTAATCGGGAAGTCGCGGCGTGATGCTCCGGGGGGTACCCCTGCCTCCGAGAGGCAGAGCTTTCGGCCCGTCGGACCGCGGCATCCTCCAGGAGATTCTTGAGATCTCCCTGGATACGCCGTCCCTCGGTGGTGGATGGTTCCGACATCGCTCGGAGTAGTATTGCTGCTGCAGCCAGGTTCTGGCCGACCCCACTGGAAGCCGGGGGCAGCCTTGCCCTGGCATTGTCGGTGATGTGGTGCTGGACGTCCTGGGCCAGATGACGCGCTTCTCCGGCCGGTGCTCGGCCTGCCTGCTCCTGCCCGATGTTCTGCTGGAGCTGCACAAGTTGTCCTACTTCCTCGTCGAGCCTGGCCTATATCTCGCGGATTTGCTCGAGCTGTGTGTCCTGACCCCCCGCAGGGACTGGGACCATAGCTAGCTCCCGAAGGATGTCAACGCGAGGCGCAGACCTAGGGGGATCGCCGTCCTCCGGCATACCAAGGTGGTTGCCTTCGTCGAGACCCCCTAGATCGACGTGGAAACATTCGTGACTTGGGCCACAGTCCTCGTCGCCGAGGCTGTGGCTATCATCGGAGCAATCGAAGAGGCAGTAGTCACATGCGGTCATGAAGTCCCACTTGGCACTGGAGTTACCGAGCCCGGAGAAATCCCAACCAGAGTCGGGCTCGTCGTCTTCCTCGGAACCCGGGGGCCCGTAGGTCGAGACGGCCGTCTATCTGTCCCAGGTTGACCACATATGGTACCCCGGAAGGTTTGGATATGCCATTATGAAAGCGTCCACCGAAACGGGGTTGCTTGGTGGGTCGAAGCTGAATCTAAAAGGCACAGGATGGGAAACGGACGGTACCTCTTGATCGACGGATGGTGACGAAGTCGCGTCGGGGACGGACTGCACCGTTATCTCAGGTACGAGGCTAACGCCCAGCAAGTCCTTCGCGAGCGTGCTGGCGTCGTCCGTCTGCTTGGGGTTTGTGTGTTGTGGGGAAATGACGCTTGTCTTCATCTCAGACGCGAGGTCAACGCCCGACGTGTCCCCCGCTGGGGCGCCGGCACCGTCGACTCGCTCGACAGCCGACGAGGCGTCGCCTCCTTCTTGGCCATGGTTGCCCCGCCTCCTCCTCCATTGACGGAGAAGGTGACGGGACAGACCTGGATGCTGTTCTTCCATCACGCGGGAAAGACGTCGTCGATTCCGCCGCCGGCGGGCAGGCTGACGGTCGCCATTGTCGTTGTCACGCGGCGAAGGAAGGAGTATCATGTCGTAACTGCCGTCGAGGGACATGAACTCAAGACTCCCGAAACGGAGAATCGTCCCGGGTTGGAGAGGTTGCTGGAGACTACCCATCTGGAGCTTGACGGGAAGTTGTTCGTCAACACGCAGCAGGCCCCTACCTGGCGCGCCAACTGTCGGCATTTCGACCCTGGGGGGTCCCTGGACCGACGAGTAAATTGTCGCTGCGTGTCCCAGCATAGATGGGTCGGCGCGAGACGGAGCACAAGGGGGGAAACCGGTGAGGGGAAACCGCAGCCTCGTGTTGTCCTGCGCCCAGGGCGGATGCGCTTGCAGTAGGGGGTTACAAGCGTTCGCGGGGGAGAAAGAGAGAGAGAGAGCCTGTGCGTCAGCCCATCCTCCCACACGGCCACCTTTTTTTCTTGTACGAGGGCCCTAGACCTTCCTTTTATAGACGTAAGGTGAGGGTCCAGGTGTACAACGTGGGGTGTAGCAGTGTGCTAACGTGTCTAGCAGAGGGGAGCCAGAGCCCCATGTACATGCCAACGTGGCTGTCGGAGAGGTGTTGGAGCCCTGTTCATGTGGCGTCATGGCCGTCGGAGGAGCGCTTGAGCCCTGTAGAAGTACAGCTGTCGGGGCTGTCGGATCCTTGCTGACGTATCCTTGCTTCCGTAGGGGGCTGAGAACCGCCGTCGTCATGGAGCACGCGGGGTGCCATCATTACTTGTTTTACCGGGGCGAGCCAGATGGGACGCCGGTCTTGTTCCCCGTAGCCTGAGCTAGCTAGGGGTAGGGTAATGATGTTCCCCCCTACGACGTGGTCGGTCCGAGCCCAAGGTCGGGCGAGGCGGTGGCTCCTCCGAGGTCGAGGCTAAGTTCGAGCCCGGGGGTCGGACGAGGCGGAGACCGTCTTCCGAGGTCGAGGTTGAGTCCGAGCCCTGGGGTCGGGCGAGGCGGAGACCGTCTTCCAGAGTCGAGGTTGAGTCCGAGCACTGGGGTCGGGCGAGGCGGAGACCATCTTCCGAGATCGAGGTTGAGTCCGAGCCCTGGGGTCGGGCGAGGCGGAGACTATCTTCCGGAGTCGAGGTTGAGTCCGAGCCCTAGGGTCGGGCGAGGCGGAGACCGTCTTCTGAGGTCGAGGTTGAGTCCGAGCCCTAGGGTCGGGCGAGGCGGAGACCGTCTTCCGAGGTCGAGGTTGAGTCCGAGCCCTGGGGTCGGGCGAGGCGGAGACCGTCTTCCAGAGTCGAGGTTGAGTCTAAGCCCTAGGGTCGGGCGAGGCGGAGCTTCCTATGGCACCCGAGGCTGGACTTGGTTGCTGTCAGCCTCACCCTGGCAGTTGGCACAGCAGTCGGAGCAGCGCAGGCGGCGCTGTTTTCCTGTCAGGTCAGTTGGTGGAGGGGCGAAGTGACTACGGTCACTTCGGCCTTGTCGACTGGAGAGCATGTGTCAGGATAAGGTGTCAGGTGATCCTTGCATTGAATGCTCCTGCGATACGGTCGGTTGGCGTGGCGATCTGGCCAAGGTTGCTTCTCCGCGAAGCTTGCCCGAGCTGGGCCTCGGGCGAGTCGAAGGTGCGCCCGTTGCTTGAGGAGCCCCTCGGGTGAGGCGTGATCGTGTCTCTTGAGTGGACGGAGCCTTGACCGGAATTGCGCCCATCAGGCCTTTGCAGCTTTGTCTGATGGGGTTTACCAGCTGAGATTAGGAGTCTTGGGGGTACCCCTAATTACGGTCCCCGACAAATATAGTTATTAAAGATATTACCTCTTCTAATGGACGTATCGGTATAGGTATTTGAACATTGTCCACACCTCGTTCAAGTATATTAGATACATCTTGAATTTCCTGAAAAATTGGTTGAAAGCTCAGTATACATCATTTACAAATAAACATTCACAACAATATGATCAAAACCTTGTTATTTCTTTCATCGAATTCACCATCCTTTTCGATGTCTCTATTGTCTTCATCATTGTCCTGAGATTTTATTGTTTCATACCTCATCAATATATTATGATGAATAATATGTTACAAAATACATATTAAAACATTACATACCTGTATACCATCTCCTCCACTAGTTCCACATGTCTCCTCAACTTCTATATCTGTCTCCAAACGTGAAAGTACCTCGAGAAGCTCATCCATTACTGCTAGGGCTCTATCATTTCCTGCTTTGGATAAACTAGCATGATGCACTACTTTCATTGCCTTTTTTAGCAACATCTTCTGTCTATATGATTTTGTTTCTCCATCCTTCCCCTTCAAATTCCTATCATCTCTTGAAAACGGAACATCTTGCCTTGCAGAGTAGGTGTATCTTTGTAAAATGTATTCCTTCGGTATCCGTTCAATTTGAAGATGCATAAACGCGCGTAGTACATGTACACAGAATAGCCCTATAAAACAATAATGATCATAAGAATTTTGTATATATGTTTCCAATGTATATATTTACTATTTAGTACTCCATACCTGTATGCTCCCAATGTTTGCATTCACAAGTATACTTTCCTGCATCTTCATTAGCTGTCACTTTGAATTGGTGTTGTCCCCACACAATTTTATTCGATCTTGTTGTATGTTGCACTACCCAATCATTTGCACCCCCTTCTTCGTCATGCATTATCTTGAATGCAGTTGCATATTTCAAAGATTCCTGGAATTTATTCATCACAACCCTTGTGTATGCTCTTGCAACCCTTATCTCAAACATATATAGCGTGTTCGTTTCCTTTTGACCTTGTGGCATATATAATGCAAATTAGATGACACTTATATTAAGGTATAAATATACAACATAACAATTTATCCTCACCATGCTTCCCACTGCTTCTTTTGACTCTTTCATCTTTCTACTGTGTAGAAGCTTCATCATTTGCTTGGCGAATTGATGAAGCGGAGTGTTTGCATCGACATGTGCACTTTTCACAAGCCTATTCATGCTTTCACTACGCTGTGTAGACAACATTAGACCACAATAATGATTCTTGAAAAAAGCAGGCACCCAATCCTTACGTATTCCATACATCTTATTGAGAGTAATATTATCGTGCAGATGGAAATCTTTAAGTAGCATTGACCATGCAGTCTCAAACTCCAACTCAGTCAAAGGATGATGTATTATAGATTGGAACCGTGTCTTAAAGTCCATTTCCTCAAACCTTGCATACAACTCGTTTAGAAAAGGCATACACCTATTTTGCACATGCCATAGACACAATCGATGTATTGTGTGTGGGAAAACCCTCTCGAGTGCTACTGGCATTGCAGGATCTTGATCTGCAATCATATATGACAAAATTGTATGAATCTTATTCCATATTATAAAGAAAATAAAATCAAATTTAAGACATATTTTATGTATATGCATTTCCTTCATTATTATCAGTCCTACCTGTCAGCATCACTCGTGGCCCTTCGGTTCCCATGCATGTTTTGAAGGCGTTGAATACCCATTCAAATGTATCAACAGTTTCATCCCCCAACAATGCGAAAGCAAATATAGTGCAATGGAGGTGGTGATTTGAACCAACAAACATACCTAGTGGTTTTTCATACAGATTAGTCTTATGTGTTGTGTCAAATGTAACTGCATCACCAAAATCCATGTAATCCCCTTACTGGCTTGCATGTGACCAAAATATGCTCAAAATATTTCCTTCTTTATCCAATTGGAAGTCAGAGAAAATTGTGGATTATCCTTTTTGCATGATGCAAAAAAAGATAGTAGCTTTGCCACATCATTTGCATTTCTTTCTCGTTGCTTTGCCTTTTTTCTAAAATTATTGTCAACATTTAGCATTAGGCGAAACCAACATTTTGCAAATTTCAATTCTGAATAACAATCTAAACCTATTATAAACTTACAGGTTATACATGTCCTGTGCTGTTACAGGCACACTCTCAGGACCACCGTGCATTTCTGATACATAATCCATAATACAATATTGCGGGATTCGACTCTCCTGCATTAAACTTATGAACTCCATGTATTCAGGATCATGCGTCTTGTTGCATTGTAATTGATTCTTTTCTGTATCCTTCTTAAAAAATTCATGATTATGATCCAAGTGCAACAGATCAATACGCACTGATATAACTGTCTCTTTTGCATCATCATAAATTTTTTTAAGTTTCATACCGGCCTTGCATTGTGTCCGCTTCGAGCTGGTATTACGTACTTTTGGGTTTGATATTCCCCTTACTGCACTCTTGCCTTCCATCGAGCAATTCAACCACTTACAATTTTTCCGTTCCCTATACTTTTTCAATGGAAATTCAACTTCATATGCATACCTACTATAAAATTTATATGCTTCATCCACACCACTGAATGTCATACCAACTTTAGGTACCAACCTCGGATCAATTGTAACTTCCTGTGCAAAAAAATAAAATATATATGTATGTTCATATATTCCATAACTTGTATCATGTATGGTGTCCTACATAATTTTACATCATATGCACAATATAACATTTTTCACACCATCTAGCTGCATTCTATCGTATACAATTTAACCTACAATACTGAAAATCCAAATCAGTTAAATAGTACTTACATGTCTCTGCAGAATCACTGGTGTGTCCTATTCATGCTCACCAATAGTACGCATAGTATTAAGGTGTTGTCCTCCTTGATTTACTGTCATCCTCGATGCCTTAAATGTGGTCTGATCATCAACCCTCGGGGCCCTCAAAGCTGCTGGTGGAGTAATTGCCTCTACAACAATAGCTGTTTGCATATGCGCACTTGCATCTGAGGTAAACTGGTTCCCTCCTTGTTGTTCTTCCTGCACCATTGTTACGATATCCAATCATGGATTTGTTCGATGAACTGATGTCGGCGTCGTATACTCACTGATTGACTCGTTACCCCATGGTGTCACCATCTTCCAGATCAGATTACGCCCTTCAGCCAGCCACGCCCTAACAAATGATTCGTACTGTCTACCTTTTTTGGAAGCTTATGAATATTTCCTCTTGACCATGCGCATATCCATTATCGTGGACGCGATATTCACGGCGCATATCCTTTCTCCGCTGAATTCTAGGATCGTGGGCGCGCTGATCGTGGGCGTAACAGCCATTTATGCAATTTATACATAGGTTTATGATGTCGTAATTATCTGTTTAAATGCGCTTCCCCAATTTTCGGGTTACACGTCACCGGCCCACGTTCGGACAAATGGCCCACGTTTGGTTACATATTTTTGTACTAACTATTATACTTGCGTAAATGCAGTGCAGAAATGCGGGCCGCCTGGATCGGCCCATTTGGTGCGACCAGGCTCGGCTCGTCTACATAACCTGGCTGGGGCTCCCCCCACCTATCTGAAGCCCAGGGCTTCCATTACCATCAGCCTACCTACCTATATATATATATAGTTTATATATTAGGAGCCCTGGGCTTCCAATAACTAGAGGAAGCCCAGGTCGGACGGTGCAAACCGGTCGAGCCAGACCACATCCGGATGTCTATAAAAGAGGACCCGGAGTGCTAGGGTTCAGTTTTTTACGCTCCACCCCGATTCATTAGCGACGCCGCGTGCGACGACGGCGGCTGCCCCAGAGCGTGCGCGGCGGTGGACCCCCAGCTGGTGGCCGCAACTCCATGACCTCGACGCGCGGTGGCGGAGATTCCTCGATCCGGAGTAGTGGCGGCAGTTCCCAGGTCGGTGGCGGCGCTACCCGATCCAGAGGGCGAGCAACAGCGGGGCCCTTGTGCGGGCAAGCGGCGGCGTCCACGAGGTCCCGAGGAGGCGGCACTTCCAAGGCCGGCGAGCAAGCGACGCCCGTCGACGTGCGAGTAGCGACGGCGACGCATGAGGCGCGATCTTCGAGCGAGCGGCGTCACGGAAGGACCGAGATGCGCGCAGCGATGATCGCGCGTGACATCCTCCGATCCGGCGCAGTTTTCTTTTCGATTATTGTGTTTTATGCCTACCACATGTATTATTTACGCTAAAAATTGTACGATTTTATGCTTGAACACAGAGTTCGTATATCAGTTTACTGCATGCACATTTGTCGGGGACCATAATTAGGGGTACCCTCAAGACGCCTAATTCTCAGCTGGTAACCCCCATCAGCATAAAGCTGCAGAGGCCTGATGGGTTTGATTAAGTCAGGGATCAGTCCATACGAGCGACTCGATCACGCCACGCCCGAGCCTAGCCTCGGGCAAGGGCAGCCGACCCTAAGGTGTTTCCGTCTTGCCCGAGGCCTCCTCTTTCACGGCAGACGCATCTCCGGCTCGCCCGAGGCCTTGCCTTCGTTAAGAAGCAACCCTGACTAAATCACCGCGCCGACCGACCAAGTCCCCGGGGCAATTAACGCAGAGAGTGAGACCGACGGGCGGCCAGGCTTTGCCAGAAGCGCCATAGGAAGCTCCGCCCGACACAGGGCTCGGACTCGGGCTAAGGCCCCGGAAGACGGCGAACTCCGTTCCGCCCGACCCAGGGCTCGGACTCGGGCTAAGGCCCCGGAAGACGGCGAACTCCGCTCCGCCCGACCCAGGGCTCGGACTCGGGCTAAGGCCCCGGAAGACGGCGAACTCCGCTCCGCCCGACCCAGGGCTCGGACTCGGGCTAAGGCCCCGGAAGACGGCGAACTCCGCTCCGCCCGACCCAGGGCTCAGACTCGGGCTAAGGCCCCGGAAGACGACGAACTCTGCTTCACCCGACCCAGGGCTCGGACTCCGCCCTGGCCTCTGCCGAACGACCTCCGCCTCGCCCGACCCAGGAGCTCGGGCTCGGCCTCGGCCATGCAGGACAGACTCGACCTCGGCTTCGGAGGAGCCTCCACGTCGCCCGACCTAGGGCACGAGTCCGCCACGTCGACAGGAAGCGCCATCATCACCCTACCCCGAGCCGACTCGGGCCGCAGAGAACAGGACCGACATCCCATCTGGCTGGCTCCGCCAGATAGGCAATGATGGCGCCCCGCTGGATCCATGACGACGGCGGCTCTCAGCTCCCTTACGGAAGCAGGGGGACGTCAGCAAGGGCCCAACCACTCCGACAGCTGTCCCTCCGCCAGGCTCCATTGCTTCTCCGACAGCCACGACGCCACTCTAGCTGGGTGCCAAGATCTCTCCGGCTGCCACCTTGGCATGTACTTAGGGCACTAGCTTTCCCCCGCTAGACACGTAGCGCCTTGCTACACCCCCATTTGTACACCTGGATCCTTTCCTTACTCCTATAAAAGGAGGGACCAGGGCCTTCTTAGAGAAGGTTGGCCTCGCGGGAACGAAGGGCAGGGGCAGGCGCTCTCTTGGGGCCGCTCGCTCCCCTCACCCGCGCGGACGCTTGTAACCCCCTACTGCAAGCGCACCCGACCTGGGCGCGGGACGAACACGAAGGCCGCGGGATCTCCGACTCCCTCACGACCCGGCTCCGGCCACCTCGCTCTCGCTCTCTCCCCCCTTCGCGCTCGCCCACGCGCTCGACCCATCTGGGCTGGGGCACGCGGCACACTCACTCGTCGGCTCGGGGACCCCCCGGTCTCGAAACGCCGACAGTTGGCGCGCCAGGTAGGGGCACGCTGCGTGTTGACGAGCGGATTCCCGTCAAGCTCCAGATGGGCAGTCTCCAACGACCCCTTCAACCCGAGACGGTGCTCCATTTCGGGAGCCTCGAGTTCATGTCTTTCGACGGCGGCTACGACATGATACTCCTTCCACCGCCGCGCGACAGCGACAATGGTGGCGGACAGCCCGCCCGCCGGCGGCGGAATCGACGACGTCTTTCCCGCGTGGGGGAAGGACAACTTTCGAGCTCGCCCCATCCTCTCCCTCGCCATCGGAGGAGGAGGCGGGGCAACCAGGGCCGAGCGGGAGGCTGCGCTCAGCCGGCTGTCGAGCAAATCGACATCCCCAGCGCTCCAACGGAGGACGCGTCGGGCATCACCCACGCGTTTGAGGCGAAGGCGAGCGCCGTCCCCCCGCGACACGCCGACCCCGAGCAAGTGGACGACGCCAGCGCGCTCACGGAGGGCCTGCAGGACGTCGCCCTCGCACCCAGGACGACGGCGCGATCAGCCCCCGGTGTGACTTCGTCGCTCCTCGTCGACCAAAAGGTACCGGCTGATTCCCATCCTTCGTCATTTCGACTCGGCCTCAACCCGCCTAGCGACTTCGCTTTGGCGGGCGCTCACGTTGAGGCGAGTGCAACCCCTCTGGGGTTTCGTGTGCGGTCGCCTTGGGACCGATTAACGGACGTCTCGACCTACGGGCCCTCTGGGTCCGAGGAAGATGACGATCCCAGCATCTGCTGGGATTTCTCTGGATCTGGCAACCCCAGTGCCATGCGGGACTTCATGACCGCATGCAACTACTGCCTCTCCGACTGTTCCGACGGCAGCCGCAGCCTTGACGACAAGGACTGCGGCCCGAGCCGCGAATGTTTCCACGTCGAGCTAGGGGATCCCTCCGGAGGCAGCTGTCTCGGCATGCCGGAGGATGGTGATCCCCCTAGGCCAGCGCCTCGCGCCGACATCCCGCGGGAGCTAGCTGTGGTCAACGTTCCGGCGGGGGGTCACGACCCACAGCTCGAGCAAGTCCGCGGGGCGCGAGCCGGGCTCGATGAGGGAGCAGGAGCGCTCGAGGCAATCCGCCGGGACGTCGGGCAGGTATGGGCGGGCCAGCCCCCGGCCGGAGAAATACGTCACCTGCCCCAAGGTCTCCAGCACCGCATCGCCAACGATGCCAGGAACAGACCGCCACCCGCATCCGGCGGAACCGGTCAGGACCTGGCAGCCGCAGCGATGCTCCTCCACGCGATGTCGGAGTCATCAACCACCGAGGGTCGGCGAATCCAGGGAGAGCTCAAGCATCTCCTGGAAGGCGCTGCGGCCCGGCGGGCCGAGAGCTCTGCCTCCCGAAGGCAGGGGTACCCCTCGGAACCTCGTGCCGCGACTTCCCGACTCATGCGGGAAGCCTCGGTCTACACCGGGCGCACGCGCAACACCGCGCCTGCGGCCCCGGGCCACCTCGGCGACGAGCACCCTCATCGCGACCGTCGGGCCCGCCTCGACGAAAGGGTGCACCGAGGCTATCACCCCAGGCGTGGGGGACGCTACGACAGCGGGGAGGATCGGAGTCCCTCGCCCGAACCACCCGGTCCGCAGGTCTTTAGCCGAGCCATTCGGCGGGCGCCGTTTCCGCCCCGATTCTGACCCCCGACTACTATCACAAAGTACTCGGGGGAAACGAGACCGGAATTGTGGCTCGCGGACTACCGCCTGGCCTGTCAGCTGGGTGGAACGGACGATGACAACCTCATCATCCGCAACCTCCCCCTGTTCCTCTCCGACACTGCTCGCGCTTGGTTGGAGCACCTGCCTCCGGGGCAGATTTCCAACTGGGAGGATCTGGTCCAAGCATTCGCCGGCAACTTCCAGGGCACGTACGTGCGCCCCGGGAATTCCTGGGACCTCCGAAGCTGCCGGCAACAGCCGGGAGAGTCTCTTCGGGACTACATCCGGCGATTCTCGAAGCAGCGCACCGAGCTGCCCAACATCACCGACTCCGATGTCATCGGCGCGTTCCTTGCCGGCACCACCTGCCGTGACCTGGTGAGCAAGTTGGGTCGCAAGACCCCCACCAGGGCGAGCGAGCTGATGGACATCGCCACCAAGTTTGCCTCTGGTCAGGAGGCGGTCGAGGCCATCTTCCGAAAGGACGAGCAGCCCCAGGGCCGCCCGTCGGAAGATGCCCCCGAGGCGTCTACTCCTCTCGGCGCCAAGAAGAAAGGCAGGAGGAAGTCGCAAGCGAAACGCGACGCCGCCAGCACGGATCTCGTCGCCGCCGCCGAATACAAGAACCCTCGGAAGCCCCCCGGAGGCGCCAACCTCTTCGACAAGGCACTCAAGGAGACGTGCCCCTACCATTAGGGGCCCGTCAAGCACACCCTCGAGGAGTGCGTCATGGTTCGGCGCCACTTCCACCGGGCCGGGCCACCCGCAGAGGGTGGCAGGGCCCGCGACGACGACAAAAAGGAAGATCACCAAGCAGGAGAGTTCCCCGAGGTCCGCGACTGCTTCATGATCTACGGAGGGCATGCGGCGAATGCCTCGGCTCGGCATCGTAAGCAAGAGCGTCGGGAGGTCTGCTCGGTGAAGGTGGCGGCGCCAGTCTACCTAGACTGGTCCGACAAGCCCATCACCTTTGACCAGGACGACCACCCCGACCACGTGCCGAGCCCGGGGAAGTACCCGCTCGTCGTCGATCCCGTCATCGGCGACGTCAGGCTCACCAAGGTTCTGATGGATGGGGGCAGCTGCCTCAATATCATCTACGCCGAGACCCTCAGGCTCCTGCGCGTCGATCTGTCATCCGTCCGAGCAGGCGCTGCGCCCTTCCACGGGATCATTCCTAGGAAGCGTGTCCAGCCCCTCGGACAGCTCGACCTTCCTGTCTGCTTCGGAACACCCTCCAACTTCCGAAGGGAGACTTTGACGTTCGAGGTGGTCGGGTTCCGAGGAACCTACCACGCAGTGTTGGGAAGGCCATGCTACGCGAAGTTCATGGCCATCCCCAACTACACCTACCTGAAGCTCAAGATGCCGGGCCCCAACGGGGTCATCACCGTCGGCCCCACGTACAAACACGCGTTCGAATGCGATGTGGAGTGCGTGGAGTACGCTGAGGCCCTCGCCGAGTCCGAGGCCCTCGTCGCCGACCTGGAAAGCCTCTCCCGAGAGGTGCCGGACGTGAAGCGACATGCCGGCAACTTCGAGCCAGCGGAGACGGTTAAGGCCGTCCCTCTCGACCCCAGTGGAGACACCTCCAAGCAGATCCGGATCGGTTCCGGGCTCGACCCCAAATAGGAAGCAGTGCTCGTCGACTTTCTCCGCGCAAACGCCGACGTCTTTGCGTGGAGTCCCTCGGACATGCTCGGCATACCGAGGGATGTCGCCGAGCACTCGCTGGATATTCGGGCCGGGGCCCGACCGGTCAGACAGCCTCTGCGCCGATTCGACGAGGAAAGGCGCAGGGTGATAGGCGAGGAGATCCACAAGCTGATGGCCGCAGGGTTCATCAAAGAGGTATTCCATCCCGAATGGCTTGCCAACCCTGTACTTGTGAGGAAGAAAGGGGGGAAATGGCGGATGTGTGTAGACTACACTGGTCTCAACAAGGCATGTCCGAAGGTCCCCTACCCTCTACCTCGCATCGATCAAATCGTGGACTCCACTGTAGGGTGCGAAACCCTGTCTTTCCTCGATGCCTACTCAGGGTATCATCAAATCAAGATGAAAGAGTCCGACCAGCTCGCGACTTCTTTCATCACGCCCTTCGGCATGTACTGTTATGTCACCATGCCGTTCGGTTTGAGGAACGCGGGTGCAACGTACCAGCGGTGCATGAACCATGTGTTCGGCGAACACATCGGTCGCACGGTCGAGGCCTACGTCGATGACATCGTAGTCAAGACGAGGAAAGCCTCCGACCTTCTCTCCGACCTTGAAGTGACATTCCGGTGTCTCAAGGCGAAGGGCATCAAGCTCAATCCCGAGAAGTGCGTCTTCGGGGTGCCCCGAGGCATGCTCTTGGGATTCATCGTCTCCGAGCGGGGCATCGAAGCCAACCCGGAGAAGATCGCAGCCATCACAAGCATGGGGCCCATCAGGGACTTAAAAGGCGTACAGAGGGTCATGGGATGTCTCGCGGCCTTGAGCCGTTTCATCTCGCGCCTCGGCGAAAGGGGCCTGCCCCTGTACCGTCTCTTAAGGAAAGCCGAGTGCTTCACTTGGACTCCCGAGGCCGAGGAAGCCCTCGGGAACCTGAAGGCGCTCCTCACCCAGGCGCCCGTCTTGGTATCCCCAGCTGATGGAGAAGCCCTCTTGGTCTACGTCGCCGCTACCACTCAGGTGGTCAGCGCCGCGATCGTGGTCGAAAGGCAGGAAGAGGGGCATGCTTTGCCCATTCAGAGGCCAGTTTACTTCGTCAGCGAGGTGCTGTCCGAGACCAAGATCCGCTACCCACAAGTCCAGAAGCTGCTGTATGCAGTGATCCTGACGAGGCGAAAGCTGCGACATTACTTCGAGTCTCATCCGGTGACTGTGGTGTCATCCTTCCCCCTGGGGGAGATCATCCAGTGCCGAGAAGCCTCAGGACGAATCGCAAAGTGGGCGGTGGAAATCATGGGCGAGACAATCTCGTTCGCCCCTCGGAAGGCCATCAAGTCCCAGGTACTGGCGGACTTCGTAGCCGAATGGGTCGACACCCAGTTGCCGACGGCTCCGATCCAACCGGAGCTCTGGACCATGTTTTTCAACGGGTCGCTGATGAAGACGGGAGCCGGCGCGGGCCTGCTCTTCGTCTCGCCCCTCGGGAAACACCTGCGCTACGTGCTCCGCCTCCATTTCCCGGCGTCCAACAATGTGGCTGAGTACGAGGCTCTGATCAACGGATTGCGAATCACCATCGAGCTAGGGGTCCGACGCCTCGATGCACGCGGCGACTCGCAGCTCGTCATCGACCAAGTCATGAAGAACTCCCACTGCCGCGACCCGAAGATGGAGGCCTACTGTGATGAGGTTCGACGCCTGGAAGACAAGTTCTACGGGCTCGAGCTTAACCACATCGCCCGGCGCTACAACGAGACTGCGGACGAGCTGGCGAAGATAGCCTCGGGGCAAACGACGGTTCCCCCGGACGTCTTCTCCCGGGATCTGCACCAACCCTCCGTCAAGATAGGCGACACGCCCGAGCCCGAGGTGCCCTCGGCCCCGTCCGAGGTGACCTCGGCCCAGCCCGAGCCATCCTCGGTTCAGCCCGAGGAACCCTCGGCCCCCGAGGGCGAAGCACTGCGCATCGAGGAGGAGCAGAGCGGGGTCATGCCAGATCAAGATTGGCAGACCCCGTACCTGCAATATCTCCGCCAAGGAGAACTGCCCCTCGACCGAGCCGAGGCTCGGCGGGTAGCGCGACGCGCCAAGTCGTTCGTCTTGCTGGGCGATGAGAAGGAGCTCTACCACCGTAGCCCCTCGGGCATCCTCCAGCGATGCATCTCCATCGCCGAGGGTCAGGAACTCCTGCAGGAAATACACTCGGGGGCTTGCGGCCATCATGCAGCACCTCGAACCCTCGTCGGGAACGCTTTCCGCCAAGGCTTCTATTGGCCGACGGCGGTGGCTGACGCCACTAGAATTGTCCGCGCCTGCGAAGGGTGCCAATTCTATGCGAAGCAGACCCACCTGCCCGCTCAGGCTCTGCAGACGATACCCATCACCTGGCCCGTCGCTGTGTGGGGTCTGGACCTCGTCGGCCCTCTGCAGAAGGCGCCCGGGGGCTACACGCACCTGCTGGTCGCCGTCGACAAATTCTCCAAGTGGATCGAGGTCCGACCCCTGAACAGCATCAGATCCGAGCAGGCGGTGGCGTTCTTCACCAACATCATCCATCGCTTCGGGGTCCCGAACTCCATCATCACCGACAACGGCACCCAGTTCACCGGCAAAAAATTCTTGGATTTTTGCGAGGATAACAACATCCGGGTAGACTGGGCCACCGTAGCTCATCCCATGTCGAATGGGCAAGTAGAACGTGCCAATGGCATGATTCTACAAGGGCTCAAGCCTCGGATTTACAATGATCTCAACAAGTTCGGCAAGCGATGGATGAAGGAACTCCCCTCGGTGGTCTGGAGCCTGAGGACGACGCCGAGCCGAGCCACGGGTTTCACGCCGTTCTTCCTGGTCTACGGGGCCGAGGCCGTCTTGCCCACTGACCTGGAATATGGCTCCCCGAGGACGAGGGCCTACAACGATGAAAGCAACCAAGCTAGCCGAGAAGACTCGCTGGACCAGCTGGACGAGGCTCGGGACAGGGCCTTACTACACTCGGCGCGGTATCAGCAGTCCCTGCGACGCTACCACGCCCGAGGGGTCCGACCCCGAGACCTCCAGGTGGGCGACCTAGTGCTTCGGCTGCGGCAAGACGCCCGAGGGAGGCACAAGCTCACGCCCCCCTGGGAGGGGCCGTTCGTCATCGCCAAAGTTCTGAAGCCCGGAACGTACAAGCTGGCCAACAGTCAAGGCGAGGTCTACGGCAACTCTTGGAACATCCAACAGCTACGTCGCTTCTACCCTTAAGATGTTTCCAAGTCGTTCATATACCCCACACCCACGCAAAGTTTAGTCAACAAGGAAGGGTCGGCCTCGCCTCGGCAAAGCCCGACCCTCCCTCGGGGGCTAAAAGGGGGGAAACCCCCTCTGCGTCAAAATTTTCCTCAAAAAGAAAATCTCTTTTACCAGAATATCTTTCGTGCTTTTTGACTACTTCGAAAAGTGGGTCCTGGAAACGACGGGGTACACGTAAGCAGTCAAGGCTGACCGAGCCGAGGGACTCCTACGCCTCCGGGATACGGATACCTCACTCATCACCTTCTGCGATAAGTAACTCGCGTTCGGATAAGGTGACTCCGCGGATCGAACAAGTCTCTACGTTCGGAAGCCCTTCTGTCGAAGCGATTCTTCGAGTTTTCTCGACCAAGTCGGTGATAGGGCCTCATAGACGAGTAAAAGTGCGCGTAAGCGGCAAGGCCGACCGAGCCGAGGGACTCCCACGCCTCCGGGATACGGATACCTCACTCATCACCTTCCGCGAGAAGCAACTCTCGCTCGCACTAATATCCCTGTTACCGACAAAAAGTCCAGATGCTCGAAACAAGAGGAAAAGAGACGCAGCTTTACAACACAGCAAGGGTGTGTGTTCTGGCCTCGACGGCCGCACAAAGCACACACTACAAGACAAGCTGATCCTGCAGGCTCGGGTCTCGACACTGGAAGGGGGCAGCGACACCCTCGGCATCGACGGCACCTTCGGCGAGGCCCGACCTAGCCGCGGACGGCGACGCGGTCCGAGGGCCTCCGCTCCGAAGGACGACGTCATCACCACGCCTGAGCGATTGCCGTCAGGGACTTCTCCGGGATCCGGCCCGAGCGGGCGGCTCGGCCGGCCACCTCCGAGGCCTCGGCCAACCACCTCCCGAAGGCACCAGCCCGGTCCGAAGCCTCGGCTGACCAACTCCGGCGACGATCCTGCCAACGGACAACTCGGCTAGGCTCCGGCCAACCAGGTTTCATTTTCGAGCCAACTCCGCCTCTGCTCATACTGATATCGCTACCCCTGGCCTCGGCTCATCGAAGAGCGGCCGAGGGGTCTCTTTAACTAAGCTAGAGGAGCCTCGGACGACAGGGCCGACCGAGCCGAGGGACTCCTACGCCTCCGGGATACGGATACCTCACTCGTCACCTTGACACGGGGCGACTCATGCTTGGAAAAGCGGTTCAGATAATCAGCAGACGAGTCTTAGTGCTCGGAAATGAGGAAAAAACACGGCTCCGAGCCGTAATTACATACATGTTCAGGCCCCGAAAGCCAAAATGAACAAAAAACCCGGCACTCGAAGTGCCATTACAAACGGAACTCCGGTTCCCCCCCCCCCCCGCAGGTACGAACAACCCCACTCGATAGGGGCGGGCCTGTGGGGCTGCAGAAGACTGACGGGCGGCTCGCCGCCGCCCGCTCTGGCCACGACGACGACGGCCCCCACTCCAGACGACCGAACTGCAGCAGCGCAGGCCTCGGGGTAGGCGCCGCTGCAGCCTTGCCCTCGCCCACACCAACGCTCGAGGGGCGAGGACAAGTACAAAGAGCCGGAGGCCCGAAGCGCGGATGGTGGCGGTGATCCCGTCGGTGACGGGGACTTCTCGAGCCACCTCCGCCTCGGCACCGACGACAGGAGCCTCAGCCCTCCGGCAGATCCCCACTCAAGTCCTCCCGGATGAGTGGGGCACCGGCCTCCGCGTAAAGGCGCCGCCCCGGTGCAAAGGCAGGACCACCCCAGAACACGAACGCCGCCCTAGCAGCGCGCGGCACCCAGGGTGGTCCTCCCGTGTACACGGCGCGGCAGCCGCCCCCTACAGAAGGGGCCGCCGCGAGCCGAGCCGACGAACCCGACACGCTGGAGGTGACGACGCCTGCCGTCGACCCGCCCCGCGTTGTCGAAGTCCGGGCCGCCCGCAGGGCCAGTGAGCGCCTTCTCCCTCGAATACTGCGGGAGAGGATGACCCACGAACCCGTGCGGGAGGTAGAGCGCCGGCTCAGCCCGGCACCCACCCCACCGAGGATGATGAACATCCTTGAAGCTGAGGGTGGGACCAAGATCACAGCCCGGTTTGCTCCTCCCCACCCAGGAGCTGGTGGTCACCGTCTCGGGTGACCCCCAGCGGAGGGGAGCCACCGGGCTGCCTGATGAAAATCCTTGAAGCCGAACGATGGCTGAAAGGTACCCACTCCCACGGAGTAGTGTCCTCCGACGATGAGGCACGGAGACGGCGGTTTCCCCCATCCGGGGGCTTGAAAGGTGGAAAGACACGATGCATAAGGGAGGAAGAAGACATGGTTGCCTTACGGAAGGGGTCGCCCCCCTTTTAAAGGCAACTCTCCCTGCTTGCGCCCCCAACCGTCACGGGCTGAGTCTTCTCCAACACGCCTCCAAAGCCCTCCCCTGCGGCGCGGGGGCTGGGACCCACCTGTCATACAGACCGGCTCCGAGCAGAAGAAGCCGAACCGCCGCGCGCGGCGCGCGCAACCACCCAGCGGTTACAAGTGACCCCCCACTTTTGCCCAGACCAACGGGCGAAAGGGGCGGGCAGCCATGCGGGCGGCATGCAACCGCGCCAAGTGGACGCGCCCCTCCGACTCCTGACAGGCCAGCACGGAGGCTCAAGCCCACGCGTCGCGCAACCGGCGCGCCGGATGCTGCATGTAAGCCACTGTACCACTTGCGCCACCGCCGCACCTCCTCGATTGCGGAACCGATACCGTGACCCGAGGCGACCTTGCACGCGACCCAGCAGTGCCAGCCGGGCGCAGCGGTCAAACGCGGTCAAAAATGGGCCGGCAGTAATGACGGTGGCAGGCGCGCAAGAGCAGCGGTCACGCCATCAGCCAAGCTCACGTCCCGTCCGGAGGCAGCAAGAGAACCCCCTCTCTCACGGTGTGAAGACGACACGCCCGTGACCCGTTCCTCGAACGGCTCGCGCACGCGCAACGGCAGCCTCACCAACTACTCGCCCCGGCGCATTAACTCCGCGGCTCGACGGGCAGCGCGTCTGGCGGAAGCAGCTGGCAACGTTTCGCCTTCGCCAAAACGACCACACCAAAAAAGGTACGCCACGTCGTTCAATTTCGTATCCTTTTCCCTTTTCCTTCTTTCTCTATCTCTTGCAACAGGGACCGGGAAAGGGGATACCCCCAAAGGGATCCTTCCCCGTGAAGGAACTAGGCTCCGAGCCTCCTTACTGATCAGGGGTTCGAAGGCTGGCCCCCGAAGGGTTCAACAGCCGCCTCAGATCGCGTGGGCCCGACACCCACTACTGGTCAGAGGTTCGAAGGTCGGCCCCCCGAAAGGTTCCACGACCGCCTCAGGCTACTCGGGCTCCGCGCCCATTACTGATCAGGGGTTCGAAGGCTGGCCCTCCGAAGGGTTCACAGTCGCCTCAGACACCGAGCGAGGGATGACCAGGGGTACGTTCGATACATAACCAAGGCTCGGGCTGCGCTCCCGAGGTACCCTAGGACATTTCCGAGACCAACGGGAACGAACCTGTAACGGAATCCCATCGGAGGGAGGCATCGAGCCCTCGGACCCCGTCGCCAGGGGACCGGGTCCGGCAGGTCACCCGTAGGTACTTTTGGGCGTGCCTCCGGGCCCCTAGCCGACCCCCAACGAACGGGGCACAGACGTCCACTCGGATTACCCAATTGCAGCTCACCGGAGACACCATGTTCGGTGCCCATCGAGGGTAACATGGCGCTCTCCCCCCCTCCTCCTTGCGGAAAGGCGATGTAGGGGCGTATGTAAAAAAGCCGAGTCTGTCCCTGATCGTCCTCTCGCCCTGTGCGGAGGCTCGGGGGCTGCTCTCGCAAACCCGGCTCCGGCCGAACCGTTGACAGCGTCAACATACCAGCCCGAGAACTTGGGCCCCGACAGTGCACTCGGGCTACGGCCTGTTCGCATGAGGGAACCGCCAGACCAGCCGAAGCATTACGCAAGGCATTAAGACCTCGAAGGAGTGAAACCACTCCTCCGAGGCCTCGGGGGCTACACCCGGCGGGTGCGCTCGCGCGCACCCACCGGAACAAAGTGCAACCGAGAAAGGCTGGTCCCCTTGCAAAAAAGTGCGACGAAAGCCTCCAAGCGAGTGCAAACACTCCCTTCGAGGCTCGGGGGCTACTGTCGGGGACCATAATTAGGGGTACCCTCAAGACGCCTAATTCTCAGCTGGTAACCCCCATCAGCATAAAGCTGCAGAGGCCTGATGGGTTTGATTAAGTCAGGGATCAGTCCATACGAGCGACTCGATCACGCCACGCCCGAGCCTAGCCTCGGGCAAGGGCAGCCGACCCTGAGGTGTTTCCGTCTCGCCCGAGGCCTCCTCTTTCACGGCAGACGCATCTCCGGCTCGCCCGAGGCCTTGCCTTCGTTAAGAAGCAACCCTGACTAAATCACCGCGCCGACCGACCAAGTCCCCGGGGCAATTAACGCAGAGAGTGAGACCGACGGGCGGCCAGGCTTTGCCAGAAGCGCCATAGGAAGCTCCGCCCGACCCAGGGCTCGGACTCGGGCTAAGGCCCCGGAAGACGGCGAACTCCGTTCCGCCCGACCCAGGGCTCGGACTCGGGCTAAGGCCCCGGAAGACGACGAACTCCGCTCCGCCCGACCCAGGGCTCGGACTCGGGCTAAGGCCCCGGAAGACGGCGAACTCCGCTCCGCCCGACCCAGGGCTCGGACTCGGGCTAAGGCCCCGGAAGACGGCGAACTCCGCTCCGCCCGACCCAGGGCTCGGACTCGGGCTAAGGCCCCGGAAGACGGCGAACTCCGCTCCGCCCGACCCAGGGCTCGGACTCGGGCTAAGGCCCCGGAAGACGGCGAACTCCGCTCCGCCCGACCCAGGGCTCGGACTCGGGCTAAGGCCCCGGAAGACGACGAACTCCGCTTCACCCGACCCAGGGCTCGGACTCCGCCCTGGCCTCTGCCGAACGACCTCCGCCTCGCCCGACCCAGGAGCTCGGGCTCGGCCTCGGCCATGCAGGACAGACTCGACCTCGGCTTCGGAGGAGCCTCCACGTCGCTCGACCTAGGGCACGAGTCCGCCACGTCGACAGGAAGCGCCATCATCACCCTACCTCGAGCCGACTCGGGCCGCAGAGAACAGGACCGACGTCCCATCTGGCTGGCTCCGCCAGATAGGCAATGATGGCGCCCCGCTGGATCCATGACGACGGCGGCTCTCAGCTCCCTTACGGAAGCAGGGGGACGTCAGCAAGGGCCCAACCACTCCGACAGCTGTCCCTCCGCCAGGCTCCATTGCTTCTCCGACAGCCACGACGCCACTCTAGCTGGGTGCCAAGATCTCTCCGGCTGCCACCTTGGCATGTACTTAGGGCACTAGCTTTCCCCCGCTAGACACGTAGCGCCTTGCTACACCCCCATTTGTACACCTGGATCCTTTCCTTACTCCTATAAAAGGAGGGACCAGGGCCTTCTTAGAGAAGGTTGGCCTCGCGGGAACGAAGGGCAGGGGCAGGCGCTCTCTTGGGGCCGCTCGCTCCCCTCACCCGCGCGGACGCTTGTAACCCCCTACTGCAAGCGCACCCGACCTGGGCGCGGGACGAACACGAAGGCCGCGGGATCTCCGACTCCCTCACGACCCGGCTCCGGCCACCTCGCTCTCGCTCTCTCCCCCCTTCGCGCTCGCCCACGCGCTCGACCCATCTGGGCTGGGGCACGCGGCACACTCACTCGTCGGCTCGGGGACCCCCCGGTCTCGAAACGCCGACAACATTGGAAAGGCAATTCCTTAATTTATGCTATTCGTAATTTGCGCGCATGCAATGGAAACTCCCACGATTTAGCCATAATTTTTGAATCTGTATAAAAATAGAAACTGCATGCATGCGGCTGCCATATTTTTTCGGATCTGTCATAAAAATAGGATCGTAATAACAACCTACTAAAGCTATCAACCTTTAATTGACTCGGTATTTACGCTTATAATTGAGAGATTTTATGCTCAAAGCTTAAGGTTTTTACGCTCCACCCGGAGATGCGTCCACCAGTGAACAACATGCCAGATTTTTTACGCAGTGTAAGGAATTGCATAAATACCTACACCGTGTAGTATAATTTGTTTCAGTATACATCATAAACTAGTTCTAATGCGTTTAGCTGCATGGCTGTTGGAGGGATCCTATATTTATGAATGAAATAAAACATTTAATGCGATTTTTTGTTTCTATGCATGCAATTCATTTCCTTTTATTGCATATTCTTTCTATCATAAATTCGTGTCCATGCAGCTGGTAGCAGATTTTTACGCAGTATACCGAATTGCATAATTATCTACATAGTGTAGCATATTTAGTATCAGTATATATCATAAAATGGTCATTACGAGTTTTAGTTGCATGTCTGTTGCAGCGATCCTAAATTTATGGAGGAAATAAAGCCTTTAAAATAGAAACTATCACACATATCTTTCCTAAATTTACGCGCATGTCAGGGAACGTGTTTGACTCATACATGCATTTTGCCATAATTTTTGGATCTGTTATAAAAATAGAAACTACATGCATGTGGCTGCCATATTTTTTGAATCTACCATAAAAATAGGATCGTAATAACAACCTACCAGAGCTATCAACCTCTCACATTGGCCAGATATTTACGCTTATAATTGAGAGATTTTATGCTTAAAACTTAAGGTTTTTACGCTCCAACCTGTAGATGCATCCACCAGTGAACAACATGCTAGATTTTTTTACGCAGTGTACCGAATTGCATAAATACCTACATCGTGTAGTATAATTAGTATAAGTATAAATCATAAACTAGTCTAATATGTTTAGCTGCATGGCTGTTGGAGAGATCCTATATTTATGAAGGAAATAAAACATTAAATACGATTTTTTGTTTCTATGCGTGCAATTCATTTCCTTTCATTGCACATTCTTTTTATCATAAATTCGTGCACATGCAGCTGGTAGCAGATTTTTATGCAGTATACCGAAGTGCATAATTATCTACACAGTGTAGCATATTTAGTATCAGTATATGTCATAAAATGGTCCTTACGAGTTTAGCTGCATGACTGTTACAGCGATCCTAAATTTATGGAGTAAATAAAGCATTTAAAAACAGAAACCGTCACACATATCTTTCCTAAATTTATGCGCATGCAAGGGAACGTGCTTAACTCATGCATGCATTCCTTTTTTACGCGCATGAGGCGGATGGCGCACCCAACAGCCTGATTGAGTCAGCGCGTTGGGCTGAACCACGTTGCAGGGTGGTCGGCCTGGGCTTCCTTTAACTATTGGAAGCCCAGGGCTCCCGTTATACCTATCCTATATATATATATATATATATATATATATATATATATATATATATATATATATATATATATATATATATATATATATGGGAGAAGCTATCTAGGCAGCGGGTGCAAATGCACCCAAAAAACACAAATATATAGAATTGGTTAAAATGTCACCATATATACACCCTAAAATAATTCTTGTACATCCACAAGGCAAAAGCACTGTTCTCAATTTTGTTCTAGCTTCGCCACTGCACATAGACACTACCGGAATCCGAGCCTTTGCCGAGTGCCGGACGCTTTGCCGAGTGCCTTTTCTCGGGCACTCGGCAAAGACGGCTTTGCCGAGAGCCGCACTCGGCAAAGCTCGGCTCTCGGTAACGAGCGTCTTTACCGAGCGTAGGACACTCGGTACAGGTCCACACTCGGCAAATACATGTTTGCCGAGTGTCAAACACTCGGCAAAGGGGGCTCTCGGCAAAGGGCCGTCAGCGGCCGTCCCAAAGCTGACGGCCGTCAGTCTTTGCCGAGAGCCAATGGTTGGCACTCGGCAAAGAGTCTTCTTTGCCGAGTGTCGCCCAGTTGACACTCGGCAAAGAACTCTTTGCCGAGTGCCATCTCTAGACACTCGGCAAAGTATATTTTTATTTCTTTTATTTTGTCTCCCAAACTTTTTGTGGTATGTTCCTACAGTATGTAGACCTACATGTATCATTTGTGGACAATTTTAACAGAGTTTCAATCGTTAGTAGATTTAGTTCGTTTATTTGAATTTCTTCGGAAAATTAGATTTGAACTGCAGGTCACTCGAAACTTGGAAAACCGTGCATGAAAAAATGATATTCATGTTACTTAGCATAAGTTACGACCTATTCCAGGAGCGGACCAAAAACTTCGAGCAACATGCTCACTAAACATGGTCGTGAACTTGTCATCCACATGTTTAAAAATTGTATAAAACACAAACAAAGTCAGAAAATCTTGAAACTTGTCCACGTGTCATGATATCATATGTACAGGCTGCGATAAAAAATTGAAAAAATTTCGAGAAAACTATGACGCGCTATGTGTACAAACCTAAGAGATCCACATTGAAACTCTATGATTTCATGTGTAGTTCTCTTAGGTTTCTACACATAGTGTCTCACAACTTTGTCCAAACATTCTCAATTTTTTATCACAACCTGTACATATGATATCATGACACGTGGACAAGTTTCATGATTTTCTGACTTTGTTTGTGTTTTATTCAATTTTTAAACATGTGGATGGCAAGTTCACGGCCATGTTTAGTGAGCATGTTGCTCGAAGTTTTCGGTCCGCTCCTGGAATCGGTCATAACTTATGCTAAGTAACATGAATATCATTTTTTCATGCACGGTTTTCCAAGTTTCGAGTGACCTGCAGTTCAAATTTGAATTTTCCGAAGAAATTCAAATAAACAAACTAAATCTACTAGCTATTTCAAACTCTGTTAAAATTGTCCACAAATGATACATGTAGATCTACATAGTGTAGGAACATACCACAAAAAGTTTGGGAGACAAAATAAAAAAAATACAAATGCACTTTGCCGAGTGTCTAGAGATGACACTCGGCAAAGCCGTCTTTGCCGAGTGCTAGATGTGTGGCACTCGGCAAAGAGGTAGTAAATATTCTTTGCCGAGTGCCGCAACGGGGGACACTCGGCAAAGAACTCTTTGCCGAGTGCCGCCGATCTGGCACTCGGCAAAGAATATTTTAAAATTTTAAAAAAATCTTTGCCGAGTGCCGGATCACGGGCACTCGGCAAAGAAGGAAAATAACTATCCGACCGTTCTTCTTTCTCCTTTCTCTTCTCTCACGCGCTCTCTTCCTTCCTTCTCTCTGCCCGCGCCGCCGCGCCGCCTTTGTGCCCGCCGCCGCGCCGTGTGCCCTCCGCCGCCGCGCCGTGTGCCCGCGGCCGTGCGCCGTGCCCTCCGCCGCCGCGCCCTCCCCACGCCGGCTGCCCGCCGCGGCCGTGCGTCGTGCCCACCGCGCCGCCCGCCGCGCCCTCCTCGGCCGTGCGCCGCGCCCTCCTCGGCCGTGCGCCGTGCCCTCCGCGGCCGCCCGCCGCACCCGCTCGCTCGTCGCGCCGCCGCCTCGCCGCCCGCCACCGAAGGTATAAATTATGCGTGTTTATATTATTTATATGCGTGTTTATATGCGTGTTTATATGGGTGTTCATGAATTTATGCATGTTTATATGTTGTGTGTTTATTAGTTAATAAACAATATTATTTATATGCATGTTTAACTGTTTTGGTCATTTGTTGATAATGAACTGGTATTAGTTAATAAACAATATTATTTGGATGATTTAATTTGAACAAACACATGTTTATATTAATGTAATCAAAGTAGACATGTTTATATTAATGTAATCAAAGTAGACACAATCACATTTTTAATGAGAAGGAGAATGAGGGTATTTGTGCGTAGGTTGAATGTCCTTATCATTTTATGCATGGATTTCCGGCCATCGTGCCGTTGAATTATGCGTGGAAGACAGCCATCGTGCTGATACTTTTATTTGCAGGATTTCGAAACCTCCCCGTGCAGGGGAGGTGCTACCGAAATTTTATGTTGCTAGGCTTTTGTATTAACAGACTTGTGTTTCTTTTTTACAGAGAAGATACTTGTCTTCCTAGCCGCTGCGGGTCTGCCTGCACCGCGTCCCGTCGCCACTGCACCGACCCGCTACAGCCCCACTAGCCTGACTCCACCGCCACCCTAGGTATAACCTCTACATGGTCGTAGATCACCTAACCCAGTTAGGCGTCTCCCGTTCGAAAGTGATACGGTGTAGATATGCAGATCTTTGCATATCTACAAATGTATCAGTTTCGAATTGTCCACGTTTTTTGGACAGCCCGCGGTTGCGTAGATGGTGTTAGTTTCATGCTCTACTCCGGTCTGAGATAGAGTTTCGGCGTCACCTCCCTGTTGTTCTCCGGACAGTACACTCTCCCTGCCAGGACGTGTATCCGGAGAACAGCGGGGAGGTGCTGCTGAAATTCTATCTCGGATCGGAGTAGAGCATGAAAACTAACTCCATCTACGCAACCGCGGGTGGGATTAGGACCTATCGTCACCTATTAGAAGGTAGGAACGTAGTGTACATGCATTACATGTCTATATTAAACTATACTCGGTTATATATGTTAGAGGATGGAGGACCGTGAGTGGATGTACACGGGCCGTAGAGGAAGGAACGATGTCACCACTGAATGGATTAGAAAGACCGATGATTTCGTGGAACGGGCATATGGCGAAGCTGCTAAAGGAGCGAGTCTAGTCCCATGCCCGTGCAGCAAATGTGACAACCGGAAAAGAAAACCAAAGAAGACCATGGTAGAACATATTTGGAAGAATGGATTTACGCCGGGCTATACTCGGTGGATATTTCATGGTGAAGCGCATCGTACGAGAGAAGAGGTGCTGAGACAACGTGTCGAGGATTATGACGCGGATGCGGGGGTAGCGGATATGTTGAACGACTATCAGGAGGCACAGTACACGGGAGGATGTATGGATGACGAGCCAGAGCCGACTGCAAAGGCGTTCTACGACATGTTCGACGCGGCACAGAAGCCCCTTCACGGCCAGACAAAGGTTTCTCAACTGGATGCCATTGGGCGTGTAATGGCGTTCAAGTCACAGTACAGCATCAGTAGAGATGCATTCGATGGCTTGTTGACAGTTATTGGGAGTCTGCTTCCGGATGATCACGTTCTGCCAAAGAGCATGTACGAGGCACAGAAACTACTTCGTGCACTTAAGATGACGTATGAGCAGATTCATGCTTGTCCGAAGGGCTGCGTGCTATTTAGGAAAGAATACGCAGAGGCAAAGTACTGTCCCAAGTGTAATTCGTCTAGGTTTATGGAGGTAGACTCTGGTGATGGACAGAAGAGGCAGCTCGACATCCCCTTGATAATCCTACGACACCTTCCGTTCATACCGAGGATCCAGCGTCTTTACATGACAGAGGAATCCGCGAAACAGATGACATGGCACAAAAATGGAAAACGATACAATCCTGACAAGATGGTGCACGCGTCAGATGGTGAAGCATGGAAACACTTTGATGACATTCACCGTGAGAAAGCCGAAGAGGCTCGTAATGTACGTGTTGCATTGGCCACAGATGGGTTCAATCCCTATGGAATGAGCGCTGCCCCGTACACATGTTGGCCCGTGTTTGTTATCCCAATCAATCTCCCCCCTGGTGTGTGCTTTCAAAGGCAGAATATATTCGTGTCGTTGATAATTCCCGGACACCCGGGGAACAAAATGGGCGTGTACATGGAGCCTTTGATCGATGAATTGGTACGTGCCTGGGAGGAAGGGGTATGGACATATGACCGAGCTACGAAGACAAACTTTAGAATGCATGTTTGGTACCAGTACTCCATGCATGACTTACCGGCGTATGGGCTATTCTGTGCCTGGTGTGTTCACGGTAAATTCCCATGCCCAGTTTGCAAGGAAGCTCTCAGGTTCATTTGGTTGAAAAAGGGTGGCAAATATTCGTCCTTCGATAAACATCGACAATTTCTTCCTGCTGACCATCCATTCCGCCTAGACATCAAGAACTTTACGAAAGGTGTCGTAGTGACAGACCGCTTACTCCAGTGATATTCAAATGTCATTGGTTTGACCCTCAAGTGACGAGACGGACACATTCTAATCTTGGGATAGTCGAAATTCGACAAGATTCCACCTTAGCAGGAGACGATGTCTATATCGTTGCCCAACAGGCCACACAAGTGTATTATCTCCCATATGCGTGTCAAACGAAAGAACATCTTAAGGGTTGGGATGTTGTGTATAAGGTATCGCCGCACGGGAGGTTACCTGTTCCTAACGATGAAGATTACAACTTAGACCCGGACACATATGATGGAGAGTTCTTCCAAGAAGATGGGCTAGAAGGGCGATTTGAGATAGACTTAACCGAAGCTATCGGAATGGACGTAGATATTGAAATGGTTGTTGATGAGGAGGAGGATGAGGTGCAAAATGATAATGACTTAGTAATCCTTGAAGGCAATGACATTACTGACGAACTTGCGTCTTCCGATGGTGTGGAGATTGAAATGCTTGATAGTGATGATGAGAGTTATGATCCGGCTAACCCCGACACATATGAAGATTATTTTTAATCGATGTAATGCTATATGACTTTTTATTTCGCACCTGTTTTTAAATACATCTTTTTATATGTGCTTATTTGTTTACTCTTAATTGCAGGTTGTTGGACAAATATGGTGGGCGGTTTCCTGAGGAGGAGGAGGGGGAGGAGGAGTAGGACGGCGGACGATGCAGAGCAGGCAGCGCAACAGGACGAGGCAGAGCAGGCAGCGCAGCAGCAGGCGGCGCCTCAGGACGACGACGACCAGCAGCAGGACGACGACGACCAGCAGCAGGACGCCTCAGGTTCAGGCGGCTCTAGTTCGAGGAGCATCTACCTGCGAGGCCCCGCGAGTCTCCCTCAGCGTCCCATACTTCGGGACAGACGGCCGCTGATTCGGCCGGAAGGGGAGAGGTATGTAACTTTATGTTCTTCATTCTTGTTCATATTATGTGTTCAAAATCATAATATAAACTAATACTTTTTATTTATCACTTGGACAGGTCTTGGACGGTTTTGGATTATGCTGGGGGTCATCGTCGCCCCCCCAATGGCATCCTCGGCCTGCTGTGCAGGGAACACTTCCCTGGACTTGTGGAGTACGCCGGAGTGACGGGCCCAGCCTTCACCTTTGACCACTACGCCGTCGCCCCCGATGCAGTAGACCGGGACGGCAGGGAATTCAATAACAAGGCGGAGCGGGTGAAGCAAGAGATGTGGGTAAGTCTTAGTATAATGTAAAATATGTCGCATTTGTTGCAAATTCATGAAATAATGTATGGATACATCGTTTTTGTATGCAGGATTTCTTCAGATGCGATGCTGGATACGAGGCTAGGGCGGATGTGGTGGCCACCACGAGCTGTAAGAAGCTCGTCGTGGACATGCACTATGAGGCCCGCATCCAGGCCATCATCACCTACCACGGCTCCGTCCTTGGGGAGAAGGTGACCAAAACTCAAGCCCGAACCATGTCGTTGACCAGGGAGTAGTACCTGCAGGTAAAGTCATGCATGTTTGGTACCAGTACTCCATACATGAATTTTATTTTATCTTCTGATATGCACTTTACGTGTTTTCTTTGCAGATGATTCCACATTGGTGCGCCGCACATCCTCTGTGCTGGGAGCAGATGGTGGATAGGTGGTGTTCGGCTGAGTGGGACGAGGCGCACACAGCTAGCCGGGAACGACGTTTGATGATGCAAGGCCCCTCCCACCACCAAGGCAGCCGGAGCCTGGGCCAATATGCCGAAGCATGGGTACGCCACCTTTTTTATTTAGATATATAGCACTAAGTTAGATATTATTTCTAACTATCTCGTTGGTTTTCGTTGCAGTCGGCGTCACATGGTGGAAGGCCTTGCTCCACCTTCTCGGCCTATGCTATGGCCCATAAGGGTAAGGCGACGTCCGACGTCACCTACAACCCGGATGACGGGCCCGAGGCCTACACCAACCCCGCCGTCTACAGCCACCTCCATGACTACACCGCCATGGCGCAGGAGGTCCATGGCCCAGACTATGATCCGAGCACCCAGCCGATCGACACCGATGTGCTCATGAGGGTCGGAGGAGGCAAGAGACATGGGCGGTACTGGATTGCCGACGGGGCAATCGACTCGTCCTCCACTCCCACTCTGTCTCAGGTGAGAGCAAGGAGCACGGGCTCGAGTCCAGCCATACGACCTCGGCACGACAGCTCACAGCATCGCATACAGCAACTCGAGGTTAGTGTAACTCGTCCTTCCTTGAGTTATATACCTACTCTTTGAGTTACTATAACGTTGGCTTGTAATATTACAGACCCAACTAGAAGAAGAGAGGAGGGAACGTCGCGAGATGGAGGCGAGGATGATGGCGGAGCGGGAGGCGGAGCGCCGGGCAGATCATCAGAGGATGGCGGAGATGTTCCAGTACATGCAGAGCCTTGGCGCCGCACAGGGCATCGCTCCGCCACCTCCATTGTTCCCTCCAGTTGACCCTGCTCTCTTCCACACTCCTGTGAGTATCAAAATTGTAGTTAGATGTTTGTAATGCATCTGGTATAACACATGCAATCTCTTCTCTGTGCAGGGCCAATCTGGGGCGGCATCCAACAACCCTCCGGAAGGGTTCAGCCCAACGCAGCCCCGGTCAAGCCGCCCACCTCCATGAGTGTTGTGTTTTCATTGTTTTAGACTTCTGTACTTGTGTATAATACTTATGTCTGTGTTTGATACTTATGTGAGAGCTTGCGACGTTAGAGACTTATGTTTGTGTTTGATACTTATGTTGAACACTTATGTTTGTGATGGATATTTATGTTTGTGGTGACGGTTTTATGTTTGTGTTGGCTATTTATGTCTGTGATGATATTTGTGATGTATATATGTGATATATATGTGATATCTTCTGTTTGTGTGGATGGAATACAAAAAACAAATAAAAAAGGTATATACTGGTCACTTTGCCGAGTGTTACACTCGGCAAAGAGGCTCTTTGCCGAGTGTCCGGGTCATAACACTCGGCAAAGAGCACAGACCTGGGCACCGGCTTAGGTTCTTTGCCGAGTGTTACGTCCCTGGCACTCGGCAAAGAGGTCGGCTTTGCCGAGTGCCACTCGGGACACTCGGCAAAGAACCTGACATGGGGACCCTCCCTGGCGGGTTTTTTGCCGAGTGTCCCAAGTGGCACTCGGCAAAGATGGATTCTTTGCCGAGTGCTGCACGGAAGACACTCGGCAAAACTAACTTCTTTGCCGAGTGTCACAGGGGACACTTGGCAAAGCCGCTGTCTCCGTCACTCGACGCCGTAACGGCTGCTTTTCTTTGCCGAGTGCTCTCTGGCACTCGGCAAAGATCTTTGCCGAGTGCCCGATAAAAAGCTCTCGGCAAAGAAGGCTTTGCCGATGCACTGTTCACCGAGCCTTCTTTGCCGAGTGTAACACTCGGCAAAGCTTTTGCCGAGTGTTTTGAACGCTTCGCCGAGTGCTTCAGGCACTCGGCAAAGCGATTGATTCCGGTAGTGAGAGTACATTTATATTGTGTGATTATTTATTGTCATAAATATTGATGCCTTTTCCAAACCTAGTCTAAGTTCAAAATACTGACTTAAGACACCTTTGGAAGTTAATTCACTCGAGGACAAAACATATTCATAAAAAATAGCTATAAGTAAAATGATGAATTAACAAAAGGAAACTAGTTACTTACGCTGTTTATACAGACAGTCTAACCTCTGTTCTTAAATATTTATCATTATCTAGTTAATTTTTGAGTAAAATGTGATAAATAAAAAGAAGGGAGAGAGTAGTTATTTTTTCAAAGGTGACGGCTGAGGAGATAGAGAGAGCCAGAGAGGGGTACCGGGGTAGTATGCATCAGCTTCTGAATTTTTTGTTTTTTAGCCCCTTTCGAGTCAAAAATTTACGTTTGGACCCCCAGAAATTTTATTTGCACGTTTGGACCCGAAGCTCGGCGCCACAGCCTGTGGCGCCGAGGTAACACAGCTCGGCGCCACAGGCTGTGGCGCCGAGCTTCGTGACGTGGCGGTCCCGCGTGGCACCTAGCTCGGCGCCACAGATCTTGGCGCCGAGCTAGGAAAACCCCGCAAACTGCATTCCCTCTGCGCGTTTCTTCTCTTCTCTGCTCATTCGAAAACACGCCGCCGCCGCCGCCGTCCACGATATCGCCGCCGCCTGCCCGAGCTCCGGCTCGCCGCCGCCCGCCCTCCCCGGCCCAGCTCCGGCTCGCCGCCGCGATCCCCGCTCGAGCTCCGCCCGAGCTCGCCCGGAGTCACTGCTCGCCCCGCCCGCCCGCCCGGAGCTCGCCCCGAGCTCGCCCAGCCCCGGCCCGGCTCGCCGCCGCCCCGAGCTCGCCCGCGCCGAGCGCCCGCCCCGAGCTCGGCCCGGAGTCACTGCTTTTGTCGCCCGCCCGCCCCGAGCTCGCCCAGCTCCGGCCCGGCTCGCCGCCGCCCGCCCCACGCAGTCCACTGCCGCCCCGAGCTCGCCCGCAGTCCACTGCCGACCATTCCCCGCCGCCCGGAGTCCGGCCAACGATCGGCCACCGCCCGCTCCGGCCCCGGTAGCTCCCGCCCCCACTGCCGACCAGTATTTTTTTAATTACTTAGTTTGTAAACTAGTAGTAATTAGTTAGGTATCCACTTATTTATTGTTTAGTAAATAGTTAGATATTTTTTTGTTAGTGTTTATTAAAATAGTTAGCTAGTTTGTTGCGTAGTATATTGTTAGTGTTTAGTAAATTCTTAGTGATTATATAGTTAGCATTTTGTTTAGCGCATTGATATTACATGTTTTCTGTGTTGGCAACCATCGTGTTGTCGTTTATTCGCAGGTTCTATAAACATCACTTTACAGGGGAGGTGCTGCCAAATTTTTTACTGACAATAGGTTTTTTTGTACGTAGGTGTTCGTCCGACTTGACCTTCTCCACCGTTAGCTGGACTCGTACGCGTTCTCAGGTATACAATGTTTTCGTACATTATTTATAGATTATGTAATTTCGTTTGATGTGTTCATTTAATATTTACTATATAGTTATTAGTTAATATATATTTATTACTTAGTAAGTTAGTAGGCTTAAGTATATAGCCATTATTGAGTTAGTAATCCATTTTTGTAATAGATGGACAGCCTAGTAACACTATACCATGGAGGAAGGGTGGAGATAGATGCTTATGGGAGTGTTACTTTTGATGGTATGAAGATCGTGACCATGTTGTTCGATGAAAGACCATCTTTTGACAAGCTTTTGGCTCGAGCTTGTGAGGAGATTAGTTGCGACATAAACGACCCTAGAATATCAATTCAGGGTTTGTTGTCCCATATTACATATGGAACAGTTGTCCGACGGTTGATCTCCATTACCTCAGAAGATGATTGGGTGATATATTTAAGAATTGTGAAGACGATGGTTCCACCATGTTTGGATGTGGTTGTTCAAAAGTTACCTGTTAGTCATTGCGATGGTCCAGTCGGGTTGTCTCCACAAATGCCAAATGCATCTCGTATTGAAGCTCCTTTGGTAGAGCTTCATGAAGAAGTGGTTGTTGTGCCCGATGCTCAATCGGGTCCGCACGAGTATGGGATTTCTCGTCCTCTTCCTGGCGTTTGTGGGGCTTCTAATGCGGTGGTACCCCCCCAAGAGATCCCATTGACCCAGGATCCAGTGCACGATCATCCTAGTAAGTGTCTTCGACACATTGTTCGTATCCATCGTTATTTCGTTTGATTAGACTTTTTAATGTGGTTTTTCTTGCTCCGACACGATGCAGGATCTCCACATATGGATAATGCTGCTTATCTTGATGTGCCTGTGTCATATAATATGGACAACATATGCAGGGCATCCAATAGTGTCGATGTTCAGATTGAGGATGAGGAGGAGCCATATGAGGCTGCACGGGCCTTAGATTCTGATGATGACCGTCCGGTTCAAGAAATGACGGAGCAAGAAATTGAACTCATAAGACGTTTGTGTCCGGAGCGAGACCCTGCAGTACATGAATTTAGCAGTTTAAGTCATTCCACCCGTGCTTATGCTGAAGGACGTGACGATGAACTGCTAGAGGCTCCGGATAACGCCGACAGCATTGAGATTAAGGTAGGCTTACTTTTCAAGGACCTGCCTACACTGAGACGATGGCTACAGGAATATTCAGTGAACCGGAAGAGGCCGTTCAAGGTGAGACATTCGTATGCACAGCGTCGTTACACTGTTGTGTGCGAGGTGTCGGAATGTAATTGGAGGGTATGTGCCCGAAGGCAGAAGGACACCGGAAAGTTTAAGATCACCAAAATTGTAGGTCCACACACTTGTGCCCAGACAGAGCTGAGCACTAAGCATCGTCAGTTGACATCTACCCTGATTGCGAAAAGGATATTGGGGATATTGAAGGGTCAACCAAACTTGAAGGTGAAGTCAATTATGACCATGACTTCGGAGCTGTTTGGTTACAAGATCAAATATGGGAAAGCATGGAGGGCAAAGCAGCGAGCATGGAAGATGATATACGGGGATTGGGAGGAGGGTTATGAGAAGTTACCAGCATTGTTCAATGCAATGAAAGCAAAAAACCCAGGCATGCATTACGAGTACATCCCCAAACCTAATGAATGGAGGCACGGCAGAGAGATATTTTTTCGTGCTTTCTGGTGTTTCTCGCAGTGCGTAGAGGCCTTCAGGCATTGTCGTCCCGTGCTCTCTATTGACGGTACTTTTCTGCTTGGGAAGTATAAGGGCACATTGTTGGTTGCCATATCATGCGACGCAGACAACGCACTGGTTCCTTTGGCATTTGCTTTGGTGGAGAGAGAGAACAGAGATAGTTGTTCTTGGTTCTTGTGGCTTGTACGCATCCATGTCGTAGGCCCTGGACGCGAGGTTGGTGTCATATCTGACAGACACCAAGGTATTCTTAATGCAGTGCAAGAGCAGATTCCTGGCTACGCACCCATGCACCACAGATGGTGCACTCGACATCTAGCAGAAAATCTTCTTCGAAAGGATCATAGCAAGGCTAACTTCCCCCTTTTTGAGGAGGTATGTCGACAGTTGGAGGTTTCGTTTTTCGAGGATAAGTTGAAGGAACTAAAAGATGCAACAAATGTTGAAGGTAAGAACTGGATTGCTGGATTGCTGAGGGAACCGCAGAAATGGACAAGGGCCTACGACGAAGGGGGCTGGCGGTTCGAGTTTCAGACTAGCAACATGGCCGAGTCATTTAACAGTGTGCTCAAGGGTATACGGGGCATGCCAGTCAATGCTATAGTAACATTCACTTTTTATAGGCTTGTGGCTTGGTTTAATGAGAGACACGCGTAGGCCAAGGCAATGCAGACCCGAGGGCAGAGATGGGCACCTAAACCAACATCACACCTTAATAATGCAAAGGAACGTGCCCATAGACATGAGGTACAATGCTTTGATGAGGAGTTGGGTAAATACGAGGTAACAACACTAGGCGGCATAACTTCCGACGGTGAGGTGCGACCTTCGAGGACACATGTCGTGTTACTTGATGCATTCTGGTGCGGATGTGGTAAACCTAGACAATACCATTTTCCATGTTCTCATTATGTTGTGGCCGCACGTCATCGTAACTTTGCATTTGAGAGCAGAATACCTTCTGAGTTCAGTGTAGAGAGCTTAGTACGTACCTGGAGCCCTCGTTTTGAGCCATTTCTTGATGAGTCACAATGGCCAACGTACACCGGTCCGGTATACGTTGCTGATCCAGCGCATCGATGGGACAAACGTGGTAGTAGGAAAAGGAGCCGGTGCAACATGGTTATGGATCAGGTTTCCGGTCGCAGTAGGAGAGGTCGAGCGTCCCCCTTTCTCGTGGACCCAGAGCAGAATGAATGCGAAAAATGCGGTAGACTTGGCCACAACTCACGTACATGCATTTGGACACTTAGTCAGGTGTGATATATTTTTTTATACACAAATTTTATTCTAATATGTCGATGTTTTTGTTACACTTTGTACACAAGTTATATTCTAATATGTTGATATCTTAATTTGCAGGATGGCGCAGTTCCACTTGCTGGACCCTCACTACGACGAGCACCACAGGGGCCGTCTCACCGCAGAGGGAGAGGTAATATTTTGTACATAAATTAAATTTTCGAATTAATATATGCGACCTATATTTGACTAACGAAAATTCTTTTGATTGATAGGTGTTGCCCGTTCTGCGGGTCCGGACCCACGACCGGTTTCTGGAGGAGATGAGGTACGATGAGAGGTACACTCCTCTCCTACAGAGGGCTGGCTTGGACGTCTTATCGTACCAGGTCCGCCGTGGGCTGCCCACTTTCAACCCAGCGGCGTTGACGGCTCTGGTCGACAGGTAAAGTCTTCTCTAGTTGTTTAATATTTACAATTATCAAATCTACTTTGCATTACCTTGAGAATGATACAAAAATATTGCATAGTGCATTTGTGACGTTAAAACCTTGCAGTAAACACAAAAAAAAAGTAGACCCGAACAGAGATACTGAAATTACCTGGTGGTCAGTAAGTGCTCCATATGATGGGTTCCGAGAATCACCCCACCGTCCATGGGGATACTGATCCCAACCTAATGTCCTTTTAAGATAGCTCTTTGGTCTGTTGGCCCTGCACAATCATTAGCATTCACTAGACTGGGTTAGAATGTCACAAAGACCTCAAGCATCTTAACATAAAAGAACTACAATACCTACCAGAATATAGGTCGAACATCCTCTTTAACACGGAAAACATTAGTTGCTGGCCTCCAAGGTAATGGCCTTGAAACCTTGGACTCCTCAATTAATCCAAGATTCTGGTGGGGACAAAATAGTTGTTAGTAAGAATTTTCTTGCACATCTCAGTTCCAAGGTGGATTCCATATTGTCTAACAGCCTCCTCATTGTCTTTGATAGGATCTAGTGCAGCAGTGATCTCAGAAGGTATCTGTTAAACATTTACCTAAATGTACAATGAACTATTAGTGAATTAACAGAATGGTGTGAATTTGAAATCAACCTGCAGACTTGTAGGAACAAAGTCCAAATTTTTCAGACTTATTTGATTTATATGAACCCAGAACCCTGTTGTGATTTTCATTTGCTCCTCTTGTGAACTCCTCCTGTTCGTTTCATGTCACGCTCGCTACCTTTGGTTAGTGATGCACAGCAATGCCTGCCGCAATCAGCTGTTGGGCTAGTGATGCACAGCAATGCCTGCCGCTGCTGCAAACGGCCTGCTACCGTGCTACTCCTCCTGAGTCTGTGCTATACCTGCCAAGGCCCAGCTAGCAGTACTGCTACAGGTGTTTCAGTAGCAGTTGAAAAAGAATCATCTCTCTGAAACACACTGTTTCAGTGATCAAAAGAGTCTGAAATTACCAGTGGTGCAGCATCCAGGTACTCCTGTTATGTAAGAAACACACAAGACCATCACAACAACAGTGAACAGGCCGTTGAACAACAGCTCCATGTTCTCTTAATCATTAGGCTTAATAGCTATACTCCATCATTCTGTTTCTCAGTACTAGAAGGCACCACACACACCACCGCCAGGCTCCTTTACATTGCCAGGCTTGCATTGCATTGCATATTTGCCCCATGCACAAGACTGCATCCACTGGACTCTCTACCAAATTAAACCACTGGCCAGAGGGCCAACAAACTGGAAAGGAGCCACCTCACATGAACAAACCAGATCCTAGGAATAGAGAATGCTTGTTATTATGCTCCCACATTGTCATGTTGCAGGACAAGCTCATCACAAGGATGTCATCATTGCATCACCTACCTTTTTTTCCATGAACAAACCAGATCCTAGGAATAGATAATGTGCATCCTGCCTTCGATCTGTTAGCATGCCATTGTCGGCCTTTGGCATTTTTCTTGTGTCAGGAAACAAAAAAAGTTGAAATGAAAATGAACTACGTCAGTGTCAATACAATGTCTACAGCTCCCATTTCTGAGCCTTAATTCAACATGCACGAGTTGTGAAAGACCTGAACCTACCAGTATCCCGACTATACAATCAAATCCGACCACGAGATTGCCAATTGTGTGGTATTAATAGTTGTCATTATACCAGTACCAGATATGAACAAATTTACAACAAGAATAAGCAATATATCTATACACCACACCTAAAGAATATGACAAAAACTAAAATCGCTTCAAACATCCCAACTTATTTGAGAAAAATAATGGAACTATTCGATGACAAGATGCCAACTTGCCTTCGGATCATAGGAAGGGCTTCTGCGGCACGGTTGGACCGCACTCCAAAACTGTTTCTCCTTCCTACGATTACTCGCAGGGTGAGTAAAAGGTTTCACGCTTCGAAGTAGAACCTCACTTGTTCTTTCTTCTGGACACTCTGCTGGAAACTGGCACCATCGACTCGAAGCTCTCGTACCCATCTTCAAACACCTTGTTGTGGCGTAACAACTGGCTAGCTGAATCATACCCCATGAGCCGATGGAGCGCCGAGTCAGAGACCTTCTTGCCACTTTGTGCGGCAGCAAGGCTACTAGACTCAGCTTGAGCAGGCAAGCTTCTTGTGTGCGATGCTCCATAGTCTTCACTGATACTAACCGGACCCCCTGTTAGGCACTCGGCATAATAAGAAGCGATATCCTCGTTTTTAGCGACTACGCTATCGTCCAGGTTGTATGACTCTTGGGCCACATCCACACTACTCTTTGCATTTGCATTGTATGCTGGCTGCACGGAATGATAATGCCAGAACCTTGGAGCACTTGCCGCATTGCATTTTGCCGACCATTGCTTTTGATATGTAGACATCTGATGGCATTTGAACCAAGTTGACAGAGGCCGCAAGATATGCTTTCTCACCACCCGTTTCTTCTCCTTGTAACTTGACCTAAGTGATTCTTGGTCCAGAATTGTGCTTTCAGCATACGAGGACTGGTAATATGAATTGAACTCCCTGTGAGCAGCCTGACTTTTCCCATACAGTGTCATGCTCAGTTGACTAGTGCCAATATCACCGATTTTACCTCCGTTCGCCTTTTCACCAGTGTCAACATTCTCAACACTTTCAGTCAAATCCAAACTAGCCCCAGCGTCTTGTCCACGTGTCTCTTTTTCTTTGACCATAACCCCAGACTTCTGGATATTTTCATCATCAGCTAAGGAGCACTTGCCAAAGATGCAGAGTTGAAGCAGAGGAATTATAAGAAATAAATTATAAGCATCTAATATAAAATATTATAAGCATCTAATATAAAATATTATAAGCATCTAATGCATGCGGTGCAAGGGATACATCAAAGATAACATAATCCACCTAATAATCTGTGTTGTTTGTTTACCTCTCAACTTATATAAGCTGGATTATGTACTCTAGAGGGTAAACAAACAGGGCCTAAAGCTGGAAGATCAAGTCCAACCAAGATTATACATCTCAATCTAATATCCAGGCCAAAGACTTCTCTAGTTGTTTAATATTTACAATTATCAAATCTACTTTGCATACTAATGATTTTGTATTCGTTTGTCTTCCAATAGGTGGCGGCCAGAGACTCACACTTTCCACCTTCCCTGCGGTGAGATGACCGTGACGCTTGAAGATTGCCAGAAGATTCTTGGTCTCAGCATTATGGGTCGTCCAGTGACCGGTCAGGCATCACCAGGCGGTTGGAGGCAGAGGGTGGAGGCCTTTCTTGGGACACTGCTTCCGGATGAGCTACGAGGTATCCACAACACCGGAGTCCCACTGACCTGGCTTAGGCAGACCTTTGGGCAGTGTCCACCTGGTGCAGATGAGCAGACGGTTGGATACCATTGTCGAGCTTGGATTCTCCATCTCTTTGGTTCAGTTCTTTTTCCAGACGCGACAGGCGACAGCGCGTCATGGATGTTTCTGCCCTGCCTGACTGACTGGGATACGACCGGAGGTTACAGCTGGGCTTCAGCAGTGTTGGCCTTCCTGTACAGGCAACTTTGCGAGGCTTGTCGTCGTTCGTCGAGGACCGCCAGCTTAGGTGGATGTGTCTACCTACTACAGCTGTGGATGTGGGCACACATACCCGTCGGGCGACCCAGAGAGTTTCCTCCTCGTGAGTGGTTCGTGGTAGCCGGACATCGGCTTAAGCCCACGGCTGCTTACCGCTGGGACCAGGTCGAGGAGCCATTCGCACGACACCAGCGTGCTTACGTGGAGTACTCAAACGAGCTCGACGCACTTACTCCTTCGATGGTGAGTTGTCTCCTTTATCTTTTTACATGTCCTTTCTACTTTTATCGCACGACACCAGCGTGCTTATGTGGGCTTTCTAAAACTTTTGCAGGTGACTTGGCAACCGTATCTTGATCCATATTTCGCCAGCATACAGTTGAGCAGCATGTGCTCAATAGACGAGAACCTCTACCTCATGAGGTGTCCACTCATCTGTTTTTATGCTGTTGAGTACCACTTGCCCCACAGAGTTGCTCGACAGTTCGGATTGCGCCAGGAGTTTCCAGTGGAGCCATTCTCGACTTCAATACAACTTCATAAGTGAGTTACTACATGCACTTGTTATTCTAACTAATAATTGAAATATCAGTTAGTCGCTAATATATGGTTCTAACTTTTGCAGGTTCGACAGACAGAGACAAAAGAAGGTCACGGACTTCGAGACGCACCATCGTGATTACATTGATGAATGGGACCAGCATGGGGATCTTAACTATGAGAATGACCAGGCGCACACAAACTACAACTTCCGGAGGTATTTGATTTGGTATTCTGGTGTGACTAGGTGCAAGCTCAAGGGACAGTGGACAGCTGCAGACTACGCCGAGCAAGAATCGTCAGACGACGAAGACACAGCTTTCGACATAGCTGCTCGGCACGGGACCCAAATTGAGGCTGCTCCAATCCTTGATAGAGTGGTAACTATTTCTTTACTAAAATTAGAGATTTGAATTCAATGTGTTATGTCTAGTTTTGAGCATCCTAATGTCTTAACTTGTGATAGGGAAACTCTATGCTCGTATCTGTTGTTGAACTCGAGCGTATCTCACAGAGAACTTCAGATACTACTACGCTATCGTTACTATCAGTGAGTACCAATGTCTAACAGAAAACTTGTTTATTTGTATGTTGTAACATATGTCTTTAACTAACTTTTCGATTACAGAGGGTATCACGTCGTCTTCGTCGAGCAGCGGCTCGGTGTGGATGCCGGTCTCTAGCGGGCGTTGACGTGCAGCTGCCTGTGCCTCGTATGCAGCAGGATGTTCAGCCTCCCATTTCTGCAGTTGGACCATCTACAGCAGGACTCAGCTCGTCGCGATCGACGCGGGACACGTTTGAGAACGTGGCCCAGGACGACGAGGACGATGACGACGACGACGACGACGACGACGACGCTGGCGCTGGCGCCGCAGGTCAGGTGGAGATTGGACCGTCTCAGTTGCAGGATGCTCCTACAACTCAGGCATCACAGCTGACACCACGTAGAAGGCGTCCACGAGACCCTTACACTCCAGGCACCGACGCTCTTGGGGCCAAGGGCAAGGGTAAGACTAGGAGGAAATGAATACTTTTGTGATATGGACTGTGTGATTTGGACTTATGCTGGAGACGTTGTGAACTATGTTATGTGTTTTGGACTATGTGTTGTGGAACTTGTATTTTGGACTTTGTTTGTGGACATTGTATGAAGAACTATGTTCTGTGGATGTTTTTATATTCGATGTTATTTTGTGATGTATTATATGTTGAAATGCTTATATGTCTTATAATATGTGATTATTTGAACTGTGGTTGTTAATAAAACAAGGGGAACTCTTGCAAAAAATTTTTGTGAACTGTAAAAAACATAATAAGCAATAAGTAACGCATCTTTAGAGTTCTAAATTATTTTTGATACGTAAATACTACATAATAGGCTACAATTCTTCAGTCTGAATCACAATCTATGAGTAACTCATCTTCGGAGTCATCCGTCGCGCAATCCTCAACAACAACCTCATTCCACTTGCTGCATTGTCCTGCATCGCACTTGTCACCAGTTCTTTTGTAATAATTGGCTTCTGCTTCATCTGCAGCTTGGGAGAATAGCTCATCCTCAGCCTCAGCCTCATCAGCCTTCTTCTTGTAATAAGCTGCCTCTACCTCTGCGGCGGCCTGTGACATAAACTCATCCTCTTCCTCTTGAGCACGTAATCCTGCCTCAGCTAGTGCGATGAGCTCACTCAACCTTGACGTGTCGTCCTCCTCTTCTTCATGTAATCCTGCCTCTGCGAGGGCGATAAGCTCACTCAATCTAGATGTGTCGTCGTCCTCCTCCTCCTGAGAGATCATTTTATCCTGAACATATCTCGCATGCGCCTCATCGGCCAAATAGTTTACGCCGCTTCCAATCTCTGCAAATATAATGAGAAAATTAAGTTAGCAAAGTCAGGATAAATAAATTGTACTAACATAATTATAATATCATTTATCTCACTTACTTCCCTTGAGGCGATCAGCAAGATTATCCAACATCTGTTTCTCGGCTTGAGCCGCTTCCCATTCCCTTGCATCCTGTGCTCTCTTCTCATCTGCCGCCTTCAACCTCCTATACTCTGCACGCTTCGGGCTATCATAAAAGGCAGATTTTGCTTCCCTACGCATGTCGCGTATGCGATCGTTAATGTACGAATCGACGAGCCGAGATCCACAACGCATCTTCTGTCCCATTATTCTCTTGGACTCTATTGTGCGCATCACCTCTCCTTTGTCGTCGTAACTCTCCCAACTGCATTTCCTCGTCTCCTACAAAAAAATAGTAAGTACCGCTATAACATTACATCTGGTGCAAAAAAAATACCAACCTCATCGTAATCGACCATATGTCCACAAAAATATCCAACACCAAGCTCCGAAGGAACTAATCCATACTTAGCTTCAATACCACATTTGCAGAGTACTGGATCAAATTTGACCTCTTCAGCCGCCCACCCCATGTATCTCTTTTCCTTTACCTCTGGCTCTGGCCAATGGGACAAAGGACCATACAACCACTCTCTAAAACGACACTTACGCCACCCGTATGGCTGCAGGAGAAAAAATTAGTAATTAATTGTAAATAAAAACTAGTTCATACATTTAGCGTAGGAATGGGCTCACATAATCAATGTTCGGACAACAGAACTGCTTGTCATAGTCTTCGTCGATGACAGCACTGTCTCCACAATCGCATCGAGGCGGTGAGTCCATCCGTCTTTCTGTTGCTACCTCCTTCTCCGCATCCGTCATTGGTGGAGGATTCGGGGGAGGAGGTACCCAACGCTTAAAACGCTCATGACTGGTCCTTCCACTCAACCAATTAACGAAAAGAAGATATCGAGGGTCGAATTTATCAGGACCATCGATCCACTGGAAAAAGAAACACCTCTGATGTCTCTAAAATAATGGAAAGATGCACTATTACATATCTACAAAATAATGAATGCGAACAAAATTAAGTGACAAGTCATAAGCTACGTACGTCCAAAGTGCCACAAAGGTAGTAGCAGCGAGCAACCGTGTCTGGATGTTGTGATTGATGTACCCAAGCCAGTCTGCCACAGTCACAGTTAGGCACGGGGAGTTCAGGAGGAACAGGAGCATCCTTACTAGATACGTCCGGATATAACTCCCGAGGACGACCTCTCTTCTGCCACAACGCCTCTCGGTACATGTCTTTCATCTAATAAACGATTATAATTATCACTTGTACCTATTATGCTTTATAATAAGTTTACACAAACTAATAATCGAAATGATAATATAATAGGTGTATACAAATTATTAAACTAACAACCTAATATACAAAACGAATCAGTTCGAAATCATACCTTGGTCTACGAAGTGAACCAACTCAAATCTTTGAATCCAGGAAATTTTTACGAAGTTTGAAAATGGGATGAAATGAGCTGCTCTCGACCAGCCGCGCGGGCGGTTTTATAGGATTTCGTAACTCGGCGCCAAGATCTGTGGCACCGAGCTATGAGGCCGCGCCGCCGCCACGTCAGCTCGGCGCCACAGCCTATGGCGCCGAGCTAAGGGTCCAAACCTGCATTTAAAATTTTTTTAGGTCTATACGTGATTTTACTTCTGTTTAAGGGCTAAAATACAAAAAATTCGGCATCAGCTTCTAGGATCAGACACGATTCCCGGAACGGCTGAGTTAAAATACGAGAGCTAGAGGAGGCATAGTGCATGGTGTACACATGACCTTCGAATATCAGACGCCAATCCCGAGCGCTGCAGTGCAGGCACATCCACCACGCACCCACATGCCGAGACCTCGGTCCAGAAGATAAAAACTAACCTCTGGATCATCGCTATGGTACCAACCACCAAGATCAACAAAGGCGGGTAGACGGAGCTGCAGGGCAGGCCCTGACGACGAGTGACGACTCACCGGACCACTACGACATCCTCGCTCCACCTTCCCACTCGCGTCGCATCGCGTCGCGTCACGGCGAGCTCCCTCCCTCCGCCTCCATGTGATGTGACGCGACAGCGTAGCGCGAGGTTGCAGGCTGAAGATCTCACTCAGTCACTCTTGTTGGAAGAAGAAGAAGCCGGGGGAGACCCAGGCCTGACCGGACCGCGCGCCTGAGGGAGGGGAGAGGACGACGGTCGACGACGATGGGGCTGCTGTCTCAGCGGGTGGAGCTGTCGGACATGAAGCCCGGCGACCACATCTACACCTGGCGCGCTGGCTACACCTACTCCCACCACGGTACGGCGCGTCCGCCCTCCTCCTCTTCCTCATCTGGTCTTCAGCCTTCCCAATCCGGCAGCGGGGGATGCCTGAATGGCTGAATTGCGGCATTCTCATTTTCCGGGTGGGTCGTTGGAAGGAAGAGAGCGAGTTCGCGGGTGATTCCGCGGCGGTTGGTTTGGCTCTGCTCGAAAGAATCGTTACCACCGTCTTAGTTACACCGTCGTGGTCGTCGTCAGATCCGGTGACCAACAAAGACACATGCTTTTCGACTTTGTGTCCTTGCGCTCCCATGCATTTGTCCAGCTGAGACTTGAGAGAGTTACCACGCATGCATGCTCTTTTCCTTTGCATCTCCTCACTTCACCGGCCATTGATGATCTGCATCCGGAAGCAAGCAAGCGTAAAGGTCTCTCTCTCTTCCACACCCTGTTCTGTTCCTGTCACTCTGCGCAGCTGCTGTAGGGGACCGACATTTTGTTGTCCCGCTCCCGCACATTATGGACGTCCTTCCTAGACGGGGTGATCCTTCATCACTGGCATGTGTGGGGGAGAAGAGAATGGCATGCATATGGATGCGGAATAGTGTTCTCATTCGGCAACAAATCATGCAGGGATCTACGTCGGCGGCAGCAAGGTGGTGCACTTCACGCGTAAGAAGGAGGCGGGCAACGCGGGCCTGGACTCGGCCGTGGTCGCCGCGTCCAGCAGCCTCCTCCTCTCGCAGCAGGGGCCCGACGGCGCCGCGTGCCCCGCCTCCCTCCCGGACTGCGGCTTCCAGCTCCCCGACAGCGGCGTGGTGCTGACCTGCCTGGACTGCTTCCTGCGCGGCGGCGCGGCGCACCGCTTCGAGTACGGCGCGGCCGCGGCGGCGTTCCTGGCCAGGCTGCGCGGGGGCACGTGCACCACGGCGCGCGCCGACGCGGGCGCCGCCGCCGTGCGCCGCGCCATGCACCTCCTCCGGCACGGCTGCTTCGGCGACTACGACGTGTTCGGGAACAACTGCGAGGACTTCGCGCTCTACTGCAGGACGGCGCTGCTGCCCGCCGCTGGCGCCGCCGGGATCGGGCGGAGCGGGCAGGCCGCGTCCGCCGTCGGCGTGCCGCTGGCCGCGCTTCTCTCCACCCCGCTCAGCCTCCTGGCCGCCGCCGGCCCGTTCGGCGTGGCCGCCGTCACCGCCGGCGTGTACTGCGCCGGCCGGTACGTCACCGACATCGGGGTGCGCAAGGACGTGGTGAAGGTGGAGGCGGAGGACCTCGCGGCGCACCTCGGCTGCTGCCGCCGCCGCGCCGAGGAGCAGGAGGAGGCAGCGGCGCTCAACAACAAGAAGGAGCAGCCGGCCAAGGCCAAGCAGAGCTTGCTTCCGCTGAAGCGGAAACGGGAGGTTTGCGTCTGATTTTTGGTGTGCACACATGCGATGCGAATAGGTTTCGTTACTAGTCACTGGCTGGCTGCATAGAAATTAATAAGGCACGTATAGATAGAGATGGACGCGTCTTTGCTTGGTCAAGTAAGTGTGTGCTTTGGTCTAATAATAGTTGAGTGTTAGTTGTTCACTTCGATCCTTTGTTTTTTCTTTTTCCCAAGGAGAAATCAGAGTTTGTTGGTTGTTCTTTGTACTCGCTCCGTCTGATATACTAGCTCAAGAGTTCAGTAAATGGGTTGTCACGCATCTATAGACTGCAGTTAGAAGAGATGTATCTCTGCTCTCTCGTACTGTCCCAAACTAGCGCCGTACTTGTCCACGAGACCACAACACAGGGCAAAGAGCAGCCTCCATGGTGGTTGGTTGGTTGCGTTGGTGGCATTTTGTCTTCTGCTGCCATGCAGTATACAGTGTACCCTACCTTGTCGGTGCTCGGTAAAAGACGATGCATCGGCCCTCTCGTCGCGACCACAGCACACACTCACGGTTAGAAAATTAACATGCTCTAAGATTAATTTAATAATTCAGCATAAATCGAAAACCCCACGACATTAAAATATAACATATCTCAACTAACTCAACAAGATTAACGCATAAAATAAGAATCGACAACCAGAGGCGGGCCCAGAGGGTATTCATGGGTATTCATTGAATACCCAAAAATTTTGTGATCTATAGTAATTTACCAATAATGTATTACATAAAATAGCGTTAGAGCACTAATTTATTTAATCTTTTGAATTTTTGAATACCCAATATCAAATGTCTGGGCCCGCTTCTGTCGACAACAGATATAATCATAAGACCGTCATTACAACAAACTGAAATTGCAGATTTACTCACAGTGATTTCCACGAGTTTTGTAGAGGAACCAGAGCGGACGTGCGCGAAGCACTTCCCAGAAACCTGATTCACTGGCACCCGTGCATGTTGTCAAAACGCCGACGGTGGTTCGGAGACACCGCTCTCCCTTGATCTGCTGCATGACAGACGAAGGGACGGCAGAGCAGAGAAGCGACGGGCCGTCGTAACCCCTTGATTCGATCTGCTAAATTCCAGGAATCGCCCCCTTGAACATCTCTAAGTGTAACCGCCCAAAGATCTCGTATGTGACGTGTGTGCCCGTTACTCTTGGTTGACGTGGCAGTCTAGATGTGATATTTGATAACCAGATAAACAAAAGGCAAAAAAAATTAAACTGTAGTTTATAACACGTCACGACGCGATCGCGCATCGTCACAAGTCACAAGTCACGCGAAACGCAAGCGAGCGCATGCGCGTGTGGCAGCCTTATAGCCTTTTATTTATCTCATACGAAGAGTAGAGAACACTACCATATATATATAAGGTAGTCCTCTTCTATCTAGATGGATGATATGAGACTAAAGTCGTGTGCCATCTCTACATGTGACCTTGGCTTGCTTATTGAATTAGGCCACGCACTAGTGGACCTAATTCCAACACGCACATGATTATAAAAAAATGACAGATCACTAGATCAGAACCCAGAACCGTTCGCCCCAGGCGAAACTTCATCCAGGCAGGCGGCAGTACCTTTATCCGCCCCCCATGTGGAAGGAAGGATGAAGGAAGGAGATCTGAAGCCTGGATACAAGTCAGAGAGACTCACAGTACATGGGAAAAGCTGTCGGTTGTTTCTTGCGAAATCACCCGGGTGCTCCGCTGTCCAACCTTTTTTTTTTGTTTTCGGTGCTTTTACATTATTGGCACCAATGCGCCATGTACGACCTGACTGACCCTAACCTCCCCAGCCGCCGTGATTTTTTTTCTTGTGGAGGCTTGGATGGACGGAGAGGCTGGCCACGTTGTGGGCTCTGCCTGTTTTGTTTTTTTTTTCCCCTTCTTTCTGGTTGATCTATAATCTATCTGACCCAGTCCAGGCTATGGTATATTGGTATATGGTATTCCGTATTTGGTAGGTCAGGAGGACCATTTTGGCACCGATCGGTTTGGTGAGCAGAAACAGAAAAAAAGTGACCGCATCAGCTGCTCCCTCACTAGTCCCGTATGCGGACACGCATTAGCAACTGGAGTGCAGTAGTATGATACTGTACTGGTGGAAGTCACGTGATAACGCAGCGCTGTCACATGCGGACGGGGTTTGCCCGTTCCTTGTTGTCTCCATTTAGAAGATGGTGTATGAGCAGGTGCAGAGACGGCTCTGTAAAGCCAGCCGGTGCCGATGGAGTTGGGAGGAGCATGGGATTGATGCCCTTCCTGCCAGCCAGGCGCAAGGAACCGCCACGCTCGTCACGTGCTGAGCGACCACCAAGGCACCAGATACTATGCGGGCCCAGAGCGGCAGTGAGCCATCAGTAGTCAAAGCCACCAACCGATACCGAAATAAAACCAACTGGTGCACGATGATGACACTAGATTTGCTCCGTGGCTATCACCCCATCCGTCTTTAGATAGAGCTGGCGATGAACTCAATCAAGACTGCTTTTCTCTACTCATGCGGGCCACTCTCGAATTTAGATATTATTAGAGTGTCATCATGGCTTTCGGGTTCTCACCGAGCGCGCCCAGGCCCAGCAGCTCCCATCCCAACGAGCCACCGACACTAGGGGTGGACACTTTTTTACCATAAATTGAAATCCGAACCGAACCAAACCGAAATTTTAGTTTTTCGATAGTTCGGTCCAGTTTCGATTCTTTATCTTAAAAGTTCGGTTTTCGGTATCGTAATCGGTTTTCACCGTATACCGAACCAAAATACCAAAAAACCGAATTACCAAACTTTATCAATTATAAAATTTGACTATTCGATTATGTAAACTAAATGTGTGAAGCAATTAAATTGTTATTCACTTATTTATGTGTGATGTATGATGTATCTCTAAATATTTGTACCTATATAATTTTTACTTTTAAAAATTATGTGTAATTTATCATATAAACTTATTGTATGTGTTGTATTGAGTATAAGTTTAGTATTTGGTTTTTACAAAAAAAACTAAAGTAAAAAATCGAAACTGAACCTTTTGGTTTTTCATTTTCAAGAAAACCGAACGATTTCTAATGTCTAGAAAACCGAAGTTTTTAAAATTCAAAAAACCGAACCAAAGTATCAAAAAAACCCGAATGCCCAGGCCTGACCGACACCACCCTTCATCCCCCCCCTAACGTTTAGGAGCTGCACGGGTCCTTTCGGGTTCTACAACGAATTGCCTGACTGAACAGTGGTTCAGCTTTTTTCTGATCAGCTCTTTTCTGAGAATCTGATTGTTAGAAAATCTATGTATCGTGGAGATTACGTGTAGAGGAAGATGAAGTGGTCTAAAGGGTTTAGGATCTAGAAAGCTATGGATTTTTACTATCACGATAACTCGCTCGATTCTGTGTTCAAGTTTATTTTGGACAATTTTTATTAAAGCGGTTTTTATAGAAACGGGCTGAAAAGTTAGGACGTTTGACAGTGTACAACAGCTTTTAGTGGCTAGAAGCTGAAAAAAGCCCAAACAAACAGGCCCTCTTATCGTGCCCGGTATTTGGGCTTTACTGGCATAATTCTGGCGAGTTATGGCCATGACAGCAAAGGCCCAGGATCTGTTGGATCGGTTAGCCCGTGTTCGCTTCTGCTGCCGATCCCCACTGCATACTGCATCAGGAACCGCTGCCGTGACGTTTCAACACAAAGATCGTCGTCGACGCCTTCCACTCTTCAGCTGTTGGCAGCCATGCAGGCCTCCCTGGCACTTATCACCGCGTCGGACAACTATTTGCGTAGGGTTGGTGAGTTGGTCTGAAATATTCAGTCAAGCAGTCTGTTTCCTTCTACCAACCTGCTGTCAGCAAGCCAGCCAAACGGGTCCACAAACGAAAAGCTACTCGACTACTCCGACCATACTGTACTGTACTCTCACGGTCCCGCGGTTTCCTTCTCCACCGATGTCCTCTGTATCATTCTCTACATTTGTACTTTACAATTTTCTATAAAAAGTTTCACCCTATATATCTCCTTTCTTTCCAACAACATTCTCTATACGTAAATATCTATATTATAGACATTTTTATTTTTAAATTTTTGTACATACGTATTTGTCATGCTCTTAAATATATCGTACATATTTTAGTTTTTGCTAAACCGGTCCAGGATTCAACGGCGTCCTCTAAATTTAGAGAACCATGAAGTGAGTAGAGAACCGTTCGATCTTTTATATTTGAGAACATATCTGATGTACATATTAAATCATCACTACTCATTTTAGATCTAATGTCTCTAGTTGATCATTCAATTAACAAATAACATCTTCCACCACTACACACCACCACGTTAGAGGACGTCTTTAGTAAAATATACCAAACAACTAGAGATGTTAAATCTAAAATGAGTAGTAATAATTTAATATGTGCACCATATGCACCAATCTTTCATGTGCACCAAATATATTCTCTTTATATTTATGATAGACGAGCGTTTTACTGGCTCTACTGGAGAGAGCATTAACGTAGAGACACAAAAATCTACTAAAATATCGCCTCATGTAGTTTTTCTAAAGGACCCACTCTCGTGTACCGCCATCCACCGAGCACCACCTGCCCGTATCAGGATTCGGGACGATAATGATATGGACCACCAGCACGCAAATCCTAGTACATGATGTTAGGTCAGCCAAGCGCGCTTCTACTCGATCGGTAGCATCCGTCTCTAGATGATTGCACCAAACATAAAAGGCTTCTAGTTTTCTACTATACTATAACAACATATCTCCGTTAGTTCTCTAAAAAACGATCCCTAAACTCTAATTTAACTAGTTGCTAAATATATATTAGACTGTCTCCAGCAGCGTTCCTAAAACAGCTTCAACCTTCAACGGTATCTAATTCTTAGACTGTCTCCAGCAGCGTTCCCTAAATTCCACCCCTAAAGAAATATTCTCTGTCTTTTACAGCACACTCTAAAATTTTTTGTCCTTTATATCTTCTCAGTCTCCCGCAACGTCCCCTAAATTCGGTCCTCTATATATACAGTAGTAACAGAATTTATAAACTACATTATTTTCTCTCTCTAATTTGTATTTAAATAAAGCTGACAGGCGGTGAATAGGAGTATAGAAGACCCTCCAAGTCTAGCGGCCGACACTTCCCTTCGCTATTTTAGTGTATCCTTTACAGTGCGTGTTGGAGATGATACAAACCACAACAACCACTATATTTAGCGTAGCGGATCTTACACATGTCATTCCTGAAGTCAGCCTTAGGTTGTTCAATATTTTTAGGGTTTAGGGTCACGTGCAGCCGTGCAGGGGCCACCGCCCTTGCTCTACCCCTATCCGCGGACGGCCGAGCGATAGACAATTGGGACGATAGGAAGGTACGGAGATTTACCATACTTGTGCATCTTGTGCTGCAACTGATGGCGTCCCCGTCGTCCAAGATTTCACTGCCAGATTCTGAGCAGAGTATGAATCTATCGTCAATGGTGTGCCGACTGGGGAGCAGAGGCCGTCCGGGTGTTGCGTTCGTGCGAGCAAGAGGTACGATGTGAACTCGCTGAGCTGCGGTGGGCGCAGAGCTGCCTTTTTGCGCGGGAAAGCAGAAAATTTCCTTATTTACAAAGACGGTTCAAAACGGGTGCGATGAGGCTATCCACGTCATACGCTAAAATATGGACCGCCCGATTTTTTATAAGTTCCCTATGGGCCCAAGTGATACAACATCGTTGGATTAAAAAACAGTGAGAGAAAAGGTGCTCCGTTCAGTCCGTCCAGAGAATTCCAGCACAATCTTCCTTCCACCGCGCCTCACTTCTCTTCTGAGCTTCCTTCCCTTTCTCTTCTCTATAGCGCTTTGGTCTTGTTGATGTGGGCTTCCTCGTTTACTCCGCTTCAGCACAGACGCTTCATCTAGTACTGGCTTCCATCTGGACTCCAATTGTTTGGTGAGATACGGTTTCCTTTGTTCCCCGTCATCTGCTTCGTCTCGGTAGGTCTCTAGTTCACATTTCTCTAGTTCTAGATTGCAGATCCGACGTCTTGTAAGAGCATCTCCAACAACGTGAACTATAAAAATGCCCTATAATTTAAAAATAAGTATATTTTATAGAATTTAGGGCACTAACAAAACACCCCGCTCCAACAGTAAAGCCTCAAATCTAGATTATAGGGCAGCCCACTACGGTGTAGTATATTTGAAGCACTTGAGAGAGTGCCCTATAGTTTTTTGACAAAATTTTATGAAATGAGGCACTGTTGGAGTGGTTTTTCCTGTGTAGAGCCCCATATTTCAATTTGAGGCACTAGTTTGAGGCATTGTTGGAGATGCTCTAACTGAAAACTTCTTGCTTTGTTTTATTTTAGCTCATTCACAGACCACATTTCTGTTCTTCAATTTTTTGCCCAAAGTTTAGGGTTTAGGGTCTTCCCTGGTTTTGGCTTGCCGATATCTATTCCCTGGTTCTTAGCTCCATTCGTAGGATGCGTTGCTCATTGACCGGCGGTCTCTACTCCTGAAATCCACCAATGTTTAGGTTTTAGTTTTTTTCTACTTTTAGTTGTTCTATTTAATCTCCTATTTCTTTGCTTCATTCTAAAATCTGACTATAACTTGCGTTTCATTTGACCTAGCACACAATTTTTTTCTCCTGCAAGTTCTTTTCTAGAACTTCGACGCAGAGATAATTGGCACATTTTAAAAAAAATCTGTCCAGAACACGTGTTGGCCAGAACACATTTTTTAGTCGGCACATACATTTTCTTTGAAAATCTGTCTAGAACACGTATTCGCCAGAATACGTATTTTTTAGTTGGCACACTTTTTTTCTTAAAACCTGTCCAGAACACGTAGTGTTCATTTGGCCCAGACCACATTTTTTAATCCTAAACATTTTTGATTTGCCATACGTGCAATCGATATTGTATGGCGTACATAAACATTTATACACAACACTTATAAAAATAAGAGATATCATTCTAGATTTTTTATTTTGGTTTTTTTTGAAATATGTCCACTCCACATGAATCTTGTGTACAAGACTACCCTATGTTTCATCTACCGCATTTTCTATATGGACATCTGATTATATGTCTAAACCATATAGTTAATTTACATAATCTTAGTAAATTGCAAAATCATATCATAGGCAGCGTATGCTGCTACAATAAAATTTTTACAACCATATTTACAACGTGGTATCCAAAATGGAGCATATTAATGCAAATAGCAGAAAAAAAGGAGTAATTGCCTTAGAACTCTTCCACAAACTTTTTCCCCTTCCACCATACGGATTGTGATATGCTCATGGCACATTAAATATAATAGATCATAGTAATGCATGCTGTGCCCCATCAGCTATACCTCCTGGCGAAGCTCGTCGTATACGTAGGCATTTATTGAATGAACGAAGGTTATTATCCGCAGGTAGCATCATTAGCAGATAATTTTTAAATAGGGTTTCCATGACTATCTAGTGATGAGAAAGGGAATAAATTGTATTATGTACTGGCATATCTGCTCAACAGGCTTCGACATTGCAGTGTGGTCACTTTGACCCAGAATTTGTTAAAACACTCAAAGGCACGGTCGTATGGACATCTAATCCATTAAACAATTACATTATTAGGTATACTTTGCTATCTTTCCTAATTTATGAAAAGTAGGAAATCAAAAAAATGTCATTATTCTCTATTTATACTTCGCTATCTTTCCTAATTTGTGCGCCAAAATGCAGCTTCATACCATTCTCGATCGTACTATGGAGCACCATCATACCAGTGTAGTCACTGCTCTGCTCTTTTCTGGTACAACGAAAGAATAAGATCATGAGGTGGATCCCGTGCCATCGTGAAAGTTGCCTAGAGGGGGGGGGGGGGTGAATAGGCGAAACCTGAAATTTATAAACTTAAGCACACACTACAAGCCAGAGTTAGCGTTAGAATTAAATTCAAGTCCGAGAGAGAGAGAGGGTGAAAACAAATCAAATGAGAATCAAGTAGATGAACACGGTGATTTGTTTTACCGAGGTTCGGTTCCAAAGAACCTAGTCCCCGTTGAGGTGGTCACAAAGACCGGGTCTCTTTCAACCCTTTTCCTCTCTCAAACGGTCACTTAGACCGAGTGAGCCTTCTTCCTTAATCTCACGGGTCACTTAGACCCTGCAAGGACCACCACACAATTGGTGTCTCTTGCCTTGCTTACAAAGCTCTTGAGAGTAAGAATTGAAAAGAAAAAGAAGGTCAAGCCAAGCATAAGAGCAACAAAGAAACACAAGAGATCCTCTCACAAGTCCTAATGCACTAGAGTTGATTTGGGGACTTTGAGTGGATCGATCGCTTTGATTGTGTCTTGAAGTGAAGTCTATTGCTCTTGTATTGAATGCAATGTTCAGAATGCTTGGGTGCTTGGTGTGGTGGTGGTTGGAGGATATTTATAGCCCTCAACCACCAAATGGCCGTTGGGGAAGGCTGCTGACGATGGGCGCATCGGACAGTCCGATGCGCCACCGGACAGGCACTGTAGGCTGTCCGGTGCGCCGCCACATCACCCAACCGTTAGGGTTCGGGAGCAGTCGACCCTTGGCGCAGTTGACTTCTTGGGGCACCGGACAGTCCGGTGCCACACAGGACAACTCCTGTTCATTGTTCGGTGCGCCTCTGACTCTGCGCTTTGACTCTGCCGCGCACTGTTCTTCACTGTAGCGCTGTCATCGCTCTTTTGCAGTCGACCGTTGTGCGAGTTAGTCGTTGCTCCGCTGGTGCACCGGATAGTCCGGTGGCACACCGGACAGTCCGGTGAATTATAGCGGAGTGCGCCGCCTGAAACCCGAGAGCGGCTGTTTGGACTCTGTACGGTCCTGGTGCACTGGACACTCCGGTGGCACACCGGACAGTCCGATGCGCCAGACCACAACACACTTGGTTTCTTTTGCTCCTTTGAATTTGATCCCTAACTTGAATATTTATTGGTTTATGTTGAACTTTTATGCACCTATAGAACATGTATTCTAGAGCAAACTAGTTAGTCCATATATTTGTGTTGGACATTCAACCACCAAAATTAATTGTGGGAAAAGGTTAACCCTATTTCCCTTTTAATCTCCCCCTTTTTGGTGATTGATGCCAACACAAACCAAAGCAAATATATAAAGTGCAGAAATGAACTAGTTTGCATATGGTAAGTGCATAGGTTACTTCGAACTTAAACCAATATGAAAGTCTTATTACATATGAATAAGAGTGAATGGATTGCTTTCTTTTATTTGACATTTTGGACCACTTTTGCACCACATGTTTTGTTTTTGCAAGTAGTCAAAGGTATATGAATAAGATTGTGAGAAGCATTTTCAAGATTTGAAATTTCTCCCCGTGTTTCTAATGTCTTTCCTTTGACTAAATAAAAGCTCCCCCTAAATGAAATTCTCCTCTTAGCTTTCAAGAGGGTTTTAAATGGATACCAATTTTGAAATCTTATGTTCATAAGCATAGATACCATTTGAAAAACAAACATTTGTGAAAACCAATATCCTTTATTTTGAAAATTTTTGAAATGGTGGTGGTGCAGTCGTTTGCTTTAGGCTTAATATTTTCTCCCCCTTTGGTATTAATCGCCAAAAACGGAGAATGTTTGGGCCCTTTGATATTTTCTCCCCCATTAATAAAAGAAATATGAGTGAAAGAGTATACCAATCGGAGAGATGACGGAATATCGACAAAGGGTAAGTAATATCGATGGAGTAGAGTGGAATGGAAGCGTTGTCTTTGCCGAATACTCCATTTTCCTTTCAATCTACGACTTAGTATAGAAATGCACTTGAAAACATATTAGTCGTAGTTTTGGCACAAGAAGAATATGAAATATGCAATTGTACCAAAAGAAAGAGATATGATCAAAGGTATATAAATGAGCTATGTGTGCAATGTTTCAATCAAAATTCCGAAAATCAAGTATATTTAGCTCATTCCTAAGTTTGCTAAAGGTTTTCTCATCTAGTGGCTTGGTAAAAATATCGTCTAATTGATCTTTGGTGTTAACATAAGCTATTTTGATATCCCCTTTGTTGGTGATCTCTCAGAAAGTGATACCAAATGTCTATGTGCTTAGTGTGGCTGTGTTCAACGGGATTATCCGCCATGCGGATTGCACTCTCCTTGTCACATAGGAGAGAGACTTTGCTCAATTTGTAGCCATAGTCCCTGAGGGTTTGCCTCATCCAAAGTAATTGCGCACAACAATGGCCTGTGGCAATGTACTCGGCTTTGGCGGTAGAAAGAGCTACGAAATTTTGTTTTTTTGAAGCCTAAGATACCAGGGATCTCCCCAGAAACTAACAAGTCCTTGATGTGCTCTTCCTATCAATTTTACACCCTGCCTGATCGACATCTAAATATCCTATTAAATCAAATGTGGATTCCTTGGGGTACCAAAGCCCAAACTTAGGAGTGCAAACTAAGTATCTCATGATTCTCTTAATGGCCATAAGGTAAACTTCCTTAGGATCGGCCTGAAATCTTGCACACATGCATATGGAAAGCATAATATCAGGTCGAGATGCACATAAATAGAGTAGAGATCCTATCATCGACCGGTATACCTTTTGATCTACGGATTTACCTCCCGTGTCGAGGTCGAGATGCTCATTTGAAAGGGAAATGTGCCCTTGGGCCATTTCTATTATTATTTTGGTGATTAGATGCCCAACACATTGTTTTGAACTCATATGTTCTAAGTAGGTGATAAGTGCACATCAAAGAACAAGGTATGTTTCTTGACTTAGTAAATTGTTTTTTTATTACTAACATGTTTATCTAAGTGCTAGAAATAGTGCCAAGAAAATAAGAAAAGAATTGGAGAAGATATGGCTCAGGACAGCCAAAACCAGCACCAGCCTGGCACATCGGACTGTCTGGTGGTGCACCGGACAGTGTCCGGTGCCCCAGGCTGGCTCCGTGCGAACTGGCCGCTCTCGAGAATCGGTGGGGCGACGTGGCTAAAAAACACCAGACTGTCCGATGGTGCACCGGACTGTCCGGTGAGTCTTCAGCGCCCGCGCCCAAGTACATCGGCGATGAACTCGTCGCTCTCGGGAAAAGGAGAAACCACGGCTAAAATTCACCGGACTGTCTGGTGGCACACCGGACTGTCCGGTGAGTCAGAGCCGCCCGCGGCCATCGGTCGCCTGCGCGATCAACAGGCGACATGTGGCGAAGCCAATGGTCGGATGGTCGCACCGGACAGTGTCCGATGCGCCAACAGATCTGCAGATCCAATGGTCGGCTTCGCCAAAAAAGGAAAGAGATCGCGCACCGGACTGCTACAGTAGCTGTCCGGTGGTGCACCGGACTGTCCGGTGCACCACTCGATAGAAGGCAGGATTTGCCTTCCAAGTTGATCTCCAACGGCTCCTAGCTGCCTTGGGGCTATAAAAGGTACCCCTAGGCGCATGGAGCAGTACACCAAGCATTAACGAAGCATCCTAAGACTCCCAGACTCCGCCTCCACGCATTTGATTCATTGTGTTAGTGATTTGAGCTCCGTTTGAGTTGTGAACTCCCTGTGCTGTGTTTCGAGCTCAAGTATTGGCTTGTGTGCGTGTCTGTGCTGCGGATTCGAGTCTTGTGTGCGTTGCTTTCCCTCCCTTACTCTTGTGCTTCTTTGTGATCTATATTGTAAGGGCGAGAGGCTCCAACTTATGGAGATTCCTCGCAAACGGGAGAAGAACACTAAACAAAAAGACCGTGGTATTCAAGTTGATCATTGGATCACTTGAAAGGGGTTGAGTGCAACCCTCGTCCATTGGGACGCCACAACGTGGAAGTAGGCAAGTGTTATACTTGGCTGAACCACGGGATAAAACACCGTGTCTCTTGAGCTGCTTTTCTCTGTGATTGTTTTGTTCGCAAGAGCTCGCTTCATAGCAACTTGATTAACTCGCACTAACACTTTTATAATCAAGCTTATGGCTATTTAGTGTTTGATTTCACAGGATCACCTATTCACCCCCTCTAGGTGCTCTCAATTGGTATTGGAGCCGAACTCTTTATCTAAGGGACTATAAGGGTAAGAGAATGGTGGTCAACGACAAGGAGGAGTCCCTCTTCAATGAGCCAAGAGACGACAAGCCCACTGACTCAGGCTCGAGTCACAAGAAGAGGGACAGGAAGAAAAAGAGGTGCATCAAGAAGATCATATACTATGACAGCGACGCCTCCTCTTCTTCATCGAGGGATGATGACGACAACGACGACTCGTCCAAAAGAAAGACATTTAATCAAAACTACTCCTTTGATTATTCTCGCATCCCTTATAATTCAAATGCTCATTTGCTATCAATTCCACTTGGGAAACCCCCACACTTTGATGGAGAAGACTATTCTTCCTGGAGTCATAAAATGCATAGTCATTTATTTTACCTCCATCCTAGTATCTGGGAGATTGTTGAAAATGGAATGCATTTTGATAGTACTGACAATCCCATTTTCATAAATGAGCAAATTCATAAAAATGCCCAAGACACTACTGTGTTGCTAGCATCTCTATGCCGAGATGAATATAACAAGGTCATCGGCTTGGACAATGCCAAACAGATTTGGGACACCCTCAAAATATCTCACGAGGGTAATGACGCCACCATGATCACCAAGATGGAATGGTGGAAGGCGAGCTAGAGAGGTTCGCAATGATCAGGGGAGAGGAGCCAACACAGACCTACAACAGGCTCAAGACCCTGGTCAACAAAATCCGAAGCTACGGGAGCACAAGATGGATGGATCATGACGTCGTCTGACTCATGCTCAAGTCATTTATAGTTATTGACCCCCATCTTGTGAATCTTATTCGTAAAAACCCCAGGTACACCAAAATGACGCCCGAGGAGATCCTCAGAAAATTCGTAAGCGGGCGCATGATGGTTAAGGAGGCAAGATATGTGGATGACGCCTTGAACGGTCCACTACCCATCTACGAGCCGCAGCCCGTTTCTCTCAGAGCAACTAGTAGCAGGGAGGCGCTACCAAGGTTATTAAGGCATTAAGGCGAGACATGGCGACCGACCCCCTTCCAAACGCCTAGGCGAGTTAGGCGTGCGGCGAGGCGACGCCATATGAGGATCGCCTAGGCGAGGATATGCAAAAAATCCTAACAATCTAACACTTGAAATAGAAAAATTGGTAAGGTTAGAGAATACAATACAAGCCTTTTTGTTGTCCATGCTTTGGTATGTACTCTGCACTTCTCTTTGTTGTTCTTGTAGCATCCATGATCCATCTCTCTTATCGAAGATCCAACCCCTCTTCTTTTCTTTCAAGCTGCAAGCTACATTAACCTATGAATATTGACATATTAAAACAGCAAGACATAAAATAGCAGCAGCAGACATGTATATCAAATTAAACCCACAATACATTGGTTTGCTGGCTTGCTGCATACAAAATAGGAGATGAGGGACAGAGGGAGAGCAGGCGAGCAGCAGCACTCAACAGATGAATTGAGGAATAGCAGAGGAAGAGGAAGAGCAGAGGAAGAGGAAGACCTGAGGAAAGCACTGGAGGAGAGGCGGCGCTAGATGGAGTAGGCGGCGCAGCGCACTAGAGCAGGCGACGCGGCGGCACTGGAGCAGGCGACGCGATGGCACTGGAGCAGAGGCCGCGCGGCGCACTGGAGCAGAGGCGGCGCTAGATGGAGGAGCGGCGGCGCACTGGAGCAGACAGCAGAGGTGGCGGCGCACTGGAGCAGACAGTAGAGGCGGCGCTCAGGATGGAGGAGAGGCGGCTCCGCGGCTGCAAACCCTAAAACAATAAGGCTAAAACCATGTCTGTACGTGCGAGAAGCAGCGGCCCTCAAAAACTCCCATGTCCGTGGCGGAACTGGACGCCATGGCGACGCCTAGGCGCCCCATGGCGACGCCATACGCAGCCAAGGCGCGGCAAGGCCGACGCCTAGAAACTAGAGCCGCCTGGACGCCTAGGCGTCGCCTAGGCGACGCCATAAGAACCTTGGACGCTACCAAGCAAGGTAGCACAAGTGGAGGCTGTCAGGCTCAATGAGGATGAGATGGCACTTATCATTAAGCGCTTCAAGACCGCGCTAAAAGGATGCAATAAGTACCCCAACAAGAACAAGTCAAGGGGAAAATGCTCCTGCTTCAAATGCGGTAAGACTGGTCATTTTATAGCTCAATGCACCGATAACGATAATGACTAGACACAAGAGAAGCATGGGAAAAGAGAGAAGAAGAAGAACTACCGGAAGGCCAAGGGCGAGGCGCACATTGGGAAGGCAGGGGACTCCAACTGCTCATCCTCTGACTCTGAGGATGAAGGACTAGCTGCCTCAGCCTTCAACAAATCTTCACTCTTCCCCAACGAACGCCATACATGTCTTATGGCTAAGGAGAAGAAGGTATGTATTCGAGATACACCTAAGTACTGTTCTTCTAGCGATGAGGAATCTTCCGATGATGAGGTAGATTACACTGATTTGTTTAAGGGATTAGATAGAGCTAAAGTAGACAAAATTAATGAATTAATTGATGCTCTTAATGAAAAAGATAAACTGCTAGAAAAGCAAGAGGATATTTTATATGAGGAACATGACAAGTTTGTTAGTGTTCAAAAATCTCTTGCTTTAGAAATTAAGAGAAATGAAATACTATCGTCTGAGTTATCTTCCTGTCATGAATCTATTGTTAGCTTAATGGAGTTAAATAATGATTTGAATACTAAGTTAGAAAAAGCAAATGCAACTAGTTCATGTGTTGAACACATAGTTATTTGCAATAGATGTAAAGATGTTAATTTTGATGAACATGTTGCTACTATTGCTAAGTTAAATAATGATGTTGCAAGTCTTAATGATCAACTTAAGACTTGCAAAAATGATTATGAGAAATTAAAATTTGCTAGGGATGCCTACACCGTTGGTAGACACCCCTCAATTAAGGATGGACTTGGTTTTCGAAAGGAAACCAAGAACTTAACAAGCCAAAGGACTTCCGACCTCAAGGGGAAAGGGAAGGCTCCTATGGCCGGTAGCTCACTTTCCTCACATGATCAAAAGAAACATGCCTATCTTTATGCTCATGTTAAGAAAGTTTCTCATCATAATAGGAGTTATGATCATGTTGCTTTACCTATTTATAATGATTCACATGCTATGTTTGCATCAAGCTCTACTTATGCACATGATAGAAATAGGCCTAGGCGTAATCATGTTGTGTCTCACGCGCCTAGGAAATCTTGCTATGGTCCTACTACTATTTATCATGCTTGCAATGCTTCTTTTGTACTTTCATGTAAAAATGCAAAAGTAGTAGCTAGAAAATTGGGATCCAAATGCAAGGGAGACAAGACTTGCATTTGGGTTCCAAAAGTTGTTGTGGCTAACCTTGTAGGACCCAACAAGAGTTAGGTAGCTAAAACCCAAGCTTAAATTGCCTTGCAGGTTTATGCATCCGTGGGCTCAAGCTGGATTATCGACAGCGGATGCACGAACCACATGACGGGGGAGAAGAAAATGTTCACCTCCTACGTCAAAAACAAGGATTCCCAGGATACGATCATCTTTGGAGATGGGAACCAAGGCAAGGTCAAAATATTAGGAAACATAGCCATCACATCCGAGCATTCTATCTCTAATGTGTTTTTAGTTGAATCGCTCGGGTATAATTTGTTGTCTATGAGTCAATTATGTAACATGTGTTATAATTGTTTATTCACAAATATTGATGTATCTGTCTTTAGAAGAAGTGATGGCTCATTAGCTTTTAAGGGTGTATTAGACGTCAAGCTCTATTTAGTTGATTTTTCGAAAGAGAATGTCGATCTAGATGCATGCTTAATAGCTAAGACTAATATGGGCTGGCTTTGGCATCACCGTCTAGCACATATTGGGATGAAGAACCTTCATAAGCTTCTAAAGGGAGATCATGTGTTAGGACTAACCGATGTCTGTTTTGAGAAAGACAGACCTTATGCAGCATGCCAAGCAGGGAAACTGGTGGGAAGCACTCATCATAGCAAAAATGTGATGACGACGTCAAGACCATTGGAACTTCTTCATATGGATCTATTCGGTCCCGTTGCCTATCTCAGCATCGGGGGAAGTAAGTATGGTCTTGTAATAGTTGATGATTTTTCCCGCTTCACTTGGGTATTCTTTTTACAGGACAAATCAGAAACCCAAGGGACCCTAAAGCGCTTCTTAAGGAAAGCTCAAAATGAGTTTGAGGTAAAGGTTAAGAAGATAAGGAGCGACAATGGATCCTAGTTCAAGAACTTGCAAGTTGAAGAGTATCTTGAGGAGAAAGGCATCAAGCACGAGTTCTCTGCTCCCTACACACCACAACAAAATGGTGTGGTAGAGAGGAAGAACAAGATGCTAATCGACATGGCGAGAACGATGCTTGGAGAGTACAAGACGCCTGAGCGATTTTGGTCGGAAGCTGTGAACACAGCCTGCCATGCCATAAACCGGCTCTATCTGCATCGCCTCCTCAAGAAGACTTCCTACGAACTCCTTACCGGTAACAAACCCAATATTTCTTATTACCGTGTATTTGGGAGCAAATGCTACATTCTGGTGAAGAAAGGTAGACATTCAAAATTTGTTCCCAAGGCAGTAGAAGGGTTTTTGCTAGGATACGACTTAAATACAAAGGCGTATAGGGTCTTCAACAAATCATTAAGATTAGTTGAAGTCTCTAGCGACGTTGTATTTTATGAGACTAATGGCTCTCCAAGAGAGCAAGTTGATCTTGATGATGTAGATGAGGAAGAAGTTTTGACGGACACAATAAGAACTATGGCGATAGGTGATGTGCGACCATATGAACTACAACAACAAGATGTCTTCTTGAGGATTTGGTGAAGATATAACCGATTGATGAAGTAAAAGGCGGTGTTAATTGCCTCGGCCCAAAATCGGTCTGGTGTCTTGTATTCATCAAGCATGGTCCTTGCCATGTCCAGTAGAGTTCTATTATTCCTCTCCACTACACCATTTTGTTGAGGTGTGTAGGGAGAAGAGAACTCATGCTTGATGCCCTCATCCTTAAGAAAACCTTCTATTTGAGAATTTTTGAACTCCATCCCATTATCGCTTCTTATCTTTTTGATCCTCAATCCGAACTCATTTTGAGCCCGTCTCAAGAATCCCTTTAAAGTCTATTGGGTTTATGATTTTTCCTGCAAAAAGAATATCCAAGTGAAGCGAGAATAATCACCCACAATTACTAGATAGTACTTACTCCCGCCGATGCTTATGTAAGCTATCGGGCCGAATAAATCCATGTGGAGTAGCTCGAGTTGCCTGTCCATTGTCATTATGTTCTTGTGTGGATGATGAGCGCCAAGTTGCTTCCCTGCTTGACATGCGCTACAAACCCTGTCTTTCTCAAAATGAACATTTGTTAGTCCCAAAATGTGTTCTCCCTTTAGAAGTTTGTAAAGATTCTTCATCCCAACATGGGCTAGTCGGCGATGCCAGAGCCAACCCATATTAGTCTTAGCAATTAAACAAGTGTTGAGTTCAGCTGTGTTCTCATTAAAATCAACCAAATATAGCTGACCCTCTAACACTCCTTGAAATGCTATTGAATCATCACTTCTTCTAAAGACAGTAACACCTACATCTGTAAATAGACAGTTATAGCCCATTTTGCATAATTGAGAAATAGAAAGCAAATTGTAATCTAAAGAATCTACAAGAAAAACATTGGAAATAGAATGGTTAGGTGATATAGCAATTTTTCCCAAACCTTTGACCAAACCTTGATTCCCATCCCCGAATGTGATAGCTCTTTGGGGATCTTCATTTTTCTCGTAGAAGGAGAACATTCTTTTCTCCCCTATCATGTGGTTTGTGCATCCGCTATAAATTATCCAGTTTGAGCCCCCGGATGCATAAACCTATAAAACAATTTAGGCCTTGTTCTTAGGTACCCAAACAGTCTTGGGTCCTTTGATGTTAGAAACAAACACCTTGGGTACCCAAACACAAGTCTTTGAACCCTTGTGTTTGCCCCCAACATATTTGGCAACTATTTTGCCTGATTTGTTAGTTAAAACATATGATGCATCAAAAGTTTTAAATGAAATGTTGTGATCATTTGATGCAACAGGAGTTTTCCTTTTAGACATTTAAACATGATTAGAATGCCTAGAGCTAGAAGCCTCATTCTTATACATATATGCATGGTGAGAAACATTATGAGGTTTTTTTAGCATGAATCCTCCTAATTTTGTGCTCAGGATAATTAGCAGGATATAAAATATAGCCCTTATTATCCTGAACCATGGGAGCCTTACCCTTAACAAAATTAGACAATCTTTTAGGGGCATTAAGCTTGACATTGCTTCCCTGTTGGAAACCAATGCCATCCTTAATGCCAGGGCGTCTCCCATTATAGAGCATGCTTCTAGCAAATTTAAATTTTTCATTTTCAATCTCATGCTCATTAATTTTTGCAGTTAATTTAGCTATGTGATCATTTTGTTGTTTAATCATGGCAAGGTGATCATCCATAGCTTCTACATTAACATCTCTACATCTAGTGCAAATGGAAACATGCTCGACAGTAGATGTAGAGGGTTTGCAAACATTTAATTCTTCTATCTTAGATTTTAGCATGGCATTTTCATCTCTAAGACAAGAAATGGAATCATTGCAAACATTTAAATCTTTAACCTTAGAAATTAAGCTAGCATTCTCATCTCTAAGGCTAGAAATTGTATCATTCAATTTATCCATCTTAGCAATTAGAGTAGCATTTTCATTTCTAAGACTGACAATTGAATCATGGCAAATGCTAAGCTCCTTAGTCAAATTTTCACATTTCTCTACTTTTTGAGCATAAGCATTCTTTACCTTAACATGTTTTTTGTTTTCTTTGATAAGGAATTCCTCTTGGCTATCTAAGAGTTCATCCTTCTCATGAATAGATCCTATTAGCTCATTTAATTTTTCCTTTTGTTGTATGTTAAGGTTGGCAAAGGAGTAAGCAAATCATCTTCATCTTCACTAGAGCTACCCTCATCACTAGATGTTGTATACTTGGGGGTAGCTCTAGATTGTACCTTCTTATTTTTGCCGTCTTTTGCCATGAAGCATTTGTGGCCGACGTTGGGGAAGAGGAGCCCCTTGTTGACGGCGTCGTTGTCGGAGGAAGAGTCGGTGGAGCTCTCGTCGGAGTCCCATTCCTGACACACGTGGGCATCATCGCCCTTCTTCTTGTAGTACCTCTTCTTCTCCTTCTTCTTCCCCTTCTAGTCGTCGCCCCTGTCACTATCACTAGACATAGGACATTTAGCGATAAAATGACCGGTCTTACCACATTTGTAGGACACCCTCTTGGAGCGGGGTTTGTAGTCCTTCCCCCTACTTTGCTTGGGTATTTGGCGGAAGCTCTTGATGATGAGCGCCATTTCGTCATTGTCGAGCTTGGAGGCGTCGATTGGAAGCCTACTTGGTGTAGGCTCCCTCTTTTCTTCTTCCGTCGCCTTGAATGCGACGGGTTGCACCTCAGGTGTTGAGGTGGCACCTTGCTCCAAGTTGACGATGTGTTTAGAGTCTTTGATCATTAGCTCAAAGCTCACAAACTTGCCGATTACTTCCTCGGGAGACATTAATTTCATCTAGGATCCCACGAATTAATTGCACTTGAGTAGGATTGCGAAAAACAAGGGATCTTAGAATAACCTTGACCATCTTATGGTCATCCCACTTGGTGCTCCCGAGGTTGCGCACGTGGTTCATCATTGTTTTGAGCCGGTTGTACATTGCTTGTGGCTCTTCCCCTTGGTTGAGGACGAATCGACCGAGCTCCCCCTCGATCATTTCACGCTTGGTGATCTTGGTCACCTCGTCCCCTTTGTGTGTCGTTTTGAGGACGTCCCAAATTTCCTTGGCGGTCTTTAACCCTTGCACCTTATTATACTCCTCTCGACAAAAGGAGGTGAAAAGTATAGTTGTGGCTTGGGAGTTAAAGTGCCTAATTTGGTCGACCTCGTCCGAGTCATAGTCCTTGTCCCCCTTCTTAGGTACCTGCGCTCCATACTCAACAATATCCCAAATACTTTTGTGGAGTGAGGTTAGATGATGCCTCATTTTATCACTCCACATACAATAATTCTCACCATCAAAATATGGTGGTTTGCCTAGGGGAATGGAAAGTAATGGAGCACGTTTAGAAATGTGAGGATAGCGTAGGGGCATCTTACTATACTTCTTGTGTTCATGGCGCTTAGAAGCGACGGGCGATAAGTCGGAGCCGGATGTGGAGGGCGACGAAGAGTCGGTCTCGTAGTAGACCACTTTCATCATCATCTTCTTCTTGTCGCCTCTCCGATGAGACTTGATGGAGGAAGAGGATTCCTCCTTGTGCTTATTGCCGGACTCCCTTGAGCGAGTCCTCCCCGAGCTTGCGGGCTTATCGCTGGTCACGATCTCCCTCTTGGCGTGATCTCCCGACATTACTTCGAGTTGTTAGACTCTAATGAAGCACCGGGTTCCGATACCAATTGAAAGTTGCATAGAGGGGGGGGGGGGTTGAATAGGCGAAACCTGAAATTTATAAACTTAAGCACACACTACAAGCCGGTGTTAGTGTTAGAATTAAATTCAAGTCAAATGAGAATCAAGCGGATGAACACGGTGATTTGTTTTACCGAGGTTCGGTTCCAAACAAACTAGTCTCCATTGAGGTGTTCACAAAGACCGGGTCTCTTTCAATCCATTCCCTCTATCAAACGGTCACTTAGACCGAGTGAGCCTTCTTCCTTATTCTCACGGGTCACTTAGACCCCGCAAGGACCACCACATTATTGATGTCTCTTGCCTTGCTTACAAAGCTCTTAAGAGTAAGAATTGAAAAGAAAAAGAAGGCCAAGCCAAGCAAACAAGAGCAATAAAGAAACACAAGAGATCCTCTCACAAGTCCTAATGCACTAGAGTTGATTTGGGGATTTTGAGTGGATCGATCGCTTTGATTGTGTATTGGAGTGAAGTCTATTGCTCTTGTATTGAATGCAATGTTCAGAATGCTTGGGTGCTTGGTGTGGTGGTGGTTGGGGGGTATTTATAGCCCTCAACCACCAAATGGCCGTTGGGGAAGGCTGCTGGCGATGGGCGCACCGAACAGTCCGGTGCGCCACCGGACAGTCCGGTGCGCCACCGGACAGACATTGTAGGCTGTCCGGTGCGCCGCCACGTCACCCAACCGTTAGGGTTCGGGAGCAGTCGACCGTTGGCGCAGTTGACTTCTTGGGGCATTGGATAGTCCGGTGCAACACCGGACATCTCCTGTTCATTGTCCGATGCGCCTCTGACTCTGCGCTCTGACTCTGCGGCGCATTGTTCTCCACTGTAGCGTTGTCAGCGCTCTTTTGCAGTCGACCGTTGTGCGAGTTAGCCGTTGCTCCGCTGGTGCACCAGACAGTCCGGTGAATTATAGCGGAGTGCGCTGCCTGAAACCCGAGAGCGGCTGTTCGGACTCTGTACAGTCCTGGTGCACCGGACACTGTCTAGTGGCACACCGGACAGTCCGGTGCGCCAGACCACAGCACACTTGGTTTCTTTTGCTCCTTTGAATTTGATACCTAACTTGAATATTTATTGGTTTGTGTTGAACTTTTATGCACCTGTATAACATGTATTCTAGAGCAAACTACTTAGTCCATATATTTGTGTTGGGCATTCAACCACCAAAATTAATTGTGGAAAAGGTCAACCCTATTTCCCTTTCACATCGTCTACAACAATTGTTGTAAAAATGGCAAAGGCCGTCTTCCTCCTTATAGCCCTAGACCTAAGCCATTACTATCGTTAGCATGATTTGATGGAGATTTGATATCTAAGGTCTTCATGCAAAATATTCGGCAATACAACTGCTTGTTTGCATTTACATCCATGGGTGCTCATGTTGATAGATCAATGGATGATGACCACGGTCCACCCATTTTTAAGGTATGTGGTCAGGTCCACCATCGAATAGGATCATTGCTACCGATGACTAATGAGCCTCCGAAGTTTCTTCAGCTTTACGTGTATGATATGACACATGAGGTTAACAATCGAATACAATCGTTATCCAGTACTGATGCTCTTGCTTCTCCTATATGACCAGAAATTGTTCATGAATTGCTAAAGATGTTAGATGAGCACAATCCCTTTGCTAAAAAATTTAGACTTGCTAGAGAAAGACTTAATGAACACAGAAACGAAGAATTTATCATCAGAATTGTTGGAGCTAGAGAGGGAGATCCCGTTCAGTACAATATGCCAACAACTGATGATTTAGCCATGCTTGTTATTGGTGATTTCTCACTTGATACCTTTAAACGAGATATTATCATAGAGACAAGGAATTTAGAATTGAGGTGCATTTCATCATTGCATCCAGCATATATGGCCCTTCAATATCCACTTCTATTCCCATATGGAGAACGTGGATTCCAAGTTGGTGTTCTGTATAGTGGTCTAGAGGCCAGGGAAACAAATTCAAGAACACATATGACCATGAAAGACTACTATTGCTAACAATTTCATTACAAATCTGGCCAGCCAAATCCATTTCTGTCCTACGGGACATTGTCAAACCAAGCTAAGGTTGATGCTCGGGCCTGCATTGATGAGAATAGACTTACATACATTTTGCATAATCAGGATAGATTGCGAATAGAAAACTTGCAAGGTATATCAGATGCTGTTAGCAGAGGTTGCATAAATGGTGATGAAATGGGAAAAACAATTGTACTTCCAGCTTCACATATCAGTGGAAGACGATATATGATTCAAAATTATCATGATAGCATAGCCATATGTAGAGTCCATGGGCCACCAGATTTTTTCGTAACATTCATATGTAATGCAAAGTGGCCTGAAATTGTTGAAAGTCTTTATCACTCTAGCCAAAAAACTTCAGATGCACCCAATATTGCAGTAAGAATATTCCATATGAAGTTGGAGGAGTTGTTACAAGACATAAAATCTAGTAATATATTTGGTCCATGCAAAGCAGGTGCTGATATCGTTCTGCCATGTTTTCATGATTAATAAGTTTTTTATCCCTCTATTTCTTTTTTCACATACGTGTCCACAAACATTACCTACAAATAACAATTCCATTTCTAAAATTTTGGATGGTATGTTATTGATCATACTATGAGTACTGGCTTCGATTCTGTACCTTATGTTTAGGCTAATTCCTTTAACATTGTGTTTATCAAATTCAGCATGATTGTTTGTATAATATTGATCATACTGCTCATCAACTGGATTATTGGTTGTACTATAAACATTGGTTTCATCTCTGTAATATGTTTTAAAAGGCTCATTCCTATAGCTTTGTGTTTTTTCAATTGGGATTAAGACATAACTGTATGTCTAATACCGCCCATGCTGCTCATCCGCACATCTCTTTTACAAGTTGTTGTGATTAGCTTTGCGAAACACATTTGTTGACATCTTTGTCCTTTGCTTCCTTGGTTCTTTTGGCATTTTATTTTCCTTTGCTTGAAATTGATATTGCATAATTTCTACTATAGCTTGTTAGTTGTAGTGAAATGGCCTTTTTCGTTCCATTACAACCACCACACATAATATTCCTTCAGGAAATAATCACATACACATGTTCCTTTTACAACAAGAAAGACATGTTGCTTCATACTATTAGTGCTTACCAGAAACCCTTATTTTTTGGTGAAATTATTGCTTATATTGCTTGTGCACAAGTTTACTGTTAAAATTGATTGAACATACAAACCCTCTTCTTTTTATAAAAGAATAAATAATGTGCTCATAGAACATTCACGTCAGGCTTATCATAGATTTCTTTTACAACAATGAAGATATGTTGCTACACACAATTAGTACTTACAAACAAGAACATATTTTTTTGGTGAAATTATTGCTCATATTGCTTGTCCACAAGTTTATTGTTTCAATTAATTGAAGATATGCACCCTCTTCTTTTTATAAGAGAATAAATAATGGGCTTATAAAACATTCACAACAAGTTTTTCATAGATATTTCTAGAATTACAATGGAAAAATGTTGTTTGCTTTATTGTCATACATGGTTCCAGTAGTACCTTCCCTACTAATATATTGTTACTGTAGTGCACCTGCCACCTTAGTTACGAAAATTTTATCCTTTTTTCGATTCAACTTATTATTTGCCCTATGCAGTTTTATACATGGTAGAGTTCCAGAAACGTAGATTGCCCCATGCACATATTATTTTCAGGGTTCCCACCAACACTGCACAACCAACTACTTAATTTATAGACTCTTTTATCACTGCTGAGATACCAGATCCAGCCATTGATCCCTTAGGATACGCTTTGATTGCGGAGCATATGGTTCACGGGCCATGTGGATCTTACAATCAGAGCTCACCTTGCGTCAAAAAGGGTCAATGTTCAAAACACTATCCCAAAAATTTCAAAATGAAACTGTAGTTGATACAAATGGATTTGCGGTCTACAAAAGATTGAACAATAATAGATTTGTCATGAAGTCTAACATCAAACTAGATAACAGATGGATTGTTCCATATAACTTGACATTGCTAAAGAAATATCAAGCACACATCAATGTAGAATGGTGTAACAAAAGCATATTCATCAAATATCTGTTCAAGTATGTGTCACACCCGGGAATTAAGGAACAAAGCCGGGTGCATCTAATACATGCGCCAAGAAGACAACATATATAATAACAAAGTGTATAGATATAAATGTCACAATAACATCAGAGTATTTATTACATAGCGGAAGTCTTATTACAAAATAAAAGATAAATATATAACAAACTAAGGATCATCCTTGGCGCAGAAGTCAACTAGGAAACGCCACCTAGATCAGATCAAACTCCTCGCCTTGTGGCTCCTCCTGAACCACCTGTTCTTCTCCTGTTGGGAGGCGTGAGACAGCAAGGATGAGCTCACACATGATCATAGCTCAACAAGTTGTGGGGAACCAGTGGACATGAACTCACCAAAGGTGGGGGTTCATGTGATGTGTAAGGCTAATCAATAACAATGGTTAAAGTTGAGCATTGCTTTTAATTAGTTGGTCAAAATTTTATTAGCAATTACTAGATGTAAGTAAATACAAAACCTTAAATAAAGTAATAGAAAAAAATTAATAATAATCCCATGCTCATGCAAATGACAAAATTGAATTTAAGTTACATAAATTAATCATGCGAGAGTCCTGAGCTGCTCTTGACCATGAGCTCGGCTAGTATACCAGTTTTACACTTTGCAGAGGTTGTACCTATTACCCACAAGTTATGTTACCCATCTGCCAAGGGACCGCGACTCCCATACACCTCTACCTAAGAAGCGAGGCAGGGCAACACTACGAGGCCTTTACAAAGTTCCACTAGCTTTGAAAACCCGCTACAGTTTATGGGAAGAGCACTTGCAAGAATCCCCCGTCTGACCGCCATCACAACAAAATCAACCCGAGAACCTGAAAGGGAAATGTGCCCTTGGGCCATTTCTAAGTATTTTGGTGATTGAGTGCCAACACAAGTGCTTTTGTGTTAATCTATGCAAAGTGGTGGACAAAGTGCAAATCATGTCAAAAGGTATGTTTCTAGACTTAATACATTGTTTAATGGACTAATGTATTGTGTCTAAGTGCTGGAAATAGGAAAAATCGAGTTGGAAATGAGATGGCTTTGTTCAGCCAAAGTCTGCTCAGTCTGGGTGCACCGGACTGTCCGGTGCGCCAGGCTGGCTCTGGCGAACTTGCTGCTCTCGGGACTTCGACGATGGTGTACGGTATAAATCATCAGACTGTCCGGTGGTGCACCGGACTGTCCGGTGAGCCATTCACAGGCGAAGTCGTCGGTCTCGGGAAGCCATCAACGGCGTACGGCTATAATTCACCGGACTGTCCGGTGAGCCAACGGTCAGCCGGGGCAACGGTCGGCCAAGGATTCCACGCGTGACGCGTGGCTGAGCCAACTGTCACAAGGGGGCACCGGACTGTCCGGTGTGCACCGGACAGTGTCCGGTGCGCCAACGGCTCTGAACCTGCAACGGTCGGCTTCACCAAATAAGGAAACAAATCCGCACCGGACAGTGTCCGGTGGTGCACCGGCCTGTTTGATGCACCAGTCGACAGAAGGCAAGAATTGCCTTCCCACAATGCTCTCAACGGCTCCTAGCTGCCTTGGGGCTATAAAAGGGACCCCTTGGCGCATGGAGAAGACATCCAAGCATTCTTTGAGCATAGTTGATCACTCACACTTCGTTCTTGCGCACATGTTCGACATTCTTAGTGATTTGAGCTCTGTTCTAGTGAGAAACTCGTGATAGTCTCTTGAGCTCAAGTCTGGGTCTTGTGTGTGCGTATTTGCTGTGATCTTTGTGTCTTGTGTGAGTTGCTCATCCCTCTCTTACTCCGCGCTTCTTTGTGAACATCTTTGTAAGGGCGGGAGACTCCAAGTTGTGGAGATTCCTCGCAAGCGGGATAAAGTAAAGCAAAGCAAAACACCGTGGTATTCAAGTGGGTCTTTGGACCGCTTGAGATGGGTTGATTGCAACCCTCGTCCGTTGGGACGCCACAACGTGGAGTAGGCAAGCGTTGGTCTTGGCCGAACCACGGGATAAACCACTGTGTCATCTATGTGTTGATCTCTTGTGGTTATTGTGTTTTGTTAAGACTCCTCTCCAGTCACTTGGCATTACTGTGCTAACTCCTAATCAAGTTTTTGTGGCTATAAGTTTTTAAGTTTTACAGGATCACCTATTCACCCCCCTCTAGGTGCTCTCAATTGGTATCGGAGCCATTCTCTTCACAAAGGGACTAATCGCCCGAAGAGATGGATCCTAAGGGCAAGGGGATTGTGATCAATGATAAGGAGAAGGAGTTCTTCGTCAACGAGCCGAAGGATGACAAGCCTACCGACTCGGGCTCGGGCCACAAACGAAAAGATGGGAAGAAGAAGAAGACAAGACGCATCAAGGAGATCGTCTGCTACGACGACAGCGACGAGTCCACTTCTTCCCAAAAGGACAACGACGACAACGACTACGACAAAAGAAAGACGGTTAACTCAAACTTCTCTTTTGATTATTCGCGTATTCCGCATAGCTCAAATACACATTTGCTTTCCATTCCTCTTGGCAAACCTCCACACTTTGATGGGGAGGACTACGGATTTGGAGTCACAAAATGCGTAGTCACTTGTTCTCTCTCCATCCAAGCATATGGGAGATTGTAGAGAGTGGAATGAAATTTGATAGCTCGGATAGTCCCATGTTTATAAATGAACAAATTCATAAAAATGCCCAAGCTACTACTGTCCTTTTAGCATCTTTGTGCAGGGAAGAGTATAATAAGGTGAGCGGCTTGGACAATGCCAAGCAGATCTGGGACACCCTCAGGATCTCACATGAAGGGAACAACGTCACCATGCTCACCAAAATGGAGTTGGTGGAAGGCGAACTCGAAAGATTCGCGATGATAAGGGGCGAGGAGCCAACCCAAATGTACAACCGGCTCAAGACCCTTGTCAACAAAATAAGGAGCTACGGAAGCACGCGATGGACGGACCACGACGTCGTTCGCCTAATGCTAAGGTCCTTTACTGTACTTGATCCACATCTGGTGAACAATATTCGTGAAAATCCTAGGTACACCAAGATGTCGCCCAAAGAAGTTCTTGGGAAGTTCGTAAGCGGGCGAATGATGATCAAGGAGGCAAGATACGTGGATGACGCGTTGAATGGTCCAATCAATGAGCCTCAACCCGTTGCTCTCAAGGCAACGAGGAGCAAGGAGGCGCTACCTAGCAAGGTGGCGCAAGTTGAGGCGGCAGGGCTCAATGATGAAGAGATGGCCCTCATCATCAAGCGCTTCAAGACGGCGCTAAAGGGTCGCAAGGGGCAGCCAAGCAAGACCAAGACAAAGGGGAAGCGCTCATGCTTCAAATGTGGTAAGATTGGTCATTTTATCGCTAACTGTCCCGATAATGATAGTGACCAGGAACAAGGGAACAAGAGGGAGAAGAAGAAGACATACAAGAAGGCTAAGGGCGAGGCACACCTTGGCAAGGAGTGGGACTCAGATTGTTCGTCATCCGACTCCGACAATGAAGGACTCGCCGCCACCGCCTTCAACAAGTCATCCCTCTTCCCCAACGAGCGTCACACATGCCTCATGGCGAAGGAGAAGAAGGTATGTACTCGAGACAATACTACTTATGCTTCTTCAAGTGAGGATGAGTCTAGTGATGATGATGAAATAGATTATTCTTGTTTATTCAAGAGTCTAGATAGAACCAAGGTTAATAAGATTAACGAATTAATTGATGCCTTGAATGATAAGAATAGATTATTAGAGAAGCAAGAGGATCTTTTATATGAAGAACATGATAAGTTTGTAGAGGCTCAAAAATCCCTTGCTTTAGAAATCAAGAGGAATGAAATGCTTTCTTGTGAACTATCTACTTGCCATGAGACAATTTCTAGTTTAAAAGATGTTAACAATGATTTAAATGCTAAACTAGAAGTAGCAAATAGATCTAACTCTTGTGTAGAACATGTTGTGATTTGCACTAGGTGTAAAGATTTTAATGTTGATGCTTGTAGTGAACACCTAGTGTCTATTGCAAAGTTAAATGATAAACTAGCTAGTCTTAATGCCCAACTTAAGACTAGCAAGAGTGAATTTGATAAGTTAAAATTTGCAAGGGATGCCTACACGATTGGTAGACACCCCTCAATTAAGGATGGACTTGGCTTCAAGAGGGAAGCCAAGAACTTAACAAGCCATAAGGCTCCCATCTCCGCCAAGGAGAAAGGGAAGGCCCCTATGGCTAGTAGTGCTAAAAAGAACCATGCTTTCATGTATCATGATAGGAGACATTCTAGGAATGCCTATAGAAGTTATGATGCTTTTGATTCTCATGCCATGTTTGCTTCTAGTTCTTCCTATATGCATGGTAGAGATATGTCTAGGAGAAATATTGTTCATCATATGCCTAGGAGAAATGTTGTTAATGTTCCTAGGAAAATTAATGAACCTTCAACAATATATCATGCTTGCAATGCTTCATTTACCATTTGTAGAAAGGATAAGAAGGTAATTGCTAGGAAATTAGGGGCAAGATGCAAGGGAGATAAAACTTGCATTTGGGTCCCTAAAACCATTGTGACTAACCTTGTAGGACCCAACAAGAGTTGGGTACCTAAGATCCAAGCCTAAATTTGTCTTGCAGGTTTATGCATCCGGGGGTTCAAGCTGGATTATCGACAGCGGATGCACAAACCACATGACGGGGAGAAGAAGATGTTCACCTCCTACGTCAAGAACAAGGATTCCCAAGATCCAATCATATTCGGTGATGGGAACCAAGGCAAGGTAAAAGGGTTAGGGAAGATTGCTATTTCATCCGAGCACTCTATTTCTAATGTGTTTTTAGTTGAGTCGCTTGGATATAATCTGTTATCCGTTAGTCAACTTTGTAAAATGGGATATAATTGTTTATTCACAAATGTAGATGTGTCTGTCTTTAGAAGGTGTGATGGTTCACTAGCTTTTAAGGGTGTACTAGACGGCAAACTTTATTTAGTTGATTTTGCAAAAGAGGAGGCCGGTCTAGATGCATGCTTAATTGCTAAGACTTGCATGGGCTGGCTGTGGCATCGCCGTTTAGCACATGTGGGGATGAAGAACCTTCACAAGCTTCTAAAGGGAGAACACGTGATAGGTCTAACTAATGTGCATTTCGAAAAAGATAGACCTTGTGCAGCTTGTCAAGCAGGCAAACAGGTGGGAAGCTCTCATCACACCAAAAATGTGATGACCACATCAAGACCTTTGGAGATGCTTCATATGGACCTCTTCGGACCCGTCGCCTATCTAAGTATAGGAGGAAGTAAGTATGGTCTTGTTATAGTTGATGATTTTTCTCGCTTCACTTGGGTATTCTTTTTGCAGGATAAATCTAAAACCCAAGGGACCCTCAAGCGCTTCCTAAGGAGAGCTCAAAATGAGTTTGAGCTCAAGGTGAAAAAGATAAGGAGCCACAACGGGTCCGAGTTCAAGAACCTTCAAGTGGAGGAGTATCTTGAGGAGGAAGGGATCAAGCACGAGTTCTCCGCTCCCTACACACCACAGCAAAATGGTGTGGTAGAGAGGAAGAACAGGACGCTCATCGATATGGCGAGGACGATGCTTGGAGAGTTCAAGACTCCCGAGTGCTTTTGGTCGGAAGCTGTGAACACGGCTTGTCACACCATCAACCGGGTGTATCTTCATCGCCTTCTCAAGAAGACTTCGTATGAGCTTCTAACCGGTAACAAACCCAATGTTTCGTATTTCCGAGTTTTTGGAAGTAAATGCTACATTCTAGTGAAGAAGGGTAGGAATTCCAAATTTGCTCCCAGAGCTGTAGAAGGGTTTTTGTTAGGTTATGACTCAAATACAAAGGCGTATAGAGTCTTCAACAAATCATCGGGTTTGGTTGAAGTCTCTAGCGACGTTGTATTTGATGAGACTAATGGCTCTCCAAGAGAGCAAGTTGTTGATCTTGATGATGTAGATGAAGAAGACGTTCCAACGGCCGCGATACGCACCATGGCGATTGGAGATGTGAGGCCTCAGGAACAAAAAGAGCAAGATCAACCTTCTTCCTCAACGATGGTGAATCCCCCAACCCAAGATGACGAACAGGTACCTCAAGTGGAGGCGCGTGATCAAGGGGGAGCACAGGATGTCCAAGTTGAAGAGGAAGAAGCACCTCAGGCACCTCCAACCCAAGTTCGAGCAACGATTCAAAGGAATCATCTCGTCGACCAAATTTTGGATGATATTAGCAAGGGAGTAACTACTCGCTCTAGATTGGTGAATTTTTGTGAGCATTACTCTTTTGTCTCTTCTATTGAGCCTTTCAGGGTAGAAGAGGCCTTGCTAGATCCGGACTGGGTGTTGGCCATGCAGGAAGAGCTCAATAATTTCAAGAGGAATGAAGTTTGGACACTGGTGCCTCGTCCCAAGCAAAACGTTGTGGGAACTAAGTGGGTGTTCCGCAACAAACAGGACGAGCACGGGGTGGTGACGAGGAACAAGGCTCGACTTGTGGCAAAAGGTTATGCCCAAGTCGCAGGTTTGGACTTTGAGGAGACTTTCGCTCCTGTGGCTAGGCTAGAATCAATTCGTATTTTGCTAACATATGTCACTCACCATTCTTTTAGGTTGTTCCAAATGGATGTGAAGAGCGCTTTCCTCAACGGGCCAATCAAGGAGGAGGTGTACGTGGAGCAACCCCCTGGCTTCGAGGACGAACGGTACCCCGACCACGTGTGTAAGCTCTCTAAGGCGCTCTATGGACTTAAGCAAGCCCCAAGAGCATGGTATGAATGCCTTAGAGACTTTTTAATTGCTAATGCTTTCAAGGTTGGGAAAGCCGATCCAACTTTATTCACTAAGACTTGCGATGGTGATCTTTTTGTGTGCCAAATTTATGTCGATGACATAATATTTGGTTCTACTAACCAAAAGTCTTGTGAAGAGTTTAGCAGGGTGATGACGCAGAAATTCGAGATGTCGATGATGGGCGAGTTGAACTACTTCCTTGGGTTCCAAGTGAAGCAACTCAAGGACGGCACCTTCATCTCCCAAATGAAGTACACGCAAGACTTGCTAAAGCGGTTTGGGATGAAGGACGCCAAGCCCGCAAAGACGCTGATGGGAACTGACGGACACACCGACCTCAACAAAGGAGGTAAGTCCGTTGATCAAAAAGCATACCGGTCCATGATAGGGTCTTTACTTTATTTATGTGCTAGTAGACCGGATATTATGCTTAGCGTATGCATGTGTGCTAGATTTCAATCCGATCCAAGGGAGTGTCACTTAGTGGCTGTGAAGCGAATTCTTAGATATTTAGTCGCTATGCCTTGCTTTGGGATCTGGTATCTAAAGGGGTCTAACTTTGACTTGATTGGATATTCAGACTCCGACTATGCTGGATGTAAGGTCGATAGGAAGAGTACATCGAGGACGTGCCAATTCTTAGGAAGGTCCCTGGTGTCATGGAATTCTAAGAAACAAACTTCCGTTGCCCTATCCACCGCTGAGGTCGAGTATGTTGCCGCAGGACAGTGTTGCGCGCAACTACTTTGGATGAGGCAAACCCTCCGGGACTTTGGCTACAATCTGAGCAAAGTCCCACTCCTATGTGACAATGAGAGTGCTATCCGCATAGCGGACAATCCTGTTGAGCACAGCCGCACAAAGCACATTGACATCCGGCATCACTTTTTGAGAGACCACCAGCAAAAGGGAGATATCGAAGTGTTCTATATTAGCACCGAGAACCAGCTAGCCGATATCTTTACCAAGCCTTTAGATGAGAAGACCTTTTGTAGGCTGCGTAGTGAGCTAAATGTCTTAGATTCGCGGAACTTGGATTGATTTATAGCATACATATGTTTATGCCTTTGATCATGTTCCTTATGCATTTTGTTGTTTACTTGTGGTGCTCAAGTTGTACTAGTACTCCCCGGACCTCACAAGTCCATTTGCAAGTGATGCACATATTGGGAGATGTGCTACAACTTGACCCTTTGAGACTAACCATGTGTTTGAGTTTTTCTTAATTTAGTCTCAAAGGAGGTTTGAAAGGGAAAAGGTGGACTTGGACCATGAAAGACTTCCACTGCACTCCGATGAGAGGGTAACTTATTCCAAGTTCATCTCATGTACTCCTATTGCCTTTGCATTCTTATTTGAAGATTTTGGTAAGGCAATGGGGTTAAAGGGCCAAGATTGATCCCATTTTGGTGCTTGATGCCAAAGGGGGAGAAAATAAGGCCAAAGCAATAAATGGATCAGCTACCACTTGAGAAATTTTGAAAATACACTATACCACAACCTAGCTATAACGACTTACTTACAGTCGGTATAAACCGTTACAGCAACGTACTATCAGTCGCTATAGAGTTATACCGACTAACACTTTCTGACGCTGTAAGTGGCGTCGGCATAAACGTATAGCGACAGACATGTTTATACCGACGGACGGTTAGACGTTAAAAAGATATACCGACTAACATATTTATCCCGACGGATAGTCTGTTAGAACTTATACCGACACACTGTCTGGTGCAATATATGTATTTTTACCGACTAACAATCAAACGCTACGGCTATATGAGCCTAAAAAAATATATTACTAGCAGTTTCCAATTATCATCAACATCAGATAACAATTGTACTGCATTTATACATAGCAATTGTACTGCATTCATACATAGCTCATGTTTTCATTCATGACAATAACAATTGTACTGCATTCATACATAAAGTTCACAAGTTTGCTTTTGTTGTAATAAAGATCAAAATAAGCAGCAACAACACTAAGTTTGGCTTGTGGAAACTCAGAGATACTAGCTAGTACAACCACATGTTGGTTTCACAATTTAAAGTTCACTTTCAAATTTCTCTTTTGGAGAAAATACAAAACAAAATATCTAGCTGCATCCATCCAAAAGAACTTTTGATCTTTCTTGTTGTAGCATCCATAGACACCACCGCGATCTGCTTGCTATTGTCATCATGGAGTAAACAAGTGACTTACTACCTCTAGGACCTCCCTCCTGACAAAATTAAAACCCAAATCATTAGTAGACTACTTAGAAATCCATTCCAAAATAAACTATAGAATAGATACCACCATTACTCCATGATTAAGCTAAATATACAATAGTTGAACGCAACAGAACTGTATGATCACAACACCTTGCTGCTGCTTATTGAGCTACATAAAATTTAGAGAGTAGCTACTCAAGTGTCCTTGCTAGGGTTCGTGCTATGTTGATCAGTAGACACTTCCATAATTATAGTCTGTTAATGTTCCATTGATTAAAACTCATTTTTCCCCACCCTGCCCTTGCAATTAAATTCATTAATACTAGAGGAGGAAAAATTGAACTCACTCGACCAAAATTTAGTGACCACTAGGCTGTAAAAGCTTTCATTTAGTTAATATCTACGTTAAAATGTATGTTGTCCAACTAGTAGGAAAAAGAGATGTATTTAGCTGGTGCTAAATCCATATATATATATACATATATATATATATATATATATATATATATATATATGTATATATATATATATATATATGGATGCTTATCAAGACAAAACCAAAAGATGATAATTTGTTATCTGGACTAGCTCCAAAAAAGAATTATTCTAATCAATTAGAGTACCTAGTAAAGTAAGGATGCTTTTGATGTCAATCATATATATACCTGTAGCACTCTGGTTGATTTTGATGTCTTGCTCACCTTTAGCTATATAATCATAGAAACCATTAGTTAGAAAATATGCAATCACCATATATGAAAAAACAACAAAGAGATAGCTTATTACTCTCTTGTATGGCCATGCGATCGACATCCGATCAGCATCACCCATCTCCTCCAAATAACCATATGGGCGAGGTAGAAGGGCATCCCTTTTCAGCACAACATTCACAACAACCTCACAATATTGCTTTCCTAGAGCAACTCCTCCTAGCACTGAGCTTGGATTAGTTGAAATAATTGTTCCCTTAGCCACAGGATGATCTCTCAATATGGCATATAAGATCATATCCTTTCCAATCTGAAGCAAACAATGAAATTATAAGAATATAATAAATGTACAGAACCACTAGCAAATGAGAATTAGAAACTTTGAAGGATGGATGAAAAAATCACAATACTGTGTCAATTCTTACAGTTTGCATAGCTTGTCGAATGTACTTTTACCATAGTACAATGCTCACAATGTAGAATACTCTAACCAGTTTGCACTTGCAGGTTTTCTTCTCAGACATCAATGCTTATGAGGTAACTGGCTTATTTTTTCTTATCAAAATTTTTTGGCCTTGCCGTGAGCCCTACATTTTCTGATTCAATCAACCTAGCTGACTTAGCTATCGTGTTGTAGGTGGACCTTGGTACCGATGATGAGAAGCACTGCTTCTGCCGTGAGTCAGACTTGTTAGCTGTAGTTGAATGAATTTTACCATGAAAATTTCGGATTTACCTGGGAATGCTCAACCGGCATGAACTTATCTTGCCCCCACTTTGTTGTATGCCATTTGAACGTTCTTGAATTCAGCTTCTAGATGATTGTTAGTTACCGTTGATTTTTGGTCGCCATAAACTAGAATTATGTTAATGATCATTTTATTTACAGAGGCCCTTGCTCACGTTTGGAATACGAAACTGCGCTGTGTGAACCGAACTTGAAATGTTTACATTGCCCATCTGATGTTTGTGCTTCTGAACATTCTTTAGGCAACACCCTAATTATTTCTATCAGGGTCTCCAGATTTTGTTGTGCTGACCATAGTCTCATTCGATTGGTTTGACATGTATGTGTGTTCTTTTTAATGTTTCTCGTCCTCATTGCTCAGCCAGAGTTTATGTGCATGTCAAATACCATGGAGTATTCATGTACGGAGTAGTATATAAAGAAGAGAAGATGGTCAGAGTTCGTAACCTTGGACATCTGATTGGGAATGATGAGGGAAAAAAACAGTTTGTTCATTACCACTCAAAGAGCTTGGTCATTCAAATGATATATATAAAAGGGAATGAATTGAAATTTAAAGTTGACCAAACCAAAATCATAGCAAGAGGAAATTAATAAATGTAGTAGAGGAGAGCCAACAATGGAGGTACGGGTGTTCTGGTTAGTTAAACCTGCTGCATAAGTACCTTTCGAATCTCCCCCTGCACGCCGGTGAGCACGTTGACCTCGCTGAGCTTAACGAGAACCTTGGCCAGCTGGTCGACCATCCAGCGCGTAGAGCCATCCCTATAGAGGTTCTGATCGATGGAGAACACGCCGCGGTGGAGCTGTAGGTTGTTGTAGACCTGTGGGCTATGATGTGCAATACGGCGGACTGCGCGCACAGCTGGGGAGAAGACGGCGGACTGCACGCGCGGCTGGCACGCGGCTGGGCTGGGGATGGGACGGCGGACTGCGTGTGGTTGGCGGCGGACGGTGCGCGCGGCTGGGGAGGAGACGTCAGACTGCGCGCGGTTGGGAACATGACACAGCGGACTGCGCGCGCGGCTAGGAACGGGACACGCGGACTGCGCCACGGTTGGCGGATCGGAGGAGACGACGGCGCGTGACTTGGGAGGAGACGGCGCGCGGTTGGCGGCCGGCCGGCTAGGGCGCTCGCCTGGTGACGGCGGTTGGCGGCGCGCAGCGGCTGGATGTTTTGGGCGGCAGCGGCTCGGGAAGGGTGATAGGGTTTTGGGCTTTGCGCTCCAACAGGCTCGATAAATTGCACATGTTTTTTATGGCGACTGACAGCGCGATGCTATAGGTATGAATTGCCGACTGACAACGCGACACTATTCACATATAAATATAACGACTAACACTCAGTTGGAATTTAGACATATGCCGACTCACCATCTGTGGCCATGTATACCGACTAACAATTTGATGCTAATTCTCTATTTATAGCGACGGTCGTGAGACACTAATTTGGTGTTGTGGTATAGTGATAGTAGAATAGAGCTTTTGGTTTGTCAAAACTCTCTTGTTGGCTCTTTTTGTCAAAAGTTGGTCTCTTGTGGGGAGAATGGTTGATTATGGGAAATAGGGGGAGTTTTTGATACTGTGATCAATTTCTATTGGAACAACTCTCTTTATGTCTCTACAAGTGTGTTTGACTTAGAGATAGGAAATTGAGGTTGATTTGCAAAAACAAACCAAGTGGTGGCAACGTATGATCCATATATACCAAATTTGAATCAAAACCTTTTTGAGTTCTCATTTGCATTGATAGTGCACTTCTTTTAGTTGCTCTTTGTTGTGTTGGCATAAATCACCAAAAAGGAGGAGATTGAAAGGGAAATGTGCCCTTGGGCCATTTCTAAGTACTTTCGTGATTGAGTGCTGTCGGGGACCATAATTAGGGGTACCCTCAAGACGCCTAATTCTCAGCTGGTAACCCCCATCAGCATAAAGCTGCAAAGGCCTGATGGGTTTTGATTAAGTCAGGGATCAGTCCATACGAGTGACTTGACCTCGCCACGCCCGAGCCTAGCCTCGGGCGAGGGCAGCCGACCCTAAGATGACTCCGTCTCGCCTGAGGTCTCCTCTTTCACGGCAGACGCATCTCCGGCTCGCCCTAGGCCCCGCCTCCGATAAGGAGAAACCCTGACTAAATCACTGCACCAACCGACCGAGTCACCGGGGCGTTTAACGCAAAAGGTAAGACCGACGGGCGACCAGACTCCGCCAGTGGTGCCATAGGAGACTCCGCCCGACCCAGGGCTCGGACTCGGGCCAAGGCCCCGGAAGACGGCGAACTCCGCTCCGCCCGACCCAGGGCTCGGACTCGGGCCAAGGCCCCGGAAGACGGCGAACTCCGCTCCGCCCGACCCAGGGCTCGGACTCGGGCTAAGGCCCCGGAAGACGGCGAACTCCGCTCCGCCCGACCCAGGGCTCGGACTCGGGCTAAGGCCCCGGAAGACGGCGAACTCCGCTCCGCCCGACCCAGGGCTCGGACTCAGGCTAAGGCCTCGGAAGACGGCGAACTCCGCTCCGCCCGACCCAGGGCTCGGACTCGGGCTAAGGCCCCGGAAGACGGCGACCTCCGCCTCGCCCGACCCAGGGCTCGGACTCCGCTTCGGCCTCTGCCGAATAACCTCCGCCTCGCCCGACCCCGGGCTCGGACTCTGTCTCTGTCTTGCAGGACGGACTCGGCCTCAGCCTCGGAGGAGCCTCCACGACGCCCGACCTAGGACACGAGACCGCCACGTCAACAGAAAGCGTCATCATCACCCTGCCCTGAGCCGACTTGGGTCGCAGAGAACAAGACCGGCGTCCCATCTGGCCAGCTATGCCAGATAGGCCATGATAGCGCCCCGCTAGATCATGACGACGGCGGCTCCCAGCTCCCTTACGAAAGCAGGAGAACGTCAGCAAGGACCCAGCCACCTCGACAGCTGTCCCCCCGTCCGGCTCCGTTACTCCTCCAACAGCCACGACGCCACACCAACAGGGTGCCACGATCTCTCCGGCTGCCACCTGGGCATGTACATAGGGCGCTAGCTCTCCCTCGCTAGACACGTAGCACCTTGCTACACCCCCGTCTTGTACACCTGGACCCTCTCCTTACGACTATAAAAGGAAGGGCCAGGGCCTTCTTAGAGAAGGTTGGCCTCGCGAGGACGAAGGGCAGGGGCAGGCACTCTCTCTCAGGGCCGCTCTCTCCCCTCACCTCGTGCGGACGCTTGTAACCCCCTACTGCAAGCGCACCCGACCTGGGCGTGGGACGAACACGAAGGCCGCGGGAATTTCTCCGACTCCCTCACGACCCGGCTCCGACCACCGACTCTCTCTCTCTGTTCCCCCCTTCGCGCTCGCTCCACGCGCTCGACCCATCTGGGCTGGGGCACGCGGCACTCTCACTCGTCGGCTCGAGGACCCCCCGGTCTCGGAACGCCGACAGTTGGCGCGCCAGGTAGGGGGCACGCTGCGTGTTGACGTTCGATTTCCCGTCAAGCTCCAGATGGGCAGTCTCCAACAACCTCTTCAACCCGGGACGGTGCTCCGTTTCGGGAACCTCGAGTTCATGTCCCTCGATGGCGACTACGACATGATACTCCTTCCACCGCCGCGCGACGGCGACATCGCTGGCGGACAGTCCGCCCGCCGGCGGCGGAATCGACGACGTCTTTCCCACGTTGGGGAAGGACAACGTTCGAGCTCGCCCCATCCTCTCCCTTGCCATCGGAGGAGGAGGAGGCGGGGCAACCGGGGCCGAGCGGGAGGCCGCGCTCCGACGGCTGTCGAGCAAACCGACATCCCCGGCGCCCCAGCGGGGGACACGCCAAGCGTCGCCCTCGCGTTCGAGGCAAACGCGAGCGCCACCCCCCCGCAACACGTCGACCCCGAGCAAGTGGACGACACCAACACGCTCACGGAGGGCCTGCAGGACGTCGCCCTCGTACCCAAGACGACGGCGCGGTCAGCCCCCGACACGACTTCATCGCTCCTCGTCGACAAAAAGGTACCGACTGCTCCCCATCTTTCGTTATTTCGACTCGGCCTCAGCCCGCCTGGCGACCTCGCTTTGGCGGGCGCTCACATTGAGGCGAGTGCAACCTCTCTGGGGTTTCGTGTGCGGTCGCCTTGGGACCGATTGACGGGTGTCTCGACCTACGGACCCTCTGGGTCCGAGGAAGATGACGACCCCAGCATCTGCTGGGATTTCTCCGGATCTGGCAACCCTAGTGCCATGCGGGACTTTATGACCGCATGTGACTACTGCCTCTCCGACTGTTCCGACGGCAGCCGCAGCCTTGGCGACAAGGACTGCGGCCCGAGTCGCGAATGTTTCCACATCGAGCTAGGGGATCCCTCCGGAGGCGGCTGTCTCGGCATGCCGGAGGATGGTGATCCCCCTAGGCCAGCGCCTCGCGCCGACATCCCGCGGGAGCTAGCTGTGGTCCCCGTTCCGGCGGGGGGTCACGACCCACAGCTCGAGCAAGTCCGCGGGGCGCAGGCCGGGTTCGATGAAGGAGCAGGAGCGCTCGAGGCAATCCGCCAGAACATCGGGCGGGTATGGGCGAGCCAACCCCCGGCCGGAGGAATACGTCACCTGCCCCAAGGTCTCCAGCACCGCATCGCCAACGATGCCAGGGACAAACCGCCACCCGCATCCGGCGGGACTGGCCAGGACCTGGTCGCTGCAGCGATGCTCCTCCGCGCGATGCCGGAGTCATCAACCACCGAGGGTCGGCGAATCCAGGGAGAACTCAAGCATCTCCTGGAAGGCGCTGCGGCCCGGCGGGCCGAGAGCTCTGCCTCCCGCAGGCAGGGATACCCCTCGGAACCTCGTGCCGCGACTTCCCGACTCACGCGGGGAGCCTCGGCCTTCACCGGGCGCACGCGCACCACCGCGCCTGCGGCCCCGGGCCACCTCGGCGTCGAGCACCCTCATCGCGACCGTCGGGCACGCCTCGACGAAAGGGTGCGCCGAGGCTACCACCCCAGGCGTGGGGGACGTTACGACAGCGGGGAGGATCGAAGTCCCTCGCCCGAACCACCCGGTCCGCAGGTCTTTAGCCGAGCCATTCGGCGGGCGCCATTTCCGCCCCGATTCCGACCCCCGACTACTATCACGAAGTACTCGGGGGAAACGAGACCGGAATTGTGGCTTGCAGACTACCGCCTGGCCTGTCAGCTGGGTGGGACGGACGATGACAACCTCATCATCCGAAACCTCCCCCTGTTTCTCTCCGACACCGCTCGTGCCTGGTTGGAGCACCTGCCCCCGGGGCAGATTTCCAACTGGGAGGATTTGGTCCAGGCTTTCGCCGGGAACTTCCAGGGCACGTACGTGCGCCCCGGAAATTCCTGGGACCTCCGTAGCTGTCGGCAACTGCCGGGAGAGTCTCTTCGGGACTACATCCGGCGGTTCTCGAAGCAGCGCACCGAGCTGCCTAACATCACCGACTCCGATGTCATCGGCGCGTTCCTCGCCGGCACCACCTGCCGCGACCTGGTGAGCAAGCTGGGTCGCAAGACCCCCACCAGGGCGAGCGAGCTGATGGACATCGCCACCAAGTTCGCCTCCGGCCAGGAGGCGGTAGAGGCCATCTTCCGAAAGGACAAGCAGCCCCAGGGCCGCCCGTCGGAAGATGCTCCCGAGGCGTCCACTCCGCGCGGCGCCAAGAAGAGAGGCAGGAGGAAGTCGCAAGCGAAACGCGACGTTCCCGAGGCAGATCTTGTCGCCGCCGCCGAGCGCAAGAACCCTCGGAAGCCCCCCGGAGGTGCAAACCTCTTCGACAAGGCACTCAAGGAGACGTGCCCCTACCATCAGGGGCCCGTCAAGCATACTCTCGAAGAGTGCGTCATGCTTCGGCGTCACTTCCATCGGGCCGGGCCACCCACAGAGGGTGGCAGGGCTCACGACGACGACAAAAGGGAGGATCGCCAAGCAGGAGAGTTCCCAGAGGTCCGCGACTGCTTCATGATCTACGGAGGGCATACAGCAAACGCCTCGGCTCGGCATCGTAAGCAAGAGCGTCGGGAGGTCTGCTCGGTGAAGGTGGCGGCACCAGTCTACCTAGACTGGTCCGACAAGCCCATCACCTTCGACCGAGACGACCACCCCGACCACGTGCCGAGCCCGGGGAAGTACCCGCTCGTCGTCGATCCTGTCATCGGCGACGTCAGGCTCACCAAGGTCCTGATGGATGGAGGCAGCTGCCTCAACATCATCTACGCCGAGACCCTCAGGCTCCTGCGCGTCGACCTGTCGTCTGTCCGAGCAGGCGCTGCGCCCTTCCACGGGATCATTCCCGGGAAGCGCGTCCAGCCCCTCGGACAGCTCGACCTCCCTGTCTGCTTCGGAACACCCTCCAACTTCCGAAGGGAGACTTTGACGTTCGAGGTGGTTGGGTTCCGAGGAACCTACCACGCAGTGTTGGGAAGGCCATGCTACGCGAAGTTCATGGCCATCCCCAACTACACCTACCTAAAGCTCAAGATGCCGGGACCCAACGGAGTCATCACTGTCGGCCCCACGTACAAACACGCCTTCGAATGCGATGTGGAGTGCGTGGAGTACGCCGAGGCCCTCGCCGAGTCCGAGGCCCTCATTGCCGACCTGGAAAGCCTCTCCCGAGAGGTGCCGGACGTGAAGCGGCATGCCGGCAACTTCGAGCCAGCGGAGACGGCTAAGGCCGTCCCTCTCGACCCCAGTGGCGACGCCTCCAGGCAGATCCGGATCGGTTCCGGGCTCGACCCCAAATAGGAAGCAGTGCTCGTCGACTTTCTTCGCGCAAACGCCGACGTTTTCGCGTGGAGTCCCTCGGACATGCCCGGCATACCGAGGGAAGTCGCCGAGCACTCGCTGGATATTCGGGCCGGGGCCCGACCGGTCAGACAACCTCTGCGCCGATTCGACGAGGAAAGGCGCAGAGTGATAGGCGAGGAGGTCCACAAGCTGATGGCAGCAGGGTTTATTAAAGAGGTATTCCATCCCGAATGGCTTGCCAACCCTGTGCTTGTGAGGAAAAAAGGGGGGAAGTGGCGGATGTGTGTAGACTACACTGGTCTCAACAAAGCATGTCCGAAGGTCCCCTACCCTCTACCTCGCATCGATCAAATCGTGGACTCCACTGCAGGGTGCGAAACCCTGTCCTTCCTCGATGCTTACTCAGGGTATCATCAAATCAAGATGAAAGAGTCCGACCAGCTCGCGACTTCTTTCATCACGCCCTTCGGCATGTACTGTTATGTCACAATGCCGTTCGGTTTGAGGAACGCGGGTGCAACGTACCAGCGGTGCATGAACCATGTGTTCGGCGAACACATTGGTCGCACGGTCGAGGCCTACGTCGATGACATCGTAGTCAAGACGAGGAAAGCCTCCGACCTTCTCTCCGACCTCGAACTGACATTCCGGTGTCTCAAGGCGAAGGGCGTCAAGCTCAATCCCGAGAAGTGCGTCTTCGGGGAGCCCCGAGGCATGCTCTTGGGATTCATCGTCTCCGAGCGGGGCATCGAAGCCAACCCGGAGAAGATCGCAGCAATCACAAACATGGGGCCCATCAAAGACTTAAAAGGCGTACAGAGGGTCATGGGATGCCTCGCGGCCTTGAGCCGTTTCATCTCGCGCCTCGGCGAAAGAGGCCTGCCCCTGTACCGCCTCTTAAGAAAGGCCGAGTGCTTCACTTGGACTCCCGAGGCCGAGGAAGCCCTCGGGAACCTGAAGGCGCTCCTCACCAAGGCGCCCGTCTTGGTACCCCCAGCGGATGGAGAAACCCTCCTGGTCTACGTCGCCGCAACCACTCAGGTGGTCAGCGCCGCAATCGTAGTCGAAAGGCAGGAAGAGGGGCATGCTTTGCCCGTTCAGAGGCCAGTTTACTTCGTCAGCGAAGTGCTGTCCGAGACCAAGATCCGCTACCCACAAGTCCAGAAGCTGCTATACGCTGTGATCCTGACGAGGCGAAAGCTGCGACATTACTTCGAGTCCCATCCGGTGACTGTGGTGTCATCCTCCCCCCTGGGGGAGATCATCCAGTGCCGAGAAGCCTCGGGACGGATCGCGAAGTGGGCGGTGGAAATCATGGGCGAGGTGATCTCGTTCGCCCCTCGGAAGGCCATCAAGTCCCAGGTACTGGCGGATTTCGTAGCCGAATGGGTCGATACCCAGTTGCCAACGGCTCCGATCCAGCCAGAGCTCTGGACCATGTTTTTCGACGGGTCGCTGATGAAGACGGGAGCTGGCGCGGGCCTGCTTTTCGTCTCGCCCCTCGGAAAACACCTGCGCTATGTGCTCCGCCTCCATTTCCCGGCGTCCAACAATGTGGCTGAGTACGAGGCTCTGATCAACGGGTTGCGAATCGCCATCGAACTAGGGGTCCGACGCCTCGACGCGCGCGGCGACTCGCAGCTCGTCATCGACCAAGTCATGAAGAACTCCCACTGCCGCGACCCGAAGATGGAGGCCTACTGTGAAGAGGTTCGACGCCTGGAGGACAAGTTCTACGGGCTCGAACTTAACCACATCGCCCGGCGCTACAACGAGACTGCGGACGAGCTGGCGAAGATAGCCTCGGGGCGGACAACGGTTCCCCCGGACGTCTTCGCCCGGGATCTGCACCAACCCTCCGTCAAGATAGGCGACGCGCCCGAGCCCGAGGCACCCTCGGCCTCGTCCGAGGTAACCTCGGCCCATCCCGAGCCGTCCTCGGCTCAATCCGAGGAACCCTCGGAGCCCGAGGGCGAAGCGCTGCACGTCGAGGGGGAGCAGAACGGGGTCGTGCCAGATCAAGATTGGAAGACCCCGTACCTGCAATATCTCCGCCGAGGAGAACTGCCCCTCGACCGAGCCGAGGCTCGGCGGGTAGCGCGACGAGCAAAATCGTTCGTCCTGCTGGGCGATGAGAAGGAGCTCTACCACCGCAGCCCCTCGGGCATCCTCCAGCGATGCATCACCATCGCCGAGGGTCAGGACCTCCTGCAGGAAATACACTCGGGGGCTTGCGGTCATCATGCAGCACCTCGAACCCTCGTTGGGAATGCTTTCCGCCAAGGCTTCTACTGGCCAACGGCGGTGGCTGACGCCACTAGAATTGTCCGCGCCTGCGAAGGGTGCCAATTCTATGCGAAGCAGACCCACCTGCCCGCTCAGGCTCTGCAGACGATACCCATCACCTGGCCCTTCGCTGTGTGGGGTCTGGACCTCGTCGGCCCACTGCAGAAGGCGCCCGGGGGCTACACGCACCTGCTGGTCGCCATCGACAAATTCTCCAAGTGGATCGAGGTCCGACCCCTAAACAGCGTCAGGTCCGAGCAGGCGGTGGCGTTCTTCACCAACATCATCCATCGCTTCGGGGTCCCGAACTCCATCATCACCGACAATGGCACCCAGTTCACCGGCAAAAAATTCTTGGATTTTTGCGAGGATCACAACATCCGGGTGGACTGGGCCGCCGTAGCTCACCCCATGTCGAACGGGCAAGTAGAACGTGCCAATGGCATGATTCTACAAGGGCTCAAGCCTCGGATCTACAACGACCTCAACAAATTCGGCAAGCGATGGATGAGGGAACTCCCCTCGGTGGTTTGGAGCCTGAGGACGACTCCAAGCCGAGCCACGGGTTTCACGCCGTTCTTCCTGGTCTACGGGGCCGAGGCAATCCTGCCCACGGAACTGGAATACGGTTCCCCGAGGACGAGGGCTTACAACGAAGAAAGCAACCAAGCCAGCCGAGAAGACTCGCTGGACCAGCTAGACGAGGCTCGGGACAGGGCCTTACTACACTCGGCGCGGTATCAGCAGTCCCTGCGACGCTACCACGCCCGAGGGGTCCGACCCCGAGATCTCCAGGTGGGCGATCTGGTGCTTCGGCTGCGGCAAGACGCCCGAGGGAGGCATAAGCTAACGCCCCCCTGGGAGGGGCCGTTCATCATCGCCAAAGTTCTGAAGCCCGGAACGTACAAGCTGGCCAACAGTCAAGGCGAGGTCTACGGCAACGCTTGGAACATCCAACAGCTACGTCGCTTCTATCCTTAAGATGTTTCCAAGTTGTTCATATACCCCGTACCCGCGCAAAGTTTAGTCAACAAGGAAGGGTCGGCCTCGCCTCGGCAGAGCCCGACCCTCCCTCGGGGGCTAAAAGGGGGTTAACCCCCTCTGCGTCAAAATTTTCCTCGAACAAAAAACCTCTTTCACCAGAACATCTTTCGTGCTTTTTGACTACTTCGGAAAGTGGGTCCTGGAAACGACGGGGTACACGTAAGCAGTCAAGGCTGACCGAGCCGAGGGACTCCTACGCCTCCGGGATACGGATACCTCACTCATCACCTTCTGCGATAAGTAACTCGCGCTCGGATAAAGTGACTCCGCGGATCGAATGAGTCTTTACGTACGGAAGCTCTTCTGTTGAAGCAGGTTCTTCGAGCCTTCTCGACCGAGTCGGTGACAGGGCCTCATGGATGGGTAAAAGTACGCGTAAGCGGCGAGGCCGACCGAGCCGAGGGACTCCCACGCCTCCGGGATACGGATACCTCACTCATCACCTCCCGCGAGAAGCAACTCTTGCTCGCACTAACATCCCTGCTACCGACAAAAAGTCCAGATACTCGAAACAAGAGGAAAAGAGACACAGCTTTATAACGCGACAAGGGTGTGTGTTCTGGCCTCAACGGCCGCACAAGGCCCACGCTACAAGACGATCTGACCCTGCAGGCGCGGATCTTGACACTGGAAGAGGGCGACGACACCCTCGGCATCAGCAGCACCTTCAGCAAGGCCCGACCTAGCCTCGGGCGGCGACGCGGCCCGAGGGCCTCCACTCCGAAGGACGATGTCGTCACCGCGCTCGAGCATTCTCTGCCAGAGACTTCCCCGAGAACCCGGCCCGAGCAGACGGCTCGGCCGGCCACCTCCGGGGCCTCGGCCGACCACCTTCCGAGGGCGCCAGCTCGGTCCGAGGCCTCGGCTAATCAGCTCCGACGTCGATCCTGCCGACAGACAACTCGGCTAGGCTCCGGCCGACCAGGTTCCATTTCCGAGCCAACAACGCCTCTGCTTGTGCTGATATCGCTACCCCTGGCCTCGGCTCGTCGAAGAGCGGCCGAGGGGTCTCTTTAACTAAGCTAGAGGAGCCTCGGACAACAGGTCCGACCGAGCCGAGGGATTCCTACGCCTCCGGGATATGGATACCTCACTCGTCACCTGGACACGGGGCGACTCATGCTTGGTGAAGCGATTCAGACAATCGACAGGCAAGTCTTATTGCTCAGAAATGAGGAAAAAACACGGCTCTGTGCCGGAGTTACATACATGTTCAGGCCCCGAAAGCCGAAAATGAACAAAAAACCCGGCACTCGAAGTGCCATTACAAATGGAACTCTGGTTCCCCCTCCGCAGGTACGAACAACCCCACTCGATGGGGGTAGGCCTGCGGGGCAACAGAAGACCGACGAACGGCATGTCGCCGACCGCCCCGACAGTGGCAACGACGATGAAGACTTCTGCCCCGGGGAGCCGAACAGCAGCAGTGATGGCCTCAGGGCGGATACTGCTGCTAGGAGGCCCCCGCCCTCGCCCAAACTCGAGAGGCAAGGACGGGCAGAAGGCCGTAGAGTTGGAGGTCGGCCCATGGCCAACCTGGGCTGTCGCGCCGGCGGAAGAACCTCTTCCAGCTGCCGTGGCGGGAGGCGGCACCGGGAGCGATTCCGAAACTGCTCGGCTCAGAGAGCCGGGCACGGTGCAGCTGTTAGCGCCACGGGCGACTCCCGCCCTTCCCCCCGATCACTGAGGGAAGGAGCGGGCCACCGCCCGCGCAGAGGCCGACCCCAACTCGGTACACGCCCCTCCTCAGCCCTGGTGATGAAAATCCTTGAGGCTGAGGAAGGGGCGGATACCGCAGCCCGGCTCGCTTTCCCCCACCATCAAGCCGGAGGTCGCCCTCTTGGGCGATCGCCGGTGGAGGGGTGCAGCCGGGCTGCATGATGAAAATCCTTGAAGCCGAGCGATGGCTGAAAGGTACCAACTCCCACAGAGTTGCGTCCCTCCGGCGATGGAGCGAAAAGACGGCGGTTTCCCCCATCCGGGGGCTCGGAAGATGGAAAGACACAATGCATAAGGGAGGTAGGGGACATGGTCACCTCACGAAGAGGGTCGCCCTCCTTTTAAAGGCAACTCCCCCTGCTTGCGCCCTCAACCGTCACGGGCGGAGTCCTCTCCAACACGCCTCCAAAGTCCTCCCCCGCGACACGGGGGCTAGGGCCCGCCTGTCATGCAGACCGGCTCCAAGCAGAGAAAGCCGAACCGCCGCGCACGACGCACGCAACCGCCCAGCGGTTACAAGTAACCCTCCACTTTTGCCCAGACCAACGGGCAAAAGGGGCGAGCGGCCATGCAGGCGGCATGCAACCGCGCCAAGTGGACGCGCCTCTCCGACTCCTGACAGGCCAGCGCGACAGCTCAAGACCACGCGTCGTTCAACTGGCGCCGGGCGCTGCATGCGAACCGCTGCGCCTCTCGCTCCACCACCGCACCTCCTCGATTGCGGAACCGATACCGCGACTCGAGGCCGCCCAGCCTGCGATCCAGCGGCGCCAGCCTGGCGCAGCGGTCAAACACGGTCAAAAATGGGCCGGCAGTAATGACGGTGGCAGGCGCGCGAGGGCAGCAGTCACGCCATCGGCCAGGCTCACGTCCCATCCGGAGGCAGCAAGAGAACCCCTTCTTACGGCGTGAAGACGACGCGCCCGTGACCCGTACCTCGAACGGCTCGCGCACGCGCAACGGCAACCTCGCCAACTACTCACCCCGGCGCATTAACTCCGCGGCGAAATAGGTGACGTTTCTGGCAGGGGCAGCTGGCGACGCTTCGCCTCCGCCAAAACGGCCACGCCGAAAAAGGTACGCCACGAAGTTCAATTTCGAATCCTTTTTCCCTTTTCCTTCTTTCTCTATCTCTTGCAACAGGGAACGAGAAGGGGGATAACCCCAAAGGGATCCTTCCCCGTGAAGGAACTAGGCTCCGAGCCTCCCTACTGATCAGGGGTTCGAAGGCTGGCCCCCCGAAGGGTTCAACAGCCGCCTCAGATCGCGTGGGCCCGACACCCACTACTGGTCAGGGGTTCGAAGGTCGGCCCCCGGAAGGTTCCACGACCGCCTCAGGCTACTCGGGCTCCGTGCCCCCTACTGATCAGGGGTTCGAAGGCTGGCCCGTCGAAGGGTTCACAGTCGCCTCAGACGCCGAGCGAGGGATGACCAGGGGTACGTTCGATACATAACCAAGGCTCGGGCTGCGCTCCCGAGGTACCCTAGGACATTTCCGAGACCAGCGGGAACGACTCTGTAACGGAATCCCATCGGAGGGAGGCAACGAGCCCTCGGACCCCGTCGCTAGGGGACCGGGTCCGGCAGATCACCCGCAGGTACTTTTGGGCGTGCCTCCGGGCCCCTAGCCGACCCCTAACGAACGGGGCACGGACGTCCACTCGGATTACCCGATCGCAGCTCACCGGAGACACCATGTTCGGTGCCCATCGAGGGTAACATGGCGCACTCCCCCCTCCTCCTTGCGGAAAGGCGACGTAGGGGCGTATATAAAAAGTCGAGTCTGTCCCTGATCGTCCTCTCGCTCCGTGCGAGGGCTCGGGGGCTGCTCTCGCAAACCCGGCTCCGGCCGAACCGTTGACAGCGTCAACATACCAGCCCGAGAACTTGGGCCCTGACAGTGCACCTGGGTTACGCCCTGCTCGCATGAGGGAACCGCCAGACCAGCCGAGGCATTGCGCGAGACATTAAGACCTCGAAGGAGTGAAACCACTCCTCCGAGGCCTCGGGGGCTACACCCGGCGGGTGCGCTCGCGCGCACCCACCGGAACAAAGTACCTCCGAGAAAGGCTGGTCCCCTTGCAAAAAAGTGCGATGCAAGCCTCCAAGCGAGTGTTAACACTCTCTTCGAGGCTCGGGGGCTACTGTCGGGGACCATAATTAGGGGTACCCTCAAGACGCCTAATTCTCAGCTGGTAACCCCCATCAGCATAAAGCTGCAAAGGCCTGATGGGTTTTGATTAAGTCAGGGATCAGTCCATACGAGTGACTTGACCTCGCCACGCCCGAGCCTAGCCTCGGGCGAGGGCAGCCGACCCTAAGATGACTCCGTCTCGCCTGAGGTCTCCTCTTTCACGGCAGACGCATCTCCGGCTCGCCCTAGGCCCCGCCTCCGATAAGGAGAAACCCTGACTAAATCACTGCACCAACCGACCGAGTCACCGGGGCGTTTAACGCAAAAGGTAAGACCGACGGGCGACCAGACTCCGCCAGTGGTGCCATAGGAGACTCCGCCCGACCCAGGGCTCGGACTCGGGCCAAGGCCCCGGAAGACGGCGAACTCCGCTCCGCCCGACCCAGGGCTCGGACTCGGGCCAAGGCCCCGGAAGACGGCGAACTCTGCTCCGCCCGACCCAGGGCTCGGACTCGGGCTAAGGCCCCGGAAGACGGCGAACTCCGCTCCGCCCGACCCAGGGCTCGGACTCGGGCTAAGGCCCCGGAAGACGGCGAACTCCGCTCCGCCCGACCCAGGGCTCGGACTCAGGCTAAGGCCTCGGAAGACGGCGAACTCCGCTCCGCCCGACCCAGGGCTCGGACTCGGGCTAAGGCCCCGGAAGACGGCGACCTCCGCCTCGCCCGACCTAGGGCTCGGACTCCGCTTCGGCCTCTGCCGAATAACCTCCGCCTCGCCCGACCCCGGGCTCGGACTCTGTCTCTGTCTTGCAGGACGGACTCGGCCTCAGCCTCGGAGGAGCCTCCACGACGCCCGACCTAGGACACGAGACCGCCACGTCAACAGAAAGCGTCATCATCACCCTGCCCTGAGCCGACTTGGGTCGCAGAGAACAAGACCGGCGTCCCATCTGGCCAGCTATGCCAGATAGGCCATGATAGCGCCCCGCTAGATCATGACGACGGCGGCTCCCAGCTCCCTTACGAAAGCAGGAGAACGTCAGCAAGGACCCAGCCACCTCGACAGCTGTCCCCCCGTCCGGCTCCGTTACTCCTCCAACAGCCACGACGCCACACCAACAGGGTGCCACGATCTCTCCGGCTGCCACCTGGGCATGTACATAGGGCGCTAGCTCTCCCTCGCTAGACACGTAGCACCTTGCTACACCCCCGTCTTGTACACCTGGACCCTCTCCTTACGACTATAAAAGGAAGGGCCAGGGCCTTCTTAGAGAAGGTTGGCCTCGCGAGGACGAAGGGCAGGGGCAGGCACTCTCTCTCAGGGCCGCTCTCTCCCCTCACCTCGTGCGGACGCTTGTAACCCCCTACTGCAAGCGCACCCGACCTGGGCGCGGGACGAACACGAAGGCCGCGGGAATTTCTCCGACTCCCTCACGACCCGGCTCCGGCCACCGACTCTCTCTCTCTGTTCCCCCCTTCGCGCTCGCTCCACGCGCTCGACCCATCTGGGCTGGGGCACGCGGCACTCTCACTCGTCGGCTCGAGGACCCCCCGGTCTCGGAACGCCGACAAGTGCCAACACAAGTGCTTTTGTGTTAATCTATGCAAAGTGGTGGACAAAGTGCAAATCATGTCAAAAGGTATGTTTCTAGACTTAATACATTGTTTTATGTACTAATGTATTGTGTCTAAGTGCTAGAAACAGGAAAAATCGAGTTGGAAATGAGATGGCTTTGTTCAGCCAAAGTCTGCTCAGTCTGGGTGCACCGGACTGTCTGGTGCGCCAGGCTGGCTCTGGCGAACTTGCTGCTCTCAGGACTTCGACGGTGGTGTACGGTATAAATCACCGGACTGTCCGGTGGTGCACCGGACTGTCCGGTGAGCCGTTCACAGGCGAAGTCGTCGGTCTCGGGAAGCCATCAACGACGTACGGCTATAATTCACCGGACTGTCCGGTGAGGCACCAGACTGTCCGGTGAGGCACCAGACTGTCCGGTGAGCCAACGGTCAGCCGGGGCAACGGTCGGCCGAGGATTTCGCGCGTGACGCGTGGCTGAGCCAACGGTCACAAGGGGCACCGGACTGTCCGGTGTGCACCGGACAGTGTCCGGTGCGCCAACGGATCTGAACCTGCAACGGTCGGCTTCACCAAATAAGGAAACAAATCCGCACCGGACAGTGTCCGGTGGTGCACCGGACTGTCCGATGCGCCAGTCGACAGAAGGCAAGAATTGCCTTCCCACAATGCTCTCAATGGCTCCTAGCTGCCTTGGGGCTATAAAAGGGACCCCTTGGCGCATGGAGAAGACATCCAAGCATTCTTTGAGCATAGTTGATCACTCACACTTCGTTCTTGCGCACTTGTTCGACATTCTTAGTGATTTGAGCTCTGTTCTAGTGAGAAACTCGTGATAGTCTCTTGAGCTCAAGTCTGGGTCTTGTGTGTGCGTATTTGCTATGATCTTTGTGTCTTGTGTGAGTTGCTCATCCCTCCCTTACTCCGTGCTTCTTTGTGAACATCTTTGTAAGGGTGAGAGACTCCAAGTTGTGGAGATTCCTCGCAAGCGGGATAAAGTAAAGCAAAGCAAAACACCATGGTATTCAAGTGGGTCTTTGGACCGCTTGAGAGGGGTTGATTGCAACCCTCGTCCGTTGGGCGCCACAACGTGGAGTAGGCAAGCGTCGGTCTTGGCCGAACCACGGGATAAACCACTGTGCCATCTCTCTGTTGATCTCTTGTGGTTATTGTGTTTTGTTAAGACTCCTCTCCAGCCACTTGGCATTACTGTGCTAACTCCTAATCAAGTTTTTGTGGCTATAAGTTTTTAAGCTTTACAGGATCACCTATTCACCCCCCCTCTAGGTACTCTCAGAACCTCCTTGCATGCAACTCCCCTACTGCCCTTGCCCCTTTCGGGTAAGGTAGTCTTCCACTAGCTTTCCTAATTAGTTAGCCAAGGGGTCCCATTCATCCCTTATGGTGGCACGTGTTTCTCAAGTTAAGCTCCATGTTCCAATTAACAATAATGATATTGACATGAACATAAATAGAATAACAAAAGAATTGGAACATGGATATAATGAAAGATTATCCCCAAAACCATGTAAAACAATAGCAAAAACTACCCAAGTGATTTAGGGATAACAAGGTAAAAAGGGATAAATAGTCTAGGGTGACCTATTGGGTCCCATCAAAATTAACCTATGCATGAATAAATGATATTAAAGAACATTATTGGGTATAAAAGTGGTCAAGGGCACAACTTGCCTTCAATGACCTCCTGCTCAGCTACTTCTATCTGTTGGTCACCAGGATCCTCAGTCACAGGTTCTTCTACTCGCCACAATACAAACAAGCATAGTATATAGAGAAAATTAACATCACACTAAACATGTAAACATAATACATAATAATAATCTACACATTAAAATAAAATCCTAGGAACATGAATCATAATTTTTGGAGTTATAGATTTTAAGATATGAATTTTCAAAGGTTTTATGTGCTTAAAATAGGATTAAATGGGAGATTAATTTTTTTACTGTTTTCATGACAAAACAGAGACTCTAAGTGATAGAGAATAATATTACAAAAATTTAGAAAGTGGAATGGATCAATTTGGACCAAGTATGGATTTTCTATGAATTTATCAAGTTCTAGTAATTATTTTCATATTAAAAATCTATTTTCAATTCATTTATTCAATTTTAAGTCAGCACTGGACTGGGCCTCACTTTCTGTGAAGCGCAGGGGTCTCTGCGCAAATTGCCTAAGACTCAGAGAACAATGAATGAGGACGGTGGGTTGGTTTTCTAGAATCTTGGGGTTTCTTTTGCAAAATGGTTAAACCTAAGGGGTACGGTTCTGATCTAGCCGTTGGATCAGAAGTGGACGTCATAGGTTAAATCTGCCTATAACTGAGCCGGTACACAAAGACAGCCGCTGGATCCTAAATCTACGGCTCGGATTCAAAATAGCCGAGATTGAATCGTAATCATCGGATCGCAGATCTACGGTTCTAACCGATCGCGCGAAGAGGTGCGTGATCTTCTAATCTTGGCCGTCGCTGGAGGATCCAATGGTGGCCCCAGGTGAGCTGTTTTCCCCTCGGCCAGAACAAGGCGACTCCCAACCCATGGCCACGGCGGCGGCCATGGCCAAGAGGCAAACCACGGCGATGGTGCGCGAAGCCCTAAAATTCTCATTGCTACGCCTACCAAAAACGGAAACGAGTATGCGCAAGTAGTTTATACCGACGATTGCCGCGTAGAGGTCACTGGCATCGGAGACGCGTGGACGATGGTGGCGGTGAATCGACGGCGACGAATTCCCGGTGCCACAGTCGGTGATTCCGCTCCGCGCCGCGATGAATCAACCTGCCACACCCAGGTGGACCACTACGGCGAACCTGAAAGGGAAATAGGGTCAAACCTTTTCCTAAAATGATTTTGGTGGTTTAATTGCCCAACACAAACAATTGGACTAACTAGTTTGCTCTACATTATATGTTCTACAGGTGCCATAGGTTCAACACAAACCAATAAAAAGAACAAGTTAGGGTTCAAAACAAAAAGGAGCAAAGAAACCGAAGGCAGCCCTGGTCTAGCGCATCGTACTGTTCAGTGTGCCACCGGACAGTGTCTGGTGTACCAGGGTGGATTAACTCAAACTTGCCACCTTCAGGTTTCTAGAAATGCCACTCCGCTATAATTCACCGGACTGTCCGGTGTAGCACCGAACTGTCCTGTGTACCAGCGGAGCAACGGCTACAGCGCAACAGTCGACTCCAACAGAAACCTGAAAAGCGCTACAGTGCGCGGACAGTTCGCGCAGAGTCAGAGCAGGCGCCAGAAGGCGCAACGTATAGTGAACAGTACCTGTCCGGTGCTGCACCGGACTGTCCGGTGGCCTAGGCGGTCAGAGCTCCAACTGTCAAACCCTAACGGTTGGGTGACGTGGCTAGCGCACCGGACAGTGTCTGGTGGCGCACCGGACTGTCCGGTGCGCCCATTGACAGATAGCCTCCCCGGCCATTTTGGTGGGTGGGGCTATAAATAACCCCAACCACCACCATTCAAGGCATCCAAGTTTTTCATACATCTCACTCAATACAAGAGCTAGTGCATTCAATACAAGACACAAATAGATTGAATCAAAGCCTCTCCAAGTCCCAATTCCACTCAAAGCAGTTAGTGACTAGAAGAGAGAGTTTTTGTCACACCCGGGTTTCGTGAACATAAACACCAGGTATGCTGGGACCAAGTCTCACACATATGATGTATAGTGGCACAGGATCGAATGTCACATCTTTATATATAACAGGAGTTCTATATAAAATAAATAATTACATTATAAGGAGACAACGGTCCAGCAACCCAAAGTTGACTGGGAGACGACGACCTAGACCTCTCACGAACACATCACAGCATCCTCCAAGCGCCTCATCCTGCGGTACCTGTTCTTGACCTGTGGGGGGGTGTGAGACAGCAAGAGTGAGCTCACATACGTTCATCGCTCAACAAGTTGTGGGGAATAATGTGCATGAACTCGCCAAAGGTGGGAGCTCACGTGAAATGTAAGGCTTACCAAAGAGGATGGTTAGAGCTGAGCATTGCTTTTAAAGTTGGTCAAAATTTTATTAGCAGTTACTAAGTATAAATAAATACCATCCCAATTAAGTAGTAGAACAAAAGTAACAACATCACCTACGATGCAATGCATATGACAAATTGAATTTAGTTCCATAAATTAATCATGTGAGGGTCCGAGCTGCTCATGACCGTGAGCACGGCTAGTATACCAGTTTTACACTCTGCAGAGGTTGCGCATCTTTACCCACAAGTCATGTTACCCATCTGCCAAGGGATCGCGACTTCCCATACACCTCTACCGAGGAGGCGAGGCAGGGTAACACTACGAGGCCTTTACAAAGTTCCACTAGCTTCAGAAAACCCGCTACAGTTTATAGGAAGTTCCAATGCAGGAATCCCTTGCAGGACCGCCATCGCAGCAAAATCCTCCCGAGGGCCTCCCTACACTGACCACTCCCCTACTGCCCTTGCCCCTTTCGGGTAAGGTAGTCTTCCACTAGCTTTCCTAATTAATCAGCCAAGGGGTCCCATTCCTCCCTTGTGGTAGCACTGTTTTCCCGGGTGGTTCTCCATGTTCCAATTAACATAATGATCTTATCATGAACAGTAATAAACAACTGATAATAAAGATATAATCATGAATAATATGTATATTTATACCCAAAACCACATAAAGCAATAGCAGGTACTACCCAAAAAGTGTGGTGGTAATCAAGGTATAAAGACAGTCAAACTGGGGTAACCTATTGGGTCCCATCAAAATTAACCTATGCAGATCATTATGATTAATCAGAACATGAGTGGGTAAAAGAAGTGATCAAGGGCACAACTTGCCTGAGACTTGAGATTCCAGGTACCAGGATGATCTTCAGGTGACACGTGTCCTCACTGCTAAACGTAGCAACACAGACATACATGGTATAGGCAAAATTAACATTACACCAAACATAAGTACAAACTGAATAATAATAATCTACGCGTTGCTACGAGATCGTAGGAACAAGAATCACTAAATTTGGAGTTATAGTTATTTAGTTATGAATTTCTGAAGTTAATAAGCACCTAGAATAGATTAACCCAAATGAACAATTTTAATTCAAGTTTCATGGTTAAACAAAGGTACTAGGTGATAAACAATATTAATACAAAATTATTGCAACTGGAATGACTCAATTTGGAGTTAAAATGAATTAAATATGAATTATACAAGTTTTAAGATTTATTTTTATACTAAAAATCAGTTTTTAATATTAATTATCTAATTTCTCTGTTATCTGGACTGCGCGTCAAATAAAAAGAAACTCAGGGGCCACAGCGTAAGTTTCCCCCGACTCAACGAACAGTGAGCGAGGACGGCGGGTTTGTTTTTGGAAAAGTGGAGGGTCTCTTTATGAAGTTTGCCACGCGAAGGGGTATCGGTGAACTAGAGCCGTCCGATTCAAAACAGACGGATCCGATTAGATCAAATAGTGCGCGAACCGGTACACTACACAGACCGTTGGATCCCCGAGCAGCGGCCCAGATTTAAATACCCGAGACTCCAACGAGACCCTCGGATTCTGATCGAACGGCCACCCGCCCGAGCCGCGAAGGGGTATCCCTGAACTAATCTCGGCCGCCCGCGAGAGATCAAACGTCCAAGATGATTCAACAGCTGCGGTCCAATCTAATCCGTCCCTTGCTAATCCTACGGTCCACGATTTGTCTTCCACCTCGCGACATGCGGGTGACCGAGCCCGCCAGCCGAAGGCGAACTCGCCGCCGTGACCGCGAATAACCAAAGCAGCACCCAGCACACGCCCAACCGACACCACACCTGCCACCCGCCACGCTACAGAGAAGGAACCAGATCATACCGCGTATCGGGACGAAGGAGAGGTCGACGCAGATCCCTTGCCCGCACCACGTCGGGTTAGTCGAGGTTCCAGACGCCGGTTCGCCAAGCCGCCTCCACCGTTCGCCCCGAGAAGTCACGCCGCGCCCGGACTCTTAGAGATCTCACAAAACGAAGGCGAGAAGACGACAACGGCCGGCGATGTGCACTCACACTCTCTCACCTCCGCACTCCCTGGCGATGACGGGCGGTCTCGGCAATGGCGTTTTTGGTTCGCGTCAGTGGTCGGGGAAGCACAGGGGTGCGCATCGTTGGCTTATATAGCCCGAGGACTCGGACCCAGGCGAGATGGACGTAACAGCACCGAGATCCCCGGCGCACGCTCCGCCATGGCCGGGTTCTGTTGGGGGAGCGATCTGGCCGGTTCGGCCCACGTGCAAGAGACAGCGACGAAGCTGGGCAGTGGGCCCACGAGATCAGCCAAACCTGGAGTTAGCGCGCGCGCATGTGAGTGATTGAGCGGCTTATGACGAGTGGGCCCCACCTGTAAGCGCCTGGAATAAAGAAAAAGGGAAAGGGAAGGAGATGGGCCGCGCGGGGGAAGAAAAGCCGAGTTGGGCCAGAATGAAGAAGCCGGCCCAGGTAAGGTTTTTAATCTTTTTCTTTTTATTTTCTTTCCTATTTTCCATTCCAATTACCCAACTCAATTCAAATTTAAATTCCAATTTAAATCCAAAGTTTGTGGCGAATTTGTCTTCATTTAAATGTTCAATGTGAACATAGCATGAATAAATTTTATTTATTTATAGATTTATTTTGCTTTGCATAGTATTCTCTCTTGCCTTATATATATTATTTCCCCTTTCCTAAAGTGCACCCCTTTTGGGTTAACTTCAAATTCTCAATTCCATTATTATATTTTATTATTATTTTAAATGCACATACAATTAAAACTCCAACATGAGTGCCAAATATGGTTCTATTTATTATTTTATTCACTTAAGCAAATGCTTTTAAATAGGGAGATGAGTCTTCAAATGTTATGAGAGTTCTAAAGAGAGAGAAAAAGAAAAATTCTAATGCAAGATCTTTGAAAATTTTTACTATATTCTCAAAATGAGATTTAGGGTGTTACAAATCCTACCCCCCTTAAAAAGAATCTCGTCCTCGAGATTTGTAAGAAAAGGGATGTATACTCATATTGTTCTCGGAACATTTGCACAAACCAAAGGAATCTCGGCATGAGGTATAATTCTTCAACAAGGCATAGGGTCAATAGACCTTATTGTTCCTTCTAAAATAATATCATATCATCTACTAACTAAAGTAACATCTAGATCTTACAAATCATCATAATTTATATCTATGTAGCTTGGTGGGGCTGGTGGTGGTGGTGGTGGAGGTTGTTGTTGTTGTTGTTGTCTCTCCAACCGTGCTTGCCTTATTTCTTGGCGGACCTGACGTATTTCCTCGCGTTGTTGTCTTATCTGGTTTTGCATCTCTGTAACACCCGGTTTTAAAGAACAAAGCCGGGTGCATCTCATACATGCGCCAAGAAGACAACACATATAATAACAGAGTGTATAGAGATAAATGTCATAATCATCAGAGTATTTATTACATAGCGGAAGACTTATTACAGAAATAAGATAAATGTAAAACGAACTAAGGATCGATGGCGCCAATGTCGACTGAGAAACGCCACCTAGATCAAGTCGAATGCCTCAGTGTTAGGCGGCTCCTCTTCAACAACCTGTTCTTCTCCTGTGGGGGGGTGTGAGACAGCAAGGGTGAGCTCACATACGATCATAGCTCAACAAGTCGTGGGGAATAATGTGGCATGAACTCACCAAAGGTGGGAGTTCATGTAGTGTAAGGCTGATCAATGAAATAAAGGCTGAAGCTGAGCATTGCTTTTACAAGTTGGTCAAAATTTTATTAGCAGTTACTAAGTGTAAGTAAATACCAAACCATAGTAATAATAAGTAAAAGTAATAATAAAATAATCCCAAATGCAATGAAATGACAGGTTAAGTTTAAGTTCCATAATTTAATCATGTGAGTGTCCGAGCCGCTCATGACCGTGAGCACGGCTAGTATACCAGTTTTACACTCTGCAGAGGTTGCGCATCTTTACCCACAAGCCGTGTTACCCATCTGCCACAGAGTTGATCAGACTCCATACACCTCTACCTAGGAAGCGAGGCAGGGTACCACTACGAGGCCTTTACAAAGTTCCACTAGCTTCAGACTACCCGCTACAGTTTATAGGAAGATCCAGTACAGGGTTCCTGGCTGACCGCCATCGCAGCAAAATCGACCAGGGACCTCCCTGCACTGACCTCTCCCCTACTGCCCTTGCCCCTTTCGGGTAAGGTAGCCCTCCCCTAGCTTTCCTAGTTAATCAGCCAAGGGCGTCCCATTAAACCCTTGTGGTAGCACTGTTTTCCCGGGTGGTTCTCCATGTTCCCATTAACATAATGATCTTAACATGAACAAGGAATAATAAAACAGATAACAATAAATAGTATAACAATGAGTGATGAATATCTCTATACCCAAATCCACATAAAGCAATAGCATGTACTACCCAAAACTTTAGTAGTAAAACCAGTGGTGAAGCAAGGTATAAAGATAGTCAAATCTAGGGTATCCTATTGGGTCCCATCAAAATTAACCTATGCAGATCATTATGAATAATAAGAACATGAATAGGTAAAAGAAGTGATCAAGGGCACAACTTGCCTTCAACGAGCTCCTGCTCAGCTACTTCAACTTGTTGAAGCTCAGGTTCCACAGTAGGTTGCTCGTCTACTCGCATCAATACAATACATACATAGCATAGCATAAATTAACATCACATCAAGCATGCAAATAGAATATACAGTAATAAACTAGACATTAAAATACGATCACAGGAACTGGACTCATTAAATTTAGAGTTATATATTTTAAGTTATGGATTTTCTAAGGTTTTATGTGCTTAACACAAGATTGAGTACTAAAATAATTCCAATGTACTTTTCATGCCAAAACAGTGGCACAAATAGACAGACAATAATTTTATGAAAATTTAGGAACTGGAATGGTCTAATTTGGAGTTCATATGCATTTACTATGAATTAAACAAGTTTTAACATTTATTTATGCACTAAAAATTAATTTCTGATATTAATTTTTTTATTTTTAAAGTTCTCTGGATTGGGCCTCAAATACCAGGAAACTTAGGGGCGCCTAGGTAAAAATCCCGAGACACAGGGAATAGTATAGGGTGGACTGCGGGTTTATTCTCTGTTTTTCCGAGGGCTCTTTAGAAAAGTGACCATCGCGAAGGGGTACGGGCGAAACTGAGCCGCCCGATCAGAAATGGAGGGCTCAGATTAGATCTGGCGCCCAACAAACCGGTATGCGATATTGGCCGTGGGATCAAAATCCGATGGCCCAGATTCTATGAACCCTGATATAACCACAACCGCATGATCTGAGATCTATGGCTCCCGCTTGATCTATTCTGTGCCGTCCGATTTCCATCTAACGGCCAACACATCATCTTCAACCCCCGTCTTCCTCTCTCTCTTCTTTTTTTTTTCTTCCACGGCTGATCACCCACGGCGGCGAGTAACGCCACCAGCCGGCCCTGAAGCCGCAACTTCGCCGGTGTCCGACCCACGACCTTTCCTCCACCCCCTGGGTCCCAACCTCACAGCCAGGGAAGCACTACCGATATGAACAGGACACTGGCAGCTGCTAGATGGAAAGAGGGGGAAGTCTCACCGAGGTCCCAGCGCTGGCGATACTTGACCCAGAATCCCGGCACGGCGAAGACCCGGCCACGCCCGCCTCCTAGCGCGCACGGAAGAACTGCTTTTGCGTGCGATGACGAACCTCGCCGAGGTGTGAGTACAGCGACTCACCCACGTTTCCTGGTTGAATTACGACGGCCGCCCGAGCAACCTTCCCGCTCGGCCGATGGTGTGTGCAGTTTCCACGAGACGCGCCGCACGAATCCACGAAGGGTGTGATGGTGGCGAGGTGTAGATGACCGGCGGGTGGATTCAATTGCGCCCAGGCATGCGGATCACGCCCGCGCGGGTGGTGGGTTGGAGGTCTGGGAATGAGAGGAGGAGAAGGGCGCAGGACGTACGGCCTTTATCCACGACGCTGGGGCTGCCGGGTGATCCGCAGGGGAGGTGCGGAGGTGGTTGAGGGGAGCCCGACTTCTCCGGCAAGGAAGCGGCATGGCTCCAGTCTGTTGCACGCGCGATGGGAGGAGGTTGTTGAAGCTGACAAAGTGGGGTCCGTGCGTAAGCGGGACAAACACTCTAGGCGGCTGACAAGACGGCCCCAGACGTCGGCGCCTTCACAATTGAACGGTGCGCCCGCTAATGGGCCGTGCGGGAGAACAAGAGGCGAAGTGGGCCGGTTAGGAGATTGGCCCAGCGCATTTCTTTCTTTTTCTTTTGTTTTTTTTTTATTTTCTGTTTTTTTTTATTTATAATTCTTTTGAATCCAAATTTTGAATGCAATCTCAAGTGCAAATTTAAACTCATTTTAACTATGCATCTTGGTCATACCAAATTGTGAGGATGTTATTTAACTTTAATATTACTTTATATTGGATATTATTTCCTTCTTTACTCTATTTTCATGGCTTTCCTATTCTTCTTATTTCAAACCCCTAACTTTTAATTTAGGGATCAATTCAACCTTTAGAATCATTGTTTCATTATTATTATTAACATTATTATTTTATTTAATGCACAAACAATAAAACTCCAACATGTTGCAAATTTTTTTATCATTTGTTGGAATTAAACTCTTAAATTTTGTGTAGGCTCTTTTCATGATGCAAATGAGACATACAAAATTGAGAATAACTCTCTATTATTCCTGGTATACAACTTGGAGTATTACAAATCCTACCCCCCTTAAAAATAATCTCGTCCTCGAGATTTAAGAAGATCTAGGGAAAAGATGGGGAAAATCTATACGAAGCTCTTCTTCTCTTTTCCAAGTTGCTTCTTCTTCACCATGGTGACTCCATTGTACTTTGCACATCTTTATCACCTTGTTTCTTGTAACTCGAGTCAAAGTGTCCAAAATCTTGATAGGGTACTCAGCATAAGTCAAATCCTCTTGAACACTGAGGTCTTCCAGTGGTAACTGCTCCTCAGGTACCCTGAGGCACTTCTTTAGCTGAGACACATGAAACACATCATGTACATCTGACAGATGGTCGGGTAACTCCAGTTGATATGCAACTTCACCCACTCGCTTTAAAATCAAGAAAGGTCCAATGAAGCGAGGGGACAACTTTCCTTTAACTTTAAATCTCCTCATACCACGAAGTGGTGACACCTTCAAATAGACATGATCACCCTCCTTAAACTCCAGCAGTCTTCTCCTATTATCAGCATAGCTCTTTTGCCTGGATTGTGCAATTCTCAAATTTTCTCTTATCATTCGAACTTGCTCTTCTGCCTCTTGAATCAATTCAGGCCCAAAGAACTGTCTTTCTCCGGTCTGATCCCAATACAGGGGTGTCCTGCATTTCCTGCCATATAAAGCCTCAAATGGTGACATCTTCAAACTGGCCTGGTAGCTATTATTATAAGAAAACTCAGCATATGGTAAACTCTTCTCCCAGCTGCCACCATGCTTGAGAGCACAAGCTCTTAACATATCTTCCAGCACTTGATTGGTCCTTTCTGTCTGTCCATCAGTCTGGGGATGGTAGGCTGAACTAAAATTCAACTTTGTATCCAAACTCTCATGCAACTTCTTCCAAAACCGAGAAGTAAACTGTGATCCTCGATCAGACACGATCTTCTTAGGCACTCCATGTAGACAAACTATCCGAGTCATATACAATTCTGCTAGCTTGGCTCCCGTGTAATTAGTCCTCACAGGTATAAAATGAGCCACCTTCGTCAATCTGTCCACAATTACCCAAATAGAGTCATATCCTGCTGGAGTGCGGGGTAGTCCAACAATGAAATCCATACCAATTTCTTCCCATTTCCACTCAGGTATCTTCAATGGGTGCAATAATCCAGCGGGTCTTTGATGTTCGGCCTTGACTCTTTGACATACATCACACTTAGCCACATGAGCAGCCACATCTCTTTTCAGTCCATACCACCAATACTTTTGCTTCAAATCTTGATACATCTTAGTGCTTCCAGGGTGGATGGAGTAATCAGAATCATGAGCTTCTTTCAATATAGCCTCACGGAGGCTATCGATCTCCGGAACACATATCCGATCTTTGAACCATATAGTACCTTGCCCATCCTCCGTGAATTCCGGAACTCTTCCTTCAGTAATAAGATCCTTAATCTCTTGAATCTTAGCATCACCAACCTGACCTTTACGAATCTCTTGCTCCAAGGTAGGTTCCAGCTCAATGGTTACTCCTTCAGTATGAGTAACAATTCCCAAATTGAGTCTCTCAAAGTCTTTTGCTAATTCATCAGGTAGCTGGACAACGAAAGCGGAGTGAACATGCTCCTTCCGGCTCAAGGCATCTGCAACCAAATTCGCCTTGCCTGGGTGGTAGTGAATCTCCAAATCATAATCCTTAATGAGCTCCAACCAACGACGTTGCCTAAGGTTGAGATCCTTCTGAGTGAATATATACTTCAAACTCTTATGATCCGTGTATACTTGGCACTTAGTTCCCATGATGTAGTGTCTCCAAATCTTCAGTGCATGCACAACTGCAGCTAGTTCCAAGTCATGAGTGGGGTAGTTCAGTTCATGCTTCCGCAACTGACGAGATGCATAGGCAATCACATGTCCATCTTGCATGAGCACACATCCAAGTCCTTGGCCACATGCATCACAATAAATGTCAAATCCCTTCTGCAGATCTGGCATAATCAATACTGGAGGTGACATCAATCTTTCCTTCAATTGATCAAAGCTCTCTTGACATTTCTCATCCCACTTAAATTCTTTTCCTTTCTCCAAAAGCGATGTCATAGGCTTAGCAATCTTGGAGAAACCTTCAATAAATCTCCGATAGTATCCTGCGAGTCCCAAGAAACTCCGAATCTCCGTAACTGTAGTGGGCACTCTCCATTCCATTATCTCCTTCACTTTAGCAGGATCCACTGCTATTCCTCCATTAGAAATAATATGTCCAAGGAATGGCACCTTGTCAATCCAAAACTCGCATTTACTGAACTTGGCATAGAGCTGATTATCCCGTAGCTTCTGTAGCACCAACCTTAAATGTTGTTCATGATCACTTTCATTCTTAGAATAGATAAGAATATCGTCAATAAACACCACGACGAATCTGTCCAAATAATCCATAAACACTTTGTTCATCAAGTTCATGAAATATGCTGGTGCATTGGTCAATCCAAATGACATAACTGTGAACTCATATAATCCATATCTAGTCGAGAAAGCCGTCTTGGGAATATCCGATGGTCTAATCTTCATCTGATGGTAACCGGATCAGAGATCAATCTTCGAGAATACCCTGGCTCCTCTCATCTGATCAAATAAATCCTCAATGCGGGGCAACGGATACTTGTTCTTCACCGTAACATCATTAAGAGATCTATAATCCACACACATCCGTTGCGATCCATCCTTCTTCTGCACAAATAACACCGGTGCTCCCCAAGGTGAGGAACTTGGACGAATGTAACCAGCCTCTTGTAACTCCGTCAACTGCTTCTTAAGTTCCTTCAACTCCTCTACGGACATTCTATATGGCCGTTTAGAAATAGGGGCGGTTCCAGGTAAGAGATCAATCACAAACTCAACTTCCCTATCAGGTGGCATCCCTGGTAACTCCTCTGGAAAGACATCCGGAAAATCTCTAACCACCCGGATGTTGTCACCAACAAACTCCTCAGGCATAAAGAACATTGCACGCATGGATGAGGAGGTTACTGCAATATTGACTTGAAATCTTTCTCCCTTAGTGGTAGTGAGTTCTACGGTACCCCTACCACATGCTATAACAGCCTTTGCCTTTCTTAGCCATGACATACCAAGGATCAAATCTATACTGCTTGACTCTAATATTATAGCAGTGGCTCCAAAATCTCTACCCATAATGGTTAATGTCAATCTACGTGTCATTTGATTCGCCTCAACAGGCCCTTTAGGTGTAATTACTATCAGGGGTTTTCTCATATTTAGCAGTGGTATTTCATTTGTGTTGGCATATCTAGCAGACATGAATGAATGTGTAGCTCCAGAATCAAATAATATGGTTGCAGGAATTGCATTAATATAGAACATACCAATTACGAGGTCACCACCATCAGGAGTATCATCAACGCTGACTTGATTCACCCTGGCTATAGAATATCCCTTGCCAGGGGTCTGTTGCTTGTTCTGAGCTGGGGTAGTAGCAATCCTCTGTGGGCAGACATTTGCATAATGACCAATCTTCCCACACTTGAAACATTGAGTGCCCGGACTCTGTCCTGCAAACTTCGTCGGGGTGCCCGTGGGAGTAGCCTGTCGAGTAGGTGTCCTCAGTGGTGATTGCTGAACTGGGCGTGGTCCTCCTGGTCGAGTCGGTGTACCCTGTGGTGAGCTGTAGCGAGGACGAACACTGCTGCTACCCTGTCCTTGCGAGATAGCCTTCCTCTTCAAATCACCCAGTTGAACACGCTTGTGTTCAATAGCAAGAGCCTTATCCAATAGCCTCTGAAAGGATGGAAAGGTGTGTGCCACTAGAGCATACTGCAGCGGTCCATTAAGTCCTTCAATAAAATGCTCCTGCTTCCTCTCATCCTCAGCAACTTCCTCTGGAGCATATCTCGATAGCTGAATGAATTTGTCTCTGTACTCGCTGACTGACATGCTTCCTTGCTTTAATGACAGAAATTCCTTCTTCTTGATCTTTATCATCCCAGCAGGAATATGGTAGTTCCTGAACTGCGTACTGAACTCTGCCCAAGTGATAGTATCCGCAGCATCATGGGCAGCAGTATAAGAATCCCACCAGTCAGCAGCAGGACCAGTCAGACGTCCAGAAGCATATAACACCTTCTCCCGGTCAGTGCATTGGGCAATATTCAGCATCTTCTCAATTGACTTCAACCAATCATCCGCGTCCAGTGGATCAGGTGAGCTAGCGAATGTAGGTGGCTTATGACTCATAAACTCCCGGTGCTTATCACGAGGTGGAACTGGTGGTGGTGGTGGAGGCAATGGCACTTGCTGCTGTTGTTGAAGTTGTTGTTGCAGCTGCTGTTGTTGCGCCCTCCTTTCTTGACGTATCTCATCTCTCTCCTGGCGCAACTCCTGGCGTATATCTTCTCTTTCTTGACGCATCTCCTGGCGTTCTTGCTGCATTTGAGCACACATATCGGCCATAGTATCTGCCATTTGCTGCATCATTGCCATCTGAGCAGCAACCAGTGGGTCAACTCCGCCCGGTGGAGGATTGGGAGGATTCATCCCAGCAGGTTGTGGCTGAGGTTGTCTTCGAGTGTGTTGGTTAGGAGGCAAGTCAATTCCACCACCCCTCCTGGTATTGACCATCTGAGTTAGATACATATGGTAAGAGAGAGCAGTAGACAAGGCAGTAATTACAATCATGTTACTTTGGGGGATTTATTAGCTAAGCAGATTAATATTTCACCTACTATAGCTAATTCAATACCTTATGGTGGTACATACTAAGATGTCCATCTATAATATTTCAATCAATCAAAGAAGCAAATCAGGCATTGATCATCAGAACAATCAACCAACATTTTTAATAGAGAAAATAGTTTTAATTTTGTCTTAGGTTCCCTATCTCTTAAAATGTCATAAGGGTAGGGATTCCAAAGTTTGAAATCCATCTTGTCTCAGAGTAGAAAAGATAAGATTGATCAGAGTAGAACAGTAGAAGGTGAGACAGGATCAAGATAAGTGTAGAAAGAATCAGAGTAAGGTGAGTGTGGAATGAATCAGAATAAGATAAGTAGGTAAGGGTTGTCCATTTCTATCTAGGTCTCGTCCTACAGTCAACATTTCCTCTGATACCACTTCTGTAACACCCGGTTTTAAAGAACAAAGCCGGGTGCATCTCATACATGCGCCAAGAAGACAACACATATAATAACAGAGTGTATAGAGATAAATGTCATAATCATCAGAGTATTTATTACATAGCGGAAGACTTATTACAGAAATAAGATAAATGTAAAACGAACTAAGGATCGATGGCGCCAATGTCGACTGAGAAACGCCACCTAGATCAAGTCGAATGCCTCAGTGTTAGGCGGCTCCTCTTCAACAACCTGTTCTTCTCCTGTGGGGGGGGGGTGTGAGACAGCAAGGGTGAGCTCACATACGATCATAGCTCAACAAGTCGTGGGGAATAATGTGGCATGAACTCACCAAAGGTGGGAGTTCATGTAGTGTAAGGCTGATCAATGAAATAAAGGCTGAAGCTGAGCATTGCTTTTACAAGTTGGTCAAAATTTTATTAGCAGTTACTAAGTGTAAGTAAATACCAAACCATAGTAATAATAAGTAAAAGTAATAATAAAATAATCCCAAATGCAATGAAATGACAGGTTAAGTTTAAGTTCCATAATTTAATCATGTGAGTGTCCGAGCCGCTCATGACCGTGAGCACGGCTAGTATACCAGTTTTACACTCTGCAGAGGTTGCGCATCTTTACCCACAAGCCGTGTTACCCATCTGCCACAGAGTTGATCAGACTCCATACACCTCTACCTAGGAAGCGAGGCAGGGTACCACTACGAGGCCTTTACAAAGTTCCACTAGCTTCAGACTACCCGCTACAGTTTATAGGAAGATCCAGTACAGGGTTCCTGGCTGACCGCCATCGCAGCAAAATCGACCAGGGACCTCCCTGCACTGACCTCTCCCCTACTGCCCTTGCCCCTTTCGGGTAAGGTAGCCCTCCCCTAGCTTTCCTAGTTAATCAGCCAAGGGCGTCCCATTAAACCCTTGTGGTAGCACTGTTTTCCCGGGTGGTTCTCCATGTTCCCATTAACATAATGATCTTAACATGAACAAGGAATAATAAAACAGATAACAATAAATAGTATAACAATGAGTGATGAATATCTCTATACCCAAATCCACATAAAGCAATAGCATGTACTACCCAAAACTTTAGTAGTAAAACCAGTGGTGAAGCAAGGTATAAAGATAGTCAAATCTAGGGTATCCTATTGGGTCCCATCAAAATTAACCTATGCAGATCATTATGAATAATAAGAACATGAATAGGTAAAAGAAGTGATCAAGGGCACAACTTGCCTTCAACGAGCTCCTGCTCAGCTACTTCAACTTGTTGAAGCTCAGGTTCCACAGTAGGTTGCTCGTCTACTCGCATCAATACAATACATACATAGCATAGCATAAATTAACATCACATCAAGCATGCAAATAGAATATACAGTAATAAACTAGACATTAAAATACGATCACAGGAACTGGACTCATTAAATTTAGAGTTATATATTTTAAGTTATGGATTTTCTAAGGTTTTATGTGCTTAACACAAGATTGAGTACTAAAATAATTCCAATGTGCTTTTCATGCCAAAACAGTGGCACAAATAGACAGACAATAATTTTATGAAAATTTAGGAACTGGAATGGTCTAATTTGGAGTTCATATGCATTTACTATGAATTAAACAAGTTTTAACATTTATTTATGCACTAAAAATTAATTTCTGATATTAATTTTTTATTTTTAAAGTTCTCTGGATTGGGCCTCAAATACCAGGAAACTTAGGGGCGCCTAGGTAAAAATCCCGAGACACAGGGAATAGTATAGGGTGGACTGCGGGTTTATTCTCTGTTTTTCCGAGGGCTCTTTAGAAAAGTGACCATCGCGAAGGGGTACGGGCGAAACTGAGCCGCCCGATCAGAAATGGAGGGCTCAGATTAGATCTGGCGCCCAACAAACCGGTATGCGATATTGGCCGTGGGATCAAAATCCGATGGCCCAGATTCTATGAACCCTGATATAACCACAACCGCATGATCTGAGATCTATGGCTCCCGCTTGATCTATTCTGTGCCGTCCGATTTCCATCTAACGGCCAACACATCATCTTCAACCCCCGTCTTCCTCTCTCTCTTCTTTTTTTTTTCTTCCACGGCTGATCACCCACGGCGGCGAGTAACGCCACCAGCCGGCCCTGAAGCCGCAACTTCGCCGGTGTCCGACCCACGACCTTTCCTCCACCCCCTGGGTCCCAACCTCACAGCCAGGGAAGCACTACCGATATGAACAGGACACTGGCAGCTGCTAGATGGAAAGAGGGGGAAGTCTCACCGAGGTCCCAGCGCTGGCGATGCTTGACCCAGAATCCCGGCACGGCGAAGACCCGGCCACGCCCGCCTCCTAGCGCGCACGGAAGAACTGCTTTTGCGTGCGATGACGAACCTCGCCGAGGTGTGAGTACAGCGACTCACCCATGTTTCCTGGTTGAATTACGACGGCCGCCCGAGCAACCTTCCCGCTCGGCCGATGGTGTGTGCAGTTTCCACGAGACGCGCCGCACGAATCCACGAAGGGTGTGATGGTGGCGAGGTGTAGATGACCGGCGGGTGGATTCAATTGCGCCCAGGCATGCGGATCACGCCCGCGCGGGTGGTGGGTTGGAGGTCTGGGAATGAGAGGAGGAGAAGGGCGCAGGACGTACGGCCTTTATCCACGACGCTGGGGCTGCCGGGTGATCCGCAGGGGAGGTGCGGAGGTGGTTGAGGGGAGCCCGACTTCTCCGGCAAGGAAGCGGCATGGCTCCAGTCTGTTGCACGCGCGATGGGAGGAGGTTGTTGAAGCTGACAAAGTGGGGTCCGTGCGTAAGCGGGACAAACACTCTAGGCGGCTGACAAGACGGCCCCAGACGTCGGCGCCTTCACAATTGAACGGTGCGCCCGCTAATGGGCCGTGCGGGAGAACAAGAGGCGAAGTGGGCCGGTTAGGAGATTGGCCCAGCGCATTTCTTTCTTTTTCTTTTGTTTTTTTTTATTTTCTGTTTTTTTTTATTTATAATTCTTTTGAATCCAAATTTTGAATGCAATCTCAAGTGCAAATTTAAACTCATTTTAACTATGCATCTTGGTCATACCAAATTGTGAGGATGTTATTTAACTTTAATATTACTTTATATTGGATATTATTTCCTTCTTTACTCTATTTTCATGGCTTTCCTATTCTTCTTATTTCAAACCCCTAACTTTTAATTTAGGGATCAATTCAACCTTTAGAATCATTGTTTCATTATTATTATTAACATTATTATTTTATTTAATGCACAAACAATAAAACTCCAACATGTTGCAAATTTTTTTATCATTTGTTGGAATTAAACTCTTAAATTTTGTGTAGGCTCTTTTCATGATGCAAATGAGACATACAAAATTGAGAATAACTCTCTATTATTCCTGGTATACAACTTGGAGTATTACAATCTCGGTCACCAGGTCTGTTAATTGTTGTATTACCAGTCTTTGGGCAGCAACCACTTGTTCGGTTTCAATAGGTGGAGGATTTGGAGAATTCATTTCTGTTTGCTGTTGCGTGATAATCTTTCCTTTCCTGGTATTGACCATGAAAGTTAGAAGCATATGGTAATAGTTTTGCAAAGGAAATTATTCAATAAGCGGAATAAATAAGCTAGTAGCTGGTTATAATCTGAAGATTCTTTCGTAGGGCTTAATCTTTGTTTTATGTTCAGATTAAGGTAACCAGTCGTATAAGGTGAATATCCAAAGGTAGGATAGAATTTTGTCACGATTAGATATATATGGGTGAGATAGACTACAAGATGTAGGTTAAAAGTTTGTTTGTTATTAGGTGGGAATAGAAAGGTTATACCATTCATCATGGCTCTATGGGTTGGGTTAGCTCATGGTTGAGTTGATCCAATGTGCTAAGTTAAGTTAATACATGGCTAGTGGGGTCTAATCTCTTCTACTAGTGTCATTAATCTGTTTAAGTGGACCACATTAAGTTAGATAACATTAGACCACACTAGATCAGGTCACATTAGGTAAGATAAGATCTAGATTAAATTGGATATGACTAGATTAGACTAGTTTAGGTTAGATAGGTCCAACAGGGTAGAATATGTATTATTAAGATATGTTAGGATGTTTTGAGATTAGTTAGATATGTTATGATAAGATAGAATCTCTTCAAGATAAGATGAATTTATTAAGGTAAGAAGAACCCTTTTAAGATGAGGTGGATCTAGTAAGATATGAGGGAATCTTATAAGATACGATGAATCTATTAAGATATGGGAGAGTCTTTTAAGATTAGAGGGATCTCTATGGGATAGATACATTTTAATGGAGGATAATCTAAATTGCTTAGTTTTCTTATGAATTCTATTTAAGCCTATGCAGATGTAATTGTGGACATTACTCCACAACCCATCACACTCAAACAAAATTCCAAATCAGACAAGTATCTTAAGATCAAGCATTCAAGCATACAAATATTTACAAAAATAGTTTTGATTTTGTCCCTAAGATGAGGTCTTTCTGTTCCTTAAAGTCACTTTAAGCACAGGATTTCAAAGTGTGAAATCCAAGTTTGTCTTTAGAAGGAAAAGGTAAGAATAATCAGAGTAAAGCGGAAATAGATGAGAAAAGATTAAGATAAGCTTAGAAAAGAATCAGAGTAGCAGAGGTAAGTAGACAAGGGTTGTCCAGTTCTATCTAGGTTTCGTCCTACAGTCAACATTCCTCTGATACCACTTCTGTCACACCCGGGTTTCGGGGCACCAAGACCCGGGCGCGAACATAAACACCAGGTATGCTGGGACCAAGTCTCACACATATGATGTATAGTGGCACAGGATCGAATGTCACATCTTTATATATAACAGGAGTTCTATATAAAATAAATAATTACATTATAAGGAGACAACGGTCCAGCAACCCAAAGTTGACTGGGAGACGACGACCTAGACCTCTCACGAACACATCACAGCATCCTCCAAGCGCCTCATCCTGCGGTACCTGTTCTTGACCTGTGGGGGGTGTGAGACAGCAAGAGTGAGCTCACATACGTTCATCGCTCAACAAGTTGTGGGGAATAATGTGCATGAACTCGCCAAAGGTGGGGAGCTCACGTGAAATGTAAGGCTTACCAAAGAGGATGGTTAGAGCTGAGCATTGCTTTTAAAGTTGGTCAAAATTTTATTAGCAGTTACTAAGTATAAATAAATACCATCCCAATTAAGTAGTAGAACAAAAGTAACAACATCACCTGCGATGCAATGCATATGACAAATTGAATTTAGTTCCATAAATTAATCATGTGAGGGTCCGAGCTGCTCATGACCGTGAGCACGGCTAGTATACCAGTTTTACACTCTGTAGAGGTTGCGCATCTTTACCCACAAGTCATGTTACCCATCTGCCAAGGGATCGCGACTTCCCATACACCTCTACCGAGGAGGCGAGGCAGGGTAACACTACGAGGCCTTTACAAAGTTCCACTAGCTTCAGAAAACCCGCTACAGTTTATAGGAAGTTCCAATGCAGGAATCCCTTGCAGGACCGCCATCGCAGCAAAATCCTCCCGAGGGCCTCCCTACACTGACCACTCCCCTACTGCCCTTGCCCCTTTCGGGTAAGGTAGTCTTCCACTAGCTTTCCTAATTAATCAGCCAAGGGGTCCCATTCCTCCCTTGTGGTAGCACTGTTTTCCCGGGTGGTTCTCCATGTTCCAATTAACATAATGATCTTATCATGAACAGTAATAAACAACTGATAATAAAGATATAATCATGAATAATATGTATATTTATACCCAAAACCACATAAAGCAATAGCAGGTACTACCCAAAAAGTGTGGTGGTAATCAAGGTATAAAGATAGTCAAACTGGGGTAACCTATTGGGTTCCATCAAAATTAACCTATGCAGATCATTATGATTAATCAGAAACATGAGTGGGTAAAAGAAGTGATCAAGGGCACAACTTGCCTGGGACTTGAGATTCCAGGTACCAGGATGATCTTCAGGTGACACGTGTCCTCACTGCTAAACGTAGCAACACAGACATACATGGTATAGGCAAAATTAACATTACACCAAACATAAGTACAAACTGAATAATAATAATCTACGCGTTGCTACGAGATCGTAGGAACAAGAATCACTAAATTTGGAGTTATAGTTATTTAGTTATGAATTTCTGAAGTTAATAAGCACCTAGAATAGATTAACCCAAATGAACAATTTTAATTCAAGTTTCATGGTTAAACAAAGGTACTAGGTGATAAACAATATTAATACAAAATTATTGCAACTGGAATGACTCAATTTGGAGTTAAAATGAATTAAATATGAATTATACAAGTTTTAAGATTTATTTTTATACTAAAAATCAGTTTTTAATATTAATTATCTAATTTCTCTGTTATCTGGACTGCGCGTCAAATAAAAAGAAACTCAGAGGCCACAGCGTAAGTTTCCCCCGACTCAACGAACAGTGAGCGAGGACGGCGGGTTTGTTTTTGGAAAAGTGGAGGGTCTCTTTATGAAGTTTGCCACGCGAAGGGGTATCGGTGAACTAGAGCCGTCCGATTCAAAACAGACGGATCCGATTAGATCAAATAGTGCGCGAACCGGTACACTACACAGACCGTTGGATCCCCGAGCAGCGGCCCAGATTTAAATACCCGAGACTCCAACGAGACCCTCGGATTCTGATCGAACGGCCACCCGCCCGAGCCGCGAAGGGGTATCCCTGAACTAATCTCGGCCGCCCGCGAGAGATCAAACGTCCAAGATGATTCAACAGCTGCGGTCCAATCCAATCCGTCCCTTGCTAATCCTACGGTCCACGATTTGTCTTCCACCTCGCGACATGCGGGTGACCGAGCCCGCCAGCCGAAGGCGAACTTGCCGCCGTGACCGCGAATAACCAAAGCAGCACCCAGCACACGCCCAACCGACACCACACCTGCCACCCGCCACGCTACAGAGAAGGAACCGGATCATACCGCGTATCGGGACGAAGGAGAGGTCGACGCAGATCCCTTGCCCGCACCACGTCGGGTTAGTCGAGGTTCCAGACGCCGGTTCGCCAAGCCGCCTCCACCGTTCGCCCCGAGAAGTCACGCCGCGCCCGGACTCTTAGAGATCTCACAAAACGAAGGCGAGAAGACGACAACGGCCGGCGATGTGCACTCACACTCTCTCACCTCTGCACTCCCTGGCGATGACGGGCGGTCTCGGCAATGGCGTTTTTGGTTCGCGTCAGTGGTCGGGGAAGCACAGGGGTGCGCATCGTTGGCTTATATAGCCCGAGGACTCGGACCCAGGCGAGATGGACGTAACAGCACCGAGATCCCCGGCGCACGCTCCGCCATGGCCGGGTTCTGTTGGGGGAGCGATCTGGCCGGTTCGGCCCACGTGCAAGAGACAGCGACGAAGCTGGGCAGTGGGCCCACGAGATCAGCCAAACCTGGAGTTAGCGCGCGCGCATGTGAGTGATTGAGCGGCTTATGACGAGTGGGCCCCACCTGTAAGCGCCCGGAATAAAGAAAAAGGGAAAGGGAAGGAGATGGGCCGCGCGGGGGAAGAAAAGCCGAGTTGGGCCAGAATGAAGAAGCCGGCCCAGGTAAGGTTTTTAATCTTTTTCTTTTTATTTTCTTTCCTATTTTCCATTCCAATTACCCAACTCAATTCAAATTTAAATTCCAATTTAAATCCAAAGTTTGTGGCGAATTTGTCTTCATTTAAATGTTCAATGTGAACATAGCATGAATAAATTTTATTTATTTATAGATTTATTTTGCTTTGCATAGTATTCTCTCTTGCCTTATATATATTATTTCCCCTTTCCTAAAGTGCACCCCTTTTTGGGTTAACTTCAAATTCTCAATTCCATTATTATATTTTATTATTATTTTAAATGCACATACAATTAAAACTCCAACATGAGTGCCAAATATGGTTCTATTTATTATTTTATTCACTTAAGCAAATGCTTTTAAATAGGGAGATGAGTCTTCAAATGTTATGAGAGTTCTAAAGAGAGAGAAAAAGAAAAATTCTAATGCAAGATCTTTGAAAATTTTTACTATATTCTCAAAATGAGATTTAGGGTGTTACAGTTTTGCTCGTGTTCTTTGAGCTCTTGTGCTTGGATCGCTTTTCTTATTCCTCCATTCTTGTTCTCAAGCAACTTGTAATCAAGCAAGAGACACCAAGTTGTGGTGGTCCTTGTAAGGGGTCTAAGTGACCCGTTGATTAAGGAGAAAAGCTCACTCGGTCTAGGTGACTGTTTGAGAGAGGGAAAGGGTTGAAAGAGACACCGGTCTTTGTGACCACCTCAACGGGGAGTATGTTTGCAAGAACCAAACCTCGGTAAAACAAATCACCGTGTCACTCGCTCCATTTGCCTTTGATTTGTTTTTCACCCTCTCTTTCGGACTCGATTTTAATTCTAACGCTAACCCCAGCTTGTAGTGTGTGCTTAAGTTTATAATTTTTAAATTCCGCCTATTCACCCCCCTCTAGGTGACTTTCAGTTGGTATCGGAACCCGGTACTTCATTAGAGCCTAACCGCTCGAAGTGATGTCGGGAAATCATGCCAAGGAGGTCGTGACCGACGAGAAGCCCGCCAAAAGCCATGGGAAGACTCCATCGGGAGAGTCCGGCAACAAGGTGAAGGGATCCCCTTCACACACCAAGTCGCATTGGAGCGGCGACAAGAAAAAGAAGATGAAGAAGGTGGTCTACTACGAGACCGATTCTTCATCGCCATCTACCTCCGGCTTCGACGCGCCGTCCATCACTTCTAAGCGCCATGAGCGCAAGAAGTATAGTAAGATGCCACTTCGTTATCCCTATATTTCTAGATGTACTCCTTTACTTTCTGTCCCACTAGGCAAACCATCCATTTTTGAGGGTGAAGATTATAACATGTGGAGTGATAAAATGAGGCATCACCTAACCTCACTCCACGCTAGTATTTGGGACATTGTTGAGTTTGGAGCGCAGGTACCATCGCCGGGGGACGAAGGCTATGACTCAGACGAAGTCGCCCAAATCCGGCACTTCAACTCCCAAGCCACTACTATACTCCTCGCCTCTCTACGTCGAGAGGAGTATAATAAGGTTCAAGGGTTGAAGAGTGCCAAAGAGATTTGGGACGTACTCAATACCATGCATGAAGGAGATGAGGTGACCAAGATCACCAAGCGGGAAACGATCGAGGGGGAGCTCGGTCGATTCATGCTCAACCAAGGGGAGGAGCCACAAGCCATGTACAACCGGCTCAAGACCTTGGTGAACCAAGTGCGCAACCTCGGGAGCACAAAATGGGATGACCATGAAATGGTCAAGGTTATTCTAAGATCACTTGTTTTTCTTAATCCTACACAAGTTCAATTAATTCATGGTGATCCTAGATACAAGCTAATGTCTCCCGAGGAGGTTATAGGAAAGTTTGTGAGCTTTGAATTGATGATCAAAGGCTCCAAACAAATCATCAAGCGAGGCGCCACCTCAACACCCGAGGTGCAACCCGTTGCCTTCAAAGCAACAAAGGAGAAGAAAGAAGAGTCTACATCAAGTAGGTTTCCCATCGACGCCTCCAAGCTTGACAATGAGGAGATGGAGCTCATCATCAAGAGCTTCCGTCAAATCCTCAAGCAACTGAAGGGGAAAGACTACAAATCCTGTTACAAGAAAGTTTGCTACAAGTGTGGTAAACCCGGTCATTTTATTGCTAAATGTCCATTATCTAGTGATAGTGATAGGGGCGACGACAAGAAGGGAAGGAGAAAGCAAAAGAAGAAGTACTACAATAAGAAGGGCGACGATGCCCACGTATGTCGGGAATGGGACTCCGATGAGAGCTCCACCGACTCCTCCGACGAGGACACCGCCAACATCGCCGTCAACAAGGGACTTCTCTTCCCCAACGTCGACCACAAGTGCCTCATGGCAAAGGACGACAAAAAGAAGAAGGTTTATGCATCCGGGGGCTCAAGTTGGATCATTGATAGCGGGTGCACAAACCACATGACTGGGGAGAAAATGATGTTCTCCTCCTATGAAAACCAAGATCCCCAAAGGGCTATCACATTCAGGGATGGAAATCAAGGTTTGGTCAAAGGACTTGGTAAAATTGCTATATCACCTGACCATTCTATTTCCAATGTTTTTCTTGTAGATTCATTAGATTACAATTTGCTTTCAGTTTCTCAATTATGGAAAATGGGTTACAACTATCTTTTTACAGATTTAGGTGTTACTGTCTTTAGAAGAAGTGATGATTCAGTAGCATTTAAGGGAGTGTTAAAGGGTCAGCTATACTTAGTTGATTTCAATAGAGCTGAACTCGACACTTGCCTAATTGCTAAGACTAATATGGGTTGGCTCTGGCATCGCCGACTAGCCCATGTTGGGATGAAGAATCTTCACAAGCTTCTAAAGGGAGAGCACATTTTGGGACTAACCAATGTTCATTTTGAGAAAGACAGGATTTGTAGCGCATGTCAAGCAGGAAAGCAAGTTGGTACCCACCATCCACACAAGAACATCATGACGACTGACAGGCCGCTTGAGCTACTCGACATGGATTTATTCGGCCCGATAGCTTACATAAGCATCGGCGGGAGTAAGTATTGTCTTGTAATTATGGATGACTATTCTCGCTTCACTTGGGTGTTCTTTTTGTAGGATAAATCTCAAACCCAAGAGACCTTAAAGGGATTCTTGAGACGGGCTCAAAATGAGTTTAATTGAGGATCAAGAAAATAAGAAGCGACAATGGGACGAAGTTCAAGAACTCTCAAATTGAAGGCTTCCTTGAGGAGGAGGGCATCAAGCATGAGTTCTCTTCTCCCTACACACCTCAACAAAATGGTGTAGTGGAGAGGAAGAATAGAACTCTACTTGACATGGCGAGGACCATGCTTGATGAGTACAAGACACCAGACCAGTTTTGGGCCGAGGCGATTAACACCGCCTGCTACTCCATCAACCGGCTCTACCTTCACCGAATCCTCAAGAAGACATCATATGAACTCCTCACCGGTAAAAATCCCAATGTTTCATATTTTAGAGTCTTTGGTAGCAAATGTTTTATTCTTGTTAAAAGAGGTAGAAAATCTAAATTTGCTCCTAAGGCTGTAGAAGGCTTTTTACTTGGTTATGATTCAAACACAAGGGCATATAGAGTCTTTAACAAGTCCACTGGACTAGTTGAAGTTTCTTGTGACATTGTGTTTGATGAGACTAATGGCTCTCAAGTAGAGCAAGTTGATCTTGATGAGCTAGATGATGAAGAGGCTCCGGAGTCGTGCTAAGGAACATGTACATTAGGGATGTGTGTCCCAAAGAATCCAAAGAGCCTCCACAAGCACAAGATCAACCATCATCTTCCATACAAGCATCTCCACCAACTCAAGATGAGGAACAGGCTCAAGATGATGAAGAAGAAGATCAAAAAGATGAGCCACCTCAAGAGGAGGGCAATGATCAAGGGGGAGATGACAATGATCAAGACAAGAAAAATGAACATGGTCAAAGACCGCCACACCCAAGAGTCCACCAGGCGATTCAAAGAGATCACCCCGTGAACACCATCCTTGGCGATATTCATAAGGGGGTAACCACTCAATCTCGAGTCACTCATTTTTGTGAACATTACTCTTTTGTTTCCTCTATTGAGCCACACAGGGTAGAGGATGCACTTAAAGATTCGGATTGGGTGCTGGCGATGCAAGAGGAGCTCAACAACTTCACGAGGAATGAGGTATGGCATTTAGTTCCACGTCCTCACCAAAATGTTGTAGGTACCAAGTGGGTATTCCGCAACAAGCAAGATGATCATAGTGTGGTGACAAGGAACAAAGCCCGACTTATAGCCAAGGGTTATTCACAAGTCGAAGGTTTGGATTTTGGTGAAACCTATGCACCCGTAGCTAGGCTTGAGGCAATTCGTATATTACTTGCCTATGCTACTTACCATAGCTTTAAGCTTTATCAAATGGATGTGAAAAGTGCCTTCCTCAATGAATCAATCAAGGAAGAGGTCTATGTTGAACAACCTCCCGGCTTTGAAGATAGTGAGTACCCTAACCATGTTTACAAACTCTCAAAGGCGCTTTATGGGCTCAAGCAAGCCCCAAGAGCATGGTATGAATGCCTAAGAGATTTTCTTATCACTAATGGCTTCAAAGTCAGAAAAGCAGATCCTACTCTCTTTACTAAAACTATTGCAAAGGATTTGTTTGTATGCCAAATTTATGTTGATGATATCATATTTGGGTCTACTAACAAATCTACTTGTGAAGAGTTTAGTAGGATCATGGTTCAAAAATTCAAGATGTCTATGATGGGGGAGTTGAAGTATTTTCTAGGATTTCAAGTCAAGCAACTCCAAGAGGGCACCTTCATCAGCCAAACGAAGTACATTCAAGACATACTCACCAAGTTTGGAATGAAGGATGCCGAGCCCATCAAGACACCCATGGGAACCAATGGGCATCTCGACCTTGACACGGGAGGTAAATCCGTAGATCAAAAGGTATACCGGTCAGTGATAGGATATCTACTTTATTTATGTGCATCTCGGCCGGATATTATGCTTTCCGTATGCATGTGTGCAAGGTTCCAAGCCGATCCTAAGGAAGTTCACCTTAGGGCCGTAAAGAGAATCTTGAGATATTTAGTTTATACTCCTAAGTTTGGTCTTTGGTACCCCAAGGGATCCTCTTTTGATTTATTAGGATATTCAGATGTTGATTGTGCAGGGTGTAAAATTGATAGGAAGAGCACATCAGGGACTTGTCAGTTTCTGGGGAGATCCCTGGTGTCTTGGGCTTCAAAGAAACAAAACTCAGTAGCTCTTTCTACCGCCGAAGCCGAGTATATTGCCGCAGGCCATTGTTGCGCGCAATTGCTTTGGATGAGGCAAACCCTCAGAGACTATGGCTACAAATTTAGCAAAGTTCCTCTCCTTTGTGATAATGAGAGGGCAATCTGCATGGCGGATAATCCCGTTGAACACAGTCGCACTGAGCACGTAGCCATTCAGTATCACTTTTTGAGAGAACACCAACAAAGGGGGGATATCGAGATAGCCTATATTAACACTAAAGAACAACTAGCCGATATCTTTACCAAACCACTAGATGAGAAAACCTTTACCAAACTTAGGTATGAGCTAAACATTCTTGATTCTCGGAACTTTGATTGATACTTTGCACACATAGCTCATTTATATACCTTTGATCATACCTCTTTTATGTCTATGACTAATGTGTTTTCAAGTGTAGTCTCATGCTTAGTCATAGAATTGAAAGGGAAATGGAGTATTCGGCAAAGACGACGCTTCCACTCAACTCCATCGGTATTATCTACTCTTTGCCGGTATTTCGCCATCTCTCCACATTGGTATAATCTTTCACTCATATATTGTTTGCCAAAGGGGGAGAGAAGTTACTAGGGGATCACAAAGTCTCCGTTTTTGGCGATTCATGCCAAAGGGGGAGAGAGTATTAGCCCAAAGCAAAAGGACCGCACCACCACCTAATTTTTATTTGTGTTTTGAAAATTTTTTATTGGTATATTTCAAATTGGTGTTCCCCTAATGAGATATCTCAATTAATATATCCCAAAACCCTCTTGAAAGCTAAGAGGAAAATTTCATTTAGGGGGAGTTTTGTTTAAAGTCAAAGATAAAGCATTTGAAACAGGGGGAGAAAATCTCAAATCTTGAAAATGCTTCTTTAAATCTTATTTATATACCTTTGACTATTTGCAAAAGGATTATTGAAAAGAATTTTCCAAAGAATTTGCAAAAACAAAACTAGTGGTGCAAGCGTGGTCCAAAATGTTAAAATAGAAGAAAGCAATCCAAGCATATCTAGTAGAAATAATATATTGGTTCAATTCCAAGCAATCTATGCGCTTACATTATGCAAACTAGTTCAATTCTGCACTTATATATTTGCTTTGGTTTGTGTTGGCATCAATCACCAAAAAGGGGAGATTGAAAGGGAAATAGGATCAAACCTTTTCCTAAAATGATTTTGGTGGTTGAATTGCCCAACACAAACAATTGGACTAACTAGTTTGCTCTACATTATATGTTCTACAGGTGCCATAGGTTCAACACAAACCAATAAAAAGAACAAGTTAGGGTTCAAAACAAAAAGGAGCAAAGAAACCGAAGGCAGCCCTGGTCTGGCGCATCGGACTGTTCGGTGTGCCACCGGACAGTGTCCGGTGCACCACCAGACAGTGTCCGGTGCACCAGGGTGGATCAACTCAAACTTGCCACCTTCGGGTTTCTGGAAATGCCACTCCGCTATAATTCACCGGACTGTCCGGTGTAGCACCAGACTATCCGGTGTGCCAGCGGAGCAATGGCTACAGCGCAACGGTCGACTCCAACAGAAACTTGAAAAGCGCTATAGTGCGCGGACAGTTCGCGTAGAGTCAGAGCAGGCGCCAGAAGGCGCACCAGACAGTGAACAGTACCTGTCTGGTGTTGCACCGGACTGTCTGGTGGTCCAGGCGGTCAGAGCTCCAATGGTCGATGTAACACCCCTGGTGTTACTATAACTAAAACTTGAGCATGGCATCATAAGCATTGGCATTGCATATGTTTGACACACCTAGAGTGCATTCACTAGGCAAAAATTTCAAACAAGTTGTATTGTTTTAATGTTTTTGCAAATAGAACCCTGGTTAAAGGACTTAACCCTAAATAGTGGTTAAAGGGGTAAAACTTAACCCAAGTTAAGAAAATCTAAAAACTTTAGGGTAAAAGACATAGAATGACCCCAAGAATAAACTGGAATCCCTTTTATACCCCTGGGATACCAGAATCCCTAAATGGAACCCTGGAAAACCCTAAAACCAAACCCTAGGGGCTTATGTGCAAAATTAGTCCACTTTTGGGCTAAAGTGCAAAAACCAAGTCAAATAGGTTTCTTAAGTCCTTTGGTTCACAAATATGAGGACTTGAAAGCCAAACCCAAAGTTATGGACTTAAATGCAAAATGGACCTCATTTGAGTTTTATTCTAAGTCTGAAAATCAGAGAATGGGCTCAACTTTGGGGCTTTGTAACTTACAAAGTATAGGGTTTTTGCCCTAGGTCACCACATCAAAGTTGAAGACCAATTATAGGAGAACAACTTTGCTAAAGAGTGGGAGCTTAGTTGTTATGAGAAATTTGGAGAAAAACCCAATCAAAGTTTGACTGTCAGGCTTGTTTCATTCTGAAATTCAGCCTTTCAGTGTAACAGGGTCGACTTTGTGGGTGGATTAAACCTTGATCCAATGACTTTTTGTGAATACACATTGTAGCAAAGTTGTAGAGGGATTATAGTTCTACAACTTTACTACAGAAAGTTGGCTTAGGTTTCACACGAAAATTTGAGAAAATTGGGCTCCAATGTGCTCTGTCAGTCAAGCTCTTCCCTGAATTCTGAGCACTGTTCATCGTCATCAGAACTCTCGCGCTGTGGATCAGGATCACCCCCGCCGGCGATAAGAACGCCACCACGGCGTGACCGGTCGTCGGTGGTCGCGGTAAAGTTCCTGGGTATCGTGGCAAAGGTTACCGAGGTGGCGAGCCTAGGTTAAGCGGCAACCCGTGCCCTCACCGGAGACCGCCGCAGGCTTGCCAGCGCATCCTCAGCTCGCGTATCTTCTCCAACTCCGGTCGACGGTCCTCCGCCGCGTGGCCTAGCTTTTCTACCGTGTCGCCGTGATTCCTTTGAGCCATCCCATCATCGTTGGGGAGTTTGCCACGCCGTAGGACACGTAACCGCGCGCCAAGCTTCTTCCCCGTCTCCGGCCGCCAACACATCGCGGTCAAATTGAGAGCCACCGCCCCCGGAGTTTATAAATCCAGTGCACCGTCAGCTTCGTGATGTACTCCAGCGTCTAGCACACCCTTCTGCACCTCTAATCCTCCACCAGAAAGCCTCAATTCGAGATTTCCCCCAAATCCGATTTCCGCCACCGTGAAGTCGAGCTCACCGTCGCCAGCCCAACTCCGGTCAGTTCCCGCCCTCTGCTCCCTTGTTTGAGCATTCTCATACATCTGCGATGCTCCCCGACTCCTTTAATTGGACTAGATCGACACCCATCGCCGGGAACACGGCTGTCTCGCCGTGATGCTCACGGCCACCGTGGCCAGAGTTCCCTAGTTGATTAATAGCCAAATTAGTTTGGGGAAAGGGCTTAGGATCGATCCAATTCGGTGTCTGTTGCTCAGAGAACTCAGCCGTTGCTCCGTTCGGCCGGTGTAGGTGCTCGCCGGAGCGCGGCCAAGCGCGAGCGCCGTCGTGGACTTCCAGTTGTGAATAGATAGAAACGCAGGGGCCTTTTTGTAATGGTCAGTGACTTGGTTAAACAGTGAAATGACCTGTTCTCAGTTAGCCAGAAGCGTGGGGGTCGTTCTGCAAAACCGCCAGGGCGCGGGCGCGCGCGGGCGCGTTTTGCTGTGGACCTGGGCCGTCTGGGCCAGAATCAGCCCAGTTCTATTTAATCCTTTTTCTTTTTCTTTTTCCAGCAGAGCCAAAATAATTATAGAAAAATGTAGAAAAATGCTAAAATTGTGAAACTAATTTTCCTAGGTTTGTTATTTTCTCTAGTATTTAGTAAAAATAGTTTTGTGATTTTTAATGGAAATAAGAAATTTTAGAGTATTTAAAGTAGATACAAGTATTAGTTATGGATTTTTAGAAAATAAATGGTAAGTCCAAAAATGTCCAAACTTTTTATGGGCACTTAAACCAATATTTAGAAGCCTTGGGTAGAATTTGGGCTGATTTGGACCTTGTTTGATCACTAACCCAAAAACCAACCCCCCGTGCCTTATGAACTCCTTTACTGACTCCGGAAACCCTAGGTTCTCGGAGTACCGTGAAGGAAAGTTGTACTCAAGACTTAGATAATAAGTTTATATTATCTTTTCATCCTCATAAGCACCCCATGGCATCCATTCTTATGCATATATATGGTTATGTTAGAACACGAAGAAGAAGAAGAAGTCACTGAAGAGGGAACTCCACCAACCTCAGATCCTCAAGCAGGCAACTGCTTTTATTTCGATATTTGCGGATCCGAGCAGGACTCACCTGATAACAAAGGCAAGCCCCGGTGCATTTGCCACCTCCTTGTGTTTTAAAAACCTTTATCACTTGCTTGATGCATTAGGTGATAGGAGTTGATTGCTAAAACAATTCCTGCATTACCTTCCTTGAATTTGATTACCTTCCTTGATCACCCGTTTTACAAAAGATTTTTGATGCTTAGTCTTGCTTTAGAAAAAAAACAAAATGTTTTGTTTTTACAAAATATGATGTGGCAAAAGTGGGTGGGATGTTTTCAAAAATAAAACTTGATGGTGGATCCATCATGGCCATGATGGATTCAACATCGGAAAAGATGTACCTCTGTCAGGTACCAAGTTTTTGGGTTAAAAAGATTAAGCTGAGACCGGGCGGGTGACTTGCACAAGAAGAGAGTCTCGGTGTAGTGTCTCCGTCTGAGTCGATTAAGGACCGTCTCGATGTAGGCTTGATGATCGAGGACCCTTTAACTGGTCACATGCCTCGTCATGGGTAAGCCTTGCCTCGGGCAGACTAAGGCCGGAATAAGATAACACGAAATGGGCGTGGAGCGGTGGCGAGAGTAGCGTGTACCCTCCGTGGCAAGAGGCTGGACGGTGGTGTATCTGTGCTCTCGGTTTGCGTGAACCTGATCCGGTCTTAAGAACCCCGGTGGTGGGTTGACATATGCAAGGGTTAAGTGCTACATATGTCGTGTGATTGGAGATCCTCAGCTGAGTATAATCGATTCGGATCGCCGTACCTTCGCGGTTATGAAGACTTGGTCACTGCCCTACACGTAGCATTCCACTAAAGATGATGGGTTTTTGTTAAGAAATTGGCTAGTGCAGGACCAGTGATTGAACTAGGGTAGAAAGAACTCTAGTTGCAGGTAATTGAACTTAACTTGACAAATAAAATTTGATTTTTGAGGATCCACTTCAGTAAGCATTTCTGCAAAACAAAGTCTTTGATTACTTGAGAAGCCTTACCTTGACTCCCTAAAAGCCAGCATACCCTTGAGAGTCTTTTCCTTAGTCGGGTAAGTCTTGCTGAGTAATTCCATACTCAGGGTTTATCCCTTCGTTGTTTTTAGGTGAGGAAGTAGCAGACTTTTGCTGCTTCTGTGCCAAGGTGGTTCCCAAAGAAGAAAAACAAGACTGAAGTGCGGGAGGACTCGGTCCTCCACATAGGATCTTTTGCTTATAACTTATCGGGAGAAGTTTGTGCCTCCCTTGGTTTGTATAATATTACTTCTCTGCACTCACTTTTAGTCTGGTCTGTAATAAAATAACTCGAGCTTGCTTTTGAAATAAATGTAAGTTTATGTAATTCGCTTCCGCATTTCTTTATCTCCGATGTTCTGTAATGTCTGCAAGACGGGTGAAACGTTCCTGGTGAGGTCGGGAAAGATACCGAGCTTGTCAAGTGACTTAGGAACATCTACAGGGTGTCTGATGTCTGCTAGACAAGGACAACTGTAGGTGGGACTAATTACTTGGGAGGTTCCATCACAGTCGAACCCTAATGGTTGGGTGACGTGGCTGGCACACCGGACATTGTCCAGTGACGCACCGGACTGTCCGGTGCGCCCATTGACAGACAGCCTTCGCAACGGCCATTTTGGTGGGTGGGGCTATAAATACCCCCTACCACCACCATTCAAGGCATCCAAGTTTTTCATACATCTCACTCAAAACAAGAGCTAGTGCATTCAATACAAGACACAAATAGATTGAATCAAAGCCTCTCCAAGTCCCAATTCCACTCAAAGCAGTTAGTGACTAGAAGAGAGAGTTTTGCTCGTGTTCTTTGAGCTCTTGCGCTTGGATCACTTTTCTTCTTCCTCCATTCTTGTTCTCAAGCAACTTGTAATCAAGCAAGAGACACCAAGTTGTGGTGGTCCTTGTAAGGGGTCTAAGTGACCCGTTGATTAAGGAGAAAAGCTCACTCGGTCTAGGTGACCATTTGAGAGAGGGAAAGGGTTGAAAGAGACCCGGTCTTTGTGACCACCTCAATGGGGAGTAGGTTTGCAAGAACCGAACCTCGGTAAAACAAATCACCGTGTCACCCGCTCCATTTGCCTTTGATTTGTTTTTCACCCTCTCTTTTGGACTCGATTTTAATTCTAACGCTAACCCTAGCTTGTAGTGTGTGCTTAAGTTTATAATTTTCAGATTCTGCCTATTCACCCCCCTCTAGGCGACTTTCAGAACCCCGACGATGAAACACGGTCCGAGCCAGCAACCCGAGGAACGTGCACTCCCTTTCCCTCCGAGCACAGCGATGGAGTTTGGAGTGCGAGAACTGTGCGCAAGGGCGGATTTGGAGCTACGGACGCACGAGTCTTATAGCCCAGAGCTCTCGACGGTAGTTACGCGGGGGTTCGTTAGAATCGCGGACACGATCCAGTGGAAGCGCGGCACTCCAGAGCGAAGATCCGCGGCCGGGATGACAAAAGGGGGCCACCCGTCGGTGACAGCACAGAAAGTGGTGCGCACGCAGTGCAACCGACCCATGGGCTCCACCCGTCAGTTGACCGGTGCACGCGTGCGAGATGGGCCGCGCGGAGATGATGTGGGCTGGCGCGGAGGGGGTTCTTGGTGGGCCGAATGAAGCATCTGAGGCCCAGGCTTGATTTCTCTTTTTTTCCTTTTCCTTTTTATTTTTATTTTTTTAAATCCAAGATTTAAATTCAAATTTTGTACCCAATTTCTCCTCAAATTATATTGTGAAATCCTTAATACAAATCCTTGGAGATATTTTTAGATATTTATGTCATTTATATTTATATTATTTCTCTTTTCTTATTTTCAAACCCAAATTTCAATTTAGGATTTAATCCATCTTCTAGAATTGTTATCTCATTGTTGTTATCCTTATTATTCTATTTAATGCACAAACATATAAAACTCCAATAAGATGCACTTTCTTTTATTTTTGTGTCATTTGTTTTAATTAATCACCCTTAACTTTATGCATGCTCTTTTTATGATGCAAATAAGACACATAAAATAAGGATACCTCTATATATTCCTTTTATACAATTTTGAGTATTACAAATCCTACCCCCATTAAAAAAATATCGTCCTTGAGATTTAAGAAGAACTAGAGAAAAGGTGGGGAAAATCTATGCGAAGCTCTTCTTCTCTCTCCCAAGTAGCTTCATCTTCGCCATGGTGACTCCATTGCACTTTGCACATCTTTATCACCTTATTCCTTGTAACTCTAGTCAACGTGTTAAGAATCTTGACAGGATACTCCGTGTAAGTCAAATCACCGTGAACACTGAGCTCTTCCATTGGTAACTGTTCCTCCGGGACACGGAGACACTTCTTGTGATGGAACCTCTCAAGTCATTAGGCCCACCTACAGTTGTCCTTGTCCAACAGACTTCAGACAACCCTGTAGGTGCCCCTGAATCACTTGACAAGTTCGGTATCTGCTTTCTTTACCTTTCCCAAGAGCGTTTCACCCGTCACGCAGACATTACAAGCATCGGAGATACGAAAATGCGGAAGCAGTTACATTAACTTACCTTTATTGAAAAGTAAGACAGAGTTATATAGTTACAGACCAGAACATAATATATGAGTGCTGAGTATTATTATTACAAACCATGGGAGGCAAAAACCCCTCCCGATAAGTATTAAACAAAAGTTTTACGGAGGATCCTTTCCTCCCGCAGTTTTAGTCTTGATGCTCTTCCTTTGGTACCATCTTTGAACAGGTTTGCCGCTTCTTCACCTAAAACAACATGGGACAAAGCCCTGAGTATGGAATTACTCAGCAAGTCTTACCCGACTAAAGAAAAGACTCTCAAGGGTATGCTGGCTAGAGGGAGTCAAGGTAAGGCTTATCAATAATCAATGACTCTGTTTGCAGAAATGCTTACTAAGAGTGGATCCTTAAAAATCCAGTTTTCTTTGTCCGGTTAAGTAAAAATTACCTGCAGCTAGGGTTCTGTCTACCCTAATTCAATCACTTGACCTATACTAGCCAATTTCTTCACAACCCTTCATCTTCACTGGATTTCTACGTGTAAGTCAGTGACCAAGTCTTCATAACCGTGAAGTTACGGCGATCCGAATCGATTATACTCAGCTGAGGATCTCCAATCACACGACATATATAGCACTTAACCCTTGCATATGTCAACTTGCCACCAGGGTTCTTAAGACCAGATCAGGTTCACGCCAACCAAGAGCACAGATACACCACCGTCCAGCCTCTTGCCACGGAGGGTACACGCTACTCTCGCCATCTCTCCACTCCCATTGTGTGGTATCTTATTATGGTATTAGTCTGCCTGAGGCAAAGCTTACCCATGACGATGCATGTGACCAGTTAAAGGGTCCTCGATCAGCAGGCCTACATCGAGACGGTCCTTAATTGACTGAGACGGAGACACTACATCGACTCTCTCTTCTCGTGCAAGTCACCCGCCCGGTCTCAGCTTAATCATTTCAAACCCCAAAGTTTGGAACCTGGCAGAGGTACATCTTTTCTGATGTTGAACCTATTATGGCCATGATGGATCCACCATCAAGTTTTATTTTAGAAAACAACCCACCCACTTTGCAACATCATCTTTTGAGAAAACAAAACATTTTATTTTTCTAAAGCAAAGCTAAGCATAAGAAAACCTTTTGTAAAACAGGGATTTAGGAAATAATCCAAGGAAGGAAATGCAGCAATAGTTTAGCACACAACTCCTATCACTTAATGCATCAAGTAAGTGAGAAAGATTTTAAAAGGAACAAGGAGGTGGCAAATGCACCGGGGCTTGCCTTGTGTTACAGGTGAATCAGACTCTGATCCGCATATATCAAAATAAAAGCAGTTGCCTGCCTAATGTTCCTCAGGTGGTGGTGGTGAAGTCTTAGCTTCTTTGACTTCTACCTCTTCTTCATTTTCTAAATATAACCATACATAATAATGAATGCCCATGTGTCACCCGGTTTTAGAAGGCAAACCGAATGCGAACCATGTACGTGCCAGGATCAGCAATTCATGTACACAGCAGTTACATAACATGGACATCATCACACAGTGCTCAAATAGTATTAAAAAGGGAAATAATAGTCGATTACATCATATGTCTGAGACATCCACGTAGTCTTTACAATAAATCAAAGTGCGGAAAAGAAACGTAGATAAACGCGGCCATCACAGGCAGCCGACTGGGGGTTGCCGCTAACCCACACCTAGAACTCGTCATAGTCTTGGAACTCCTGGAAGTCTCCTTCTGCGGCTTCATCTTCTCCTGAGCAGTGGTTGCAATGCGGACAACCTGGGGGGGGGGTTTGGTGTGTAGAGCAAGGGTGAGTACACATCAACATACTCAGCAAGTATCCTGTTTGGCTGTAGTGGACTAGCTTTATGTGGGGGATAAGTCAAGCAGTTGCTTTTAGTTGGTCAGATTGTTATTACTAGTAGAGAAAGCCAAGTTTTAGAATTAACCCACGTTATTAACCCAAACGTACTCTTTCCAAACGGAAAGAATACCACTTACCATTACCATAGTCAATACCAGAAACCATCGATCTCATTGCCACCTGTAATCCGAACATCCCTGATCAAGTACCACTAATCACTGCAGCTCCCTTGGCCGCTCATAACCGCGAGCACGGCTGATATATCAGTTTTCATAACACTCTGCAGAGGTTGTGCACTTTACCCATGAGCCGTGATTCCCTTTTTGCCTCGGGTTGTACGGACCCTTGAACACTCCCAAGGTGAGTAGGCAGGGTCTCACTACGTAGCCTTTACAAAGATTCTCCGAGGCTGTAGCCGCCCGTTAGGTTTCCTAAATGTACCGCACTCCTCCCCAAGGGATAAATCAACCTTGGCAGAGCGAGCCGCATACACCGAGCCCCATTGACGGCACGACGGCGAAGCGAACTACACCCCGGATCCTCTAATTATTCAGCTAAGGGCACCCCATTCCACCCTCATAGTTGCACTGTTTTCCCGGGCGGTCATCCAAAGAACAGGTCCTTACGGAGAGGCACTCGAGAAACCGCTCGAGCCCCCTTAAAGACCACAAGATAACATCATAATAAAAGAGGGGAAAACAGCGTATCATAAATAATTCTCATCATGTTCATTGATTAATGTTAAGCGATAGCATAAACCTAACCAATAATAATCCAACCCAAGTAGGTAAACAAGGACATGGATAACAAAAGCTAGTCAGTCCTTAGGTATAAATGTGTAATGCGGGAGGTGAATTAAAGAATGAATAGGATAGAGATAGGTCAAGGGACACTTGCCTCCACCAACCGACTGCTGCTTAGGGGCTTCTCCTGCGAGTTCTTCGGGCTCTTCAACCGGATCGTTCTCTATGCGAGTGCAAACATACATCCATCCATCCATTCAAATTAGGAAACAAACAGTACATCATACAAGAAAAAAAATAGATTAGACATGCATAAAATATGACATACGATATTGCATTTACCATGGTTAGAAAGAAACGGGGAAAGGTCTCGCAGGGGTTAAAGCTTATGCTCGAGGCGCATTATGGGTAGATGCATAACTAAACGCTACGTGATTTAGTTCTACTTAGCTCCAATAGTAAGGATTAGCTACATGCACCAATGGAAACATGACCACTTTTAGTAGATTAACATTAAATGAGATAGACGATTAGCTATACAAATTAACTAACGTAACCAATTTCTAAATTGAGACTCCTATCTTATTAACATGAACAATGTGATTAGCACGCATAAAATATAAAAAGTGGGGGTAGACGGGCACGACGGGCCGTGCCAAGGCACTGCGCACTACGCGAGCACGCGCGCAAGGCCACACGCACACGCCGCGAACTAGCCGTGTGCACGTCGGGGCCGCACGCTAGCCAAGCTCAAGGCCGCGCACCATAGGCACGTTGGGCCAAGCTCGAGGCCGTGCCGGGGCCGTCACGACGCGAGAAAGGCACGCCGGGGCGGGCGGGCGAGCACGGAGCACGGGCGGGGCGAGGCACGGGCGGGGCGGGCGCGGCGCGAGGCCGGGGCGGCGCAGCCGAGGGTGGGACGAGGGTGGCCGGGGCCGAGGTGGGGTCGGGCGGGCGCGCATGGGGCGGGGGCGACCGAGGCCGAGGCGGGCGCGGCCGAGCCGGGCGCGGGCTCGGCGGGGGCGGCCGAGCCGGGGCGGGGCGGGAGCGGCTCGTCGGGGGCGGCGCGAGGGCGGGACGGGGGTGGCCGAGCCAGGGCCGAGCGAGGTCGGGGGCGAGGCGGCTCACCGGGGAGCCGGGCGGGGCGGGGCACAGGGTGGGTCGTCGGGGAGCGGCGCGGACGGGGCGGGTCGCCGGGGCGGCCGGGCAGGTGAGAGCACCTAGAGGGGGGGGTGAATAGGTGATCCTGTAAAAACCTCAAACTTAAGCCACAAAAACTTGTTAAGCGTTAGCACGATTAATGCCAAGTGGCTAAGGTGAAGTCTCAACAAAACACAATACCACAAGAATCAAGCACAGAGGGACACGGTGGTTTATCCCGTGGTTCGGCCAAGCCAATGCTTGCCTACTTCCACGTTGTGGCGTCCCAACGGACGAGGGTTGCAATCAACCCCTCTCAAGCGGTCCAAAGACCCACTTGAATACCACGTTGTTTTGTTGTTCCTTTCACTATCCCGTTTGCAAGGAATCTCCACAAATTGGAGTCTCTTGCCCTTACAAGTATATGATCACAAAGAAAGCACAGAGTAAGGGAGGGAAGCAACACACACAAATCCACAACAAAAGCGCACACACACGGCCAAGACTCGAGCTCGAATGACTATCTCAGAGTTCACACTAGAACAGAGCTCGAATCACTTAGAATCACAAACGAATGCGCAAAGAACTTGTGTGGATGATCAAGAATGCTCAAGAGTTGCTTGTGTGTCTCCTCCATGCGCCTAGGGGCTCCTTTTATAGCCCCAAGGCAGCTAGGAGCCGTTGAGAGCAATTCTGGAAGGCTATCCTGGCCTTCTGTCGTCGGGGGCACCGGACAGTCCGGTGCACACCGGACAGTGTCCGGTGCCCGATTTGTTTCCTTTTCTGGCGCTTCTGACCGTTGGAAGACTGCCGTAGATCTGCGAGCCGTTGGCGCACCGGACAGTCCGGTGCACACCGGACAGTCCGGTGCCGTCTTCCGACCGTTGGCTCGGCCACGTGTCCCGCGCGGATTGCGCGGCCGACCGTTGGCCCTGGCCGACCGTAGACTCACCGGACAGTCCGGTGCACACCGGACAGTCCGGTGAATTTTAGCCGTACGCCGCCGGCTAAAATCCCGAGAGCGGCCAGTTCGAGTCGAGTCAGTCTGGCGCACCGGACACTGTCCGGTGCACACCGGACAGTCCGGTGCTCCAGACCGAGCTGGGACTTGGCTGCACACAGCCAAGTCATTCTCTCCCCTTTTCTCTTTTTCTTCTTTCTGTTTCTAACACTTAGACAAATATGTTAGTCCACAAAACCAATGTACTAAGGCTTAGAAACATACCTTTACTTCATGATTTGCACCTTGTTCATCCATGTTCATAAAATCACAATTAAGCACATGTGTTGGCACTCAATCACCAAAATACTTAGAAATGGCCCAAGGGCACATTTCCCTTTCAATCTCCCCCTTTTTGGTGATTTATGCCAACACAACATAAAGCCACTAGAACAAGTGCAAACTCAATTCAAATAACACTTAAATTTATTTTGAATCAATTTTGGCATATATGGATCATCCTTTGCCACCACTTGGTTTGTTTTTGCAAATCAAACACAAATCTCTATCTCTAAGTTAAACACACATGTTTAAGCATAAAGAGAGTCATTCAAAAAGAGATTGATCAAGGATTTCAAAAACTCCCCCTTTTTCCCATAATCAATACTTCTCCCCACAAGAAGCCAACTTTTGATAAGAGAGACAACTTAAGAATTTTGACAAATCAAAAACTCTATTCTACTATTTTCAAAATCTCTCAAGTGGTAGCTGATCCATTTATTGCTTTGGCCTTTATTTTCTCCCCCTTTGGCATCAAGCACCAAAACGGGATCAATTGTGGCCCTTTAACCCCATTGCCTCACCAAAATCTTCAATTAAGAGCAAATGGCAATAAGAGTTCATGAGATGGACTTGGAAATAAGTTACCCCTCATCGGAGTGCAGTGGAAGTCTTTCATGGTCCAAGTCCACCTTTTCCCTTTCAATTCTCCTTTGTGACTAACACAAGCAAACTCAAACATATGGTTAGTCTCAAAGGGTCAAGTTGTAACACATCTCCCCCTAAACATGTGCATCACATTGCAACGGACTTGTGAGGTCCAGGGAGTGTTTGTACAACTTGAGCACCATAATAAGCAACAAAATGCAGAATGAACATGATCAAAGGCATAAATACATGTATGCTATATTTCAATCCAAGTTCCGCGAATCTAAGACATTTAGCTCACTACGCAGCCTGCAAAAGGTCTTCTCATCTAAAGGCTTGGTAAAGATATCGGCTAGCTGGTTCTCGGTGCTAACATAAAACACTTCGATATCTCCCTTTTGCTGGTGGTCTCTCAAAAAGTGATGCCGGATGTCAATGTGCTTTGTGCGGCTGTGCTCAACAGGATTTTCCGCTATTCGGATAGCACTCTCATTATCACATAGGAGTGGGACTTTGCTCAGATTGTAGCCAAAGTCCCTGAGGGTTTGCCTCATCCAAAGTAGTTGCGCGCAACACTGACCTGCGGCAACGTACTCGGCCTCAGCGGTGGATAGGGCAACGGAGGTTTGTTTCTTAGAGTTCCATGACACCAGGGACCTTCCTAAGAATTGGCACGTCCCCGATGTACTCTTCCTATCGACCTTACATCCAGCATAGTCGGAATCTGAGTACCCAATTAAGTCAAAGTTAGACCCCTTTGGATACCAGATCCCGAAGCAAGGCGTAGCGACTAAATATCTAAGAATTCGCTTCACCGCCACCAAGTGACACTCCTTAGGATCGGATTGAAATCTAGCACACATGCATACGCTAAGCATAATATCCGGTCTACTAGCACATAAATAAAGTAGAGATCCTATCATTGACCGGTATGCTTTTTGATCAATGGACTTACCTCCTTTGTTGAGGTCGGTGTGTCCGTCGGTTCCCATCGGAGTCTTTGCGGGCTTGGCGTCCTTCATCCCAAACCGCTTCAGCAGATCTTGCGTGTACTTTGTTTGGGAGATGAAGGTGCCGTCCTTGAGTTGCTTCACTTGGAACCCAAGGAAGTAGTTCAACTCGCCCATCATCGACATCTCGAATTTCTGCGTCATTACCCTGCTAAACTCTTCACAAGACTTTTGATTAGTAGAACCAAATATTATGTCATCGACATAAATTTGGCATACGAACAAATCACCATCACATGTCTTTGTAAAGAGAGTTGGATCGGCTTTCCCAACCTTGAAAGCATTAGCAAGTAAGAAATCTCTAAGGCATTCATACCATGCTCTTGGGGCTTGCTTAAGTCCATAGAGCGCCTTAGAGAGCTTACACACGTGGTCGGGGTATCGCTCATCCTCGAAGCCAGGGGGTTGCTCCACGTACACCTCCTCCTTTATTGGCCCGTAGAGGAATGCGCTCTTCACATCCATTTGGTACAACCTGAAAGAATGGTGAGCGGCATATGCTAGCAAGATACGAATAGACTCTAGCCTAGCCACAGGAGCAAAAGTCTCCTCAAAGTCCAAACCTGCGACTTGGGCATAACCTTTTGCCACAAGTCGAGCCTTGTTCCTTGTCACCACCCCGTGCTCGTCCTGTTTGTTGCGGAACACCCACTTGGTTCCCACAACATTTTGCTTGGGACGAGGCACCAGCGTCCAAACTTCATTGCGCTTGAAGTTGTTAAGTTCCTCCTGCATGGCCAACACCCAGTCCGGATCTAGCAAGGCCTCCTCTACCCTGAAAGGCTCAATAGAGGAGACAAAAGAGTAATGTTCACAAAAATTAACTAATCGAGATCGAGTAGTTACTCCCTTGCTAATGTCACCCAGAATTTGGTCGACTGGATGATCCCTTTGAATCATCGCTCGAACTTGGGTTGGAGGTGCCGGTTGCGCTTCTTCCTCCATGACTTGATCGTCTTGTGCTCCCCCTTGAACACACGCCTCCTTTTGATGAACCTGTTCATCGTCTTGAGTTGGGGGCTGCACCGTCGTTGAGGAAGAAGGTTGATCTCGTTCATCCTGTTCCTGTGGCCGAATGTCTCCAATCGCCATGGTTCGTATAGCGGCCGTCGGAACATCTTCTTCATCTACATCATCACAATCAACAACTTGCTCTCTTGGAGAGCCATTAGTCTCATCAAATACAACGTCGCTAGAGACTTCAACCAAACCCGATGATTTGTTGAAGACCCTATACGCCTTTGTATTTGAATCATAACCTAATAAAAACCCTTCTACAGCTTTGGGAGCAAACTTAGAATTTCTACCCTTCTTCACTAGAATGTAGCACTTGCTCCCAAAAACACGAAAGTAAGATACATTGGGTTTGTTACCGGTTAGTAGCTCATACGAAGTCTTCTTGAGGAGTCGATGAAGGTAGACCCTGTTGATGGCGTGGCAAGCCGTGTTCACGGCTTCCGACCAAAAGCACTCGGGGGTCTTGAACTCTCCAAGCATCGTCCTTGCCATATCGATTAGCGTCCTGTTCTTCCTCTCTACCACACCATTTTGCTGTGGTGTGTAGGGAGCGGAGAACTCGTGCTTGATTCCTTCCTCCTCAAGAAACTCCTCCACTTGAAGGTTCTTGAACTCGGACCCGTTGTCGCTCCTAATCTTCTTCACCTTGAGCTCAAACTCATTTTGAGCTCTCCTGAGGAAGCGCTTGAGGGTCCCTTGGGTTTCAGACTTATCCTGCAAAAAGAACACCCAAGTGAAGCGGGAAAAGTCATCAACAATAACTAAACCATACTTACTTCCTCCTATGCTTAGATAGGCGACGGGTCCGAAGAGGTCCATATGCAGCAGCTCCAGAGGTCTTGACGTAGTCATCACATTCTTGCTGTGATGTGCTCCTCCTACTTGTTTACCTGCCTGACAAGCTGCACAAGGTCTATCTTTTTCGAAATAAACATTTGTTAGACCTATCACGTGTTCTCCCTTTAGAAGCTTGTGAAGGTTCTTCATCCCCACATGTGCTAAGCGGCGATGCCACAGCCAGCCCATGCAAGTCTTAGCCATTAAGCATGCATCTAGACCGGCCTCTTCTTTTGCAAAATCAACTAAATAAAGCTTGCCGTCTAGTACACCCTTAAAAGCTAGTGAACCATCACATCTTCTAAAGACAGACACATCTACATTAGTAAAAAGGCAATTGTATCCCATTTGACATAATTGACTAACAGATAGCAAATTATATCCAAGACTCTCCACTAAGAATACATTTGAGATAGAATGCTCATTAGAAATTGCAATTTTACCTAACCCTTTTACCTTGCCTTGATTCCCATCACCGAATATAATTGAATCTTGGGAATCCTTATTCTTGACGTAGGAGGTGAACATCTTCTTCTCCCCCGTCATATGGTTTGTGCATCCGCTGTCGATAATCCAGCTTGAACCCCCGGATGCATAAACCTGCAAGGCAAATTTAGGCTTGGGTCTTAGGTACCCAACTCATGTTGGGTCCTGCAAGGTTAGCACAAATATCTTTAGGGACCCAAATGCAAGATTTATCTCCCTTGCATCTAGCCCCTAATTTCCTAGCAACTACCTTCTTACCCTTTCTACAAATAGCAAAGGGAGCATTACAAGCATAATAAATGGTAGAAGGTTCATTCACTACTTTCCTAGGAGCATGAATAACATTCTTCCTAGGTACATGAGCAATATCTCTCCTAGGCATATGTACAACATTTCTCCTACACATATCTCTACCATGATTATAAGAAGAACTAGAAGCAAACATTGCATGAGAATCATAAGCATGTGAATCAAAATGATTATAAGCATTTCTAGCATGTCTCCTATCATAATACATAAAAGCATGATTCTTTTTAGCATTACTAGCCATCGGGGCCTTCCCCTTCTCCTTGACGAAGATGGGAGCCTTATGGCTTGTTAAGTTCTTGGCTTCCCTCTTGAAGCCAAGCCCATCCTTAATTGAGGGGTGTCTACCAATCGTGTAGGCATCCCTTGCAAATTTGATTTTATCAACTTCATTCTTGCTAGTCTTAAGTTGGGCATTAAGACTAGCCACTTCATCATTTAATTTGGAAATTAGAACTAGGTGTTCACTACAAGCATTAACATCAAAATCCTTACACCTAGTACAAATTTCAACATGTTCAACACAAGAATTTGATTTACTAGCTACTTCTAGTTTAGCACTTAAATCAATATTAACACTTCTTAAGGTAGAAATGGTTTCATGACAGGAAGATATTTCACTAGAAAGCATTTCATTTCTTTTCATTTCTAAAGCATATGATTTTTGTGCCTCTACAAACTTATCATGTTCATCATACAATAAATCTTCTTGCTTTTCTAAAAGCCTATCCTTTTCATTCAATGCATCAATCAATTCATTGATTTTATCTATCTTAGATCTATCTAAGCCCTTGAACAAGCAAGAATAATCTATATCATCATCACTAGACTCACTATCACTAGAAGACGCATAAGTGGAGTCTTTAGTACTTACCTTCTTCTCTCTTGCCATAAGACAAGTGAGACGCTCGTTGGGGAAGAGAGCCGATTTGTTGAAGGCAGTGGCGGCGAGTCCTTCGTTGTCGGAGTCGGAGGAGGAGCAATCCGAGTCCCACTCCTTTCCTAGATGCGCCTCGCCCTTGGCCTTCTTGTATTGCTTCTTCTTCTCTCTCTTGTTCCCCTTTTTCTGGTCACTTTCATTATCGGGACAGTTAGCAATAAAATGACCAAGCTTACCGCATTTGAAGCATGAACGCTTCCCCTTGGCTTTGGTCTTGCTTGGTTGTCCCTTGTGACCTTTAAGCACCGTCTTGAATCTTTTAATGATGAGAGCCATCTCTTCATCATTAAGGCCAGCCGCCTCAATCTGTGCCACCTTGCTAGGTAGCGCCTCCTTGCTTCGTGTTGCCTTGAGAGCAAGGGGTTGCGGCTCGTTGATCGGACCGTTCAACGCTTCGTCGACGTATCTTGCCTCCTTGATCATCATCCGCCCGCTTACGAATTTTCCAAGCACTTCCTCGGGCGTCATCATCGTGTACCTGGGATTCTCACGAATATTGTTCACGAGATGAGGATCAAGTACGGTAAAGGACCTGAGCATTAGGCGGACGACGTCGTGGTCCGTCCATCGCGTGCTCCCGTAGCTCCTTATCTTGTTGATGAGGGTCTTGAGCCGGTTGTATGTTTGCGTCGGCTCCTCGCCCCTTATCATGGCGAACCGTCCAAGCTCTCCCTCCACCAACTCTATCTTGGTGAGCAAGGTGACGTCGTTCCCCTCATGAGAAATCTTGAGGGTGTCCCAGATCTGCTTGGCATTGTCCAAGCCGCTCACCTTGTGATACTCGTCCCTGCACAAAGAGGCTAGCAACACAGTAGTAGCTTGTGCATTTTTATGAATCTGTTCATTAATAAACATAGGGCTATCCGAGCTATCAAATTTCATTCCACTTTCCACAATCTCCCAAATGCTTGGATGGAGAGAAAACAGGTGAGTACGCATTTTGTGGCTCCAAAATCCGTAATCCTCTCCATCAAAGTGAGGAGGTTTGCCAAGTGGAATGGGAAGCAAATGAGTATTTGAGCTATGCGGAATACGCGAATAATCAAAAGAAAAGTTTGAGTTAACCGTCTTTTGTTTGTAGTCGTTGTGGTCCTCATCCTTTTGGGAAGAAGTAGACTCGTCGCTGTCGTAGTAGACAATCTCCTTGATGCGCCTGGTCTTCTTCTTCTTCCCTTCCTTCCGTCTTTGGCCCGAGCCGGAGTCGGTAGGCCTGTCATCCTTCGGCTCGTTGACGAAGGTCTCCTTCTCTTTATCGTTGATCACTATACCCTTCCCCTTAGGATCCATCTATTCGGGCGGTTAGTCCCTTTGTGAATAGAACGGCTCTGATACCAATTGAGAGCACCTAGAGGGGGGGGGTGAATAGGTGATCCTATAAAAACCTCAAACTTAAGCCACAAAAACTTGTTAAGCGTTAGCACGATTAATGCCAAGTGGCTAAGGTGAAGTCTCAACAAAACACAATACCACAAGAATCAAGCACAGAGGGACACGGTGGTTTATCCCGTGGTTCGGCCAAGCCAATGCTTGCCTACTTCCACGTTGTGGCGTCCCAACGGACGAGGGTTGCAATCAACCCCTCTCAAGCGGTCCAAAGACCCACTTGAATACCACGTTGTTTTGTTGTTCCTTTCACTATCCCGTTTGCAAGGAATCTCCACAAATTGGAGTCTCTTGCCCTTACAAGTATATGATCACAAAGAAAGCACAGAGTAAGGGAGGGAAGCAACACACACAAATCCACAACAAAAGCGCACACACACGGCCAAGACTCGAGCTCGAATGACTATCTCAGAGTTCACACTAGAACAGAGCTCGAATCACTTAGAATCACAAACGAATGCGCAAAGAACTTGTGTGGATGATCAAGAATGCTCAAGAGTTGCTTGTGTGTCTCCTCCATGCGCCTAGGGGCTCCTTTTATAGCCCCAAGGCAGCTAGGAGCCGTTGAGAGCAATTCTGGAAGGCTATCCTGGCCTTCTGTCGTCGGGGGCACCGGACAGTCCGGTGCACACCGGACAGTGTCCGGTGCCCGATTTGTTTCCTTTTCTGGCGCTTCTGACCGTTGGAAGACTGCCGTAGATCTGCGAGCCGTTGGCGCACCGGACAGTCCGGTGCACACCGGACAGTCCGGTGCCGTCTTCCGACCGTTGGCTCGGCCACGTGTCCCGCGCGGATTGCGCGGCCGACCGTTGGCCCTGGCCGACCGTAGACTCACCGGACAGTCCGGTGCACACCGGACAGTCCGGTGAATTTTAGCCGTACGCCGCCGGCTAAAATCCCGAGAGCGGCCAGTTCGAGTCGAGTCAGTCTGGCGCACCGGACACTGTCCGGTGCACACCGGACAGTCCGGTGCTCCAGACCGAGCTGGGACTTGGCTGCACACAGCCAAGTCATTCTCTCCCCTTTTCTCTTTTTCTTCTTTCTGTTTCTAACACTTAGACAAATATGTTAGTCCACAAAACCAATGTACTAAGGCTTAGAAACATACCTTTACTTCATGATTTGCACCTTGTTCATCCATGTTCATAAAATCACAATTAAGCACATGTGTTGGCACTCAATCACCAAAATACTTAGAAATGGCCCAAGGGCACATTTCCCTTTCAGCAGGGCCAGACGCGGCCGGGCCGCGGGAGGACGCCGGCGGGTGGGGAAGGGGGAGGGATGGGAGGGAGAAGAGGGGAGGGGGGGCCTCACCACGGCGAGGGGGGGGCGGCGCGGCGGCGGCGGCGCAGGGAGAGGGCGGCGGCGGCGGTTAGGGTAGGGGAGAGGGAGGGAGAATGACGGGCGGGGCCCGCAGGGAGGGGAGAGAGAGAATTTGGGGGGAAGGGGAGGGGCGGCTGGGCCGCTTTGGGCCCACAGGGGGCGCGCGCAAAGGCGGCTGGGCCGGCCGGGGCGGCCCACGGTGGGGGGGGGAGGAAAAGGGGAGGGGGGGCGCGGCTGGGCCGGCCGGCTGGGCCAAAAATGGGAGGGGAGGGGGAAAGAGAGAAAAAAGGTTTTTTCCTTTTTCTAAAATCTACTTTTCTCTAGATGAATGCATTCACATTTTCAAACAATCAAAAAGTATGCATGGTTCGGCGCATCACACGAAATAAAGTATTTTAGGGTTTTTCTTTACATGGGATCTCAAGCCAAATCCCGCTATAACTTTGGAAAAGATCAAGGTTTAGCGAGGAGAAAAGGTAAAAAGAAAGGGTAACGCCTGAATTTGGTGAGGGAAAAGAAGAAAAAAATCTACCCCCAAATTCAGGGCGTTACAAACCTATCCCCCTTAAAAGAATCTCGCCCTCGAGATTCAGGGTTGGCTAGCAAAGAGCTCAGGGTATTTGGCCATCAGATCATCTTCGCGCTCCCAGGTTGCTTCTTCCTCAGAGTGGTGACTCCATCTGACTTTGCATATTCTGATGGTCTTCCTTCGGGTGACTCTATCTGCGGTCTCAAGGATCTGCGTTGGCTTCTCAACGTAGGTCAAGTCCTCCTGGACTTCAAGACCTTCAACTGGCAACTACTCTTCTGGCACACGCAAGCACTTCTTCAACTGAGACACATGAAAGACATCATGCACAGCAGACAAATTTTCTGGCAAACTGAGCTGATAGGCCACTTCTCCACGCTTTGCGAGAATCTGATACAGACCGATGTAGTGGGGTGCTAGCTTGCCTTTGACTCTGAACCTTCTGACTCCTCTGATCGGTGACACTTTCAGATAGACAAAGTCTCCAACTTCAAAGCTCAGCTCTCTTCTTCTTGTGTCTGCATAGCTTCGCTGCCTTGATTGCGCTATCTTCAGATTCTCTCGGACCATCTTGATGTTCTCTTCGGCTTCAAGCAAAATGTCTGGCCCGAACACTTGCTTTTCTCCAGGCTGATCCCATTGCAACGGAGTTCTACAACTCCTTCCATAGAGCGCTTGAAATGGTGACATCTTCAAACTGGCCTGGTAACTGTTGTTATAGGAGAACTCTGCATAAGGCAACTTCTTATCCCATCCAAACTGATCTTGCAACGCACATGCTCTCAACATGTCTTCAAGGATTTGATTGGTTTTTTCGGTCTAACCATCTGTCTGCGGATGATAGGCTGAACTGAAATTCAGATGCGTGCCCAAGGCTTCATGCAACTGCTGCCAGAAATGAGAGGTGAACTGCGTTCCTCAGTCTGACACTATCTTCTTTGGCACACCATGAAGACAAACGATCCGAGACGTGTACAACTCTGCCAATACTGCACTGCTGTAGTTGGTCTTGACTGGTATGAAGTGGGCGGACTTGGTTAAGCGGTCCACCACTACCCAAATGGAATCATAGCCGGCTCGAGTGCGAGGCAATCCGACTATGAAATCCATACCAATTTCATCCCATTTCCACTGGGGAATCTGCAACGGTTGCAACAATCCAGCTGGTCTCTGATGCTCTGCCTTGATCCGCCGATAATTATCACACATAGCCACATGCTCTGCGATTTCCCTCTTCATTCCGTACCACCAAAATTTCTTCTTCAGATCTTGATACATCTTTTCACTACCAGGGTGAATCGAATAAGCTGTCTCATGAGCTTCCTTAAGAATCAACTCCCGAATAGATTGGACATTGGGAACACACAAGCGGTCTTTGAACCATATCACACCTTCTGCATCTTCCCTAATATCTTTGCCTCTGCCATCTAGAATTAGTCGCCGGATCTCACTGATCTTCTCATCATTTTTCTGCGCTTCTTTGATTTCCCGCTCCAAGGTAGGTTCCAACTCAATTGTGACTCCTCGCGAATTATTCAGAAACCCAAGACTCAACCTGTCAAACTCTTTGGCCAACTCATAAGGCATCGGACGAGCGACCATCAGATTGACTTGACTCTTCCTACTCAAAGCATCTGCCACTACGTTCGCTTTGCCTGGATGGTAATGGATCTCCAACTCATAGTCTTTGATCAACTCTAACCATCTTCTTTGCCTCATATTCAGCTCTGACTGAGTGAATATGTACCTCAGACTCTTGTGGTCTGTGTAAACATCACATTTCTGTCCATACAGATAATGCCTCCATGTCTTCAGTGCATGAACCACTGCTGCCAACTCTAGATCATGGATTGGGTAATTCTTCTCATGAACCTTCAGCTGTCGGGACAAGTAAGCCACAACTCTTCCCTCTTGCATCAACACACATCCCAAACCTGTGTAACAAGCATCACAATACATCGAGAAGGGCTTGTGCACATCAGGCAAGACTAAGACAGGCGTGGTTGTCAACTTCTCTTTCAGCGCTTCAAAGGCCTCTTGACACTTCTGGGTCCACTTGAACTCAACCTTGTTGCCTAGCAACACTGTCATTGGTTTCGCAATCTTTGTAAACCCTTCAATGAATCGCCGATAATATCCGGCCATTCCAATGAAGCTCTTGATTCCTCGAGCATCTGTTGGCGCTTTCCAGTTCAGAATGTCTGCCACTTTCTTCGGATCCACAGCCAATCCTTCTTTGTTGATTATGTGACCCAAGAACAAGACTTCACTGATCCAGAACTCGCACTTGCTCAACTTTGCATACAGCTGGTGCTCTCGCAATCTCTGCAACACCATCCTCAAATGATCTGCATGCTCTTCTTCGCTTTGAGAATAAATCAGAATATCATCAATAAATACCACCACAAACTTGTCAAGGTAGTCCATGAATACACTGTTCATCAAGTTCATGAAGAAGGTCGGTGCATTGGTTAGACCGAAAGACATCACTGTGAACTCATACAACCCATACTCGGTAATGAATGCCGTCTTCGGAATGTCTGAAGGTCGAATCCTGAGCTGATGGTAACCCGACCTCAGATCTATCTTGGAGAACACGCTGGCTCCTCTCAACTGGTCGAACAGATCTTCTATTCTGGGCAAAGGGTACTTGTTCTTGATGGTTACCTCATTCAGAGCTCGATAGTCGATACACATCCTTTTGGTGCCATCTTTCTTTTCCACAAATAGGACAGGGGCGGCCCAAGGCGAGGTGCTTGGCCGGATGTAACCTTTCTCTGACAACTCATCGATCTGCTTCTTAAGTTTAACCAACTCTGGCCCAGATATTCTGTAAGCTCTCTTAAAGATGGGGGCGGTTCCAGGAAGAAGCTCTATGGCAAATTCAACTTTCCGCTCTGGTGGCATACCCGGTAAGTCCTTTGGAAACACATCTGGAAATTCAGACACAACCTTGATACTCTCAATTGGGTTTGCTTTACTGCTATCGACAGCCATCTGATAACAACTTCCTTTCTTCGGTTCAGGCGGGACTAACTCGGTCACCACTTCCTCTCCTAGTGGGGACACCAATTTGATTGTCCTCTTATCACAATTGATAACTGCCTGATACTTATCTAGCCAATTCATCCCTAGGATGACATCTATTCCCTGAGTACCCATTACTATGAGATTAGCGGGAAACGCTATCCCCATTATTTCTACACTTACATTCAAACAAATGCTATCGGCTCGAATTCTACCACCGGCTGAGTCAATTTGAATGGGGGTTGACATGATAGTAATTGGAAGATTATGTGCTCCTACCCATGATGCAGTAATGAAAGAATGCGTTGCTCCAGTATAAAATAACACTTCTGCAATATGGGAGTCGACTGGGAACATACCTACTATCATGCCGGGGGTCTCCTGAACTGATTCAGCCTCCAAGTGGTTTAGTCTCCCATGATTATAGCGCGACTGAGAGCGGTTGCCTGCTCCAGGCTGAGACACATTCTGCTTTGCTGGGGCATTAGGGCCTAATTGCTGCTGGGCTGCCTTCTTCGGACTTCGCATCACCCAATGGCCCTGCTCTCCACAGTGGAAACATGCTCTGTTTCCAACTTGAGCTGGTGCTGCCTAACTGTTCTGCTGGTTTGCTGGGGCAGGAAGACGAGGTGCCTGCTGGTTCTGCCTCTGAAACTGACCTCCTCCTGACTGATTGTTCTGACGATTCTGATACTGGTGCTGAGGATACTGCCTTTAGAACTACTGATGCTGCTGAGGTGGACACCGATTCTGCCCGAACTGCTGAGGTTGATTGCCTGAGAAACGAGGACGACTACTGCTTCCAGGTTGGGGTCCACTGATTTTGCGCTTGCGATCCTCCATCTCTTTACGCTTCCTCTCTGTCATGATTGCTCTGTCAATCAGGTGCTGGAATGTCGGGAAGGTGTGATTCATCAGCTGATACTGCAGAAGGTCAACTAAGCCCCTCAGGAAACGGTACTGTCTCTTGGCGTCGGTGTTGACATCTTCAGGTGCATAGCGAGACAACTGCAGAAACCTGTCCCGGTACTCACTGACCGACGATGACCCTTGCTTAAGAGCTAGGAATTCCTCCTTCTTCACTGTCATCAGACCTGCAGGAACATGGTACTGACGAAAGCTACCTCTAAACTCTTCCCAGGTGATGGTGTCGGGGTGGGCATGGGTGGCGAGATAAGACTCCCACCATGACTGGGCTGCTCCTCTCAACTGACGGGGACCATACAGAACTTTCTCCCTGTCATCACACTAAGCGGTATGCAACTCCCGCTCCACAATGCGCAGCCAGTCTTCAGCATCCATGGGGTCAGAAGAGTGAGCAAATGTTGGGGGATGACCTCTCATGAATTCAGCACGCTTGTCTCTAGGCATCTAAGGCATCTGAGGCTGAGGTGGGGCCTGCTGCTGCTGCTGAATGGCGGCCAGAGTCTGACCAATGGCTTGAATTGCCTGAGTCTGCATCAGAAACATCTGCTCGATGGACATCGGGGGCGGGGGCGGTAGATGCTGCTGCTGGGGCACCTCATCTTGCGGAGCTGCCTGCTCCTGCTGAGCACGCCTTCCTCCTATGCGCCTGTTCTCTGACATCTGCAGAATGCAACCACACATCAGAACTGATCTTGCAAATCTTGTAGCATAAGAAAAGAGTATAGAATTCTTCAACAGCACTGAACAGACGAGCATCTTCACTGATCTCCAACACAGACCACACAACTTCTCAGATAAAGAGGAAAGTGGAATAAAAGGCTTCCTAACTAGATAGCTAACTCCTTTAACATAACCGGTAAACCAAAAAGCAGGGGGTACCCACATCCTGGTGACAGTCATTACAAAGATCCAAATCAAACATAGTTCACCATGACAAACATAAATGCACAGGATATAGCAAACTACCCTGTCTAACTAAAACTAACTAAGAGCGAGACTGACGCTAAGACTATAGCTTCTATGTATATATCTTCGTATTAATTACAAGATCCGACTCTAACGACCTATGGTTCTAAATTTATCTTGGTCTTACAGTCGGGGTTGCCATAAGACTGGTGTCCACGCCGAGGTGAGCGGTACGGGTGCTGAGTCCCGATGGGAGCGGGGGAACCATCGTCCAGGTGACGACGCTCCGCACGCTCAGCCCGCAGCAGGGCGATCTCAGCACGAGCCCTACTCAGCTCGTCCAGTGCATGGTCCAGCTCCGTGTTTAGCACGGCGGCTAGGTTGACTGTGCTGCTCAACCTAGGATTGTCCTCACCAACAGGTGAGACAATCACGCCTCCTGTGCTGCCCGATGGACGGCGGGGGTAATACTTCAGGTTGAGACCATCAGCTACCCCACCGAGAACCGAGTAGTAGTGCGAAAGCGCACGCCGTGCGGCATCTTGCATGGCCACCTCAGCTGAGTCCCGCTCAGAGATAGAATAGTGCTCTGAGCAGGCCTCCGCGCCCTGGAGACTGTTCTCCGGAAGGCGCACCAAGCAGGTCGCCTCCCAGCGGTCCGGGTAGACCCCGTGACTATGCTGGTAGACCACACAGCGATACTCGATGGACCAAGTACGCCGGTCAAGTGCCCGACGTAGCAGGGTGTCGAGCGCATCGTGGAAGTGACACCCGCGAGCAGTGTCGTGAGTGATGGGTCGAGCAACCCATCCTTCTGGCTCTTGGTCAGCAGAAAAGTCGGTGTCGTGGCTCGAGCTGTCGTCGCCACCTCCGTCGTCTGGGTCTCCTCCAGCAGCTACTCCAGGGGCTGGGGCGCCCAGCGGTGGTGCAGGGGGCGCCTCCAGAGGAAGCACGGGGGAGCAGCTCCTCACGGACTCTATCTCCTGCTGGAGCGAGAAAGAAGAGCCCTGCTGCTCCTGTCGTCGACGTTCCTGCTCCTCATGCAGGCGGTGGTGCAGCCTCTCCAAGTGGCTGGACTGTCCGGCCACGGGACGGCGAAGCGGACGCTCAGCAAGGCGGGAGGGTAAGAAGGGGATGACGGACTTTCGTGCAGTGTGTCTAAGACGAGCCATCTACAAAAGACACCGCAAGCAAAAGAGTGAGAACAGAATTAGTATGACCAGCAAGTAATGAATCATAAATAAATGAAGGATTAGAATAAAACACAAATTTCAGCAAGGTATAATATATAGTAGAACATAGTTTGGTCAATATGACCAACTTTTGAAGGGATATCAAAGTCAAGGCAGGGACAGAGGTCTATAGCCCTTAGAACGACCATTCTACTCTAGGTTAGCGGTCCTACAGTCAGCATGGCTTTGATACCACCTATGTCACACCCGGTTTTAGAAGGCAAACCGAATGCGAACCATGTACGTGCCAGGATCAGCAATTCACGTACACAGCAGTTACATAACATGGACATCATCACACAGTGCTCAAATAGTATTAAAAAGGGAAATAATAGTCGATTACATCATATGTCTGAGACATCCATGTAGTCTTTACAATAAATCAAAGTGCGGAAAAGAAACGTAGATAAACGCGGCCATCACAGGCAGCCGACTGGGGGTTGCCGCTAACCCACACCTAGAACTCGTCGTAGTCTTGGAACTCCTGGAAGTCTCCTTCTGCGGCTTCATCTTCTCCTGAGCAGTGGTTGCAATGCAGACAACCTGGGGGGGGGGGTTTGGTGTGTAGAGCAAGGGTGAGTACACATCAACATACTCATCAAGTATCCTGTTTGGCTGTAGTGGACTAGCTTTATGTGGGGGATAAGTCAAGCAGTTGCTTTTAGTTGGTCAGATTGTTATTACTAGTAGAGAAAGCCAAGTTTTAGAATTAACCCACGTTATTAACCCAAACGTACTCTTTCCAAACGGAAAGAATACCACTTACCATTACCATAGTCAATACTAGAAACCATCGATCTCATTGCCACCTGTAATCCGAACATCCCTGATCAAGTACCACTAATCACTGGAGCTCCCTTGGCCACTCATAACCGCGAGCACGGCTGATATATCAGTTTTCATAACACTCTGCAGAGGTTGTGCACTTTACCCATGAGCTGTGATTCCCTTTTTGCCTCGGGTTGTACGGACCCTTGAACACTCCCAAGGTGAGTAGGCAGGGTCTCACTACGTAGCCTTTACAAAGATTCCCCGGGGCTGTAGCCACCCGTTAGGTTTCCTAAATGTACCGCACTCCTCCCCAAGGGATAAATCAACCTTGGCAGAGCGAGCCGCATACACCGAGCCCCATTGACGGCACGACGGCGAAGCGAACTACACCCCGGATCCTCTAATTATTCAGCTAAGGGCACCCCATTCCACCCTCATGGTTGCACTGTTTTCCCGGGCGGTCATCCAAAGAACAGGTCCTTACGGAGAGGCACTCGAGAAACCGCTCGAGCCCCATTAAAGACCACAAGTATAACATCATAATAAAAGAGGGGAAAACAGCGTATCATAAATAATTTTCATCATGTTCATTGATTAATGTTAAGCGATAGCATAAAGCTAACCAATAATAATCCAACCCAAGTAGGTAAACAAGGACATGGATAACAAAAGCTAGTCAGTCCTTAGGTATAAATGTGTAATGTGGGAGGTGAATTAAAGAATGAATAGGACAGAGATAGGTCAAGGGACACTTGCCTCCACCAACCGACTGCTGCTCAGGGGCTTCTCCTGCGAGTTCTTCGGGCTCTTCAACCGGATCGTTCTCTATGCGAGTGCAAACATACATACATCCATCCATTCAAATTAGGAAACAAACAGTACATCATACAAGAAAACAAATAGATTAGACATGCATAAAATATGACATACGATATTGCATTTACCATGGTTAGAAAGAAACGGGGAAAGGTCTCGCAGGGGTTAAAGCTTATGCTCGAGGCGCATTACGGGTAGATGCATAACTAAACGCTACGTGATTTAGTTCTACTTAGCTCCAATAGTAAGGATTAGCTACATGCACCAATGGAAACGTGACCACTTTTAGTAGATTAACATTAAATGAGATAGACGATTAGCTATACAAATTAACTAACATAACCAATTTATAAATTGAGACTCCTATCTTATTAACATGAACAATGTGATTAGCACACATAAAATATAAAAGGGGGGGGGGGTAGACGGGCACGACGGGCCGTGCCAAGGCACTGCGCACTACGCGAGCACGCGCGTAAGGTCGCACGCACACGCCGCGAACTAGCCGTGCGTACGTCGGGGCCGCGCGCTAGCCGAGCTCAAGGCCGCGCGCCATAGGCACGCTGGGCCGAGCTCGAGGCCGCGCCGGGGCCGTCACGACGTGAGAAAGGCACGCCGGGGCGGGCGGGCGAGCACGGAGCACGGGCAGGGTGGGGCACGGGCGGGGCACGGGCGGGGCGGGCGCGGCGCGAGGCCGGGGCGACGCAGCCGTGGGCGGGACGAGGGCGGCCGGGGCCAGGGCGGCACGGCCGGGCGCGGCCGGGACAGGGGCCGGGTGGCGCGGGGCGGCGCGGCCGAGGCCGAGGCGGGGTCGGGCGAGCGCGCACGGGGCGGGGGCGGCCGGAGCCGGGGCCGAGGCGGGCGCGGGCGCGGCGGGGGCGGCTGAGCCGGGGCGGGAGCGGCTCGCCGGGGTGGCCGAGCCGAGGCCGAGCGAGGTCAGGGGCGGGGTGGCTCACCGGGGAGCCGGGCGGGGCGGGGCACGGGGCGGCTCTCCGGGGAGCGGCGCGGACGGGGCGGGTCGCCGGGGCGGCCGAGCCGCGGGAGGACGCCGGCGGGCGGGGAAGGGGGAGGGAGGGGAGGGAGAAGAGGGGAGGGGGGCCTCACCGCGGCAGGGGGGGGGCGGCGCGGCGGCGGCGGCGCAGGGAGAGGGCGGTGGCGGCGGTTAGGGTAGGGGAGAGGGAGAGAGGGAGGGAGAATGACGGGCGAGGCCCGCAGGGAGGGGAGAGAGAGAATTTGGGGGGGGAGGGGGAGGGGAGGGGCGGCTGGGCCACTTTGGGCGCACAGGGGGCGCGCGCGGGGGCGGCTGGGCCGGCCGGGGCGGCCCACAGCGGGGGGGAGGGAAAGGGGAGGGGGGCGTGGCTGGGCCGGCCGGCTGGGCCGGGCGCTAGGGGGAGGGGGGCGGCTGGGCCAAAAATGGGAGGGGAGGGGGAAAGAGAGAAAAAAGGTTTTTTCCTTTTTCTAAAATCTACTTTTCTCTAGATGAATGCATTCACATTTTCAAACAATCAAAAAGTATGCATGGTTCGGCATGGTGCATCACACAAAATAAAGTATTTTAGGGTTTTGCTTTACATGGGATCTCAAGCCGAATCCCGCTATAACTTTGGAAAAGATTAAGGTTTAGCGAGGAGAAAAGGGAAAAAGAAAGGGTAACGCCTGAATTTGGTGAGGAAAAAGAAGAAAAAATCTACCCCCAAATTCAGGGCGTTACACCATGTAATGCTCATGAGAGTTCAAAGATAATAAAAGTTTATTATCTAAAGTCTTAAATACAATTTTCCTTCATGGATCTTCGAGAACTTAGGGTTTCCGGAGTCAATAGTGAAGTTCACAGGGCAGGGGGCTAGGGTTTTGGGTTCTAAGTACCAAACATGGTCCAAATCATACCAAACATTACACAAGGCTTCTAATTATTATTTAAAGTTTATCCTAAAAATTTAGTGAATTTTGGATTTATTATTTATTTTCTAAAAATCTAGAAGCATGGCCTTAGGCTGTTTTAAATACTCTATAATTTTCCTTTTAGACTAAAAATCATGAAACTATTTTTATTAAATACTATAGGAAATTAGAAACCTAGCAAAATTGGGTTGGTATTTTTATCATTTTTCTACAATTTTCTAGAATTATTTTAGCTTTGGCAGAAAAGGAAAAAGGAAAAGTGTGAACAGTGTTGGACCTAATCCAGCCCAGTCGGCCCAACTATTGGTGAAACTGTGCCCGCATGCGCCCGCGTCTCCAGTCTTGCAGAGAACCCCCCCCCCCCCCCCAATTTGGAACAACTACGGAAGAAACCCGCGCACTATTTAACTGAGTCACTGACGTTCGTAGTTAGGCCCTTGAACTTCTAATTCTTCACAGCATCACATCCACGACGTCGCACGGCGGAGGTCCGAACACCGGCGAGGTTAGACTGGCCGGATCACGCAAAGACTGGTGCTCCCGAACGGCAGACACCAAATTCAAGCCTTAACCGAAGTTTTCCCTAAACTAATTTCATGAACGGTGATCTAACCTGCTCTGTCCATGGTGACAGTGGGTATCGCGGACAACTGATCGCGTTCCCGGCGATCAATGGGGTTCTAGTTCAATTGGGCGGGTCGGTGAGCATCAAGAGCAAGCAAGTGTGCTGAAACAAGAACGCAGAGGGCGAGATCGGACCTGAATTGGGCTGGCCACGGCGAGCTCAAAACGAGCGGAGTTCTAGAGTGATTTGGGGGAATGCGAAATTGGAGCTCTCTGGTGGAGGATTTGAGGTGCGGGTGGGTGCGCTAGATGCTTGATTACATGACGGAGCCGAGGGCGCGCTCAATTTATAGAGCCCGCAAGCGGTGGCCGGTGAATTAGACGACGACGAGCGGCGGCCGAAGGAACAAAAAGTTACTAGCGCGCACGATTAGTGTCCGATTACCGTGGCAGGCTCCCCGGCGATGGACGGAGGGTTACAGCGAGTCATGGCGACGCGGTGGTTGTGCCAAGGCACGTGGCGCAAGGCCGTGAGGCGGCTGTCACCGGCAAGCTCATCCGAAGCGGTCGTGGCAAGCTCGGTACGGTGGTCGGAGTAAACTATTGGCCGGAATATATCCACGACGACGATATTTACTCAACCCCAAGCGCTATCCAACCGATCCAACCACGAATCAAGATGGCGAAGGCACGAATCGCGCGCGGTTCGTCGGCGGCGAGGGACCGAGCTGGTAGCCTGATCGAGTTACTATACCATCGCGAAGTGCATTCAGTTGGTCTGACAGAGCAACTTTGAGCTCGATTTTCTCCTGATTTCATGTAACAACCAGTTCAACTCTCTGTATCAAAGTTATAACCTAATAAACCAGCTACAACTTTGCTACATCGTGTACCCACAAAAAGTCACGAGATCATGCTTAGAACTGAGTCCTAAGTTCATGTAATCCCACTGTTAGTTTGACTTTAGACTTTAAGTAGTCTGACAGCACGACTTTGGGCACATTTTTCTCCAAATTTTTGATGACAACAATGTTTAATCCCTTAAACAAAGTTGTTCTCCTAACATAGCTCTATAGATTTGATGTGGTGACCTAGGGAGAAACTTTATAATTTGAAAACTATAGGGTTTCAAAGTTGGTCCAAAAGCACTGATTTCAGTCTTAACCTATAGAGCTCAAGTAGGGCTTTTTGCAAATAGGTCCAAAACTCAGGGTTTAGTTTGCAAATCTACATAATTGTGAACCATATGACTCAAGACACCTTAACTTCATAGTTTTTGAACTTTAATCCAAAAGTGTACATAATTTTGCACTTAGCCCCCTAGGGTTTTACTTTAGGGTTTTCCAGGGTTCTATTTAGGGTTTTTAGCACTCTTAGGGTTTGGATACCACTTAAGTTCATCCATGGTGGCACTTTATGACTATTGCAATTGAGTTTTGAAGTTTTCTCTTGTTTAAGCCTTGTTTACTCTATTAAACCCAATCTAGGGTTGAGTACCCTACTCTAGGGTTTTATTCACAAAATGTCATATCAATACAACTTGTTTGAACTTTAGCCTAGTGAATGCATTCTAGGTGTAACAAACACATGAAATGCCAATGCTTATGATGTTATGCTCAGGTTTTAGTAACAGTAACACTAGAGGTGTTACATCCTTTCCCCCATAAAAGAATCTCATCCCGAGATTAAAAGTCCTAGGGCAAGTAATGGAAAAGGAAATGCTTCACTCTTTTATTTCCTTATTCTTGGTACAAGGCAGGGGTGGTTTGTGGCTCACTCCTTTATTACAACAATTGTATATACTTTACAAATTACATGAGGCTAAAAAGCCTGAGAAATTCTTTTCTAAAAAATCCTGAGTTTCCCATGTAGCCTCATCTTCTGAATGCTGGTTCCACTGTATCTTGTAAAATTTGAGAGTTCTTCTTCGGGTAATTCTGTCCTTTTGATCCAAGACTCGAATAGGGTGTTCTGAATATGTCAAGTCTGGTTCTAAGGCAACATCTATTACTTTAATGGTTCGATCGGGAACCCAAAGACACTTCTTTAGTTGAGATACGTGGAACACATTATGTATAGCAGACAAAGTTTCGGGTAACTGGAGTTGGTACACCACTGGTCCATATCTTTCAAGGATAAGAAAAGGACCATTGTACCGGGGTACAAGCTTCCCCTTTACCCCGAAACGTGATACACCCTTCATTGGGGAGACTTTCAGATAGACATAATCCCCAATGAGAAAGTACAAGGGTTGACGTCGCTTGTCTACATAACTTTTCTATCGAGCTTGGGCTTTCTTCAAGTTATAAATTATTCGTTGAACTTTTTCTTCTGTTTCCTTTACCATATCTAGCTTGAAGAAACTTCTTTCACCTGGTTCAGACCAGTTTAACGGAGTACGACACCGTCGCCCATACAAAGCTTCAAAGGGTGCCATCTTGATGCTTTCTTGATAGCTATTATTGTATGAGAACTCCGCTAATGGTAAACAATCATCCCATTTCTGTGGGAATTCCAGATTCAAGCTCGTAGTATGTCCTCAAGTATTTGATTTACCCTCTCTGTTTGACCACTTTTTTGAGGATGATAGGCCGAACTATGGAGCAACTTAGTACCCAAGGATTTGTGAATTCTTCCCAGAATTTGGATACAAATTGAGGTCCACGATCCGACACTATAGTCTTCGGAATACCGTGCAAACTGAGAACGCGAGCAATGTACAATTAGGCATAAACAACAACCGGGTGATCTGTCTTGACTGGTAGAAAATGAGCAATTTTCGTAAGCCGATCAATTATAACCCAAATAGAGTCATACCCTTTTGCTGTCTAGGCAATCCCACAATAAAGTCCATACTAATATCTTCCCATTTCCATGTTGGTATTGGTAAAGATTGTAATGGACCAGCAGTCTTCACATGTATGGCTTTGACACGCCTACAAGTGTCACATTTTGCCACATAGCATGCGATTTCAATCTTTATCTTTGTCCACCAATAATGTTGTTTTAGACCATGATACATCTTAGTGCTTCCAAGATGAATAGAATAGCGACTAAGATGTGCTTCATTCAAAATTTGTTGGTGGATTTCTTCATTCTTTGGCACAACTATGTGGTTGTTGAACCATGCAATGCCTTGATCGTCTTTTCTGAAACATTTGGCTCTTCCGGCCTCTATTTTCTCATGGATGTGCTTCATACCCTCATTATCCTTTTGAGCATCCATTATCCTTTGTAAAAGGACTGACTCAAGCTTTAGTTGATTTAAGGTTCCATGTTGGATCATTCCCAGGTTTAACTTCTCCATCTCTTGGCATAACGTAATGTCAGAAGTCTTCATCGTCAGACAATGGCAGGAAGCCTTGCGACTTAATGCATCTACCACTACATTAGCCTTGCTTGGGTGGTACTGAATTTCCAATTCATAGTCCTTAATAAGCTCGAGCCATCGCCTCTGTCTCATGTTCAACTCTGACTGGGTGAATATGTACTTCAAACTTTTATGATCTGTATAAATGTGACAGATGTTCCCTAGCAGATAATGACGCCAGAGTTTTAGGGCATGAACCACTGCAGCTAGCTCCAGATCATGAGTTGGATAATGTTCCTCATGCTGGCGCAACTGCCTTGAAGCATAAGCTATCACTCAGCCTTCTTGCATTAGAATACAGCCGAGACCACTGCCTGATGCATCACAATACACATCAAAGGGTTTTTCAATATATGGTTGAGCCAATACCGAAGCAGTGGTTAATAATACCTTCAGTTGTTCAAAGGCTTCATTGCACTTTGATGACCAAATAAATTTAGTATCATTCTTCAATAGACTTGTGATTGATTTCACAAGCTTGGAAAAATCTGGTATGAATCGGCGGTAATAGCCAGCTAGTCCAAGGAAACTTCGGACTTGATGTACAGTGGTTGGGGGTTTCCACTCCAAAATATCCTTGACTTTGCTGGGATCCACCGCAATCCCCTTGGCAGATAATATATGTCCCAGAAATTTGATTTCTTCCAGCCAAAACGCGCACTTACTGAACTTAGCATATAATTGGTGCTCTCTTAGGCGCGTCAACACGATCCGTAAATGCCGAGCATGCTCCTCTTCATTCTTGGAATATATTAAGATATCATCAATGAATACCACCACAAACTTATCCAGCACGGGCATGAATACCGAGTTCATAAGATAGGTGAAGTGGGCAGGAGCATTGGTTAGTCCGAAAGACATAACCAGATATTCAAATAAACCATACCACATAGTGAATGCGGTCTTCGGTATATCTTCGGGTCGGATACAGGTCTAATGATAGCCCGATCTGAGGTCAATCTTGGAGAAGACCCTCGCTCCAGTTAGTTGATCAAATAGAATGTCAAAATCCATGTAAGAGGGTACTTATTTTTAATGGTCACCTCATTAAGGGGTCTATAATCCACGCACATTCGTAGTGTTTGATCCTTCTTCTTAACAAAGATGGCTGGACATCCCCATGGTGATGAGCTTGGTCGGATGAATCCCTTCTCTAGTAGATCTTGTAATTGGGTCTTGAGCTCTGCCAATTCATTTGGAGGCATTCGGTACAACCTTCTAGAAATAGGAGCCGTACCGGGCTTTAACTCAATCACTAACTCTACATCTCTTTCTGGAGGTAGTCCAGGCAAATCTTCTGGAAAGACGTCTAGGAACTCACATACCACCAAAATATCTTGGATCTCCAATATGATAGCTTCATATACTCTACCAATTGGTTTAGCTGGAATGGCTACGGGGATGGTCCAGAGAACTTCTTCTTAGCCATAACTCAACTTGATAGTTCTCAAATTAGTATTGAGAATAGCTTTATGTTGGGCCAACCAATTCATGCCCAAAATTACATCTATATCTTGGCCTTTCAAAACAATCATATTAGTAGGAAAGTCTCGTTCAGCCAATGTTACGGGCACTTGGTAAGCCACTTCTTTAGTAAATATTTGTCCCCCAGGCGAATGAATTTTAAATCCTTCCCTTGATTCATGGTTTGGAATGCAATGTTGCTCCACAAACTTCTTGCTTCTTGTCACTTCTGGTAGCCTCGCTGTCGGGAGTAGGAGACCATTCATCCACCAACTTCATAGAGGGAGGGGGCCTAAAAAGGTCCAGTTCACCATGGAGTGCTTCTCCCACTGTCCCAGAAGGTCCGGCTTCTATCCTGACAGGATCCGCAGGTACGTTGGGGTACAGTTGGGAATACAATACATGAACTTCTTCATGTAGTGTATTATAATACACTTGCAAGTGATCTATGGCGGTGCTAAGCTCCTCCACGCGGGCTCGAGCTTTAGCTTCCTTAGCCCAAGCAAGCGAACGAGAGTTAACTGCCCAGTCGAGCGCTAGATCTCGTTCCGCTAGCTGATCTTGCAGGTGGCGGATGTCTGTTCTTAATTCGTTTATTCTTTCACCATCTGCGACCCATATGTCGTTCCTGTGATGAAGTTCTGATCGAAGCTGATCAACTTGGGCTTCCAGATCCCCGATTGGATCATTGCTACCACTACTACTGTCTTCATGCCGTGGAGCAAGCTGATGGCGGGGTACGCCAATCGGCCCGGTAGACTTGCGCGCGGTCTTTCTTGTGCGCGGCGGCATTTCTTAAGGGGGGAAAAGCTTATTAGCATAGTTTTTAGCATGATGCATGTGTACAGAATCAACCTTGGTTGATTCACACCTTCTATACATTGCACTCTATATCTGGTCTTTCAAATAAGTACTCAGAAGGTGATTAGATAAGAAAGAAAGAATTTTTCTAGATGAGTCTTTGAAAATTCCTTTTGAAAATGCCTCATAACCTCTGCAGAGATGGGCTTCGCTCTGATACCAGCTGTGACGGAACCTCTCAAGTCATTAGCCCACCTACAGTTGTCCTTGTCCAACAGACTTCAGACAAGCCTGCAGGTGCCCCTGAATCACTTGACAAGTTCGGTATCTGCTTTCTTTACCTTTCCCAAGAGCGTTTCACCCGTCACGCAGACATTACAAGCATCGGAGATACGAAAATGTGGAAGCAGTTACATTAACTTACCTTTATTGAAAAGTAAGACAGAGTTATATAGTTACAGACCAGAACATAATATATGAGTGCTGAGTATTATTATTACAAACCATGGGAGGCAAAAACCCCTCCCAATAAGTATTAAACAAAAGTTTTACGGAGGATCCTTTCCTCCTGCAGTTTTAGTATTGATGCTCTTCCTTTGGTACCATCTTTGAACAGGTTTGCCGCTTCTTCACCTAAAACAACATGGGACAAAGCCCTGAGTATGGAATTACTTAGCAAGTCTTACCCGACTGAAGAAAAGACTCTCAAGGGTATGCTGGCTAGAGGTAGTCAAGGTAAGGCTTATCAATACTCAATGACTCTGTTTGCAGAAATGCTTACTAAGAGTGGATCCTTAAAAATCCAGTTTTATTTGTCCGGTTAAGTAAAAATTACCTGTAGCTAGGGTTCTGTCTACCCTAATTCAATCACTTGACCTATACTAGCCAATTTCTTCACAACCCTTCATCTTCACTGGATTTCTACGTGTAAGTCAGTGACCAAGTCTTCATAACCGCGAAGTTACGACGATCCGAATCGATTATACTCAGCTGAGGATCTCCAATCACACGACATATGTAGCACTTAACCCTTGCATATGTCAACTCGCCACCGGGGTTCTTAAGACCAGATCAGGTTCACGCCAACTGAGAGCACAGATACACCACCGTCCAGCCTCTTGCGGAGGGTACACGCTACTCTCTCCACTCCCATTGCATGCTATCTTATTCTGGTATTAGTCTGCCTGAGGCAAAGCTTACCCATGACCAGGCATGTGACTAGTTAAAGGGTCCTCGGTCAGCAGGCCTACATCGAGACAGTCCTTAATTGACTCAGACGGAGACACTACACCGAGACTCTCTCTTCTCGTGCAAGTCACCTGTCCGATCTCAGCTTAATCATTTCAAACCCCAAAGTTTGGTACCTGGCAGAGGTACATCTTTTTTGATTTTGAACCCATCATGGCCATGATGGATCCACCATCAAGTTTTATTTTCGAAAACATCCCACCCACTTTGCAACATCATCTTTTGAGAAAACAAAACATTTTGTTTTTCTAAAGCAAAGCTAAGCATAAGAAAACCTTTTGTAAAATAGGGATTTAGGAAATAATCCAAGGAAGGAGATGCAGCAATAGTTTAGCACACAACTCCTATCACCTAATGCATCAAGTAAGTGAGAAAGATTTTAAAAGGAACAAGGAGGTGGCAAATGCACCGGGGCTTGCCTTGTGTTACAGGTGAATCAGGCTCTGATCCGCAGATATCAAAATAAAAGCAGTTGCCTGCCTGATGTTCCTCAGGTGGTGGTGGTGAAGTCTTCGCTTCTTCGACTTCTACCTCTTCTTCGTTTTCTAAATATAACCATACATAATAATGAATGCCCATGTAATGCTCATGAGAGTGCAAAGATAATAAAAATTTATTATATAAAGTCTTGAATACAATTTTCGTTCATGGATCTCCGAGAACTTAGGGTTTCTGGAGTCAATAGTAAAGTTCACAGGGCAAGGGGGCTAGGGTTTTGGGTTCTAAGTATCAAACATGGTCCAAATCATACCAAACTTTACACAAGGCTTCTAATTATTATTTAAAGTTTATCCTAAAAATTTAGTGAATTTTGGATTTATTATTTATTTTCTAAAAATCCAGAAGCATGGTCTTAGGCTGTTTTAAATACTCTATAATTTCCCTTTTAGACTAAAAATCATGAAACTATTTTTATTAAATACTATAGGAAATTAGAAACCTATCAAAATTGGGTTGATATTTTTATCATTTTTCTACAATTTTCTAGAATTGTTTTAGCTCTGGCAGAAAAGGAAAAAGGAAAAGTGTGAACAGTGTTGGACCTAAACCAGCCCAGTCGGCCCAACTACTGGTGAAACTGTGCCTGCGCGCGCCCATATCTCCAGTCTTGCAGAGAACCCCCCCCGATTTGGAACAACTACGGAAGAAACCCGCGCACTATTTAACTGAGTCACTGACGTTCGCAGTTAGGCCCTTGAACTTCTAATTCTTCACAGCGTCACGTCCACGACGTCGCACGGTGGAGGTCCAAACACCAGCGAGGTTCGACTGGCCGGATCACGCAAAGACTGGTGCTCCCGAGCGGCAGACACCAAATTCAAGCTTTAACCGAAGTTTCCCCTAAACTAATTTCATGAACGGTGATCTAACCTGCTCTGTCCATGGTGACAGTGGGTATCACGGACAACCGATCGCGTTCCCGGCGATCAATGGGGTTCTAGTTCAATTGGGTGGGTCGATGAGCATCAAGAGCAAGCAAGGGTGCTTAAACAAGAACGCAGAGGGCGAGATCGGACCTGAATTGGGCTGGCCACGGCGAGGTCAAAATGAGCGGAGTTCTGGAGTGATTTGGGGGAAGTGCGAAATTGGAGCTCTCTGGTGGAGGATTTGAGGTGCGGGTGGGTGCGCTAGCTGCTTGATTACATGACTGAGCCGAGGGCGCACTCAATTTATAGAGCCCGCAAGCGGTGGCCGGTGAATTAGACGACGACGCGCGGCGGCCGGAGGAACAAAAAGTTACTGGCGCGCACGATTAGTGTCCGATTTCTGTTGGAGGCTCCCCGGCAATGGACGGAGGGTTACAGCGAGTCACGGCGACGCGGTGGATGTGCCAAGGCACATGGCGCATGGCCGTGAGGCGGCTGTCACCGGCGAGCTCATCCAAAGTGGTCGTGGCAAGCTCGGTACGGTGGCCGGAGTAAACTATTGGCCAGAATATATCCACGGCGACGAGATTTACTCAACCCCAAGCGCTATCCAACCAATCCGAGCACGAATCAAGACGGCGAAGGCACGAATCACGCACGGCTCGTCGGCGACAAGGGACCGAGCTGGCGGCCTGGTCTAGTTACTGTACCATCGCGAAGTGCATTAAGTTGGTGTGATAGAGCAACTTTGAGCTTGATTTTCTCCAGATTTCATGTAACAACTAGTTCAACTCTCTGTATCAAAGTTATAACCTAATAAACCAGCTACAACTTTGCTACATCGTGTACCCACAAAAAGTCACGAGATCATGCTTAGAACTGAGTCCTAAGTTCATGTAATCCCAGTGTTAGTTTGACTTCAGACTTTAAGTAGTCTGACAGCACGACTTTGGGCACATTTTTCTCCAAATTTTTCATGACAACAATGTTTAATCCCTCAAACAAAGTTGTTCTCCTAACATAGCTCTATAGATTTGATGTGGTGACCTAGGGCAAAAACTTTATAATTTGAAAACTATAGGGTTTCAGAGTTGGTCCAAAAGCATTGATTTCAGACTTAACCTATAGAGCTCAAATAGGGCTTTTTGCAAATAGGTTCAAAACTCAGGGTTTAGTTTGCAAATCTACATAATTGTGAACCATATGACTCAAGACACCTTAACTTCATAGTTTTTGCACTTTAATCCAAAAGTGCACTTAATTTTGCACTTAGCCCCCTAGGGTTTTACTTTAGGGTTTTCTAGGGTTCTATTTAGGACTTTTAGCACTCTTAGGGTTTGGATACCACTTAAGTTCATCCATGGTGGCACTTTATGACCATTGCAATTGAGTTTTGAAGTTTTCTCTTGTTTAAGCCTTGTTTGCTCTATTAAACCCAATCTATGGTTGAGTACCCTACTCTAGGGTTTTATTCATAAAATATCATATCAATACAACTTGTTTGAACTTTAGCCTAGTGAATGCATTCTAGGTGTAACAAACACATGAAATGCCAATGCTTATGATGTTATGCTCAGGTTTTAGTAACAGTAACACCAGGGGTGTTACACTTCTTAAGTTGAGACACATGAAATACATTATGCACATCAGATAGAGTAGCAGGTAGCTCGAGTTGGTATGCCATCTCCCCAACTCTCCTAAAGATCATGAATGGTCCAATATAGCGAGGTGACAATTTGCCCTTAACTTTGAATCTCCTCATTCCACGAAGTGGTGACACCTTGAGGTACACATAATCTCCTTCTTCAAATTCCAGTGGTCTCCTTCTATTATCAGCGTAGCTCTTTTGCCTGGTTTGAGCTACCCTCAAATTCTCCCGAATTATACGGACTTGTTCTTCTTCCTTTTGAATCAGTTCAGGCCCAAAGAACTGTCTTTCTCTAGTCTAATCCCAATATAGAGGAGTCCTGCACTTCCTCCCATATAAAGCTTTGAATGGTGACATCTTCAGACTGGCCTGATAGCTATTATTATATGAGAACTCAGCATATGGTAGACTTTTATCCCAACTTCCTCCATGCTGAAGGGCACAAGCTCTCAACATGTCTTCCAATACTTGATTAGTCCTTTCAGTCTATCCATCAGTTTGAGGGTGATAAGCCGTACTAAAATTCAACTTTGTATTCATGTTCTCATGAAAGCTTCTCCAGAATCTTGAGGTAAACTGCGAACCTCGATCAGATACGATCTTCTTTGGTACTCCGTGTAAACACACAATTCGAGCCATGTATAACTCTGCTAATTGAGAACCTTTATAAGTAGTCTTGACCGGAATGAAATGAGCTACTTTAGTCAATCTATCCACAATCACCCATACAACATCATATCCTTTCTGGGTGCGAGGCAATCCAGTAATGAAATCCATACCAGTCTCTTCCCACTTCCACTCAAGTATCTTTAGTGGGTGTAGTAGTCCAGTTGGCCTCTGGTGTTCAGCCTTAACTCTTTGACACACATCGCACATAGCCACATGTGTAGCCACATCTCTCTTCAATCCATACCACCAATACTTCTGCTTCAAATCCTGATACATCTTGGTACTACCAGGATGAATAGAATAATCTGAGTCATGGGCCTCCTTTAAAACAGTCTCACAAAGGCTTTCAATATCAGAAACACATATCCTATCCTTGAACCATAAAGTGCCTTGCTCATCTTCTGTGAATTCCAGACCTCGACCCTCAGTAATCAGATCCTTAATCTCTTGTATTTTAGCATCACCAATTTGTCCTTTGCGGATTTCTTGCTCCAAAGTAGGTTCCACATCAATAGTAACTCCTTCAGTGTGAGCAACTATCCCTAGGTTAAGTCTCCTGAAATCCTCAACAATCTCATCAGGTAGCTTGGCCACAATAGCTAAATGAACTTGTTCCTTCCGACTCAAAGCATCTGCAACCAAATTCGCCTTGCCCGGGTGATAGTGAATTTCCAAGTCATAATCCTTAATAAGCTCCAACCAATGGTGTTGCCTAAGGTTGAGATCCTTCTGAGTGAATATATACTTCAAACTCTTATGATCCGTGTACACTTGACACTTGGTTCCCATAATAAATTGTCTCCAAATCTTAAGTGCATGCACAACGGCTGCCAGTTCTAAGTCATGCGTGGGGTAGTTCAATTCATGTTTCCGTAACTGACGAGACGCGTAGGCAATCACATGTCCTTCTTGCATGAGCACACATCCCAAGCCTTGGCCCCATGCATCACAATATATGTCAAATCCCTTCTGTAGGTCTGGCATAACCAACACTGGTGGTGACATCAATCTCTTCTTTAATTGATCAAAGCTATCTTGGCACTTCTCATCCCACTTAAATTCTCTTCCCTTCTCTAGAAGCAAGGTCATAGGCTTAGCGATCTTAGAAAACCCTTCAATAAATCTCCGATAATATCTTGCAAGTCCCAAGAAACTCTGGACCTCAGTAACTGTAGTGGGTATGCTCCACGACATAATCTCGACTTTAGCAGGATCCACTGATATTCCTCCATTAGAAATGATATGTCCAAGGAATGGCACCTCGTCAATCCAGAACTTGCACTTGCTAAACTTGGCGTAGAGTTGATTATCTCATAGCTTCTATAGCACCAATCTCAGATGTTCCTCATGATCACTATCATTCTTGGAATAAATAAAAATATCGTCGATGAATACTATGATGAATCTGTCCAAATACTCCATAAACACCTTATTCATCAAATTCATAAAATAAGCTGGTGCATTAGTGAGTCCAAATGACATAACCGTGAACTCATATAATCCATATCGATTTGAGAAAGTTGTCTTAGGAATATCCGATGGTCTAATCCTCATTAGATGGTATCCCGATCGGAGATCAATCTTCGAGAATACCCTAGCACCTCTCATCTGATCAAATAAATCCTCAATGCGGGGTAATGGATACTTGTTCTTCACAGTAACATCATTAAGTGATCTATAATCCACGCACATCCTTTGTGATCCATCCTTCTTCTATACAAACAGAACTGGCGCTCCCTAAGGTGAGGAACTCGGACGAATGTACCCAGCCTCTTGTAACTCCGTTAACTGCTTCTTAAGTTCCTTTAACTCCTCTACAGACATTCTGTATGGCCGTTTAGATATAAGGGCAGTCCCAGGTAAGAGATCAATGACAAACTCAACTTCCCTATCTGGTGGCATCCCTGGTAACTCCTTAGGAAAGACATCCGGAAAGTCTCTAACCACACGAATGTTGTCACCAACAAACTCCTTAGGTATAAAGTACATCGCACGTCTGGATGAGGTGGTTACTGCAATTTGAACTTGAAATTTTTCTCCTTTAGGGCTGGTGAGTTCTACGGTACCTCTACCACATGCTATAATGACCTTTGCCTTTCTTAACCATGACATACCAAGGATCAGATCTATACTACTTGCATCTAATATTATAGCAGTAGCTCCAAATTCTCTTCCCATAATTGTTAATGTCAACCTATGTGTCATTTGATTTGCCTCAACAGGCCCTTTAGGTGTAATTACTATCATTGGTTTTCTCATATTTAGCAACGGTATCTCATTTGTATTGGCATATCGAGCAGACATAAATGAATGTGTAGCACTAGAATAAAATAATATGGTTGCAGGAATTGCATTAACGTAAAACATACCAAGTACGATGTCAGCACCATCAGGAGTAGCATCAACGCTGACCTGATTAACCCTGGCAATAGAGTATCCCTTGCCAGATCCTAGAGTTTGTTGCTTATTCTGAACTGGGGTAGTAGCAATCCTCTGTGGGCAGACATTTGCATAATGTCCAGTCTTCCCACACTTGAAGCAAGTGGTGCCTGCACTCTGTCCTAAAAACTTCGTCGGGGTGCCAGTGGGGTAGCCTGACGAGGCGGTGGAGTCCTCTGAGGTGATTGCTGAACTGGGCGCTGGCCTCCGCCAGTGTGAACTGGTGTGCCCTGGGGTGAACTGTAGCGAGGACGAACACTGCTGCTTCCTTGCCCTTAAGATATAGCCTTCCTCTTCAAATCTCCCAGCTGAACACGCTTGTGCTCGATAGCTAAGGCCTTATCGAGTAGCCTCTGAAATGATGAAAATGTATGTGCCACTAGAGCATACTGCAGGGGTCCATTAAGTCCTTCAATAAAATGTTCCTATTTCCTCTCATCCTCAGCAACTTCATCAGGTGCATATCTAGATAACTGAATAAACTTATCGCAATACTCGTTGACTGACATGCTTCCTTGCTTCAGTGATAGAAATTCCTTCTTCTTAATTTTCATCAATCTAGTTGGTATGAACTGCGTACTGAACTCTGCCCAAGTAATAGTATCAGCAGCATCGTGGGCAGCAGTATATGAATCCCACCAATCAGCAGCAGGACCTGTCAGACGACCAGATGCATATAAAACCTTCTCCTGGTCAGTGCACTGAGCAATGTTCAACATCTTCTCTATGGACTTCAGCCAATCATCTGCGTCTAGTGGATCAGGAGAGCTAGCAAATGTCGGTGGCTTATGGCTCATAAACTCCCGGTGCTTGTCCTGGGGTGGAACTGGTGGTGGTGGTGGAGGCAGTGGTGGTTGCTGATGTTGTTGTTGTTGTTGTTGTTGTTGCTGTTGTTGCTGTTGCGCCCTTCTCTCTTGGCATATCTCTTCTCGCTCTTAGCGCAGTTCCTGACGTATCTCCTCCCGTTCTTGGCGTATCTTCTGGTGTTCCTGCTACATCTGAGCACGCATATCTGCCATAGTGTCTGCCATTTGTTGCATCATCCTCATCTGAGTTGCAACCAGTGGGTCAACTCCTGCTGGTGGAGGCGGTGGTGGAGGATCCATCTCTGCTGGTTGTGGCTGGGGTTGTCTATATATCCACTGAGTGTGTCGATTGGGAGGCAAATCAATTCCACCACCCCGCCTGGTATTGACCATCTGAGTTAGATACATATAGTAGGAGCACTAGTACAATTTGGCTCTATACAAGCGGTAGGCTTTTTACATCACAGGCGGTTCGGTTAGAAAACCGCCTGTGATGTCCCAGGCGGTTCAGTATGCCTGTGATGTAATAGTATCACAAGCGGTTTTTGTTTAGGACCGCCTGTGGTGCTCTATCCTTTTCATAAACGGACCCTAAGAAAAAACCGCCTGTGATTGTAAAAATATGAAAATACAATTTAAATATGAAAATAATTTTAATTTTTAACAGAAATATGCAAATACAATTTAAATAAATTAATATTTAATTTTTAACAATAATATGCAAATACAATTTAAATGAATTATAATAGCACACATAGATAACTAGAGAGATTTTAAATTAATTGGCAACCACAATTCATAGTCGATCATACATGATAACAAATACAATTTGATTCATACAATTTTTCATGAAATACCATTTTTCCGCATGTATGGCTTTAAGTTCTTATCAATTTTCTTTTCCACACGCTTGATTCTCTCTGGACCGTTAAAGACGAACATCTCTTCATACTTATTGTATTCCTCATCTTGGTCTCCCACATTCTCAACTCCAACAATTTTTTGCTTTCCAGAAATAACTACATGCATCTTCTCATCTGCTGGATCGAGTACATAGAACACTTGTGCAACACATTCAGCGAGAACCCACGGGTCATCTTTATATCCTACTTTCTTTAAGTCTACCAGTGTGAGTCCGTAGTTATCCACTATCACCCCCACGGGATGTTGTACCCATTGGCACTTAAATAAGGGTATTTTCATGCTTGGGCCATAATCAAGTTCCCATATTTCCTCTATGAATCCAAAATATGTGGTCTTCTGTCCATGTAGGTCAAAAGCATCAATACAAACACCGCTATTTTGTGCAACACTTTTCATGTCTTTTGATTTAGTATAGAATGTGTACCCATTGATGTCATATGCTTGCCATGATGTCACAAAACACGATGGCCCAGAAGCCAAATTCTTCATTGTTTTCTCTTCCAAAGAGTCTCCGAATGGGATGTTTTTGTCCATTAACCATTCGCTGAAACGATGTTTGTGCTCCCTCATGATCCAGTCCTCTGTGTGGTTCTGATTTTCTTTACGAAGCTCATCCAGGTGTTCCTCTATGTAAGGCTCGGCTATCGTGAGATGTTGTAGTACACTACCATGAGCACAATGTACTAGCTTGTAATCCTCAACGCGAAAAGTTTTCTTGCCCATTCTCCCTCTCCCACATAGTTTACCCTCATGTTTAGGTATAGGCACACCTATCATTGTTCCGTCATTGATGTAATCTATACAACTCTCAATCACTTCTTCTGTAGTGTATCCCTCCATGATTGAACCCTCTGGGTGAGCGCGATTTCTCACATAACCTTTTAATACTCCCAGGTATCGCTCCAACTGAAACATATGATGTAAATATAGTGGCCCTAATATTTTTATCTGATCCACGAGATGTATGATTAGGTGTACTTGCATATCAAAAAATGATGGAGGAAAACACATTTCAAGCTTGCACATAGTCTCGATGATGTATGCCTTTAGATAGTCCAAGTCTTCTAAAGCTATTACTTTTTGTGAAACCGCATTGAAAAAGTAACACAAGCGTGTGATGACAACTTTGACATGCTCTGTTTCGAGGGCTCTTACCGCAATTGGGAGGAACACCGTCATCATCACATGGCAGTCATGAGAGTTGTAGCCAAATAAAGACAAGTCCTTCATCCTGACTAGTCTGTTGATATTGGATGAGAAACCTGTGGGCACTTTGACCCCACGCAAACATTTGCAAATCTTTGTTCTCTCTTCAACTGACAAGTTGTAGCTAGCTGGGGGGAGGTAAGGCTTCCCTTTGCCACTATCCACTGGATGAAGTTCCGGTCTGATTTGAAGATCTACTAGATCATTGCGTGATTTGAGTCCGTCTTTTGTCTTACTCGGCATGCCCAGCAAGGTTCCAATGATGCTGTCAAAAACATTTTTTGTTACATGCATCAAATCAATGTTGTGGCAAATTTCCATATCCTTCCAGTATGGGAGGTACTTGAAAAAAATTGATTGCTTCTTGAAAGTTGTGTAAGTTGAAGGGTCAGTTCTCTTTCTCTTTTCTCCTTTGTTTTTTCCCTTTCCGAATACAACATGAATGTTCTTTACAATTTCAAAAACAAGTTTCCCACTATAAGGCTTTGGTGCACCTTCACTTTCCAGTTGATTGTTAAATTTCGCTTTCATGTTTCGGTACTTATGCTGCTTCATCAAGAACCGTCTGTGTCCCATGAACACCAACTTCTTGGATGATTTAAGGTACATGGAAGCAGTTCCATCGACGCACACTACACAACCATTCTTTCCTTTAGTCTTTTGCCCTGATAGTGTGGCGCCACTGGGAGAATCATGGATGGTAACAAATATAATTGCTCTTAAGTTGAAATACTCATGGCAATACTCATCCCATATTCTAACTCCTTCATTCCAGAGCTTTGTCATATCTTCCATAAGAGGTTCTAGGAACACATCAATATCAACACCAGCTGATTTCGGACCTTGAATAAGAATAGTCAACATAATGTACTTTCTTTTGTGACACAGCCATGATGGAAGGTTGTACATCGTTAAAGTCACGGGCCAGGTGCTATGTACACTTCTTTTTCACCAAATGGATTCATTCCATCTATACCCAAAGCAAATCTTACATTTCTAGTTTCTTTGGCAAACTCAGGATACATAAGATCGAAATTTTTCCATTGTGATGCATCAGCAGGGTGTCGAATCTGTTTGTTATTCTGCTTGCGATTTTCAGCATGCCAACGCATAAGCTCAGCCTCCCTAGGATTTGAGAACAAACGTTTTAAGCGATCAATTACTGGAAGATACCACATCACCAAAGCTGGGTTCTTTGACTTTTTTTTCCCATCCATGTCATCAAAAGTGTCATCGTCACTTTCAGGACCAATAGTGGATTTCTTGTTTTTATTTTTCTTCGGGAATTTTTTTACACAGTCTTGATTGTAGCTCTTCTTGTATCGACTGACATTGCAAACTGGGCATCTTGATGCGTTCTCAAAATCGCCACGATACAGAATACAATGGTTCAGACATGCATGAATTTTTTGCACACCCAGAGCTATGGGAGATATAAGCTTCTTCGCTTTATAAGTGCTTGTTGGTAGTTTGTTGGGTTTTGGTAGTAATTGGGACAGAAAATTCAAAAGATCTGTGAAGCTAGTATCAGACCATCCGGCGCTAGCCTTCAACTTCAGAAGTTCTAGAACTGTACGCAGTGTAGTAAACTCTTTGTCACAACCCTTTGATTCATCATATAAAGGTTCTTTTGAAGCACTTTCCAGTCCCTCCATTTTAGATAGCCCTTTCTGCGATCCCACAGAACTCAACATTTCTGGTTCCATATGGCGCAACATCTCTTCGCAATCAAATTCTTCAAAATCTTGATTAGCATCCACATTATCCACTTTACCATCAACTTTAAGATCTAAAATTCCGACAACTCTCTCGTCATTACCAGACACTTCACACGGATCCAACTCACCATGTTCTGACCATATCGTGTAATTGTTTTTAAACCCTCTTTTTAGCAGATGTGATTGGATTACTCCTGTATCTCTCCAAGCTATCTTATTATCACACTCGATGCACGGACATAATATCTCCTTGCTCTTTCGCAAATTCGCGTGCTTTTTGGCCGCTTCAATAAACCTTCTCAAATTTCGAATATACAACGGATGTGGTCTTGGCACATTGTACATCCAACCTCGGTCCATTACCTATCCTTATATTGATTAACATCAATAAAATCATTAATTAATTGAATTCATCCATAAAACATGAAACGAATTGATATGTATGAAAATAAAACAAACCTTAATTGCAACAATAGATACCTTGAGATGAGACAATTGTGTTTTTAAAGAATCTTTAAACTAGATCAACTATTATAAGTCCAAATCTTGAATTCCAAAGCTTTTCTTCAAATCCGTTCTATATTACAAAATTGAGGCAAAAAATCGCATCAAAATGAGAAAGAAAACAAATGGAGATCATATATATGCATAAACTATTGAAATCAATCAATAAACTCAAAAACAAAACCTTCTCCCTGTAGATCTCAAAAAAAACCCGCCGCCGCTACAGTGCTGTGAATTAGGGTTCTGCGAGTTAGGGTTCTGGAACCCGTGGGGGGCTAGCCCTTTTATAGTGTACACACATCACAGGTGGATATTTAGCAAAACCGCTTGTGATAGATAACATCACAGGCGGTTTTTTACGTCGACCGCCTGTGAAGTTAATTTATCACAGGCGGTCTATCACAGGCGGTTTTGCTAAATATCCGCCTGGGATTCTTTACAATATAAAAGGCTCGTTGGTCGGCAGGAACCCTAACTCTTCCTGCCCGAGCTGACACAGTTGCGCCGCCAGGCTGCCGCCGTGTCCCCGTCCCCGAGCACGAACCCGAGCGCCGCCGTCCCCGTCCCCGAGCTCGAGCGCCGCCGTCCCCGTCCCCGAGCCCGAGCGCCGCCGTCCCCGAGCGCCCGAGCAACGCCGTCCCCTTCACCGAGCCCGAGCGCCGCCGTCCCCTTCACCGAGCTCGAGCCCCGCCGTCCTCGTTCCCCAGCCTGAGCGCCGCCGTCCCCGAGCGCCCGAGCAACGCCGCCCCCGAGACCGAACCCGAGCGTCGCCGTCCCCTTCACCGAGCCTGAGTGCCCGCCGTCCCCGATCCCGAGCGCCGAGTCCCCGAGCCCAAGCGCCACCGTCACGGTCCCCGAGCCCGAAGCGCCGCCGTCCACGAGCTCTGTCTTCTTCCTCTCGATAAGGTCGAAGTTCAGGTTCCATTTCTTCTTCCCCGAGCTCTTAATTCAGTTCAAGCAATGTTCAGGTTCCATTGGCTACAAGCAAGCAATGTTCTATTGGCTACAAGCAAGCAATGTTCAGGTTCCATTGGCTACAAGCAAGCAATGTTCTACAAATTGTGTATATGCATTCTTATTTCAGTTCAAGAGCCAAGCAGAATTGTGTATTTCATTGTGTATATTTCAGTTCAAGTACTTGGAGTATTTCATTGTGTATATTTCATAAGTGCATATTGACAAATTGTGTATATGCATTCTGCCCAATCGATGGCTATCCCTGATTATCAGTGCTTAGATTAAATGTTTGTCAATATGCTTATTGCTTATTGTTTGGTTATTGCTTATTGCTTATTGTTTGCATATTCATAAGTGCATATTTTCACTTACATATATTGCCAATATGCTTATTGCTTATTGTTTGGTTGTCAATTACTTCTCATGTGTCAGTTTTTTTATTTCTTTTATCCCTGTTGATTAAATGTTTGTATACCATTAAGGTGTTAGTATCCTTCGAATGAAGTCTATTTTTAGTGTTTTTTGACTACCTATCTTTGTTTGATAATCATTAGGCCAAATGTGCTTATGGCCACATACATCATGGAAGTACATAGCCATGACAATGTTATTATCTCCCTATGTTATAAAACTTGTTCTTATCTCCCTTCTAAGTTTTTTGAATACCTATCTTTGTTTCCCAACCCTATGTTATAAGACTTGTTCTTATCTCCCATCTTTGACTTGTTCATAGCCATGACAATGTTATTTGGACCCTTCTTTTTGCCCTATAAGCCACATCCTTGTTTTCCCTCTGATCCCTGCCTTTGTTGCCTTTGTTCTTTTGATTGTGAGACTTGGTCATTTTCAGTTTCAGAGATGGAAAAAGAGCCACTTGACATGGTTGAGACCTCAGTTCGAGTCATCAAGACACATGTTAACATCATTCGCAGTCTAGTGACTGATGGGGTTGTGGATACTAGTGAACCGGAATCAGAGTACACACTTAAGACCACTTTGTTTCAAATTGGAGATGTATGCGACATGCTTGAGAAGTGTGCTCTGTCCATCAAAAAGTATGCTGACTCCAAGAGGGCTAAAATTATTCAAGATGAAGCCCTGCAATATGCTAAAGATGATGAAGCTGCAGATGATTTGGAGGAACTCCCAAGCCCAGATCTCCTTACTCAAGCCGACATATTGGAAAAATATTTTGGAATTGAGTATGATAGCGACCAGTCAAGGGGTTGTTGATGTTTAGTCCTAAACAACACGATATGAGTATCGTAGGTTTCACTCTTAGAGATAATGTATTTTGTATGAACCTCTTAGAGAGTGTCAAGTCAATGAACTATCTTCGAGTACTATTGTCAAGACAATGAACTATCTTTGATATGATGTATTTTTTTTCCATAGTGATATCGATGGTGCCGAGTAGCACCAAATTTGGACTTGTGTCCATATCTATAGATGCTAGTAGTTGAGCACTAGCGCCTAAAATCTTGACTACCTCATCCCTATTCTCTGTTTGGGACTTATATGGAGAATGGCATCGGCTGAATGCCTGAATCGGGTCGGGAAGCACGGAGCAGATAGAAATGCACTTTCCAATGTAGTTAGACAGAGAAGGCATCGCTGTGATGTTATAATGCTGAAGGACACCAAGAAGAGATTATGGCCTGTCGTCCACCACCACTGCCCGTTATTTGTGGGCTTCACCGAGGGCTGGAAACATTTGGTGACAGCAAACGACCTTCGGGCTGGGGACGTCTGCGAGCTTGTTAAGGGGCCAGACGATGGTGAGCCAGTGTACTATGTCCGGATGTGTGGTCACAAAATTTAAAGCCGCCCCGGCTTCATGTGTGCGCTTCTCTTCTCTTAGGTGGGGTGCTAAGTGATCTTAGTAGCCGACATAAGAGAAGAGAAGCGCACAGATGAAGCCGGGGCGGCTTTAAATTTTGTGACCACACATCCGGACAGAGTACACCGGCTCACCATCGTCTGGCCCCTTAACAATCTTGCAGACGTCCCCAGTCCGAAGGTCGTTTGCTGTCACCAAATGTTTCCAGCCCTCGGTGAAGCCCACAAATAACGAGCAGTGGTGGTGGATGACAGGCCATAATCTCTTCTTGGTGTCCTTCAGCATTATAACATCACAGCGATGCCTTCTCTGTCTAACTACATTGGAAAGTGCACTTCTATCTGCTCCATGCTTCCCGACCCGATCCTGCCTTGGAGGCGGGTTTGAGCTTTCTGTTTGGGGAGTAAAGGAGGGACACAAAGGCGGGTTTGGGCTCGATTTCTTTTGAATCACCTTTTCTCCAAGTTCCCTTATTGATGGAACCAGTATATCAGACTAACAGTATATCCCTTTATCGATGGAACCAGCTTGAATGGCAGACAACGAGCAGCCTAGGATGGATGTGGTCTGCACCGGTGCGTCTAACAAAGTTGATGAAGACGCGACCAAACTTGAATGGCAGACAACGAGCAGCTCCGGTGAAGGGAGCGGGGAGGATAGTTCTAGTGACGACAATCCTTGTACTCCTATACCTCCAAGGAAGAAAAAACATCAAATGAGCTTGATGCCGACTATATTCCCAACGATGAAGAGGTAAATAGAAATATGCCGACTATATTCTAAAATAATGTTCATATACGAAAGGCCATTAATTGTTTCAATATATAGATTTCAAATGAAGAGAAGAAAGAGGATGCATGTTCTACACGAAACACGGAGGATGCTCCGATGCCTGAATCACCCGTTTCACATAAGCGGAAACGAGGGCGACGAGGTCCGAATCAGATGAAAGAAGGTGCAGTTATGTACGTAACAAAACTAAATGCAGAGGGGTTTCCTGAAGAACCACTTGACGTGGTTACAAAGTTTCGAAATTCCTGCGGGTCTACTGTTAGAGATATAGTGCCAATCACACTTCAAAAATGGAAGGATTTAGATGAAGACACCTGCAATAAGCTATGGGCTAAGTTGTCTGAGTCATTCAAGTTCCCAAAAGGCACAGAGGATGCAGTAAGGAAGTCGATGCTCTCTGCTATGGCCAAGATGTTTCGTGGGTGGAAGGCCGAGATGAATAGGGAATTTGTTAATAAGAATAAGGTTTCTCCGCCCAAGAAAATGGGGAAAATCACTCAAGCTCAGTGGGAGGAATTTGTTCGTCAGAAGACCGAACTGAAGGCCAAAGAACTGGGCGAAACTAATTCTCAGAGGGCGAAGATGAACAAACACCCCCATCGCCTGGGGTCAACCGGATATCACCATAAAGTTGTGCAGTGGAACAGGATAATCGAGGAAGCATTAGCTAACGGCACTTTGGACCCAATATTAAAAGATATCGATGAGCGAGCTATTCGTTGGATCTTAGGTCGGGCAGGTTTGAGTGAGGACGGCAAACTTTTGCATCCAGAATTGGTAGGCGAAGTTTCGACAAAAATTCAAGAATATGCAGATAAGAGAAAAAAAGGAGAATTTAAGCCTCGGAGGGAGAATGACATACTAACTGCAGCACTAGGCAATCCTGAACACACTGGACGGGCTCGGGGAATCTCTTCTAAGATTTCCTGGAGAGAGGCGTTTCCGGAGTATGCGTCGTCATATAGGAAACACGAGAAGTCGAAAAGGACCCTTGAAGAGACTATTGATGAAAGGGTACAAAAGGCTATTAATGACGTGATGAACAAAATGAAGAAAACAGAATGCATATCATTTGAACTCAAGCCAAGCCACATGAGTCCACCTATAGTCCCTAGCAGCGTAGGATCTGTGCAAGACTTGACCAAGTACCCTGTAGACGATATTGTTGAGGACAAGCCTTGCTTTCTTCATATTCCAATCAATCGATCTGGGACAAAAACAAAGCAAGCTGCTACTGGTTTGGTAAAACTAGGACTTGTTAACTACAAGGATAATCCTGTCCTGCCACACTATGCTGTGGTCCATGTTCTAGAAATCACAGACAGTGGTTGTGAATATTGGGAGATAGATTTTCCAGTTGAGGGGATCATAACTTTGCAGGAGGCAATGAACGAGTTGGTCCTTTGGCATCGACGCGACATCAAGTTGGGTGATGAGTCGAATTCAACACCAATGCAACAAAAAGATAGTTCGATCATTCCACACCCCATGGTGTAGGAAAATATGACACCGACCTCCAAAAAAATCGTTGAAACAATCATATCGCCTCTTGCGAAGGAACTCGATGAGGGGGACGTAGACAAAATTGTTCCTCAGAATGTCGACGTCAACATCAAAAAGGAACCAAAGGTTGGCACCAATGTTGAAGGGCCAACTATTTCAAAGAAAATTCATAAGCGAATCGCCACTGACGATGTCAAGAAACCGTCAGAATCAGTGTCATGCTACCTGCATAAATTGCAGAGAGTTATGACAAATCAATCAAAAGCGGAATCAGCATCTCATGGAGTAGGCACACGGTCCCAAATAGACAATTTCGAAGTATGGGAAGAAGATGGAATGATTCATACTCGAGAATCATTACGTCTTAAAACCAATATCTCGGTATACAAGAAGGAGGATGTTCCTCCAAAATTTGTGAATGGGAGGCCGTTCTTGACGATGGTGCAACTTTCTAAGTTGTCGACTCCGGAGATTAGAATGCATGAGTGGTACATGGTGGCTAGCAACAAATACAAACTCGAGGACTTAACATTTGTTGTGCCAGAAGATGCATTTTGGAGCAATGATCATATAGATCCTGTGCGGCATTTATTCTTTGACGATCTCTGGTCGTTGTACCACCGACAAAGGATGGAAACCAACTACTTAACCCTCTTTTGCTTGTAAGTACCTCTAAACTTTCATATTTGTTAGTTTTGTACACGCACACATAAACGAGAGTCTAACGATTAACACTATTACACGTAGGATGCAATACATGGATGATAAGAAGAAACAACTTAAGACAGGGTTTCTTGACCCGTTGATGATATCCCAAGCTCGCTACAAAGTAGTTGCTCGGAGGCATGGAGAAGAATACAAAGACTTGGACGATGCTGAATTTGAGAAAGCCGTCAAACAGAATCAGAGAAAGAAAATGAAGGTAATGGCGGCATACATTGGACGAGCCATGTATAATCATGTACAACATGGCAAGGACTTAATAATAGCTCCGCACCACTTTAAGTAAGTTATCGACATGGTTTAATTTTGAACTATAAATTATGGCAATCGTGATCTTAACATGTGTTTTCGTCTATGTCTTTATAGTGACCACTACATTTGTATCATGATCTTTCCAAAGGATGGTAAAGTCGTGGTCTTCGACTCACTGAGGATGGAAAAGGCTACGTATAATGACTTCTTGAAGATTTTAGAGAAGTATGATTATTATTGCACACTTGTACTTATTACAACTTAACAAATGTATTCTTAATCTCATAATGCTATTCTTATATGCAGTGCATACCGTTTTTATTGGAAAGATCTTGGCGGCGAACATCCAGAGGACAAGCCTAATTTGTCAATATCATTATTTCCATATGGTGACAAACAACCTCCGGGTACTGTCCTGTGCGGTTATTATGTATGCGAATGGTGTCGTGTCACCTTCCATTACATGGTCAATCGTGAGGATGTAAGTTCGCTATCATTGTCTATGTTGCAATTTTTATATTATATTGTTGCTCATCACATTACTCTTAGCACTGCTTGTTTTTTGCTTTTATTGCAGGTTCCTAAATCCAAGATCAATGCTGAATGGTTAGAAAGAGATATGGTTTCCGTCGGCGTGGCTAAGGTTGTAAGAGACTTGCTTTACTTTATGCGCCGTGAAGTTCTTCATCAACAAGGGCTATTCTACAATACAAATGGAAATTTGCAACAATTCCCAGAACTAAGTTTGTACACAATATCACAAAGTGTTTAGGTCTTTAGTTAGGAACTTTACATGTTTAGTTGTCTATGGAACTTTGAGATGTTTAGTTGTCTATGAAACTTGATATGTGTATAAATCTGTGTATGACGATGGAACTTGATATGTGGATGAATCTGTGTATTATGGAGCTTGATATGTATAAATCTGTGTATGCAATCTGTGTGAATCTGTGTATGAAATCTATGTATAATCCGTGTTTGAAAATTCTGTATATAAATCTGTATATTAAAAACCGTCTGTGATTTATATTGTATGCAGTCGGACTTATATTAAAAACCGCCTGTGATGTGTGGCTAACACAAGCGGCTAGGATAAGAAACCGCCTGTGATGTGTGGCTATCACAGGCGGTTCCTTTGAACTGGACCGCCTATAATGTGTGTCTTTCACAGGCGGTTTTTGATTGACCGCCTGTGATGTTGTTTTACATCACAGGCGGTGCACCACAAATGGTTCCTGGAACCGCCTGTGAAGAGGCGAACCAAACCGCCTGTACAGAGGTTTGCTGTAGTAGTGGAGAGAGTAGTAGACAAGGCAAGTAGTTACAAATTAGGTTACTTTGGAGGATTTATTAGCTAAACAGATTAATGTTTTACTTACTAAAGCTAACTCAATACCTTATGGTGGTACATGCCAAGATGTCCATTTATAATATCTCAACCAATCAAAGAAGCAAATCAGGCATTTATCATCAGAACAATCAACCAACAGTTTTAAATAAAGAAAATAGTTTTAAATTTTGTATTAGGTTCCCTATCTCTTAAAAAGATCATAGTTGTAGGATTCCAAGGAGTGAAATCCATCATGTCTTGAAGTAGAAAAGATAAGATTAATCAGAGTAGAACAGCAAAAGGTGAGACAAGATCAAGATGAGATAAGTATAGAATGAATCAGAGTAAGGTAAGTAGTAAAGGGTTTTGTCCATTTCTATCTAGGTTTCGTCCTACAGTCAACATTTCCTCTGATACCACTTCTGTCACACCCGGGCTTTAAGGAACAAAGTCGGGTGCATCTCATACATGCGCCAAGAAGACAACATATATAATAACAGAGTGTATAGAGATAAATGTCACAATAACATCAGAGTATTTATTACACAGCAGAAGTCTTATTACAAAATAAAAGATAAATATAAAACGATCTAAGGATCATCCTTGGCGCAGAAGTCAACTGGGAAATGCCACCTAGATCAAATCAAATTCCTCGCCTTGTGGCTCCTCCTGAACCACCTGTTCTTCTCCTATGGGGGTGTGAGATAGCAAGGGTGAGCTCACACATGATCATAGCTCAACAAGTTGTGGGGAACCAATGGACATGAACTCACCAAAGGTGGGGGTTCATGTGATGTGTAAGGCTAATCAACAACAGGGGTTAAAGCTGAGCATTGCTTTTAATTAGTTGCTCAAAATTTTATTAGCAATTACTAGATGTAAGTAAATATCAAACCTTAAAAAAAGTAATAGAACAAAATTAATAATAATCCCATGCTCATGCAAGTGACAAAATTGAATTTAAGTTACATAAATTAATCATGCGAGAGTCTTGAGCTGCTCTTGACCATGAGCTCGGCTAGTATACCAGTTTTACACTCTACAGAGGTTGTACCCTTTACCCACAAGTCATGTTACCCATCTGCCAAGGGTTCGCGACTCCATTATGCAAACTGAGTCCAAAATGTTGACGTCAAGGTTAAATAATGACCAGTTGCATGCATTCGAGACTATTACAGAAACTATTTTGGCAAACAAAGCAGGCTTCTATTTCGTGTCGGGTTATGGCGGTACAGGGAAAACATATTTATGGAATTCCATCATAACATTCCTACGTAGTCGCAAACAAATAGTTCTATCTGTAGCTTCATCTAGTGTGGCCTCTTTACTTCTACCAGGAGGACGAACAACACACTCTCGTTTCAAAATTCCATGTGAATTAGAAGAAACAACAGTATGTGACATCAAATGTGGCACGATGCTTTCCGAGTTAGTTCAAGTTGCATCATTAATAATATGGGATGAAGCACTAATGATACATAGATTTGCTTTTGAGGCTCTAGACAGGTCCTTCCGTGATATCTTGGCATCTTCATCACCTATGGCTAAGGACTTACCCTTTGGTGGAAAGGTTGTTGTTCTAGGTGGTGATCTCATACAAACATTGCCTGTGATTGAAGGAGGCAACCGCTCACAAATTGTTAATTCAGCAATAATCAATTCTTCTCTTTGGTGTCATGTACACATCCTACATCTTACACAGAATATGAGACTTCTAATGCCATCATTGTCACAAGAAGAACGACAAGAACTATCTCAATTTAGCAAGTGGATGCTCGATGTTGGGGGAAGGCAAAATAGACGCCACATCACAAGAAGGTGAAGATGAGCCAACATGGATAGAGATTCCACAAGAATTGCTCCTAATGCCTCAAGGTGACAAAATCGCTTGTATAGTTCATACAATTTATGAAAGCTCAATGAAAATTATATGAGACTTGAGTATCTAAAAAGTCATGCCATATTGACTCTAACAAATGATATAGTTGACTCGATAAATGAGTACATTGTCTCTCTTAACCCTGAAGACGTAAAAGAGTATCTAAGTTGTGACAAGGTAATCAAAGCACCCAACACTCATGAATCCTATGATCTTTTATATCCTGTTGAATTTTTTAGTACATTGACGGGAACAGTTTCTACAACATCGAATAATTCTCAAAAAAGGTACACCAGTCATGCTTCTCAGAAATTTGAACTAATCAGAAGGTCTATGTAATGGTACAAGATTGCTCATAACTTCCTTATGTAACAAAGTGATTGAAGGTCAAATTATGACAGGTATTCATAAGTCAAAAATGTGCTTATTCCTTGTATATCATTAACACTGAAGAATACAAAATGGTCATTTGTTCTTGTCACATCCGGTTTTAGAAGGCAAACCAAATGCGAACTATGTACGTGCTAGGATCAGCAATTCACGTACATAGCAGTTACATAACTGGACATCATCACACAGTGCTCAGATAATAACATAAAAGGGGAATAATAGTCGATTACATCATATGTCTGAGACATCCACATAGTCTTTACAATAATCAAAGTGCGGAAAAGAAACGTAGATACACGCGGCCTTCATAGGCAGCCGACTGGGGGTTGCCACTAACCCACGCCTAGAACTCGTCGTAATCTTGGAACTCCTGGAAGTCTCCTTCCATGGCTTCATCTTCTCCTGAGCAGTGGTTGCAATGCAGACAACCTGGGGAAGGGAGGGTTTAGTGTGTAGAGCAAGGGTGAGTACACATCAACATACTCAGCAAGTGTCCTGTTTGGCTGTAGTGGACTAGCTTTATGTGGGGGTAAGTCAAGCAGTTGCTTTTAGTTGGTCAGATTATTATTACTAGTAGAGAAAGCCAAGTTTTAGAATTAACCCACGTTATTAACCCAAACATACTCTTTCCAAACGGAAAGAATACCACTTACCATTACCATAATCAATACCAAAAACCATCAATCTCATTGCCACCTGTAATCCAAACATCTCTGATCAAGTACCACTAATCACTGGAGCTCCCTTGGCCGCTCATAACCGCGAGCACGGCTGATATATCAGTTTTCATAACACTCTGCAGAGGTTGCACACTTTACCCACAAGCCGTGATTTCCCTTTCTGCCCGGAGGTCATGACTCTCCATTGATCACTACCAAGGTGACCCAGCAGGGTATCACTACGTAGCCTTTACAAAGATTCCCCGGGGCTGTAGCCGCCCGTTAGGTTTCCTAAATCTACCGCACTCCTCCTCAAGGGACAAATCAACCTTGGTAGAGCGAGCCGCATACACCAAGCCCCATTGATGGCACAACGGCTAAGCGAACTACACCCCGGTTCCTCTAATTATTTAGCTAAGGGCATCCCACTCCACCCTCATGGTTGCACTGTTTTCTCGGGCGGTCATCCAACGAACAGGTCCTTACAGAGAGGCACTCGAGAAACCGCTCGAGCCCCCTTAAATGCCACAAGTATATCATCATAAATAAGAGGGTAACAGTGTATCATAGATAATTCTCATCGTGTTCATTGATTAATGTTAAGCAATAGCAATAAGCTAACAATAATAATCCGACCCAAATAGGTAAAAAAGGACATGGATAACAAAAGCTAGTCAATCCTTAGGTATAACTGTGTAAATGCAGAAAGTGAATTATAGAATTGTATAGGACATAGATAGTGTCGGTGTTTCGGACCCGGGGGGTCCATGGACTGATGAGTGAAATCGCTGCGTGCCCCTGCCTAGATGGGTTGGCGCGGGATGGAACACAAGAGGTGGGACAAGCCTTGTATTATCCTGCACCAGGGGTGCCACTCGTAGTAGGGGTTACAAGCGCGTCGCGTGAGGGAGAGAGAGATAGAGAGCAGGAGCTCGTTCGTCCGCTCCTTCCCCCGCGCGAACCCCCCTCAGGATGGCCCTGGACCTCCCTTTTATAGACGCAAGGAGAGGGTCCAGACGTATAACAGGGGGCGTAGCTATGCGCTAACGTGTCCGGAAGTGGAGTGCCTAAGCCCTGTGTACATGCCAACGTGGCTGTCGGGGGAGAGCTTGGGCCCTGTACATTTGATGGCGTGGCCGTCGGAGGAGCGCCTGAGTCCTGTAGGAGCACAGCTGGCAGTGCGGCAAGGATCCTGCTGACGTCTCCTTGCTGCCGTAAGGGGCTGAGAGCCACCGACGTCATGGTGCACGTGGGGCACCATCATTACCCGTTGCCGGGGTAAGCCAGATGGGACGTCGGTCTTGTTCCTTGTAGCATGAGCAGGCTAGGAATAGGGTAATGATGTATCCCCTGTTGGCGCAGTCGGTCCAAGCCCAAGGTCGGGCGAGGCGGAGACTTCTCTTAAGGCCGAGGCCGGGGTCGGGCGAGGACGCGATTCCTCCTGAGACCAGGGTCAAGGCCGAGTCCGGGGGTCGGGCGAGGCGGAGACCTCCTCCCGAGGCCGGAGCCTGAGGTCGGGCGAGGCGGAAACCTCCTCCCGAGGCCGGAGCCTGAGGTCGGGCGAGGCGGAGCTTCCTGTTGCGCCTGAGGCCGAACTCGGTGGTTGATCGTGACTTGTTGTCAGTCGTCGCCTGGGTGGTTGACACGGCAGTCGGAGCGGAGCGAGCGGCGCTGTTTTCCTGTCACATCAGACAGTAAAGAAGAGGGGCGAAGCGACTGCGGTCACTTTGGCCTGGCCGACTGAGGCGCGTGTGTCAGGATACGGCGTCAGGCATCCCCTGCATTGAATGCGCCTGCGAAGCGATCGGTTGGTGAGGTGGTCTGGCCAAGGTTGCTTCACAACGAAGCCTGCCCGAGTCGGGCTTCGGGAGAGCCGAGGGGGCGCCCGCTGCCTGAGGAGGCCCTCGGGCGAGGCGTGAACTCGTCTGGGACTACTGCTCCAGCCCGAGGCTAGGCTCGGGTGAGATCGCGTCCCTTGGGTAGACGAAGCCTTGACTTGAACCGCACCCATCGGTTGGTCTGAGGGTGTTTACCTGCCATGATTAGGAGCGTTGGGGGTACCCCTAATTATGGTACCCGACAGTAGCCCCCGAGCCTCGAAGGGAGTGTTGGTACTTGCTTGGAGGCTTTTGCCACATTTTCGGTGAGGGGACCGGCCTTTCTCGGTTTTTGCCTTGTTCTGGTGGGTGCGCGCGAGCGCACCCGCCGGGTGTAGCCCCCAAGGCCTCAGAGGAGTGGTTTGACTCCTCTGAGGTCTGAATGCTTTTCGTGGTGCTTCGACCGGTTTGATCGTTCTCTCATGCGGCCTGGCCGTAGCCCAGGTGCGTGGTTGGGTTCCAAGTTATCAAGCTGGTTTGTTGACGCTGTCAACAGTTTTTGGCAATAGCCGGGTGCGAGAGCAGCCCTCGAGCCTCTGCACGGAGCGAGAGGACGATCAAGGACTTTCCTGACTTTTATCATACGCTCCTGCGTCGCCTTTTCGCAAGGAGGAGGAAGGGAAAGCGCCATGTTGCCCTCGGAGGGCGCCAAACATGGTGTTTCCAGTGAGCTGCTAACGGGTGATCCGAGTGGACGCCCGTGCCCCATTCGTTAGGGGTCGGCTGGTGGCCCAGAGGCGCGCTCCAAAAGTACCTGCGGGTGATTCGCCAGACCCAGACCCCTTCGACAGGGTCCGAGGGCTCGATGCCTCCCTCCGGTGGGATTCCGTTACAAATCATTCCCGCTGGTCTCGGAAATGTCCTAGGGTACCTCGGGAGCATAGCCCGAGCCTCGGCCATGTATCAGACGTACCCAGAGTCATCCCTCACTCTGCGTGCTCTGGGGCGACTATCGAACCCTTCCGAGGGGCCAGCCTACGAACCCCTGATCAGTAATGAGCACGAAGCCCGAGCGCTCTGGGGCGGCTGCCGAACCCTTCCGAGGGGCCAGCCTTCGAACCCCTGATCAGTAGGAGGGCTCGGGGCCCGCTTCCTTCACCGAGAAGGATCCTTTCCACAACATCCCCTTTCTCAGTCCTTGTAGCAAGAGAGAGAGAGAGGGGGAGGGGAAGGCTATGAATTTAAATAAGGTGGCGCAACTTTTTTGACGTGGTCATTATGGCGAAGGCGAAGCGATGCCCGCCTCGCCTGCCAGAGGTGTCGCCTGCTCCACCGGGGAGTTAATGCGACAGGACGGGCGATTCGCGTGGCGCCCGTTGTGCATGCGAGTCGTTCGAGGAACGGGGCACGGGTGCGTCGTCTTCACGCCGTGGGAGAGGGCTCTCCCGTCGCTTCAGGAGGGGACGCAAGCCTGCAGGCGACTTGACCACTGCTTTCGCTCGTCTGCCGCTGCAGTTACTGCGGGCCCACTTTTGACCATGCCAACCGTCGTGCCTACCCCGCGGCTGACTGACCCGTGGCCGTCGCCTTTAATTGGCACTGTTGGGTCATGCGTAGGGCTACCTCGAGTCACGGTACTGGTTCCGCAGTCGAGGAGGCGCAACATTGGCGCGAGTGGCGGTGTAGCTTCTTGCACGTCGTAACCGGCGTGCCGGTTACATGACATGAAGGCCCGCTTCCTTTGTGCTGGTCCGCCGGATGTGGTCGAAGTCGAAAGGGCGCACAGTTGCGGTGCAGTTGGATGCCTGTCGCATGGTAGTCCACCCTTTCGACCACCGGTTTCTGCGAAGATGGGAGAGCGCTCGTAACCGCGGGACGGTTACATGCCTTGCGTGCGGCGATTCGCCTTCTTCGTGCTTCGGATCAGCTCGTATGACGTGTGGGTCCTAGCCCCCGTGTCGTAGGGGGAGAACCCTAGAGTATGTCAGTGGAGACTTCGCCTGTGACGCTAAGGGGGGTGCAAGTGAGGAGGTCTGCCTATAAAAGGGGGATCGATCCCCCGGGCCGTGGCCATGCTTTCGTTCTCCCCTCATGCATTGCGCCCTTCCACCTTTCGAGCCCCCAGATGGGGTGCACCAGCATTGCCTTGCTCTTGCTGTCGTTGGAGGAGCGCGGCCTCGTGGAGATCGGCACCTTTCAGCCATCGCTCGGCTTCAAGGATTTTCGTCGTGCAGGCTGAGGTGGAGAGCGAGCTGAGCCGGGTTTCGCCTCCCGTGTGGGCCGGCGACCCGCTTCTTCCTCCAACATTTGGGGGAGAAGGGTATCCTCCAGCCCTGCGGAGGTGACGTCCTCCAGCCATGTGGGGGGAAGGCGAACCGCTGCTGCCCGGCCAGGGCGCAGCCGTCCGTCCTCCACCTGGGCAACGGTCGCGCCGTACGCCGGTGGCTGCTGTCACCGCCTTTGCGGAGACGGCGGACCTCGACAACGTGGGTTCGGTCGTCCGTAGATGTCGTCATCTGCAGCGTGTCCGGCTCACTGGCCTAGTTGGCTCTAGCGCCACTCCTGATGCTGCCTCCTGCCGCTTGGTCCTCGTGGGGATCGGTGCTGGCCGGTCCTCGAGGATTTGAGTGGGGATCTGCCGGCGAGCCGCTTAGAGTTCGTCATCCCGCGGGCCCCCTGATGTGGAGGTTGTTCGGGCCTGCGGGAACGGAACCTGAGTCCCGTTTGTAAGGTGATATACTGGGTTTTTGCTGGAGCAAAATGTAACCGCTTCAAGCACTTAGACATTTGTCGTAGGTCGGGAGAACCGCCGAGGGTTCTGCTGATGTCTAAGTCTGTGTAGCATAGTTACCCTAAGTATATGCACTGTTCTTTGTGGCTGTCGAGGCCTAAACATTTGGGTATTCGAGAATGAAGATGTGTGTCTTCCTCATTCCGAGCACTGGGACTTGCCTGTTGGCTAGCCGAACCGCTCAACCGAGCGTGAGTTGCCTTTCGTGGAAGGTGACAAGTGAGGTATCCATATCCCGGAGGCGTAGGAGTCCCTCGGCTCGGTCGGCCTTGCGACGCTAGGCCTCTCTTGCTCAGCTTTTAGAACCCTCGGCTGCTCTACAATGAGCTGGAGCTGGAGGCAGCGGTGTTAGCGCGGACAGAGGCGGAGTCGGCTCGGAAAGAGGCTTCATCGGCCCGGGAGCTGGCGGCTTCCCAGGCCGAGGAAGATGTGGCAGCAACCGCTGAAGCTTGGCCAAGACATCTGCTGGCACGGTGCTGGCGTCCTCCCTTAGGTGGAGGTCCTTTCACCCGGGTCGCCGTCCGAGGCCGAGCCAGGTTCCGCCGAGGGTGGAAACAACACCGAGGGTGCTGCCGCTCCCCCTGCCGATGCCCGAACCTGCAGGAACAGTTTGTCTATAGCATGCACATGTTTTTTCCCGGTCGCCGAGGCCTAAACACTTTATCTTCGTGTTAAAAAGCTACGTCTTCTTTCCTCTTGTTTCGAGTATCACGACTTGTCTGTCAGTAGCAAAATCGTTTATCCAAGCGAGAGTTACTTCTCGCGGAAGGTGATGAGTGAGGTATCCGTATCCCAGAGGCGTAGGAGTTCCTCGGCTCGGTCGACCTTGCCGCTTATATGCACTCTCATTTGGTCGTAGGATTCCGTTATTGATACAGTCGAGAAGGCACGAAAGTCGTTTTCCACCCGAGTGTTTGGACTTGTTCGGTGGCAGGATCGCTTATCCGAGCGTGAGTTACTTCTCGCAGAAGGTGATGAGTGAGGTATCCGTATCCCAGAGGCGTAGGAGTTCCTCGGCTCGGCTGGCCTTGCCGCTTACGTGTACTCTCGTCGTTCTCAGGATCCCGCTATCGATACGGAAGTCGAAAGCACAAAGGTCGTTTTGGTAGAAAATTTTTCCGAGGAAAATTTTGACGCAGAGGGGGTTCCCCCCTTCTAGCCCCCGAGGGAGGGTCGGGCTTTGCTAAGGCAAGGCCGACCCTTCCTTGATGGTTAGACTTTGTGTATGTAAACGAGGTACATGAACGACTTAAAACATCTTAAGGGTAGAAGTGACGTAGTTGTTGGATGTTCCAAGCGTTGTTGTAGACCTCGCCTTGGTCGTTGGCCAGCTTGTATGTTCCGGGCTTCAAAATCTTAGCGATGATGAAGGGCCCTTCCCAGGGAGGAGTGAGCTTGTGGCGTCCTCGGGCGTCCTGTCGCAGACGAAGCATCAAGTCTCCTACTTGGAAGCCTCAGAGCCGGACGCTTCGGGCGTGGTAGCGCTGCAGCGACTGCTGGTATCGTGCCGAATGTAGTAAGGCCACGTCCTGTGCCTCCTCGAGCTGGTCCAGCGGGTCCTCTCGGCTGGTCTGGTTGCTTCGGTCGTCGTACGCCCTGGTCCTCGGGGAGCCGTATTCTAAGTCCGTGGGGAGGACGGCCTTGGCCCCATAGACTAGAAAAAATGGCGAGAAACCCGTGGCGCGGCTCGGCGTCGTCCTCAGACTCCAGACCACCGAGGGTAGCTCTTTCATCCACCGCTTGCCGAACTTGTTGAGGTCGTTGTAGATCCTCGGTTTGAGTCCCTGCAAAATCATACCGTTGGCACGCTCCACCTGCCCATTCGTCATGGGATGAGCTATGGTGGCCCAGCCCACACAGATGTGGTGGTCGTCGCAGAAGTCCAGGAACTTTTTTCCGGTGAACTGCGTGCCATTGTCGGTGATGATGGAGTTTGGGACCCCGAATCGATGGATGATGTTGGTGAAGAACGCCACCGCTTGCTCGGACCTGATGCTGGTCAAGGGTCGGACCTCGATCCACTTGGAGAATTTGTCGATGGCGACCAGCAGGTGCGAGAAGCCCCTGGGTGCCTTCTGCAAGGGACCGACGAGGTCTAGACCCCACACAGCAAATGGCCAGGTGATGGGTATCGTCTGCAAGGCCTGAGCGGGCAGATGTGTCTGCTTTGCGTGGAATTGACACCCCTGGTAGGAGCGTACAATCCTAGTGGCATCGGCCACTGCGGTTGGCCAGTAGAAACCTTGTCAGAAAGAATTTCCCACGAGAGCTCGAGGTGCTGCATGGTGGCCGCAAGCCCCCGAGTGTATTTCTCGCAACAGCTCTTGTCCTTGGGCGATGGATATGCATCGTTGGAGGATGCCCGAGGGGCTGCGGTGATAGAGTTCCTTTTCATCACCCAGCAAGACGAATGACTTGGCGCGCCGAGCCAGCCGCCGAGCTTTGGTCTTATCGAGGGGAAGCTCTCCTCGGAGGAGATATTCCAGGTACAAGGTCTGCCAGTCCGGATCTGGCGTGACCCCATTCTGTTCCTCCTCGACGGGCAAGGCCTCTTCCTCGATGACCGAGGGTACCTCAGGCTCAGCCGAGGCCTCCTCGGGCTCGGCTGAGGGTACCTCGGGCTCGACGAAGGGTACCTCGGGCTTGGTCGAGGCTTCCTCGGGCTCGGGCGTGTCGTCGATCTTGACGGATGGTTGATGTAGGTCTCTAGAGAAGACATTCGAGGGAACCGTCGTCTGCCCCAAGGCTATCTTCGCCAGCTCGTCCGTAGTCTCGTTGTACCGTCGGGCGATGTGGTTGAGCTCCAGCCCGTAGAACTTGTCTTCTAGGCGCCGGACTTCGTCGCAGTAGGCTTCCGTCCTCCGGTCGTGATAGTGGGAGTTCTTCATGACTTGGTCGATGATAAGCTGTGAGTTGCCACGAGCGTCGAGGCGCCGGACCCCAAGCTCGACGGCGATGCGCAGCCCGTTAACCAGAGCCTCGTACTCGGCCACGTTGTTTGATGCCGGAAAATGGAGGCGAATGATGTAGCGAAGATGCTTCCCGAGGGGTGAAACGAAGAGCAAGCCAGCGCCTGCTCCTGTTTTCATGAGCGACCCATCGAAGTACATGGTCCAGAGCTCGGGTTGGATTGGAGTTGTCGGTAACTGGGTGTCAGTCCACTCATCCAGGAAGTCTGCCAAGAACTAGGATTTTATGGCCTTCCGAGGAGCGAATGATAGCGTTTCACCCATGAGCTCCACTGCCCACTTTGCTATACTACCCGAGGCCTCATGGCACTGGATGATCTCCCCCAGGGGAAGGATGACACCACAGTTACTGGATGAGACTTGAAGTAGTGTTGCAACTTTCGCCGTGTCAGAATCACTGTGTAGAGCAGCTTCTGGATCTGTGGGTAGCGGACTTTGGTTTCGGAAAGCACCTTGCTGATGAAGTAGACTGGCCTCTGGACAGGCAGTGCATGCCCTTCTTCTCGTCTCTCGACTATGATAGCGGCGCTGACCACCTGACTGGTCGCGGCTACGTAGATCAAGAGGGCTTCTCCTGCAGCGGGGGGCACCAGGATGGGTGTATTTATAAGGAGCGCCTTAAGGTTTCCAAGGGCTTCCTCGACCTCGGGGGTCCAAGTGAAATGCTCGGCCTTCCTTAAGAGGCGGTACAGAGGCAAACCTTTCTCGCCGAGGTGTGAGATGAAGCGGCTCAGAGCCGCAAGGCATCCCATGACCCTCTGTACTCCTTTCAAATCTTTGATCGGACCCATGTTGGTGATGGCTGCGATTTTCTCTGGATTGGCCTCGATGCCCTGCTCGGAGACGATGAATCCTAAGAGCATGCCTCGGGGGACTCCGAAGACACACTTCTCGGGATTGAGTTTCACGCCTTTCGCTCTCAGACACTTGAATGTCGTTTCAAGGTCAGAGAGGAGGTCGGAGGCTTTCTTCGTCTTGACAACGATGTCATCGACGTAAGCCTCGACCGTTCTGCTGATGTGCTCTCCGAACACGTGGTTCATGCACCTCTGGTAGGTGGCGCCTGCATTCCTCAAACCAAATGGCATTGTAGTGTAACAGTACATGCCAAAAGGTGTGATGAAAGAAGTTGCGAGCTGGTCGGACTCTTTCATCTTGATTTGGTGATAGCCCGAGTAGGCATCGAGGAATGACAGGGTTTCGCACCCAGCAGTGGAGTCCACGATTTGATCGATGCGAGGTAGAGGGTAGGGAACTTTTGGACATGCTTTGTTTAGACCAGTGTAGTCTACACACGTCCTCCATTTCCCATCCTTCTTCCTTACAAGAACAGGGTTAGCTAACCATTCGGGATGGAATACCTCTTTGATGAACCCTGCCACGAGTAGCTTGTGGATCTCCTCGCCTATGGCCCTGCGCTTTTCTTCGTCAAAACGGCGCAGGGTTTGCTTCACGGGTCGGGCTCCAGTTCTGATGTCCAGTGAGTGCTCGGCGACATCCCTCGGTATGCTGGGCATGTCTGAGGGACTCCACGCAAAGACTTCGGCATTCGCGTGGAGAAAGTCGACGAGCACTGCTTCCTATTTAGGGTCGAGCTCGGAGCCGATCCGGACTTTCTTGCTGGCGTCGTTGCTGGGGTCGAGAGAGACGGACTTGACCGCCTCAACTGGTTTGAAGTTGCCGGCGTGTCGCTTCGCGTCGGGTGCCTCCTTGGAGAGGCGTTCCAGATCGGCGATGAGGGCCTCGGACTCGGCGAGGGCCTCAGCGTACTCCACGCACTCCACGTCGCATTCGTACGCGTGGCGGTATGTGGATCCGACAGTGATGATTCCGTTCGGGCCCGGCATCTTGAGCTTGAGGTAGGTGTAGTTGGGGATGGCCATGAACTTGGCGTAGCATGGTCTTCCCAACACCGCATGGTAGGTTCCTCGGAACGCGACGACCTCGAAGGTGAGAGCTTCCTTTCGGAAGTTGGAGGGAGTCCCAAAGCAGACGGGTAAGTCGATCCGTCCGAGGGGTAGGATTCGCTTCCCGGGCGCGATCCCGTGGAAGGGTGCCGCACCAGCCCGGACCTCGGACCGATCAACCCCCAAGAGTTCCAGGGTCTTGGCATAGATGATGTTAAGGCTGCTACCCCCGTCCATGAGGACATTGGAGAGCCTAACGTTGCCGATGATCGGATCGACGACGAGCGGGTACCTTCCTGGGCTTGGCACGAAGTCGGGGTGGTCGCCTCGGTCGAAGGTGATAGGCTTGTCGGACCAGTCTAGGTAGATCGGTGTTGCCACCTTCACCAAGTAGACCTCCTGGCGCTCCTGCTTGCGGTGTCGAGCCGAGGCGTTCGCCGCCTGCCCGCCGTAGATCATGAAGCAGTTGTGGACCTCCGGGAACTCCTCTTCCTTGTCGCCCTCCTTCTTGTTGTTGTCATGGTCCTTGCCATCTTCCGCCGGAGGCCCGGTCTTATGGAAGTAGCATCGGAGCATGACACATTCTTCGAGGGTGTGCTTGACGGACCCCTGGTGATAGGGGCACGGCTCCTTGAGCATCTTGTCGAACGCGTCGGCCCCTCCAGGAGGTTTTCGAGGGTTCCTGTGCTCGGCCGCAGCGACGAGATTCGCGTCAGCGGCGTCGCGCTTCGCTTGCGACTTGTTGTAACACCCGGCTTTAAGGAACAAAGCCAGGTGCATCTCATACATGCGCCAAGAAGACAACATATATAATAACAGAGTGTATAGAGACAAATGTCACAAAACATCAGAGTATTTATTACATAGCGGAAGACTTATTACAAAGTAAAAGAATAAATATAAAACGAACTAAGGATCATCGGCGCCAATGTCAACTGAGAAACGCCACCTAGATCAAGTCGAATGCCTCAGTGTTAGGCGGCTCCTCTTCGACCACCTGTTCTTCTCCTGTGGGGGGGGGTGTGAGACAGCAAGAGTGAGCTCACATACGTTCATAGCTCAACAAGTCATGGGGAATAATGTGGCATGAACTCACCAAAGGTGGGAGTTCATGAAGTGTAAGGCTGATCAATGAGATAGAGGCTGAAGCTGAGCATTGCTTTTATAAGTTGGTCAAAATTTTATTAGCAATTACTAAGTGTAAGTAAATACCAAACCTTAATAATAATAAAGAAAAGTAATAGTAAAATAATCCCAAATGCGATGCAAATGTCCAATTAACTTTAAGTTCCATAATTAATCATGTGAGGGTCCGAGCCGCTCATGACCGTGAGCACGGCTAGTATACTAGTTTTACACTCTGCAGAGGTTGCGCATCTTTACCCACAAGTCATGTTACCCATCTGCCAAGAGACGGCCAATCCCATACACCTCTACCGAGGAGGCGAGGCAGGGTAACACTACGAGGCCTTTACAAAGTTCCACTAGCTTCAGAAATCCCGCTATAGTTTATAGGAAGCTCCAGTGCAGGAATACCTCGCCTGACCGCCATCGCAGCAAAATCAACCCAAGGACACCCCTACACTGACCACTCCCCTACTGCCCTTGCCCCTTTCGGGTAAGGAAGACCTCCACTAGCTTTCCTAGTTAATCAGCCAAGGGCGTCCCATTAAACCCTTGTGGTAGCACTATTTTCCCGGGTGGTCGCTCCATGTTCCCATTAATTTAATGATCTTAACATGAACAGTAATAAAAACAAGATAATAATAGAGAAATCATGAATGTTGTATCTCCATACCCAATCCACATAAAGCAATAGTAGGTACTACCCAAAAATATTTCAGAGGTGAACAAGGTATAAAGATAACCAAAACTGGGGTAACCTAAAGGATCCCATCAAAATTAACCTATGCAGATCATTAAAATTAATAAGAACATGGCTGGGAAAAGTAAGTGATCAAGGGCACAACTTGCCTTCAATGAGCTCCTGCTCAGCTACCTCTACTTGTTGAACCTCAGAATCCACAGTGGCTTGCTCGTCTACTCGCATCAACACAATACATACATAGTATAGCAAAAATTAACATTGCACCAAACATGTAAATAAAATACACAGTAAAAATTTACACATTAAAATAAGCTCATAGGAACTGGAATCACTAAATTTGGAGTTATAGATTTCAAGTTATGAATTTCCTAAGGTTTAATGTGATTGAAATAGGGTTAGATGAGAAATTAATTTCCTTACTGCTTTCATGTAGAAACAGAGACACTAAATGATAGAGAACAATATTACAAAATTTTAGAAACTGGAATGGAGTGATTTGGACTAAAAATGGATTTTCTATGGATTAAATAAGTTCTAGGAATTGTTTTTATATTAAAAATCCATTTCTGAATTTATTTATTTGGTTTTCATGAGCTCTGGACTGGGCGTCAATATCTGAAGAACTCAGGGGCTCAGACGCAAATGAAACTGTGACTCAGACCGCACACTAGGTGGACAGCGGGTTGGTTTCTGAAAAGCATAGGGGTTCTTATGCAAAACGGATCCGCGAAGAGGTATCTAAGGTTTCTGGCCGTCCGATCGGAAATCAGGGGCCCGGATTAGATCCCAACACCAAATGAGTCCGCACGCCCTGCTACCCGTCGGATCAAGGATCCATGGCCCACAGTATGATCGCACGCGGATCCCACCAGAGCCCCAGGATGTTGATCTAACGGTTACTAACTTCGAATCCCGCCCAAAACACCCGACCGTTCGATCTTATATCAGCGATCCAAATCTACCAGCCCCCAGATCTAATCTTAACCGCACCTTTACCATCCAAGGGCCAAGCGCCCTCTTCCCCCTCCTCCAGCCATTGCCAGTGGCAATGTCCAGGACCGCGGCGGAGCTTGGCCGGAGCTGGCCCAATCCAACCCCCAGGCGCGCTAACTCTAAAATTAACTGGCGCATCATGTAATCTAGAGGGTAGCCAATGTTGTAGGGGAGTTATTACCGGAGCTTGGGGTGTCGACGTATGCAGGCGGCGGATGGAGCGGTGTGGTGGTCAATCGGCAAGCTCGACGAGCAATTCCGAGACCCTGGCGCACTAATCGTCGCTGGTAATTTGCTGGACGCACTCGCCAGGCCTTGGCGAAACGCCACGACCAGCTCCGGCACACTGGACGATGGTGCAGAGGAGAAACAGCGGCGGCGGCGTTCTCCTATCAGCTCTCCGCGGCAGCAGACTTCTCACCCTCTCGATGTACTCCACTCCTCTGTCTATGCTAGGGCTATACGATGGCGGCGCCGAGGAGGTTGATTGAGAGACGAGGCATCGTCGGGCTATATACTCCAGCCGAATTCGGTCAGCGGCGGAACCGCGGAGTTCGGCATGACCGCCCAAGCCGCGCCGTTCAGAGGTTGTTGATGACTCTGCGCGCTCGCTGGCTGACATCTTGGACCCACGCGACAGGGAACGGGAGAAGGGACAAGCGCGAGACAGCGACTGGATGGTGGGACCCTTGTGTCGGCGCTAGGTTAATAAACAGAGCGCACCAGCTGAGGGACCGACGGGCGGGGCCCGGCTGTCAGTAGGCTGGAGTGCGGCGGTGATACTGGGCTACGCGGGCTGACTTGCTTACTGGGCCGAATACAAGGTTGGGGCCCAGTTAGGCTGGTTGGTTTTATTCTTTTCTTTTCTATTCCTTTCCCTTTCTATTTTCAAATCCAATTCAAATTTTGAATCCAAATTAGTGCCGAATTTATTTTCAAATGATATTGTGAAATCTAAAATCCCAATTTTAGAAATATAATTATATATATTATTTATATCACCTTTCTCTCTTTCTTATTTATAAAACCCTACCTTCAAATTTAGGGTTTTAATTCCACTTCTGATATTTATTATCTTATTGTTATTATCCTTTTTATTTTTATTTAATGCACAAACATATAACTCCAACATGATGCCATTTTTTATCATTTGTTTGACTTAATCTCTAAATTGTGTGTGTGCTCTTTTCTTATGATGCAAATGAGGCACATAAAATAAGGAAATCACTGTGTATTCCTTGTATACAATTTTGGAGTATTACACTTGTTCTTGGTTTTTTTCTTCGTGCCCCGCTGGGCGGACGCCTCGGGGGCATCTTTCTTCGGCTCTCCCTGAGGCTGCTTGTCCTTTTGGAAGATGGCTTCGACCGCCTCTTGACCCGAGGCGAACTTGGTGGCGACGTCCATCAGTTCGCTCGCACGGGTGGGAGTCTTGCGCCCCAGTTTGCTTACCAGGTCTCGGCAAGTGGTGCCGGCGAGGAAAGCCCCGATGACATCTGAGTCAGTAACGTTGGGCAGCTCGGTGCGCTGCTTCGAAAACCACCGGATGTACTCTCGGAGGGACTCCCCTGGCTGCTGGCGACAGCTTCGGAGACCCCACGAGTTCCCAGGACGCACGTACGTGCCTTGGAAGTTTCCTGCGAAAGCCTTGACCAGATCGTCCCACTCGGAGATCTGCGCAGGAGGCAGATGCTCTAGCCAGGCTCGGCGGCGTCGGAGAGGAAAAGGGGTAGATTACGGATGATGAGGTTGTCATCGTCCGTCCCTCCCAACTGGCATGCCAGTCGGTAGTCCGCGAGAAACAACTCCGGCCTCGTCTCCCCCGAGTACTTGGTGACGGTAGTCGGGGCTCGGAAACGGGCAGGGAACGGCGCTCGTCGTATGGCCCGGCTGAAGACCCGCGGACCGGGTGGTTCGGGCGAAGGACTGCGATCCTCCTCGCTGTTGCAGCGTCCCCCACGCCTGGGATGGTAGCCTTGGCACACCTTCTCGTCGAGGCGGGCTCGATGGTCGAGATGGTGGTGCTCGTTGCCGAGGCGATCTCGGGCGGCAGGCGCCTCGTCCCACGTGCGCTCGGGATGGACCGAGGCTTCCCAAATGCGTCGGGAGGACACCGCGTGATGCTCCGAGGGGTCAGCTCGCCTCCGGGAGGCGGAGCTCTCGGCTCGTCGAACTACGGCGCCTTCCAGGAGATCCTTGAGTTCGCCCTGAATGCGCCGTCCCTCGGTGGTGGATGGTTCCGGCATGGCTCGAAGTAGCATCGCCGCTGCAGCTAGGTCCTGGCCGGACCCGCTGACGGCCAGGGGCAGCGCTGCCCTGGCACTGTCGACGATGCGGCGCCGGATGTCTTGGGCCCGATGACAGGCTTCTCTGGCGAGCGTTCGGCCTACCCACTCCTGTTCGATGTTCTGTCGTAGCTGCACAAGCCAGCCTGCTTCCCCGTCGACCCGGGTCTGCATCTCACGGATTTGCTCGAGCTGTATGTCCTAACCCCCCGTAGGGACTGGGACCACAGCTAGCTCCCGCAGGATGTCAACGCGAGATGCGGGCCCAGGGGGATCGTCAACCTCCGGCATACCGAGGTGGTTGCCTTCGTTATGATCTCCCTGATCGACGTGGAAACATTCACGACTTGGGTCGTAACCTTCGTCGTCAAGGTCATGGCTATCGTCAGCACAACCGGAGAGGCAGTGGTCACATGCGATCATGAAGTCCCGCATGGCACCGGGGGCACTGAGGTCAGAGAAATCCCAACCGGAGTCGGGGTCGTCCTCTTCCTCAGAACCCGCTGGTCCGAAGGTTGAGACGGCTGTCAATCGGTCCCAGGTCGACCACATGTGGTACCCCGGAAGGTTTGGATACGCCTTTACGAAGGCGCTCACTGTAGCGGGGCCGCTAGGTGGATCGAAGCTGAATCGGAAAGGTACGGGATGGAAAACGGACGGTACCTCTTGGTCGATGGACGGTGGTGAGGTCGGGTCGGGGGCGGAGCACACCGTCATCTCAGGTACGAGGGTAACGCCCAGTAGATCCTTTGCGAGGGTGCTGGCGTCATCAGTCCGCTTGGGGCTGACACGTCGCGGGGAAGTGACACCCGTCGTCGTCTCAGGTGCGAGGACAATGCCTGACATGTCCCCCGGGGGAGTGCCGGCGTCGTCGACTCGCTCTGGTGCGACAGCCGATAAGGTGCTGCCTCCTGCGTGGCCATGGTTGCCTCGTCTCCGCCTCCTCCTGCGAGGAGGGTGGCGAGGATGACCGGAGTGCTCCTCTTTCGCCGCGGGGAGATGTTGTCGCCGAGCTCGCCGCCGTCGGGTGAGTCGGAGACCGTCATTGTCGTCGCGCCGCGGGGGGAGAAGTACCATGTCGTAGCTGCCGTCGAGGGACATGAACTCGAGACTCCCGAAGCGGAGCACCGTCCTGGGCTGAAGAGGTTACTGAAGACTCCCTATCTGGAACTCGATGGGAAGGTGTTCGTTAACACGCAGCATACCCCTACCTGGCGCGCCAACTGTCGGCGTTTTGGACCCGGGGGGTCCCTGGACCGACGAGTGAAATCGCTGCGTGCCCCTGCCCAGATGGGTTGGCGCGGGATGGAACACAAGAGGTGAGACAAGCCTTGTATTATCCTGCACCAGGGGTGCCACTCGTAGTAGGGGTTACAAGCGCGTCGCGTGAGGGAGAGAGAGATAGAGAGCGGGAGCCCGTTCGTCCGCTCCTTCCCCCCCCCCCCCCCCCCCGCGTGATCCCCCCTCAAGATTCAAGATGGCCCTGTACCTCCCTTTTATAGACGCAAGGAGAGGGTCCAGACGTACAACGGGGGGCGTAGCTATGCGCTAACATGTCCAGCAGAGGAGTGCTTAAGCCCTGTGTACATGCCAACGTGGCTGTCGGGGGAGAGCTTGGGCCCTGTACACGTGATGGCGTGGCCGTCAGAGGAGCGCCTGAGTCCTGTAGGAGCACAGCTGACAGTGCGGCAAGGATCCTGCTGACGTCTCCTTGCTGCCATAAGGGGCTGAGAGCCACCGGCGTCATGGTGCACGCGGGGCACCATCATTACCCGTCGCCGGGGTAAGCCAGATGGGACGCCGGTCTTGTTCCTTGTAGCCTGAGCAGGCTAGGAATAGGGTAATGATGTATCCCCTGTTGGCACGGTCGGTCCGAGCCCAAGGTCAGGCTGGCGAAGACTTCTCTTAAGGCCGAGGCCGGGGTCGAGGCCGAGTCCGGGGGTTAGGCGAGGCAGAGACCTCCTCCCGAGGCCGGAGCCTGAGGTCGGGCGAGGCGGAGCTTCCTGTTGCGCCCGAGGCCGAACTCGGTGGTTGATCGTGACTTGTTGTCAGTCGTCGCCTGGGTGGTTGACACGGCAGTCGGAGCAGGGCGAGCGGCGCTGTTTTCCTGTCACATCAGACAGTAAAGGAGGGGCGAAGTGACTGCGGTCACTTCGGCCTGGCCGACTGAGGCGTGTGTGTCAGGATACTGCGTCAGGCATCCCCTGCTTTGAATGCGCCTGCGAAGCGGTCGGTTGGTGAGGCGGTCTGGCCAAGGTTGCTTCACAACGAAGCCTGCCCGAGCCAGGCTTCGGGAGAGCCGAGGGGGCGCCCACTGCCTGAGGAGGCCCTCGGGCGAGGCGTGAACTCGTGTGGGACTACTGCTCCAGCCCGAGGCTGGGCTCGGATGAGATCGCGTCCCTTGGGTAGACGAAGCCTTGACTTGAACCGCACCCGTCAGTTGGTCTGAGGGTGTTTACCTGCCATGATTAGGAGCGTTGGGGGTACCCCTAATTATGGTACCCGACACATGTTATCCTCTTTTTCCTAAAGCGGGTTACAAGACATCCTATTGTCTTCATTTTTAAAAAAATTAAAAAGTATTGTTTATACGGTTCATTCACAACTTCAATAAAAAACAAATTAAGGTACACACCCTCTCCTAACACTTAGGATACTCTGTTCTCTTTAAAAAACAAAAAAATATTTAGATGTAGAGCCAATCGTTCACATCACACAGTTTACGTCAAAATAGAAAACATAAGAGGAACTTTTAAAAAAATATACTAAAACTAAGTCTTATTTGATCATGGTTGTGACATCACTTGAAGGTTACAAAACAATGACCTCCAACTAATACAACCCACAACAGCCGAAGAAGAAATCCAGCTTTCTCAACCACCAAATTTGGAACACAAGACTGTTGAAGAGCTGCTCGACATAGATTCGGACATGTTTCCCGTATTCACTACTAAATCCTCCTATATTTCACTTATCTAACACATTGAGAATATGCTTGTCTGACTTGGTACATCTTTTTCTCTTTTATACTGCAGCCAGAAGGCTACAGATGCACTGTTACTATCTCACACATTGTGCAAAATAGCAAATGGTGGTACCCATCTTGCTCCAGGTGCCACGAATCTTCATCTCAAACTTCAACTGGATATCACTGTGCATCATGTGGTTGCACAGATATTAACTTTAGGTAAATCTTAGCACACACACTTGATTTACTACCATTTATTTCATCTTGATAAAGTCTTATCTTTACTACAAACTTAATTGCTGCTTCGAAATACTCATAATTTCAATTGACAGATACAAGCTCAGCTTCATTGCTACTGATGGGACTTGTGAAGCAGAGTTCTTTTGTTTTGATAGCATAGCCAGAAAAATAGTAGGAAAACCTTGTGACAACCTTGTTACAGCAGTTACAACTTCTCAGGGTCCCCCAGTAGCCCTAGCCACTATTGTGTGTCTGAAATTTACCCTTGCAGTTGCCATCAATATGTCAGCCTACTCAGTCACAAATAGAGTCTTCTTTATTCTGTCTATTTTAACAAATCATTGAAGACAGGCCTTCATACCATCCAACATGCCTAGTCATCCTCAACAAGAGTTGCATACACAAGATGAAATACCTATCCTTCTGACCACACAAGACTCTCCAGCAACATCAATGGCGAAACTATCTACCTGTAGCAATGAAAGAAACGAGGTACGAAACTTCTTATTTTTCTTGCCATGTACAACCTATTATAAACGTATCATTCCTTCATGCATACAATTTGATGAAGTCTATTCAACAGGCACGACGCGTTCTAATATATTCAGATATGCCACATGACACAGAGGTACCTTTAGTATTACTAAATACTTAATTTCCATGCACTCACAAAGTTACATATCTATTGCATTTTAATACCAGATAGAAATTGATACAAACAATACCCACAGAATAAATAAACTAAGACAAAATGAACTTCCACTTTGTCATAGCAAACTACATTCATAGATTTTATGCACTTAACCACAGGGTGATGATCAGCGTATAAATGAACTCAACAATCAAGAGTTATCGTCACCACCGAAAAGGTATGTATTACAAAGATAGTTGGACATAATAGTAGTACCAACGACGACCTTCTTTTAAATGATAGATCTTATTTTCCACATTAATACAACATTCATGATATTATATAGGATAAAACATAGCCACACTAGCAAAGGCATACCAGATCTTACAGACCCCAAATAGAAAAGCTCCTAGATCGTCATCAACTTCATGAAGGTATAACACCATGTGCAAACCTTATTCATACACCACCGCAAATATACTTATACAGAGTCAACATAATGTATTCTACTCACTCTTTTACCCAGCAACATTAGCAAACTATTCGGAAAAGACTTCCAGCAACTCTAATATTTTTTCCTCCTTTGTACACATGTATTTCAGTATTTGCTTTTTGCGCACCTACCAAGAGCACTATCACTTTTGGACCATGAATGCTTCCCTGTAGATATAAACCTACTGGTAGACTATTTGTGGATCTGTACATATTGACTTAACACCTACAATCACACTATTGCTAAGTGTTGATTTATGATGGTTGAATGCTACTTAGTATGTATTGTAGTCTAAATTCACTCTACAACTGGTATCAACTATTAAGGAAAAATAACGTTATCTACTTATATTTTGGTTTCTTGCCTATGCATTATATACTCATATCATGTTTAAATTTATTTTATATACCTAGATACTCACACCAAACATTTAAGCCATACGGTAAACACTAGTATAGAAGATTGGGAGGAGAATTTATGGCGCAAATCTTAGTCTCGAGTACTCAGTTTTGTACCTACAGAAAGATGAGAAGTTTAGATAGAAAGTTGTTGGATACATTCTTTTCTCAAAATAGGATTTGAGAATAAGACTATGGGATCTGTTGGAATTGCTCTTTAGTCAGCGTTTAGCGCCAACAACTTTTCGATTTTCTATTGTTTATTTTATTGGCGACCACAAAATTAATAGCCGACGGGCCCCACCGTCCACCGCCGCCCTAGACGTTCCTCCGCCTGGCCTTGAAGCTTCCAGAACAACGGACCGGCCAAAAACAACAGAACTTTCTCGCAGTTTCGTTGTCCCACCTCCACCTTTTTTTCGCCACACTCGTGGCGGGTCTCTCTTCTCTCCGTCCCCTCCTACTACTCCGCGCCTCTGGTTTCTCTCCACGCTACGCGACTGGAAACTTCCAGAATCTACCAGTACCACCTTCCTCTCTCTCTCTCTCTCTCTCTCTCTCTCTCTCTCTCTCTCTCTCTCTCTCTTCCTGCGCGACGGTGCACCCTAGCCCGATCCGCATGGCTGGCGCCGCCATGATTGCCGAGCAGGCCACCACCACTGTGGCTGTGGGCGAGCCGCCGACTGCCACGCCGCAGCCGGCGGCGGCAGCGGCTGCGGGGCAGAGGTCCGTGCCCACGCCGTTCCTCACCAAGACGTACCAGCTGGTGGACGACCCGGCGGTGGACGACGTCATCTCGTGGAACGACGACGGGTCGGCCTTCATCGTGTGGCGGCCGGCGGAGTTCGCGCGCGACCTCCTGCCCAAGTACTTCAAGCACAACAACTTCTCTAGCTTCGTGCGCCAGCTCAACACCTACGTGAGCGACTCGTCCCGTTGCATCCATCGTTTCATCCCCGTCCCGTCTCGTCTCGGCTTGTTTGTGGTGATCCGGGGCTCCAACGGGTGCAGGGGTTCAGGAAGATCGTGCCGGACAGGTGGGAGTTCGCGAACGACTGCTTCCGCCGAGGGGAGAAGCGGCTGCTCTGCGACATACACCGCCGGAAGGTGACGCTGCCAGTCGCGGCGGCCACGAGGGCGGTCACGGTGGTGGCGACCATCCCGATGGCGCTGCCCGTGGACTCGCCGGTGTACTCCGGCGAGGAGCAGGTGCTGTCGTCAAGCTCGTCCCCCGAGCCCCCGTCGCTGCTGCAGCAGCAGCCGACGCCGTCCGCATCGGGCTCCGGCGACATGGGCGAGGAGAACGAACGGCTGCGGCGGGAGAACGCGTGGCTCGCGCGCGAGCTCGGGCAGATGAAGAAGCTGTGCAACAACATCCTCCTCCTCATGTCCAAGTACGCCGCCACTCAGCAGCCGGACGCTGCCAAGGCGGCGGCCGCCGGGAACTGCTCCGGCGGCGAGTCGTCGGACGCCGCCACGGCGCCTCCGCTTCCTTCGATCCTGGAGCTCCTGCCCTCCTGCCGCGGCGACCCCGCGCCCGCGGCCGTCGACGCAGCGGCAGCGGGAACGGAGCACGAGGTTGATGAAAAGGCGGGCGCCAGGCTGTTCGGCGTCTCCATCGGGCGGAAACGAATGCGGGACGAGAGCAGCGGTCACGCCGGCGGCGGTGAGGACCCCGTGGGCCACTCGGCGGAGGTGAAGGCGGAGCCGGTGGACGCGCGTCTCGACCAGCAGCACAGCGCGACGGAGCCGCAGTCGTGGCCCATTTACCGGCCCAGGCCCGTGTACCACCCGCTCCGGGCCTGCAGCGGCTCGGTCAGCGCTGGGAGCGACCACGACTGGCCCAACAACTCGAGGTGACTCTTGCTTGGAAGCCAATCCCCAATCGTCCATCTCAGGTTACAGGTTAAACTTAGAATGAGAGATCAAGTGTTTATGTAGCAATAACTTTTTGTTAGTTTATCTCATATTCCCGCAACTTTCGAGTATCTTTCATGTATAGCGATCCATTAAACTAGAGGTTACCTTACGGAGGACTGTAACGTAGTGACTATTTTTCGATCTTGTTGAAGTGTGTGATGTAGGTTGTTTGGACCGCTACAGTTGCATTTCATAAAAACAAAAGAACTGGAGAAACAGTAAAAGTCGATACAGATTAAAACAATTTATAAAAACAAAAGCACTATAAAAACAAAAGCACTATAAAAAACAGTTGAAACGGATACTGATTAAATGTTGACGGGGATTCCTTGTCAGCTAGTTCACATATTGTGTGTTGATTAAATGCTGACGGGGATTCCTGGGGATTCCTTGTCAGCTAGTTCACATATTGTGTGTTGCAGTTTCTGTTTTAATGGGGTTAATTTGGATAGTCAGCATGTGGGTCCAGAACATCTAGTTTAGCTGTGGTGGTCTCTGGTCAGAATTGATGTATTCCGGTAATATAAAGAGGTGTCTGTCTACGTCGACTCGTCGATTCCAGGTGGATTACGCAAGGTTTCTGACGCGAAAAATATCTGGCGAGAAAACGTGGTGTGGAGCTTTCTTCCAAGCTAAGGCTATCCGCACTCATACTACTCTAAATTTCTACCCTAAAAAGAATATTCTGTCCTGATCAGCAAAATTCTTTACTCTATACCACAATTCTCCACACTCATATTACTCTATATCCATACTCTATATCAACTATCATATATTTAATTCAACCACGCCGTTGGTGCGGGAGGAGAGAGAATATAGAGCGTCACGCCGTACGACGCTCGCAGTACCGTCCCGAAGCCCACATGCTATCGTTTAGTTCCATTTAGCGCTACCCACTGCACGCGAACTGTACGCTAAACAGGGTAGCGTCCCGTTTGGCGTTCACGAGTGCGGGCAGCCTAAGTCCGTTATGGTTGACAGATTGAGACGCCGATAGCGACACACTGCATTGCATTGTGTGCCAACTGCGGAGAGCACGGTTTCGTCTACTATTATAAACAGCTCTACAGTTGACTGCTGCTTTACTGGTCTACGTAGTACTCTGTTTAATTACTTTATAACCCGTTCAAGCTAGCTGGATAGTTAGCTGGTAATTACTTTCTTCTTCGGTTCTTTTATTTTTTAGTTACCGCATTTGCTTTAGTCTTGGGATTTAACGGTGATAAGAGCAGAATAATGATTCTACCCTTGAGCGTAGAATGAAACAGTCTACAGTTTAAATTTGCTTGCGTTTCATTTTGGGATTTGACATTCCTGTTCGCTTACCTACTTTTCTGCTTCTATATGTTTTTGTCTCTATGAATTACAGTTACATCAGTCTAAATAGCCTGCTTTAATCCGGAGCGAACAACAAATCGATCGACAGCTTATTCTAGCGAAGCGAACAATTATTGGTAAAATGGTGATTCTACCACTTAGCGTATAATGAATCAGTCTCTAAGAGTCTTTCTAAATTCCACTCTTTAAATTATCATTTAAAGAGTGATTTACATAAGAACCATTATTTATATCTTTCCCATCTTTAATAGCTTTTCTATACCTTGTTTGTACTTTAGAGAGCCATTTACGTCTTCTATCTTTGGCTAGCGAGAATCTCGATAAGCTATTGATGGTACTTTTTTTACAGTATATTAACTAGGATCACTATCGGAATCGACGGCTTTGTCGAGTGCCTGAAGCACTCGGCAAAGCCTTTAAACCACTTGACAACGACTTTGCCGAGTGTCGCACTCGGCAAAGAGAGCTCGGCACACAGTGCATCGGCAAAGCCTTCTTTGCCGAGTACTTTTTTTTCAGGCACTCGGCAAAGAGGTTTGCCGGCAAAGAAAAGCAGCCGTTACGGCAAAGAAAATCATAGAGTTTCAATGTGGATCTCTTAGGTTTCTACATATAGTGCGTCACAGTTTTCTCGAAACTTTTTCAAATTTTTATCACAGCGTCTACATATGATATCATGACACGTGGACAAGTTTCATGATTTTCTGACTTTATTTGTGTTTTGTACAATTTTTAAACATGTGGATGACAAGTTCACGACCATGTTTAGTGAGTATGTTGCTCGAAGTTTCCAGTCCGCTCCTGAAATCGGTCGTAACGTGTGCTAAATAACATGTGTATCATTTTTGCATGCACGATTATCCAAGTTTCGAGTGACTTGCAGCTTAAATCTAAATTTTTTGAAGAAATTCAAATAAACGAACTAAATCTACTAGTTATTGAAAACATTGTTATAATTGTCTCAAAATAGTACATGTAGGTCTGCATAGTGTAGGAACGTACCACAAAAAGTTTGGTAAGAGAAAAGAAAAAAATAGAAATATGCTTTGCCGAGTGTCTAAAGTTGACACTCGGCAAAGACCTTCTTTGCCGAGTGTCTAACGTGGGGCACTCGGCAAAGATCCTAAATATATACTTTGTCGAGTGTCAGGTATTTGACACTCGGCAAAGAATCTGCTTTGCCGAGTGCCGGCTTTCAGCCCTCGGCAAAGGCTGACGGTCGTCAGCTGTAGACGGCCGCTAACAGCCCTTTGCCGAGCGCCATCTTTACCGAGTGTTTGCCGCTCGGCAAAGCAGTATTTGCCGAGTGTTTCTCTGTGCCGAGTGTCCCGCACTCGGTAAACAAGCTCTTTACCGAGTGCAGGACTTTGCCGAGTGCGACTCTCAGCAAAAAGCCTGGCACTCGGCAAAGGCCCAGATTCGGATAGTGGAAGAATACAGAGAGTCTCTTAAAGTTGCTCTTAGCTTGTTTGCGTTTAATTAAAAAAAATAGATGGTTTAAAATTATCAAAATCATATAAAATAAAGAATATATTTTTCTCTACTATATTTAAGCACAAGTTTTGTCATGTGTCTTGCCTTCCACGCACGTCTACGATATAAATTCGCTGGCAAAAATTGGCGTTGGATAGGGGATCAAACCACCCTGCCCCTTTGGAATGAACCAAACAACTTCAACCACTCCACCCCATGCTTATTTGTGCTATACATCAGAGAGCTACCGTAAGTATATACACTAATGGCTAAAAATGACGTGTACGCTGTAAGTGTTGAAATTTGCTCCCAGTTATGTATGTAGGAATGATGACTGTCATGATACTGTTGATTTCGACGTATTTACTATATTAATTTCATCATACAATGTAGCTTCACTTAACAATTTTAGACGACAATATAAAGTATTTAGATTTTGAGAGTGTCACACTTAAGCCGAGAGATTAACCAAGTTCAATTGTACATGATTACGTTGAGCTGGTGGTTTGTTTGTAAGTTTGAGTTAAGGTGTATTTGATCTAGCCCTCTTGGTTTTGAAGAGAACATGAACAAACTTCCAATAGACATGCTCTTCTTGAGTGCCGGCGTTGAATTGCTCCGTGCTGCCGAAAAGATGTTTCGTGAATCCACTGCAAGGCATATACCAAGTAAATTATCTACTTATCTGTGCTTTCAGCCCCATCAAAGCGTCCACCATCCTTTGTGAACAAGGACCAACCGATGTTGTTCCTTGCTCCTCTTCTCATCTTCTGTGACCGCGTGATGAGGACATCACTTCTATACATACAATGAATAGACCGATAACACGATCGCGTGCACGACCGCTAAATCTCCAGATACGTTCTACTCTAGTCAATTGTGTTTCAGAGCTTACGCTTGGGGTCATGGATGTTTTGATGATTATGAACCTTGGAGAGGACCAGCAAGGACTTGGGAAAGGCTTAGGTGTTGAGGAGGAGCAGCAAGGGCACCCACAACAGGAAGGAGATCAAGTCCGACTCGGCTGCAACTCCATCTCGGGTTCGAGGACTAGTCTACACTAAAATGGACGTCCAAGATGCATCCGGACTCTGATTGCGATGGACCTGATATGGTTGGAAAGATAAAGAGATTATCTAACCAATCTAACTAGTTCCACCCTAAAATTCATCCGGAGTCAACGGGAATCATCGAAACAAGTCAGCATTCAGATTCTGTTTTGGTGCTGCGACACCGTCTGTTGGGTCGTTGGGCCGTGTATCGCGTCGGAGCCCATTAGGGGCGAGTCCAGATGTCACGCACGCCCTGATACTCTATTTATTCAGCAGCCGCCACCACATTTAGATTTGGATTTTGCTTAGATCAATTCTGTCATTGAACAGTGTCGCCGTCTTCGGTTTGTGAGACCCCATCCCGTAATCGATACAGTTTTGGTTGCGTTTCTTTCCTGTTCTTGCTTGTGTTCTTGATTGCGCTTGCAGGGATAAGCCTTCGTGGCGAGGTCATTCGTGTGTCACGGGTGATAACCAACGGAGCCGTGATGTAGTGATTGCGAGGAACCGTTCGCTCAAAGCCTTGTGTAGGAAACAGGTGACGCCTAAGAGGGGGGGGGGTGAATTAGGACTTCTAAAACTTTTACTAAACTAGGCCACAATTAAATCCCTAGAGCAAAACCTATGCAAATAATCAAAACTAGAATGTGCAAACTAGGTTTTGTCTAAGTGTTGCTATCTCTACCGCAAAGGCTAAGTTTCAATCTACACTAAATAAGTATGACAATAAGATTGAAACTTAAATGCTTAATATAAATGCAGAATGTAAAGAGCTAAGTAGAGAAGCAAACTCTCGTGGATGACGCCGGTATTTTTACCGAGGTATCCGGAACCACGCAAGGTCCCGACTAATCCTCGTTGGTGCCCCTACGCAAAGGGAAGCCCACGCGAGGCCCAAGCACCACGGTCGAGTAACTCCGTAGAGAGCCACGGGCCTTCTCCACGCGCAAGTGGTGCTCCGCTTCCGGCTCCTCTCGGACGCTCCCCGCCGTCTCCACTATCGAGCTTCCGGCCGAAACGCCGCGGGCCTCGTTCCCTCCGGTACACGGTGGCGGCCGTGACACAAACGCGGTTGTCACGGTCTCGCAAGACTCTCGCCCCACTCGGTACAATTACAACGACTCACGCAAGAGCCGAGGGGTTGTGAGGTTTATCTAAACTCACTCAACAATCTAGGGTTCACCTAGAGCAAGCGCTAAAGCGGTCTAACTAACGTAAGCACTTCGCAAAGCACCTACGCTAATCACCGAGTGATTCTATTAAGCACTTGGGTGTTTGAGCTCTTGGAAATGTGCACTATATGCCTTAGTATGTTGCTTGGGCTCTCACACATGAGAATGGCCGGTTGGGGTGGTATTTATAGCCTCCACACCCCAAACTAGCCGTTGGACAGAAAGCAGCAGCTTTCTGTCGTCGGGTGCACCGGACAGTCTGGTGCACCACCGGACACTGCACAGTAGATGTCCGGTGCACGCCACGTCAGCCGACCGTTGGCGCCTGTAGCAGTCGACCGTTGGATCCGACCGTTGCCGTCTGCCCGTTGACACACCGGACAGTCCGGTGCACACCGGACAGTCCGGTGCTACAGCCAGAGAGCGCCTGTCTGTGGCCTCTCTGCGCAGACTGTCCGGTGCCTCACCGGACAGTCCGGTGCACACCGGACACCAATGTCCGGTGCGCCACCAGGCGCTGGCTGACAGCCCTTATCTTGGATTTCTTCGCTGATTTCTTCGGGCTTCTTTGTTCTTGAGTATTGGACTCCTATGTATCTTTTTATGTCTTCTTTTGAGGTGTTGCATCCTCATTGCCTTGGTCCAATTCTCTTCGCATCCTGTGAACTACAAACACAAACACTAGAAAACTTATTAGTTCACGGATTGTGTTGTTCATCAAACACCAAAACTCAATTAGCCAAATGGCCCGGGGTCCATTTTCCTTACAATCTCCCCCTTTTTGGTGATTGATGACAACACAACCAAAGCAAGCAAATAATACAAGTATTTGAATGAAAATATGCATTTTACTTGCTAAGATGCATGATTGTCCCCACAATGTGATATTATGGACTTAAGCCTCCCCCTAACTCCATAATTCACTTACTTCCTATTTTTGGACCAAATAACCAAAACCACTTGAAAAGCCATTTGTAGATATAAAATTTTAAATTGGTGGTGTTTGGTGTTTGATAAAGTTTTCATTGCTTTGGTCCCTAAACTTCTCCCCCTTTGGCATCAACCACCGAAAAGGAAGACATTAAAAGCATGTAGGAAGTAAATAACAGCTTGCCCTCAACAAGAATTTTATCAAATGATACCACTAGAAGGATATTAAAATAAACCATATGAATGATACCACTTGAAGGAGTCCTCAAAAGATTACTCCCCCTAAATGAGTTGTCTCTTTAGAAAGAAGTTTTCTCCCCCTTTTTAGAGATGAAGAAATACTCCCCCTGACAGAGATCCTCTACTTAGGAAAAAGCATGTGAAAATTAGAGGTGCAAGACATGATTTGAAAAGACTGACTTCCCTTATGCATAGGTAACAGAATATGAGTTAACTACTTATGCATTTTTGGCAACACGGAAGCATATGATATGAAATATAGTATAATCAAATATTGGAGAAGACATGTAAATGATACTGAATGTAGTCTCAAAAGATACCAATTGGAGATCAATGGCGAGCTTGAGAGACATGAGAGTTCTTGGAGATTTTGCAATGGAAGATTGTTGTCTTTCTCCGGGGACCTTATTTTCCTTACAATGAGACTATCACATGAAATAGACTTGAAAAGGTGTTAGTCTCAAAGTGTTAGATTATAGAGTAACCTCCCCCTAAAGGTGTGCATACAAGTTTTGAATACTTGTAGGAGACATGCACTTTGATTTGATATCAAGAGGGGCAAATTATCCATAATCCAAACTTTGGCACATATAAGTTAAATGATACAACTTGTAGGAATCAAAGTTTTCAATTGATGCATCATTTACTATGGAGTAATATAAAAGCTATGTGCCGTGCTTAAATAAACATTTTAAGCCATGTAGGTTTGCTTAAGTATATGAATTAAAAACAAGCAATCCTACCATATGATTTACCTAGTATGCATGATTTTAAACAAAAGTACATAACAAATGTAATACTAGGCAAGAAAGGTAAACTAGATAAAAGATAAATAGATACGCATATCTAAAGACGAAGAATACAATAAAGCTAGTTACCTTAGTCATGGGTGGGAAATTTGGGTCCAAAATTTTCACTAACCCACTTGGCAATTAACTTGATCCAATATGATGTATCCCATGATATACATCCCAAATTTGCCAAGTCTCCAAATTTCCCGTAGCCTTTGATCCACTCACTTCCCTTTCGGGATCCAAACTTTCTTGGTGCTTTTCATGGTTGAAATTATCTCCTTTGGCACCCAGATGCGTTTGGCCCCCTTTCCTTTGTTGGCTTGCTTGTTGGCCTTGATTGCTATCACCTTTCCGTTCTTTTTCTTCTTGATCAAATATGGTGTAGCATCCTTTTTGTTCACCTTTTTGATGTAGGTGTTGGAGATTTTGCTTGATGGCTTTTGCTTGAGCTTTTGCCTTTGTTTATCCCCGGTCATCGCCTTGCATTGGAAAGACTTGTGGCCTTCCATGTGGCATAGCCTACAAATCACAGTTTCTCCCTCTACAGGCTTGTTCACTCCCGCAGTGGTGTTATCCTGTGGAGGTCGGATTTGTTTGGCTTTGCCTTTCTTGTCATACAAAGCCTTGCCAAGGCGAGCCACTTCTTGCTTTAATTGTTCATTTTCCTTTACAACCTCATCCGAACATGTCTCTACAACAATATTCTCAACAATGACTTGGTTGCAGGGGTTAGAATCGTCAATTAAATCAAAGCAGGAAGTAGAAGCATCTTTCTTAATTATTTCAGGTATTTCAACTAAAGATGCTGCTGGGGTGCTACCAATGTTTTCTAGCTTAGTAGTTAGCTCATTATTGTGTATGCTAAGAATTTCCATTTTCTCTAGCAAATTTTCAATAGCTTCTTGAGAGCTAGCTAACTTAGCCTTAAGTTTTTCATTCTTCTTAATAAGGTTGTCATCGGTAGCAGTGGATGGAGCACTAGATTCTAATAGCTCAATTTTAGTTGATAGCTCACTATTTAAGTTTGCAAAAGTTTCAAATTTTTCTAGCAAACCTTTGTAATCATTTTGAGAGCTAACCAACTTATTTTTCAAAGTTTTAAGTTGAGCCTTTTGCTTAGTGCAAACATCCTGGAAAAATTCTACGGCTTCCGCAAGCTCATCTAGAGAGGCCTTTCCCTCACCTTCATCATCACTACTACTTTCATCACTAGAGGATGGAGTGCTTTTGTTACCTCTTGCCATGAGGCATTTGTGTGATGACCGTGATGATCGTGACGAGGACCGGTGGCTGCGCGTCCTTGGAGGTTCATCTTCACTTGAAGAATCATCCCACGTTCTAACACTTGTTAGCGCCTTGCCTTTGCTCCTCTCCTTTTTGGGTTTGGCCATATTTGGACAGTTGTCCCTGAAGTGTCCCTTCTCCCCACATGCGAAGCATCCTCTCTTCCTTTGCTTTTTCCTGTCAATGTTAAAGAGGAGATCCTCGACCTGCAGGGGCACACCCATTAGATTAATCTTGCGGATCATCCTCATTACCTTTCCGACGCGTCGGATTGTTTCTTCGTCCTCGGAGGATGATGTGCATGGTTGATTATCTTCATCATCATCACTTTCTTCTTCTTCTTCATCTTCTTCGCTTGAGGAACTTGGAGTGGGAGCCTTCTTTTTGCCCTTCCTTTCATCACATGCAAAAGCATATGGTCTTGAGGAAGTTGGCTCCTCTCCCCAACTCATTTTTCGCGACATCTTAAAAGCCGCGATTTTCCCAATCACGATGGTCGGGGTCATGTTGCTCAAGTCCTCCATGTTGTGAAGGATGGTGATGATGCTCCCATATCTTTGTTGTGGTAGCAGGGAGATAATCTTCCTCACAATGTCCGCATCACCTAGCTTATTAATCCCAATAGAATTGAGCTCATTTATAATTAGATTCAAACGAGAATACATGTCTCTAACAAGCTCATCATCTTTCATAGCAAAAGAATTATACTCATTTAAGACTAGGCAATGTTTTTGCTCACGGACATTGGATGTGCCGTCATGGAGCTCATGCAATTTTAGCCAAATCTCATTAGCAGTTTTCAGGGTAAATACTTGATTGAAAATATCCATGCTAAGAGATTCATACAAGCAATTTTTGGCTCTAGCATTTAAATGGATTTCTTTTTCCTCACTCGTGGTGGGTTTCTCGGGATTCTTGAGAGGTTTCATCCCGTCACGAGTGACTCTCCAAACACCTAGATCAACGGCCTCTAGGTAACAAGCCATTCTAGCACTATAATATGGGAAGTTAGTGCCGTCAAAGTGTGGTGGCCTATGGGTATCCATCCCTTCCTCTAAAAAGCGTCGGCTCTATTAGCGGTGAAGCTAAAGCGTTTCAAATGAGCCAAACCGGGCTCTGATACCACTTGTAGGAAACAGGTGACGCCTAAGAGGGGGGGGTGAATTAGGACTTCTAAAACTTTTACTAAACTAGGCCACAATTAAATCCCTAGAGCAAAACCTATGCAAATAATCAAAACTAGAATGTGCAAACTAGGTTTTTTCTAAGTGTTGCTATCTCTACCGCAAAGGCTAAGTTTCAATCTACACTAAATAAGTATGACAATAAGATTGAAACTTAAATGCTTAATATAAATGCGGAATGTAAAGAGCTAAGTAGAGAAGCAAACTCTCGTGGATGACGCCGGTATTTTTACCGAGGTATCCGGAACCACGCAAGGTCCCGACTAATCCTCGTTGGTGCCCCTACGCAAAGGGAAGCCCACGCGAGGGCCAAGCACCACGGTCGAGTAACTCCGTAGAGAGCCACGGGCCTTCTCCACGCGCAAGTGGTGCTCCGCTTCCGGCTCCTCTCGGACGCTCCCCGCCGTCTCCACTATCGAGCTTCTGGCCGAAACGCCGCGGGCCTCGTTCCCTCCGGTACACGGTGGCGGCCGTGACACAAACGCGGTTGTCACGGTCTCGCAAGACTCTCGCCCCACTCGGTACAATTACAACGACTCACGCAAGAGCCGAGGGGTTGTGAGGTTTATCTAAACTCACTCAACAATCTAGGGTTCACCTAGAGCAAGCGCTAAAGCGGTCTAACTAACGTAAGCACTTCGCAAAGCACCTACGCTAATCACCGAGTGATTCTATTAAGCACTTGGGTGTTTGAGCTCTTGGAAATGTGCACTATATGCCTTAGTATGTTGCTTGGGCTCTCACACATGAGAATGGCCGGTTGGGGTGGTATTTATAGCCTCCACACCCCAAACTAGCCGTTGGACAGAACGCAGCAGCTTTCTGTCGTCGGGTGCACCGGACAGTCTGGTGCACCACCGGACACTGCACATTAGATGTCCGGTGCACGCCACGTCAGCCGACCGTTGGCGCCTGTAGCAGTCGACCGTTGGATCCGACCGTTGCCGTCTGCCCGTTGACACACCGGACAGTCCGGTGCACACCGGACAGTCCGGTGCTACAGCCAGAGAGCGCCTGTCTGTGGCCTCTCTGCGCAGACTGTCCGGTGCCTCACCGGACAGTCCGGTGCACACCGGACACCAATGTCCGGTGCGCCACCAGGCGCTGGCTGACAGCCCTTATCTTGGATTTCTTCGCTGATTTCTTCGGGCTTCTTTGTTCTTGAGTATTGGACTCCTATGTATCTTTTTATGTCTTCTTTTGAGGTGTTGCATCCTCATTGCCTTGGTCCAATTCTCTTCGCATCCTGTGAACTACAAACACAAACACTAGAAAACTTATTAGTTCACGGATTGTGTTGTTCATCAAACACCAAAACTCAATTAGCCAAATGGCCCGGGGTCCATTTTCCTTACACCTTGGATCATCAACGTCGAGATCTCCACTCAATCAAGTTATTGTACCTCATGGAAGATTGGGCCGCGTCTACTATCAATTGGTATCAGATTTCCAGGTTGTCCGTGAGGTATAATCCTACCTTTAGATTAGTTTTGTTTTGTCCCATAGTCCACAAAAAGCAAAAAAATTACGATTAGTTTATTCCAACCTAAAACCATCGCCTTAGCCTTTGCACAATTCAGTTTTAGAGTCCGCAGTTCTGAGTTCGTGTTCTAGTTGAGTTTGGTTGCTGGATTAGATTTGTTTTGGTTCAGTTTGATTCTGTCCATCCGCTTCCATCCTACAAAACCGACACTATCTACAAAACAGATGCTATCTCTAAAACCGACCCTATCCACAAAACAGATCCTATCTCTCAAACCGACCCTATCCACAAAACAGATCCTACCTCTAAAACCGATCCTATCCATAAAACAGACCCTATATCTAAACCAACCATATCCACAAAACAAATCTTATCTCTAAAACCGACCCTGTGCTCTATAGCCACCGCTACGGTTCCTGCCGATTTGTGCATTTGAAAACCATAACTTGAGGTACCTTCCATAAAACGGGCATAACTTTTCGCTCGGTGCTCTGTTTGAGCTCAATTTTTTACAGCAGATTCCTGACTCCATTCTAGGGTGACCCAAACTCGCCTTTGGCTTGTTTGGTTTGGTCAAAAAATTCAAAAAATTCGGGAAGATAATTAAAAAAATTGTTTAAGTGTTTCAGGAATTTTAGAGATCCTTTGTGATTTTCTCTAGGTCACAATACAACTCTGTTTCAAGTGAAATTTTGTGTGCTTCCATCCTTTGTGTTTTTGGATCAGTGGTAAAAAATTCAGAATATTTCGAGCTCTTTTGCTGTTACTCCTTTGCAAACACGCCTTTGATTTCTACTAGTGCTGAAAAATCTGCTCTATTTACAGAACTGCCATTTCTACTAGATACTTGTACCTCCTTTCTTGTGCTTTGGTCCAACTGTTCTATTACATTTTCTAGGCCAGCAACTAGGACGAGTACTTAGAACACTTATTCAACATTGCTATCTGTTACTGACTTGTGTGCCACATATATATTTAGTCAGCCTTTCCAGAACTCTAGCTTTCTCTCGAGCAGAACAGGTACTCCTTTGCAATCACACCCACGCTCGTTAGACAGTCACACAGGTCACCGTTTGCCACCTCCAGTGCTGGTAAGAACCTTGTAAGAGCGGGGTAAGACGCTTCATAATTTGTATTCCACCACCACCACCACCCTGAGAGATAGTTGTAGGGTTCACATTATTTATTGCCTTTTTTGTCTCTGTTTGGTGCTAACAATGATAGGACCAAAGAATCAAATGGACAAGGACAATGGGCCTAAGCTTAACAACGATGAGTGTGTCTCTCAGCTGGAATTGAAGGATATGATGCACGCGATGACTGAAGCTTTTAAAAAAATAACAGGACTCTGCGGCGACATCCTATGAGCAGCTTGATCGACGAGTTGATGAACTTGTTACACGCATGGACGTACTGGAGGCTCGTCCCCCACCATCAACTCCAGTCCCAGCTCACTCTCCTGTGGACGACGACGACGATGACGACGATGTTTATGCACCGCTGCGACAACGCCTCGCACGTAATCGACAAGATATGGGAGGTAATGGTAGACGTCGTCATCGTAATCCTAAACCAGACCATGATCCATTTGCTAAGATTAAGTTCTCTATTCCACCGTTCATGGGTTCTTATGATGCTAAAGCTTACTTAGACTGGGAGATGACGGTAGAACAAAATTTTAATTCCCATATTGTTCCTGAGCAGCATAGGGTTAGACAAGCCACTAGTAAATTTAGAGATTTTGCTATCATTTGGTGGAATGAACTTGTTAACACACGTGCTGCACCACAAACATGGAATGCGTTAAAAGAGGAGATGCGAGCTCGCTTTGTTCCCCCTTCTTATAGACGTGATCTTCGAAAAAATTGCAACACTTAGATTAGGAAGACATGTTGGTACAGGAATACTACCAAGAGCTTTAGAAAGGTATGCTACGATGTGGGGTAGTTGAGGATCCGGAGGATCAAATGATTAGGTTTTATGGGGGATTGAGACGAGAGATTCAGGATATTGTTGATTATAAAGAGTATCATTATATACAACGCTTGTTCCATCTTTCTATGTTGGCAGAAAAAAATTGCAGGGTCGTCAATAGCGGAGGAGCAACACTTTCGCGCCACACCAGCCACCGGCGCCAGCCAAGGCATCATCCTCTTGGGGCATACGGACGTCCATATCTTCCTCCACCAACGGCACATGCAGCACCGCACCTTCAGCATCACAAGGACACGACAACAGCAAGTCCTTGGTGCCTTCAGGTGTTTCAGTAAAACCTGCTACGACCACCTCTTCCACAGGTCGCTCCTCTGACATCAAGTGCCACTGCTGCCAGGGACTTGGCCATATTCAGAGAGATTGCCCCAGCAAATGGGCATACATTGCTACTAGTGATGGTGGGTATGTTAGTGCTTCTGATGTTGAAGATGAAGATACTATTGAAGCTAACATTGTAGAGACTTATGATGGTGATGAAGAGGTTCTTGGTACAACAGCGACCAAAACCTATAAGGCCTTGATTATGCAACGAGCTTTGAGTGCCACGGCTAGTGACGATGACAACAGACAGCGCCACAACCTCTTCAACATGTTCCTCATCGTCAAGGACTGCCGTGTACATACCATCATTGACGGTGGTAGCTACAACAACTTGGTGAACGTTGAGGTGGTCAAGAAGCTTGGCTTGACCACATGAGAGCATCCCCACCCTTATCACATTCAATGGTTTAACAACAGCGGTAAGTTCAAGGTAACAAAAACAGGAAGGGTGCATTTTTCTATTGGCTCTTACCATGACTTTGCTGATTTCGATGTGGTGACTATGGATGCTTGCTCTCTTTTACTGGGACATCCTTGGGAGTTTGATAATGATACTATTCACCATGGTAGATCTAATAAATATACTTTCATGCATAAGGGAAAGAAAATTGTGTTGCTTCCTATGACTCCTACTGAAATTGTCCACTTTGAACATGAGAAAAAGACTAATGCTAAGCAAAAAGGTGTTTTGAACTCTGAAAATAAGCAACCTATTAAGTTAAAAACTCCTACTTTGCTAGCCACTAAATCTGATCTTGATGAGTTACATGCCTCTGTTGGACTTTGCTATGCCTTAGTGTGCAAAACTGCTTTCTATTCCATTGATGATACGTCTATTGCTTTGCCACCGGCTATTGCTAACCTTTTGCAAGAGTATATGGATGTGTTTCCCTCTGAGATACCCCCTGGATTACCACCTGAGTTGCCTCCAGATTTTCGGGTTAGTCCCACCTTTAACATTTCAGATTTGAAGCCATATATGGGTGACGAAGATGAGATCAAGTCGAGGACGACTCCAATTCAAGAGGAGGAGGATGATGAGGACATCACTTCTATACATACAATGAATGGACCGATAACACGATCGCGTGCATGACAGCTAAATCTCCAGGTACGTTCTACCCTAGTCAATTGTGTTTCAGAGCTTACGCTTGCGGCCATGGATGTTTTGATGATTAGGAACCTTGGAGAGGACCAGAAAGGACTTGGGAAAGGCCTAGGTGTTGAGGAGGAGCAGCAAGGGCACCCACAACAGGAAGGAGATCAAGTCCGACTCGGCTGCGACTCCATCTCGGGTTCCAGGACCAGTCTGCACTAAAATGGATGCCTAAGATGCATCTGAACTCCGATTGCGACGGACTTGATATGGCTGGAAAGATAAAGAGATTATCTAACCAACCCAACTGGTTCCACCCTAAAATTCATCCGGAGTAAACGGGAATCGTTGAAACAAGACAGCATTCAGATTCTGTTTTGGTGCTGCGACACCGTCTGTTGGGCCGTTGGGTCGTGTATCACATCGGAGCCCATTAGGGGCGAGTCCAGAGGTCACGCACGCTCTAATACTCTATTTATTCAGCAGCCGCCGCCACATTTAGGTTTGGGTTTTGCTTAGATCAATTCTGTCATCGAACAGTGTCGCCGTCATCGGTTTGTGAGACCCCATCCCGTAATCGATACAGTTTTGGTTGTGTTTCTTTCCTGTTCTTGCTTGTGTTCTTGATTGCGCTTGCAGGGATAAGCCTTCGTGGCGAGGTCATTCGTGTGTCACGGGTGATAACCAACGGAGCCGCGGTGTAGTGATTGCGAGGAACCGTTCGCTCGGGGCCTTGGATCATCAACATCGAGATCTCCACTCAATCAAGTTATCGTACCTCACGGAAGATCGGGCCGCGTCTACTATCACCGCGGCATCCTTGTTTCACAAGATAGAAAAGCGTTTGTCAATGGTGTTTTACGCTCATGCCCCCACGCTCCACGTATCTATCTTGTTAAGAAACCCTAAAGGAGGTTTAATGGGCTAATACCGAAACTGCCCTCATGGAGTTCACAGGTTATATATATGTATCCATACCCCTCATAATAAAGATAGACAGAAAGAGCTTCCATCCACTATGTCTCTTGTTCCTCTCTGTGTTGGGTTACACGGAAGGGAGCGGGCTTCTACAACTTCTCACGTCCCTACTGCTGTTGGGAGGGTTCGGAGTCTGGATCGGGGATCTGCGACAACTACGTTGTTTAACACGTCATCAGCACTGCTCTACCTCGACTCGTGGATCCGATTGGCATCGACTCCCCATCACGTCGGTAGGTCCTCCGGCCTTGCCGAACTGTCTACGCGACAGGCTTCGTTCCGGTTCATCGACACAAGAAAAATGGTATGGAATAGATCTGTAATTTTACTCTTTACCGTGGAAAAAGAGTAGTATCACTGGTGGCCATGCGCACGCCGCACCGCTCAAATCCACCCGTACGCACCGCACAAATCCTCCACGCGCATGCCAGACCATAGGCGGTTCACGTTTTCTTGGCAAGAAGAAGAAAAGAGAGAGAGAGAAAAAGTAGGTGGCAGATTTTTTTCCTGCATGCATAGGCGGTTAACGTTTTTCTTGGGAAGAAAAAAGAGAAAAAAGTAGGCAGAATCTTCGTGGCCCCCGCCGTTTCCTGCTGCATGCACCTGCTGCACGCCTGGGGAGCGGCTCACTTTTTTGGGAGAAAAAAGGGGCCGCACCGTGCTGTACTGCTGGAGAGTGGAGGGAGAGACGCCTCCGCCGCTGGAATCAGGGGAAAGTGCATGGGCACGTCGCCTCTCTTTTGGGGGGAAAAAGAAAAAGAAAAAAAGAAACGAAAAGTGGTTGGCTGGTTGCTCATTCCTTTTTTACCGCATGCACAAACAACCACATTCACGGGATGACGCTCGTTACTTTTTTACCGCATGCACAAACGACCACGATTCACGGGAGGCTAGCGTGGCCGCATGACCAGGTCCCACCTCGCATGGCCGCATGCGATGGGCGTGGAGTTCGCTTGGAGACGTGAAAAGAAAAAAAACTGAATTCCCTCCATGACGTAGCTTTTAATTTATTTTGCTTTATGATATTTGTTTGCATGACGCCAGTGTTTAAGTGGTCACGTTTTTAATACAATCACAATGATTTCGTCGAACCATAAAGATAACGTGACCCTAGCATACGATCCGAATTCTTTTATTTTCGTTATAATTGTTGCATTTGAATAAATTTCCAGTGAATTTATTAGTATTGTACAGTGCAGACTTATTTTTATATGCATTATTTATCCCATGTTTTTCTACTGAAAATAGATAATGCAAGTTTATTTTTTTTACATACAACCATTTAAATTTTTGTTATGAATAATTGGCACACCGAATTAACCTGGAGTTAATTTTGCGTGACAGGCTATGGCTGAAGGCAATAAGACTAACTTCACGGAGCTTGCCCTGAATGGCAAGAACTACCTGGCATGGGCTGATGACTGCCAGTTTCATCTGGAGGCGATGCAGCTGGGAAAGGCGATCGTTCGGCTAGGCCCAAATGACATCGGCCTGCAGCTTCATGAGAAGGCAAAAGCTGTGATCTTTCTCAGGCGCCACATCCATCCAGACCTGAAGATGGAGTATCTGGAGGTGAAAGACCCTCTAATACTGTGGACGAAGCTGCGGGAGCGCTTGGGTGTGCAGAAGCATGTGATGCTTCCACGGGCGCAACAGGAATGGGCCACACTCCGCTTCCTCGACTTCAAGACTGTGGAGGCTTACAACACTGCCATTCATCGCATTGTCGCTCAGCTACGTTTCTGTGGCTAGATAGTCACAGACCTGGAGATGATTGAGAAAACTCTCCAGACCTTTCACCCCTCCAACATGGCGCTTCCGCAGCAGTACCGAAACAACAAGTACACGAAGTACTGTGAGCTCGTCAACATGTTGCTTGGCGTAGAGGCTTAGAATGAGCTCCTGATGCAAAACTACCAGAAGCGTCCTGTCGGCGCTGCGGCCGTATCTGAAGCACATGCAAACTTCCTGTCTCAGGGGAAGATAGGCTCCTCCAGAGGAAGGGGTCGTGGGCGCCGCAATAATCAGGGGCCAACAAGGGGAATTTTTAAGAAGCAGCCATAGAATGGCAGCGGCAGTAGCAGCAACAATGGTCGTGGAAGAGGCAGAGGCAAAGGCAAAAGCAACCCCCAGCAGGGCGATGCAAGTGCCTCAAAGCATGCTGGCGAAGGATGTTTTAGGTGCGGGTCTCAGCATCATTGGTCCCGTACATGCACCACTGAGAAATACCTGATTGACATATATCAGGAATGGAAGAAACGCCAGAACTCAGAGGCTCACTTTATCCAGGCACCTGTAGACGCCACATCTAGAGAGCACCTTGAGTTGCCTCAGCCTGCTGCACAGTTTGAGCATGCTGCCATAAATGCTGATGCCACAACTAAGAACGATGCTCCGTTAGGCAAAGTCGACTTCGATTTTGATACTGATGATCTCCTGTAGTTGATCACGTTATCAGCCATTAGCTCCACATTTATTTCCATAGCAATTTTATTTCTAGAAGAACATTTATTTGGTTATGATGTAATAAATGCTCCTGCTGAGCCCATACTATTTAGTTGATTGAGATTAATTGCTTTGCAATTTTATTTATTCCTCATTCATGGTTTAATTGTTCTTGCTCTACTATATGTTGTCATCATGAATGATGAACTGAATCAATATTATATATTATTTATATAGAACATGTCACACCCGGATTTAAGAAACAAATCCGGGTGCATCTCATATGTGCGCCAAGGAAGAACAACACACATAATAACAGAGTGCATAGAGATAAATGTCATAAACATCATAAATATACTTATTACATAGCGGAAGTCTTATAAAAATAAATGATGAAGTAAAGCGAACTAAATATTAATCTCTGGCGCCACAAAGTTGACTGGGAGACGCCACTTAGATCAAGTTGAATGCCTCGGTGTTAGGCGGCTTCTCTTCGACCACCTGCTCTTCTCCTGTGGGGGGGTGTGAGACAGCAAGAGTGAGCTCACATACGTTCATAGCTCAACAAGTCGTGGGGAATAATGTGGCATGAACTCACCAAAGGTGGGAGTTTATGAGGTGTAAGGCTGATCAGTGAAATAAAGGCTGAAGCTGAGCATTGCTTTTATAAGTTGGTCAAAATTTTATTAGCAATTACTAAGTGTAAGTAAATACCAAACCTTAATAATAATAAATAAAAGTAGTAGTAAAATAATCCCAAATGCGATGCAAATGTCAAATTAAATTTAAGTTCTATAAATTAATCATGTGAGGGTCCGAGCCGCTCATGACCATGAGCACGGCTAGTATACCAGTTTTACACTCTGCAGAGGTTGTGTATCTTTACCCACAAGTCATGTTACCCATCTTCCAAGAGACGGCCAATCCCATACACCTCTACCGAGGAGGCGAGGCAGGGTAACACTACGAGGCCTTTACAAAGTTCCACTAGCTTCAGAAATCCCGCTACAGTTTATAGGAAGCTCCAGTGCAGGAATCCCTCGCCTGACCGCCATCGCAGCAAAATCAACCCAAGGACCTCCCTACACTGACCACTCCCCTACTGCCCTTGCCCCTTTCGGGTAAGGAAGACCTCCACTAGCTTTCCTAGTTAATCAGCCAAGGGCGTCCCATTAAACCCTTGTGGTAGCACTGTTTTCCCGGGTGGTCGCTCCATGTTCCCATTAATTTAATGATCTTAACATGAACAGTAATAATAAAAAGATAATAAAAGAATAATCATGAATAGTGTACAAGGTATAAAGATAACCAAAACTAGGGTAACCTATTGGATCCCATCAAAATTAACCTATGCAGATCATTATAATTAATAAGAACATGGCTGGGAAAAAGTAAGTGATCAAGGGCACAACTTGCCTTCAATGAGCTCCTGCTCAGCTACTTCTACTTGCTGAACCTCAGAATCCACAGTGGCTTGCTCGTCTACTCGCATCAACACAATACATACATAGTATAGCAAAAATTAACGTTACACCAAACAGATAAATAAAATCTACAATAAAAATCTACACATTAAAATGAGATCATTGGAACTGGAATCATTAAATTTGGAGTTATAGATTTCAAGTTATGAATTTCCTAAGATTTAATGTGCTTGAAATAGGATTAAATGATAAATTAATTTTCTTACTGTTTTCATGACAAAGCAGAGACTTTAAGTGATAAAGAATAATATTACAAAAATTTAGAAAGTGGAATGGCTCAATTTGGACCAAAAATGGAATTTATATAAACTTTACAAGTTTCTAGATTTGTTTTTGTATTAAAAACGAATTTCTAATATTATTTCTCTATTTTTAATCCACTCTGGACTGGGCGCCAATTTTCAGAAAGTCCAGGGGCTAGCGCAGAAGATTCCTAAGGCTCTGCGAACACTGTAAGAGGACGGTGGATTCTATTTCAGAAAAACGCAGGGGTTCTTTTGTGAAATGTGGACCGAAGCGGTACGCTGAGTTCTCGGCCGTTGGATTAAATCTGAACGGCCACGATTAGATTGGCATCAGCACGAATCGGTATGCGCTACCCACCATTGATTCCGAGATCTACGGTAAGGATTTAATTAGTGCGAGATCTAAACCTGTCCGTGCGATGAAGATCCAACGGTGTGGATCAATCCGAGCGAAGGGAAAACGCAGCGCCTCATCTCAGCCGTTCACTACGAAACCAACGACGCGCAACCGTCTCCTCCCCTGGTTCCCGAGCGCGGCGGTGCACACCCTCCGCGGCGGCCAACACCTGCGAACCATACGATCAGGCGGGCCGGTGCCCCCCAAGCACAACCGAAGGTACCAACACGAACATAACTACACAAGGAATGCACCAGAGGCTTTATTACCGTGTATTGAGTAGTGTGGAGTTTCCCTGACCAGAAATGGCGGCCGCGAGATAGAGGATGCGCAGAGACGAGAAATCCCCGGCCAATGCTTGCAAATCCCGCCCGGCGCAACCACGGACACGTTGTAGGCGACCTCGCAAGACTTCACGGACCGACACCGAGGGTTCCCCGCCAACGAAAACGCACCACCGTGCGCGGCGGCTTCACCTTCCGCGCTGGAGTTTGCACGGCCAAATTGGAGAGCACGAGTGGAGGGTTCAAGGTCGCTGGTGGTTGAGAGGAGAGAGGAGGGGGTTTGGCTTCGATGTTATAGGGCGTCCGCGAGGTGAGTGGAGCTGGTGACGCGAATTGCGCGCGGTTCGGTTGCAACCGAACGACGCGAGGAAGGGAGAGACCCCGACGGGTGAGTCCCGCCCGCGGGCGACTTTAGAGGTAGTGCAATGCCGCGGTGCCGACTGACACACGAGCCCCACCGGTAGTGACACGGGAATACGCGTGCGACTGTGTTGTGGGTCCCCGCGTAAGTGGCACAGACATAGTGGAACGTTGGTCGGACCGCGTGACCGCAAAGGCCAGTTGGGCCAGATGTGTTGCGGCCGGTCCAACTACATTGGATTTGTTTTAATCTTTTCTTTTATCTCCCACTTTATTTTCTCTATTTCTTAGATCAATTTGAATTTCGAATTCGAATTCAAACTTGTGTCAACTTTATTCTCAAATCATATTGTGAGCTTAGAAATACCAGTCTTTGAGAATTTAATTATATTATTTATATTTTTATATCGTTTCTCTTCTTCTCATTTTCAAAACCCAATTTTTCAATCTAGGGTTTAATTCAACTTCTATTTATTATTCTATTATTTTTATCCTTACTATTTTATTTAATGCACAAACATAAACTCCAACATGATGCATATTATTTTTTTATCATTTGTTTTAATTCATCTCTAAATTTTGTGTATGTTCTTTTTATGATGCAAATGAGGCACAGAAAATTGAGGATAACTTTCTATTATTCTTGGTATACAACTTGGAGTATTACAAATCCTACCCCCCTTAAAAATAATCTCGTCCTCGAGATTTAGGAAGATCTAGGGAAAATGTGAGGAAAATCTATGCGAAGCTCTTCTTCTCTTTCCCAAGTTGCTTCATCTTCTCCGTGGTGACTCCATTGAACTTTGCACATCTTTATAACCTTATTCCTCGTAACTCGAGTCAAAGTATCCAAAATCTTGATGGGATACTCAGCATAAGTCAGATCATCTTGAACACTAAGGTCCTCCATTGGTAGCTGCTCTTCAGGTACCCTGAGACATTTCTTCAGCTGAGATACATGAAAGACATCATGAACATCCGCGAGATGATCCGGTAACTCCAATTGATATGCAACCTCTCCCACTCGCTTTAAGATTAAGAAGGGTCCAATAAAGCGAGGGGACAACTTTCCTTTGACTTTGAATCTTCTCATACCCCGGAGTGGTGACACCTTCAAATAGACATAATCTCCCTCCTTAAACTCAAGCAGTCTTCTCCGGGTATCAGCATAGCTTTTCTGTCTTGACTGCGCAGTTCTCAAATTCTCCCTTATTTACTGGACTTGCTCCTCTGCTTCTTGTATAATCTCAGGCCCAAACAACTGCCTTTCACCAGTTTGATCCCAATACAGTGGAGTCCTGCACTTTCTGCCATACAAAGCCTCAAATGGCGACATCTTCAAACTGGCCTGATAGCTATTATTGTATGAGAACTCCGCATAAGGTAGACTCTTATCCCAACTACCACCATGCTTAAGGGCACAAGCTCTTAACATATCTTCCAGCACTTGGTTGGTCCTCTCAGTCTGTCCATCAGTCTGTGGATGGTAAGCCGAACTAAAATTCAATCTTGTATCCAAGGACTCGTGCAACTTCTTCCAATACCGAGAGGTAAACTGTAATCCTCGATCTGACACAATCTTCTTTGGCACACCATGTAGGCAGACAATTCGTGTCATGTACAACTCTGCTAACTTGGCTCCTGAATACGTGGTCTTCACTGGAATAAAGTGGGCTACTTTAGTTAGCCTGTCCACAATCACCCATATAGAATCATATCCAGTAGACGTGCGGGGTAATCCAACAATGAAGTCCATGCCAATCTCTTCCCATTTCCACTCAGGTATCTTCAGTGGATGCAGTAGTCCGGCTGGCCACTGGTGTTCAGCCTTAACTCTTTGACACACATCGCACATAGCCACATGTGCAACCACATTTCTCTTTAGTCCAGACCACCAATACTTTTGCTTCAAATCCTGATACATCTTAGTACTCCCAGGGTGGATAGAATAAATTGAGTCATGTGCCTCCTTCAATATGGTTTCCCGAAGACTATCGATCTCCGGAACACACATCCGATTCTTGAACCATATCGTGCCTTGCTCATCCTCCATGAACTCTGGGCCTCTACCCTCTGTTATCAGATCCTTGATCTCCTGAATCTTAGCATCACCAATCTGACCTTTACAAATTTCTTGCTCCAAAGTAGGTTCCAATTCAATGGTAACTCCTTCCGTATGTGTCACAATCCCCAGGTTGAGCCTCTCAAAATCTTTTGCTAATTCATCGGGTAGCTGGACAACGAAAGCGGAGTGAACATGCTCCTTCCGATTCAAAGCATCTGCGACCAAATTTGCCTTGCCTGGGTGGTAGTGAATCTCCAAATCATAATCCTTAATAAGCTCCAACCAACGGCGTTGCCTAAGGTTGCGATCCTTCTGAGTGAATATGTATTTCAAACTCTTATGATCCGTGTATACTTGGCACTTAGTCCCCATAATGTAGTGTCTCCAAATCTTAAGTGCATGCACAACTGCTGCCAGTTCCAAGTCATGAGTAGGGTAGTTCAATTCATGTTTCCGCAACTGACGAGACGCATAGGTGATCACATGTCCTTCTTGCATAAGCACACATCCCAATCCTTGGCCACATGCATCACAATAAATGTCAAATCCCTTCTGTAGATCTAGCATAACCAACACTGGTGGTGACATCAATCTGTTCTTCAATTGATCAAAGCTCTCTTGGCATTTCTCATCCCACTTAAATTCTCTTCCTTTCTCCAGCAGCGAGGTCATAGGCTTAGCAATCTTAGAAAACCCTTTAATAAATATCCGATAATATCCTGCGAGTCCCTAGAAACTCTGAATCTCAGTAACTGTAGTGGGTACTCTCCACTCCATTATCTCCTTAACTTTAGCAAGATCCACTGAAATTCCTCCATTAGAAATAATATGACCAAGAAATGGCACCTCGCCAATCCAAAACTCACACTTGCTAAACTTAGCGTAGAGTTGATTATCTCGTAGCTTTTGTAGCACCAACCTCAGATGTTCCTCATGATCGCTATCATTCTGGGAATAAATAAGAATATCGTTGATGAATACCACGACGAATCTGTCCAAATACTCCATAAACACCTTATTCATCAAGTTCATAAAATAAGCTGGTGCATTGGTTAACCCAAACGACATAATAGTGAACTCATATAATCCATATCGAGTCGAGAAAGCCGTCTTGGGAATATCCGATGGCCTAATCCTCGTCTGATGGTAACCGGATCGGAGATCAATCTTCGAGAATACCCTAGCACCTCTCATTTGATCAAATAAATCCTCAATACGGGGTAACAGATACTTGTTCTTCATAGTAACATCGTTGAGAGATCTATAATCCACACACATTCTTTGTGATCCATCCTTCTTCTGCACAAACAGAACCGGTGCTCCCCAAGGTGAAGAACTCGGACGAATGTACCCAGCCTCTTGTAACTCGGTTAACTGCTTCTTCAGTTCCTTTAACTCCTCTACGGACATCCTATATGGCCGTTTAGAAATGGGGCAGTCCCAGGTAAGAGATCAATAACAAACTCAACTTCTCTATCAGGTGGCATCCCTGGTAACTCCTCTGGAAAGACATCCGGAAAATCTCTAACCACACGGATGTTGTCACCAACAAACTCATCAGGTATGAAGAACATTGCACGTTTGGATGAGGTGGTTACTGCAATATTAACTTGAAATCTTTCTCCTTTAGGGGCAGTGAGTTCTACGGTACCTCTACCACATGCTATAATGGCCTTTGCCTTTCTTAACCATGACATACCAAGGATCAGATCTATACTGCTTGCCTCTAATATTATAGCAGTAGCTCTAAATTCTCTACCCATAATTGTTAATGTCAATCTACGTGTCATTTGATTTGCCTCAACAGGCCCTTTAGGTGTAATTACTATCATTGGTTTTCTCATATTTAGCAGTGGTATTTCATTTGTGTTGGCATATCTAGTAGACATAAATGAATGTGTAGCACCAGAATCAAATAAGATGGTTGCAGGAATTGCGTTAACATAAAACATACCAAGTACGATGTTAGCACCATCCGGAGTAGCATCAATACTGACTTGATTGACCTTGGCAATAGAGTATCCCTTGCCAGATCCTAGAGTTTGCTGCATGTTCTGAACTGGAGTAGTAGCAATCCTCTGTGGGCAGACATTTGCATAGTGTCCAGTCTTCCCACACTTGAAACAAGTGGTGCCTGCACTCTGTCCTGAAAACTTCGTCGAGGTGCTAGTGGGGGTAGCCTGTCGAGGAGGTGGAGTCCTCAGAGGTGATTGCTGAACTGGGCGCTGGCCTCCGCCAGTGCGAACGGGTGTAACCTAGGGTGAACTGTAGCGAGGACGAACACTGCTGCTTCCTTGTCCTTGAGACATAGCTTTCCTCTTCAAATCTCCCAGCTGAACACGCTTGTGTTCAATAGCCAGGGCCTTATCAAGCAGCCTCTGAAATGATGGAAATATATGTGCCACTAGAGCATTCTGCAGGGGTCCATTAAGTCCGTCAATAAAATGCTCTTGCTTCCTCTCATCCTCAGCAACTTCATCTGGAGCATATCTGGAGAGCTGAATGAACTTGTCGCGGTACTCACTGACTGACATACTTCCTTGCTTCAGCGACAGAAATTCCTTCTTCTCAATCTTCATTAATCTAGCAGGTATATGATAATTCCTGAACTGTGTACTGAACTCTGCCCAAGTTATAGTATCCGCAGCATCATGGGCAGCAGTATATGAATCCCACCAATCAGCAGCAGGACCTGTCAGACGTCCAAAAGCATATAAAACCTTCTCCCAGTCAGTGCATTGTGCAATATTCAACATCTTTTCCACAGATTTCAGCCAATCATCTGCATCCAGTGGGTCAAGAGAGCTTGCAAATGTAGGTGGCTTATGACTCATGAACTCCCTATGCTTATCTCGGGGTGGAACTGGTGGTGGTGGTGGAGGCAGCGGTACTTGTTGCTGTTGCTGCTGTTGTTGCATTTGCTGTTGCAGCTGCTGTTGCGCCCTCCTTTCCTGGCGTATCTCCTCTCGCTCCTGGCGCAATTCCTGGCGTATCTCTTCTCTTTCCTGACGCATCTCCTGGCGTTCTTGCTGCATCTGAGCGCGCATATCCGCCATAGTATCCGCCATTTGTTGCATCATCCTCATCTGAGCTGCAATCAGTGGGTCAACTCCGCCTGGTGGAGGATTAGGAGGATTCATCTCTGCTGGTTGTGGCTGGGGTTGTCTATATATCCACCGTGTGTGTCGATTAGGAGGCAAATCAATTCCACCACCCCGCTTGGTATTGACCATCTGAGTTAGATACATATGGTAAGAGAATAGTAGACAAGGCAGGTATTTACAAATCAGGTTACTTTGGGGGATTTATTAGCTAAGCAGTTTAACATTTTATCTACCATAGCTAGTTCATTACCTTATAGTGGTACATACTAGGATGTCCATATATAATATTTCAATCAATCAAAGAAGCAAATCAGACATTTATCATCAGAACAATCAAACAACATTTATAAATAAAGAAAATAGTTTTGGTTTGGTCTTAGGCCTCCTATCTCTTAAAAATGTCATAGGGGTAGGGATTCGAAGGTGTGAAATCCATTTTGTCTTAGAGTAGAGAAGATAAGATTAATCAGAGTAGAAAAGCAAAAGGTGAGACAAGACCAGGATGAGATAAGTATAGAATGAATCAGAATAAGGTAAGTAGAAAGGGTTTGTCCATTTCTATCTAGGTTTCGTCCTACAGTCAACATTTCCTCTGATACCACTTCTGTCACACCCGGATTTAAGGAACAAATCCGGGTGCATCTCATATGTGCGCCAAGGAAGAACAACACACATAATAACAGAGTGCATAGAGATAAATGTCATAAACATCATAAATGTACTTATTACATAGCGGAAGTCTTACAAAAATAAATGATGAAGTAAAGCGAACTAAATATTAATCCCTGGCGCCACAAACCTGACTCGGAGACGCCACCTAGATCAAGTCGAATGCCTCGGTGTTAGGCGGCTCCTCTTCGACCACCTGCTCTTCTCCTGTTGGGGGGGTGTGAGACAGCAAGAGTGAGCTCACATACGTTCGTAGCTCAACAAGTCGTGGGGAATAATGTGGCATGAACTCACCAAAGGTGGAAGTTCATGAGGTGTAAGGCTGATCGGTGAAATAAAGGCTGAAGCTGAGCATTGCTTTTATAAGTTGGTCAAAATTTTATTAGCAATTACTAAGTGTAAGTAAATACCAAACCTTAATAATAATAAAGAAAAGTAGTAGTAAAATAATCCCAAATGCGATGCAAATATCAAATTAAATTTAAGTTCCATAAATTAATCATGTGAGGGTCCGAGCCGCTCATGACCGTGAGCACGGCTAGTATACCAGTTTTACACTCTGCAGAGGTTGCGCATCTTTACCCACAAGTCATGTTGCTCATCTGCCAAGAGACGGCCAATCCCATACACCTCTACCGAGGAGGCGAGGCAGGGTAACACTACGAGGCCTTTACAAAGTTCCACTAGCTTCAGAAATCCCGCTACAGTTTATAGGAAGCTCCAGTGCAGGAATCCCTCGCCTGACCGCCATCGCAGCAAAATCAACCCAAGGACCTCCCTACACTAACCACTCCCCTACTGCCCTTGCCCCTTTCGGGTAAGGAAGACCTCCACTAGCTTTCCTAGTTAATCAGCTGTAAGGAAAATGGACCCCGGGCCTTTTGGCTAATTGAGTTTTGGTGTTTGATGAACAACACAATCTGTGAACTAATAAAGTTTTCTAGTGTTTGTGTTTGTAGTTCACAGGATGCGAAGAGAATTGGACCAAGGCAATGAGGATGCAACACCTCAAAAGAAGACATAAAAAGATGCATAGGAGTCCAATGCTCAAGAACAAAGAAGCCCGAAGAAATCAGCGAAGAAATCCAAGACAAGGGCTGTCAGCCAGCGCCTGGTGGCGCACCGGACATCGGTGTCCGGTGTGCACCGGACTGTCCGGTGAGGCACTGGACAGTCTGCGCAGAGAGGCCGAAGACAGGCGCTCTCTGGCTGTAGCACCGGACTGTCCGGTGTGCACCGGACTGTCCGGTGTGCCAACGGGCAGACGGCAACGGTCGAATCCAACGGTCGGATCCAACGGTCGACTGCTACAGGCGCCAACGGTCGGCTGACGCACCGTGCACCGGACATCTACTGTGCACTGTCCGGTGTGCACCGGACTGTCCGGTGCACCCGACGACAGAAAGCTGCTGCTTTCTGTCCAACGGCTAGTTGGGGGCTTGGAGGCTATAAATACCACCCCAACCGGCCATTCTCAAGTGTGAGAGCAAAAGCAACATACCAATACACATAGTGCATATTTCCAAGAGCTCAAACACCCAAGTGCTTAATAGAATCACTCGGTGATTAGCGTAGGTGCTTTGCGAAGTGCTTAGGTTAGTTAGACCGCTTTAGCGCTTGCTCTAGGTGAATCCTAGTTAGTTGAGTGAGTTTTGTAAAACCACACAACCCCTTGGCTCTTGCGTGAGTCGTTGTAATTGTACCGAGTGGGGCGAGAGTCTTGCGAGACCGTGACAACCGCGTTTGTGTCACGGCCGCCACCGTGTACCGGAGGGAACGAGGCCCGCGGCGTTTCGGCCGGAAGCTCGATAGTGGAGACGACGGGGAGCGTCCGAGAGGAGCCGGAAGCGGAGCACCACTTGCGCGTGGAGAAGGCCCGCGGCTCTCTACGGAGTTACTCGACCGTGGTGCTTGGCCCTCGCGTGGGCTTCCCTTTGCGTAGGGGCACCAACGAGGATTAGTCGGGACCTTGCGTGGTTCCGGATACCTCGGTAAAAATACCGGCGTCATCCACGAGAGTTTGCTTCTCTACTTAGCTCTTTACATTCCGCATTTATATTAAGCATTTAAGTTTCAATCTTGTAGTCATACTTATTTAGTATAGATTGAAACTTAGCCTTTTGCGGTAGAGATAGCAACACTTAGACAAAACCTAGTTTGCACATTCTAGTTTTGATTATTTGCATAGGTTTTGCTCTAGGGATTTAATTGTGGCCTAGTTTAGTAAAAGTTTTAGAAGGCCTAATTCACCCCCCCCCCCTCTTAGGCGTCACCCGTTTCCTACAAGTGGTATCAGAGCACGGTTTGGCTCATTTGAAACGCTTTAGCTTCACCGCTAAAAGAGCCGACGCTTTTTAGAGGAAAGGGGGCCAAACGCATCTGGGTGCCAAAGGAGATAATTTCAACCATGAAAAGCACCAAGAAGGTTTGGATCCCGAAAGGGAAGTGAGTGGACCGAAGGTCTTCGGGAAATTTGGAGACTTGGCTAAATTGGGATGTATATCATGGGGTACATCATATTGGATCAAGTTTATTGCCAAGTGGGTTAGTGAAAATTTTGGACCCAAATTTCCCACCCATGACTAAGGTAACTAGTTTTATTGTATTTCTCATTTTTAGATATGCGTATCTATTTATCTTTTATCTAGTTTACCTTTCTTGCCTGGTATTACATTTGTTATGTACTTTTGTTCAAAATCATGTATACTAGGTAAATCACATGGTAGGATTGCTTGCTTTCAATTCATATACTTAAGCAAACCTACATGGTTTAAAATGTTTATTTAAGCACGGCACATAGCTTCTATATCACTCCATAGTAAATGATGCATAAATTGAAAAGTTTGATTCCTACAAAGTGTATCATTTAACTTATATGTGCCAAAGTTAGGATTATAGATAATTTGCCCCTCTTGATATCAAATCAAAGTGCATGTCTCCTACAAGTATTCAAAACTTGGATGCACACCTTTAGGGGGAGGTTACTCTATAATCTAACACTTTGAGACTAACACCTTTTCAAGTCTATTTCATGTGATAGTCTCATTGTAAGGAAAATGAAGTCCCCGGAGAAAGACAACAATCTTCCACTGCAAAATCTCCAAGAATTCTTATGTCTCTCAAGATCACCATTGACTTTCAATTGGTATCTTTTGAGACTACATTTAGTATCATTTACATGTCTTCTCCAATATTTGATTAGACTATATTTCATATCATATGCTTCCATGTTGCAAAAATGCATAAGTAGTTATCTCATATTCTGTTACCTATGCATAAGGGAAGTCAGTCTTTTCAAATCATATCTTGCACCTCTAATTTTCACATGCCTTTTCCTAAGTAGAGGATCTCTGTCTAGGGGAGTATTTCTTCATCTCTAAAGGGGGGAGAAAAACTCTTTCTAAAGGAGACAACTCATTTAGGGGGAGTAATCTTTTGAGGAACTCCTTCAAGTGGTATCACTCATGGCTTAATTTAATATCCTTCTAGTGATATCACTTGATACAATTCTTGATGAGGGCAAGCTTTTATTTACTTCCTACATGCTTTTAATGTCTTCCTTTTCGGTGGTTGATGCCAAAGGGGGAGAAGTTTAGGGACCAAAGCAATGAAAACTATATCAAACACCAAACACCACAAATTTAAAATTTCATATCTTCAAATAAGTTCTACAAGTGGTTTTGGTTATTTGGTCCAAAAATAGGAAGTATGTGAATTATGGAGTTAGGGGGAGGCTTAAGTCCATAATATCACATTGTGGGGACAATCATGCATCTTAGCAAGTAGATTGCATATTTTCACTCAAATACTTGTATTATTTGCTTGCTTTGGTTGTGTTGTCATCAATCACCAAAAAGGGGGAGATTGTAAGGAAAATGGACCCCGGGCCTTTTGGCTAATTGAGTTTTGGTGTTTGATGAACAACACAATCTGTGAACTAATAAAGTTTTCTAGTGTTTGTGTTTGTAGTTCACAGGATGCGAAGAGAATTGGACCAAGGCAATGAGGATGCAACACCTCAAAAGAAGACATAAAAAGATGCATAGGAGTCCAATGCTCAAGAACAAAGAAGCCCGAAGAAATCAGCGAAGAAATCCAAGACAAGGGCTGTCAGCCAGCGCCTGGTGGCGCACCGGACATCGGTGTCCGGTGTGCACCGGACTGTCCGGTGAGGCACTGGACAGTCTGCGCAGAGAGGCCGAAGACAGGCGCTCTCTGGCTGTAGCACCGGACTGTCCGGTGTGCCAACGGGCAGACGGCAACGGTCGAATCCAACGGTCGGATCCAACGGTCGACTGCTACAGGCGCCAACGGTCGGCTGACGCACCGTGCACCGGACATCTACTGTGCACTGTCCGGTGTGCACCGGACTGTCCGGTGCACCCGACGACAGAAAGCTGCTGCTTTCTGTCCAACGGCTAGTTGGGGGCTTGGAGGCTATAAATACCACCCCAACCGGCCATTCTCAAGTGTGAGAGCAAAAGCAACATACCAATACACATAGTGCATATTTCCAAGAGCTCAAACACCCAAGTGCTTAAGAATCACTCGGTGATTAGCGTAGGTGCTTTGCGAAGTGCTTAGGTTAGTTAGACCGCTTTAGCGCTTGCTCTAGGTGAATCCTAGTTAGTTGAGTGAGTTTTGTAAAACCACACAACCCCTCGGCTCTTGCGTGAGTCGTTGTAATTGTACCGAGTGGGGCGAGAGTCTTGCGAGACCGTGACAACCGCGTTTGTGTCACGGCCGCCACCGTGTACCGGAGGGAACGAGGCCCGCGGCGTTTCGGCCGGAAGCTCGATAGTGGAGACGACGGGGAGCGTCCGAGAGGAGCCGGAAGCGGAGCACCACTTGCGCGTGGAGAAGGCCCGCGGCTCTCTACGGAGTTACTCGACCGTGGTGCTTGGCCCTCGCGTGGGCTTCCCTTTGCGTAGGGGCACCAACGAGGATTAGTCGGGACCTTGCGTGGTTCCGGATACCTCGGTAAAAATACCGGCGTCATCCACGAGAGTTTGCTTCTCTACTTAGCTCTTTACATTCCGCATTTATATTAAGCATTTAAGTTTCAATCTTGTAGTCATACTTATTTAGTATAGATTGAAACTTAGCCTTTTGCGGTAGAGATAGCAACACTTAGACAAAACCTAGTTTGCACATTCTAGTTTTGATTATTTGCATAGGTTTTGCTCTAGGGATTTAATTGTGGCCTAGTTTAGTAAAAGTTTTAGAAGGCCTAATTCACCCCCCCCTCTTAGGCGTCACCCGTTTCCTACATCAGCCAAGGGCGTCCCATTAAACCCTTGTGGTAGCACTGTTTTCCCGGGTGGTCGCTCCATGTTCCCATTAATTTAATGATCTTAACATGAATAGTAATAATAAAAAGATAATAAAAGAATAATCATGAATAATGTATCTCCATACCCAATCCACATAAAGCAATAGCAGGTACTACCCAAAAATATTTAAGTGGTGAACAAGGTATAAAGATAACCAAAACTAGGGTAACCTATTGGATCCCATCAAAATTAACCTATGCAGATCATTATAATTAATAAGAACATGGCTGGGAAAAAGTAAGTGATCAAGGGCACAACTTGCCTTCAATGAGCTCCTGCTCAGCTACTTCTACTTGCTGAACCTCAGAATCCACAGTGGCTTGCTCGTCTACTCGCATCAACACAATACATACATAGTATAGCAAAAATTAACATTACACCAAACAGATAAATAAATATACAATAAAAATCTACACATTAAAATGAGATCATTGGAACTGGAATCATTAAATTTGGAGTTATAGATTTCAAGTTATGAATTTCCTAAGATTTAATGTGCTTGAAATAGGATTAAATGATAAATTAATTTTCTTACTGTTTTCATGACAAAGCAGAGACTTTAAGTGATAAAGAATAATATTACAAAAATTTAGAAAGTGGAATGGCTCAATTTGGACCAAAAATGGAATTTATATAAACTTTACAAGTTTCTAGATTTGTTTTTGTATTAAAAACGAATTTCTAATATTATTTCTCTATTTTTAATCCACTCTGGACTGGGCGCCAATTTTCAGAAAGCCCAGGGGCTAGCGCAGAAGATTCCTAAGGCTTTGCGAACAGTGTAAGAGGACGGTGGGTTTTATTTCAGAAAAACGCAGGGGTTGTTTTGTGAAATGTGGACCGAAGCGGTACGCTGAGTTCTCGGCCGTTGGATTAAATCTGAACGGCCACGATTAGATTGGCATCAGCACGAATCGGTATGCGCTACCCACCATTGATATCGAGATCTACGGTAAGGATTTAATTAGTGCGAGATTAAACCTGTCCGTGCGATGAAGATCCAACGGTGTGGATCAATCCGAGCGAAGGGAAAACGCAGCGCCTCATCTCAGCCGTTCACTACGAAACCAACGACGCGCAATCATCTCCTCCCTGGTTCCCGAGCGCGGCGGCGCACACCCTCCGCGGCGACCAACGTCGGCGAACCATACGATCAAGCGGACCAGTGCCCCCAAGCACAACCGAAGGTACCAACACGAACATAACTACACAAGGAATGCACCAGAGGCTTTATTACCGTGTATTGAGTAGTGTGGAGTTTCCCTGACCAGAAATGGCGTCCGCGAGATAGAGGATGCGCGGAGACGAGAAATCCCCGGCCAATGCTTGCAAATCCCGCCCGGCGCAACCACGGACACGTTGTAGGCGACCCCGCAAGACTTCACGGACTGACACCGAGGGTTCCCCGCCAACGAAAACGCACCACCGTGCGCGGCGGCTTCACCTTCCACGCTGGAGTTTGCACGACCAAATTGGAGAGCACGAGTGGAGGGTTCGAGGTCGCTGGTGGTTGAGAGGAGAGCGGAGGGGGTTTGGCTTCGATGTTATAGGGCGTCCGCGAGGTGAGTGGAGCTGGTGACGTGAATTGCGCGCGGTTCGGTTGCAACCAAACGATGCGAGGAAGGGGGAGACCCCGACGGGTGGGTCCCGCTCGCAGGCGACTTTAGAGGGAGTGCAATGCCACAGTGCCGACTGACACACGAGCCCCACCGGCAGTGACACGGGAATACGTGTGCGACTGTGTTGTGGGTCCCCCGCGTAAGTGGCACAGACATAGTGGAACGCTGGTCGGGCCGCGTGACCGCAAAGGCCAGTTAAGCCAGATGTGTTGCGGCCGGCCCAACTACATTGGATTTGTTTTAATCTTTTCTTTTATCTCCCACTTTATTTTCTCTATTTCTTAGATCAATTTGAATTTTGAATTCGAATTCAAACTTGTGTCAACTTTATTCTCAAATCATATTGTGAGCTTAGAAATATCAGTCTTTGAGAATTTAATTATATTATTTATATTTTTATATCGTTTCTCTTCTTCTCATTTTCAAAACCCAATTTTCAATCTAGGGTTTAATTCAACTTCTATTTATTATTCTATTATTTTTATCCTTACTATTTTATTTAATGCACAAACATAAACTCCAACATGATGCATATTATTTTTTTATCATTTGTTTTAATTCATCTCTAAATTTTGGGTATGTTCTTTTTATGATGCAAATGAGGCACAGAAAATTGAGGATAACTTTCTATTATTCTTGGTATACAACTTGGAGTATTATAGAACAAGACTCACTTCCCACGATGGAGGAAAACGATGAACCATGCCTGATTGATAGCGCAGCCACAAATTCGATTCTTAGAGAGACAAAATATTTTCAGACACTCTTGAAGAGGACTGAGAATATCACTACAACTGTCGGCAACAATGGCCGCATTGTAGGCTCCGATCGAGCCATTGTTGTCCTCCCTAATGGTACTAGGATATTCATTGAAGAAGCATTCCTATACCCAGGAGCAACTCGTACTCTCCTCACGTTCAAAGATATCCGTCGTAGCGGCTATCACGTTACAACTGCATGTGTGGGTGGTGCTGAATACCCCCATATCACATCAACAAACGAATGTGAAACAAAAGTGGTAGAGAAAGCGCAAGGCACCTCCTCTGGGTTGTATTACTCAAGAATTAAACCACCCCCTGAATTTGTTGCGATGTCTACTATATTTAAAAATCCTGAGTCTTTTCGAGTATGGCATGAAAGACTAGGACACCCTGGATTAAGAATGATGCGGAACATCATAGCTAGCTCTATTGGCCATGGCATGAAAACCACACAAATTCCTAAAGACTTCCTATGCGTCTCTTGTGCTAAAGGAAAATTGATAACTAAGCCCTCTTATCTGAAAGCCCGAGTTTCCTGCAGAGACTTCAGGGTGATATCTGTGGTCCAATCAACCCCCTATCGGGGCCCTTCAGATATTTTATGGTTTTTATAGATGCTTCTACTAAGTGGAGCCACGTGTGCCTGTTGTCCACGCGGAACCACACATTTGCAAAATTTATTGCCCAAATTATCCGTTTGCGTGCGAGCTTCCCAGAGAACCACATTCAGTCAATCAGGATGGATAATGCCGGAGAGTTTACCTCAAAGGCCTTTAATGACTATTGTCTTGCTTTGGGCATAAATGTAGAGCATTCTGTACCACATGTCCATACACAGAATGGACTTGCTGAGTCATTAACTAAAAGAATAAAATTCATAGCTAGGCCACTTCTACAAGATAGCAAACTTCCAACCAGCTGTTGGGGACACACAGTTTTGCACGCTGTGGCCTTAATCCAATATAGATCATCTGCTTACCACTCTGCTTCTCCCCACCAGTTAACGTGTGGTCAACAACCAGTGGTTTCCCATCTGCAAAAATTCGGTTGTGCTGTATACGTGCCGATATCACCACCCTAGCGTACATCTATGGGACCTCACCGGAAGTTGGGGATCTATGTTGGTTATGAATCTCTGTCCATAATCAAATATTTGCCTAGAACTGGGGATCTGTTCACGGCTCGGTACGATGATAGCATGTTCGATGAAGAGCATTTCCCGGCATTAGGGGGAGGATTGTACCTTAATAATAAAGAATGTCGAGAAATAGAATGGAGTGCTAGTAGCATCCAATCGCTTGACCCACGCACTAGAGAAACCGAACTTGAAGTTCAACGAATAATACACCTGCAAAACTTAGCAAATAATCTGCCAGATGCCTTTACTAATATAAGAGGAGTGTCGAAGTCGCATATTCCTGCGGCAAATGCACCGGAGAGAGTGGAGATACCTCTGCAGGGTATGGACTCTACTCGTACTCCCCATCCTAGGAAAAGGGGGAGAAAACCGGATGATTCAGTATCAGCTAAGCGGGGACGTCTGCACCAGCAAGTTACTGAAGAGAATGCAACACGCTTCCTTTCAGATGTTCCAGCAGTAACACACCTTGAAGATGAATGTCCTAGTGCAAATGTGCGCACAAATAAAAGCACAAGGACTTCGGAACAACCGGTTTCAAATAACTTGGGAAATCACAAAGAACCAGATGATTCCGTTGAAGAAATTGCCATAAACTATGTTGAGATAGGAGAGTTATATAACCGAAAGACTACAGTTGTCGACACTGATTTCGTCTCTATGATCGCTGTTGTGATTGCTGAGGATCCTGAACCAAAGTCCATGGCAGAGTGCCAGAAGCGCTCAGATTGGGTCAAATAGAAAGAAGCAATAGAGACAGAATTGCTCTCGCTTTCAAAGAGGCAAGTATTTGGGCCTGTCGCCCGCACGCCCCCCAATGTTACCCCAGTCGAGTTCAAACGGGTGTTCGTCCGAAAGAGGGACGCGAACAACATGGTGGTGAGATACAAAGCGAGACTTGTAGCACAAGGGTTCACGCAGAGACCCGGCATCGTTTACGATGAAACTTACTCCCCGGTAATGAGTGGCACAACATTCCGATATTTGATATCACTAGCAACAGGTTTAAACTTAAAAATGCAGATGATGGACGTAGTGACCACATACTTGTATGGGTCATTGGATTCAGAAATCTATATGAAGGTCCTGGATGGGCTGAGAGTTCCGGATGCCAAGTCAAATCGCAACATGTACAGCGTTAAGTTGTAGAGGGTGCTGTATGGGCTTAAACAATCTGGGCGGATGTGGTACAATCGGCTCAGTGAATTCCTCCTGAAGAAGGGATACGTAAATAATCCAGATTCTCCTTGTGTATTCATTAGAAAATCCCAGAAGGGTTTTTGCATAGTTTCGATCTATGTTGATGACTTGAATATCATTGGATATGCTGAGGATATTGAGGAGGCCAGCGCCTACCTCAAGACAGAGTTTGAAATGAAAGACTTGGGAGAAACCAAGTTTTGCTTGGGCCTGCAGATCGAGCATCTCCCAGAAGGAATATTTGTACACCAGTCGACCTATTGTAAAAGGGTCCTTGAGAGATTTAATATGATTAAAGCTCACCCTTTAAAGACCCCGATGGTCGTGAGATCCCTTGAAATGGATACCGACCCATTTAGACCAAAGAGTGATGATGAGAAATCGTTGGGACCTGAAGTTCCTTACCTTAGCGCTATTGGAGCACTGATGTACCTTGCGAATTGCACCAGGCCTGATATTGCATTCGCGGTAAATCTACTAGCTAGATACAGTGTAGACCCAACCAGAAGACATTGGGTAGGTGTTAAGACTATACTTAGATACCTCAAAGACACTCAAGATCTTGGCCTGTTTTTTCCAAAGAATCAGGACCAGACTATGGTGGGCTATGCTGATGCTGGATATCAGTCAGATCCCCATAATGGTATATCTCAGACTGGCTTTGTATTTCTATGTGGTGGTACTGCTGTATCCTGGAGATCGTGTAAACAGACATTAGTAACGACGTCTACTAACCACTCAGAAATAATCTCACTATATGAAGCCGCACGAGAATGTGCTTGGCTACGACGGATGACTAACTACATCCAGAAGTCATGTGGTTATAACACCGCAAATACCCCCACCATTATCTATGAAGATAATGCTGCATGTGTTGCACAAATGGAAACGAGCTATATTAAGAGCAATATGACTAAGCATATCTGTCCTAAGTACTTTTATCCTCATGAACTCCAGAACGAGGGTGAGGTAAAAATCCTGCAAGTCAAGTCTTGTGATAATCTGGCTGATTTATTCACTAAATCCTTACCTGCAGTCACATTCAGAAAATGTGTACGAGGTATAGGGATGAGGCATTTGAGAGACCTGCAGGGTTCAGAGGGAGATCACCTCTGAATTTCAGCCCTTACAATTCGACCTGAAGATCGTATATTATACACCTTGAAGGTTATAGTTGTCCTGAAGACACCCGTTGTACTCTTTTTCCCATTGTGAGTTTTCCTAAAGTTTCTCACAAATGTTTTTTAACGAGGCAACAAGTGCAATACATCGAGTGGCACTATGCTCTCTTTCTCCATTTTTTCCCACTGGAGTTTTCGGAGTTTTGATGAGACATAAGTCGTCACGGTATTCGTCCAAGGGGAGTGTTAAGAAACCCTAAAGGAGGTTTAATGTGCTAATACCGAAACTGCCCTCATGGAGTTCACAGGCTATATATATATATATGTATCCATACCCCTCATAATGAAGATAGACAGAAAGAGCTTCCATCCACTGTGTCTCTTGTTCCTCTCTGTGTTGGGTTACAGGAAAGAGAGCGGGCTTCTACAACTTCTCACGTCCCTACTGCTGTTGGGAGGGTTCGGAGTCCGGATCGGGGATATGTGACAACGTAGTGTTTAACATATCTGATCCAGCGCGGAAGCATGCAGGCGTTCGCAAGGGCAGCGGTGTCATTTCCAGCGTTTGTCATTCTCGCGCGGCCCACCGATGGCGACTTGCGGCCCACGGCCCGCGAGAGGGGAGCAGTAGAGTAAATAAGAAAGCACCACATTCGTCATCGCCACCAGCACACCACTCGAGTCGACACGCACGACTCCGCTGTTCGCGAAATCGCGACTCCTCTCCGGCTCTCCGCACCAGTCCCCTGTCTCCCCACCCTCCTCGTCGTTGCATCGCCGCGACCCCCAAGGTCGCCTCCAGCCATGGCGCGCCCGCCGTAGGAGCTGATCGACACTTGCGTCAGCATCACGGGCGCCGACGAGGCCACCACCATCCATGTGCTCGAGGTGACGACGCCTGCCCGCCCCTTCCCTTCCTCGTCTCTATGTCTCTACCCATTGGTGTTACGTTCCCGCCTTTTTGGGATTCTTTGCTCGAGGTTTCGGGCTATGATTTAGCTTCGGCTCCGCACAATGTGGGTTCGTTAGATAGCGCCATGGTGGTGTGGTGCGGGGCCGTGGCTGTGAGATGTGCGACTTGAGCCGGGATTTCGTGTGCATAATCGTAGTCGCCTCCCTGTGGGTTCAGAGGTCGCAGAATTTGTGGAATTTGAGTTTCTAAAGAGTGTAATGCATGGGGGTTTCTGGTTGTGATGGGATTAGTCCCTGAACTTAGTTTTTAGTTTGCATTCGTGCGATGTGAAATGCCGAGACTAAACTAGATCGGGGCCGATGAACGGAGTAGCGCGGGTGCATCGGATCTCATCAAATGTTGTAAACTTGTAAATGAGAATTCCTTAACTGTTTAGCTGGAGAACTAAGCTGTAAGTTCACTTATGTTAAATGTTGTTGGACGCTCAATTTCTGGAATGTTAGATTGTGTCGATTTGGTGAGGGAAAAACACTTGTTGGGATGTTTGTTTATGTGGGGTCCAATAATGTTATTGTCTCCTGCCTAGTTGAAGGTTTGCACTGGTCCTGTTTGAGTTTGGAATAATGCAGAGTTAAGATCGCTGACTGAAACACTTCAATATATTTCAGAATGTGTGCTAAATCATTGAGCATGTGACATGATTGGATCACAGAAGCTCCAGCATATTTGTGTTTGATCTAATGGTGCAGTTCAAACTGTAATCTACAGTCTGAGTTGAATTATTTCTGTCTCTGTGATGAAGACATGCTCTAGTTCATGTATTTCACATACCTGTTTATGTAGCATCGCTAACAAACTATTGGAATTTATACAAATGGTATTTTATTGTTGAATATTGAATGTTTTTCTATCCGTCAGCTATTCTCTATGATGAATACATACATGTCTCTGTGATGAAGACATGTTGCAGTTGTGTGAGCCAACTGAACGCAAGGTATGGTGTCCAGTGCCGTACGTAAGGCCTGTTTAGTAAATTTGCCACACTTTATCTAACTTTTCTGTGTAAGGCTAGTTCTTCGATTCGAACGGCTAACCTTAGACAAAGTATGGTACAGTTAGCCACGAACCAAACAGGCCCGTAGACAGGGTTTAGGCTAACTCTAAATCCCCAACAATACCATCTATTTCTAGAGACCCATTCGAAGAACGGAGCATATGAAGTATTGTGCGGTCTAGTCCTTGGGGTGATTCCTAAGACCCTCGAAGGTATAATGTATCATCCTGTCTGTAATGTGTTCTACGAACCTTTTTCCTAGCAAAAATCAAATGAAACGAGAAAAAAGAGAGAGAGAGGAAATGCCACGTTTTGCATTACTCGTCTCAATAGATAACTTTTTATCATCCTCCTCTATCCCCTAATCTTCGTATCTCTGAAGATGAAGGAAGACAGGTCTACCTCTTTTTAATTGTGTTGTCTTGTTATGGTTCATTGTGGGAACTTTAACAGGGGACCAACAATGCCCTTATAACTTGGTGAGATGGAGCGAGTGAGGTCTGGTGATTTTTTTGGTGAAGATCTTGGTGGTATTCTGGCATTGATTCTCTATCCTTTTGCATGAATGCCTCATGAGGTATTTAAACTACGAAAAACCTAAGTTTCTAAAAATTTTAATAAAATCCTAGAGATAGAATGAGACACTAATAACAACAACAAAGCCTTTTAGTCCCAAGCATATTGGTGTAGGCTAGGGTTAAAACCCACCCACAAGTTAAGGTTCAGGCACGTGGATAGATGTTTTCTATGCACTCGTATTTAAGGCTAACTCTTTGGGTATATTCTATTCTTTAAAGTCTCTTTTTTGGGAAGACCTCTGATGTGGACCTCGGGCGAGACAGAGATCTGGTTCCTTGCTCTCAGGGGACATGACTAGGAAGAGAACTTTTTGAGCGCGTTTTAAGGGCATAATCTCGGTACCTCTAATTATCACACCCGACACATATACTACAATGTTCTAGACTCAATGATTTATTATATAGCCACAAATCCAATGTACATATTTCTGCAACAGTTATCTGACGAACATGTTGTCTTTTTTAGACAAGATATTCGGGACCTGTAAAAGTATCTCTAAAAGCTTTCAAGAAATAACTACAAATAGAAAAAACCCAAAACATTATACATGTGTTTAAAAAACTTTCCATAATAAAAATATGAGATGCATCAGGAAAGAATAAAGCAGTACATTATACATTTATGTTGGTTGCATTTGTACATGAAAATCAACAGAGGTAAGGTGTCCGGTTTCAGAGTTTGAGAAAAAACAGTTTAGGTCCTGTTTGGAAATAAAGTATTTGAAAACTACAGTTTTAGAATACAATAGTTTTGAAATGTCAAGACATACCCACAGTTTTTTTACCACAATATTGAAAACTTTGGTCTGGAGCTAAGTTTCAAAACTGTGAAAGTACTGTAGTATAGCCAAAACTGCAGTTTTGAAAACATAGTTTTTTAAGAGTCTAGCAAACACTGTATTGAAAAAAATACCACAGTATATTAAATACTATATTATTCTCCAAAAACATAGAAAATACTTCACTTCCAAATAGGCCCTTAGGTAATGGAGCTTGTTTCTTTGTGTAGCCCAAGCCCAGGAGAGAAAAGGTTTGTCAGCCCAGAAGCCAATCCGTTGCACAGTTTACATGTGGGCACTTGCTCATTCACTCGTTCTCGCTGTATATATATGGGGCAATTTGACACGTTCTCCGGGGCCAGCGCACATGCACAAGCACAAGCACAGGATCCACTCCTGGTCGATGGTTGGTTCTGCGCATCATGCAAAAAGAGATCCTGATTCCTCACTGATAACCTGTAAAGCGTCCCAGCAACTCAACTTCTCCCATTATTAGCTTACTATTAGGCAATGGCACGAGCATATATATGCTGATAGCCTGATATGCATGGATATACAGATTTTTTTTTAAAAAAAAATCTCGAGGATATGACGTATACTAATAATAGACAGCGTCTTTGATCGATGGATTAATAATACCCTCAAAAAGTGCTGTTTCTGTTAGACTACGAGCTCACGACAGCATGCACTACCGGAATCAGTTCCTTTGCCGTGTGTTCTACACACACGGCAAAGGCTAGTTTACACTCGGCAAAGGCTTTGCCGAGTGTAACACTCGGCAAAGAAAGCTCGGCGAACTGTACATCGGCAACAGCATCTTTGCCGAGTACTTTTTGTCGGGCACTCGGCAAAGACTTTGCCGAGTGTCATTTGGCACTCGGCAAAGAAAAGTCACCGTCACGGCGCCAAGTGACGGTGACGGATCCTTTGCCGAGTGCCTACGGCGACACTCGGCAAAGACTGGTCCAGTGGACCCCACAGCCAGTCCCTGTGCCGAGAACTCTAGTAGGCACTCGGCAAAGGAGGTTTCTTTGCCGAGTGTCTGGTGGACTGACACTCGGCAAAGAACCCTCCAGTGGGCCCCTTTGTCAGTCCCTTTGCCGAGTGCCTTGGCAATGGCACTCGGCAAAGATGTCTTTGCCGGTTCCCAGGTTTCCTTCTTTGCTGAGTGCCGTTTTCAGCACTCGGCAAAGATGGCTTTACCGGTTCCCAGGTTGCCATCTTTGCCGAGTGCCGTGGTCATAGCACTCGGCAAAGCAACCCTTTGCCGAGTGTTAAGTGACCAGGATGTCCCTTTTTTATTTGCTTTTGTTGTTCCATCCAAACAAACAAAAGATATATATCATTCACATCACATTATATATCAAGCACATCACAGAATGAACACATTTATCATCAACACCATATATATCACAAAGTCTCACAAAACAGATCACAAGTCTCACTAAAGTCAGGATCATCACAAAACAGATACAAGTCTGCATCATCACTAACATCACCAAGTATCTCACAAGATAAAGTGTAAATAACATCACCAACACTCATAAAGGTAAGTCTGGATCATCACAAAACAAATCATCAACGAGGTGGGCATCTGGACTGGTTCGGCGAAGGGCTGGACGAAGCATGAGGGTTGTTCGACGCCGCCGATTGACCCTGCACAGAGAAGAGATTGTATGTGTGAGAACATATGAATATATATCATGCAGTACTAAAATTTTGATACTCACAGGAGTAGTGAACTCTGTAGGGTCAGCTGCAGGGAACAACGGAGGTGGTGGAGCATGACCCTGTGCGGCGCCAAGGCTCTGCATGTACGCGAACATCTTCGCCATCCTCTTCTCCAGCTCCTCACGTTGCCTCCTCTCATCATCTAGCTGAGTCTGTAATATTTCGCCCTAATGTTACGATAATGCAAAGAGAAGATATATAAAAATCAATGAACGATGAATAGATAAGGAATAACCTGGAGTTGCTGGATACGATGCTGTGAGGTGTCCTGCCGAGGTCGTGTGGCTGGGCTCGCGCTCGTGCTCCTTGCTCGCACCTGAGAGAGAGTGGGAGTGGAGGACGAGTCGATTGCCCCGTCGGCAATCCAGTACCGCCCATGCCTCTTGCCTCCTTCGACCCTCATGAGGACATCTCCGTCGATGTCCTCGGTCCTCGGATCGTAATCTGGCCCATGGACCTCCTTGGCCATTGCGGTGTACTCACTGAGTCGGCTGTGGATGGCGGGGTTGGTGTACGCCTCGGGCCCGTCATCCGGGTTGTAGGTGACGTCGGACGTCGCCTTCCCCTTGTGGGCCATGGCATATGCCGAGAACGTGGAGCAAGGCGCGCCACCATGTGCCGCCGACTGCGAGAAAACCAACGATATGGTTAGAAATCATGTCTAATCGAAAGTTATATACCTAAATAAAAAAGAGCGCGTACCCATGCTTCCGCGTATTTGCCCAGGCTGCGGCTGCCTTGATGGTGGGAGGGACCTTGCATCAGCAAACGCCGTTCCCGGCTAGCGTTGTGCGCCTCGTCCCACTCAGCCGAGCACCACCTCTGCACCATCTTCTCCCAGCACTCAGGATGCGCGGCGCACCAATGAGGAATCATCTAAAAAAATATAAGTACATCGCATATCAGAAGATAAGAATAAGCATATTTAGTACCAATAATAAAGTTTTGTATTTACCTGCAAGTACTGGTCCGCAGTCAATGACATGGTTCGGGCGTCCTTCTTGTTCACCTTCTCCCCAAGGACGGAGCCGTGGTAAGTGACGATGGCCTAGATGCGCGCCTCGTAGTGCATGTCCACGACGAGCTTCTTACAGCACGTCGTAGACACCACATCCGCCCTAGCCTCGTATCCAGCATCGCACCTGAAGAAATCCTACATACGAAGACGATGTATCCATACATTATTTCAAGAATATGCAACAAATGCGACTTATTAAACAATATAGTGCGAGGAAGACTTACCCACAGCTCTTGCTTCACCCGCTCCGCCTTGTTGTTGAATTGTCTGCCGTCCCGATCTACTGCATCGGGGGCGACGGCGTAGTGGTCGAAGGTGTATGCTGGGCTCGTCACTCCGGCGTACTCGACAAGTCCAGGGAAGTGTTCCCGGCATAGAAGGCCGAGGATGCCATTGGGGTTGCGGCCGTGACCCCCTGCAGTCTCCAAAACCATCCAAGACCTGTCGAAGTAATTAAGATGAAGTATTAGTTTCTATTATTAATTTGAACATATAATATGAAAAAGCAGCAACAACATCTAAAGTTACCTACCTCTCTCCATCGGGTCGTATCAGCGGACGTCTGTCACGAAGTATGGGTCGCTTAGGTAGGCTCGCGGGACCTCGCAGGTAGATACTCCTCGAACCTGAGGAGCCAGAACCTGAGACGTCCTGCTGAGCGGCGTCGTCGTCGTCGTCGTCCTGCTGCACCGCATCGTCGTCGTCCTGCTGTGCCGCATCGACAGCGGCTTGCTGCTCCACCTGCTGCTGTACGGCGTCGTCCTGCTGCGCCTCCTCCTCCGTCCTACGGGTGCTCCTCCTCCCCCTCCCCCTCCCCCTCCTCGTCCTCGTCCCACCGCCCACCATCTTTGTCCAACAACCTGCAATTAAGAGTAAACAATTAAGCACAGATAAAAAAATATGTATTTAGAAACATATGCAAAATAAATGAAATATAGCATTACATCGATTAAAAATAATCTTCATATGTGTCCGGGTTAGCCGGATCATAAGTGTCATCATCACTATCAACCATTTCATAGTCAACATCATCTGAAGGCGCAATTTCGTCATTGGCATTGCCTTCAAGTATTTCTAAGTCATTCTCATTTTGCACCTCATCATTCTCGTCATCAACAACCATTTCAATATCTACTTCCATTCCGATCGCTTCGGTTAAGTCTATCTCAAATTGCCCTTCGAGCCCATCTTCTTGGAAGAACTCTCCGTCATATGTGTCCGGGTCTAAGTTATAATCTTCATCGTTTGGAACAGGTAATTTAGCGTGCGGTGATACCTTATACACAATATCCCAACCCTTAAGATGTTGTTTTGTTTGGCACGCATATAGAAGATAATACACTTGTGTGGCCTGTTGGGCCACAATATAGACATCGTCTCCTGTTAAGGTGGAATCCTGTCGAATTTCGACTATCCCAAGATTAGAATGTGTCCGTCTCGTAACTTCAGGGTCAAACCAATGACATTTGAATATCACTGGAGTAAGAGGTTTGGAACCATAAAAATTGAGTTCATATATTTCTTCAATTCTTCCATAATACTCGACCTCGTCAAGCCCGGGCGTAAAGACTCCAGAACACGTGGTTTTTCGATTAGGCCGACTTTGGTCGTAGCTTGTTGTGCGAAAACGGTATCCATTGACGTCATACCCAGAAAATTTCCTGACCCTATAGGCAAAGCCATTGGCTACTTGTCTCAACTCGGCACTCATAGACGGCTCTCTTTGGCCCTGCAAGTTCAAACACGCTAGATTGTTATATTATTCGCACGTAAGAGCAACTTGGAATAACAAACTAAGCACGTACCTTATGTTTAAACCAGGAAATGAAATCGGGCAATCCATTTCCCGCACCCTTTCTAAGAAGGGTATCATATTCCTGTGGAGTTGGGTCCCTTGATCGACGCCAGAATTCATGAAGAAATTGCTCCATGTATGGCGTCACCTCTTCAAGGTTGGTCAATACATATAGCATGATATGGCGCCACTCTTCATGTCTCAGGGTCTTGGTGGTCGAACCACTCGCGCTTCCGAGTTGCCCTCGAAAAATGCTGAGGTTCGATTCATTGCCGCCATCATTGTAACGAGGGGGTGGATTATGCACGCTCGGCAGTTTGTCACCATAGTAAGTTGTTGTGAAGTTTGACACCTCCTCCAGTATGTATGCCTCTGCAATGGAAGCCTCGATTTTGCATTTATTTCTACATTTCTTTCGGATACTCTTTAGACATCTCTCGATTGGATAGCACCAACGTCCCTGCACGGGCCCCCCCATTCGTGCCTCATACGGGAGATGAATAATCAAATGCTGCATCGGATTGAAGAAGCCGGGTGGAAAGATCTTCTCCAGCTTACACAGTAACACGGGTGCCATCCTTTCCAAGTCTGCAATCATGGTCCGAGCTAACTCTTTTGCACAAAGCTGGCGGAAGAAATAGCTCAACTCTGCAAGCGCTAGCCAGACATGCTCAGGGACATAGCCTCGAACCATCGCCGGAAGAATTCGTTCAATCCATATGTGGAAGTCATGACTCTTCATCCCTAAGACTCGCAGAGTAGATAAGTTCACCCCCCTACTAAGGTTAGCTGCATACCCATCAGGGAACATTAACATCTTGATCCACTGTAGTACTTCCTTCCTCTGGGCCCTGCTCAGGACGAAATCGGCCTTAGGCCTTCTCCATGTCTTACCACCACTAGGCGGCTTCATCTCTTGGTTTGGTCTATCACATAACTCTGCCAGATCCACTCTTGCCTTTACGTTATCCTTTGACTTATCAGGAATCTCCATAATTGTTGCCCAAAGTGCCTCAGCGACATTCTTTTCAGTGTGCATCACGTCAATGTTGTGTGGAAGGAGCAGGTCATCATAATAGGGGAGCCGAGTCAAGCCCGACTTATGTGTCCACATATGTTGCTCACCATATCCCACAAAACCACCTTCTGGGTTGGCCACGAGACCATCTATCTGTTCGCGAACTTCGGCACCAGTCATCATTGCAGGTGGGCGGTCTGTCACCATGACACCTTTCGTAAAGTTCTTGATGTCTAGTCGGAATGCATGGTCAGGAGGGAGAAATTGTCGATGTTTATCGAATGACGAATATTTGCCACCCTTCTTCAACCAAATGAACCTAAGAGCTTCCTTGCAAACTGGGCATGGGAACTTACCGTGAACACACCAGGCGCAAAATAGCCCATACGCCGGAAAGTCATGCATGGAGTACTGGTACCAAACATGCATTTTGAAGTTTGTCTTCGTAGCTCGGTCGTACGTCCATACCCCTTCCTCCCAAGCACGGACCAATTCATCAATCAAAGGCTCCATGTACACGCCCATTTTATTCCTCGGGTGTCCAGGAATTATCAACGACACGAATATGTTCTGTCTTTGAAAGCATACGCCGGGGGGAGATTGATGGGGATAACGAACACGGGCCAACATGTGTATGGGGCAGCGGTCATTCCATAGGGATTGAACCCATCTGTGGCTAGCGCAACACGAACATGTCGAGCCTCTTTGGCTTTCTCATGGTGAATGGCATCAAAGTGGGTCCATGCTTCACCATCGGATGCGTGAACCATCTTGTCAGGATTGTATCGTTTGCCTTTTTTGTGCCATGTCATCTGTTTCGCGGATTCCTCTGTCATGTATAGACGCTGGATCCTTGGTATGAACGGAAGGTGGTGTAGGATTGTCACGGGGATGTCGAGCTGCCTCTTCTGTCCATCACTAGAGTCTACCTCCATGAACCTAGACGATTTACACTTCGGACAGTACTTTGCCTCAGTGTGTTCTTTCCTAAATAGGACACAGCCCTTCGGACAAGCATGTATCTGCTCATACGTCATCTTGAGTGCACGAAGGAGTTTCTGTGCCTCGTACATGCTCTTTGGCAGAACGTGATCCTCCGGAAGCAGGCTGCCAATAACTGTCAACAAACCATCGAAGGCGTCTCGACTCATGCTATACTGCGACTTGAACGCCATTATACGCCCAATGGCATCCAGTTGAGAAACCTTTGTCTTGCCGTGAAGGGGTTTCTGTGCCGCGTCAAACATGTCGTAGAATGCCTTTGCGGTCGCCTCTGGCTCGTCCTCCGTACGTCCTTCGGCGAACTGTGCCTCGTGATAGTCGTTCAACATGTCTGCTACCCCGGCATCAGCATCGTAATCCTCGACGCGTTGTCTCACCACCTCCTCTCTCGTGCGATGCGCTTCACCATGGAAGATCCACCGAGTATAGTCCGGCGTAAATCCATTCTTCCAAATATGTTCTACCATGGCCTTCTTTGGTTTTCTTTTCCGGTTGTCACATTTGCTGCACGGACAAGGGACTAGGCTAGCTCCTTTAGCAGCTTCGCCATATGCCCGTTCCACGAAAGCATCAGTCTTCCTAATCCATTCTGGGGTGACATCATTACGTCGAACGCGGCCCGTGTACATCCACTCACGGTCCTCCATCCTCTAACATATATAACCGAGTATAGTTTAATATAGACATGTAATGCATGTACACTACGTTCCTACCTTCTAATAGGTGAGGATAGGTCCTAATCCCACCCGCGGTTGCGTAGATGGAGTTAGTTTCCATGCTCTACTCCGATCCGAGATAGAATTTCGGCAGCACCTCCCCGCTGTTCTCCGGATACACGTCCTGGCAGGGAGAGTGTACTGTCCGGAGAACAACAGGGAGGTGACGCCGAAACTCTTTCTCGGACCGGAGTAGAGCATGGAAACTAACACCATCTACGCAACCGCGGGCTGTCCAAAAAACGTGGACAATTCGAAACTGATACATTTGTAGATATGCAAAGATCTGCATATCTACACCGTATCTCTTTCGAACGGGAGACGCCTAACTGGGTTACGTGATCTACGACCATGATGCGGAAATAGAGGTTATACCTAGGGTGGCGGTGGAGTCAGGCTAGTGGGGCTGTGGCGGGTCGGTGCAGTGGCGACGCGACGCGGTGCAGGCAGACCCGCAGTGGCTAGGAAGACAAGTATCTTCTCTGTAAAAAATAAACGAGGTGGTCAAAAAAAATCGGCAGCACTTCCCCTGTACGGGGAGATTTCCAAAACCTGCAAATAGATCTAACAGCACGATGGCTGACACGCACATATACAAACGACACGATGAATGCAAGTCACATCTAAGTGGCATCCATATCCACCATCACACATATTTCAACGGCATCCATATCCATCATCACATTATGCCAAATTAACACAAATAGTATAAACTCTCTAAACACACATACTAAACTAATTAAACTCACGAAAATCACTAAATCCACTAAACACATATACTATAAACTCAATAAATACATACTAAACTAATTAAACTTATTATACTCACTAATGTACGGGTCGGCGATGGCGGCGGCGCGACGACGGTGGCGGGGCACGGCGGTGGGGAGGCCGACGGTGGCGGGGCACGGCGGCGCGACGACCGTAACGGCGCGTGGGGAGGCCGGGCGGCTTGACGGGCGGCGCCGGCGTCGAGCCGAGAGAGTGGGGCGGGCGGTGGGAGCGGGCGGCGTTCGTGGGCGGCGAGGGGCGGGTGAGGGGCGGCGGCGGCGAGGGGCGGGCGGCGTTCGCGGGCGGCGGAGGGGCGGGCGGCGGTGGGAGCTGCGGCGAGGGGCGGCGGCGGGAGCTGCGGCGAGGGGCGGGCGTGGGGCGAGCGGCGGAAGAGAGAAGTGAAAGGAGAGAAAGAGAGAAGGAAGGCTGTCGGGTGGTTAAATTACATTCTTTGCCGAGTGCCCGATCGCGGGCACTCGGCAAAGATTTTTTAAAAATTTTAAAATAAACTTTGCCGAGCGCCGGATCGCGGGCACTCGGCAAAGACGCCTTTTGCCGAGTGCCGGATCGCGGGCACTCGGCAAAGACGCCTTTGCCGAGTGCCGGATCGCAGAGCACTCGGCAAAGATGTGTTGTACAAACTTTGCCGAGTGCTAGCTGTAGAGCACTCGGCAAAGATGTGTTGTACAAACTTTGCCGAGTGCTCAAGGACAGGCACTCGGCAACGTCGTCTTTGCCGAGTGCTATCTTACCAGCACTCGGCAAAGTATATTTTATTTTTTTTATTTTTGGCAACCAAACTTTTTGTTGTGTGTTCCTACACTATGTAGACCTACAAGTACCATTTTGGTACAATTATAAAAGTGTTTTTTATAACTATTAGATTTAGTTCGTTTATTTGAATTTCTTCGGAAAATTCATATTTGAACTGCAGGTCACTCGAAACTTGGGAAATCGTGCATGCAAAAATGATATCTGTCCTATTTAGCACAAGTTACGACCGATTCCATGAGCGGACCGGAAACTTCGAGCAACATGCTAACTAAACATGGTCATGAACTTGCCATCCACATGTTTAAAAATTGTATAAAACACAAACAAAGTCAGAAAATCATGAAACTTGGCCACGTGTCATGATATCATATGTACAGGTTGTGATAAAAAATTGAGAATGTTTGGACAAAGTTGTGAGACACTATGTGTAGAAACCTAAGAGAACTACACATGAAATCATAGAGTTTCAATGTGGATCTCTTAGGTTTGTACACATAGCACGTCATAGTTTTCTCGAATTTTTTTCAATTTTTTATCGCAGCCTGTACATATGATATCATGACACGTGGACAAGTTTCAGGATTTTCTGACTTTGTTTGTGTTTTATACAATTTTTAAACATGTGTGTGGCAAGTTCACGGCCATGTTTAGTGAGCATGTTGCTCGAAGTTTCCGGTCCGCTCCTTGAATCGGTCGTAACTTATGTTAAGTAACATGAATATCATTTTTGCATGCACGGTTTTCCAAGTTTCGAGTGACCTACAGTTCAAATCTAAATTTTCCGAAGAAATTCAAATAAACGAACTAAATCTACTAACGATTGAAAGCTCTGTTAATTTAGAGACTAAAATAGAATAAACCGGACTAGCCGCAGCGAAAGCAACAAACGCGTCAAAATTCTCGGAAACGGGCCCCAAAAACCCTACCGCAAAAAAAAACATTCTTCACACCACAAACAACACGCGGCCAAAATGCAAACGCACGCACCCACTGCACGAACGTGCACCTAACTAAGTGAGCCGCCGGATGTGACGAAACAGAGGCAGGGACGATCGGCGTTACTCCAGCGGCGTGATCAAGCCGCCGGCGGCGGCGCGCCTCCTGCACGAGACGCCAGAAACGGACGACGTCCGGCGGCACGCGATCGCCGCCACCTGGCTAGGATCTGGAGGCCAAACGATTCCGGAGAGAGTTTTTTTCCAGGATGCGAGGGGTTTCGGCACGAGGCGTCTAGGAGAGCAGGCTGCCCTCCGCCGAACACAAACAGGGGAGAAGAATAAATGGAGAGGTTGGTTTGTACGGTCAAATAAACGAACTAAATCTACTAACGATTGAAAGCTCTGTTAAAATTGTCCACAAATGATACATGTAGGTCTACATAGTGTAGGAACATACCACAAAAATTTTGATAGACAAAATAAAAAAATAAAAATATACTTTGCCGAGTGTCCAGAGATGACACTCGACAAAGTATGCTTTGCCGAGTGCCTACTATGTGGCACTCGGTACAGAACCTCTTTGCCGAGAGCCAACGGCTGGCACTCGGCAAAGACTGACGGCCGTCAGCTTTGGGACGGCCGCTGACGGCCATTTGCCGAGAGCTCCCTTTGCCGAGTGTTTAGCACTCGGCAAAGTTGTCTTTGCCGAGTGTCGTTCTGTGCCGAGTGTTCAGCCCTCGGCAAAGCACGGTTTGCCGAGTGCCTAGCTTTACCGAGCGCGGCACTCGGCAAAGACTTCTTTGCCGAGTGCCCGACAAAAGGCACTCGGCAAAGAGGCCAACACTCGGCAAAGCCTCGGATTCCGGTAGTGATGAATCGTGGTGTTCAATGATCTCGGATTAGCTGTATTAACTGGCTAATATATATTGGTAGCTCCATCTCTCGTAGGAAAGAGATGTCACAAAATACTTCTAGGTGCTTCTAAATTACCCAAGCAAAAGAAAGTATTTATAAACATTGTGTCAGAATGGGAGAATTTTAAACAAACAGGTGGTTAACACATGTGGGACAGTGTGGAGGTGTAATCAAAAGTGAACAACCATGAATTACGACGAAAAGGTATATAAAAAAGTTGGTACATAAAATCTGTTAGGACATGTTCGGTCTCCAGGATCCAGAACGATTTCTAGCCGGATTGTTTACCTAATTTATATAGATTTTGATTAGCTGGAACAACTCATAGGTGTATTCTGGCACAAACGAACATGACCTTAGGTAACAAATGATCCACATGAGTATCATGTTATATACGAGCAAATTAGAGGAAACAAATATAAGCAATGTTGTTTAGCACTAGGCCTATCGGTACCCCGAACAGAGGTACCCCTACTACTGTATTAAGACGTAGTGCCCACGTGGCTATCTCTTAGCCGCGCAGCAATAATGCCGCGACCGGGGCCAGGCCACGACTCGGCCCAGTCGCGGACCCCTACTCAGGGCCCACAGCAGCACCCGACCGCACCACTTGGGCAGGTCCGGAGTCGCCACATGTCCAGGAAAGGAGTGCTCCAAGACGTCGACAGTAAGTCCGGACCCCCATGGGAAAACGCCGGACCTCTGGGTACGCAGCCGGGACCCCCATGGGGGGTCCAGGACCACCATGTGTGCAGGCCGGGTCCGTGGGATGGAGTCCGGACCCCCCTGCGTGGGTCCGGACTGCCCATGGCAGGGTCCCGGAATTCCAAGGCAATAAATACTTAAGCCCTGGTTAAGGACCAGGCTAGGGTCCGGTGCTGGCACGTGTCCGGATCCCATCCTGTACGCTTCTGCTCCCCGCCCAGGCGGAGACCCAATGCCGCCACGTGGCCCACGGCCCGTGACGTAAGCCAGCGGGCGGAGCCTGACGTATGGCCTCTGCGCCGCGGGCCGCACCGCGGGCCACGCCGCAAGCTACGCTACCTCAACATTAAATGCGGATAGGGCGCACCGCCTATCTATCTCGCTGACAGACGATGTGCCGCCTCAACATTTAATGCGCCCTGTCCACTCCGCTGGCAGGCGATATGCAGCCTCGGCATTTATTGAGCCCTCTCTATTCCTCTGGCGGACAGCGACTAGGCCATCCTGCAGGCGGTGAACCTGTCCTATCAATTGGCAGGTGGCGTGTCCATACTGCCGCATGTCCGGCACTCATGATGGCTCGCGCGTTACCGAGGAAGTAGCCGCGAGAAGTCGATACTGTAAGCGCTACGGACATTACTACACTCGGAGATCGCCCGGACGTTGCAGGCGTTAGTTATTTCCCTCCATTTTGCCCCTGGGCCCGGATGTCGGGGCCCAGTGCCCTTGTACGTGCCCCTCTTGGTCTATAAAAGGGATGGCACACGGCGTAACGGGAACACACTCACTTAGATCCACACAGGCCTACTTAGATTCTCAGCTCTCAAGCTCTCACAGCAATATAACACACAGTGGAGTACGGTATTACGCTCCGGCGGCCTGAACCACTCTAAATCTTTGTGTTCTTGTGTGTTCATCCCCCAATCTCGTAACAGGCAAAACGCTTAGGCCCCTCCTCATCTTAGGATTTAGGGCGGGTGCATTCCGCCACCCGGCCGAAGATTTCCTCTCCGACAAGGCCCTAAGTTTATACAAACGTTTTTAATACTTATGATTTAAGTTAATTTTACTAACACGTGAGGTAGCACACGAACTCATATATAAGTATATACTAGTACAACATCTGTATGTTGCGACGCTAGACAAATTATTCGAAAAATATAGATGACAAGGTGGTGGCCATCAGAGCGGATTAACATCACCCTCGAAGGCTTCTACAAAGATGGTCGCAGAAGCGAGGGCGATGAGCAGTAGCCACGGTCTGTGTGCTTGGTGCATTTTGAGGTACATAGAATCCTCAAATGACTAACTCATTGTCACACCCGGTTTTAGAAGGCAAACCGAATGCGAACCATGTATGTGCCAGGATCAGCAATTCACGTACATATCAGTTACATAACGTGGACATCATCACACAGTGCTCAAATAGTATTAAAAGGGAAATAATAGTCGATTACATCATATGTCTGAGACATCCACATAGTCTTTACAATAAATCAAAGTGCGAAAACGAAACGTAGATAACTGCGGCCTTCACAGGCAGCCGACTGGGGTTGCCGCTAACCCACACCTAGAACTCGTCGTAGTCTTGGAACTCCTGGAAGTATCCTTCCACAGCTTCATCTTCTCCTGAGCAGTGGTTGCAATGCTGACAACCTGGGGATGGGGGGTTGGAGTGTAGAGCAAGGTTGAGTACACATCAACTTACTCAGCAAGTGTCCTGTTTGGCTGTAGTGGACTAGCTTTATGTGGGGGTAAGTCAAGTAGTTGCTTTTAGTTGGTCAGATTATTATTTACTAGTAGAAAGCCAGGTTTTAACATTAACCCAAGTTCTTAACCCCAAGTACCCTTTCCAAACGGAAAGAATACCAATTATCATTACCATCATCATAATCAAGACCATCATTCTCATTGCCACCTGTAATCCGAACATCTCTGATCAAGTACCACTAATCACTGGAGCTCCCTTGGCCGCTCATAACCGCGAGCACGGCTGATATATCAGTTTTCAAACACTCTGCAGAGGTTGTGCACTTTACCCACAAGCCGTGATTCCCTTTCTGCCCGGAGAGAGCTACTCCCCATTGACCACTACCTAGGTGGTCCAGCAGGGCATCACTACGTAACCTTTACAAAGATTCCCCGAGGCTGTAGCCGCCCGTTAGGTTTCCTAAATGTACCGCACTCCTCCCCAAGGGACAAATCAACCTTGGCAGAGCGAGCCACATACACCGAGCCCCATTAACGGCACGACGGCTAAGCGAACTACGCCCCGGTTCCTCTAATTACTCAGCTAAGGGCGTCCCACTCCACCCTCATGGTTGCACTGTTTTCCCGAGCGGTCATCCAACGAACAGGTCCTTACGGAGAGGCACTCGAGAAACCGCTCGAGCCCCCTTGAAGGTCACAAGTATAACATCTTAATAAAAGAGGGGAAAACAGCGTATCATAAATAATTCTCATCATGTTCATTGATTAATGTTAAGCAATAGCATAAAGCTAACCAATAATAATCCGACCCAAGTAGGTAAACAAGGACATGGATAACAAAAGCTAGTCAATCCTTAGACATAAATGTGTAATGAGGGAGGTGAATTAAAGAATGAATAGGACAGAGATAGGTCAAGGGACACTTGCCTCCACCAACCGACTGCTGCTCAGGGACTTCTCCTGCGAGTTCTTCGGACTCTTCAACCGGATTGTTCTCTATACGAGTGCAAACATACATACATCCATCCATTCGAATTAGGAAACAAACAGTACACCATACAAGAGAACAAATAGATTAAATATGCATAGAGTATGACATACGATATTGCATTTACCATGATTAGAAAGAAACGGGGAAAGGTCTCGCAGGGGTTAAAGCTTATGCTCGAGGCGCACTACGGGTGGACGAATAACTAAACGTTACGTGCTCTAGTTCTGCTTAGCTCCAATAACAAGGATTAGCTACATGCACTAATAGAAACGTGACCACTTTTAGTAGATTAACGTTAAATGAGATAGACAATTAGCTATACAAATTAACTAACGTAACCAATTTCTAAATTGAGTTTCCTATTTTATTAACATGAACAACGTGATTAGCGCGCATAAAATATGGGGGGAGGGTAGACGGGCACGTCTAGGGGTAGACGAGGGCGTGACGAGTCGTGCCAAGGCACTGCGCACTACGCGAGCACGCGCGCAAGGCCGCACGCACGCGTCGCGAACTAACCGTGCGCACGTCGGGGCCGCGCGCTGGCCGAGCTCAAGGCCGCGCGCCATATGCACGCTGGGCCGAGCTCGAGGCCGCGCCGGGGCCGTCACGATGCGAGCAAGGCACGCCGGGGCGGACGGGCGAGCACGGCGCACGGGCGGGGCGGCACGGCCGGGCACGGGGGCCGGGCACGGGGCGGCGCGGTCAGGACGGGGGCCGGACGGCGCGGGGCGGCGCGGCCGGGGCCGAGGCGGGGCCGGGCGGCGCGCACGGGGCGAGGGCGACCGGGGCCGGGGCGGCGGCGCCATGGCCGGAGCCGATGCGGGCGCGGGGCGGCCGAGCCGGGGCGGGGGCGGGGCGCCGGGGCGGCCGAGCGGGGCCGAGGCGGCCGAGGTCGGGGACAGGAAGGGGGAGGGGGGGCGCGGCTGGGCCGGCCGGCTGGGCTGGGCGCGAGGGGGAGGGGGCGGCTGGGCCAAAAAAAGGGAAGGGGGGAGAGAGAAGAAAAAGGTTTTTTTTTCCTTTTTCTAAAAAAAATCTATTTTCTTTAGATGAATGCATTTACATTTTAAAACAATCAAAAAAAAGTATGCATGGTTCGGCATGGTGCATCACACAAAATAAAGTATTTTAGGGTTTTGCTTTACATGGGATCTCAAGCTGAATCCCGCTATACTTTGGAAAAGATCAAGGTTTAGCGAGGAGAAACGGGAAAAAGAAAGGGTAACGCCTGAATTTGGTGAGGAAAAAGAAGAAAAAAATCTACCCCCAAATTCAGGGCGTTACAAACCTATCCCCCTTAAAAGAATCTCGCCCTCGAGATTCAGGGTTGGCTAGCAAAGAGCTCTGGGTATTTGGCCATCAGATTATCTTCACGCTCCCAGGTTGCTTCTTCCTCAGAGTGATGACTCCATCTGACTTTGCACATTCTGATGGTCTTCCTTCGGGTGACTCTGTCTGCAATCTCAAGGATTTGCGCTGGTTTCTCTGTGTAGGTCAAGTCCTCCTGGACTTCAAGACCTTCAACTGGCAACTGCTCTTCTGGCACTCGCAAGCACTTCTTCAACTGAGACACATGAAAGACATCATGCACTGCGGACAAGCCTTCTGGCAAACTGAGCTGATAGGCCACTTCTCCACGCTTTGCGCGAATCTGGTACGGACCGATGTAGCGGGGTGCTAGCTTGCCTTTGACTCTGAACCTTCTGACTCCTCTGATCGGTGACACTTTCAGATAGACGAAGTCTCTGACTTCGAAACTCAGCTCTCTTCTTCTTGTGTCTGCATAGCTTCGCTGCCTTGATTGCGCTATCTTTAGGTTCTCTCGAACCATCTTGATGTTCTCTTCAGCTTCAAGAAAAACGTCTGGCCCGAACACTTGCTTTTCTCCAGGCTGATCCCATTGCAACGGAGTTCTACAACTCCTTCCATAGAGCGCTTGAAATGGTGACATCTTCAAGCTGGCCTGGTAACTGTTGTTATAGGAGAACTCTGCATAAGGCAATTTCTTGTCCCATCCGGACTGATCTTGCAACGCACAGGCTCTCAACATGTCTTCAAGAATTTGATTGGTCCTTTCAGTCTGACCATCTGTTTGCGGATGATAGGCTGAACTGAAATTAAGATGTGTGCCCAAGGCTTCATGCAACTGCTGCCAAAAATGAGAGGTGAACTGCGTTCCTATGTCTGACACTATCTTCTTTGGCACACCATGAAGACGAACGATCCGAGACATGTACAATTCCACCAATACTGCACTACTATAGTTGGTCTTGACAGGTATGAAGTGGGCTGACTTGGTTAAGCGGTCCACCACTACCCAAATGGAATCGTAGCCGGCTCAAGTACGAGGCAATCCGACTATGAAATCCATGCCAATTTCATCCCATTTCCATTGAGGAATTTGCAACGGTTGCAACAATCCAGCTGGTCTCTGGTGCTCTGCCTTGATTCTTCGACAACTATCGCACATAGCCACATGCTCTGCGATTTCCCTCTTCATTCCACACCACCAGAATTTCTTCTTCAGATCTTGATACATCTTCTCACTGCCAGGGTGAATCGAATAGGCTATCTCATGAGCTTCCTTGAGAATCAATTCTTGAATAGACTGGACATTGGGGACACACAAGCGGTCTTTAAACCATATCACACCTTCTGCATCTTCCCGAAAATCTTTGCCTCTGCCATCTAGAATCAGTCGCCGGATCTCACTGATCTTCTCATCATTCTTCTGCGCTTCTTTGATTTCCCGCTCCAAGGTAGGTTCCAACTCGATTATGACTCCTCGCGAGTTATTCAGAAATCCGAGACTCAACCTGTCAAACTCTTTGGCCAACTCATAAGGCATCAGACGAGCGACCATCAGATTGACCTGACTCTTTCTGCTCAAAGCATCTGCCACTACGTTCGCTTTACTTGGATGGTAATGGATCTCCAATTCGTAGTCTTTGATCAACTCTAACCATCTCCGTTGCCTCATATTCAGCTCTGTCTGAGTGAATATGTACTTCAGACTCTTGTGGTCTGTGTAAACATCACACTTCTATCCATACAGGTAGTACCTCCATGTCTTCAGTGTGTGAACCACTGCTGCCAACTCTAGATCATGGATTGGGTAATTCTTCTCATGAACCTTCAGCTGTCGGGACGAGTAGGCCACAACTCTTCCCTCTTGCATCAACACACATCCCAAACTAGTGTAACAAGCATCACAATACACCGAGAAGGGCTTGTGCACATCAGGCAAGACTAAGACAGGCGCGGTAGTCAACTTCTCTTTCAGCGCTTCAAAGGCCTCTTGACATTTCTGGGTCCACTTGAACTCGACTTTGTTGCCTAGCAACGCTGTCATTGGTTTCGCAATCTTCAAGAACCCTTCAATGAATCGCCGATAATATCCGACCATTCCAATGAAGCTCTTGATTCCTCGAGCATCTGTTGGCGCTTTCCAGTTCAGAATGTCTGCCACTTTCTTCGGATCCACAACCAATCCTTCTTTGTTGATTATGTGACCCAAGAACAGGACTTCACTGATCTAGAACTCGCACTTGCTCAACTTTGCATACAACTGGTGCTCTCGCAATCTCTGCAATACCATCCTCAAATGATCTGCATGCTCTTCTTCGCTTTGAGAATAAATCAGAATGTCATCAATGAATACCACCAAAAACTTGTCAAGATAACCCATGAATACACTGTTTATCAAGTTCATGAAGAAGGCCGGTGCATTGGTTAGACTGAAAGACATCACTGTGAACTCATACAACCCATACTTGGTAATGAATGCCGTCTTCGGAATGTCCGAAGGTCGAATCCTGAGCTGATGATAACCCGACCTCAGATCTATCTTGGAGAACACATTGGCTCCTCTCAACTGGTCGAACAGATCTTCTATTCTGGGCAAAGGGTACTTGTTCTTGATCGTGACCTCATTCAAAGCTTGATAATCGATACACATCCTTTTGGTGCCATCTTTCTTCTCCACAAATAGGACAGGGGCGGCCCAAGGCGAGGTGCTTGGCCGGATGTAACCTTTCTCTGACAGCTCATCAATCTGCTTCTTAAGTTCAACTAACTCTAGTCCGGATATTCTGTAAGCTCTCTTGAAGATGGGGGCGGTTCCAGGAAGAAGCTCTATGGAAAATTCAACTTTCCGCTCTGGTGGCATACCTGGCAAGTCCTTTGGAAACACATCTGGGAACTCGGACACAACCCTGATACCCTCAATTGGGTCTGCTTCCCTGCTATCGACAGCCATCTGATAACAACTTCCTTTCTTCGGCTCAGGCGGGACTAACTCGGTCACCACTAGTGGGGACACCAACTTGATTGTCCTCTTATCACAACTGATAACTGCCTGGTACTTATCTAGCCAATTCATCCCTAGGATGACATCTATTCCCTGAGTACCCATTACTATAAGGTTAGCGGGAAACGCTATCCTCCTTATTTCCACACTTACATTCAAACAAATGCTATCGGCTCGAATTCTACCACCGGCTGAGTCAATTTGAATGGGGGTTGACATGGTAGTTATTGGAAGATTATGTGCTTCTACCCATGATGCAGTAATGAAAGAATGTGTTGCTCCAGTATCAAATAACACTTCTGCAATATGAGAGTCGACTGGGAAAATACCTACTATCATGCCGGGGGTCTCCTGAACTGCTTCAGCCTCCAAGTGGTTCAGTCTCCCATGATTATAGCGCGGCTGAGAGCGGTTGCCTGCTCCAAGCTGAGACACATTCTGCTTTGCTGGGGCATTGGGGCCTGATTGCTGCTGGGCTGCCTTCTTCGGACATTGCATCACCCAATGGCCTTGCTCCCCACAGTGGAAACATGCTCTGTTTCCAACCTGAGCTGGTGCTGCCTGACTGTTCTGCTGGGTTGCTGGGGCAAGAGGACGAGGTGCCTGCTGATTCTGCCTCTGAAACTGACCTCCTCCTGACTGATTGTTCTGACGGTTCTGATACTGGTGCTGAGGATACTGCCTTTGGAACTGCTGATGCTGCTGAGGTGGACGCTGGTTCTGCCTGAACTGCTGAGGTTGATTGCTTGAGAAACGAGGGCGATTGCTGCTTCCAGGCTGGGGTCCACTGATCTTGCGCTTGCGATCCTCCATCTCCTTACGCTTCCTCTCTGTCATGATTGCTCTGTCAATCAAGTGCTGGAATGTCGGGAAAGTATGATTCATCAATTGGTACTGCAGAGGGTCAATCAAGCCTCTCAGGAAACGATACTGTCTCTTGGCGTCGGTGTTGTCATCTTCAGGTGCATAGCGGGACAACTGCAGAAACCTGTCCCGGTACTCACTGACCGACGATGACCCTTGCTTAAGAGCCAGGAATTCCTCCTTCTTCACTGTCATCAGACCTGCAAGAACATGATACTGACGAAAGCTTCCTCTGAACTCTTCCCAGGTGATAGTGTCAGGGTGGGCATGGGTGGCGAGATAAGACTCCCACCATGACTGAGCTGCTCCTCTCAACAGACGGGGACCATACAGGACTTTCTCCCTGTCATCACACTGAGCGGTATGCAACTCCTGCTCCACAGTGCACAGTCAGTCTTCAGCGTCCATGGGGTCAGAAGAGTGAGCGAATGTTGGGGGATGAGCTCTCATGAATTCAGCACGCTTGTCTCTGGGCATCTGAGGCATCTGAGGCTGAGGTGGGGCCTGCTGCTGTTGCTGCTGCTGAATGGCGGCCAGAGTCTGACCAATGGCTTGAACTGCCTGAGTCTGCATCAGAAACATCTGCTCGATGGACATCGGGGGCGGGGGCGGCAGGTGCTGCTGCTGGGGCACCTCATCTTGCGGAGCTGCCTGCTCGTGCTGAGCACGCCTTCCTCCTCTGCGCCTGTTTTCTGACATCTGCAGAACGCAACCACACATCAGAACTGATCTTGCAAATCTTGCAGTATAAGAAAAGAGTATAGAATTCTCCACAACGCTGAACAGATGAGCATCTTCACTGATCTCCAACACGGACCAACACAGCTTCTCAGATAAAGAGGAAAGTGGAATAAAAGGCTTCCCAACTAAATAGCTAACTCCATTAACATATAACAGGTAAACCAAAATGCAGGGGATACCCACATCCTGGTGACAGTCATTACAAAGATCCAAATCAAACATAGTTCATCATGACAAACATAAATGCACAGGATATAGCAAACTACCCTGTCTAACTAAGACTAACTAAGAGCGAGACTAATGTTAAGACTATAGCTTCTATGTATATATCTTCGTATTAATTACAAGATCCGACTCTAACGACCTATGGTTCTAAATTTATCTTGGTCTTGCAGTCGGGGTTGCCATAAGACCGGTGTCCACGCCGAGGTGAGCGGTACGTGTGCTGAGTCCCGACGGGAGCAGGGGAACCATCGTCCAGGTGACGACGCTCCGCGCGCTCAGCCCGCAGCAGGGCGATCTCAGCACGAGCCCTACTCCGCTCGTCTAATGCATGGTCCAGCTCCGTGTTTAGCACGGCGGCTAGGTTGACTGTGCTGCTCAACCTAGGATTGTCCTCACCAACAGGTGAGACAATCACGCCTCCTGTGCTGCCAGATGGACGGCGGGGGTAATACTTCAGGTCGAGACCGTCAGCTACCCCACCGAGAACCGAGCAGTAGTGCGAAAGCGCACACCATGCGGCATCTTGCATGGCCACCTCAGCTGAGTCCCGCTCAGAGATAGAATAGTGCTCTGAGCAGGCCTCCGCGCCCTAGAGACTGTTCTCCGGACGGCGCACCAAGCAGGTCGCCTCCCAGCGGTCCGGGTAGACCCCGCGACTATGCTGGTAGACCACACAACGATACTCGATAGACCAAGTACGCCGGTCAAGTGCCCGACGTAGCAGGGTGTCGAGCGCATCGTGGAAGTGACACCCGCGAGCAACGTCGCGAGTGATGGGTCGAGCAACCCATCCTTCCGGCTCCTGGTCAGCAGGGAAGTCGGTGTCGTGGCTCGAGCTGTCGTCGCCACCTCCGTCGTCTGGGTCTCCTCCAGCAGCTACTCCAGGGGCTGGGGCGCCTAGTGATGGTGCAGGGGGCGCCTCCAGAGGAAGCACAGGGGAGTAGCTCCTCACAGACTCTATCTCCTGTTGGAGCGAGAAAGAGGAGCCCTGCTGCTCCTGTCATCGACGCTCCTGCTCCTCATGCAGGCGGTGGTGCAGCCTCTCCAAATGGCTGGACTGTCCGGCCACGGGACGGCGAAGCGGACGCTCAGCAAGGCGGGAGGGTAAGAAGGGGATGACGGACTTTCGTGCAGTGTGTCTAAGACGAGCCATCTACAAAAGACACCGCAAGCATAAGAGTGAGAACAGAACTAGTATGACCAGCAAGTAATAAACCATAAATAAATGAAGGATTAGAATAAAACACAAATTTCAGCAAGGTATAATATGCAGTAGAACATAGTTTTGATCGATATGACCAACTTTTGAAGGGATACCAAAGTCAAGGCAGGGACAGAGGTCTATAATCCTTAGAACGACCATTCTACTCTAGGTTAGCGGTCCTACAGTCAGCACGGCTTTGATACCACCTTATGTCACACCCGGTTTTAGAAGGCAAACCGAATGCGAACCATGTACGTGCCAGGATCAGCAATTCACGTACACAGCAGTTACATAACGTGGACATCACCACACAGTGCTCAAATAGTATTAAAAGGGAAATAATAGCCGATTACATCATATGTCTGAGACATCCACATAGTCTTTGCAATAAATCAAAGTGCGAAAACGAAACGTAGATAACTGCGGCCTTCACAGGCAGCCGACTGGGGGTTGCCGCTAACCCACACCTAGAACACGTCGTAGTCTTGGAACTCCTGGAAGTCTCCTTCCACAGCTTCATCTTCTCCTGAGCAGTGGTTGCAATGCTGACAACCTGGGGATGGGGGGGGTTTGGTGTGTAGAGCAAGGGTGAGTACACATCAACTTACTCAGCAAGTGTCATGTTTGGCTGTAGTGGACTAGCTTTATGTGGGGGTAAGTCAAGCAGTTGCTTTTAGTTGGTCAGATTATTATTTACTAGTAGAAAGCCAGGTTTTAACATTAACCCAAGTTCTTAACCCCAAGTACCCTTTCCAAACGGAAAGAATACCACTTATCATTACCATCATCATAATCAAGACCATCATTCTCATTGCCACCTGTAATCCGAACATCTCTGATCAAGTACCACTAATCACTGAAGCTCCCTTGGCCGCTCATAACCGCGAGCACGGCTGATATATCAGTTTTCAAACACTCTGCAGAGGTTGTGCACTTTACCCACAAGCCGTGATTCCCTTTCTGCCCGGAGAGAGCTACTCCCCATTGACCACTACCTAGGTGGTCCAGCAGGGCATCACTACGTAGCCTTTACAAAGATTCCCCGAGGCTGTAGCCGCCCGTTAGGTTTCCTAAATGTACCGCACTCCTCCCCAAGGGACAAATCAACCTTGGCAGAGCGAGCCGCATACACCGAGCCCCATTGATGGCACGACGGCTAAGCGAACTACGCCCCGGTTCCTCTAATTACTTAGCTAAGGGCGTCCCACTCCACCCTCATGGTTGCACTGTTTTCCCGGGTGGTCATCCAACGAACAGGTCCTTACGGAGAGGCACTCGAGAAACCGCTCGAGCCCCCTTGAAGGTCACAAGTATAACATCTTAATAAAAGAGGGGAAAACAGCGTATCATAAATAATTCTCATCATGTTCATTGATTAATGTTAAGCAATAGCATAAAGCTAACCAATAATAATCCGACCCAAGTAGGTAAAGAAGGACATGGATAACAAAAGCTAGTCAATCCTTAGGCATAAATGTGTAATGCGGGAGGTGAATTAAAGAATGAATAGGACAGAGATAGGTCAAGGGACACTTGCCTCCACCAACCGACTGCTGCTCAGGGACTTCTCCTGCGAGTTCTTCGGACTCTTCAACCGGATTGTTCTCTATGCGAGTGCAAACATACATACATCCATCCATTCGAATTAGGAAACAAACAATACACCATACAAGAGAACAAATAGATTAAATATGCATAGAGTATGACATACGATATTGCATTTACCATGATTAGAAAGAAACGGGGAAAGGTCTCGTAGGGGTTAAAGCTTATGCTCGAGGCGCACTACGGGTGGACGAATAACTAAACGTTACGTGCTCTAGTTCTGCTTAGCTCCAATAACAAGGATTAGCTACATGCACTAATGGAAACGTGACCACTTTTAGTAGATTAACGTTAAATGAGATAGACAATTAGCTATACAAATTAACCAACGTAACCAATTTCTAAATTGAGTTTCCTATTTTATTAACATGAACAACGTGATTAGCGCGCATAAAATATGGGGGGTAGACGGGCACGTCTAGGGGTAGAAGAGGGCGTGACGAGTCGTGCCAAGGCACCGCGCACTACGCGAGCACGCGCGCAAGGCCGCACGCACGCGTCGCGAACTAACTGTGCGCACGTTGGGGCCGCGCGCTGGCCGAGCTCAAGGCCGCGCGCCATATGCACGCTGGGCCGAGCTCGAGGCCGCGCCGGGGCCGTCACGACGCGAGCAAGGCACGCCGGGGCGGACGGGCGAGCACGGCGCACGGGCAGGGCGAAGCACGGGCGGGGCGGCACGGCCGGGCACGGGGGCCGGGCACGGGGCGACGCGGTCGGGACGGGGGCCGGACGGCGCGGGGCGGCGCGCACGGGGCGAGGGCAACCGGGGCCGGGGCGGCGGCGCCATGGCCGGAGCCGAGGCGGGCGCGGCCGGGCCGGGGCGAGCGCGGGGCGGCCGAGCCGGGGCGGGGGCGGGGCGCCGGGGCGGCCGTGGTCGGGGACGGGAAGGGGGAGGGGGGCGCGGCTGGGCCGGCCGGCTGGGCCGGGCGCGAGAGGGAGGGGGCAGCTGGGCCAAAAAAAAGGGAAAGGGGGGGAGAGAGAAGAAAAAGGTTTTTCCTTTTTTCTAAAAAAAATATATTTTCTCTAGATGAATGCATTTACATTTTAAAACAATCAAAAAAAAAGTATGCATGGTTCGGCATGGTGCATCACACAAAATAAAGTATTTTAGGGTTTTGCTTTACATGGGATCTCAAGCCGAATCCCGCTATACTTTGGAAAAGATCAAGGTTTAGCGAGGAGAAAAGGGAAAAAGAAAGGGTAACGCCTGAATTTGGTGAGGGAAAAGAAGAAAAAAATCTCCCCCCAAATTCAGGGCGTTACACTCATCAACAGTCCACATCTTCAGCTATTTCTATGTATCTAGTCTAGTTGAATTGGCATTGGCATTACAACTTAATGGAAGTGCTAAACATGAATGAATCAAAAAATAAAGATACATGCATATATGATTCTGAATCTCACCGGGCAATGAAGAAAAATCTTGCTTTTCTACACATTCTTCGTGGTAACAAAATCAAAAACATATATCGCATATCGGCTGTAACTTACCCTATTTGTTTCAGCTTTTCTCGGCTTCTGGCCACCAGAAGCTCCTGCGGACTACCAAATACCTAGCTTTTTAGCCTGTTTTTGTGATGATCGCTTTGGTAAAAACTGTTCAAAATAAACACGAACATAGAATCAGTCAAGTCATCGTGATAGTAAGAATCTATCACTTTCTAGATCCTAAATTCTACGGACCCATTTATCTTCCTCCCCACATAGTTGCCATGATACTCGGATTCTTCTCACAGTCATATTCTCCTCACAGTCAGATTCTTAAAAAGCTTGTCAGAAAAAAGCCGAAACAAACAGTCACATTATCTGGGAGAGGCCAAAAAATCAACATAGCTTCCAGTAGCATCCCCTATCTTCTCCACAACTACTTGCTTTCGCTTTTCTTCAATTTTGATGATAACATATCGAAATGCCTTCTTTATTTGGATCTCGACAAATCTCTCCCTAATGTTAGGAGCAACTCCCATGCTGGAAGATGCATTTGACTGCATTGAATTGTGCAAAACAATAAAAGAAAACCGGGTGGAGACCAACAAGGAAGGCTAAGATTGCCTTCAGTCGGGTGGCGCACCGGACAGTCCGGTGCGCCACTGGACAGTCACTATAGACAGTCCGGTGCGGATCTCTTTCCTATTTTGGCGCAGTCGATCATTGCAGATTCGTGGCAGTTGGCACACCGGTGCACACCGGACAGTCCGGTGCCCCCTGCCGACCGTTGGCGCTGCCACGCGTCTTGCGAAGATTGTGCGGCCGACCATTGGCACAGTCGATTGTTGGCTCACCGAACAGTCCGGTGCACCACCGGATAGTCCGGTGAATTTTAGTTGTACGCCGACGATCCTTTTCCCGAGAGCGACGAGTTCGCCGCGGACGACTCACCGGACAGTCCGGTGCACCATCGGACAGTCCGGTGAATTATAGCTGTACGCCGCCGTCGAGTCCCAAGAGCGACCTGTTCACCAGAGACTGGCCTGGCGCACCAGACACTGTCTGGTGCACCACCGGACTGTCCGGTGCACCCAGACCGAGCAGGCAGCCAGCTCTTTTCCAATTCCTTTTCTCCTGTTTCTAGCACTTAGACAAAATATGTTAGTGCTCAAAACAATGTACTAAGTCTAGAAACGTACCTTGTTACATGATTTGCACTTCTTCAATCTTTGGCACATTCAGGACTTAGAGAATGTGTGTTGGACACTTAATCACCAAAACATTATAGAAATGGCCCAAGGGCACATTTCCCTCTCAATCTCCCCCTTTTTGGTGATTTATGCCAACACATCAAAAAGCCATGTAAAACATGCAACAACTATTCAAATTGAAGACCAAATTGTTTTGACTCTAATTTGGCATATTTGGATCATTCTTTGCCACCACTTGGTTTATTTTTATAAATCAAATTCATTTTCCTATCTCTAAGTCAAACACACTTGATTAGGCACAAAGAGAGATAATCCAAGAATGAAATTGATCAAGAGCCAAAAACTCCCCCTTTTCCCATAATCATAAATTCTCCCCCACAAGAGACCAAATTTTGCAAATAGAGTATTTTGACAAATCAAAAGTTCTAACTCTATTGTTTTCAAAATTCACAAGTGGTAGCTGATCCGTTTGCTTTGGCCTTAATTTCTCCCCCTTTGGCATTAAGCACCAAAACGGGATCATTTTTGGCCCTTTAACCCCATTGCCTCACCAAAAATGACAATTAAGAGCAAAAAGGCAATAAGAGCATACGAATGAACTTGGAATTAAGTATACTAATACCGGAGTGCAGTGGAAGTCTTTGCATGGTCCAAGTTCACCTTTCCCTTTCAATGCACCTTTGAGACTACATCAAGTAACTCGAACACAAGGATTAGTCTTAAAGGGTCAAGCTGTAGCACTTCTCCCCCTAAATATGTGCATCATTCACACATGGACTTGTGAGGTCCGGGGATCCCTTGCACAACTTGAGCACCATAAATAAGCAACAAATTGCATAAATGTATAAGTAACAAGATCAAAGGCATAAAACACATGTATGCTATAGATCAATCCAAGTTACGCGAATCTAAGACATTTAGCTCACTATGCAGCCTGCAAAAGGTTTTCTCATCTAAAGGCTTGGTAAAGATATCGGCTAGCTGGATTTTGGTGCTAATATGGAACACCTCGATATCTCCCTTTTGCTGGTGGTCTCTCAAAAAGTGATGTCGGATGTCTATGTGCTTAGTGCGGCTGTGTTCAACAGGATTATCCACCATGCGGATTGCACTCTCATTGTCACATAGGAGTGGGACTTTGCTCAGATTGTAGCCAAAGTCCCGGAGGGTTTGCCTCATCCAAAGTAGTTGCGCGCAACACTGTCCTACGACAACATACTCGGCCTCAGCGGTGGATAGGGCAACTGAGGTTTGTTTCTTTGAACTCCAAGACACCAGGGACCTTCCTAGGAATTGGCACGTCCCTGATGTACTCTTCCTATCAACCTTGCATCCAGCATAATCGGAGTCTGAATATCCAATTAAGTCAAAGGTAGACCCCTTTGGATACTAGATCCCGAAGTAAGGCGTAGCAACTAAATATCTAAGAATCCGCTTAACAGCCACAAGGTGACATTCCCTTGGATCGGATTGATATCTAGCACACATGCATACACTAAGCATAATATCCGGTCTACTAGCACATAAATAAAGCAAGGAACGTATCATAGACCGGTATGCCTTTTGATCAATGGACTTACCTCCTTTGTTGAGGTCGACATGTCCGTTGGTTCCCATTGGTGTCTTCGCGGGCTTGGCATCCTTCATCCCAAACCGCTTGAGAAAATCTTGAGTGTACTTCGTTTGGGAGATGAAAGTGTCGTCCTTGAGTTGCTTCACTTGGAACCCAAGGAAGTAGTTCAACTCGCCCATCATCGTCATCTCAAACTTTTGAGTCATCACCCTGCTAAACTCCTCACAAGACTTTTGGTTAGTAGAACCAAATATTATGTCATCGACATAAATTTGGCACACAAAAAGGTCACCATCACAAGTCTTAGTGAAAAGAGTGGGATCGGCTTTCCCAACCTTGAAAGCATTAGCAATTAAGAAATCTCTAAGGCATTCATACCATGCTCTTGGGGCTTGCTTAAGTCCATAGAGCGTCTTAGAGAGCTTACACACATGGTCGGCGTACCTTTCATCCTCAAAGCCAGGGGGTTGTTCCACGTATACCTCCTCCTTGATTGGCCTGTTGAGGAAAGCGCTCTTTACGTCCATTTGAAACAACCTGAAAGAGTGGTGAGCGGCATAGGCTAATAATATTCGAATAGACTCTAGCCTAGCCACAGGAGCAAAAGTCTCCTCGAAATCCAAACCTGTGACTTGGTGAAAGTCGCCTAGAGGGGGGGTGAATAGGCAAATCTGAAATTTACAAAGTTTAAGCACAACTACAAGCCGGGGTTAGCGTTAGAATCAAAGTCGAGTCCGAAAGAGAGGGTGAAAAACAAATCACATGCAAATAGGGCGAATGACACGATGATTTGTTTTCCCGAGGTTCGGTTCTTGCAAACCTACTCCCTGTTGAGGTGGTCACAAAGACTGGGTCTCTTTCAACCCTTTCCCTCTCTCAAACGGTCACTTAGACCGAGTGAGCCTTTCTCCCCCTTTTGCAAGTGGGGTTAGTGTTCAAGAGGGTTTTGCAATTTTGTGAAGATACTACTTTCTCCCCCTTTTGAACACAATAAGATATCAATGTGAAAAACTTCATTTTTAAAATTCGGTGGTGGTGCGGTCCTTTTGCTTTGGGCTCATACTTTCTCCCCCTTTGGCATGAATCGCCAAAAACGGATACTTGTGAGTGAAATACAAGCCCTTGTTCAAACTTTCTCCCCCTTTGGCAAACACAAAAATATGAGTGAAGATTATACCAAAGTGGAGAACGATGCGGAATACCGGCAAATATCGATGGAGTTGAGTGGAGGCGCCTTCTTTGCCGAATACTCCATTTCCCTTTCAATTCTATGACTAAGCATAATAATATACTTGAAAACACATTAGTCATAGACATAAAAGAGATATGATCAAAGGTATATAAATGAGCTATGTGTGCAAAGAATCAATCAAAATTTCTAGAATCAAGAATATTTAGCTCATTCCTAAGTTTGGTAAAGGATTGCTCATCTAAAGGCTTGGTAAAGATATTGGCCAATTGATCTTTGGTGTTTATATAGGCTATCTCGATATCCCCCTTTTGTTGGCGATCTCTCAAAAAGTGATACCGAATGGCTATGTGCTTAGTGTGGCTGTGTTCAACGGGATTATCCGCCATGCGAATTGCACTCTCATTGTCACATAGGAGAGGGACTTTGCTAAATTTGTAGCCATAGTCCCTAAGGGTTAGCCTCATCCAAAGCAATTGCTCGCAACAATGGCCTGCGGCAATGTACTCGGCTTCGGCGGTAGAAAGAGCTACTGAGTTTTGTTTCTTTGAAGCCCAAGACACCAGGGATCTCCCCAGAAACTGACAAGTCCCTGATGTGCTCTTCCTATCAATCTTACACCCTGCCCAATCAACATCGGAATATCCTAATAAATCAAATGAGGATCCCTTGGGGTACCAAAGACCAAACTTAGGTGTTTGAACTAAATATCTCAAGATTCGCTTCACGGCCCTAAGGTGAACTTCCTTAGGGTCAGCTTGGAACCTTGCACACATGCATACAGAAAGCATAATGTCCGGTCGAGATGCACATAAATAGAGTAAGGAAACTATCATCGACCGGTATACCTTTTGATCTACGGATTTACCTCCCGTGTCGAGGTCGAGATGCTCATTGGTTCCCATGGGTGTCTTGATGGGCTTGGCATCCTTCATTCCAAACTTGGAGAGTATATCTTGAATGTACTTCGTTTGGCTAATGAAGGTGCCCTCCTGGAGTTGCTTCACTTGAAATCATAGAAAGTACTTCAACTCCCCCATCATTGACATCTCGAATTTTTGAATCATGATCCTACTAAACTCTTCACAAATAGATTTGTTAGTAGACCCAAATATGATATCATCAACATAAATTTGGCATACAAACAAATCATTTTCAATGGTTTTAGTGAATAAAGTAGGATCGGCTTTACCGACTTTGAAGCCATTAGTGATAAGGAAATCTCTTAGGCATTCATACCATGCTCTTGGGGCTTGCTTGAGCCCATAAAGCGCCTTAGAGAGTTTATATACATGGTTAGGTACTCACTATCTTCAAAGCTGGGAGGTTGCTCAACATATACCTCTTCCTTGATTGGTCCGTTGAGGAAGGCACTGTTCACGTCCATTTGATAGAGCTTAAAGCCATGGTAAGTAGCATAGGCAAGTAATATACGAATGGACTCAAGCCTAGCTACGGGTGCATAGATTTCACCAAAATCCAAACCTTCAACTTGTGAATAACCCTTGGCCACAAGTCGTGCTTTGTTCCTAGTCACCACACCATGCTCATCTTGTTTGTTGCGGAAGACCCACTTGGTTCCTACAACATTTTGGTTAGGACGTGGAACTAAATGCCATACCTCATTCCTCGTGAAGTTGTTGAGCTCCTCTTGCATCGCCAACACCCAATCCGAATCTTGAAGTGCTTCCTCTACCCTGTGTGGCTCAATAGAGGAAACAAAAGAGTAATGTTCACAAAAATGAGCAACACGAGATCGAGTGGTTACCTTCTTATGAATGTCTCCTAAGATGGTGTTCACGGGGTGATCTCGTTGGATTGCTTGGTGGACTCTTGGGTGTGGCGGCCTTTCATCTTGTTCATCTTCCTTGTCTTGATTGAGGGCATCTCCCCCTTGATCATTGCCCTCTTCTTGAGGTGGCTCATCTTCTTGATCTTCTCCTTTATCATCTTGAGCCTCATCCTCATCTTGGGTTGGTGGAGATGCTTGCATGGAGGAAGATGGTTGTTGATCTTGTGCTTGTGGAGGCTCTTCGGATTCCTTAGGACACACATCCCTAATGGACATGTTCCTTAACGCGATGCACGGAGCCTCTTCATCATCTAATTCATCAAGATCAACTTGCTCTACTTGAGAGCCGTTAGTTTCATCAAACACAATGTCACAAGAAACTTCAACAAGTCCAGTGGACTTGTTAAAGACTCTATATGCCCTTGTGTTTGAGTCATAACCTAGTAAAAAGCCTTCTACAGCCTTAGGAGCAAATTTAGATTTTCTACCTCTTTTAACAAGAATAAAGCATTTGCTACCAAAGACTCTAAATATGAAACATTGAGCTTTTTACCGTTGAGGAGTTCATATGATGTCTTCTTGAGGATTCGGTGTAGATACAACCGGTTGATGGTGTAGCAAGCAGTGTTGACCGCCTCAGCACAAAATCGATCCGAAGTCTTGTACTCATCAAGCATGGTCCTTGCCATGTCCAATAGAGTTCTATTCTTCCTCTCCACTACACCATTTTGTTGTGGCGTGTAGGGAGAAGAGAACTCATGCTTGATGCCCTCCTCCTCAAGAAAGCCTTCAATTTGTGAATTCTTGAACTCCGTTCCGTTGTCGCTTCTTATTTTCTTGATCCTTAAGCCGAACTCATTTTGAGCCCGTCTCAAGAATCCTTTCAAAGTCTCTTGGGTTTGAGATTTTTCCTGTAGAAAGAATACCCAAGTGAAGCGAGAATAATCATCCACAATAACTAGACAGTACTTACTCCCGCCGATGCTTATGTAAGCTATCGGGCCGAATAGGTCCATGTGGAGGAGTTCCAGTGGCCTGTCAGTCATCATGATGTTCTTATGTGGATGATGAACACCAACTTGCTTCCCTGCTTGGCATGCGCTACAAATCCTGTCTTTCTCAAAATGAACATTTGTTAGTCCTAAAATGTGTTCTCCCTTTAGAAGCTTGTGAAGATTCTTCATTCCAACGTGGGCTAGTCGGCGATGCCAGAGCCAACCCATGTTAGTATTAGCAATTAAGCAAGTATCGAGTTCAGCTCCATTGAAATCAACTAAGTATAGCTGACTCTCTAATACTCCCTTAAAAGCTACTGAATCATCACTTCTTCTAAAGACAGTAACACCAGTATCCGTAAAAAGACAGTTGTAACCCATTTTGCATAATTAAGAAATAGAAAGCAAGTTGTAATCTAAAGAATCTACAAGAAAAACATTGGAAATAGAATGGTCAGGTGATATAGCAATTTTACCCAATCCTTTGACCAAACCTTGATTTCCATCCCCGAATGTGATCGCTCTTTGGGGATCTTGGTTTTTCTCATAGGAGGAGAACATTCTTTTCTCCCCAGTCATATGGTTTGTGCACCCGCTGTCGATGATCCAACTTGAGCCCCCGGATGCATAAACCTACAAAACAAATTTAGTTCTTGATTTTAGGTACCCAAACAGTTTTGGGTCCTTTGACATTAGATACAAGAACTTTGGGTACCCAAACACAAGTCTTGGAGCCCTTGTGTTTGCCCCCAACATATTTGGCAACTACCTTGCCTGATTTGTTAGTTAGCACATAAGAAGCATCAAAAGTTTTGAATGAAATGTTATGGTCATTTGATGCAATAGGAGTTTTCTTCTTAGGCAATTTAGCATGAGTGGATTGCCTAGAACTAGATGCCTCACTCTTATACATAAAAGCATGATGAGAGCCAGAGTGAGACTTCCTAGAATGAATTCTCCTAATTTTGTGCTCGGGATATGTGGCAGAACCTCCCAAGTTATTGGGCCCACATGCACCTGTCCTTGTCTTAAAGACCTCAGACTGCTATGCATGTGCACCAGATAACTTAACAGGATCCGTCCGATATCCCCAAAGACATCGGATAAACCACTTACAACCAGAACCGCGGGATTAAGTAACACAAATCACACACCAATATTTTTGCAGCGGAAATCTTTTTACCAAATTTTACAAGTTACAAAAATTTTATATTATTTTATCGGAGCGATTACAAAAGTATAAGTTTGAAATATATGCTAGCTCAAATGACCATCCTCACTAAGAAGATAAAGACGTGGTATACTTATATAAGAAGGTCGAGCCCACCGGCACTTAACACCATCATCAGCAGCACAAAACTATGACCTAAAAAACAACAGGGAATAAAACCCTGAGTATGGAATTACTCAGCAAGACTTACCCGACTAAAGAAAAGACTCTCAAGGGTATGCTGGATTTGGGAATCAAGGAATAGTTTTAGCAAGAATCAAATTAGATACTTTTGCAGAAATCGTTACTAAAGTGAGTCCTTACTTTCAATATTTTAACGCCAGATTAAATATTAATAGACTCTATTTGCATCTGGTCTAATTTCACCATCTCATCAATACAACATCATTTTTATTCATGAGGTTCACATCCTAACTTAGGTTGTAGGGCAGTGACCAAGTCTTCATAATCGCGAAGGTACGGCGATCCGAATCGATTATACTCAGCTGAGGATCTCCAATCACACGACATATGTAGCACTTAACCCTTGCATATGTCAACTCTCCACCGGGGTTCTTAAGACCAGATCAGGTTCACGTCAACCGAGAGCACAGATACACCACTGTCCAGCCTCTTGCCACAGAGGGTACACGCTACTCTCGCCACCGCTCCACTCCCATTGCGTGTTATCTTATTCTGGCCTTAGTCTGCCCGAGGCAAAGCTTACCCATGACGAGGCATGTGACCAGTTAAAGGGTCCTTGATCAGCAAGCCTACATACGCATCCAATCCTTAATCAACCTGGGTAGAACATCACATGTTCCTAGCCCAAGTCCCGATTTAAGTACTTCCACCCTTAGGATTGTTTGTGTTCCTTAGGATGAAAAGAGCATCACAGGGAACTTTGCAGTAAGATCCCACCACGCTCTCAATGAAAATATTCTTGCAGGTAGAAGCCATCTTTCCTCAGGATAACCCCTGAGCAAGGCCTTAACGCAAAAGACAACCTCTATCCACAAGATCTGAGCAAGGCTAAGCATTTTTGTAAATCATATTTTGATACTTCACCAGAAGTATCTATAAAGGTATGGATTTCAAGGAAGGCAATGCATCCAAGGGTTTCCAAGCAACTCCTATAAACCTAATACACATTCACTAGACTTAAAGTGTGCAAAAATTATTTAAAAACACAAGGAAGGGGTTGCATGCACCGGGGCTTGCCTGGAATAAACACTACGTTAGTGTTTGTTAGATGACGTCCACTTGACGACCATCCTTTGTTCCGATACTTGTTCAGTCTGTCCGTCTCCAGTTCCGTTCATCAGCACCATCTTGTGGTCGACTCAGTTCTGGTTCTCCGCATCGCGTGGTTAATTCACGCACCTGAATGAAATGCATTATGCACATGAATGCATATAGACCGGAATATTACAAACCTGAATAGTACTACGCGATAGCGAATTAAACATCTAGCGGCGAGGCGTTGTACAATTTTATACGAAAATACTAGTTACCGATGTACGATTAAGCGCAATAATTACGCTTCTCGAACCTAACGCAAACATCACGAACAACAAACTATACACATTTAATACAATTAGTCTAAACACAACTTATCAGCTAATTGACTTAAAATTTTAGCTTTACGATTCTGGGACACCTAATGTTTATAAAATTATAGAAGAACCTTTATTGACCTTCTAAACTATTTTCCAGATTAATTTATATAACACATTAGTTGGTTACGACATTTACCGATCCTAAACATAGACTGATTATACTAAATACTAGAGCATGACATCGACTTCTTTAAACAAACATCATTCATCACAGGCAATACTGATCACGCCTACCAGTAAATCATTCAAAACACGAAACTTATCCTTCGTCTTACTAATACAATAGGTCGCAAATATAGAAACAATTCAATCCTACTTCACTTAGGTTTACCCACATATTCATCGCATAATAGACATCTAAACCTAACCTTCACATGGCGACTAATATACGACCGTGATCACAAGCACTTCACAAACATCTAATACACCACAACACGCATGCTACAGACAAGATCATTATCGACCTGTATATATAACCACTCCGGGCATAGGACCAATAACAGTTAATTGGCTTACCACACTAAACCGAACTCAAATTCACGATATCGACGACGATCTGCAGTTCACCCATTTTACCGAACATCCGAAGAGTCCTACGCTAGAGCTAATTTTTACCACACAAACAAAAACCAGCTAAGCACAAGCGACACCGACGGATCCTACTAAACACATCATTCGTTTCATCCATCTAACAATTTAGCTAATAGGAATCATAGATCAGCTTACCGACCTAAACCAACTCGATGATCGCGAGAACGACGATGGTCCTGATTCAGGCGTTTTGTCGAGCACCAAGCAAGTGTTGCACGGGCAAGATGATGTCGAGGCGAGGATCAAAGACGGACAACCGGTACGGAAGAGAGAAACTCGACGCGGAAGCTTGACACGTCATGGCGAGTAGAGAACTTCGCGCGCGCAATAGAAGAGTTCGACATGCGCAGCAGGGGCGAGTAGCAGGCACCGAGCTGCACGCGCGCACGCGACGGAACTCGACAAGGAAGCTCGGCATGGGCACAGGAGCGCGCATAGGAGGAGCTCAGAACGCAAGGGCAAGCAGGGAGCTCGGGAACGCAGACACTTGGGCACGCGGCGGAACTCGACCGAGCGCGCAGGAGCTGGAGCTCTGGACACCGAGAGCTGCAGGGAGGAGGGAGAAGAACTGGCAGCCGGCGTGCATCCACGACGAGGAAGAAGACCACGATGCTGGGAGCAGGGAAGGAGCACGCGCGCGTAAGGGAGCTCGACAGCTGGACGAGCTAGAGCAGACGCGCGCACAGAGCTGAATCCGAGTAGGGAAATTCCTGGCGCCACGAGAGAGAGAGCAGAGGGAGCAGGAGGGCGTGCACAGAGGAGCTCCGAGCTTGAGCTCCGCACAGGGAGCAAGATGCGCTGCTCAGCTGGGGGGGGTTGGAGTAGGCCCGTAGCAAAGAGCCAGGGCCGGGAGGAGCAAGGGGCGCGGCACCAAGGAGGTCAGCTGCCGGCAGTGGAAACTGCCATGGCGAGCACAGGGAAGCTCAAGGCTGGGGAAGCTCAGCTGGGCGTGCTGGAAGAAGAGTGCGCGCTGCCTGAGGACGCTTGGTCTGAGCAGGAGAAATGGGCGCGCAGAGGAGGAAGAGGAAGGAGGGAGCCGCCATGGGAAAGAGAGGAGAGCTGGGCACAAGTGGCCAAGGAGAAGAAGAGCTCCGTGAGCTGAGGGAGGAAGATGTGCAGGGGAGAGAGACAGGGCTCTCAGGCGCGGCTGGAAGAAGAAGAGTAGAGCAGAGCGCGCAGGCATCTGGGCGCAGGAGATTAACACCACAGCGGGATTCGGATTCTTATCCAAGGACAGCCGAGCGGATGAAGGCAAGAACAGCGGCAGCCGGAGAGGATAAGCGCTGGAGGTGGACGACGCGTGTCCCAGGAGCTGGCGTGGGGAGCTTGGCCGCCGGCACTGGAGATAACGACGGTCGCGCCGCTGGATTTTTCAAAGAACGACGGCGGCAAAAATCTAAGAACGGTGAGCGGTGGAAGGGATCAGGGAGAGGGGATATTTTCCCATTTTTTTGATTTTCTTGTTCTTTTTTTTGTTTTAGAAACTCGCAGATATTTTTAGAACCCAGAAGTTCTAGTGATAGCAAAGGAGTCGATGATAATTGCGATAGTTGATTCGATTCAAAAATCTGATAAATTTACCTGCGGTCTGAACATCTGGTTCCACGACCACGAATGATTTACCAGTGAATCGAGGCTCAATTACGGATTCTCGAATGCGATTTCACGGTGGACGAGTAGGAACCGAATTATTTAATACTTGTTTACAATCGAAGATTCGGATCCGGGCAAGAACAATAGATCGAAATAAACTAATTTCGGACTGATAATTTGTTCTGTGTGATTCGACCGAAGTTAGCCGAAACCCGATCCGCAATGTATACGCGATTTCGTCATCAAAACAGCGTTCCGAAGAATAAATTGAATTATATCCTCGCACACGATTTCACTCAGACGACGCACGATTCGGATTATTTTGCACCGAGTATTTTTGTCGTCGAGTTCAAATTAATCTGTCCGGGATAAAATCATCCGAGCAGGTCGAGTTTCTGAATTCGTATTCGCGTGAGCGACGAATTTTAGTTAATCATCGGACGCACCGATTTTCGGAATGACTATGTTCCGAACATCACGAAAATTTCGGAAGAACCCGGATGGATAAAAATAAAAACGACGTCGCACTCGCGACAGACGGAACAGATGCGATCCAAAAATCGCGATGAGCGAGGATGATTAAAATTTAAAATCCGTGTTATCCACTGATATTGCGTGCTTAAATCCGTACTCGTTGTCGAGCGGAATATAAACACTTGGAGTGTTACAGGATAACCAGCAGGGTACAAAATGTAACCCTCGTTATCCTGAGGCATGGGAGCCTTGCCCTTAACAAAGTTTGACAATCTTTTAGGAGGGGCATTAAGCTTGACATTGTCTCCCTTTTGGAATCCAATGCCATCCTTAATGCCAGGGCGTCTCCCACTATAGAGCATGCTACGAGTAAATTTAAATTTCTCATTTTCAAGTTCATGCTCGGCAATTTTAGCATCTAGTTTAGCTATATGATTTTTTTGTTGTTTAATCATAGCAATGTGATCATGAATAGCATCAACATTAATATCTCTACATCTAGTGCAAATAGAAACATGCTCAACGGTAGATGTAGAGGGTTTGCAATCATTTAATTCAACAATCTTAGCATGTAAAATGTCATTCTCATCTCTAAGATTCGAAATGGAAATATTGCAAACATCTAGTTCCTTAGCCTTAGCAATCAATTTTTCATTCTCATTTCTAAGGCTAGAGAGAGATGCATTCAATTTGTCAATCTTAGCAATTAAATTAGCATTATCATTTCTAAGACTATCAATTGAATCATCACAAATATCTAGTTTCTCAACCTTAGCAATCAATTTAGCATTATCACATCTAAGGTTGGAAATAGTGTCATGGCAAGTACTTAGCTCTCTAGTCAAATTTTCACATTTTTCAACCTCTAGAGCATAAGCATTTTTAACTTTAACATGCTTCTTATTTTCTTTAATAAGGAAGTCCTCTTGGCTATCCAAGAGTTCATCCTTCTCATGAATAACACTAATCAATTCATTTAATTTTTCTTTTTGTTGCATGTTAAGATTGGCAAAAAGAGTAAGCAAGTTGTCCTCATCATCACTAGAATTTTCCTCATCACTAGAAGATGCATATTTAGTGGAGGATCTTGATTTTACCTTCTTCTTCTTGCCATCCTTCGCCATAAGACACTTGTTGACAGCGATGTTGGCGGCGTCCTCGTCGGAGGAGGAGTCGCTGGAGCTCTCATCGGAGTCCCACTCCCGGCAAACATGGGCATCGCCGCCCTTCTTGTAATACTTCTTCTTTTCCTTCCTCTTTCCCCTCTTGTCATTTTCCGTGTCACTATCACTAGATAATGGACATTTAGCGATAAAATGACCGGGCTTACCACATTTGTAGCAAACCTTCTTGGAACGGGGCTTGTAATCTTTCCCCTTCCTTTGCTTAAGGATTTGGCAGAAGCTCTTGATGATGAGCGTCATCTCCTCATTGTCGATCTTGGAGGCGTCGATGGGAACCCTACTCGGTGTAGAGTCTTCTTTCTTCTCCTCCGTTGCCTTGAATGCAACGGGTTGTGCCTCGAGTACGGAGGAGGATGCGCCTTGCTCGATGATCTTTTTGGAGCCTTTGATCATCAATTCAAAGCTCACAAATTTACCTATCACTTCCTCGGGAGACATTAGTTTGTATCTAGGATCACCACGAATTAATTGTACTTGAGTAGGATTAAGAAAAACTAGTGATCTTAGAATAACCTTGACCATCTCATGGTCATCCCATTTGGTGCTCCCGAGGTTGCGCACTTGATTTACCAAGGTCTTTAGCCGGTTATACATGGCTTGCGGGTCTTCTCCTTGGTTGAGCATGAAACGACCGAGCTCCCCCTCGATCGTCTCCCTCTTGGTGATTTTGGTCACCTCGTCTCCTTCGTGCGCGGTCTTGAGTACGTCCCAAATCTCTTTGGCACTCTTCAACCCTTGCAACTTATTGTACTCCTCTCGACTTAGAGAGGTGAGGAGTATAGTAGTTGCTTGAGAGTTGAAGTGCTCGATTTGGGCCACCTTGTCCTCATCAAAATCTTCATCCCCTACGGATGGTACCTGTGCTCCAAATTCAACAACATCCCATATGCTTTTGTGGAGTGAGGTTACGTGATATCTCATCATATCACCCCACTTAGAATAATCTTCACCGTCAAACGTCAGTGGTTTGCCTAATGGGACGGAAAGTAATGGAGTATGTCTAGGAATGCGAGGGTAGTGTAGGGGGATCTTACTATACTTCTTGCGCTCTTGGCACTTAGAAGTGACAGACTCGACGCCGGATCCCGATGTAGAGGGCGATGAAGAGTCGGCCTCATAGTAGACCACTTTCTTCATTTTCTTCTTCTTCTCGCCACTCTTGTGCGTCCTAATGCGTGAAGGGGATCCCTCCTTCTTTTTGTTGCCGGACTCCTTTGATGGAGTCTTCCCGTGGCTTTTAGCCTTTTCGGGGCTTGTGGGCTTGTCCCCGCCGGTCACCATCCCCTTCTTGGCGTGGTCTCCCGACATCACTTCGAGCGGTTAGGCTCTTAATGAAGTATCGGGCTCTGATACCAATTGAAAGTCGCCTAGAGGGAGGGTGAATAGGCAAATCTGAAATTTACAAAGTTTAAGCACAACTATAAGCCGGGGTTAGCGTTAGAATCAAAGTCGAGTCCGAAAGAGAGGGTGAAAAACAAATCACACACAAATAGGGCGAATGGCACGATGATTTGTTTTCCCGAGGTTCGGTTCTTGCAAACCTACTCCTCGTTGAGGTGGTCACAAAGACCGGGTCTCTTTCAACCCTTTCCCTGTCTCAAACGGTCACTTAGACCGAGTGAGCCTTTCTCCTCAATCAAATGGGACACTTAGTCCACTACAAGGATCACCACAACTTGGTGTCTCTTGTTTTGATTACAAGTGAATTGGAAGCAAGAATAGAGGAAGAAGAAAAAGCAATCCAAGTGCAAGAGCTCAAAAGAACACAAAAGTCTCTCTCTCTAGTCACTATTTTGTTTGGAGTGATTCCGGACTTGGGAGACGATTTGATCTCTTTGTTTGTGTCTTGTAATGAAGTCTATAGCTCTTGTATGAGGTTTGATGTCTAAAAACTTGGATGCATTGAAGTGTGGTGGTTGGGGGTATTTATAGCCCCAACCACCAAAAGAACCGTTGGTGGAGGCTACTGTCGTATGGCGCACCAGACAGTCCGGTGCGCCAGCCACGTCACCAGGCCGTTTGGTTCCGACCGTTGGAGCTCTGACAATTGGGGCCACCAGACAGTCCGGTGGTGCACCGGACAGGTCCTGTAGACTGTCCGGTGCGCCTTCTGGCGCCTGCTCTGACTTCTGCGCGCGCAAGCGCGCACTGTAGTGCATTTATTGTTCTTTGCAGACGACCGTTGGCGCAAAGTAGCCGTTGCTCTACTGGCACACCAGACAGTCCGGTGTTACACCGGACAGTCCGGTGAATTATAGCGGAGCGGCCTCCCAAATTCCCGAAGCTGGCAAGTTCAGAGTCGATCTCCCTGGTGCACCAGACACTGTCCGGTGGTGCACCGGACACTGTCCGGTGGCACACCGGACAGTCCGGTGCGCCAGACCAGGGCTGCCTTCGGTTAACTTTGCTCCTTTGTTTTGAACCCTTTCTTTTATCTTTGTATTGGTTTGTTGTGAACCTTTGGCACCTGTAGAACTCATAATCTAGAGCAAACTAGTTAGTCCAATAATTTGTGTTGGGCAATTCAACCACCAAAATTCATGTTGGAAAAGGTTTGACCCTATTTCCCTTTCACTTGGGCATAACCTTTTGCCACAAGTCGAGCCTTGTTTCTTGTCACCACCCCATGCTCGTCTTGCTTGTTGCGGAACACCCACTTGGTTCCCACAACATTTTGCTTGGGACGTGGCACCAGGCTCCAAACTTCGTTCCTCTTGAAGTTGTTGAGCTCTTCCTGCATGGCCAACACCCAGTCCGGATCCTGCAAGGCCTCTTCTACCCTGAAAGGCTCAATAGAAGAGACAAACGAGTAATGCTCACAAAAATTAGCTAACCTTGAGCGAGTAGTTACTCCCTTGCTTATGTCACCTAGAATCTGGTCAACAGGGTGATTCCGTTGGATCGTCGCTTGGACTTGAGTTGGAGGGGCTCGTGGTGCTTCTTCCTCCATTGCTGGTTCTTCTTGTGCTCCCCCTTGATCACGCGCCTCTTCTTGAGGAACCTGTTCATCATCTTGAGTTGGGGGATGCATCATCATTGAGGAAGAGGGTTGATCTTGCTCTTGTTGTTCCTGTGGTCGCACATCTTCAATCTCCATGGTGCGTATTGCGACCATCGGAACATCATCTTCATCTATATCATCAAGATCAACTTGCTCTCTTGGAGAGCCATTAGTCTCATCAAATACAACGTTGCTAGAGACTTCAACCAAACCCGATGATTGGTTGAAGACTCGGTAAGAAGTTCATACAAGGTTTTCTTGAGGAGGCGATGAAGGTAGACCCAGTTTATGGCGTGGCAAGCTGTGTTCACAGCTTCCGACCAAAGCCGCTCAGGCGTCTTGAATTCTCCAAGCATTGTCCTCGCCATGTCGATGAGCGTCATGTTCTTCCTCTCTACCACACCATTTTGCTGTGGTGTGTAGGGAGCGGAGAACTCGTACTTGATGCCTTCCTCCTCAAGATACTCCTCCACTTGCAGGTTCTTGAACTTGGACCTGTTGTTGCTTTTTATCTTTTTCACCTTGAGCGCAAATTCGTTTTGAGCCCTCCTTAGGAAACGCTTTAGGGTCCCTTGGGTTTCTGTTTTATCCTGCAAAAAGAACACCCAAGTGAAGCGAGAAAAATCATCAACAATTACTAGACCATACTTACTTCCCTCGATGCTAAGGTAGGCGACGAGTTCGAAGAGGTCCATATGTAATAGCTCCAGTGGTCTTGATGTTGTCATCACATTCTTGTTGTGATGAGCGCTTCCCACCTGTTTACCTGCCTGTCAAGCTGCACAAGGTCTATCTTTCTCGAAACAAACATTTGTTAGTCCTAACACATGTTCTCCCTTTAGAAGTTTATGAAGGTTCTTCATCCCAACATGTGCTAGACGGCGATGCCACAGCCAGCCCATACTAGTCTTAGCTATTAAGCATGCATCTAGATCGGCCTCCTCTTTTGAAAAATCCACTAAGTAGAGTTTGCCGTCTAATACACCCTAAAAAGCTAGTAAACCATCACTCCTTCTAAAGACAGACACATCTACATTAGTAAATAGACAATTATAACCCATGTTACATAATTGACTTACAGACAATAAGTTGTACCTGAGCGATTCAACTAAGAACACATTTGAGATAGAATGCTCGGATGAAATGGCTATTTTTCCTAGTCCTTTAACCTTGCCTTGGTTCCCATCTCTAAAGATGATCGAATCTTGGGAATCCTTGTTCTTGACGTAGGAGGTGAACATCTTCTTTTCCCCCGTCATGTGGTTTGTTCATCCGCTGTCGATAATCCAGCTTGAGCCCCCGGATGCATAAACCTACAAGGCAATTTACACTTGGGTCTTAGGTACCCAACTCTTGTTGGGTCCTACAAGGTTAGTCACAATATCCTTTGGAACCCAAATGCAAGTCTTGTCTCCCTTGCATTTGGATCCCAACTTTCTAGCAACTACTTTTTCATTCTTACATAAAAGAGCAAATGAAGTATCGCAAGCATGGTAAATGGTAGTAGGTTTATTACACATTTTCCTAGGAGCATGAGGCACAAAATTTCTCCTAGGCCTACTTCTATTATGCACAAAAGTAGAGCTTGAAGCAAACATAGCATGTGAATTACAAGCATCATAACTCATATTATAATGAGCATTCCTAGAAAATTTTCTATCATAAATAAAAGCATGATTCCTTTGAATGCTACTAGCCATAAGGGCCTTCCCTTTCTCCTTGGCGAGAATGGGAGCCTTTTGGCTTGTTAAGTTCTTGGTTTCCTTTCGAAAACCAAGTCCATCCTTAATAGAGGGGTGTCTACCAATTGTGTAGGAATCCCTAGCAAATTTTAGCTTATCAAAATCATTTTTGCAAGTCTTAAGTTGAGAATTAAGACTTGCCACTTCATCATTCAATTTTGTAGTAGCAATAAGATGTTCATTACAAGCATTAACATCCAAGTCCTTACATCTATTACAAATTACAACATGTTCTACACATGAACTAGATTTATTAGCTACCTCTAGCTTAGCATTTAAATCATCATTCAAAATCTTTAAACTAGAGATTGAATCATGACATACAGACAATTTAGAGGATAAAATTTCATTTCTTTTAGTTTCTAAAGCAAGAGACTTTTGTACACTAATAAATTTGTCATGTTCTTCATATAAAATGTCCTCTTGCTTCTCTAGGAGTCTATTCTTTTCATTTAAAGCATCAATCAATTCATTGATTTTATCTACTTTAGCTCTATCTAAACCTTTGAATAAGCTTGAGTAATCTACTTCATCATCACTAGAATCATCATCACTAGAAGTAGTGTATTTAGGGGTATCACGAACACTTACCTTCTTCTCCTTGGCCATGAGGCAAGTGTGTCGTTCGTTGGGGAAGAGAGAGGACTTGTTGAAGGCTAAGGCAGCAAGTCCTTCGTCGTCGGAGTCAGAAGAAGAGCAGTCCGAGTCCCATTCCTTTTCGAGGTGTGCCTCGCCCTTTGCCTTCCTGTAGTTCTTTTTCTTTTCCTTCTTCCTGCTCTTTTCTTGTTCCTGGTCATTAGCATTATCGGGACAATTTGCTATAAAGTGACCAGTCTTACCGCACTTGAAGCAGAAGCGTTTTCCCCTTGTTTTGTTCTTGTTGGGGGGTACTCTTTGCGTCCTTTAAGAGCGGTCTTGAAACGCTTGATGATAAGCGCCATTTCATCTTCGTTGAGGCCAGCGGCTTCCACTTGTGCCACCTTGCTTGGTAGCGTCTCCGTGCTGCTGGTTGCTTTGAGGGCAACGGTTTGAGGCTCGTGGATGGGTAGAGCGCCATTAAGAGCATCGTCCACATATCGGGGCTCCTTCACCATCATGCGCCCGCTCACAAACTTCCCAAGAATCTCCTCGGGCGTCATCTTGGTGTACCTGGGATTCTCACGAATAAGGTTAACAAGATGGGGGTCAATTACCGTGAATGACCTTAGCATAAGTCGGACGACTTCATGGTCCGTCCATCTTGTACTTCCATAGCTCCTAATCTTATTGACCAGGGTCTTGAGCATGTTGTATGTTTGTGTTGGCTCCTCTCCCCTGATCATCATGAACCTTTCCAGCTCGCCTTCCACCAACTCCATTTTGGTGATCATGGTGGCGTCGTTTCTCTCATGCGATATCTTCAGGGTATCCCAAATTTGCTTGGCGTTGTCCAAACCGCTCACCTTGTTGTATTCGTCCCTGCACAAGGATGCTAGCAAAACTGTGGTAGCTTGTGCATTCTTATGAATTTGCTCATTAATAAACATAGGTTTATCCGTACTATCAAAGTGCATTCCATTTTCAACTATCTCCCAAATACTAGGATGGAGAGAAAATAAGTGACTACGCATTTTGTGACTCCAAAAAGAGTAATCCTCTCCATCATAGTGTGGAGGTTTACCAAGTGGAACTGAAAGCAAATGAGCATTGGAATTGAATGGAATGCGAGAATAATCAAATGAATAATTTGAATTAACCGATTTCTTTTTAGACGAGTCATCGTCGTCGTCGTCTCTTGGTGAAGAAGAAGATTCATCGTTGTCGTAGTAGACGATCTTCTTGATGCGCCTCTTCTTCTTCCCGTTGCTCTTCTTGTGACTCGAGCCAGAGTCAGTGGGCTTGTCATCTCTTGGCTCGTTGAAGATGGACTCCTTCTCCTTATCATTGACCACCATCCCCTTTCCCTTAGGATCCATCTCTTCGGACGATTAGTCCCTTACGTGAAGAGAACGGCTCTGATATCAATTGAGAGCACCTAGAGGGGGGTGAATAGGTGATCCTGCAATATTCAACTCTAAGTAGCCACAAAACTTGGTTATAGAAATGTTAGTGCGACTAAGTAGTTGAGAAGCGAGTTCTTGTGAGCAAAACAGTCACAAAGAGATCAACACAAGAGACACGCGATTTTATCCCATGGTTCGGCCAAGTAACACTTGCCTACTTCCACGTTGTGGCGTCCCAATAGACGAGGGTTGCACTCAACCCCTTTCAAGTGATCCAATGATCAACTTGAATACCACGACTTTTCTTTGCTTATCTCTTTTTCCCGTTTGCGAGGAATCTCCACAAGTTGGAGTCTCTCGCCCTTACAACAAAGATCACAATGAAAGCACAAGAGTAAGGTTGGGGAGCAACACACACAAATCCGTAGCAACACACACGCACACAAGCCAAGACTTGAGCTCAAACTGAAGCACAACGAGTTCACAACTAGAACGGAGCTCAAATCACTAACACGATCGATCAAGTGTGCGGAGACGGAGTGTGGAAGACTTAGAATGCTTAGTGAATGCTTGGGGTTGACTCCTCCATGCGCCTAGGGGTCCCTTTTATAGCCCCAAGACAGCTAGGAGCCGTTGGAGACCAACAAGGAAGGCTAAGATTGCCTTCAGTCGGGTGGCGCACCGGACAGTCCGGTGCGCCACCAGACAATCACTGTAGACAGTCCTGTGCGGATCTCCTTCCTATTTTGGCGCAGTCGACCGTTGCAGATTCGTGGCAGCTGGCGCACCGGACATTGTCCGGTGCACACCAGACAGTCCGGTGCCCCCTGCCGACCGTTGGCGCTGCCCCGCGTCTCGCGAAGATTGCGTGGCCGACCGTTGGCGTAGTCGACTGTTGGCTCACCGTACAGTCCGGTGCACCACCGAACAGTCCGGTGAATTTTAGCCGTACGCCGCCGATCCTTTTCCCGAGAGCAACGAGTTCGCCAAGGACGACTCACCGGACAGTCCGATGAATTATAGTCGTACGCCGCCGTCGAGTCCCGAGAGCGACCTGTTCACCGGAGACTAGCCTGGCGCACCGGACACTGTCCGGTGCACCACCGGACAGTCCGGTGCACCCAGACTGAGCAGGAGTTGGCTGTACATAGCCAACTCTTTTCCAATTCTTTTTCTCCTGTTTCTAGCACTTAAACAAAATATGTTAGTACTCAAAACAATGTACTAAGTCTAGAAACGTACCTTGTTACATGATTTGCACTTCTTCAATCTTTGGCACATTCAGAACTTAGAGAATGTGTGTTGGGCACTTAATCACCAAAACATTATAGAAATGGCCCAAGGGCACATTTCTCTCTCACAAATAAGTGTGAAAGACAGGTTTCCGTAAGCAATGGCCAAAGAATTAGACACTTTCAGTAAGCAAGGCTAGAAAGTTGAGTATACTTTGGTTAAGGAATAATAAGCACCAGTGCACTTTAGCGGAGCATCAACAATAATAATTTAATCCTTAGGTATGTTGCATTTTCTTTGATTTATTTCATTTTGACTTATAGCGATCAGACTGACTTTTGGTTTAAATTGGTCAGAGTCTTAGTTCACCAGCTCAAAATGTTCCAATAAGCAATCAACCACTAAAGATGCAGCTAGTGTGTGCCCTCCTTCATAACTAAGTGGTTATGAATTGAAACTTAGTTGGTACACTTAGAGATCAAATAATAATACAACTACTATAAGTTATTGGAGTGTTGCTCAAAGCATGAAGTCAAGCAAAGACAACAGATAATCCTGTGCACTAACCATCACTCTGTAAGGATGGTTGTTGAGACCCTCCTCAGCTTCGACTTGCAACCAGCACCGTCAACTCAACGCTCGAGCACGCGTATAGCAGAACATAATGGCAAAGCAGGGAGGGGGACCATGCGTGAACCTGTGTATGGTGTCATCGCTGCCGGAATTCGGAACCCCTCGCGAACGTCCCATCGTGTGCCCAAACCCCCAAAACTGTAACCCTAGCAAACACACATTTCGCTAAATCGTCGTTGATATTCACATCGAGTAAACTTGGGGTCAAATTGGGAGGTATGATCGCAACGACAGAGGAGAGATTGGGATTATGGATTTTTTGGGAGATATGAGTACATGTTCACCATATGCTTACAATTGCCCTTCTGCGTCTACTCCCACCCACGTCTCGCGAGGAGGCGGGCCTAGTGTTTGGAGATGAGGAGATGACTGCTTGGGATTGGCTGCCCATGAACCACAACAGCAGCGTGCGGTGGCGCTCATGATTCCCACTGCAGAAGCCACGACTGGCAATGAGGCAGGCACACCGCTTGGAGACGAGAGGCGGGCACTTGGGAGTGGCAGACAGATGAAGGTCCTATTTGTTTCAGCTTCTAGCTAACAGAAGCTGCTGTAGACCGCCAAACGTCTAGCTTTCCAGCTAGTTTCTATGAGAATCACTTTAGTCAAAACCGTCCAAAATCAACGTGAACAAAGAATCGACTGAGTCGTTGATATAGTAGAAAACCATCATTTTGTACATCCTAAACCTTATGGACTCTTTTATCTTCCTCCACACTTGATCTCCACAATACTTAGGTTCTCTTCACACCCAGATTCCCAGAAAGCACCTCTGACAAAAGTTGAACCAAACAGGTTCGGAAGCACTTTACTACGCATAGTTTGGACCATGGGTTGGTTTCAACTAACTATAAGGGATTTTTTACAAAAAAGTTGACTCAAGAAAGTGGTGCTATAAAGGAGTAGAGATGTGCAAGCAATTCATGGTAATCCACATAGCTAAACATGTTGCTAGCTAGGGCTGATCTATTGTTAGATACTTATATATTTTACAATAAATTTAAACTCTAAAAGTATTTAGATAAATCATGAAAATGATATTGTTAATGAACCAGTGTAATTTAGTAGGTGCACATGTTCATATTTACCATTATTTCTATAAACATGAACAATATAAAAATAAGAAGTTTGAGGATATACACTGAAATAGTGTTGTTATCAGAGACATTGATAGCGCAGTTACCAATCCGAGTAACCATATTACTTTGATTGGTCTCAGTTGATATAGTCGTACAAATCGATGTATAGACTGCTGACGCTGCGTAGTCCCTCGAAGAGTCATTGGAAAGTAGATGTTCAGCGAGCAGTCGTGTGGACGCTTTCAAAAGCGTTACTGACTGCTATAGTGCTATCTTAAGCGGGACCTTTAGCGGACAAGGTTTTCGAAGGCCTGCTATTGCTAGGTAGGTCTGTACGTGCAGAACCTTGGTTATAAAGATGTTGTTCTTAGTGATAGCATAAAGCTTTGAGAGATAAGGGAGATATATGTCTTGTCATACCATGGTCACGGTCACGGCAACAGCCCGGCTCGGCGAAACGAGGGAGCGTGTGGGACACATCGGGTCTCCTTTTCTAACTTCACTAATGGTATTGATATATCCATCTTATAAGTTTATGATTTCTCTTAACTTCCAAGATGAGATTAACCAACTTTAACTCTATAGCATTATATAGATCTTTAATATTTGAATGATTTAATGAATTAATTTAAAATAAGCTTAAAGCCAACATCTATTGCCAGGTAGTACTCACTTTGCCCGTGTTTATGCATTTATCGCTGACCTTTGCTATTGGCCTATTGCTAAGACGCGGTGCTACTTTTTTTATTTCTTTGCTTGATAGTTCGTCCTTTCTTTATGTACGCACTAGCGCCGTACTTACGCTCTTTATATATATTTTTTAAAGAGAAGAATACGTTTTGAGAGAATATGTGAGTGACCATGATGAGATATTCTAATAAAATTATAACAATGATGAGATGATCTGAATTAAAAGTAAGCACTGGCTGGAATTTTTTGATGGGTGGTCCATACCGCCGCATCTTGGGGGTTTTAGGCTTTTGTCAAGGCCTCAAGGGTACGGTGCAAATTGTCCCACTTTGTAGACCATATGTATAGCCCCCGTTTGTTTCAGCTTTTTGGAGCTTCTGGTCACCAAAAGCTGCTGCGGACTGCCAAACGCTCAGCTTTTCAGTCAGCTTCTATAAAATTTGTTTGGGTAAAAACTATTCAACATCAACATAAACATATAATCGGTTGAGTCGTTGCAATAGTAGAAATCCGTTACTTTCTAAATCTTGAATCCTATTGACACCTTTATCTTCCTCCGCACGTAATCTTAATGATACTCAGATTCTCTACACAGCTAGATTCTCCTCATAGCCAGATTCTCAGAAAAGCTGGTCAGAAAAAAGCTGAACCAAACAGATATATAGTCTGTCCGGTGTCGTATATTTCAAACATAAATAACTACTTGCTCCGGTAGAAATTATAAAATATTTAAGCCTTTTTAGGTTCATAGCTTTTATTATCGTATATAGACCTGTGTTATATCTAGATATTTATCAAAAACTATAAATATAAAAACACTTAAATATCTTATAACTTAGAACAGATAAAATAACATTTATTATCATCCATATATCCCAGCATGCACATCAAACAGACAGTCTTTATTGTTGACAAAAAAGGGAAAAACTATATATAAGTAATTGTGTTATTTACCATAAGGCCCTCATGGCACCATGGCAGTATTGCAATATGGTCTTTGGATTTCTTGTTTATTAGTTGGCCTCTAGATGTTTCGTAGCAGGTCGTTAGAATGAGGCTGACAAGGTGGGACTTGCTCGCCAGCTATATTGTTGTTTGTCAAATTGAAACCGAGCAAGATCCCGCCACTGTTCACATGCGTGTGTCTAAGGTGCTACTCCTATTTGGCACCACGACCACGTACACTGATAATAATAACATCAACGCGAAGGGAACTACTACCTAGCGGAAACGGAAAAGAAATCACAGCAACTGTTCTTTGTTTGGTCTGACGACAGTAATCCGGCGTGCATATCTATTATTGACGTGGCATCCGTTAGCATTGTACGTGTACGGCAAGTACACACTGTGATCGATTCACGTAAAAAAAATGAACCAACCAAAAAACCTCGAAATGTCTTGCACTTACATCAACAACTAATCTGTCAGTTCTGAGTGATACAAGCCTCCCACTGACTGCCCACCTTATCGATGGGCTGATCGTAATACAGTGAACAGCTATTGATCATATTTGTAGGAACCAAGTTGGAGAGCAGTTATATTCTTTCCTTCGCTTGGCACTTGTTGGGTTATTCTTATCTCATATAGATTAAATGAGATTGAAAAAACTATGAAGGATTTTAACTTGTTTTTGATATTTTAACATACTCAATCCCACCCAATCCACATGACACTAACAGAATCCGGCTATTTGTTGAATGACCAGCTCTTTACCAAGGGCAATTTATCGGACACTCGGCAAAACACGCTTTGTCGAGTGCCACTCTTGGCGAACAATGGCACTCGACACATATCTCCTTTGCTGAGTGCAAAACACTCGACACACACTGACGCTCGGCAAAGGGCCATTAGCAGCTATCTATAGTTGACGATCGTTAACTATGTCAAGTGTCTAGAATTGACACTTGGTAAACTTTTTTTTTGCCGAGTATCCCTTTGTCGAGTGCCAGTTTACGGCTCTCGATACAGAGGCTGTCGTGGGGCATACTGGAGCTTTCTTTGCCGAGTGCCAGGGCAGCAGGCACTCGACAAAGGCTCCCTCTTTGCCGAGTGTCATTGAGTACACTCGACAAAGTCTCTGTCACTTGTCGTTGTCGTGACAACTTTTCTTTGCCGAGTACCAGATGGCACTCGGCAAAGACTTTATCGAGTGCCCGACATAATGCACTCGGCAAAAAAGTCATGCCGATGTACAATTCACCGAGTCCTCTTTGCCAAGTGCCAGTTTGTCGAGTGTTTTCGAGGCTTTGCCGAGTGCTTGCGGCACTCGACAAAGCAGTCTGTTCCGATAGTGTGGGTTGGGAGCAAAACGAACAAGCCCTTAGCTGGCACTATCAGTGTACCATAATATGAGTATAATAGCATCATAGCAAAATTGGTCCACAACAACGACCCGTCAACGGCCAGCACAAAGCATAACTAGGATGCTGGCAAAACGCCTTCTGAGTCTTTATCAACAGAAAATAGACCATAGTAGATCTAACTTTGTGCTAGCTTGATATATTCCTTGGGACCTTACGCTCCAAGGGTCAAGCCATGTGCCAGCCATGGTCGAGGCCGTATAAGTTGGAGGCTTTACGTAGGAGCCTTTGGCTCTCTTAAGATGTCTACTAGACATGACGATCTTGGGCAACATGACCTCTACACCACATGCTTCGTCGACCACATTGGTCACACATGTTGGGTGGTTTAGATAAGGATCTTGTCCCCCACTTCTATTGTGAGGGACAACATTGCGATTAGAAGACGTTATTGTAGTAACGCTTGATGATGTAAACATAATAGCAAGCACTATGGAGTCCATGCAGTTACAGAGTCTATCATTAATGTCATACTCGATTGCATGGGCACTCATACCTGCCACTATGGTAGGTCACACTCACCACTAGACATATTGAAAGTGTGCATCATGTATGGTACAACAACTATGACAAGATAGGAATAGTTGGACTTCTTCTTGGTGAGGCCCACCATCCAGGCATGGATATAACTCTCTCCTCTCTTATATATATTACAAAATAGAGGTGTAAAGCAACAATGAAATGAGTCGATAGGTTGGGCATTAACATCATGAAGCCCATGACCGGTGACTAGAGTCACCAGGGCAGATGGCTAGCATTTAAGGGCACCTACAGGCTGTTGTTGCGCCTGAGTCCAAAAATCTCTAGATTCTTAGTCCCGTTCGCTAGCTCAATCATCTTTTGAGTATGTAGGTTCTACCTACGGTTGCATACATACAACCACCATATGGAGGACGTATGGTGTTATATTAAGATGGCTCGAACCTCTCTACATCATATGTTTATATATGGTTGTGTCGGTGCTCTACAGCGGTCCCAGACCTGCATTCCCCTCCCCTCCATATCTCTCTCTAATTCTCTCTGTACCCTTAGTAGTATGGTGTCACATCCTAACAACATTTGGCATGCAGGTAGAGAGTGGTGCGCTTTATTGGGTTGTGCCAATATGGTTTCACCAGTACATCCAGCGAGTAGTGGCCTCTACCATTGGCTCTAGTAATGCTGACTTCGCTATAGCACAACTGATGCAACGATCTTGCTTAGTCCAGCCCTTTATTGCCTAAGGCGGAACTAGAGCTAGATTGGGTTGATCTCCTCTTCTGGTGTAGCTTGGATAACTTTCTCTATCGATCTAGTTCTGCAACCCCTCAACGGATGGAGTCCCACGACACTGCTACAATCGGCCTCGCTCCTATTCATGGTCCTTCCAACACACATATCCCAATAGTGGCCTAGAGCCCTATAGAGCCCTATTTAGGCATCATCGACCACAATCTGTAGCATGGTGGATTTAGCATCACTCCTATCCGGGCAATATGTGGCTTTATCTTGTCCCACTTTCCAAGCTTTGCCATAGAGACCTATAGAGGCGGTCTCTAGGTTTGGTGGCCTATCTTAGTAGTGGACATCATGGTGGGCACAACAATACCTCGACTTTAGCATAATGTCTCCATCGAATCTCTCAACAATGTAGAGGCTCTCCTTCATAATCCTCGAGGCCTAACATCAAGGAGGCACCGGTGGAACAGTGGTAGTAAGATGTCGCCAAGTTCATAGTCGCAATCTAGACATATTTAGGGTCATCTTAAGCCATATGGCATCATTCCTTAAGGCCCACAACTAGTCATGATGTCCATATATGTGCTCTCATGCACCATCTGTGTGCTCTCATGCAACATTTGTGGCTCGATAGGGCTTGGTTCCTAAGGTTGTGCCCTAGGATCAATAATCATGATGTGTGTCACCACCACCTCCTCAGCTGTAGCCCCAAGATCTGTGGCCCGTAGGGCACGTGGGTTGCTATTGATCCCTGTGTGAACGTTGGTGTAATCAAAGAGATGAGATTATGCAGTTCCCTCGAGCATAGCCTCCTTTTGTAGGCTAGGCTGCTCGGTTGGTCCACCATGCTGGGACTGTGGTGCGTGGTGGTGCTTACGTCTGCACTCTGCCAGGCAGTGTGGCCACAAAACTGAAAGGGAAATAGAGTCAAATCTTTTCCTAAATGATTTTGGTGGTTGAATTGCCCAACACAAATTATTGGACTAACTAGTTTGCTCTAGATTATGAGTTCTACACGTGCCAAAGGTTCAACACAAACCAATAAAAAGTCCAAGAAAGGGTTCAAATAAAAAGAGCAAAAGACAACCGAAGGCTGCCCTGGTCTGGCGCATCGGACTGTCCGGTGCACCAGGGTGGATCAACTCAAACTTGCTAGCTTTGGGAATTTGGGGAGCCACTCCGCTATAATTCACCGGACTGTCCGGTGTAACACCGGACTGTCCGGTGTGCCAGCGGAGCAATGGCTATCTACGACAACGGTCGTCTGCAAAAGTGAACAGTGAACATGAACAATGCAACTGCGCGCGCAGAAGTCAGAGCAGGCGCTAGAAGGCGCACCAGACAGTGCACAGTGACTGTCCGATGCACCACTGGACTGTCCGGTGGCCCCACAAGTCAGAGCTCCAACGGTCGAACCCTAACAGTTGGGTGACGTGGCTGGCGCACCGGACAGTGTCTGGTGGCGCACCGGACTGTCCGGTGCGCCATATGACAGCAGCCCCTCCCAACGGTCACTTTGGTGGTTGGGGCTATAAATACCCCCCAACCACCACACTTCAAGGCATCCAAGTTTTCAGCCATTGCATTCAATACAAGAGCTCTAGACTTCACTCCAAGACACAAACAAAGATATCAAATCCTCTCCCAAGTCCAAAGATCATTCCAATCAAATAGTGACTAGTGAGAGAGTGATATTTATGTTCTTTTGAGTTCTTGCGCTTGGATCGCTTTCTTCCTTCCTCATTTCTTGTTCTCAAGTGTTTTGTAACCAAGGCAAGAGACACCAAGTGTGTGGTGGTCCTTGCGGGGTCTAAGTGACCCGTGAGATAAGGAGAAAGCTCACTCGGTCTAAGTGACCGTTTGAGAGAGGGAAAGGGTTGAAAGAGACCTGGTCTTTGTGACCACCTCAACGGGGAGTAGGTTTGCAAGAACCGAACCTCGGTAAAACAAATCACCGTGTCATCCGCTCTATTTATTTGGTTGATTTGTTTTCGCCCTCTCTTTCGGACTCGATTATATTTCTAACGCTAACCCCGGCTTGTAGTTGTGCTTAAAGTTTATAAATTTCAGATTCCGCCTATTCACCCCCTCTAGGCGACTTTCAATTGGTATTGGAGCCTGGTGCTTCATTAGAGCCTAACCGCTCGAAGTGATGTCGGAAGAACACGCCAGGAAGGAGATGGTGACCGGCGAGAAGCCCGCTACAAGCCACGGGAAGGCTCCATTGGGAGAGTCCCGCAACAAGAAGAAGGAGTCACCTCCTCACAAGTCGCATCGGAGTGGCGACAAGAAAAAGAAAATGAAGAAGGTGGTCTACTATGAGACCGATTCTTCATCACCATCCACCTCCGGCTCCGACACGCCGTCCGTCACTTCTAAGCGCCATGAGCGCAAGAAGTTTAGTAAGATCCCCCTACGCTACCCTCGCATTTCTAAACATACTCCATTACTTTCTGTTCTATTAGGCAAACCACCGGTTTTTGACGGTGAAGATTATAACATGTGGAGTGATAAAATGAGGCATCACCTAACCTCACTCCACACTAGTATTTGGGACGTTGTTGAGTTTGGAGTGCAGGTACCATCCGTAGGGGATGAAGACTATGATTCGGACAAGGTTGCCCAAATCCGGCACTTGAACTTCCAAGCCACCACTATATTCCTCGCCTCTCTAAGTCGAGAGGAGTATAACAAGGTGCAAGGGTTGAAGAGCACCAAAGAGATTTGGGACATGCTCAAGACCGCACACGAAGGAGACGAGGTGACCAAGATCACCAAGAGGGAGACAATCGAGGGGGAGCTCGGTTGTTTTATGCTCAACCAAGGAGAAGACCCGCAAGCCATGTACAACCGGCTAAAGACCTTGGTAAATCAAGTGTGCAACCTCGGGAGCACCAAGTGAGATGACCATGAAATGGTCAAGGTTATTCTTAGATCACTCGTATTTCTTAACCCTACTCAAGTTCAATTAATTCGTGGTGATCCTAGATATAAATTAATGTCTCCCGAGGAAGTGATAGGAAAATTCGTGAGCTTTGAATTGATGATCAAAGGCTCCAAGTAGATCATCGAGCAAGGCGCCTCCTCCTCCGTACCCAAGGCACAACCTGCTGCATTCAAGGCAACGGAGGAGAAAGAAGGCTCTACACCGAGTAGGGTCCCCATCGATGCCTCCAAGCTCGACAACGAGGAAATGGCGCTCATCATCAAGAGCTTCCGCCAAATCCTCAAGCAAAGGAGGGGGAAAGACTACAAGCCCCGCTCCAAGAAGGTTTGCTACAAATGTGGTAAGCCCGGTCATTTTATCGCTAAATGTCCTTTGTCTAGTGATAGTGACAGGGATAACGACAAGAGGAGGAAGAAGAAGGAGAAGAAGAGAAATTACAAGAAGAAGGGCGGCGACGCCCATGTTTGCCGGGAGTGGGACTCCGACGAGAGCTCCACCGACTCCTCCTCCGACGAGGACGCCGCCAACATCGCCGTCAACAAAGGTCTTCTCTTCCCCAACGTCGGCCACAAGTGTCTCATGGCAAAGGACGGCAAGAAGAAGAAGGTAAAATCTAGATCCTCCACTAAGTATGCAACATCTAGTGATGAAGCTAATTCTAGTGATGATGAGGATGATTTGTTTACTCTTTTTGCCAACCTCAACATGCAACAAAAGGAGAAATTAAATGAATTAATTAGTGTTATTCATGAGAAGGATGAACTCTTGGATAGCCAAGAGGACTTCCTTATTAAGGAAAACAAAAAGCATGTTAAGGTGAAAAATGCTTATGCTCAAGAAGTAGAAAAATGTGAAAATTTGACTAGTGAGCTAAGTACTTGCCATGACACTATTTCCAACCTTAAAATTGAGAATGCTAATTTGATTGCTAAGGTTGAGAAGTCATATATTTGTGATGATTCAATTACCAATCTTAGAAATGATAATGCTATTCTAATTGCTAAGATTGAAAAATTGAATGCCTCTCTTTCTAGCCTTAAGATTGAAAATGAAAAATTAATTGCTAAGGCTAAAGATTTAAATGTTTGCAATGATGTTATTACCAATCTTAGAGATGAGAATACTATTTTACATGCTAAGATTGTTGAATTGAATGATTGCAAACCCTCTACATCTACGGTTGATCATGTTTCTATTTGCACTAGATGTAGAGATATTAATGTTGATGCTATTCATGATCACCTTGCTATGATTAAACAACAAAATGGTCATATAGCTAAACTAGATGTTAAAATTGCCGAGCATGAACTAGAGAATGAAAAATTTAAATTTGCTCGTAGTATGCTTTATAGTGGGAGACGCCTAGGCATCAAGGATGGCGTTGGCTTCCAACAGGGAGACAATGTCAAGCTTAATGCTCCTCCTAAAAGATTGTCTAATTTTGTTAAGAGCAAGGCTCCCATGCCTCAGGATAACGAGGGTTATATTTTATATTCTGCTGGTTATCCTGAGGATAAGATTAGGAGAATTCATGCAAAGAAGACTCATTCTGTTTCTCACCATGCTTTTATTTATAAGAATAAGGCTTCTAGCTCTAGGCGTTCTACACATGATAAAATGCCTAAGAAGAAAACTCCTATTGCATCAAATGATCATAACATTTTATTTAAGACCTTTGATGCTTCATATGTGCTCACAAACAAATCAGGCAAAGTAGTTGCCAAATATGTTGGGGGCAAACACAAGGGGTCAAAGACTTGTGTTTGGGTACCCAAGGTGCTTGTTTCTAATGTAAAAGAACCCAAGACCGTTTGGGTACCTAAGAACAAGGCCTAAATTTGTTTTGTAGGTTTATGCATCCGATGGCTCAAGTTGGATCATCGACAGCGGGTACACAAACCACATGACTGGGGAGAAAAAGATGTTCTCCTCCTATGAGAAAAACCAAGATCCCCAAAGAGCTATCACATTCAGGGATGGAAATCAAGGTTTGGTCAAAGGATTGGGTAAAATTGCTATATCATCTGACCATTCTATTTCCAATGTTTTTCTTGTAGATTCTTTAGATTATAACTTGCTTTCAGTTTCACAATTATGTAAAATGGGTTACAACTGTCTTTTTACGGATGTAGGTGTTACTGTCTTTAGAAGAAGTGATGATTCAATAGCTTTTAAGGGAGTGTTAGAGGGTCAGCTATACTTAGTTGATTTCAATAGAGCTGAACTCGACACTTGCTTAATTGCTAAGACTAACATGGGTTGGCTCTGGCATCGCCGACTAGCCCACGTTGGAATGAAGAATCTTCACAAGCTTCTAAAGGGAGAGCATATTTTGGGACTAACCAATGTTCATTTTGAGAAAGATAGGATTTGTAGCGCATGCCAAGCAGGGAAGCAAGTTGGTGTTCATCATCCACACAAGAACATCATGACGACTGACAGGCCGCTTGAGCTACTCCACATGGACCTATTCGGCCCGATAGCTTACATAAGCATCGGCGGGAGTAAGTACTGTCTAGTTATTGTGGATGATTATTCTCGCTTCACTTGGGTATTCTTTTTACAGGAAAAATCTCAAACCCAAGAGACTTTGAAAGGATTCTTGAGACGGGCTCAAAATGAGTTCGGCTTGAGGATCAAGAAAATAAGAAGCGACAACGGGACTGAGTTCAAGAACTCTCAAATTGAAGGCTTTCTTGAGGAGGAGGGCATCAAGCATGAGTTCTCTTCTCCCTACATGCCACAACAAAATGGTGTAGTGGAGAGGAAGAATAGAACTCTGCTTGACATGGCGAGGACCATGCTTGATGAGTACAAGACTTCGGATCGGTTTTGGGCCGAGGCGGTCAACACCGCTTGCTACGCCATCAACCGGTTATATCTTCACCGAATCCTCAAGAAGACATCATATGAACTCCTCACCGGTAAAAAGCCCAATGTTTCATATTTAAGAGTCTTTGGTAGCAAATGTTTTATTCTTGTTAAAAGAGGTAGAAAATCTAAATTTGCTCCTAAGGCTGTAGAAGGCTTTTTACTCGGTTATGACTCAAACACAAGGGCATATAGAGTCTTTAACAAGTCCACTAGACTAGTTGAAGTCCCTTGTGACATTGTGTTTGATGAGACTAATGGCTCTCAAGTAGAGCAAGTTGATCTTGATGAGCTAGATGATGAAGAGGCTCCATGCGTCGCGCTAAGGAACATGTCCATTGGGGATGTGTGTCCTAAGGAATCCGAAGAGCCCACACAAGCATAAGATCAACCTTCATCTTCCATGCAAGCATCTCCACTAACCCAAGATGAGGATCAAGCTCAAGAGGATGAAAATGAAGATCAAGAAGATGAGCCACCTCAAGAGGAGGACATTGATCAAGGGGGATATGTCAATGATCAAGACAAGGAAGATGATGAGGGTCCAAGACCGCCACACCCAAGAGTCCACCAAGCGATTCAAAGAGATCACCCCGTGAACACCATCCTCGGCGATATTCATAAGGGGGTAACCACTCGATCTCGAGTCGCTCATTTTTGTGAACATTACTCTTTTGTTTCCTCTATTGAGCCACACAGGGTAGAGGATGCACTTAAAGATTTGGATTGGATGCTGGCGATGCAAGAGGAGCTCAACAACTTCATGAGGAATGAGGTATGGCATTTGGTTCCATGTCCTAATTAAAATGTTGTAGGAACCAAGTGGGTATTCCGCAACAAGCAATATGAGCATGGTGTGGTGACAAGGAACAAAGCCCGACTTATGGCCAAAGGTTATTCACAAGTCGAAGGTTTGGATTTTGGTGAAACCTATGCACCCGTAGCTAGGCTTGAGTCAATTCGTATATTACTTGCCTATGCTACTTACCATGGCTTTAAGCTTTATCAAATGGACGTGAAGAGTGCCTTCCTCAATGGACCAGTCAAGGAAGAGGTCTATGTTGAGCAACCTCCTGGCTTTAAAGATAGTGAGTACCCTAACCATGTTTACAAACTCTCTAAGGCGCTTTATGGGCTCAAGCAAGCCCCAAGAGCATGGTATGAATGCCTAAGAGATTTTCTTATCACTAATGGCTTCAAAGTCGGCAAAGTCGATCCTACTCTCTTTACTAAAACAATTGCAAATGATTTGTTTGTATGCCAAGTTTATGTTGATGATATCATATTTGGGTCTACTAACAAATCTATTTGTGAAGAGTTTAGTAGGATCATGGTATAAAAATTCGAGATGTCTATGATGGGGGAGTTGAAGTATTTTCTAGGATTTCAAGTCAAGCAACTCCAAGAGGGCACCTTCATCAGCCAAACGAAGTACATTCAAGATATACTCACCAAGTTTGGAATGAAGGATGCCAAGCCCATCAAGACACCCATGGGAACCAATGGGCATCTCGACCTCAACATGGGAGGTAAATCCATAGATCAAAAGGTATACCGGTCGATGATAGGATCTCTACTCTATTTATGTGCATCTCGACCGGATATTATGCTTTCCGTATGCATGTGTGCAAGGTTCCAAGCCGATCCTAAGGAAGTTCACCTTAGGGCCATGAAGAGAATCTTGAGATATTTAGTTCATACACCTAAGTTTGGTCTTTGGTACCCCAAGGGATCCTCTTTTGATTTATTAGGATATTCCGATGCTGATTGGGCAGGGTGTAAAATTAATAGGAAGAGCACATCAGGTAGGGGTGTAAACGGTACGGATATTATCCGACCCTCCGACCGTCCGAAGAGGCTAATTATTCGGTTGAATAGGTTTTTTCGGATATCCGCAGAATTTTCGGATTTCGGATTCGAATTCGGATGCTACAGTTCGGATATCGGATACGGATATGGTATGACTGAAATCCGTCGGATTTCGGATATCCGGATATCTTCTCGGATAACTATCCGGATTTCATATTTCGGATATCCGGACATCTACCTAGATATCTTACCAGATTTCAGATTTCAGATATTCGGATAGTTACATGTGAAATCACCCTAAATATCCAAGTTTCAACATAATCAATACTACACTTTATTATTTTCATATCAGGATTTGAGGTTATGTTCTTATATAATGTTTATTGTTCCTGGTAACATATTTGCAATTTTCGGTCGATGGTGGAATATTTTATGAATTTAAATGCATTTTGATAATTTTCTGTAGAAAAAATTTGTCGGGGACCATAATTAGGGGTACCCTCAAGACGCCTAATTCTCAGCTGGTAACCCCCATCAGCATAAAGCTGCAAAGGCCTGATGGGTTTGATTAAGTCAGGGATCAGTCCATACGAGTGACTTGACCACGCCACGCCCGAGCCTAGCCTCGGGCGAGGGCAGCCGACCCTAAGATGACTCCGTCTCGCCTGAGGTCTCCTCTTTCACGGCAGACGCATCTCCGGCTCGCCCTAGGCCCCGCCTCCGATAAGGAGAAACCCTGACTAAATCACCACACCAACCGACCGAGTCACCAGGGCGTTTAACGCAAAAGGTAAGACCGACGGGCGACCAGACTTCGCCAGAAGTGCCATAGGAGACTCCACCCGACCCAGGGCTCGGACTCGGGCTAAGCCCCTGGAAGACGGCGAACTCCGCTCCGCCCGACCCAGGGCTCGGACTCGGGCTAAGGCCCCGGAAGACGGCGAACTCCGCTCCGCCCGACCCAGGGCTCGGACTCGGGCTAAGGCCCCGGAAGACGGCGAACTCCGCTCCGCCCGACCCAGGGCTCGGACTTAGGCTAAGGCCTCGGAAGACGGCGAACTCCGCTCCGCCCGACCCAGGGCTCGGACTCGGGCTAAGGCCCCGGAAGACGGCGACCTCCGCCTCGCCCGACCCAGGGCTCGGACTCCGCCTCGGCCTCTGCCGAATAATCTCCGCCTCGCCCGACCCAGGGCTCGGACTCTGTCTCTGTCTTGCAGGACGGACTCGGCCTCGGCCTCGGAGGAGCCTCCACGACGCCCGACCTAGGACACGAGACCGCCACGTCAACAGGAAGCGTCATCATCACCCTGCCCTGAGCCGACTTGGGTCGCAGAGAACAAGACCGGCGTCCCATCTGGCCAGCTATGCCAGATAGGCCATGATGGCGCCCCGCTAGATCATGACGACGGCGGCTCCCAGCTCCCTTACGAAAGCAGGAGAACGTCAGCAAGGACCCAGCCACCTCGACAGTTGTCCCCCCATCCGGCTCCGTTACTCCTCCAACAGCCACGACGCCACACCAACAGGGTGCCACGATCTCTCCGGCTGCCACCTGGGCATGTACATAGGGCGCTAGCTCTCCCTCGCTAGACACGTAGCACCTTGCTACACCCCCATCTTGTACACCTGGACCCTCTCCTTACGACTATAAAAGGAAGGGCCAGGGCCTTCTTAGGGAAGGTTGGCCTCGCGAGGACGAAGGGCAGGGGCAGGCACTCTCTCTCAGGGCCGCTCTCTCCCCTCACCTCGTGCGGACGCTTGTAACCCCCTACTGCAAGCGCACCCGACCTGGGCGCGGGACGAACACGAAGGCCGCGGGAATTCCTCCGACTCCCTCACGACCCGGCTTCGGCCACCGACTCTCTCTCTCTCTCTCTCTCTCTGTTCCCCCCTTCGCGCTCGCTCCACGCGCTCGACCCATCTGGGCTGGGGCACGCGGCACTCTCACTCGTCGGCTCGGGGACCCCCCGGTCTCGGAACGCCGACAGTTGGCGCGCCAGGTAGGGGCACGCTGCGTGTTGACGTTCGATTTCCCGTCAAGCTCCAGATGGGCAGTCCCCAACAACCTCTTCAACCCGGGACGGTGCTCCGTTTCGGGAACCTCGAGTTCATGTCTCTCGACGGCGACTACGACATGATACTCCTTCCACCGCCGCGCAACGACGACATTGGTGGCGGACAGCCCGCCCGCCGGCGGCGGAATCGACGACGTCTTTCCCGCGTTGGGGAAGGACAACGTTCAAGCTCGCCCCATCCCCTCCTTCGCCATCGGAGGAGGAGGAGGCGGGGCAACCGGGGCCGAGCGGGAGGCCGCGCTCCGACGGCTGTCGAGCAAATCGACATCCCCGGCGCCCCAGCGGAGGACACGCCAAGCGTCGCCCTCGCGTTCGAGGCAAACGCGAGCGCCATCCCCCCGCAACACGTCGACCCCGAGCAAGTGGACGGCGCCAGCACGCTCACGGAGGGCCTGCAGGACGTCGCCCTCGTACCCAAGACGACGACGCGGTCAGCCCCCGACACGACTTCATCGCTCCTCGTCAACGAAAAGGTACCGACTGCTCCCCATCTTTCGTTATTTCGACTCGGCCTCAGCCTGCCTGGCGACTTCGCTTTGGCGGGCACTCACATTGAGGCGAGTGCAACCTCTCTGGGGTTTCCTGTGCGGTCGCCTTGGGACCGATTGACGGGTGTCTCGACCTACGGACCCTCTGGGTCCGAGGAAGATGACGACCCCAGCATCTGCTGGGATTTCTCCGGATCTGGCAACCCTAGTGCCATGCGGGACTTTATGACCGCATGTGACTACTGCCTCTCCGACTGTTCCGACGGCAGCCGCAGCCTTGGCGACAAGGACTGCGGCCCGAGTCGCGAATGTTTCCACATCGAGCTAGGGGATCCCTCCGGAGGCGGCTGTCTCGGCATGCCGGAGGATGGTGATCCCCCTAGGCCAGCGCCTCGCGCCGACATCCCGCGGGAGCTAGCTGTGGTCCCCGTTCCGGCGGGGGGTCATGACCCACAGCTCGAGCAAGTCCGCGGGGCGCAGGCCGGGTTCGATGAAGGAGCAGGAGCGCTCGAGGCAATCCGCCAGAACATCGGGCAGGTATGGGCGAGCCAACCCCCGGCCGGAGGAATACGTCACCTGCCCCAAGGTCTCCAGCACCGCATCGCCAACGATGCCAGGGACAAACCGCCACCCGCATCCGGCGGGACTGGCCAGGACCTGGTCGCTGCAGCAATGCTCCTCCGCGCGATGCCGGAGTCATCAACCACCAAGGGTCGGCGAATCCAGGGAGAACTCAGGCATCTCCTGGAAGGCGCTGCGGCCCGGCGGGCCGAGAGCTCTGCCTCCCGCAGGCAGGGATACCCCTCGGAACCTCGTGCCGCGACTTCCCGACTCACGCGGGAAGCCTCGGCCTTCACCGGGCGCACGCGCAACACCGCGCCTGCGGCCCCAGGCCACCTCGGCGTCGAGCACCCTCATCGCGACCGTCGAGCACGCCTCGACGAAAGGGTGCGCCGAGGCTACCACCCCAGGCGTGGGGGACGTTACGACAGCGGGGAGGATCGAAGTCCCTCGCCCGAACCACCCGGTCCGCAGGTCTTTAGCCGAGCCATTCGGCGGGCGCCGTTTCCGCCCCGATTCCGACCCCCGACTACTATCACGAAGTACTCGGGGGAAACGAGACCGGAATTGTGGCTTGCGGACTACCGCCTGGCCTGTCAGCTGGGTGGGACGGACGATGACAACCTCATCATCCGGAACCTCCCCCTGTTTCTCTCCGACACCGCTCGTGCCTGGTTGGAGCACCTGCCCCGGGGCAGATTTCCAACTGGGAGGATCTGGTCCAGGCTTTCGCCGGGAACTTCCAGGGCACGTACGTGCGCCCCGGGAATTCCTGGGACCTCCGAAGCTGTCGGCAACTGCCGGGAGAGTCCCTTCAGGACTACATCCGGCGGTTCTCGAAGCAGCGCACCGAGCTGCCTAACATCACCGACTCCGATGTCATCGGCGCGTTCCTCGCCGGCACCACCTGCCGCGACCTGGTGAGCAAGCTGGGTCGCAAGACCTCCACCAGGGCAAGCGAGCTGATGGACATCGCCACCAAGTTCGCCTCCGGCCAGGAGGCGGTAGAGGCCATCTTCCGAAAGGACAAGCAGCCCCAGGGCCGCCCGTCGGAAGATGCTCCCGAGGCGTCCACTCCGCGCGGCGCCAAGAAGAGAGGCAGGAGGAAGTCGCAAGCGAAACGCGACGTTCCCGATGCAGACCTTGTCGCCGCCGCCGAGCGCAAGAACCCTCGGAAGCCCCCCGGAGGTGCTAATCTCTTCGACAAGGCACTCAAGGAGACGTGCCCCTACCGTCAGGGGCCCGTCAAGCATACTCTCGAAGAGTGCGTCATGCTTCGGCGTCACTTCCATCAGGCCGGGCCACCCGCAGAGGGTGGCAAGGCTCACGACGACGACAAAAGGGAGGATCGCCAAGCAGGAGAGTTCCCAGAGGTCCGCGATTGCTTCATGATCTACGGAGGGCATGCGGCAAACGCCTCGGCTCGGCATCGTAAGCAAGAGCGTCGGGAGGTATGCTCGGTAAAGGTGGCGGCGCCAGTCTATCTAGACTGGTCCGACAAGCCCATCACCTTCAACCGAGACGACCACCCCGACCACGTGCCGAGCCCGGGGAAGTACCCGCTCGTCGTCGATCCTGTCATCGGCGACGTCAGGCTCACCAAGGTCCTGATGGATGGAGGCAGCTGCCTCAATATCATCTACGCCGAGACCCTCAGGCTCCTGCGCGTTGACCTGTCCTCTGTCCGAGCAGGTGCTGCGCCCTTCCACGGGATCATTCCCGGGAAGCGCGTCCAGCCCCTCGGACAGCTCGACCTCCCTGTCTGCTTCGGAACACCCTCCAACTTCCGAAGGGAGACTTTGACGTTCGAGGTGGTCGGTTTCCGAGGAACCTACCACGCAGTGTTGGGAAGGCCATGCTACGCGAAGTTCATGGCCATCCCCAACTACACCTACCTAAAGCTCAAGATGCCGGGCCCCAACGGGGTCATCACCGTCGGCCCCACGTACAAACACGCCTTCGAATGCGATGTGGAGTGCGTGGAGTACGCCGAGGCCCTCGCCGAGTCCGAGGCCCTCATTGCCGACCTGGAAAGCCTCTCCCGAGAGGTGCCGGACGTGAAGCGGCATGCCGGCAACTTCGAGCCAGCGGAGACGGTTAAGGCCGTCCCTCTCGACCCCAGTGGCGACACCTCCAAGCAGATCCGGATCGGTTCCGGGCTTGACCCCAAATAGAAAGCAGTGCTCGTCGACTTTCTCCGCGCAAACGCCGACGTTTTCGCGTGGAGTCCCTCGGACATGCCCGGCATACCGAGGGAAGTCGCCGAGCACTCGCTGGATATTCGGGCCGGGGCCCGACCGGTCAGACAACCTCTGCGCCGATTCGACGAAGAAAGGCGCAGGGTGATAGGCGAGGAGGTCCACAAGCTGATGGCAGCAGGGTTTATCAAAGAGGTATTCCATCCCGAATGGCTTGCCAACCCTGTGCTTGTGAGGAAAAAAGGGGGGAAATGGCGGATGTGTGTAGACTACACTGGTCTCAACAAAGCATGTCCGAAGGTCCCTTACCCTCTGCCTCGCATCGATCAAATCGTGGACTCCACTGCAGGGTGCGAAACCCTGTCTTTCCTCGATGCTTACTCAGGGTATCATCAAATCAAGATGAAAGAGTCCGACCAGCTCGCGACTTCTTTCATCACGCCCTTCGGCATGTACTGTTACATCACAATGCCGTTCGGTTTGAGGAACGCGGGTGCAACTTACCAGCGGTGCATGAACCATGTGTTCGGCGAACACATTGGTCGCACGGTCGAGGCCTACGTCGATGACATCGTAGTCAAGACGAGGAAAGCCTCCGACCTTCTCTCCGACCTCGAACTGACATTCCGGTGTCTCAAGGCGAAGGGCGTCAAGCTCAATCCCGAGAAGTGCGTCTTCGGGGTGCCCCGAGGCATGCTCTTGGGGTTCATCGTCTCCGAGCGGGGCATCGAAGCCAACCCGGAGAAGATCGCAGCGATCACAAACATGGGGCCCATCAAAGACTTAAAAGGCGTACAGAGGGTCATGGGATGCCTCGCGGCCTTGAGCCGTTTCATCTCGCGCCTCGGCGAAAGAGGCCTGCCCCTGTACCGCCTCTTAAGAAAGGCCGAGTGCTTCACTTGGACTCCCGAGGCCGAGGAAGCCCTCGGGAACCTGAAAACGCTCCTCACCCAGGCGCCCATCTTGGTACCCCCAGCTGGTGGGGAAACCCTCCTGGTCTACGTCGCCGCAACCACTCAGGTGGTCAGCGCCGCGATAGTAGTCGAAAGGCAGGAAGAGGGGCATGCTTTGCCCGTTCAGAGACCAGTCTACTTCGTCAGCGAAGTGCTGTCCGAGACCAAGATCCGCTACCCACAAGTCCAGAAGCTGCTATATGCAGTTATCCTGACGAGGCGAAAGCTGCGACATTACTTCGAGTCCCATCCGGTGACTGTGGTGTCATCCTTCCCCCTGGGAGAGATCATCCAGTGCCGGGAAGCCTCGGGACGGATCGCGAAGTGGGCGGTGGAAATCATGGGCGAGGCGATCTCGTTCGCCCCTCGGAAGGCCATCAAGTCCTAGGTACTGGCGGATTTCGTAGCCGAATGGGTCGATACCCAGTTGCCAATGGCTCCGATCCAGCCAGAGCTCTGGACCATGTTTTTCGACGGGTCGCTGATGAAGACGGGAGCTGGCGCGGGTCTGCTTTTCGTCTCGCCCCTCGGAAAACACCTGCGCTATGTGCTCCGCCTCCATTTCCCGGCGTCCAACAATGTGGCTGAGTACGAGGCCCTGATCAACGGGTTGCGAATCGCCATCGAACTAGGGGTTCGACGCCTCGATGCGCGCGGCGACTCGCAGCTCGTCATCGACCAAGTCATGAAGAACTCCCACTGCCGCGACCCGAAGATGGAGGCTTACTGCGAAGAGGTTCGACGCCTGGAAGACAAGTTCTACGGGCTCGAACTTAACCACATCGCCCGGCGCTACAACGAGACTGCGGACGAGCTGGCGAAGATAGCCTCGGGGCGGACAACGGTTCCCCCGGACGTCTTCGCCCGGGATCTGCACCAACCCTCCGTCAAGATAGGCTACGCGCCCGAGCCCGAGGCACCCTCGGCCTCGTCCGAGGTAACCTCGGCCCAGCCCGAGCCGTCCTCGGCTCAATCCGAGGAACCCTCGGAGCCCGAGGGCGAAGCGCTGCACGTCGAGGAGGAGCAGAACGGGGTCGTGCCAGATCAAGATTGGAAGACCCCGTACCTGCAATATCTTCGCCGAGGAGAACTGCCCCTCGACCGAGCCGAGGCTCGGCGGGTAGCGCGACGAGCAAAATCGTTCATCCTGCTGGGCGATGAGAAGGAGCTCTACCACCGCAGCCCCTCGGGCATCCTCCAGCGATGCATCTCCATCGCCGAGGGTCAGGACCTCCTGCAGGAAATACACTCGGGGGCTTGCGGTCATCATGCAGCACCTCGAACCCTCGTTGGGAATGCTTTCCGCCAAGGCTTTTACTGGCCAACGGCGGTGGCTGACACCACTAGAATTGTCCGCGCCTGCGAAGGGTGCCAATTCTATGCGAAACAGACCCACCTGCCCACTCAGGCTCTGCAGACGATACCCATCACTTGGCCCTTCGCTGTGTGGGGTCTGGACCTCGTCGGCCCACTGCAGAAGGCGCCCGGGGGCTACACGCACCTGCTGGTCGCCATCGACAAATTCTCCAAGTGGATCGAGGTTCGACCCCTAAACAGCATCAGGTCCGAGCAGGCGGTGGCGTTCTTCACCAACATCATCCATCGCTTCGGGGTCCCGAACTCCATCATCACCGACAATGGCACCCAGTTCACCGGCAAAAAATTCTTGGATTTTTGCGAGGATCACAACATCCGGGTGGACTGGGCCGCCGTAGCTCACCCCATGTCGAATGGGCAAGTGGAACGTGCCAATGGCATGATTCTACAAGGGCTCAAGCCTCGGATTTACAACAACCTCAACAAGTTCGGCAAGCGATGGATGAAGGAACTCCCCTCGGTGGTCTGGAGCCTGAGGACGACTCCAAGCCGAGCCACGGGTTTCACGCCGTTCTTCCTGGTCTACGGGGCCGAGGCAATCCTGCCCACGGACCTGGAATACGGCTCCCCGAGGACGAGGGCTTACAACGAAGAAAGCAACCAAGCCAGCCGAGAAGACTCGCTGGACCAGCTGGACGAGGCTCGGGACAGGGCCTTACTACACTCGGCGCGGTATCAGCAGTCCCTGCGACGCTACCACGCCCGAGGGGTCCGACCCCGAGAACTCCAGGTGGGCGATCTGGCGCTTCGGCTGCGGCAAGACGCCCGAGGGAGGCACAAGCTCACGCCCCCCTGGGAGGGGCCGTTCATCATCGCCAAAGTTCTGAAGCCCGGAACGTACAAGCTGGCCAACAGTCAAGGCGAGGTCTACGGCAACGCTTGGAACATCCAACAGCTACGTCGCTTTTACCCTTAAGATGTTTCCAAGTTGTTCATATACCTCGCACCCACGCAAAGTTTAGTCAACAAGGAAGGGTCGGCCTCGCCTCGGCAAAGCCCGACCCTCCCTCGGGGGCTAAAAGGGGGTTAACCCCCTCTGCGTCAAAATTTTCCTCGAACAAAAAACCTCTTTCACCAGAACATCTTTCGTGCTTTTTGACTACTTCGGAAAGTGGGTCCTGGAAACGACGGGGTACACGTAAGCAGTCAAGGCTGACCGAGCCGAGGGACTCCTACGCCTCCGGGATACGGATACCTCACTCATCACCTTCTGCGATAAGTAACTCGCGCTCGGATAAAGTGACTCCGCGGATCGAATGAGTCTTTACGTACGGAAGCTCTTCTGTTGAAGCAGGTTCTTCGAGCCTTCTCGACTGAGTCAGTGACAGGGCCTCATGGATGGGTAAAAGTACGCGTAAGCGGCGAGGCCGACCGAGCCGAGGGACTCCCACGCCTCCGGGATACGGATACCTCACTCATCACCTCCCGCGAGAAGCAACTCTTGCTCGCACTAGCATCCCTGCTACCGACAAAAAGTCCAGATACTCGAAACAAGAGGAAAAGAGACACAGCTTTATAACGCAACAAGGGTGTGTGTTCCGGCCTCAACGGCCGCACAAGGCCCACGCTACAAGACGACTTGACCCTGCAGGCGCGGATCTTGACGATGGAAGAGGGCGACGACACCCTCGGCATCAACAGCACCTTCGGCAAGGCCCGACCTAGCCTCGGGCGGCGACGCGGTCCGAGGGCCTCCGATCCGAGGGACGACGTCGTCACCGCGCTTGAGCAATCTCCGCCAGAGACTTCCCCGAGAACCCGGCCCGAGCGGATGGCTCGGCTGGCCACCTCCGGGGCCTCGGCCGACCACCTTCCGAGGGCGCCAGCACGGTCCAAGGCCTCGGCTAATCAGCTCCGACGCCGATTCTGCCGACAGACAACTCGGCTAGGCCCCGGCCAACCAGGTTTCATTTCCGAGCTAACAACGCCTCTGCTTGTGCTAATATCGCTACCCCTGGCCTCGGCTCGTCGAAGAGCGGCCGAGGGGTCTCTTTAACTAAGCTAGAGGAGCCTCGGACAACAGGTCCGACCGAGCCGAGGGATTCCTACGCCTCCGGGATACGGATACCTCACTCGTCACCTGGACACGGGGCGACTCATGCTTGGTGAAGCGATTCAGACAATCGACAGGCAAGTCTTATTGCTCAGAAATGAGGAAAAAAACACGGCTTTGTGCCGGAGCTACATACATGTTCAGGCCCCGAAAGCCGAAAATGAACAAAAAACCCGGCACTCGAAGTGCCATTGCAAACGGAACTCTGGTTCCCCCTCCGCAGGTACGAACGACCCCACTCGATGGGGGTAGGCCTGCGGGGCAACAGAAGACCGACGAACGGCATGTCGCCGACCGCCCCGACAGCGGCAACGACGATGAAGACTTCTGCCCCGGGGAGCCGAACAGCAGCAGTGATGGCCTCAGGGCGGATACTGCTGCTAGGAGGCCCCCGCCCTCGCCCAAACTCGAGAGGCAAGGACGGGCAGAAGGCCGTAGAGTTGGAGGTCGGCCCATGGCCAACCTGGGCTGTCGCGCCGGCGGAAGAACCTCTTCCAGCTGCCGTGGCGGGAGGCGGCACCGGGAGCGATTCCGAAACTGCTCGGCTCAGAGAGCCGGGCACGGTGCAGCTGTTAGCGCCACGGGCGACTCCCGCCCTTCCCCCCGATCACTGAGGGAAGGAGCGGGCCACCGCCCGCGCAGAGACCGACCCCAACTCGGCACACGCCCCTCCTCAGCCCTGGTGATGAAAATCCTTGAGGCTGAGGAAGGGGCGGATACCGCAGCCCGGCTCGCTTTCCCCCACCATCAAGCCGGGGGTCGCCCTCTTGGGCGATCGCCGGTGGAGGGGTGCAGCCGGGCTGCATGATGAAAATCCTTGAAGCCGAACGATGGCTGAAAGGTACCAACTCCCACAGAGTTGCGTCCCTCCGGCGATGGAGCGGAGAGACGGCGGTTTCCCCCCATCCGGGGGCTCGGAAGATGGAGCGACACAATGCATAAGGGAGGTAGGAGACATGGTCACCTCACGAAGAGGGTCGCCCTCCTTTTAAAGGCAGCTCCCCCTGCTTGCGCCCTCAACCGTCGCGGGCGGAGTCTTCTCCAACACGCCTCCAAAGTCCTCCCCTGCGACACGGGGGCTGGGGCCCGCCTGTCACGCAGACCGGCTCCAAGCAGAGAAAGCCGAACCGCCGCGCACGACGCACGCAACCGCCCAGCGGTTACAAGTAACCCTCCACTTTTGCCCAGACCAACGGGCAAAAGGGGCGAGCGGCCAGGCAGGCGGCATGCAACCGCGCCAAGTGGACGCGCCTCTCCGACTCCTGACAGGCCAGCGCGACAGCTCAAGCCCACGCGTCGTTCAACTGGCGCGCCGGGCGCTGCATGCGAACCGCTGCGCCTCTCGCTCCACCACCGCACCTCCTCGATTGCGGAACCGATAACGCGACTCGAGGCCGCCCAGCCTGCGATCCAGCGGCGCCAGCCTGGCGCGGCGGTCAAACGCGGTCAAAAATGGGCCGGCAGTAATGACGGTGGCAGGCGCGCGAGGGCAGCGGTCACGCCATCGGCCAGGCTCACGTCCCATCCGGAGGCAGCAAGAGAACCCCCTCTCACGGCGTGAAGACGACGCGCCCGTGACCCGTACCTCGAACGGCTCGCGCACGCGCAACGGCAGCTTCGCCGACCGCCTACCCCGGTGCATTAACTCCACGGTGAAACAGGTTACGTTTCTGGCAGGGGCAGCTGGCGACGCTTCGCCTCCGCCAAAACGGCCACGCCGAAAAAGGTACGCCACGAAGTTCAATTTCGAACCCGTTTTCCCTTTTTCCTTCTTTCTCTATCTCTTGCAACAGGGACCGAGAAGGGGGATAACCCCAAAGGGATCCTTCCCCGTGAAGGAACTAGGCTCCGAGCCTCCCTACTGATCAGGGGTTCGAAGGCTGGCCCCCCGAAGGGTTCAACAGCCGCCTCAGATCGCGTGGGCCCGACACCCACTACTGGTCAGGGGTTCGAAGGTCGGCCCCCGAAAGGTTCCATGACCGCCTCAGGCTACTCGGGCTCCGTGCCCCCTACTGATCAGGGGTTCGAAGGCTGGCCTGTCGAAGGGTTCACAGTCGCCTCAGACACCGAGCGAGGGATGACCAGGGGTACGTTCGATACATAACCAAGGCTCGGGCTGCGCTCCCGAGGTACCCTAGGACATTTCCGAGACCAGCGGGAACGACTCTGTAACGGAATCCCATCGGAGGGAGGCAACGAGCCCTCGGACCCCGTCGCTAGGGGACCGGGTCCGGCAGATCACCCGCAGGTACTTTTGGGCGTGCCTCCGGGCCCCTAGCCGACCCCCAACGAACGGGGCACGGACGTCCACTCGGATTACCCGATTGTAGCTCACCGGAGACACCATGTTCGGTGCCCATCGAGGGTAACATGGCGCACTCCCCCCCTCCTCCTTGCGGAAAGGCGACGTAGGGGCGTATATAAAAAGTCGAGTCTGTCCCTGATCGTCCTCTCGCTCCGTGCGAGGGCTCGGGGGCTGCTCTCGCAAACCCGGCTCCGGCCGAACCGTTGACAGCGTCAACATACCAGCCCGAGAACTTGGGCCCCGACAGTGCACCTGGGTTACGCCCTGCTCGCATGAGGGAACCGCCAGACCAGCCGAAGCATTGCGCAAGGCATTAAGACCTCAAAGGAGTGAAACCACTCCTCCGAGGCCTCGGGGGCTACACCCGGCGGGTGCGCTCGCGCGCACCCACCGGAACAAAGTACCTCCGAGAAAGGCTGGTCCCCTTGCAAAAAAGTGCGATGCAAGCCTCCAAGCGAGTGTTAACACTCTCTTCGAGGCTCGGGGGCTACTGTCGGGGACCATAATTAGGGGTACCCTCAAGACGCCTAATTCTCAGCTGGTAACCCCCATCAGCATAAAGCTGCAAAGGCCTGATGGGTTTGATTAAGTCAGGGATCAGTCCATACGAGTGACTTGACCACGCCACGCCCGAGCCTAGCCTCGGGCGAGGGCAGCCGACCCTAAGATGACTCCGTCTCGCCTGAGGTCTCCTCTTTCACGGCAGACGCATCTCCGGCTCGCCCTAGGCCCCGCCTCCGATAAGGAGAAACCCTGACTAAATCACCACACCAACCGACCGAGTCACCAGGGCGTTTAACGCAAAAGGTAAGACCGACGGGCGACCAGACTTCGCCAGAGGTGCCATAGGAGACTCCACCCGACCCAGGGCTCGGACTCGGGCTAAGCCCCCGGAAGACGGCGAACTCCGCTCCGCCCGACCTAGGGCTCGGACTCGGGCTAAGGCCCCGGAAGACGGCGAACTCCGCTCCGCCCGACCCAGGGCTCGGACTCGGGCTAAGGCCCCGGAAGACGGCGAACTCCGCTCCGCCCGACCCAGGGCTCGGACTCAGGCTAAGGCCTCGGAAGACGGCGAACTCCGCTCCGCCCGACCCAGGGCTCGGACTCGGGCTAAGGCCCCGGAAGACGGCGACCTCCGCCTCGCCCGACCCAGGGCTCGGACTCTGCCTCGGCCTCTGCCGAATAATCTCCGCCTCGCCCGACCCAGGGCTCGGACTCTGTCTCTGTCTTGCAGGACGGACTCGGCCTCGGCCTCGGAGGAGCCTCCACGACGCCCGACCTAGGACACGAGACCGCCACGTCAACAGGAAGCGTCATCATCACCCTGCCCTGAGCCGACTTGGGTCGCAGAGAACAAGACCGGCGTCCCATCTGGCCAGCTATGCCAGATAGGCCATGATGGCGCCCCGCTAGATCTTGACGACGGCGGCTCCCAGCTCCCTTACGAAAGCAGGAGAACGTCAGCAAGGACCCAGCCACCTCGACAGCTGTCCCCCCGTCCGGCTCCGTTACTCCTCCAACAGCCACGACGCCACACCAACAGGGTGCCACGATCTCTCCGGCTGCCACCTGGGCATGTACATAGGGCGCTAGCTCTCCCTCGCTAGACACGTAGCACCTTGCTACACCCCCATCTTGTACACCTGGACCCTCTCCTTACGACTATAAAAGGAAGGGCCAGGGCCTTCTTAGGGAAGGTTGGCCTCGCGAGGACGAAGGGCAGGGGCAGGCACTCTCTCTCAGGGCCGCTCTCTCCCCTCACCTCGTGCGGACGCTTGTAACCCCCTACTGCAAGCGCACCCGACCTGGGCGCGGGACGAACACGAAGGCCGCGGGAATTCCTCCGACTCCCTCACGACCCGGCTCCGGCCACCGACTCTCTCTCTCTCTCTCTCTCTCTGTTCCCCCCTTCGCGCTCGCTCCACGCGCTCGACCCATCTGGGCTGGGGCACGCGGCACTCTCACTCGTCGGCTCGGGGACCCCCCGGTCTCGGAACGCCGACAAAATTATAATAATACACAAATAGTCTCAAAAAATCATGAAATTTGACGGAGGAGCAATATATGCCCATATAGCATCCTCAAAAATGTTTGGGCCACAAAATCTAAAGATTGCCAACATTTCTTTCAAATCACTTTCACTTGTTACGTGAGTTACATGTGATATCACCTTAACTATCCAATTTTTAACATAATCAATACTTCACTTTATCATTTTCACATAGGTACTTCATATTATCTTTAATAGAATGTTTATTGGTCCTGGTAACTTATTTGCAGTTTTTGGTAGACACTAGATTATTTTATGATTTTAATTACATTTTGATGATTTTTTGTAGAAAGAAATTAATAATACACAAATAGCCTTAGAAATTCATAAAATTTGACGGAGGGTTAACATTTGTCTACATAAAATTCTAAAAAATGTTTGGGCCATAAGGTCCATAAGATGCCAGTGATTCTTTTCATTTTCTTACACTTGTTGTGTGAGTTACACGTGAAATCAGCTTAAGTATCCAAGTTTCAACATAACCTTTACTTCACTTTCTCATTTTCATGTAGGGACTTGAGATTATCTTCTTATGGAATGTTTATTAGTCTTGATAACTTATTTACAATTTTTGGTCGATACTATAATATTTTATGGATTTAAATGCATTTTGATGATTTTCTTCAAAAAGAAATTAATAATATACAAATAGTCTCAGAAATTCACAAAATTTGGCGTATGAGTAACATATGTCCATATAGCATCCTCAAAAATGTTTGAACCATAAAAACCACAAGATGTCATCAATTATTTCATTTCATTTCCACTTATTTGTGAAACCCGTAATGATTACATGTGAAACCATAATAATAAGTGAAACCACATATCATAATAACACATGAAACCACATATCATAGTTATCAATATTTTATGAATTTAATTGTATTTTAATGATTTTCTACATAAAGAAATTAATAATACTCAAAATAGCCTTAGAAATTCATGGATTTTTATGGAGGTGTAGCATATGTGCACATATAATCCTCAAAAATATTTGGACTAAAGGAGGGGCTAAATGATTACAACTATGATATGTGTGGAATGGTGTCTTACACGATATCCGACAAAAATATTCGTTACCGACGCTATCCGTGTCCGATTAGCTCCGTATTCGATCCACGACTATCCGTATTTGTATTCGAGAACATCCGTATTTGTATTCGTATTCGAAGCTATCCGTATTCGAATTCGAATCTGACTAAAAATATGAAAACAAATATGATTTCATTGATATTCGTCCGTATTCGATCCGATTACACCCCTAACATCAGGGACTTGTCAGTTTCTGGGGAGATCCCTGGTGTCTTGGGCTTCAAAGAAACAAAACTCAGTAGCTCTTTCTACCGCCGAAGCCGAGTACATTGCCGCAGGCCATTGTTGCACGCAATTGCTTTGGATGAGGCAAACCCTCAGGGACTATGGCTACAAATTTAGCGAAGTCCCTCTCCTATGTGATAATAAGAGTGCAATCCGCATGGCGGATAATCCCATTGAACACAGCCGCACTAAGCACATAGCCATTCGGTATCACTTTTTGAGAGATCACCAACAAAGGGGGGATATCGATATAGCCTATATTAACACCAAAGATCAATTAGCTGATATCTTTACCAAGCCACTAGATGAGAAAACCTTTACCAAACTTAGGAATGAGCTAAATATTCTTGATTCTAGGAACTTTTATTGATACTTTGCACATATAGCTCATTTATATACCTTTGATCATATCTCTTTTATGTCTATGACTAATGTGTTTTCAAGTGTATTCTCATGCTTAGTCATAGAATTGAAAGGGAAATGGAGTATTCGGCAAAGACGACGCTTCCACTCACCTCCATCGGTATTATCTACTCTTTGTCGGTATTCCGCATAGTTCTTCACTTTGGTATAATCTTCACTCATATTTAGTTGTTTACCATTGGGAAGAAAGTCAAAGGGCTTATATTTCACTCACAAGTATCCGTTTTTGGCGATTCATACCAAAGGGGGATAAAGTATTAGCCCAAAGCAAAAGGACCGCACCACCACCAAATTTTAAAATGAAGTTTTCAAATTGATATCTTTATGTGTTTTCAAAAGGGGAGAAAGTATCTTCAAAAATTTGTAAACCCTCTTGAACACTAAGAGGAGAATTTCATTGAGGGTGAGTTTTGTTTAAGTCAAAGAAAAAGCATTTGAAATAGGGGGAGAATATTTCAAATCTTGAAATGCTTCTTTCAATCTTATTCATGTACCTTTGACTATTTGCAAAAAGTTTTTGAAAAGAATTTCCAAAAGATTTGCAAAAACAAAACTTGTGGTGCAAGCGTGGTCCAAAATTTTAATAAGAAGAAAACCATCCATGCATATTGAAAGGGAAATGTGCCCTTGGGCCATTTCTAAGTATTTTGGTGATTGAGTGCCAACACAAGTGCTTAAGTGTTAAAGTATCCCAAGTGATGGACAAAGTGCAAATCAAAAGTAAAGGTATGTTTCTAGACTTAGTACATTGTTTTATGGACTAATGTATTGTGTCTAAGTGCTGGAAACAGGAAAAATCAAGTTGGAAAAGAGATGACTTTGTTCAGCCGAAGTCTGCTCAGTCTGGGTGCACCGGACAGTGTCCGGTGCGCCAGGCTGGCTCTGGCGAACTTGCTGCTCTCGGGACTTCGACGGCGGTGTACAGCTATAAATCACCGGACTGTCCGGTGAGCCGTTCACAGGCGAACTCATCACTCTCGGGAGATGATTAACGGCGTACGGCTATAATTCACCGGACTGTCCGGTGGTGCACCGGACTGTCCGGTGAGCCAACGGTCAGCCGGGCCAACAGTCGGCCGAGGATTCCGCGCGTGACGCGTGGCCGAGCCAACGGTCACATTGGGGCACCAGACTGTCCGGTGTGCACCGGACAGTGTCCGGTGCGCCAACGGCTCTAAATCTTCAACGGTCGGCTTCGCCAAATAAGGAAAGAAATCCGCACCGGACAGTGTCCGTGGTGCACCAGAATGTCCGGTGCGCCAGGCGACAGAAGGCAAGATCTGCCTTCTTGGAATGCTCTCAACGGCTCCTAGCTGCCTTGGGGCTATAAAAGGGGCCCCTAGGCACATGGAGGAGCACACCAAGCATCCTTAGAGCATTGTTGATCACTCACACTTCATTCTTGCGCACTTGTTTGACATTCTTAGTGATTTGAGCTCCGTTCTAGTGAGAACCTCGTGATAGTCTTTTGAGCACAAGTCTGGGTCTTGTGTCTGCGTATTTGCTGTGATTTTTTTGTCTTGTGTGAGTTGCTCATCCCTCCCTTACTCCGTGCTTCTTTGTGAACATCTTTGTAAGGGCGAGAGACTCCAAGTTGTGGAGATTCCTTGCAAGCGGGATTTAGTAAAGCTAAGCAAAACACCGTGGTATTCAAGTGGGTCTTTGGACCGCTTGAGAGGGGTTGATTGCAACCCTCGTCCGTTGGGACGCCACAACATGGAGTAGGTAAGTTTTGTACTTGGCCGAACCACGGGATAAACCACTGTGTCTATCTGTGTTGATCCTCTTGTGGTTGTTGTGTTTTGCTAAGACTCTTCTCTAAGCCACTTGGCATTATTGTGCTAACGCCTAATCAAGTTTTGTGGCATTAAGTCTCAAGTTTTACAGGATCACCTATTCACCCCCCTCTAGGTGCTCTCAATTGGTATCGGAACCGTTCTCTTCACAAAGGGACTAATCACCCGAAGAGATGGATCCTAAGGGCAAGGGGATTGTGATCAATGATAAGGAGAAGGAGTCCTTCATCAATGAGCCGAAAGACGACAAGCCTACTGACTCGGGCTCGGGCTACAAACGAAAAGATGGGAAGAAGAAGAAGACGAGGCACATCAAGGAGATAATCTACTACGACAGCGACGAATCTTCCTCTTCCCAAAAGGACGACGACAACGACTACGAGAGAAGGAAGACGGTTAATTCAAACTTTTCCTTGGATTATTCCCGTATTCCGCAAAAGTACCAATGCTCATTTACTCTCTATTCCACTTGGCAAACCTCCACACTTTGATGGGGAGGACTACGGATTTTGGAGTCACAAAATGCGTAGTCACTTGTTCTCTCTCCATCCAAGCATATGGGAGATTGTTGAGAGTGGAATGAAATTTGATAGCTCGGATAGTCCCATGTTTATAAATGAACAAATCCATAGAAATGCACAAGCTACTACTGTCCTTTTAGCATCTTTGTGCAGGGAAGAGTACAATAAGGTGAGCGGCTTGGACAATGCCAAGCAGATCTGGGACACCCTCAGGATCTCACATGAGGGGAACGACGTCACCATGCTCACCAAAATGGAGTTGGTGGAGGGCGAGCTCGGGAGATTTGCAATGATAAGGGGAGAAGAGCCAACCCAAACATACAACCGGCTCAAGACCCTCATCAACAAGATAAGAAGCTACGGAAGCACGCGATGGACGGACCACGACGTCGTTCGCCTAATGCTAAGGTCTTTTACTGTACTTGATCCACATCTGGTGAACAATATTCGTGAAAATCCTAGGTACACCAAGATGTTGCCCGAAGAAGTTCTTGGGAAGTTCGTAAGCGGGCGAATGATGATCAAGGAGGCGAGATACGTGGATGATGTGCTAAATGGCCCAATCCATGAGCCTCAAACCATCGCCCTCAAAGCAATGAGAAGCAAGGAGGCGCTACCTAGCAAGGTGGCACAAGTTAGGGCGGCGGGACTAAATGAGGAAGAGATGGCCCTCATCATCAAGCGCTTCAAGACAGCGCTAAAGGGCCGCAAGGAGCATCCCAAGAAGAACAAGACGAAGGGAAAGCGCTCCTGCTTCAAGTGCGGTAAGATAGGTCATTTTATCGTGAATTGCCCCGATAATGATAGTGACCAGGAACAAGAGAAGAAAGGGGAAAAGAAGAAGAAGTACAAGAAAGCTAAGGGCGAGGCACATCTTGGCAAGGAGTGGGACTCGGATTGCTCTTCATCCGACGATGAAGGACTTGCCGCCACCGCCTTCAACAAATCGGCCCTCTTCCCCAACGAGCGTCACACATGCCTCATGGCGAAGGAGAAGAAGGTATGTACTCGAAACAATACCACTTATGCTTCTTCAAGTGATGATGAGTCTAGTGATGATGATGAAATAGATTACTCTAGTTTGTTCAAGGGACTAGATAGAACTAAAATTGATAAAATTAATGAATTAATTGATGCCTTGAATGATAAGAATAGGTTACTAGAAAAGCAAGAGGATTTGTTGTATGAAGAACATGATAAATTTGTAGAGGCACAAAAATCTCATGCTTTAGAAGTTAAAAGGAATGAAATGCTTTCTTGTGAACTATCTACTTGCCATGAGACAATTTCTAGCTTAAAGAGCATAAATGATGATTTGAATGCTAAGTTAGAAAAATCTAGTAAATTAACATCTTGTGTAGAACATGTTGTGATTTGCACTAGGTGTAAAGATTTTGATGTTGATGTGTTGGGGTCATGCTTCGTTGCGCCGAAGGTCTTGCACGAAGAAGCAGCTTCGGCTGAAGTTGTCCCCAGGAAATGGCCGAAGGTTCCTTTTCATGGAGCTTCGGCGTTACAAACCGACATGGAGATAGAATGACCTTTTTATCCATAAAGGTCTGAGTCAATGTTGTAAACTTTTGTAAGGGGCATAATTGTAATTTGTCACAGGCTACGTCCTGTGTCTATAAATAGATGAACAGTACCCCCATACTGTTCACGCGAACCTGCCATTTGCTTTCGCATCACACCTGTACCTTTGTTTTCCTCAGGACCGAAGGTACATTTGTAATTTGAAGTCATTTATATTCATTCATTCATGATAATAAAAACGGAAATAATTCCATGATCGTATTTGAATGTTTATTTCATATTTCATGATTTATATGATATGAATGCTTCGTCTCTTACTATTATGCTCACGAAGGTACGTCCTTCGTAACCTTCGTCCGAAATTCTTTATATCCTGAAGGGATATAATGTTTTGGAGGACGAAGGACCTTAACACCTAACATTTTCTATGTTGCCTTGTTCTTAATTCTTAGCATTTGAGAACAAGCCCCCAACATTGGCGCCCACCTCCGGTGAACTCACTTCCACTTTTCTGAGCTGATGGCTTTGTTCAACAATCAAGCTGGAGCTGCTTCGGCTTCGAAGCTGGTGCTCCCGATAACAGGCGGCTCTTGCTCGGAGCCGGCTAACAAGAAGCAGAAGAAGGAGGCTCAGAGAAGGGTGCAGCATGTTGGAGTGCAGGGACCCTTCATCAAGTCAAAATGGTCCCACATTCCAATTACTTTCTCTCAGGAAGACCTTCAGCTTAAGGATTACCCTCACAATGATGCCATGGTCATCTCTTGCGTGATCAAAGGATTTCTGGTCCACAATGTCCTAGTTGATACAGGCAGTGCAGCTGATATTATATTTGCTAAGGCCTTCAGACAAATGCAGGAGCCTGAAGACAAGATTCATGATGCTACGCACCCTCTTTGTGGCTTCGGAGGGCGGCAGATTGTAGCACTTGGGAAAATTACCATGCCGGTAACCTTCAGATTTGTTAACAACACAAGGACTGAGCAAATTGTGTTTGATATTGTTGACATGGAGTATCCTTACAATGCTATCATTGGTCGCGGTACTCTTAATGCCTTCGAAGCAATTCTTCACCCAGCTTATCTCTGCATGAAGATACCTTCGGATCAAGGGCCTATTGCTATTCATGGAAGCCAGGAAGCTGCTAGAAGGGCCGAAGGAAGCTGGACTGACTCCAAGGCAATCCATAACATAGATGGAGCTGAAGCTTGTGAACAGTACAAATTCAGGAGGGAGAAGGCAGCTTCAGCGGATCAGCCGAAGCCCATGTTATTGTGTGAAGACATAGCGGAGCAGAAGGTGCTGTTGGGCTCGCAACTATCTGAAGACCAGGAGAAAACCTTGATAAGGTTTTTATTCAACAACAAAGATGTTTTTGCATGGTCAGCTAATGATCTCTGTGGAGTAAATCGGGATGTTATTGAACATTCGCTCAATGTTGACCCATCCTTCAGACCCCGAAAGCAGAGGCTTCGGAAAATGTCTGATGACAAGGCCGAAGGGGCTCGCAATGAAGTAAAAAGACTCCTCAGTGCAGGAGTTATCAGAGAAGTGAAGTATCCAGAGTGGCTAGCTAACACTGTTATGGTGAAGAAGGCCAATGGCAAGTGGAGAATGTGTATCGATTTCACAGATCTCAACAAGGCTTGTCCGAAGGACGAATTCCCGCTGCTAAGGATAGACTCTTTAGTCGATGCAGCAGCTTCTTCAGAGCTCATGAGTCTCCTAGACTGCTACTCAGGCTATCATCAAATTTGGATGAAGAAGGAAGATGAGCCGAAGACTAGCTTCATAACCCCAAGTGGCACATATTGCTATCTTCGGATGCCTGAGGGGCTCAAGAATGCTGGAGGGAGTTTCAGCAGAATGACAGCGAAGGTCCTCCAGTCTCAGATAGGCAGAAATGTGTTGACTTATGTCGATGACATCATTGTAAAAAGCACGAAGCAGGAAAATCATATTGCTGATCTGCAGGAGACCTTCGCCAGTTTCAGACAAGCTGGTCTGAAGCTGAATCCAGAAAAATGTGTCTTCGGAGTAAAGAAGGGGAAATTTCTTGGATGCTTGGTTTCAACAAAGGGAATCGAAGCTAATCCAAATAAAATCGAAGCTATACTTCGAATGGAGCCACCAACCACAAGAAAGGGGGCCCAAAGATTGACGGGAAGGCTGGCATCTCTCAACAGATTTATATCCAAATCAGCAGAAAGAAACTTACCATTTTTCGAGGTACTGAAGTCAGCTGAAGTCTTTCAATGGGGCTCAAGTCAACAAAAAGCCTTCGAAGAGCTGAAGCAATACTTGATAGATCTCACAACATTAACTCCACCAACGCCAGGGGCTCCTCTGTTGTTATATGTGGCAGCTTCGCACTCAGCAGTAAGTGCGGCACTTGTCCAGGAGAAGCTTGATGGCCAAGTCAAGAAGCAAGTTCCAGTGTATTTTGTATCTGAGGTCCTTAGTGTCTCAAAGAAAAATTATACAGAGCTGGAGAAGGTATTGTATGCCGTTTTAATGGCATCCAGGAAGCTTCGGCATTATTTTCAGGCATACAACATTATTGTTCCTTCTTCGCAGCCGTTGAAGGATATCATGAGAAATAGAGAAGCTACTGGACGGATTGGAAAATGGGCTGCGGAGCTCAATGAATTCTACATTGATTATGTGCATAGATCCTCGATCCAGTCTCAAGCATTGGCAGATTTCATTGCCGACTGGACGCCAGGGGCTCAGGATGAAGAAGCAAATAAAGATGCCGAAGTGTGGACAGTGTTTTGTGATGGCTCTTGGGGAACCTTCGGAGCAGGTGCAGCTGCTGTGTTGGTCTCACCATCCAAGGTTAAAACTTGTTATGCAGCAAGACTTGACTTCAGCTGCACAAATAATATTACTGAGTACGAAGCCCTGCTCCTGGGTCTTCGGAAACTAAAGGCAATGGGAATCAGAAGGGCGATTCTTAAAACTGATTCCCAGGTTGTTTCGGGTCATATTGACAAAAGTTGCAAGGCTAAAGACCCGAAGCTTGAAAAATACCTAGACACGGTCCGAAGGATCGAAGCTTCCTTCGAAGGATTTTCTGTCAAGAATATCCCTCGAGGGCAAAATGAGCATGCTGATTTGCTAGCCAAGTCTGCAGCACAGGGGCTGCCGTTACCTTCGGATGTGTTCTTCGAAACAATAAAGGCACCTTCAGTAGAGCTCCTTGAAAGAGCAGTCCTCAACATTTCTCCTGTTTACAGCGAAGATTGGAGAACTGAAATAATCTCTTACCTTCAGGGTAACTTCTTATCAGATGACGAAGCTTACAATAAAAGGATAGAGGCAAGAGCTCGTCCGTATGTCATGATAGAAGGGGAGTTATACAAGCATGGAGTTTGTGCCCCGCTGCTCAAGTGCTTGTCTAGAACCGAAGGTATAGAGTTAATGAAAGAAATACATGCAGGCCTGTGCGGATCCCACATCGGATCTAGGCCGTTACTTGGAAAAGTTTTTCGCCAAGGGTTTTATTGGCCGAAGGCAGCTTCGGATGCAGCGGAGTTAGTTCAAAAGTGCGAAGGTTGTCAGAAATGTGCAAGAGATCAAAAGCAACCTTCGTCTTTGACACAGCTGATACAACCCATCTGGCCATTGCAAAGGTGGGGCCTTGACTTGTTGGGTCCATTACCACCGGCCCAAGGGAATCTAAAATATGTTATAGTAGCTGTGGAGTATTTTTCCAAGTGGATTGAGGCGAAGCCATTAGCCACAATAACTTCGGCCATTGTCCAAAAGTTTTTCTGGCAGAATATTGTCTGTCGCTTCGGGGTACCGAAGGCCATCACTGTAGATAACGGAACGCAATTCGACTCCGAAGCTTTCAGAAATTTCTGTGATCAAATTGGAACGAAGATCCATTTTGCATCAGTCAGGCATCCGGAGTCGAATGGGCTCGTTGAAAGGGCCAACGGCATTATAATGACAGGAATAATGAAGTTAATCTTCAATCAACCCAGGGGAAAGTGGCCAGATCAGTTAACCAAAGTGGTGTGGAGCCACAATACAACAACATCAAGGTCTACAGGCTTTACCCCATTCAAGTTATTATTCGGTGACGAAGCAATAACTCCGGAAGAAGCTAAAGCTGGATCAATAAGAGTGATAGCTTCGGCAGAATTAGGTCCCGAAGATGCTTGTCTTGTGGAAAAAGATGCCTTAGAAGGGATCAGGCTTCAAGCCGTGGAGAATATCAATAAATACCAGGCTGAAACAGTCAAATGGCGAGATAGAAAGGTCCGGCTAAAAAATATTGAGCCGGGACACTTGGTGCTTCGGAGAGTGGCCAACCCAGATACAGTGGGCAAGTTACAATTGAAATGGGAAGGGCCTTTCTTAGTAGCATCTTCGTCAAGGCCTGGTTCGTACAGACTGCAGGACATGGATGGCAACGAAATTCCAAGGTCTTGGAATGCGAATGAGCTTCGGCGATATTATGTATAACTCGATGTAACTTTTTATGTTTTTTCTTTTCTTTTTCATGGCACCCTTTTCCTTTCTAAAGGGGGAGAAAGGTTTTTAATGGGGCCATCATATGTAATTTCCTTTTTTAGTTTTATAAGAGCAAAATCCCCCAAAGAATATAAATGTAAAAGCTGAGAGCGCACCATCGAGTGCCGAAACTGAAAAAAAGAAGAAGCTCCAAAGACGTCCCTAAGGGGATGCAGAGCTCACAGCGAAAAGTCAGCGCTGATTCCGCCGAAAGTAAAAGGCGAAGAAGCTCCAAAGACGTTCCTAAGGGAATGCAGAGCTTATACCGCCTAAGTAAAAGGCGAAGAAGCTCCAAAGACGTTCCTAAGGGAATGCAGAGCTTATACCGTCTAAGTAAAAGGCGAAGATGCTCCAAAGTCGTTCCTAAGGGAATGCAGAGCTGATGTGTGGTTGTTTCTAAGGAAATAATGGCTGAGAGTGTGGCTTCGGACATGTGCTTTGGACATTCATTCGCACATTACATTACATCATAGCATTTGTGTTCCTAAGTGGTTGCTTCGGCAAAAAGAAGAAGTGGTCTCTTATGCTTTGTTGTGTACAAAAAAGAAAAGCTTCGGTAAAAAGAAGAAGTGGTCTTTTATGATTCGTTATGTACAAAAAAGAAAAGCTTCGGCAAAAAGAAGAAGTGGTCTTTTATGGTTTGTTATGTACAAAAAAGAAAAGCTTCGGCAAAAAGAAGAAGTGGACTTCTATGCTTCGTTGTGTACGAAAAGAAGGGAAGGTGTTTTTTCGCCTTCGGCTCAAAATACTGATTTCGTCCACATCAAAGCGCCTCAGTAGAAGGGTAAGAATATATTACAAGGTATGTACAAAGTTCCTTGAGAACAGCTTAATTGTATTTACAAAAGTTGTTACAAAGGTATCCTGAGTTTTTTCTATAGTATACTTCTACTGATCTTCACTAAGCTTCAGCTTCGGCGACGGCTTCGGCGACATATTTTAAGCATCATCTTCACCTTCGTCATCCTACATGAATCAAGGTATCGCGAGTAAAAATCAAGCGTGAAGGAGAAGGTAAGTACAAAGTATGATTTCTTACTGGATCAAGATGACTTCGAGCTTCGTCTCCAGCCTTCTCTCGCCCGCCTTTTGTCCATATCATTTTTATAAATCTATTTGAGATGCTTCGGGCGAGGTCAGGAATATCGTCCAGGATTGATGGAGACAAGGTGAAGTTGGGCCTGTTGACAATTTTTCCATGCTCGCAGCCGGCCTTCAGGAACGCTGCAGCGGTACCCCGAGAAGCTACCCAGGCACAGAAGTCACCGTGCCCGGCTATAACTTCGTCAAGTTCTTCGATTTCAGCTTCAATATGATCGAAGGCTTGTGGTAAATTTTCCGCTGAAGGGTTAAACTTCCCGCTGCTGGCTCCAACTGAGTGAAAGATCTTTTTTAATCGTTCAATACAATTACTGCTAAATTTCAAGCACTTGTCTTGAAGGCTTGTTAGTGATTTCTTCAAGTCTGAGTTGGTCTGGACTTCGGCTTCAAGTTTCGAATTGAGCTTTAGCTTCTCCTGTTCAAATTGTTTTGATTGGCAGATAAGCTTTGAATTCAATTCTGACACTTTAGCTTCAGTCTCTGCCAGCAAGCCTTCAGTTGATTGGAGTTCAAAGTCTTTCTTTTCAATAATGGCTGATTGCTCTTTTATCTTGTTCTGTAGATTTTCAATTATAGCTTCGTGTTTCTTATCTTCTAGATCTTGTTGCATCTTCAGAGCTTTGCTCAGTAGCATGCTCTGCACAGAAACAACCTTCGTTAGTAACATTTTCATTATTAAAAACAATAAAAGCCAGAGAAAAGGTTGTTTACCTTGAAAATGGAATAAAATAAGCTGCCGATGATATGCTGTCGTCGGTAGCGGCTGATGTCTGTCTCTAGCTTCGGAAAACCGATACTCTTTGATAGAGTACCGATGACCTTAGCCCCAGCCTGATCACGAATGCAGCCCAATTTTTCATCATCAATGCCTCCAAATAGAAGAGCTCCTGGCTTGTATCCGCAAGATTTGGCATATTCCTTGAGCTCTCCTATTTCGGCCTTCGTCAGCTTTTGCCCAACTAAATTTTGAAATGTGTAGGCTTCGTCGTCCGAAGTGTCTTCGGCTACTTCTTTCCCCTTACCAGGCACTGTGGCCATGGTTTTTTCAGCAGCAGTGGCAGCTTCTTCTGCAGCCATGTCTTGCAAAATTTTGTTGATGTCCTCAATGGTAGTTTCTAAGTTCACATCTTCGGCTGTAGCGGCTTCGGTAGCCGCGACCTCCGAAGGTGCGACTTCGACGTTTGTTGTGTCTTCAGCAGCTGCCGTTTTCTGAATTGACGCCCTCGGCGGCGTCTTATCGATAACTTCGGTCACTGCAATAATTCTTTGCCGCTTTGGTTTGGTTATCTTCGTTTGTTCCGGCTCTTCCACCTTTCGAAAAAGCTTCGTCAGTTGGGGCCCTAATGGACTTAGCTTCGTGGGCACGGGTTCAGTCATTACCTTTAAAATTTCCTCCACGTCGCTGGTAGAAGGTGGTGTGGGGGTCCCCTCTTCTTCGGATAATTTTCGCTTCGGAGTTGATATTTTTCTTTTCTTGGGAATTTTCTTCTCTTTTGCTGGTCTTTCTTCATCCTTGTTCAGAGTTTCGGCCACTCTTTTTCTTTTTTGGCCCTCAGCACCCTTGCTCAACTGCTCATAGTCAGGGTACTCGAAGCCCAGGGCATCAAGCACTCGATTCAGCCTTCGCTTCGGACGGGTGCCGAAGGCTGCTGTCATCAGTTGATCTTCTTTTTTCGAATAATTTCCAAGAATTTCATTACACATCACCTCAACTGTGTCCAGCCACTCTTGGCAGGGCTTCTTAAAGTATTTCTTGAATTTGAAGTGATAAGGAAGCCGGACAAGTTCCCCCTCCTTCTTCTCCCCCTTTAACTTTGGCATTTCCCATTCTTTCAGAGTAGGGAAGACTCTGAATGCCAAGAATTCTTGAACCAGATCCCTGGTACCGATATGCTCTGCAATAATTCTGAATTCATCCATTGCCTGTTGTGTTTGACCCTCTGGTGTCATGTTGCAGCGGGGTCGGGTTTCTCCGAAGATCAGCTCGAGTGGACTTTGCACAAGCTTCTCCTTGTCGTCATCAACCTTGACATAGAACCATTCTGATTTCCAGCCTGCCGGCCATTTGCTTCGGTAGCTGATTACAGGAAACTTTGCAGTTTTCCGATAAGCAAAATTATAGCAACCAAAATTGTCATGCAATCCATCTTTTCTAGCCTTCGTCTGATAGTGCAGTTCGTGAACTCGACAGAAACTGTCGGCAAATGGCTCCACTGCTTGGCTTCGGAGGGCCCAAATATAAACGCTAAGCCTAACGATAGCGTTAGGAGTTAACTGGTGAAGGTAGATACCAAACCTCTTCAGTATCTCCGCAATAATCTTGTGAAGAGGGAATCTCAGCCCAGCCTTTAAAAAGCTCTTGAAGATGACAATCTCGTCCTTCTCTGGCTTCGGGGTGGTTTCTTCTCCCCCGAAGCGAAGTAGCTTCTTCTGATTTTCACTGAAATAACCTGCTTTCACCATCTTGGAAAGATCAGCCTTTGAAACAGTCGACTTTCCGAAGTCTAGGTGGCTGGGCTTGCTGGGCATGGCAATACGGTAGTCATCTTCGGGATCAGTCCCTTCAATGTTTTCTTCTTCTCCTTCGGCAGTTGTCGGGTTTGCTTCAGCAGCAGGCATTTCTTCCGCAGTCACCAGTCCGGAACGCTGCATCGCTTCGGAGATGGGCACAGTATTCGAACCTTCGGCTTCGTCTCCTTCACGTGCAACTCTGGCAGTAGATCGTACTCTGGCCATTTGATTCTGAATTTGGGGAAGTTAGATACTTTTTCTTTTTTCTTTTTCTCCCGAAGCCTTTCTTTCTGACGAAGCAGGCGTCGAGATGGACCTTCGTTCGATTCTGAGAATCAAGCTTCGGCTATAGTTAAAAATTTTGGCAGCAAAACAGTGCAAATAGCAATGAATGCTGTGGTAACTTCACACCTACTCGTCTGTTTATATAGTGTTGCAGGTAAGAAGGCGAAGCGGCAGGATTTTTACACCAGGCGGGCAGTCACTTGTACTCGCTGTGAAGTGGACCGCAAAGATCAAACAGTAACTCTGCAAAGTGGGCCTGGCACGCGCTCGGAAACCGGATCGTTTCTCAGCAACGAGCTCAGGGAAGGTGTTTTTTGGACCTTCGGCTTCCCGAAGCTGAAGAGGCTTTTTTCACGGGTCAAGCTCGTTACGAAAAACGATCTAGCACCGCGAAAGGGGCTACTGTTGGGGTCATGCTTCGTTGCGCCGAAGGTCTTGCACGAAGAAGCAGCTTCGGCTGAAGTTGTCCCCAGGAAATGGCCGAAGGTTCCTTTTCATGGAGCTTCGGCGTTACAAACCGACATGGAGATAGAATGACCTTTTTATCCATAAAGGTCTGAGTCAATGTTGTAAACTTTTGTAAGGGGCATAATTGTAATTTGTCACAGGCTGCGTCCTGTGTCTATAAATAGATGAACAGTACCCCCGTACTGTTCACGCGAACCTGCCATTTGCTTTCGCATCACACCTGTACCTTTGTTTTCCTCAGGACCGAAGGTACATTTGTAATTTGAAGTCATTTATATTCATTCATTCATGATAATAAAAACGGAAATAATTCCATGATCGTATTTGAATGTTTATTTCATATTTCATGATTTATATGATATGAATGCTTCGTCTCTTACTATTATGCTCACGAAGGTACGTCCTTCGTAACCTTCGTCCGAAATTCTTTATATCCTGAAGGGATATAATGTTTTGGAGGACGAAGGACCTTAACACCTAACATTTTCTATGTTGCCTTGTTCTTAATTCTTAGCATTTGAGAACAAGCCCCCAACATGATGCTTGTAGTGAACACCTAGTTTCAATTTCTAAATTGAATGATGAAGTGGCTAGTCTTAATGCCCAACTTAAGACTAGCAAGAGTGAATTTGATAAAATAAAATTTGCAAGGGATGCCTACACGATTGGTAGACACCACTCAATTAAGGATGGTCTTGGCTTCAAGAGGGAAGTCAAGAACTTAACAAGCCATAAGGCCTCCATCTCCGCCAAGGAGAAAGGGAAGGCCCCTATGGCTAGTAGTGCTAAAAAGAACCATGCTTTTATGTACCATGATAGGAGACATTCTAGAAATGCTTATAGGAGTTGTAATGCTTATGATGCAATGTTTGCTTCAAGTTCTTCCTATATGAATGGTAGAGATATGGCTAGGAAAAATATTCATCATGTGCCTAGAAATAATATTGTCCATGTTCCTAGGAAAGTAATTAATGAACCTTCTACAATTTTTCATACTTGCAATGATTCCTTTGCTATTTGTAGAAAGGATAAGAAGGTAATTGCTAGGAAATTAGGGGCAAGGTGCAAGGGAGATAAAACTTGCATTTGGGTCCCTAAAACCATTGTGACTAACCTTGTAGGACCCAACATGAGTTGGGTACCTAAGACCCAAGCCTAAATTTGCCTTGCAGGTTTATGCATCCGGGGGCTCAAGCTGGATTATCGACAGCGGATGCACAAACCACATGACGGGGGAGAAGAGGATGTTCTCTTCCTACGTCAAGAACAAGGATCCCCAAGATTCAATAATATTCGGTGAAGGGAACCAAGGCAAGGTGAAAGGGTTAGATAAAATTGCTATTTCGTCCGAGCACTCTATTTCTAATGTGTTCTTAGTTGAGTCGCTTGGATATAACTTGCTGTCTGTGAGTCAATTATGCAATATGGGATATAATTGTTTATTCACAAATGTAGACGTGTCTGTCTTTAGAAGGTGTGATGGTTCACTAGCTTTTAAGGGTGTACTAGACGGCAAACTTTATTTAGTTGATTTTGCAAAAGAGGAGGCCGGTCTAGATGCATGCTTAATTGCTAAGACTTGCATGGGCTGGTTGTGGCATCGCCGTTTAGCACATGTGGGGATGAAGAACCTTCACAAGCTTCTAAAGGGAGAACATGTGATAGGTCTAACTAATGTGCATTTCGAAAAAGATAGACCTTGTGCAGCTTGTCAAGCAGGTAAACAAGTGAGAAGTGCTCATCACATCAAGAACGTGATGACTACGTCAAGACCCCTGGAGCTACTGCATATGGACCTCTTCGGACCCGTCGCCTATCTAAGCATAGGAGGAAGTAAGTATGGTCTTGTTATAGTTGATGATTTTTCCCGCTTCACTTGGGTATTCTTTTTGCAGGATAAATCTGAAACCCAAGGGACCCTCAAGCGCTTCCTAAGGAGAGCTCAAAATGAGTTTGAGCTCAAGGTGAAGAAGATAAGGAGCGACAACGGGTCCGAGTTCAAGAATCTTCAAGTGGAGGAGTATCTTGAGGAGGAGGGGATCAAGCACGAATTCTCCGCTCCCTACACACCACAACAAAATGGTGTGGTAGAGAGGAAGAACAGGACGCTCATCGATATGGCGAGGACGATGCTTGGAGAGTTCAAGACCCCCGAGCGCTTTTGGTCGGAAGCGGTGAACACGGCTTGCCACGCCATCAACCGGGTCTACCTTCACCGCCTCCTCAAGAAGACTTCGTATGAGCTTCTAACTAGTAACAAACCCAATGTGTCTTACTTTCGTGTATTTGGGAGCAAGTGTTATATTCTTGTGAAGAAAGGTAGAACTTCTAAATTTGCTCCCAAAGCTGTAGAAGGGTTTTTATTAGGTTATGACTCAAATACAAAGGCGTATAGGGTCTTCAACAAATCATCGGGTTTGGTTGAAGTCTCTAGCGACGTTGTATTTGATGAGACTAATGGCTCTCCAAGAGAGCAAGTTGTTGATCTTGATGATGTAGATGAAGAAGACGTTCCAACGGCTGCAATGCGCACCATGGCGATTGGCGATGTGCGACCACAGGAACCATTGGAGCAAGATCAACCTTCTTCCTCAACAATGGTGCATCCCCCAACTCAAGACAATGAACAGGTTCATCAGGAGGAGGCGTGTGATCAAGGGGGAGCACAAGATGATCATGTGAGGGAGGAAGAAGCACAACCAGCACCTCCAACTCATGTTCGAGCGACGATTCAAAGGAATCATCCCGTCGACCAAATTTTGGGTGATATTAGCAAGGGAGTAACTACTCATTCTAGATTAGTTAATTTTTGTGAGCATTACTCTTTTGTCTCTTCTATTGAGCCTTTCAGGGTAGAAGAGGCCTTGCTAGATCCGGACTGGGTGTTGGCCATGCAGGAGGAGCTCAATAATTTCAAGAGGAATGAAGTTTGGACACTGGTGCCTCGTCCCAAGCAAAACGTTGTGGGAACAAAGTGGGTGTTCCGCAACAAACAGGACGAGCACGGGGTGGTGACAAGGAACAAGGCTCGACTTGTGGCAAAAGGTTATGCCCAAGTCGCATGTTTGGACTTTGAGGAGACTTTTGCTCCTGTGGCTAGGCTAGAGTCCATTCGTATTTTGCTAGCATATGCCGCTCACCATTCTTTCAAGTTGTTCCAAATGGATGTGAAGAGCGCCTTCCTCAACGGGCCAATCAAGGAGGAGGTGTACGTAGAGCAACCCCCTGGCTTCGAGGATGAACGGTACCCCGACCAGCGACCACGTGTGTAAGCTCTTTAAGGCGCTCTATGGACTTAAGCAAGCCCCAAGAGCATGGTATGAATGCCTTAGAGACTTTTTAATTGCTAATGCTTTCAAGGTTGGGAAAGTCGATCCAACTTTATTCACTAAGACTTGCGATGGTGATCTTTTTGTGTGCCAAATTTATGTCGATGACATAATATTTGGTTCTACTAATCAAAAGTCTTGTAAAGAGTTTAGCAGGGTGATGACACAGAAATTCGAGATGTCGATGATGGGCGAGTTGAACTACTTCCTTGGATTCCAAGTGAAGCAACTCAAGGACGGCACCTTCATCTCCCAAACGAAGTACACGCAAGACTTGCTAAAGCAGTTTGGGATGAAGGACGCCAAGCCCGCAAAGACTCTGATGGGAACTGACGGACACACCGACCTCAACAAAGGAGGTAAGTCCGTTGATCAAAAGGCATACCGGTCAATGATAGGGTCTTTACTTTATTTATGTGCTAGTAGACCGGATATTATGCTTAGCGTATGCATGTGTGCTAGATTTCAATCCGATCCAAGGGAGTGTCACTTAGTGGCCGTGAAGCGAATTCTTAGATATTTAGTCGCTACGCCCTGCTTCGGGATCTGGTATCCAAAGGGGTCTAACTTTGACTTGATTGGATATTCAGACTCTGACTATGCTGGATGTAAGGTCGATAGAAAGAGTACATTGGGGACGTGCCAATTCTTAGGAAGGTCCCTGGTGTCATGGAATTCTAAGAAACAAACTTCCGTTGCCCTATCCACCGCTGAGGCTGAGTATGTTGCTGCAGGACAGTGTTGCGCGCAACTACTTTAGATGAGGCAAACCCTCCGGGACTTTGGCTACGATCTGAGCAAAGTCCCACTCCTATGTGACAATGAGAGTGCTATCTGCATAGCGGAAAATCCTATTGAGCACAGCCGCACAAAGCACATTGACATCCGGCATCACTTTTTGAGAGACCACCAGCAAAAGGGAGATATCGAAGTGTTTTATGTTAGCACCGAGAACCAGCTAGCCGATATCTTTACCAAGCCTCTAGATGAGAAGACCTTCTGCAGGCTGCGTAGTGAGCTAAATGTCTTAGATTCGCGGAACTTGGATTGATTTATAACATACATGTGTTTATGCCTTTGATCATGTTCCTTATGCATTTTGTTGTTTACTTGTGGTGCTCAAGTTGTACAAACACTCCCCGGACCTCACAAGTCCTTTTGCAAGTGATGCACATATTTAGGGGGAGTTGTGCTACAACTTGACCCTTTGAGACTAACCGTGTGCTTGAGTTTGCTTGATTTAGTCTCAAAGGAGGTTTGAAAAGGAAAAGGTGGACTTGGACCATGAAAGACTTCCACTGCACTCCGATGAGAGGGTAACTTATTCCAAGTTCATCTCATGTACTCTTATTGCCTTTGTATTCTTATTTGAAGATTTTGGTGAGGCAATGGGGTTCTTGGGCCAAGATTGATCCCGTTTTGGTGCTTGATGCCAAAGGGGGAGAAAATAAGGCCAAAGCAATAAATGGATCAGCTACCACTTGAGAAATTTTGAAAATAGTAGAATAGAGTTTTTGGTTTGTCAAAACTCTCTTATTGTCTCTCTTGTCAAAAGTTGGCCTCTTGTGGGGAGAAATGTTGATTATGGGAAAAAGGGGGAGTTTTTGAAATCTTTGATCAATTTCTTTTGGAATACCTCTCTTTATGTCTCTACAAGTGAATTTGACTTAGAGATAGGAAATTGAGTTTGATTTGCAAAAAACAAACCAAGTGGTGGCAAAGAGTGATCCATATATGCCAAATTTGAATCAAAACAATTTTGAGTTTTCATTTGCATTGATATTGCACTTGTTCTAGTTGCTTTATGTTGTGTTGGCATAAATCACCAAAAAGGGGGAGATTGAAAGGGAAATGTGCCCTTGGGCCATTTCTAAGTATTTTGGTGATTGAGTGCCAACACAAGTGCTTAAGTGTTAAAGTATCCCAAGTGATGGACAAAGTGCAAATCAAAAGTAAAGGTATGTTTCTAGACTTAGTACATTGTTTTATGGACTAATGTATTGTGTCTAAGTGCTGGAAACAGGAAAAATCAAGTTGGAAAAGAGATGACTTTGTTCAGCCGAAGTCTGCTCAGTCTGGGTGCACCGGACTGTCCGGTGGTGCACCGGATAGTGTCTGGTGCGCCAGACTGGCTCTGGCGAACTTGCTACTCTCGGGACTTCGACGGCGGTGTACGGCTATAAATCACCGGACTGTCTGGTGGTGCACCGGACTGTCCGGTGAGCCATTCACAGGCGAACTCGTCACTCTCGGGAGATGATTAACGGCGTACGACTATAATTCACCGGACTGTCCGGTGGTGCACCGGACTGTCCGGTGAGCCAACGGTCAGCCGGGCCAACGGTCGGCCGAGGATTCCGCGCGTGACGCGTGGCCGAGCCAACGGTCACATTGGGGCACCGGACAGTGTCTGGTGCGCCAACGGCTCTGAATCTTCAACAGTCGGCTTCGCCAAATAAGGAAAGAAATCCGCACCGGACAGTGTCCGGTGGTGCACCGGACTGTCTGGTGCGCCAGGCGACAGAAGGCAAGATCTGCCTTCCTGGAATGCTCTCAACGGCTCCTAGCTGCCTTGGGGCTATAAAAGGGGCCCCTAGGCGCATGGAGGAGCACACCAAGCATCCTTAGAGCATTGTTGATCACTCACACTTCATTCTTGCGCACTTGTTCGACATTCTTAGTGATTTGAGCTCCGTTCTAGTGAGAACCTCGTGATAGTCTTTTGAGCACAAGTCTGGGTCTTGTGTGTGCGTATTTGCTGTGATTTTTGTGTCTTGTGTGAGTTGCTCATCCCTCCCTTACTCCGTGCTTCTTTGTGAACATCTTTGTAAGGGCGAGAGACTCCAAGTTGTGGAGATTCCTCGCAAGCGGGATTTAGTAAAGCTAAGCAAAACACCTGGTATTCAAGTGGGTCTTTGGACCGCTTGAGAGGGGTTGATTGCAACCCTCGTCCGTTGGGACGCCACAACATGGAGTAGGCAAGTTTTGTACTTGGCCAAACCACGGGATAAACCACTATGTCTATCTGTGTTGATCCTCTTGTGGTTGTTGTGTTTTGCTAAGACTCTTCTCTAAGCCACTTGGCATTATTGTGCTAACGCCTAATCAAGTTTTGTGGCGTTAAGTCTCAAGTTTTACAGGATCACCTATTCACCCCCCCCCCCTCTAGGTGCTCTCACATATCTAGTAGAAATAATTATTGGTTTCATTCCAAGCAACCTTTGCACTTACCTTATGCAAACTAGTTCAATTCTGGACTTTTATATTTGCTTTGGTTTGTGTTGGCATCAATCACCAAAAAGGGGGAGATTGAAAGGGAAATAGAGTCAAATCTTTTCCTAAATGATTTTGGTGGTTGAATTGCCCAACACAAATTATTGGACTAACTAGTTTGCTCTAGATTATGAGTTCTACAGGTGCCAAAGGTTCAACACAAACCAATAAAAAGTCCAAGAAAGGGTTCAAATAAAAAGAGCAAAAGACAACCGAAGGCTGCCCTGGTCTGGCGCACCGGACTGTCTGGTGTGCCACCGGATAGTGTCCGGTGCACCAGGGTGGATCAACTCAAACTTGCTAGCTTCGAGAATTTGGGGAGCCACTCCGCTATAATTCACCGGACTGTCCGGTGTAACACCGGACTGTCCGGTGTGCCAGCGGAGCAACAGCTATCTACGCCAATGGTCGTCTGCAAAAAGTGAACAGTGAACGTGAACAGTGCAACTGCGCGCGTAGAAGTCAGAGCAGGCGCCAGAAGGCGCACCGGACAGTGAACAGTGGCTGTCCGGTGCACCACCGGACTGTCTGGTGGCCCCACAAGTCAGAGCTCCAACGGTCGAACCCTAACGGTTGGGTGATGTGGCTGGCGCACCGGACAGTGTCCGGTGGCGTACCGGACTGTCCGGTGCGCCATACGACAGTAGCCCCTCCCAACGGCCACTTTGGTGGTTGGGGCTATAAATACCCCCCAACCACCACACTTCAAGGCATCCAAGTTTTCAGCCATTGCATTCAATACAAGAGCTCTAGACTTCACTCCAAGACACAAACAAAGAGATCAAATCCTCTCCCAAGTTCAAAGATCATTCCAATCAAATAGTGACTAGTGAGAGAGTGATATTTGTGTTCTTTTGAGTTCTTGCGCTTGGATCGCTTTCTTCCTTCCTCATTTCTTGTTCTCAAGTGTTTTGTAACCAAGGCAAGAGACACCAAGTGTGTGGTGGTCCTTGCGGGGTCTAAGTGACCCGTGAGATAAGGAGAAAGCTCACTCGGTCTATGTGACCGTTTGAGAGAGGGAAAGGGTTGAAAGAGACCCGGTCTTTGTGACCACCTCAACGGGGAGTAGGTTTGCAAGAACCGAACCTCTGTAAAACAAATCACCGTGTCATCCGCTCTATTTCTTTGGTTGATTTGTTTTTGCCCTCTCTTTCGGACTCGATTATATTTCTAACGCTAACCCCAGCTTGTAGTTGTGCTTAAAGTTTATAAATTTCAGATTTCGTCTATTCACCCCCCCTCTAGGCGACTTTCAAAAACTTTCACCCCATGTTATGAAGGAGTATGGTAGGACCAAGTTTTTCTAAATCTACACCAATGTTATCCCTACTACCGTTGGGGATAAAGAGGTGATGATCTATTTTCATGTGGACTTGATTGGCCCTATGCAGTCTTGGCTCATGAATCTCCATAAGTCCCTCATTTGGTCTTGGGAGGAGTACTACCGGTAGTTCATGTCCAACTTCGAGGGCACTTACTCTAGACCCAACGTGGAGTCTGACCTCCATGCCATCTTGTCGGCGTTTCAGACCCGGGGGTCCCTGGACCGACGAGTGAAATTGTCGCTATGTGCCCCTGCCCAGATGGGTTGGCGCGGGATGGAACACAAGAGGTGGGGCAAGCCTTGTATTATCCTGCACCAGGGGTGCCGCTCGTAGTAGGGGTTACAAGCACGCCACGAGAGGGAGAGAGGGAGAGAGAGAGGGAGCATGTTCGTTCGCTCCTTCCCCGCGTGAACCCCCCTTCCAGGATGGCCCTGGACCTCCCTTTTATAGACGCAAGGAAAGGGTCCAGACGTACAATGGGGGTGTAGCTATGCGCTAACGTGTCCGATAGAGAAATGCCTAAGCCCTGTGTACATGCCAACGTTGCTGTCGGGGGAGAGCTTGAGCCCTGTATACGTGATAGCGTGGCCGTCGGAGAAGTGCCTGAGCCCTGTAGGAGCACAGCTGGCAGTGCGGCAAGGATCCTGCTGATGTCTCCTTGCTGCCATAAGGGGCTAAGAGCCACCGGCGTCATGGTTGCACGCGGGGCACCATCATTACCCGTCGCCGGGGTAAGCCAGATGGGACGCCAGTCTTGTTCCTTGTAGCCTAAGCTGGCTAGGGATAGGTTAATGATGTATCCCCTGTTGGCGTGGTCGGTCCGAGCCCAAGGTCGGGCGAGGCAGAGACTTCTCTTGAGGCCGAGGCCGGGGTTGGGCGAGGACGCGATTCCTCCCGAGACCGAGGTCGAGGCCGAGTCCAGGGGCTGGGCGAGGCAGAGACCTCCTCCCGAGGCTGGAGCCTAAGGTCGGGCGAGGCGGAGCTTCCTGTTGCGCCCGAGGCCGAACTCGGTGGTTGATCGTGACTTGTTGTCAGTCTTCGCCTGGGTGGTTGGCACGGCAGTCGGAGCGGGGCGAGCGGCGCTGTTTTCCCGTCATATCGGACAGTAAAAAAGAGGGGCGAAGTGACTGCGGTCACTTAGGCCTGGCCGACTAAGGCGCGTGTGTCAGGATACGGCGTCAGGCGACCCCTGCATTGATTGCGCCTGCGAAGTGGTCGGTTGGTGAGGCGGTCTGGCCAAGGTTGCTTCACAACGAAGCCTACCCGAGCCGGGCTTTGGGAGAGCCGAGGGGGTGCCCGCTGCCTGAGGAGGCCCTCGGGCGAGGCGTGAACTCGTCTGGGACTACTGTTCCAGCCCGAGGCTGGGCTCGGGCGAGGTCGCGTCCCTTGGGTAGACGAAGCCTTGACTTGAACCGCGCCCGTCAGTTGGTCTGAGGGTGTTTACCAGCCGTGATTAGGAGTGTTGGGGGTACCCCTAATTATGGTACCCGACAGTAGCCCCCGAGCCTCGAATGGAGTGTTGGTACTCGCTTGGAGGCTTTTGCTGCATTTTTGGTGAGGGGACCGGCCTTTCTCGGTTTTGCTTTGTTCTGGTGGGTGCGCGCGAGCGCACCCGCTGGGTGTAGCCCCCGAGGCCTCGGAGGAGTGGTTTGACTCCTCTGAGGTCTTAATGCTTTTCGTGGTGCCTTGGCCGGTGTGATCGTTCCCTCATGCGGCCTGGCCGTAGCCCGGGTGCATGGTCAGGTTCCAAGTTATCAAGCTGGTTTGTTGATGCTGTCAACAGTTTGGCCGTAGCCGGGTGTGAGAGCAGCCCCCAAGCCTCTGCATGGAGCGAGAGGACGATCAAGGACATTCCCGACTTTTATCATACGCCCCTGTGTCGCCTTTCTGCAAGGAGGAGGGGGGAAAGCGCCATGTTGCCCTCGGAGGGCACCGAACATGGTGTTTCCAGTGAGCTGCTAACGGGTGATCCGAGTGGACGCCCATGCCCCGTTCGTTAGGGGTCGGCTGGTGGCCCAGAGGCGCGCTCCAAAAGTACCTGCGGGTGATTCGCCGAACCCAGACCCCTTCGACAGGGTCCGAGGGCTCGATGCCTCCATCCGGTGGGATTCCATTACGAATCGTTCCCGCCGGTCTCAGAAATGTCCTAGGGTACCTCGGGAGCATAGCCCGAGCCTCGGCCATGTATCGGACGTACCTAGAGTCATCCCTCACTCTACGTGCTCTGGGGCGACTGTCGAACCCTTCCGAGGGGCTAGCCTTCGAACCCCTGATCAGTAATGGGCGCGGAGCCCGAGCGCTCTGGGGCGGCTGTCGAACCCTTCCGAGGGGCCAGCCTTCGAACCCCTCATCAGTAATGGGCTTGAAGCCCGAGTGCTCTGGGGCGGCTGTTGAAACCCTTCCGAGGGGCCAGCCTTCGAACCCCTGATCAGTAGGAGGGCTCGGGGCCCGCTTCCTTCGCCGAGAAGGATCCTTTTCGAAACATCCCGTTTCCTGGTCCCTGTAGCGAGAGAGAGAGAGAGGAGGAGGGGAAGGATATGTATTTAAATAAGGTGGCGCACCTTTTCTGATGCGATCATCATGGCGGAGGTGAAACGACTCCCGCCTCGCCTGCCAGAGGTGTCACTTGCTCCGCCGGGGAGTTAATGCGACGGGACGGGCGATTCGCGTGGCGCCCGTTGCGTGTGCGAGCCGTTCGAGGAACAGAAAGATCGTTTTACCTTCGAGTTTTGAATTTTGCGGCGAGTTCAGTCGAAGTTTTGAACGATTCTCGCCCGGGCCTTTATATACTCGGAAGGGGGGCCGGCAGTGGTTCGTCACTCCACCATTTGCACCTGCCTTCTGCTCTGGTTTTCGCAACCTAAGAGAATAGCCAGGGAAAAGGAAACCGCGCACCTCATCCCCTCCGCCTCTACCACCTCCGTTCGGTGATGGCTGACAGGGTGACCGTTGTCCCGCCGCACGACCCGTGGCCCTCCTCCACCGTCGTCGCGAAGGATCTGGAGGCCCTCGTCGCCGATGGTCTGCTCCGTCCCCTCTCTGGTGGGGCGCAGACGGAGTGGATGGCCCCGAGCGAGGTCGTCCCTTCCCCACCGCCGGGGTACGTGGTTAGCTTCATCCCCTTCCATGAGAGGGGGTTTGGAGTGCCAGCGAGCCACTTTATGCGGGCGCTCTTGCACCACTACGGGGTGGAGCTACACAACCTCAACCCCAACTCCATTGCGCAAGCGGCCATCTTCGCGACGGTTTGTGAGGGTTTTTTGGGGATCGAGGTTCACTGGGATCTGTGGACCCACCTCTTCTCTGCGGAGCTCTTTGCCTTGACGACGGATGCAAAGAAGGTCTGTATGGCGGTGTGGGCCGGTGGCTGCACCCTCTAGCTGAGGCAGGGGCGCATGCAGCAGTACATCCCTGCCACCCTTGTGTCTTCGAACAAGGGGTGGCAGCGCCGATGGTTTTATCTCTGGAATGACGACGGGAGGCTTCCGTCGTTTTCTCAACGAGTGGTGACCGCCGCCGACAGCAACTAGCGCTGGGGTGCCACGCGCGAGAAACAGGAGAAGCTCCAGCCTATTCTGCAGGCTTTGCAGAGGTTACGAGATGGCGGCCTTACCGCTACGGGGGTTCTTGCCGCCATCCATCGCCGGAGGGTGCTCCCTTTGGCAGAGCGGCGGTTGAAACTCTCGGAGATGAGACCAGGGGTCGATCTGGAGGGCTCGCAAATGTCCTCGGCCTCCCTCCCCGATGACGACCTCCGCAAGCAGGTAGCGGGTACGGTAGGGAGGCTGGATGCCGGCGCCCTTACCCAGCCTGCGATGCGTCCCGACCATGGGTACGTTTCCCTGGTAAGTATCCGATCATTCTCCTGTATTGCGCCGAGTTGCCTTCGATTCCCACTGTTGGGATCTTTGCTCTTCCCCAGGGGTTAAGTTTTTATAAAACCTGCCCTGCCGCCGGTCCCGGAGGACGCGGTGGACCGAGCTGCGTGGAGGGTCGCCGCGGAGAAGAAGAAGGAGAAGAAAGACGCGGAGAAGGCTCGGGCTCGCGAGCGGATGCAAGCTCGGGACGCCTTGGAGAAGCGCCGTCGGAGGCAAGAGAGGGACGGGCTCCCGAGGGAGCCATCGCCGGAGACGCCCGACGACGATGATGACGATGATGATGACGAGGACGACGACTTGGCGGCCCATCTTGGCCTTAGCCCAGACCCGGGGCTAGGCCAGGGGTTGCCGTGCTAGCCTCCAAGTGGGCTGGTATCATCAGTGCCCGGGGCCGGGACATCGGGGTCCAAGTCCAAGGAGCGGAGGCAGGACGAGGGGGCACCTGACCCCTCTGTCCCCAAAGAGCAAACGCCCGTGCCGGCTGTGCAGGAGGTTGATCCTCCGGCCGCTACAGCGACGCCTGGACAGGCCGCTCCTTCGGCGCCTCGGGTGACCGAGGTGGGAGCGGTGCCGAAGTCGGTAGCGGGGCAACCCTTGGCAGCGCCTACGGGGACCGAGGCCCGAGGGGCCTCCCCGCAGGCACGATTGGCCTTGGTCCGGAGCGGGTAAGTGCCTGAGAACGCCTCTGTTTTGGCTTCTTTCGTCGTGTGCCTTGAACTTGCTTTCTCTCTTCCTTTCAGCAAGCGGAGGCAGGGCCTAACCGGCCTGGCCCCCACAAAGGCCCTTAAGACGGTGCCGGCTTCTGCAGCCGGTGCCGCGGCGCGCCATGCCGGTTGGCTAGCCTCCGCATAGGATGCTCCCGAGCGCGGGGCCCAGGCGGCACGAGCTGCCATGGGGCAAGCCTCCCAGGCCGACCCCTCCGTCGGGGCGATCGTCGTGCCGGGGAAGGCTGCTGACACGGCCGTGGCCCCGAGCCCGCCTAACGTGTCGTCGGTGCCGGCGTCGACTCCTGCCGCGGTCGTTGCTGATTCGCCCGTGGAGCCGTCCACCGCTCCCGACGTCGGGATGGTTGGGGCGTCACCGCTCGGGGTCATCCCCAACCTCCCCGTTCTTGGCCCTAAGGAGGGGGCGGACGCTGTTGCCGAGGTCGGCGACCGGAAACCCGCCACCTTAGCCGAGGGGAAGCCCAGCGCGTCGATGGCGATGGTGCCCGACGTGTTGACTGCAGGGGAACCCGACGCCTTGGCGGAGGAGCGCACAACACTGCGGCCCGTCTTGGGGGGCGGTGTCCTCATCCCCGTGCAGCGCAACCCCAATGAGTGGTGCGGGCAGGCGTTCCGATTCTGGAGCCGCGGCGCCTCGAAACCCCTCCTCGTCCTCAACGATGAGCAGGAGGAGCAGTCTCAGGATGAGCTCCGCGAGTATGCCGAGGCGGCGATGGGGTCGCTTCGGTCGACCATGGAAATCCTTTCCAGGGACGTTCCCAGGGTCCTCCAGGTAAGGATTTCAGGCGCATACCTTGCGTGGCCAGGGCATTCTTTGTAATACCTTGTCTTCCTTGCTCAGGAACTGGCGGATGTAAGCACCGCCAAGTCGCTGTTCATTCGCCGCGAGAGCGGCATCTGGGGTTCGCTGCGGTCCTAGAGGGCCGCGCTTGCCAAGGCTAATGAGTGCCTTGCCCAACAGAGCATCGAGCTGTGGACCTTCGGCTGCTCTGTGATGATCTGAAGGCGGAGGCAGCAGTGGCGTGGGTAGAGGCATCGTTGGCACAGACGGAGGCACAGCAGCGGCAGCTGGAGCTTGGCCAGGCCATCGACGAGCGGGACCAATCTCGGAGCCAGGCTGCCGAGGCCGTGGGCCGGGCTGAGGCCCTTGAGGGTCAGCTAGCCGAGGCATCTTCTCGGGCCGGGGCCCTTGCGGTGGACCTCGCTGTGGCCGTCGGATCTGCCCAGTCTGCCCAAGTCGTGGCCTCGCAGGAGTGTGCCCGGGCTGAAGGTATGTTTCGCCTACTTTGCGACTTCAATTCAGCTTCATTCTTCAACTCGTGTCTGAAGAATTTTGATCGGCTATCTACAGAGCTCGAGACGGCTCTTAATGAGTCCGTCAAGGCGCACGCCCGGGCGGCTGAGCAGAATGAGGCCGACCATGTGGCTATGTCCGAGGCTATCTCGGGCTTTTGCCGAGCCTTTGACCTTGATGACGTCTCCTCGGGTAGCTCCCCCTAGAGTCATCTGCGGGCCTTGGGCGGCCATGTGCGCAGCAGACTCCGTGGGGCGCTGCACCACAGCGTTAGGCGGGCCTTCGCCGTGCTCGCTTCCCACTATGACGTGGACTTGGAGCGGGTCAGCGAGGGGTACTGTCTACCCGACGAAGACGAGGCTGCCTTAGCCGAGTTCCAGAGGCTTGACGCGACCGCCGAGGGCCCGAGCGTGGTGCTGGCCTCCTCCTTCGAGGTGGAGATCCTTCCGCCCGCGTCGTCGTCTGAGGCTGGGCCAGACCTCGCCGAAGGCGGAAACGGCGCCGAGGGCGTAGCTGCTTCCCCTGCCGATGCTTGATCCTGCTGGAGCAGTTTATTTGTAGCATGCGTGTGTTCTTCGCGGCCGCCGAGGCCTAAACACTTTCATCGTCATATCATAAAGCTGTGTTTTCTTTCCTCTTGTTTCGTGCGCCATGACTTGTTTGTTGGTAGCAGAACCACTTGTCCGAGCGAGAGTTACTTTTCGCGGAAGGTGACGAGTGGGGTATCCGTATCCCGGAGGCGTAGGAGTCCCTCGGCTCGGTCGGCCTTGCCGCTTACGTGTACTCTCGTCATTTTTAGGACCCTACTATCAATACGGAAGTCGAAAGCACAAAGGTCGTTTTGGTAGAAAAAAATTTTCCGAGAAAAGTTTTGACGCAGAGGGGGTTCCCCCCTTCTAGCCCCCGAGGGAGGGTCGGGCTTTGCTAAGGCAAGGCCGACCCTTCCTTGACGGTTATACTTTGTGTATGTAAAGAAAACGAGGTACATGAACGACTTAAAACATCTTAAGGGTAGAAGCGACGTAGCTATTGGATGTTCCAAGCGTTGCTGTAGACATCGCCTTGGTCGTTGGCCAGCTTGTATGTTCCGGGCTTCAAAATCTTAGCGACGATGAAGGGCCCTTCCCAAGGAGGAGTGAGCTTGTGGCGCCCTCGGGTGTCCTGTCGCAGACGAAGCACCAAGTCTCCCACTTGAAAGCCTCGGGGCCGAAAGCTTCGGGCGTGGTAGCGTCGCAGCGACTGCTGGTACCATGCCGAATGTAGTAAGGCAACGTCCCGAGCCTCTTCGAGCTGGTCCAGCGAGTCCTCTCGGCTGATCTGGTTGCTTCGGTTGTCGTACGCCCTGGTCCTCAGGGAGCCGTATTCTAAGTCCGTGGGGAGGACGGCCTTGGCCCCATAGACTAGAAAAAACGGCGAGAACCCCATGGCTCGGCTCGGCGTCGTCCTCAGACTCCAGACTACCGAGGGTAGCTCTTTCATCCACCGCTTGCTGAACTTGTTGAGGTTGTTGTAAATCCTCGGTTTGAGTCCCTGCAAGATCATACCGTTGGCACGCTCCACCTGCCCATTCGTCATGGGGTGAGCTACGGCGGACCAGTCCACACGGATGTGGTGGTCGCCGCAAAAGTCTAGGAACTTTTTTTCGCTGAACTGCGTGCCATTGTCGGTGATGATGGAGTTTGGGACCCCGAATCGATGGATGATGTTGGTGAAGAACGCCACCGCCTGCTCGGATCTGATGCTGGTTAATGGTCGGACCTCGATCCACTTGGAGAATTTGTCGATGGCGACCAGCAGGTGCGAGAAGCCCCCTGGTGCCTTCTACAAGGGACCAACAAGGTCTAGACCCCACACGGCAAACGGCCAAGTGATGGGTTTCGTCTGCAGGGCCTGAGCGGGCAGGCGTGTCTGCTTTGCGTAGAATTGACACCCCCAGCAGGAGCGTACAATCCTAGTGGCATCGGCCACCGCGGTTGGGCAGTAGAAACCTTGTCGGAAGGCATTTCCCACGAGGGCTCGAGGTGCTGCATGGTGGCCGCAAGCCCCCGAGTGTATTTCTTGCAACAGCTCTTGTCCTTGGGCGGTGGATATGCATCGTTGGAGGATGCCCGAGGGTCTGCGGTGATAGAGCTCCTTTTCATCACCTAGCAAGACGAACGACTTGGCGCGCCGAGCCAGTCGCCGAGCTTTGGCCTTGTCGAGGGGAAGCTCTCCTCGGAGGAGATATTCCAGGTAAGGGGTCTGCCAGTTCGGATCTAGTGTGACCCCATTCTGTTCCCCTTCGACGGGCAAGGCCTCCTCCTCGATGGCTGAGGGTACCTCGGGCTCGGTCGAGGCCTCCTCGGGCTTGGCCGAGGGTACCTCGGGCTGGGCCAAGGCTTCCTCGGGCTCGGGCGTGTCGTCGATCTAGACGGATGGTTGATGTAGGTCTCTGGAGAAGACGTCCGGGGGAATCGTCGTCCACCCCGAGGCTATCTTCGCCAGCTCATCCGCAGTCTTGTTGTACCGTCGGTCGATGTGGTTGAGCTCCAGCCCGTAGAACTTGTCTTCCAGGCGCCGGACTTCGTTGCAGTAGGCTTCCATCCTCCGGTCGCGGCAGTGGGAGTTCTTCATGACTTGGTCGATGACAAGCTGCGAGTCGCCACGAGCGTCGAGGCGCCAGACCCCTAGCTCGGCGGTGATGCACAGCCCGTTAACCAGAGCCTCGTACTCGGCCACGTTGTTTGATGTCGGAAAATGGAGGCGTATGACGTAGCGAAGATGCTTTCCGAGGGGTGAAACAAAGAGCAAGCCAGCGCTTGCTCCTATTTTCATGAGTGACCCATCGAAGTACATGGTCCAAAGCTCGGGTTGGATTGGAGTTGTTGGTAACTGGGTGTCAGTCCACTCAGCCAGGAAGTCTGCCAAGACTTGGGATTTTATGGCCTTCCGAGGGGCGAATGATAGCGTTTCGCCCATGAGCTCCACTGCCCACTTTGCTATCCTACCCGAGGCCTCTCAGCACTGGACGATCTCTCTCAGGGGGAAGGATGACACCACAGTCACCGGATGAGACTCGAAGTAGTGTCGCAACTTTTGCCGTGTCAGAATCACTACGTAGAGCAGCTTCTGGATCTGCGGGTAGCGGACTTTGGTCTCGGAAAGCACTTCGCTGATGAAGTAGACTGGCCTCTGGACGAGCAGTGCATGCCCTTCTTCCCGTCTCTCGACTACGATCGCGGCGCTGACCACCTGAGTGGTCTCGGCTACGTAGATTAAGAGGGCTTCTCCTGCAACAGGGGGCACTAGGATGGGTGCGTTTGTAAGGAGCGCCTTAAGGTTTCCGAGGGCTTCCTCGGCCTCAGGGGTCCAAGTGAAGCGCTCGGCCTTCCTTAAGAGGCGGTATAGAGGCAAGCCTTTCTCGCCAAGGCGTGAGATGAAGCGGCCCAGAGCCGCAAGGCATTCCATGACCCTCTATACTCCTTTCAAATCTTTGATCGGTCCCATGTTGGTGATGGCCGCGATTTTCTCCGGATTGGCCTCTATGCCCCGCCCGGAGATGATGAACCCTAGGAGCATGCCTCGGGGGACTCCGAAGACACACTTCTCGGGGTTGAGTTTCACGCCTTTTGCTCTCAGACACTTGAATGTCGTTTCAAGGTCAGAGAGGAGGTCGGAGGCTTTCTTCGTCTTGACAACGATGTCATCGACGTAAGCCTCGACCGTCCTCCCGATGTGTTCTCCGAACACATGGTTCATGCACCTCTGGTAGGTGGCGCCTGCATTCCTCAAACCAAATGGCATTGTAGTGTAGCAGTACATGCCAAAAGGTGTGATAAAAGAAGTCGCGAGCTGGTCGGACTCTTTCATCTTGATTTGGTGATAGCCTGAGTAGGCATCGAGGAATGACAGGGTTTCACACCCAGCAGTGGAGTCCACAATTTGATCGATGCGAGGTAGAGGGTAGGGAACTTTCGGACATGTTTTGTTTAAACTGGTGTAGTCTACGCACATCCTCCATTTCCCATCCTTCTTCCTTACAAGGACAGGGTTAGCTAACCATTCGGGATGGAATACATCTTTGATGAACCCTGCCGCGAGTAGCTTGTGGATCTCCGCGCCTATGGCCCTGCGCTTTTCTTCGTCAAAACAGTGTAGGGTTTGCTTCACGGGTCGGGCTCCAGCTCTGATGTCCAGTGAGTGCTCGACGACATCCCTTGGTATGCCTGGCATGTCTGAGGGACTCCACGCAAAAACTTTGGCGTTCACGCAGAGGAAGTCGACGAGCACTGCTTCCTATTTGGGGTCGAGCTCGGAGCCGACTCGGACTTTCTTGCCGGCGTTGTTGCTGGGGTCGAGAGAGACGGACTTAACCACCTCGGCTGGTTCGAAGTTGACGGCGTGCCGCTTCATGTTGGGTGCCTCCTTGGAGAGGCGTTCCAGGTTGGCGATGAGGGCCTCGGACTCGGCGAGGGCCTTAGCGTACTCCACGCATTCCATGTCGCATTCGTACGCGTGGCGGTACGCGGATCCGACGATGATGATCCCGTTCGGGCCCGGCATCTTGAGCTTGAGGTAGGTGTAGTTGGGGACGGCCATGAACTTGGCGTAGCATGGCCTTCCCAACACCACGTGGTAGGTCCCTCGGAACCCGACGACCTCGAAGGTAGGAGTTTCCTTTCGGAAGTTGGAGGGAGTCCCGAAGCAGACGGGTAAGTCGATCCGCCCGAGGGGCAGGATTCGCTTTCAGGGCGCGATCCCGTGGAAGGGTGCCGCACCGGCTCGGACCTCGGACCTATCAATCCCTAAGAGTTCCAGGGTCTCGGCGTAGATGATGTTAAGGTTGCTGCCTCCGTCCATGAGGACTTTGGAGAGCCTAACGTTGCCAATGATCGGATCGATGACGAGCGGGTACCTCCCTGGGCTTGGCACAAAGTCGGGGTGGTCACCTCGGTCGAAGGTGATAGGCTTGTCGGACCAGTCTAATTAGACTGGCGCCACCACCTTCACCAAGCAGACCTCCCGGCGCTCCTGCTTGCGGTGCCGAGCCGAGGCGTTTGCCGCCTGCCCGCTGTAGATCATGAAGTAGTTGTGGAGCTCCGGGAACTCTTCTTCCTTGTCGCCCTCCTTCTTGTTGTTGTCATGGCCTTTGCTATCTTCCGCCGGGGGCCCGGCCTTGTGGAAGTAGCGCCGAAGCATGACACATTCTCCGAGGGTGTGCTTGACGGGACCCTGGTGATAGGGGCACGGCTCTTTGAGCATCTTATCGAACGCGCCGGCCCCTCCAGGAGGTTTTAGAGGGTTCCAGTGCTTGGCTGCAGCGACGAGATTCATGTCAGCGGCGTCGCGCTTCGCTTGCGACTTGTTCTTGGCCTTCTTCTTCGTGCCCCGCTGGGTGGACGCCTCGGGGGCGTCTTTCTTCGGCTCTCCCTGAGGTTGTTTGTCCTTTCAGAAGATGGCTTCGACCGCCTCTTGACCTAAGGCGAACTTGGTGGCGACGTCCATCAGTTCACTCGCACTGGTGGGAGTCTTGCGCCCCAGTTTGCTCACTAGGTCTCGGCAAGTGGTGCCGGCAAGGAAAGCCCCGATGACATCCGAGTCGGTAACGTTGGGCAGCTCGGTGCGCTGCTTCGAAAACCACCAGATGTACTCTTGGAGGGACTCCCCTGGCTGCTGGCGGCAGCTTCAGAGATCCCACGAGTTCCCAGGGCGCATGTACGTGCCTTGGAAGTTTCCCGCGAAAGCCTTGACCAGATCGTCCCAGTCGGAGATCTGCGCAGGAGGCAGATGCTCCAGCCTGGCTCGGGCGGCGTCGGAGAGGAAAAGGGGTAGATTATGGATGATGAGGTTGTCATCATCCGCCCCTCCCAACTGGAATGTCAGTCGGTAGTCCGCGAGCCATAGCTCCGGCCTCGTCTCCCCCGAGTACTTGGTGATGGTAGTCGGAGCTCGGAAACGGGCGGGGAACGGCGCTCGTCGTATGGCCCGGCTGAAGACTCGCGGACCGAGCGGCTCGGGCGAAGGACTCCGATCCTCCTCGCTGTCGCAGCGTCCCCCACGCCTGGGATGGTAGCCTCGGCGCACCTACTCGTTGAGGCGGGCTTGACGGTCGAGATGGTGGTGCTTGTTGTCGAGGCGATCCCGGGCGGTAGGCGCCTCGTCCCGCGTGCGCTCGGGATGGACCGAGGCTTCTCACATGCGTCGGGAGGACACCGCGTGGTGCTTCGAGGGGTCGGCTCGCCTCCGGGAGGCAGAGCTCTCGGCTCGTCGAACCGCGGCGCCTTCCAGGAGATCCTTGAGTTCGCCCTGGATACGCCGTCCCTCGGTGGTGGATGGCTCCGGCATGGCTCGAAGTAGCATCGCCGTCCCTTGGTTGATTGTGCTGATGATAAATGCCTGATTTGCTTCTTTGATTGATTGAATTATTATAGATGGACACCTTAGCATGTACCACCATAAGGTATTGAATTAGCTATGGTAGGTAAAATATTAATCCGCTTAGCTAATAAATCCCCCAAAGTAACCTGATTTGTAAATACCTGCCTTGTCTACTATTTTCTTACCATATGTATCTAACTCAGATGGTCAATACCAGGCGGGGTGGTGGAATTAATTTGCCTCCTAATCGACAGACTCGGTGGATATATAGACAACCCCAGCCACAACCTGCAGAGATGAATCCTCCTAATCCTCCACCAGGCAGAGTTGACCCACTGGTTGCTGCTCAGATGAGGATGATGCAGCAAATGGCGGACACCATGGCAGATATGCGTGCACAGATGCAGCAAGAACGCCGGGAGATGCGTCAAGAAAGAGAAGAGATACGACAGGAGTTGCGCCAGGAGCGAGAGGAGATACGCCAGGAAAGGAGGGCACAACAGCAGCAGCTGCAACAGCAAATGCAACAACAACAACAGCAGCAACAGCAACAAGTACCACTGCCTCCACCTCCACCACCAGTTCCACCCCGAGATAAGCATAGGGAGTTCATGAGCCATAAGCCACCTACATTTGCTAGCTCACCTGATCCACTGGACGCGGATGATTGGCTGAAGTCCGTTGAGAAGATGTTGAATATTGCACAATGCACTGACCGAGAGAAGGTTTTATATGCTTCTAGACGTCTGACAGGTCCTGCTGCTGACTGGTGGGATTCATATACTGCTGCCCACGATGCTGCTGATACTATCACTTGGGCAGAGTTTAGCACACAGTTCCGGAATTATCATATACCAGCTGGATTGATGAAGATTAAGAAGAAGGAATTTCTATCGCTGAAGCAAGGAAGCATGTCAGTCAGCGAGTATCGCGATAAGTTCATTCAGCTCTCCAGATATGCCCCTGATGAAGTTGCTGAGGATGAGAGGAAGCAAGAGCATTTTATTGAAGGACTTAATGGACCACTGCAGTATGCTCTAGTGGCACACACATTTCCATCATTTCAGAGGCTGCTTGATAAGGCCCTGGCTATTGAACACAAGTGTGTTCAGCTGGGAGATTTGAAGAGAAAGGCAATATCTCAAGGACAAGGAAGCAGCAGTGTTCGTCCTCGCTACAGTTCACCTCAGGGTACACCAGTTCGCACTGGCGGAGGCCAGCGCCCAGTTCAGCAATCACCACTGAGGACTCCACCTCCTCGACAGGCTACCCCCACTGGCACCCCGACGAAGTTTTCAGGACAGAGTCCAGGCACTACTTGTTTCAAGTGTGGGAAGACTGGTCATTATGCAAATGTCTGCCCACAGAGGGTTGCTACTACTCCAGTTCAGAACAGGCAGCAAACTACAGGATCTAGCAAGGGATATTCTATTGCCAAGGTTAATCAAGTCAGTGTTGATGCTACTCCGGATGGTGCTGACATCGTGCTTGGTATGTTTTATGTTAATGCAATTCCTGCAACCATCTTATTTGATTCTGGTGCTACACATTCATTTATGTCTGCTAGATATGCCAACGCAAATGAAATACCACTGCTAAAAATGAGAAAACTCATGATAGTAATTACACCTAAAGGTCCTGTTGAGGCGAATCAAATGACACGTAGATTGACATTGACCATTATGGGTAGAGAATTTGGAGCTACTGCTATAATATTAGAGTCAAGCAGTATAGATCTGATCCTTGGTATGTCATGGTTAAGAAAGGCAAAGGCCATTATAGCATGTGGTAGAGGTACCGTAGAACTCACTACCACTAAAGGAGAAAGATTTCAAGTTAATATTGCAGTGACCACCTCATCCAAACGTGCAATGTTCTTTATACCTGAGGAGTTTGTTGGTGACAACATCCGTGTGGTTAGAGATTTTCCGGATGTCTTTCCAGAGAAGTTACCAAGGATGCCGCCTGATAGAGAAGTTGAGTTTGTTATTGATCTCTTACCTGGAACCGCCCCTATTTATAAATGGCCATATAGGATGTCCGTAGAAGAGTTGAAGGAGCTGAAGAAGCAGTTAACTGAGTTACAAGAGGTTGGGTACATTCGTCCGAGTTCCTCACCTTGGGGAGCGCCGATTCTGTTTGTACAGAAGAAGGATGGATCGCAACGGATGTGTGTGGATTATAGATCTCTCAATGATGTTACTGTGAAGAACAAGTATCCGTTACCCCGTATTGAGGATTTATTTGATCAGATGAGAGGTGCTAGAGTATTTTCGAAGATTGATCTCCGATCGGGATACCATCAGATGAGGATTAGACCATCGGATATTCCCAAGACGGCTTTCTCGACTCGATATGGATTATATGAGTTTACTGTGATGTCGTTCGGGTTAACCAATGCACCAGCTTATTTTATGAACTTGATGAACAAGGTGTTTATGGAATACTTGGACAGATTCGTCGTGGTGTTCATCGACGATATTCTTATCTATTCTAAGAGTGATAGTGATCACAAGGAACATCTAAGGTTGGTGCTACAAAAGCTACGAGATAACCAGCTATATGCCAAGTTTAGCAAGTGCGAGTTTTGGATTGGCGAGGTGCCATTTCTTGGTCATATTATTTCTAATGGAGGAATTTCAGTGGATCCTGCTAAGGTTAAGGAGATAATGGAGTGGAGAGTACCCACTACAGTTACTGAGATTCAGAGTTTCTTGGGATTAGCAGGCTATTATCGGAGATTTATTGAAGGATTTTCTAAGATTGCTAAACCTATGACTTCACTTTTGGAGAAAGGAAGAGAATTTAAGTGGGACAAGAAGTGCCAAGACAGCTTTGATCAATTGAAGAAAAGATTGATGTCGCCACCAGTATTGGTTATGCTAGACCTACAGAAAGGATTTGATATCTATTGTGATGCATGTGGCCAAGGCTTAGGATGTGTGCTCATGCAAGAAGGACATGTGATTGCCTATGCTTCTCGTCAATTGCAGAAACATGAGTTAAACTACCACACGCATGACATGGAATTGGCAGCCGTTGTGCATGCGCTTAAGATTTGGAGACATTATATCATGGGGACCAAGTGCCAAGTATATACGGATCATAAGAGTCTGAAGTATATATTCACTCAAAAGGATCTCAACCTTAGGCAACGCCGTTGGTTGGAGCTTATTAAGGATTATGATTTGGAGATTCACTATCACCCGGGCAAGGCAAATTTGGTTGCAGACGCCTTGAGTCGAAAGGAGCATGTTCATTCAGCTATTGTTGCCCAGCTACCCGATGAGATTGTTGAGGATTTCAAGAGACTTAACCTGGGGATAGTTGCTCATACTGAAGGAGTTACTATTGATGTGGAACCTACTTTGGAGCAAGAAATCCGCAAAGGTCAACTTGATGATGCTAAAATAAAAGAGATTAAGGGTCTGATTACTGAAGGTCGAGTTCCGGAATTTACGGAAGATGAGCAAGGCACCATATGGTTCAAGGACAGGATGTGTGTTCCTGATATTGAAAGCCTTCGTGAGACTATATTGAAGGAGGCCCATGACTCGGATTATTCTATTCATCCTGGTAGTACTAAGATGTATCAGGATTTGAAGCGGAAGTATTGGTGGTATGGATTGAAAAGAGATGTGGCTGCACATGTGGCTATGTGCGATGTATGTCAAAGAGTTAAGGTTGAACACCAGAGGCCAGCTGGACTATTGCATCCACTGAAGATACCCGAGTGGAAGTGGGAAGAGATTGGTATGGATTTCATTACTGGATTGCCTCGCACCCAGAAAGGATATGATGCTATATGGGTGATTGTGGATAGATTGACTAAAGTGGCTCACTTTATTCCTGTCAAGACTACTTATAAAGGCTCTCAGCTAGCAGAGTTGTATATGGCTCGGATTGTGTGTTTACATGGAGTACCAAAGAAGATCGTGTCTGATCGAGGTTTGCAGTTTACCTCAAGATTTTGGAGAAGCTTTCATGAGAATATGAGTACAAAGTTGAATTTTAGTACAGCTTATCACCCTCAGACTGATGGACAGAGTGAAAGGACTAATCAAGTATTGGAAGATATGTTGAGAGCATGTGCCCTTCAGCATGGAGGAAGTTGGGATAAAAGTCTACCATATGCTGAGTTCTCATATAACAATAGTTATCAGGCCAGTCTGAAGATGTCACCTTTTGAAGCTTTATATGGGAGAAAGTGCAGGACTCCTTTGTATTGGGATCAGACTGGAGAAAGACAATTCTTTGGGCCTGAACTGATTCAAGAAGCAGAAGAACAAGTTCGTATAATTCGAGAGAATTTGAGGGTGGCTCAAACCAGGCAAAAGAGCTACGCTGATAATAGAAGAAGGCCACTGGAATTTGAAGAAGGAGATTATGTGTACCTCAAGGTGTCACCACTTCGTGGAATGAGGAGATTCAAAGTTAAGGGTAAATTGTCCCCTCGCTATATTGGACCATTCCTGATCTTTAGGCGAGTTGGGGAGATGGAATACCAACTCGAGTTACCTGCTAGTCTATCGGATGTGCATAATGTGTTCCATGTATCTCAACTGAAGAAGTGTCTCCGTGTCCCTGAGGAACAATTACCAATGGAAGAGCTCAGTGTACAGGGTGATTTGACTTACACGGAGTACCCGATCAAGATTCTTGACACATTGACTTGAGTTACAAGGAATAAGGTGATAAAGATGTGTAAAGTGCAATGGAGTCACCACGGAGAAGATGAAGCAACGTGGGAAAGAGAAGAAGAGCTTCGCATAGATTTTCCCCATCTTTTCTCTAGTTCTTCTTAAATCTCGAGGACGAGATTATTTTTAAGGGGGGTAGGATTTGTAACAGCCAGTTTGTAATACATAATAAAAGAGGAGAAAAGTCATTCCCTATATTTTATGTGTGTGTTGAAATTACTTATCATCACATGTGAACACCATATTCAAACAACAAACAAATAATAAAAAGATATACCCTTAAATCATGCAATATGCTGGGGTTTATTGTTTGTGCATTTAATGAAAAGAGTAATACCACTAATAGAAATAAATTAGTGGCAAAAGCAAGGATTTAATACCTAATTTGAGAGTTTGAAAAAGGGAAGATATATAAAATATAAAGAAAGTTTATATATATTTCCAAAATTAGTACCTTAAGGTCACAATATAACTTGAAGATAAATGTGTCACAAGTTTGAATTTAACTTAGGATTTAAATTTGGGTTTGTGAAATAATAGAGAAAGAGGAAAATAAAAGAAAAAGAAGAAGAAAACGTACTGGGCCGCCAACCTTGAATTCAGCCCAGTTTCCCTTTGACACCGCGCGGCCCATGTTGCTCTGCTCTCGCGCGGGCTCACTGGTTCGGCTCTTGCGCTGCCATGTGGGGGCCACACGTCAAGGCCACCTCCCCGCAACAAACTCCATGCCCGCCGTGGAGTTCCGCTTCGTACGGATCGGCCGAACGACCGCCTAGGATCACGCTGTGAGCCCCGGGGGGTGCTTAAAAGCCTCGGCTGTCGACTCAATCCACTCGTTCCCTTTTTCCCCTCACCTCCCCTACCGCAAGCGCATTTCTCGCCGCCGCGGAAGGAACCGGGGCCGCCGTGCGTGAACCTTAGATTGCTGTCGACCGCGCCCTCGAAGTCTTGTCCAGAGGCTCCCTTGGAGTGGGGGAAAGCTTCATTTGGTGGCGCTACTCGGGTTTGCTCGCCTGGACCCCGGCAATTCCTCGCCGCGCACCTCCTTCCGCCACGGAAATCGTCCTCGTCGTTGACAGGGTGGTTCCGACCGCCGTTTTTGGTGAGCACACTCCCCAATCTCCTTGTGCTGTAGTTCTCCCCACGAATCGTTGATCGAATCGAGGAATAGTCGTTAGAATCGTAGTACGCGCGCGGGGTCCGACAATGGAGTCGCCGTGCTCCGGCGAGCGCACCGCGGCTCGGTCGAGTTGACGACAGGTGATCGTGGACCGTTGGATGGCCAGCGTGTGGCCGTGATCTGATTTGCGAACAACCCATCGTCCAAAGAAAACCCTAACCGTAGACCTGCGATCCTACGGCTCGGATTAAACCTAGTCTCATTAAATCGTAGGCGTCAGAGTTGGATTCTGTGGCTTAGATCGCATACCGATTCGCGTATACAGCAGTCTAATTTGGCGCGCCCAAGTCTGATCCAACGGCCGGGATCAAACTGTACCCCTTCGCGGGCACATTAGTCAAAAGAGATCCTCTGTTTTATTATAATCAACCCACCGTCCGTTGTGGACTGTTCTCTGAGTCTGGGGATTCTTACCCCGAGCCCCCTGCACTCTCTAAAAATAGTGCGCCCAGTCCAGAGATTGCTTAAATTGAATAAATGAAATAGAAAATAGATTTTTAATAGGAAAATAATTGCTAGAACTTCAATAATTCATAGAAAATGCATATGAACTCCGAATTACTCCATTCCACTTTTTAAATTTTTGTAATTTAATTATCTATCACTTAGTGTCTCTGTTTTATCATGACAACAGTAAGAAAATTAATCCCACACTTAATCCTATTTTAAACACATAAAACCTTTGAAAACCCATAACTTAAAATCTATAACTCGAAAAATTATGATTCCTGTTCCTAGGATTTTATTTTAATATGTAGGTTATTACTGTGTGTTTTGTTTACATGTTTGGTGTGATGTTAATTTTCTCTACGTATTGTGCTTGTTTGTATTGTGGCGAGTAGAAGAGCCCGTGACCGAGGATCCTGGTGAGCAGCAGGTTGTAGTAGCTGAGCAGGAGCTCATTGAAGGCAAGTTGTGCCCTTGACCACTTTTTACCCAATAATGTTCTTTAATATCATTTATCCATGCATAGGTTAATTTTGATGGGACCCAATAGGTCACCCTAGATTGTTTATCTCATTACCTTGTTTCACCCCTGAATCATTTGGGTAGTTTGCTATTGCTTTACATGGTTTTGGGATAATCATTTATTATATCTATGTTCCAATTAATTTTGTTATTCTATTTATGTTCATGTCGAGATCATTAATGTTAATTGGAACATAGAGCTTAACTTGAGAACCACGTGCCACCACAAGGGTTTAATGGGACGCCCTTGGCTGACTAATTAGGAAAGCTAGTGGAAGACTACCTTACCCGAAAGGGGCAAGGGCAGTAGGGGAGTTGCATGCAAGGAGGTTCTCGGGTTGATTTTGCTGCGATGGCGGTCAGACGGGGGATTCTTGCAAGTGCTCTTCCCATAAACTGTAGCGGGTTTTCGGAAGCTAGTGAAACTTTGTAAAGGCCTCATAGTGTTGCCCTGCCGCGCTTCCTAGGTAGAGGTGTATGGGAGTCGCGACCCCTTGGCAGATGGGTAACATGACTTGTGGGTAAAGGGGTACAACCTCTGCAGAGTGTAAAACTGGTATACTAGCCGAGCTCACAGTCATGAGCGGCTCAGGACTCTCTGATGTTTAAATTATGGAACTTAAATTCAATTTTGTCATTTGCATTGCATGGGTTTATAATTAATTTGTTCAATTACTTTATTTAAGGTTTGGTATTTGTCGGTGTTTTGGGTCCGACCGCACACCCGGGGTTGCCCCTCAAGGTGTTTTAGGAGTAGGACGGTGTCGACGACTGTAGCAAAATGGTTCGTGCCGATCGCACGAGGGACAGTGGACAAGGTTTACAGGTTCGGGCCGCTTAGAGATGCGTAACACCCTACGTCCTGGCGAGTATGCTTGGTGAATGTGGTTACAAGAGAGCTCTCTGGATTGAAAACACAGAGAGTTGACGTGGGTGGCTAAGTAAAGGGTCGATCGTTCTGAAGGGGTGCCCCCTAGGCCTTATATACTCGACCGTGGGGCAGTACACGTGGATAAGATAACAATAAGTAGCTAAAAGATAGTGAACCTCTTGAGATTATCCCTACGTAACCCTCGCCGACTTATCCTCGCATGGCTTCGTTGCATGGAGGCTCCAGCGCGGGAAAGTCGGATCTCTGTTGCGGTCACTCGCTCGACGCTGTGGGCCGTCCGGGTTTGCACCAATCCGGCCTCATGTCGTTCTGCTTTGCTGGTTGTTTCTGCCCAGGCCCACGAAAGAATGACCTTACGATTTATTGGGCCCTTGGGCCTTTCGTGAGGTCCTTTACTCTTTTAGTGGACTCGGGGGATATCTATCCCCCACAAGCCCCCGATCTTTGGGTTAATTTAGAGGTAATCAACCCGAAGATCCCAGGTCCAGCTTGTAGGTGATTTGAAGAAAAATGGCTTCCTGTTGTCTTCTCCTGCTCCGATCACTCGTTGACCAAAGCCTAGTTTCGTGTCTGTGCCTTAGAGGTCGGCATTCCAATTTGTAGGATTCTGAACTTCATTGGGTGCACCGGAGGTGCACCCAATGGGTGTAGCCCCCGAGCTTCGAGTAGATTTTAGAAAATAATCTACTCGAAGGTCTTCAGTAGAGATTATTTCCATTTGTGTTCCTCCGTTTTGGTTGAGGGTTGGCTTTTTAATCTTGTCCCACGCTTTAGAAATCGGCACTATCTCGGCTTGGAATGATAATCCATGGGGTGCACCGGAGGTGCACCCAATGGGTGTAGCCTCTGACCTTCAAGTGGATTTTTGAGGATAATCCACTCGAAGGTCTTCCTTTTGTGTCTTTTTGCTGAAGATTATCCTTTCTGCTTGTAAAAAATTGGCATGATGTCATCCGCACTATGTCATCAATATTATGCTTCAGAGGTCAGCATGCATTTTGTCTTTTGCAGCCGAGTTCGCAATCCATCCATATCTTGCTAGGTAGTGTAATTTATTTGCTCTGTGACTGATTGGACATTTGATGGACGTTCTCTGTCTAGTCTTCAAGTCGCTTCTGTCGACCATATTTTGTACTCCACTGGCTATATTTGGCTTCCCTCTAATTCTCACTGATATCTCATTTTTGTCTTGAGGCATTCACTGCGTGCCCTGCACAGATGTGACCAATTTGAAAAATATACTGATAATTCCTGGGCGTCCCCCCCAATGGGTGTGGGCAAGGGATGGCTTGGTACGCTGAGTGTTTTAGCCGGCTGCTTCTGAGTAGTAATGTGATGTGACGGCAAGTGTAATCATATCCTTCGCGCTGTTTACTGGAGTCCCAATGGGTGTAGTGTTGCGTGAAACGGCGTCAGCCGCCTGACGTGTCTTCAGACGGGTGGAAGTGCTTATTGAATGCTTTTGCGACTGTTCAGTGACCGCGATTGGAGGTGAGCGGTTGCCTTCTCCCTTTATAAATAACGTCGTTGCCTTTCTGGTTTTTTCACATCTCCTCGCTGTTCTTTACTGCTTCCTTCTCTTCTCTCCCGTCTGCTTCCGCCATGGGCAAGAGTAACAAGCGCAAGCGCGAACCGACTCCTCCATCGGAGGATTTCGGTGACTCGGAATACTCGGAGGAGGAGTTCTCCTCCGGGTCCGAGGGATCTCCGGCTCCCGTCTCTCTCCCGGCGTCGTCCGATGACTCGGACGACTCCCAGGGGATAGCCGCGGAAGTCTGGACATACATCCGGGCCGTCGAGCGCTCCGGGCTCGAGGGCTCGGATGAGTCGGAGTACTCCTCGGATGAGGAGGACTCGGACGGCGGCGGCGAGGACGAGGACGACGACGACGACGACGACGACGACGGTGGCGACGGCGACGGCGGCGGCAGCGGCAGCGGCAGGGGCAGCGGCGACGGCGGCAGGGACGGTGATGGCGGCAGCAGCAGGGGCAGCACCAAAGGCGGCAGCAGCAAGGGCAGCACCAAGGGCGGCGGCGGCGGCAGGGGCAGGGCCAGTGGCTAGACGCCACTGGTCTTCTTAGATATTAGTATAGTATAGTATAGTTAGAATAATGTAGTAGTAATGTAGAGTAGTATAGCGTAGTGTAGTAGTAGTAATGTAATGTAGTAATAGTAGGGAAGTATCAACTCGCGAAGAGTTGATTTGTAAGTTTATTAACTTCCCTTTGAATTAAAGAATGATGTTTGGCTTCTCTTTTGATGACTGTCCTGCTTACTTGTGAGTCTAATTCCTTTGAAAGAGTAAATGAAATACTCGGGCATTGAACTGGTGTTTTCTGAAATGGTTGCCTAGTAACTTTGTAGGTGGTGTCGGCGCTTGTAGAAGTAACTGTCGAGTAACTGAAGATTGTGTCAGCGTTTTAGAGGCAACGCCGAGTGACTGAATATGATATCAACGTTTTAGAAGTAACGTCGAATGACTGGAGGTCGGCATCGGCATTTTAGAAGTAATGCCAAGCAACTGAACATGAAAACAGCGTTTTAGAGGCAACGCCGAGTGACTGGAGGTCGACGTCATCATTTTAGAAGTAATGCCGAGCGACTGAATACGAAATCAGCGTTTTAGAGGCAACGCCAAGTGACTGGAGGTCGACGTCGGCATTTTAGAAGTAATGACGAGCAACTGAATACGAAATCAGCGTTTTAGAGGCAACGCCGAGTGACGGCAGGCCGCCCGAGCCACTTTGAGGATGATGGCCGAGTGATGAGGTGGCGCATCGATGTTCTGGGGATAACTGCCGGGTGACCACGTGGCACACTGGTTTTGGAAATAACCGCCGGGTGATGACTGGGCGCTTTTTGAAACGGTATCTGGCTCGAGAATATCCCATAAGAGCTGTGCTTTTAGTCGCCTTTGCTTTCCGTGCCCTAGTTCTTGCATTCCCGCTCCCGAATCCTCTCTGCCGCTCGCCTCCACTCTGCTCGCTGGTAGAATCGAGATGGCGCCCAAGAGGAAGACCGCGAGCTCGTCTGCTGTGGTGATTCCTCCAATCGATCCCAACAGCCAGTTGCCTTTTGCAGGTAACCACATGTCCATCATTTCCGAAGCTGAACTCCTCCACCTCGTGTCCATCGGGGTTCTTCCTCCGCGGGAACTCTGTTCTTGGCGGATTTGCCACGGGACTACTGTCCCGACAGAGGATACCCACGAGTCTGTAGTTTACGCCCCTTTTCTTCTCCGCGGCCTTGGCCTTCCCATATCTCCCTTTTTCCGCGGTCTCCTTGATTTCTACCACATTAACCTGACCCATCTGAACCCTAACTCAATTCTGCAAATCTCCATCTTCGTTCACTTATGCGAAGCCTTTCTTGGCGTGTTGCCGCATTTCGGCTTATGGAAATACCTGTATCATTGTCGCCCTGGGATGGCCGGGGGACAACATCAGTTGGTCGGAGGTGCCAGTTTGGAGATGCGCCGCGGGCGGAAGACTGAGTATCTTGAGATTCCCCTCAAAGACAGTATTAAGGGGTGGCGTCTAGAGTGGTTCATAGTTGATAATTATGGAAATTCTCTCCCCTCCCGGTCGGGAAGACAGCCAGACGTTCGCACCCCAAGCTGGACCGAGTCTCCCACAGATGAGGAGGTAGCTGAGGCGGGTGTGTTGCTAGCTGAAGTTGGACTGCTGAAAGAGAGAGGTCTAACTGCTGAAGCTGTGGTCACTGACTTTGTTTTCAAGAACATTCAGCCACTGAAAGATAGGGCCTACCCAGCTTATCTGTATCGAGGGCTAGCCGACTCAACTCGGGTTACCAACAGGAGAATCCCTTCTGCTGACTTGGTGAGCCGACTTGAAATGATTCTCAGGGGCAAGGTGTCCAATGTTGGTGCTCCAGTGGCGTACTCGGCCTGGAACTTGCCTCCTCCCAAAGCCTTCACCCTTTTCGTGACAAATCCACCTGTGACTGATGGCAATTTGGGCCTTAGAGTGCAACCCTCTGCTGAAGAAGTCAGTGCTTTGGTTGCTTCGCTTGGGGAGATTCCTGATGACGAACGGCAAGTCCATTTTGAGGTGCCCCTGAACCCTAGTGATGCAGATATGAATGCCATGCTTGATCTGCTAGCTGAGGATTCTTCCGACGCTGCTCCTGCTGGTACATTGGCAGTGGTGCCCCTCCCAGGGGTTGATACAACTTTGGATGTTCAGAAACCTGTCAGTACTCGCCCGAGGCGCCCTAGCCGAACCAATCAGCCTGAGCCTTCTGCTGATGAGCAAAAGAAGAAGAGAAGACGCCTCCGGCGAGTATCCAGTTTTGATGAGGACGCTGGTACTTCAGTTCCTGCTGCTGAGGAAGTGCCTGCGACTGGACTTACTGACGCTGACCCTAATGGGTGTACCCAAACTGCTACTGATCCCAATGTGGGTGCTCCATCTGTTGCTGATCCCAATGGGTGTGTTGCTTGTGTTGTCACTGTAGAAGATGAGGAGGAAGAGAATGAAGCTCCTTTGACTCGGAAAAACAGTCGGCAGTTCATCGCCAGCGGTGAAAGTAGTGGAGTTCCTTCTCCTGCTTTGTCTACCCTCATTGGTCTGCAAGAACTGTCCCTGGCCAACTTTGATCAAACTCTTGAGGATATGGTCCCAGAAGACTTGTTATCAGAACCAGTGGATGATGATGCAACGGAGGCTCGCGCTGCCGTGCCTGATGCTGGGCTGAGGTCATCCCGTGCCTCGTCGACCTTAGAGCGCGATCTCGAGGGTCGGGAGACTGACTTGGATCGTCCTGGTCCTATGGAAGTAGTTGAGGGCCCATCAACCTTAGAGGTGGTTACTGCAGAGAGCCTGGACCTCAAGAATGGTGCTAACACATGCCCAGCCCCCGAGGATGTCGCCGGGGATGACTTAGCTCGGGTGAAGAGTGTAAGCCACTGCCCAGCCCCTGAGGGTGCTGCCGGGGATGATCCGGCTCAAGTGGGCAGTGCCAACTATAACCCGGCCCCCGAGGGTGCCCAAGCAGGGTCCCCTTCCTGTACTTCCATGGACGTTCACGCGGGATCTTCTCCACACTCTGGCTGTATGGTGGTAGCCCAGAATTTGGATCAGGGAGTCGCTTTAGAAGGCAGCGCCCCTGCTGACCGAGTGTTGGGCTCTGTTGAAGGTACTGAGTTGATCTCTGCTGATTCGTTGCAAACTGCTCCGGGTGGTGGCCTTACATCTGCTTATCAACTGGTCTCTCCTGATTTGGGGATACCTTCGTTCTTTTCCAACCTCCAGGTACTGTGATGTATTTTAGCTTGATTTTTACGTTGCATGAACTTCTGTCATTATACTCATCTGTTCTCCTTATCAGGCTTTGGTGGAAGGGATGGCTAGCCAGCTGAGGCTACAGGGTGCTTCCGCCCCAGAGGTAGCTTCATCTCTTGCATGTTGGAATCCAGTGTCACTTCAACGTCGCGTCTCTGAATTGGAGGCAACCAACGCTGGTTAGTGCTTTTTTGCTTCTCTCTGCCTTCGCTGTGGACTGCCTTACCTTCTGACCCCATTTTGTTTGATTATCTCTCGCTAGGAGTGACTCGGCAGATTTCAATTCTTGAGGAAAAACACTCCCGAGATCTGGCTGAATTGGCTCGGCAGTGCACTGACTTTGAGGAGAAGTACTCTCAGGGCCAAATTGAACTAGGTCAAGTCTCTGCTGCCTTGGATGACGCCAATGCCCTGAGTTCTTCTCTTCATGCTCAGCTTGATTCTGAAAAGGTAATTTACAAAATTGTGCCTTGCCTTGCTGTGCTCCTATTACTTGCTTAGTTTTTGAAGAAGCTGACTTTTGCTCGCAGGAAGAAAAGCGTATCCTTGCTGCTTCTCGTGACAATCTTGACAGATTGTATCGTGATTCTAGCAACTCGCTGACCATCTTAGAGAGGAGTCACCGCTTTACCATGGATGAATTGGACAATCAACGTTGCAGGCTGCAGGAATCCGCGGACGAAGTGACTCGCCTCAGGAAATTGATATTAGCAAAGGATGCCACCATTAAAGAACTCCGAGCTTCCAAGAAATCCATTGCCCAGGAGTTAGAGACTGCTCGACTGGCTGCTAAAGTTGCCGAAGAAACTTCTATTACTCTCAAAGCCCAGCGTGACAGAGCTATGGATAAGGCTATTCGGGCAGGACGAATATTGATGAGGAGACCCGGCGTGGTTGTTCCTGAAGACATAAGAGCTGATGTGAATGCTGCCCCTGATTCCTCGAGTCGCCCTTCTTTGTCGGTCGCTCCTGAGAAAGACTTTGCAAAATAAAGAAAAACTTTTGCGTGCTTTGAGTACGCGGTTAGCATAATCGAGTATTTGTCAGAGGACATTAGTTCAGCATTCGAATGATATAATGACTTTCTTATTGTATCAGAATTCATCAGTTCGTAAATTTATAGTAATGAAATGACGCATGATGATTATGAAATTCGTTTGTGGGATATGGAAGTCATCCCCTGAATTGTTGAGGCATGTGGCATCGGCTTAAGTCGCCACTGACTTTTAGCCGATGGCTCCATTAGTAGGGCATAGTGGTCACCCCAAGTTAAGTAGGCGTGAGCATGTTGCACTGCCTTAAATCGTTGCCGACTTAAGTCGATTGCTCTGTTAGTAGGGCATAGTGGTCACCCTGAGTTAAGTAAGTGTGAGCATGTTGCACCGCCTTAAGTCGTCGCCGACTTAAGTCGATTGCTCCGTTAGTAGGGCATAGTGGTCACCCTGAGTTAAGTAAGCGTGAGCATGTTGCACCGCCTTAAGTCGTCGCCGACTTAAGTCGATTGCTCCGTTGGTAGGGCATAGTGGTCACCCTGAGTTAAGTAAGCGTGAGCATGTTGCACCGCCTTAAGTCGTCGCCGACTTAAGTCGATTGCTCCGTTGGTAGGGCATAGTGGTCACCCTGAGTTAAGTAAGCGTGAGCATGTTGCACCGCCTTAAATCGTCACCGACTTAAGTCGATTGCTCCGTTGGTAGGGCATAGTGGTCACCCTGAGTTAAGTAAGAATGCAAGTCAATTGTAAATGAACTGAGTATCTTTGAAACCTCTTTTTTATTGATGACATATTTCCACTTTACAGAGTACATCGTCATCCCAGCAGTTTTGAGGTACAGCTAGGGATAAAACTTTCTGAGGTGTTCTATGTTCCAGGAGTTCCCAACTTCTGTGCCATCCATCTGAGTGAGGCGATATGATCCGGGCCGAGTGACTTCTGCTACCATGAAGGGTCCTTCCCATAAGGGTGATAACTTGTGTCGTCCCTCCCCCGTTAGAATTCGGCAGAGGACGAGATCTCCTACTGAGAAGAATCGTTGTCGCACAGCCTTGTCGTGATAGCGCCTTAGAGTCTGCTGGTACCTTGCTGATTGGATTACTGCGTTTAGCCGTTCTTCTTCAAGTACATCTATGTCCTCCAACCTGGTGGCTTCAGCTTCTGCTATGCTTTCGAAGGTCAACCTCGGCGCCCCAAACTTGAGATCAGCGGGTAGCACCGCCTTCGACCCATAGACCATGAAGAAAGGAGTGTTTCCATGCAAGGCTCGGCTAGGTTGGGTTCTTAGGCTCCAAACGACATAGGGCAATTCCCTTATCCACTTTCCTGCGAATTTTTCATTCTTATCGAAGACCTTTTTCCTGAGTGCTTCCAATATCATCCCGTTGGCTCGCTCAACCTGCCCGTTGGCTCTTGGATGGGCTACAGATGCATACTTGATCTGAATGCTCTTTTGCTCACAGAAGTCAAAGAATTCTGAACTTGTGAAGTTGGATCCTAAATCAGTTATGATGCTGTTTGGTATCCCGAATCTGAATATTATGTCTTGTATGAATTCCACGGCCTTAGCAGAGGTTAAAGAGGCAATGGGCTTGAACTCTATCCATTTAGTGAATTTGTCAATCGCTACCAATACATGAGTGTATCCCCCTTGAGCTTTCTTGAAAGGTCCAATCATATCCAGTCCCCAGCATGCGAAAGGCCAAGTTACTGGTATGGTCTGCAGTTGCTGTGCTGGCATGTGTTGTTGCTTTGACAAGTATTGGCAGGCTTCGCACCTCTGAACTAACTCGGCTGCATCGTTCTTTGCTGTTGGCCAATAGAATCCTGACCTGAAGACCTTCCCGACTAGTGTTCTGGAGGCTGCATGTATTCCGCATTGCCCAGCATGGACCTCCTCCAGAAGTTGCTTCCCAGTGGACGGGAGAATGCACCTCATGAGGACGCCTGATGCACCCCTTCTGTATAATGTCTCCCCAATAAGTGTATAGTGAGCCGACTGTCTTGCAATGCGCTCTGTCGAGTTCTTGTCGTCTGGTTCTTCTTCATTCTTTATATACTTAATGATCGGCCTTCTCCAGTCATCGGGGTCTGACTCGGGTTGATCTATGATGTTGCACTCTTCTGTTTGATCCATTGAGATACTCGGCTGCAGAATTTCTTGCACGAAAACTCCGGGTGGGACCTGAGTTCGACTGGACCCTAGCTTGGACAGTACATCGGCTGCTGTGTTCCGATCTCTTTCTACATGATGAAATTCCAGACCCTCAAATTTATCTTCCAACTTTCGGACGGCAGTGCAGTATTTTCCCATTGAATCGCTTGAGCAATCCCACTCCTTGTTTATCTGGCTGATGACTACCAGAGAGTCTCCGTATACCATTAATCTTTTGACGCCCAATGATATGGCAATGTTCAATCCATGGATCAAAGCTTCATACTCAGCTGCATTATTGGAGGCCAGGAATAGCAACTGGAAGGCGTACTTGAGGTGTTCGCCTCCAAGCGCAGTGAAGAGAATCCCTGCTCCTGCTCCCTGCAGCTTCAGTGAGCCATCAAAATACATTCGCCATACTTCTGCAGTCTCCGGGTTGTCTAGTACTTGTTGTTCGGTCCACTCTGATACGAAATCAACCAGTGCTTGAGTTTTGATGGCAGTGCGAGGTCGGAACTCGATGTCATGAGATCCCAGCTCGCAAGCCCACTTGGCTATTCGACCAATGGCTTCCTTGTTGTGAAGAATATCCCCTATTGGAAAACTTGTAACTACTATGACTTTGTGGTCGTCAAAGTAGTGACGCAGCTTGCGGGCAGTTAGAAGTACTGCGTATAATAGCTTCTGAACTTGAGGATACTTTTTCTTTGAGGGGCCTAGGACTTCACTAATGAAGTAAACAGGATGTTGTACTGGATAGGCATGTCCTTCTTCTACTCGCTCGACTACCAACGCGGTGCTTACCACGTGAGTCGTGCAAGAGATATACAGTAGCAAATCTTCAGCTGGTTGAGTTGACGTAGCTCGCCGGGGTGGTTTTAGTACTGGTGGTGTTGTCAAGAATTTTTTTCAGAGCATCTAGAGCTTCTTATGCTTCTGAAGTCCATTGAAACTTATCCACCTTCTTGAGTAACTTGTAAAATGGCAAACCTTTTTCTCCTAGCCTGGATATAAATCTGCTCAGAGCTGCCATACATCCAGTAAGTCGCTGAACCTTCTTTTGCGATCGAGGTGCTTCCATCTTCATGATAGCTTCAATCTTATCTGGATTAGCCTCAATTCCCCGGTGGCTGACGATAAACCCGAGCAACTTTCCTGCTGGTACCCCGAAAACACATTTCTCGGGATTAAGCTTCCATCTATACCGCCTCAGACTGTTGAAAACCAGTTGTAAGTCTTCGATGAAGTTTTTTGAGTCCTGCGTTTTGATTACCACGTCATCCACGTAGGCCTCCACACGCTTGCCCCAGTGGTCGGCTAAGCATGTTTGAATGGCTCTCTGGTAAGTTGCTCCAGCGTTTTTGAGGCCAAACGGCATGGAGGTATAACAGAAAGCACCAAACGGAGTAATGAATGCTGTTTTTTCTTCATCTTCCTTTGCCAGACTAATCTGATGGTATCCGGAATAGCAATCCAGGAAAGACAGCATAGAACATTCAGCGGTGGAGTCCACCACCTGATCTATCCTCGGGAGCCCAAAAGGATCCTTCGGACAGTGTTTGTTGAGATCAGTATAATCAACACACATGCGCCAATCCACTTTATTCTTTTTGAGTACAAGAACAGGGTTAGCTAACCACTCGGGATGTAACACTTCTCTAATGAATCCAGCCGTGACCAAGCGAGCTAACTCGGTGCGAATGGCCTCTCTCTTGTCGGGCGTGAAACGACGTAGTTTTTTGCCGAATCGGCCTTGCCTGGGGATAGACCTTCAGTTTGTGCTCGGCCAGTTCTCTTGGGACTCCCGGCATATCCGCAGGTTGCCATGCGAATACATCTCGGTTATCTTGCAGAAACTGGACGAGCGCGCTTTCCTATTTGTCGTCCAAGCTGGAGCTGATGATAGCTGTCTTGCGCTCATCAGCGAACCCCAGGTTGATTCTCTTGGTTTCTTCAGTCGGCCGCATAGAAGTCGCGGTCTGAGCTTCGCTTGCCGGTACTGCAAGGTCTTCCTCAGGCTTAGAGTTCGCCAGTGTGGAAGGGACCGTCGATGGCTTGGCGGTGAGGGCTGCTTGAATAGCCACTCGGAAACACTCTGCGGCACCTTGGAAGTCGGCGCGCACAGTTATGATCCCTTGCGGTCCTGCATCTTCAGTATCATGTATGTGTAATGCGGAATGGCCATGAACTTGGCCAATCCAGGTCTCCCGATGATGGCGTTGTACCCGCAGTCGAAATTCGCCACTTCAAACCTCAGGAACTCGGTTCTGTAGTTTTCCGGAGTTCCGAAGGTGACTGGCATGTAGATGTGGCCCAGCGGGTACTCCCCTTCTGTCGGCACGATGCCGAAGAAAGGAGTGTCCGACTCGTGGAGCTCTTTGAGGCGAACCCCTAAGCCTTGAAGTGTCCGGGGGAAGGTGACGTTGATGCTGCTCCCCCCGTCCACCAGCACTTTCTTTACCCAGCTTTCTCGGATCACCGGATCGACGAGGAGCAGATATTTGCCTGGATGGTCGAAGTTGAGCCATTGATCTCCCCGAGTGAAAGTGATCGGGTGTTCCGACCACCGGTATGGGGCGGGAGGACCGGTGGTTGCCACCAGTATCTGGCGGTTGTTGAGCTTTTGTTGTCTTTTGCTCTCCTGCGACCCATGTCCGCCGAAGATGACGTTGACCTCCCTGTCGATGCGTGGGAAAGCTCCTCCTCCTCCTTCCTCCTGCCGATGAGGTTGTCGTGGTTCATCTGGTCCTCCCCTCGGTGGAGGAGGAGGTAGAGGTTGGAAGGGTCGGCCGTGTCCAACAGAATGCTTGAAGTCCCGACAGTTTCGAAGAGTGTGGCGCATGTCCTTGTGGTACGGGCACTGGGCGTCGAGGATGTCGTCCAGCGTGCGTTCGCCTCCGCGAGGTCCTCCCCGGGCGCGTGAGGCAGGTGGTCCGGCGGTGTGCACTTCTTCGCGAGGCCTCTTCTCCCAGCGTTTGTCGGGTGGCTGGTTCGCGTCGCGTCGTGGTGCTGCCGGCGCAGGCTTTGCTCCTTCGATAAGGTCCTGAGCTCGCTCGTCGGCGGTGATGTAGAGGTCGGCTTCCCGGAACAGTTCCTCGGAGGTAGTCGGCGCCTTCTGTAGTATGGCTCGGACGAAAGCCGAGTCATTGGATCCTCTGTAGAAGTCCTCGATCACGGCCGCCTCCGTGACCTCGGGGATACGATTTCTCATGGTCTGGAACCTTTTGAGGTACGACCGAAGAGTCTCATCCCCCGGCGCTTGATGGATTTGAGGTCCCACGGTTGCGCCGGCTTGTCGGAGAGGGACTGGAAGTTGGCGGTGAAGCGTCGACTGAAGTCCCCCCAGTTGTCGATGCAGTGTCGGGGTAGATGTCGCAGCCACTGCAGCGCGTCTTGCCCAAGGACGATGGGTAAATAAGCGGTCATCACGTCTTCGGATGCCCCGGCAGCCCGGGCAGCGGTGGTGTAGACGGCTAGCCAACCCCCTGGATCCTGCTTAGGTTCATATTTGTCGACATTGGATACCTTGAAGTTGGGAGGCCATTGGACGGCCCTAAGGCGCGGAGTAAGAGCAGACACTCCGCACGTGTCCTCCTGTCGTCGGGGACGATGTCCGTCCCAGGGAGGGGAGTTGTGATTGTGGTTCCTCGACCGTCCCCGGGTGGTTCCGCCAGTTGAGGCCGTTGCCGACTCAGTTCCGGTGGCTTGGCTCTGAGTCGGGATGCCATGATCCCTGTCGTACTCCTCCCGACGGCGAATCTCGTTCTCATGCCGCCGCTCGCGCGAAGCATTGATGGAGCTTCGCGCGTCTCGGCGACTGTTGATGGCGTGTCGTAGATCGTTCGGCGGGTGAGCAAGCGGTAGAAGATGGTTGGCCGCCTGGGTGAACAGTCGTCGGTAGCCCTCAGCGTCAGGAGTCCGAGGAAGTCCATCAGCTATCCGAGCCAATACCCCTCCGACTTCGCTCGGCGTGTTCATAGCTCGGGCGAAGTCGGGGTTCAGGTTACGCCCGAAGAATGGATTCTCCCGGCGTTGCCTTGCATCTTGCTCAGGCTGTTCCTGAGCTCGTCGGCGATCACGTCGTCGGGAGTTCCTTCGTTCTCTGAAGACGCGTTCTTCCGGAGTTTCTCCTATCTCCGAGACCTCGTCTCGCGAGACAGGCTGTTCCGGATCCCGCTCTCCGGCCGCGTGATGTCGTCGAACATTCCTGTGGCGGTTCCTCCGTCGTCGGGACTCTCGTTGAGGCGGTTCTTCCCCGGGTACGGTCGGCTCGTCGTCGGAGACGATAGGCAACTCCACTCTCCCGATGAAGAGGACGTCGGGGTAGAATGGTGCTGCTGTCGTGGTGAGCTTCTTCCCGTTCTCCTTTGAGGCATGAGGAACGGAAAGAGCAACTCGCTTCTCCCCGGTTTCCTTCTTCCTTGCGATCTGTGTCCACTCTTTCGTCGGAGAGGTAGGCAATGGAGTTCTCCGGGTCAGCGAGCCCTCAGCCCCCGACTTTCCGGAGACGATCTTCTTTTGGAAAGCTGGAGGTTGTGTTTCTCCGGTATTTTCGGAGTTCGTTGGGAGAGACTTCTTTTCCGGCGGATCCGCGATACGGTGCAGAATTCCTTCTTCATCCGCTACAGATGAGATTGTTCCGAAGCAGAATACGAATCCGGGACGCAGGGTGATCTTGCTGTAGAAGGTGACGGCCATTGAGCTAGCTTGGATCGTCGACACACCCCCTACCTGGCGCGCCAGCTGTCGGTGTTTTGGGTCCGACCGCACACCCGGGGTTGCCCCTCAAGGTGTTTTAGGAGTAGGACGGTGTCGACGACTGTAGCAAAATGGTTCGTGCCGATCGCACGAGGGACAGTGGACAAGGTTTACAGGTTCGGGCCGCTTAGAGATGCGTAACACCCTACGTCCTGGCGAGTATGCTTGGTGAATGTGGTTACAAGAAAACTCTCTGGATTGAAAATACAGAGAGTTGACGTGGGTGGCTAAGTAAAGGGTCGATCGTTCTGAAGGGGTGCCCCTAGGCCTTATATACTCGACCGTGGGGCAGTACACGTGGATAAGATAACAATAAGTAGCTAAAAGATAGTGAACCTCTTGAAATTATCCCTACGTAACCCTCGCCGACTTATCCTCGCATGGCTTCGTTGCATGGAGGCTCCAGCGCGGGAAAGTCGGATCTCTGTTGTGGTCACTCGCTCGACGCTGTGGGCCGTCCGGGTTTGCACCAATCCGGCCTCATGTCGTTCTGCTTTGCTGGTTGTTTCTCCTCAGGCCCACGAAAGAATGACCTTACGATTTATTGGGCCCTTGGGCCTTTCGTGAGGTCCTTTACTCTTTTAGTGGACCCGGGGGATATCTATCCCCCATAGTATTTACTTACACTTAGTAACTGCTAATAAAAGTTTGACCAACTACTTAAAAGCAATGCTCAGCTTTAACCCCTGTCATTGATTTAGCCTTAAACATCACATGAACTCACACCTTTGTGAGTTTATGTCCACTGGTTCCCCACAACTTGTTGAGCTATGATCATGTGTGAGCTCACCCTTGCTGTCTCACCCCCCCCCACAGGAGAAGAGCAGGTGGTTCAGGAGGAGCCACAAGGCGAGGAGTATGATCTGATCTAGGTGGCGTTTCTCGGTTGACATTGGCGCCGATGATCCTTAGTTCGTTTTATATTTATTCTTTTATTTTGTAATAAGTCTTCCGCTATGTAATAAATACTCTGATTATTGTGACATTTATCTCTATACACTCTGTTATTATATATGTTGTCTTCTTGGCGCATGTATGAGATGCACCTGGCTTTGTTCCTTAAAGCCGGGTGTGACACGGATTTGCTCGAGCTGTGTGTCCCGACCCCCCGCAGGGACTGGGACCACAGCTAGCTCCCGCGGGATGTCAACGCGAGATGCGGACCCAGGGGGATCGTCAACCTCCGGCATACTGAGGTGGTTGCCTTCGTTGTGATCTCCCTGATCGACGTGGAAACATTCGCGACTTGGGCCGTAACCCTCGTTGTCAAGGCCATGGCCATCGTCAGAACAACCGGAGAGGCAGTGGTCACATGTGGACATGAAGTCCCGCATGGCACCGGGATCATCGAGGCCAGAGAAATCCCAACCCGAGTCGGGGCCGTCCTCTTCCTCGAAACCCGTTGGTCCGAAGGTTGAGACGGCTGTCAGTCGGTCCTAGGTCGACCACATATGGTACCCCGGAAGGTTTGGATACGCCTTTACGAAAGCGCTCACCGTAGCGGGGTCGCTAGGTGGATCGAAGCTGAATCGAAAGGGTACGGGATGGAAAATGGACGGTACCTCTTGGTCGATGGACGGTGGTGAAGTCGCGTCAGGGGTGGAGCACACCGTCATCTCAGGTACGAGGGTAACGCCCAGCAGATCCTTTGCGAGGGTGCTGGCGTCATCAGTCCGCTTGGGGTTGACACGTTGCGGGGAAGTGACACCCGCCGTCGTCTCAGGTGCGAGGACAATGCCTGACATGTCCCCCGGGGGAGTGCCGGCGTCGTCGACTCGCTCTGGTGCGACAGCCGATAAGGTGCCGCCTCCTGCGTGGCCATGGTTGCCCCGTCTCCGCCTCCTCCGGCGAGGAGGGTGGCGGGGAACGACCGGAGTGCTCCTCTTCTGCCGCGGGGAGATGCTGTCGCCGAGCTCACCGCCGCCGGGCGAGTCGAAGTCCGTCGTTGTCGTCGCGCCGCGAGGGGAGGAGTACCATGTCGTAGCTGCCGTCGAGGGACATGAACTTGAGACTCCCGAAGTGGAGCACCGTCCCGGGCTGAAGAGGTTGCTGAAGACTCCCCATCTAGAACTCAACGGGAAGGCGTTCGTTAACACGCAGCAGGCCCCTACCTGGCGCGCCAACTGTCGGCGTTTCAGACCCGGGGGGTCCCTGGACCGACGAGTGAAATCGTCGCTGCGTGCCCCTGCCCAGATGGGTTGGCGTGGGATAGAACACAAGAGGTGGGGCAAGCCTTGTATTATCCTGCACTAGGGGTGCCGCTCGTAGTAGGGGTTACAAGCACGTCGCGAGAGGGAGAGAGAGAGAGAGAGGGAGCTTGTTCGTTCGCTCCTTCCCCGCGCGAACCCCCCTTCCAGGATGGCCCTGGACCTCCCTTTTATAGACGCAAGAAGAGGGTCCAGACGTACAATGGGGGGTGTAGCTATGCACTAACATATCCGGCAGAGAAATGCCTAAGCCCAGTGTACATACCAACGTGGCTGTCGGGGGAGAGCTTGAGCCCTGTATACGTGATAGTGTGGCCGTCGGAGAAGCGCCTAAGCCCTGTAGGAGCACAATTGGCAGTGCGGCAAGGATCCTGCTGACGTCTCCTTGCTGCCGTAAGGGGCTGAGAGCCACCGACGTCATGGTTCCACGCGGGGCACCATCATTACCCGTCGTCGAGGTAAGCCAGATGGGACGCCGGTCTTGTTCCTTGTAGCCTGAGCTGGCTAGGGATAGGTTAATGATGTATCCCCTGTTGACGCGGTCGGTCCGAGCCCAAGGTCGGGCGAGGACGCGATTCCTCCCGAGACCGAGGTCGAGGCCGAGTCCAGGGGTCGGGCGAGGCGGAGACCTCCTCCCGAGGCCGGAGCCTAAGGTCGGGCGAGGCGGAGCTTCCTGTTGCGCCCGAGGCCGAACTCGGTGGTTGATCGTGACTTGTTGTCAGTCTTCGCTAGGGTGGTTGGCACGGCAGTCGGAGCGGGGCGAGCGGCGCTGTTTTCCCGTCATATCGGACAGTAAAAAAGAGGGGCGAAGTGACTGCGGTCACTTCAGCCTGACCGACTGAGGCGCGTGTGTCAGGATACGGCGTCAGGCGACCCCTGTATTGAATGCGCCTGCGAAGCAGTCGGTTGGTGAGGCGGTCTGGCCAAGGTTGCTTCACAACGAAGCCTGCTCGAGCCGGGCTTCGGGAGAGCCGAGGGGGTGCCCGCTCCCTGAGGAGGCCCTCGGGCGAGGCGTGAACTCGTCTGGGACTACTGTTCCAGCCCGAGGCTGGGCTCGAGCGAGGTCGCGTCCCTTGGGTAGACGAAGTCTTGACTTGAACCGCGCCCGTTAGTTAATCTGAGGGTGTTTACCAGCCGTGATTAGGAGTGTTGGGGGTACCCCTAATTATGGTACCCGACACATCTAACATCAGCCCAATGGAACAATAAACACCTTCATGCAACGTTTTTGCAAGGTCGGGAACACTAGCTCGTGTATCTCTATAGCCTCCACCATCCTCACTTTCCATCAGGGCGCGCAGGACGAGAAGATGCTAGAAACTAGCCAACCTCAATGATTAGGATAACAATAAACGTTTTTCCAGGGCCTAGAGTGCATCATCACCGTCATTTATGGAGACACAGATGAGCTCGCGCCATCAAGCTTCACCATCACAAGGTGCACGCCATGATTCTATGGCCCCCCAGAACATCCAACGCCCTAAAAACTCCATATACAATTTCAAAACTTAAATTGGATGGTTGATTTAATTGTACGAACATCCAATATAAGACAAAATAATAATTCTGTACTAAATAAAGTTTGTTATAAGAGCCAAAAACTTATTCGTTGCGTTCTTGCTGATGAACAGCGTTTTGTTTTGAGTGTAGGGTTGTTAGGCCGAATGAAGTGGGTTTTTTCTTTCAAATGTAATTGAGTTTGGTCAAAGTTCATAATTATCTAAAAATAATAATAATAAAAGGGTTTTTGTCTGTGTGCGTGCTTGCGTGGATGTAGGAGCGGGTCTTTTAGGGCTTGTTTGGGAGTAAGGGTAATAGAGAGGATTGGAGGAGTTAGAATCCCCACTATTCAATTTTAAATAGTGAGGGATTATAGCCCCCTCAATCCCCTTTATTTCACTTGCTCCCAAACAAGCCCTTAGTAGATTGGGCATCCCTACCCTTGCTCGGAGGTGAAGGTGAAGAGATCATCCGGGAGAGAAGACAAGTTAGTTTTTTTTTTTTTGTCTGTGCGCGCGCGCGTGGGCCGCTTCGGTCACACGCGTCGAACGGCGTCGCGACGCCGACGCCCGGCGAAGGCGACGGGTACGGTCCGACTTGCGCGTCAGGAACAGCGGACACCTACCGCCGCCTCCTTTCCGCTTCCACCGGCTTGTGTTCTCGAACGGGCAGCGCCAGCGCCAGCGCCGAGGAGGGGAAGCTCCGTCATCAATCGGCCGGCCGGGGTCCGGTGCCCAAGGAAAGCTTAGCGATGCGGAGAACGCGTTGATGCGACGGCGGCGCGCGGGCGGGCGGTGGGTGCGGGTGCGGCGTCGCCGTGCTGAGGTGAGGTGAGGACCAGGACCACGTACCTCGCCGGCGGGGTCGGGGTCAGAGGGGCGTGGGTTACGCGGTCCCTTTCCCGTCACGTCGGCGCATCCGCCCGCGGTGCCTGCCAATGCGATCCTGAGGCTGGCAGGCTGCCCGCGCCAGTGGAAGCAGTGGACGGCTAGGCTCCAGCTCCCGCGGATTCCACGTGCGCCCGCGCCCGCGCGCACTGTCGGTGGCGTCCCGTGGCCTTGCAGTGACACGCGGGGGACAATGGATGGGAGCAAAGGCTGGCATGTAGTACGGGACACTGAAACCAACCAAGGGGCGGCACGGCATCGGAAGGTACCCTACGGATGGACCCGGACACGACACGACACGTCTCGTGCACCGTAAAAAGCATCAGAGGACACGTCGTCGGACCTGCTTGGCTGTTGCCCCTCATCGAGCACGCAGTCCTTATGGGGGGATATGGCTGCGAAGTGTTTGCCGGCACTGACCCCTGTTGGGTCGAGTTCGTTGGTGCCCAACATATTCCCCGGCGTCGGCGTGGGGGCAGGGCCAGACCACCCCTGCCCTGAGTGGCCGCCCTCATCTGATCTCCTTTTTTCTAGCTAACTCGTCCGCCGTCGATCCATACATGTTGCTCGCAGGAACACCTGAAAGAACTCAAAGAAGATGCCGCACCGCACACATGCTCCAGCAGTGCCCCATCGATTCCCTGCCTGCCCTTTTTATGTGCTGGGATGCAGAAGGGACAGGAGTGGGCGAGGATATATGCCGTTGTGCCGTGCTGTGTTCGGTGGCGGCGCTGGACCATGCCCCGCCCCCCGCTTTAGGCTCCGCGCTGCACCTTGATCTCCTACCATCCGTCCATTCCCGTTGTATGCCAGGTCAGACTCACGAACCAACCCTAACAATGGCTAATAATAGACTCTAACCACCAATTAGCTCCATTAAACCAATCTGATTCGAACACACTCATGAACAGGCTCAGCTAAGGGTCGGATCGGATGCATACATACATACTGTACAACCTCGAGGCAGCAGCAGCAGCAGCACACTGTGGCCTGGCCTAGTGGCCTGGGCCTGTCCCGGGGACGACGACAGCTCACCCGACCCGACCCGACCCGAGCACGGGCGGACGGAAGAGTCTCCTCATCTCCACAACTTGGGATGCTCGTCATCGATCCCGTGGGCTCCAACGACGACGTAACCGGATTAATCATTGAATAAATCCAGATGCTGTTGTTTGCAAGCCATGATTAGCTAGCGTATGAAGGAGGACCCACCGTATCGTATATACGGCAGGCTCGCCAGGAACCGACACTTGCCGCCCGCCGTGCCACCAGCCGCCTCACCCGCACCGCAACTACTGGTAGGTGGCTAGGTAGGCATGCAGTGCAGGACGACCCAACGGGGAGGGAAAGACTGAAAGAGTAGAGTAGAGCACGCACGCACACGCACAGTGTGCACGCGAACGAAGCAAGCAGAAGCAGCGCAAAAAGGAGAAGAAGAAACAAAAAAACAAAAGCCTGACGCGAGGCGAGACAAGGACAGATCGGAAGGGCACGAGAACACGGTGAGCTGCAGCACACAGCACGCAGTAGGTGGGGTGGCGACCTCGATCGGTTTCAGGGATCCATCGCCCGGGAAGGGGACGGACGGACGGCTCCGAGCTTGCTTGGAGGCGAAGGCCGGCAACGAACGGGCCGAGACCGACAGCGGCGTCCCGAGCAAGGCTTGCAGGTCGCGCGGTCACCAACCCCTGGCACCACCGGACCGGCCACGCGCGCACCTGTCGCAACAACCCCACCCAACGCGCGCGTCGATCGACCGGGGACAGAGGACGCCGCTCTGGCACGGCGCGTCTGCTCTTGCTCTGCTCGCCCTCACGGCGCCAGCGCCAGCGCCACCGGATCCGGTTGCCACGTCCATCCATCCATCCATCCGATCGGTCCAGTTAAAGCTTTCCTGCTGCCTCTGAACGGTGAGACGGCATACATACAACGCCATCGATCCATCAGGCTTATTAGGCCATCCGAGTTCTTTTCAGCGTCCAGTTGTGCAGGGCGGTCGCACACACACCACACACGCGCCCCGTCCATTCCATTCTCATCGCGATCGAGGTGGCCTGGCACTGGCCTCGCTGGCCCCAGGCCATGGCCTGGCTTCGCTAGCTTCCTTCCTTCCTCAGTATAAATATTTTGGTGCGCCAGCTCCGGCCTGTCCCTTAGTTGTACCACCGTGTCCTTTTCCTCCTACCTCCTATCTTCCGTCTTCTCCGCCTTTGGCCCTCCTCCCCGTCTTCCTCCCTCTTCCTTCGTCTCTCCGTTTCAAGCCCTACCGACAGGCATTTGCTTCTGCTCCAGTGATCAGCCCCCTCCCCTCCCCTCCTCTCCCCCCGGCCAAAAACTGATCTTTTTTTCGGTTCTGGTACCATAGCTATTAGTAGTAGCGGCTAACTTGCAAGCCGATTGTCTCTAGCACGCAAGTGTTTTTCCCTCCCCTGAGATTGGTGGGTGATCGAGAGTTCGAGACAGTGTACACATACATACTCTGCTCGTCTGCTGAGGATCGATCGCTTGGTCTCGTTGTTGCGTAGATAGGTACTAGAGGACTATAGCTACTAGGACACTAGGAGAGGATCCGAGGGAGAGAGAGTAAGGCCAAGATGATGCGCGCGAACCGGGAGCAGAGAGCGGCCTTCTCGTCGACGAAGGAGGCCGCCGCGATGCCCAAGGAGGAGGTGTGGGAGGTCCGGCCCGGCGGGATGCTGGTGCAGAAGCGGAGCCCCGACGCGGACCCGCCCCCCGGCGGCGCGCCCGTGCCCACCATCCGCGTCAAGGTCAAGTTCAACGGCGTCTACCACGAGATCTACATCAACTCCCAGGCATCCTTCGGTAATAATGCCTCCTCATCCGTCCTCCGACTGTGCATGTGTTCTAGCTGTTTCTTTCTACTGAGTGAATCGGGCCGGTGAATGCGTGTTCCTCTGCAGGCGAGCTCAAGAAGCTGCTGTCTGAGAAGACGGGCCTGCACCCGGACGACCAGAAGGTGGTGTACAAGGACAAGGAGAGGGACTCCAAGGCGTTCCTGGACATGGCCGGCGTCAAGGACCGCTCCAAGATGGTCATGCTCGAGGACCCCGCCGCCAAGGCCAAGCGCCTCCTCGAGGAGCGCCGGACCGGCAAGGCCGAGCGCGCCGCCAAGGCCATTGCCCGCGCCGCCCTCGACGTCGACAAGCTCGCAACCAAGGTGCGTACAGCACACAGCAGTCAAGGTTCCTGTCCCACGTTCTGTCTCTGTGACTCTCACGCCCGTATTTGATTGGTCAGGTGTCGGCGCTGGAGACGATCGTGAGCAAGGGCGGCAAGGTCGTGGACGCGGACGTGGTGACGCTGACCGAGGCGCTGATGAACGAGCTGGTGAAGCTGGACTCCGTCGCCGCCGAAGGGGAGGTGAAGGCGGCGCGGCGGGCGCAGGAGAAGCGGGTGCAGAAGTACGTGGAGACGCTGGACGCCATCCGCGCCAAGAACAAGGCGGCGCCGGCGGCGGCGCCGGCCAAGGCCCGCAGCGGCAGCAACAAGGCGCGGCCGCCGCGCCCGCCCCCGGCTTCGGCGCACGCGCATCAGAGCCAGCAGCAGCGCCGGCAGTTCCAGCCGCCGGCGCCGGTGTCGCAGACCCAGACGGCGAGCTGGGAGACGTTCGACCTCCTGTCGTCGGTGCCGTCGACGTCGGCGGCCCCCGTGACGACCATGGCCCCCGCGACCAGCACCACGCCGTCCCCGCGCTTCGACTGGGAGCTCTTCTAGATGGCTCCTCAAGGCGCCAGCCTGCCACCCCACCCCTCCCTGGCCCCCATCTCTCGCCACTTGTGTGCCTGTCCATTGGCTCGGCCAGTACCTGCTCCTGTTCGCCTTGGCCATGGTGCATGTCAATCGCCATTGTTTCTTTCTTTCCTTCCCCCCTCTCTTTATTCTTTCTTTCTTGCTGTCCTTTGAGCGATTGAAAGTCTGTGTATATTGCATTTGCATGATCTCCACACCCTCCCCCCACCCACCCCAGAAAAAAGGAAACAACTGCAGTGAGAGTGAGCTACGTACTAGTGAACAGAACAGAACAGAAGCGCATGCATCCATGGTGTGTCTGTCTGCAAAATAAGTGGTGGCCTCGCAACCGAACCGACGAAGGATTTTTTTGCCATGACCATATATGATACGTTGTTGTATGTATAGTAGTGCAGCAGTGTACATGAATCAAACAAAGTTCTCAACGTACTACGTATTTCATTATTGTGCTCCCGTATGTAATGTAAATGATGAATGGTACTATATGAATCTATGATGGATGGCCCATCCACACCCATCCCGCATTGTGCATGCAACGGAAACGAACAATGGCCGCTCGCTGGCTCTGCTGTCACGTGTTGAAAGTTGGAAGAGGGTGAGTGATGATGAGTGTTGCAGCTGCAGCTGATGGACCGTACCCGGGCTGATTATTGGGGGGGGGGGGGGGGGGGGGGGGGGGGGTTTGGTGCTTGCAGCTGTACTGGGCAATTATTGGGCATCTCACACATGTGCCAGATCAGGGGTCGGGTCGTTAGCGTTTTGGATGAACTCGCCGGCATGCATGATGATGCATCACTACGCGCTCGGTCAGCCGGGGCTGTTGGGTGTGCACGTATGTACTACTTACTACTAGGGTGATTTCCAATCGTACATGCATGCATGCCCCGCTTAAAAGTTAAAACCATAATGAATTTGTTGTATTGTAGTATGATTGTATCAGGACACTCCATTGCACTCTAAAGCGAGAATTATGTTACCGAACTATATAAAAAGTATTTTCTAAAGAAACTATAAAACACTTTGCATGCCAAATAGAGCTTTAACCCCTTTTTCCCCCTTCTTTCAATAATAGTATCGTTTTTCTGTTTGACCCGTCTTTGCTGCCGAGACGATGCCTTCTACGACTAAGATGATGGGTATGAGCCATAGGTAGTGTATAGTACCACTGTACCAGTATGGAAGAAGCTCGGCTCTCTGTTGTGTCGGCAGGCGTAGCGACTTGAGGCCGGTAGCTGTGTAGTAGTAGTGGTTCAGATTTTAGAAGGGTAGGTGAGGAGACAGACCGGGAATATAATGCAGTGTTGTGTAGTGGCCTTCCGGATCATAGGAATCCGTCGGTTGCTGCTGTACAGCAAAACATGACCGGTACTGTCCCCCTTTAATTTACAAGCCTTCCTCCGGGACCCTTTCTGGCTTTAATGCCCTAATCATGGTGTGTGTGTGTTTGTGTGTATAGGCTTTAATACCCTAATTATACACATACACACTCACACAACACTGCTTTAAGCTTGCTGCTGTGTTGGTTCTTCCGGCCTAACAACCTCTACCAGCAGTATCAGATGCTCTTCAACTACAAAGTATATAGTGGCAGTAACAGTAACATGACTTTGGACAAACTGAAAGCCTGCTCGGGACTTTGCAGGCACTGATCTGACTGAGAGAGCCTGCACTGCAGGCTGCCTGGGACGCGGTCACTATAGTATAGTATAGTGTGTGCTGGGCGTGTGAAGGACCGAGAACACGGCCAGAAGAGGAGCGTGGGCGTGGTGAATGGAATCCAGAATTTTCTTTCGGAGAAGTAACCCTTGAGCACAGGCAAATCTCTAGAAAACTAAAGCTCGTCAAAGAGATACTCACGTGCTAATTATTTTGCCGGATATTTTGGGTGATGACCGATGAGCACGCACTCAAATTTAGCTGAGGAACACAACAGAGACTAAACCGCAATGGTACTCCCCACCTCGATCTATCACAAAAGAGGCGAGATATACCAACTTAAAACTCACAGGGTCAACTCATGTGTGCAGCATGCATGGGGGCGGGGGGGTGCCGACGACTCGATGAGGCGACCGCGGAGCCTAGCCCAGCCCGGCCAGCGCATGCATAATAAGCTAACCGGTCGAAGCAGGCGACGCAGAGAGAACTCGCCGGCGGCTCTGACCGGCTAGCAGTAGTATAATCGATGTGTGTGCTTTTCGGTGCCGCTGCGGCGTCGCCGTCGTCGGCCGTCACTGGGGCCGTGACTGCACCGACACACCATTGGCTCGTGTATTCAACGACGGATTATTAATAAATGTACGTAAGGATCACTAGCTAGAAATTAAAGGCCGGCCTGGTCGTGTCGTGCGTGCCTTCGATTTCGCATTTGAAAAAAAAATAGTGCAGTCATGCTGCAAATAGTCTGGTTTGCAGTCTCTCACAAAAATGAGGATAGACCTCACTCGCGGCAGCAATAACACAATTAAAACGTTATCTGCTAGATCTATAGGTGGGATCTATCTTCCTTTTTGTGAGGGGCTGCAAACCAGACTATTTGCAGTAGGGCTGCACTAAATTTTTTTTCTTGTTGAGCACACTACACCACACCGTACCAGGACCGTCCCGTGGCCGTGGCCGTGCGTGAAAGGGACGGACGATCCAACGGGCAGAGAGCGGCTCGATCGCCTAGGGCCCCAGGCCAGTCTGCTGTTTCTTCTTCAGCGCACCCTGCTAGCTGCTGCAACGAACCTGAAGGAGTGAAGGTGAAGGTCTCGGACCCCTCGGTAGCCCTACACTGCAGCGGGGTAGGTGGCGAAGCGTGTCGCGTGTGCAGCACTGCAGCAGCAGCCTCTCCGGCGTCGGGTGAGGAGTGAGGACGAGAGCACAGAGGAGGGGGTGGGGGTTGCAGGTTGCTCTGCCTGTGCCCGGGCAGGTAGGTCATTCCTCTTTGCATGAGCATGATGTCCTTGGCTTCCTCCATCGGCTGTTGCGCTTTACCTGTCCGCCGGCCCCCGCCAGTGACGTGCGCGGCAATGCAGAGCGCGCGCACGTATACTTTTCTTGCACCCCGCGCGCTCTCCTTTACGTTTTGTTTTTGTTGGAGGAGCCGAGGAGGAAGAGTCAGCGGTCCAAGGTAAACGCTCTGCCCCTGGCGAATAAACGCTACGTCTATACGCGTCGCAGCATGTGCGGCGCGTCGGGAAGCAAACGAACAAACAATAGGGCACGCGCGTTCGGCTGGCAACTACGGCCCGACGAAATGTCTTTCCTCCGATTCATGCTTAGTTTAACTTAACTTGTTTGAATTTTTTTACGAGCTAAGTTCACAATCTAGCTCGGTTTGTTAACGTGCCAGCTCGCGAGCTAAATAAACTACCATATTTCAGCAAAACGAAACTATAGGTATATCATTTATGCAATAATTGATAAACATATTATATTTATGTGCGGTGTCTGTGGCATATAAGTTAAACCAATGATTGATGAAATATGCCTATGTGTTAAATTAGTCTATGCAAATATAACTGTGGGTTAAACTGATGAATATGTGTGTGTAAATTATGAATTAATGACTTCTATCCATCTGGTGTTACATTGACGTGGTATGTGAACCATTGAGTATAATTACTATTTCTATTATTAAATTAGTTTCAAATTAACTAGAAATTAATCATTATATACATATTGTTCCTTTTGCTCTGACTGGCGAGCTAAACGAGTTAGATCGAGCTCATAAACGAGCCGAGCTAACTATGTGGCTCGTTAGCTTAACGAGTCGAGGCAAGCCAGTTAGTTAGCTTAACGGACCAGCTCAAACTCAGACGAGCTGAGCCGAGCTGGCTCGATATCCAACCCTAAGTAGCACACTATAGACGTCTGGGTGGATCTGTGTTGCGGAGTCTGCTGGGAGACGCTGGTCTGTTAATTAGACTCGACTAGAGATGTCACAATGGGAACCTAATCCTTGATTCTCCGCGGAAAATTCCTCCATTAATAGATGTGATGTAGAAGTTTCTTCTCCACAGAGATGTAAACAGGGAAATTCTTTCTCAACAGATAAACAGGGACCACTTAAATTTATACGTGGCGACGTTTTCATGTAATAATTAATGATAAAAATATATAATTAACTTATCAAGAGATCCCCTATTATATAAATGTGTTTATTTTAATGTATATATAAAGCAATCGATTCGATACGACAGACTCCGACGGAAATACATATACCTGGCCCATTGCCCATATAATGGTTCCGGTTCGTGCTCTAACCTAAACGAAGCCGAAACTGGTGAATCTGAAATTGATGGTTTGCCTCTCGTGCAGTTCATCTTTTTTTTTTTTTTTTGGTCTCCGAACTTGAAACAGCTCTCCACGCTACTGCAGTAAACGGTACTGGTACAATGTTTTGGAGGAGCTAGAGCCACCGGAAGCTACACCAAACGGGGCCATATAGTATGAAGTTGTTGCAAACAAATGACCAAGAAAAAAACGAATTGCCTTAGCCATGGTAAGAAGGCGTTCTATCATAACCAGAGATCTGTTACTGAAAGGTGGTTCGTTGACAAATCAAAAGAGGTTCTGACGGGCCAGATCCGAATTCCCGTAATGGGCCACGGCAACAAATGAGGGCCGATAAAAGTAGAAGAGCTCCGCCCATGGGCCAGAAAGACAGAACATGCAGGATTACAGGTAGGGAGGAGGAGAGCATGGGCCACAGCCCAGATTCTCTAGATGAAGAAAGGCGCCCGTAAAGTGAGTGATGATTCAACAGCAGCTACCACCGTCCCACACAGCTGCTATGCCGCCCACCAGTCGCCTATACAGTAGCATTTCGGGGGCTCTCCGAGGATACATACGTACTACAATGACATGCAGCTCTCGTCCTGTCAACTCAAACACGACTGCACTGCACTGCACTGCACTGCACATCGCATGAGACGAAGCAGCCAGCCTGACGCCGGGGCTGTTGCGGCCGGATCATGCTGCCACAGCGGCGACACCCAACAAACCAAGCTTGGCAACTACAGCGGCAACACAGGCCGACGAGCTCAGATCTGGTCGACCCACCGACCCGTCTACCGTTCCATCGTCCCCTCCCCACGCAAATTAATCAATCAAAGCCCCGGCCCGCCTCCGATCGAGCGTCGACCTCACCGCCTCTGCCAGTGCCGTCGCTGTTCCACGAACGTGCGCGCGTTGTCGATCGGAATTCCAAGCTGCCGCCGCTGCTGGTCACCGATCGCGTTGTCGCATCCTAGCTACTAGCCTAGCCGGTCGGTCGTTTACCTTCGCAAAAAACGTCGCCTGCGCACGTCCCGTTTCCGTTCAGCTGCAGCCTTCAGAGCTAGCAAGTGTGCATGTGCGCCGGGGAAAGCCAAGCGCGCCCCGGCCTCCAAGTCCCGGACCCATATCAGCACAGCAGCAGCGATGCATGCTTGCTGTGTTGCTGGTGGCTGTGTTCCTGTCATGCTGGTGTCCACGGTTCGCTTTCCTTATCTCTTCACTCGCACGCTCTCCGCCGAACGCCTGCTTATATCATCGATGCATGGATCGCTGCGTGCATGCATGCATGCTTGCGTGCGTGCGTGCTTTGTGGCGTGGCGGGCATTATTACCTGCTGACAGTGCCATATGCACGCACGTAACATGGGGGACAGAGAGAGAGAGAGGGGCAGCAGGCCGGCGAGATGCTAGATTTGCTAACAAACTTTGAGCCAGTTGGCTATACGTCCCTTCAATTCGTTCCCTACGACTGACTGATCAGTACGTGCACGAGCACGACGACGACGCTGTCTGAAGCCCAACAAAGATCTACTGCGTGACGCATCACGCATGCATGCATGCATGCAGAGTTTGGAAGTGCGTGGCAAGGAAACGTATAGCTTTCGGTCTGCAATGCATATATAGTGGCCCCATGCATGCATGGTCCATGGGTTGTTCCCGCCTGGCCCGGTTGACACTGTTGGGTGACATGGACGTCGCACGAGCTAGATAAGAGGTTCTTCGGTTAGGGGAAGGACCAAAGAAGCAGGCACACATGACGAAAGTGAAAAACCACGCCTATCTTTCTTCGCTCTCTCATCACTGTCCACTCCTGCTCTCTAACCAAACTAGCCATCGACGCCCACGCTCTTTTAAATTCGAGAATTTTTGGATCATGCTTCTAAGATTCATGGAGATGGTGTCGAGGTCCTGGTGCGCTCAATGCGTACACCAGGAACCTTTCCACATGCTCTACCACAAGCTGCACGCAAAGACCCTCTGACAATGGAGCTTCAGCACTATCTCGGATGCTAAGCTACAACTTCATATGGCTTTGAAGATAATCCATAGATTTCACATAGCACAGGAGATGAGAGCACTCTCTCCAGGAGAGGAACTTCTAAGGTGCAGAATTAAGAAAAGAATTCTGGACCTTGCGATCATCGAACGTGCGCGGAAAAAACAGGCTGCCTGTCTAAATTTGATAATGTTTGGGGATGCCAACACTAGATTTTTTTTCATCGAAGGATCACTTCTACGCATCGAAAAAATTTAATTCATTGCCTCAAAGATCAAAATGGCTCGACAACAGCACATGAAGGCAAGGCCGCGAAAATACAATCTCACTTTGAAAATATGTTGAGTCGTCCACCCGCTCCAAAAAGTATACTTCAACTGGGCGACGCTTGGATTACGGCACCATGATCTCTCTTCTTTAGATGCTTCGAAAATACGGTGGATTAGGCATTCTGCACCTTAGTAATTTCTTGCGGGCCTTACGCCTCAGATAGTTGTGGCAGGAGGCCAAACTGTTAAATACTCAGAGGATGGCGAAAGATATACCTTGCACTACGTTGGACAGAAGACTGTTTGCAGCAGCAACCTCAGTCATGGTGGGGGATGGTAAGTCTTCTTTATTCTGGAAAGTGTCTGGCTAATTAAGGGGTATGACACTGAGAGACGCCTACCCTTTGATCTACTCTATTTCTAACGAGAAAAATAGATCCATCCATGAGGCTCTCTCAAATAGTCGATGAATTCAGGATCAAAATTTTAACCACAATGATTTTTCTGCTGCGCACATATATGAATATTGTCAATTATGGTCCAAGGCAAATCAGCTTCGCTTAGTGCAAAATACCCCCGATCTTATCAAGTGTAAGTTTACTATGAGTGGCCAGTACACAACTCAGTCAGCCTACCAAGCGCAATTCTGTGGCTCCACTCACACGAACTTTAATAACATAATCTGGAGAGCCTGGGTGCCACCAAAGTGCAAATTCTTCAATTGGCTTGTTGTTCAAAATAGAGTTTGGACAACGGACATCTTGGCAAGAAGGGGATGGCCTCAAAATCCTGAAAGGGAAATGTGCCCTTGGGCCATTTCTATAAATGTTTTGGTGATTAGATGCTCAACACATGGTCTTAAGTTAATATATGCTAAGCGGTTGAGAATTGCAATTCAAGAATCAAGGTATGTATCTGACCTTAGTAAATTATTTTTGGGTACTAATACATTTATCTAAGTGCCAGAAATCTTGCCAAGTCAAAAAAAATTGAGTTGGAGAAAAATTGACTGAGTTCAGCCAAACCAGCACCAGCCTGTGGTGCACCGGACTGTCCGGTGGTGCACCGGACAGTGTCCGGTGCCCAGGCCGGCCCGGCGATGAACTCTTCGCTCTCCGGAAAAAGAAAAGGCGACGTGGCTAAAATTCATCGGACTGTCTAGTGAGCCAACGACGCCCGCGACCAACGGTCGGCTGCGCGATCAACAGGCGACACGTGGCCGAGCCAACAGTCGATTGGTCACACCAGACAGTGTTCGGTGCGCCAACGGGACCGAAGACCCAACGGTCGGCTTCACCCGATAAGGAAAGAGATCGGGCACCGGACAACTACTGTTCATGTCCGGTGGTGCACCGGACTGTCTGGTGCGCCACTCGGCAGAAGACAATAATTGCCTTCCAATTGGATCTCCAACGGCTCCTAGCTGCTTTAGGGCTATAAATGGGACCCTAGGCGCATGGAGCAGGACACCAAGCATTCTCTGAACAATCTAAGACGCATAGACTTCATCACCACGCATTCGGATCGTTGTGTTAGAGATTTGAGCACCATTTGAGTTGTGAACTCCCCGCGCCGTGTTTTGTGCTCACGTCTTGGCTTGTGTGAATATGCTTGCTGCGACTTGAGTCTTGCGTGTGTTGCTTTCCCTCCCTTACTCTTGTGCTTCTCTTGTGATCAACATTGTAAGGGCGAGAGACTTTAATTTATGGAGATTCCTCGCAAACGGGAAAAGACTGCTAAGGAAGAAAACCATTGTACTCAAAGTTGATCATTGGATCACTTGAGAGGGATTGAGTGTAATTCTTGACCGAAGGAGGTCACCACACGTGGAGTAGGCATTGGCTGAACCATGGGATAAAAATCTCAGTTGGTATCAGAGCCATACTCTTCATCGAAGGGACTAACCGTCCGAAGAGATGGATCCTAAGGGCAAGGGGATGGTGATCAACGACAAGGAGAAGGAGTCCCTCAACAAGCCAAGAGAGGATAAGCCCACTGACTCAAGCTCGAGTCACTAGAAGGATGGGAAGAAGAAGAGGTGTATCAAGAAGATTATCTACTACGACAGCGACACCTCTTCTTCACCAAGGGATGATGATGACGACAACTCCTCGTCCAAAAGGAAAACGGTTAATCAAAACTACTCCTTTGATTATTCCCGCATTCTGTTCAATTCAAATGCCCATTTACTTTCTATTCCACTTGGAAAAACCCCCATACTTCGATGGAGAGGATTACTCATTTTGGAGCCATAAAATGCATAGTCACCTATTTTCCCTCCATCCTAGCATTTGGGAAATTGTAGAAAATAGAATGCACTTTGATAGTACTGATAACCCTGTGTTTATCAATGAACAAATTCATAAAAATGCCCAAGCCACTACTGTTTTGCTAGCATATCTATGCAGGGGTGAATATAACAAGGTCAGCGGCTTGGACAACGCCAAACAGATTTGGGACACCCTCAAAATATCTCACGAGGGTAATGATGCCACCATGATTATCAAGATGGAACTGGTGGAAGGCAAGATAGGGAGGTTCGCGATGATCAGGGGAGAGGAGCCAACATAGACCTACAACAGGCTCAAGACCCTGGTCAATAAAATCCGAAGCTACGGGAGTACAAGATGGACGGATCATGACGTCGTCCGACTCATGCTCAGGTCATTTATAGTTATTGACCCCCATCTTGTAAATCTTATTTGTGAGAACCCCAGGTACACCAAGATGACGCCGAGGAAATCCTCGGAAAGTTTGTAAGCGGGCGTATGATGGTGAAAGAAGCACGATACGTGGACGATGCCTTGAACGGTCCACTACATATCTACGAGTCGCAGCCCATTGCCCTCAAAGCAACCAGCAGCAAGAGGCGCAACCTAGCAAGGTAGCACAAGTGGAGGTTGCCAGGCTTAATGAGGATGAGATGGTCTTCATCATCAAACGCTTCAAGACCGCACTGAAAGGATGCAAGGAGTACCCCAACAAGAACAAGTCAAGGGGAAAACGCTCCTGCTTCAAATGCGGTAAGACTGGTCATTTTATAGCTTAATGCCCCGATAAATGATAATGACCAGACACAAGAAAAGTATGGGAAGAGGGAAAAGAAAAAGAACTACAGGAAGGCTGTAGCATCCCAAAAAATTCAAATCTTGGAATTTTCTCAAACTCGCTCTAAATTCAAAATGAATTTCAAATTTCATTTCAAAATGTTTGTTTGCAAGTTGATATCAACAAATAAAATTATAGTGGTCTATATTCTCTCTAAAATCCTCCTCAAAATATCCTACAAATATTTCCCCAGTGATCACCCTCAAACTCTTTCAGAAATACTGCCCAAATATTCCACCGATATATCTCCAAGTATTTTCTTCCTGAGAAATACCTTTAGAATCATTTTTCAAGTCCCTATAAATATTTTCTTCATAACTTTCCTCATGCTCATACGTATACGTATGCCTCCGGTGTCATACGGTGAGCTCTACAAGCTAATCTCACTTATACAAGACAAATACATGCTAATCTCCCACTAATCCTCTCATCCTCCCACTAATCCTCTCATCCCTCCCCCTAATCCCCCCACCATGGCTATAAATAGAGGGGCAAGGGCCTCCTCTCATCCCACCCCAAGCCATTTCATGGCAACTCTTCCCCCCACACACACACCCACTCCATGTTCCACACAAGCACACACTAGCACAAGGATCGTTCGGTCGTTCTTCGATCGTTCGTCCCCCTATTCTTAGTTTGTTTGTTCGTTCGTCCGATCGTTCATGGTTCGTTCGTCCGTTCTTCCGATCGTTCGATCGTTCGTCTGTTCGTTCATCCAAATAATCTTTGTCCTGCCGTTATGCTGCCGAAATTTCGATCGTTCGTCCGTTCGTTCATAGTTGCTATTCATCGTTCATCGTTCGTTCATAGTCCCTATTCATCGTTCTTCCAGATAATCTTTGTCCTGCTATTATGCTGCCGAAATTCCGATCATTCGTTCGTTCGATCATTCGATCGTTCATTGTTCGTTCATAGTTCCTATTCGATCGTTCATCGTTCGTTCATAGTTCCTATTCATCATTCATCGTTCGTTCATAGTCCCTATTTCATCGTTCTTCCAGATAATCTTTATCCTGCCGTTATGCTGCCGAAATTCCGATTGATCGTTCGTCTGATCATTCGATCGTTCGTTCGTTCGTTCGTTCATAGTTCCTATTCATCGTTCATCGTTCGTTCATAGCCACTATTCATCGTTCATATGAACTATTCACATCACTATTCACCATTACTATTCACCATTACTATTCACTGTTACTATTCATCATCACTATTCATCGTTGCTATTCATCGATCATCCGATCACCCCAAATTTCAACTACTCATCCATCATGCTGTCCAGTCCACCTAAGACCAGCCAGACCCATGTTCCAGTCATACGAACTCCGGTGACTGTGATTTTCCTTCCAGTGGGAACTTCCCATCTGGTCACCCATCCCAGGTTTCTCCAAGTTGAGCACGCTTAACTTTGAGATTCCTTCGAACCAGGCTTCCAAACTCCGATTCCAATAATTCTTGTTTCTAAATTCTTATCAAACTATTCCCTATCCAACCATGTCATCCCTTAAGCATGGTTCATATTCGAGAAAACTCCCAAAATACTCTTACCCCATATTCTGCCTATAACTCTCCTATTCATACTAAGTCAGATGATTCATTCGTCACTATTCTCACCAACAGTGAACTTCACTGTGCTACACCACATACACCCAGCTATAAATACACCCAGCTACCCTCTCCACACACACTCAACACCCTCAGCCAAGGCAAACACCCCACCCACTTAGTTACCTCGCTCCGCCGGCTACACACATAGTGTCGCTTCGCCTCCAGTCCACCCTCCTAGTAAGCACCTCCGCTCCACCACCAGTAATATCTCAACACCACATGACACAGATTCTGCTCAAGACTCTACCCTTCCATATATCGCTATTCTGACCACTATACTAAATATTTGTTGGTATACTTGCTGCTTTGTATGATTGCTTATTCATGTTGCATAGTTATCGGAGCGTTTGTGCCGTCTCGTGGAGGCCAGATCTGCAAGTCTACGCTAGGCAGTGGAGCTAGAAGCCAGTTCCGCGAGCTCCCCTTCCCCCTTCGCCGGATAAGCACGGCAAGCTCACTGGATCCCTTTGATGCATAAATTACCTATGATTTTTCAACCACAACCCTCAGCCTGTTATTTTATGCATGATATGATTTTGAAACAAGTTATTATGGCCACCCAGCCGCTTGCCGCAATCAATCCCTGATATATTTGTTACAAATGATTTGAGGAAAGGTGTGAGTTTTCAAAAGAAAATGCTTTTCAAAATGTGTATGATGAAGGGTTTTCGCCCTTATCACATTTGAGTAGGGATGATCAGGGACTCCCTGGTTTAGGGGAGGGCCTAAGGTGATGGCTCAGCTGGTTTAGGTGTGAGCAGAAGGATTGTGCCCTCATATAAAGACCGGTTTGTCATCCTTCACTACCTGTACTCATGATAAGTACAACCACTCGAGACTGTGTGGGCAGTCACTCAATCTGAATTCGTACAGTCCAACCCCAGGGTTATGAAGGCTGGGGAGCACCGGGAGGATAAGGAGGGGGAATGTTTTGTCCGGTTTGGGCATGGCGGTGGCCTTACTCCTTCTGGTATAACCATTAAGGTTAGGACGTGCGAGGAAAGAAAGAGATTCAGATTCGGATCTCATTGGCCATGAGATCGCAGAGCCGGACTAGTGGGTAAAGTGTACACCTCTGCGCAGAGTTTGAAAACCTATTCGAATAGTCTGTGTCCACAGGAATGGACGAGTCTGGTGTGGTACGACAATTAGTGTTTTGTTTTTAAAAAAAGGGTGCGTTTGAGAAAAGTGTTTTTTTAAAAAAAGGTCTGGCGGTTGAGCCGTGAGCTATGGTGGACGGGAAGTCCAGTGGCTATTGTTGAAAATGAAAACCAGTGGGAAACTGCTGAGATACCTGGATGGTTTAGTCCAGGGGATTTTGTTCTAATATTGAAAAACTTCCTGCTCCTTTGGGAGAGGATGCACTTTGAAAAATACAAAATGTTTTACAAAACAACCTTGCATAAAATATTGTTGTTTCTGCAAAATATCCTGAGCTCCACATATTCCATGCATTATATCTGATTTACCCATTCCGCGGGTGAAGGTGGGCTGCTGAGTACGTTTGTACTCAACCTTGCTTATTTGTTGTTTTTCAGAAAAAGGAGACCGGGTAAGAGTTACGACTGTTTCCAACCTTGCTTGTGACTGTTGGACCGCTGAATTGCTTCGCTGCGTATATCGGGCTGCTTCAGCCCCACTCTGATGATATGTCCCGAGTTGTGGACCAACTCTTAAAGTTGATCGCCACCTTTATAGGTTTGTCTTGTTTAAGCAGATCTGAAATCATTTGTTGTATAAATGTGTTTACTAGCCTCCTGGGACTAGTAATTGTATCACATTTGAGTCCCAGAGGATTGGGGCGCTTCAAAGGCCAAGGGCGAGGCACACATCAGAAAGGAATGGGACTCTGACTGTTCCTCATCCGACTTCGAAGATGAAGGACTAGCTGCCTCGGCCTTCAATAAGTCTTCACTCTTCCCCAACGAACGATATACGTGTCTTATGGCGAAGGAGAAGAAGGTACGTATTTGAGATACTCCTAAGTATTCTTCTTCTAGCGATGAGGAATCTTCCGATGATGTGATAGATTATAGTGATTTATTTAAATGACTAGATAGATCTAAGGTAGATAAGATAAATGAACTAATTAATACTCTTAATGAAAAAGATAGACTTTTAGAAAAGCAAGAAGATATACTCTATGAGGAACATGATAAGTTTGTCAGTGTCCAAAAATCTCTTGCTATAGAAATTAAGAAGAATGAACTATTGTCTTCCGAATTGTCTACCTGTCATGAATCTATTTCTAGCTTAAAGAATTTAACTTATGATTTAAATGCTAAAGTAACTAGTTCATGTGTAGAGCATGTTGTTATTTGCAATAGATGTAAAGACTTTGATGTTGATGCTTGTAATGAACATGCCTCTACTATTACTAAGTTAAAAAATGATGTTGCAAGTCTTAATGCTCAACTTAAGACTTGCATGGATAATTATGAGAAACTTAAATTTGCTAGGGATGCCTACACTGTTGGTAGACACCCCTCAATTAAGGATGGACTTGGTTTTCGAAAGGAAACCAAGAACTTAACAAGCCAAAGGACTTCCGGTCTCAACAAGGAGAAAGAGAAGGCTCCTATGGCTAGTAGTTCTTCACATGATCAAAAGAACCATGCTTATCTTTATGCACATGTCAAGAAAGTTTCTCATCATGGTAAATGTTATAATCATGTTGCTTTACCTACTTATCATGATTCACATGCTATGTTTGCCTCTAGTTCCACACATATTCATGGTAAGAGTAGGCCTAGGCGCAATCATACTATTTCTCGTGCGCCTAGGAAAGTTTACACTGGTCCAACTGCTACGTATCAAACGTGTAATGCTTCTTTTGTATTGTTATGCAAGAATGCCAAAGTAGTTGCTAGAAAATTAGGATCTAAATGCAAGGGATACAAGACTTGTATTTGGGTTCCAAAAGTTGTTGTAACTAACCTTGTAGGACCCAACAAGAGTTGGGTACCTAAAACCCAAGCTTAATTGCCTTGCAGGTTTATGCATCCGGGGGCTCAAGCTAGATTATCGACAGAGGATGCACAAACCACATGACGGGGGAGAAGAAAATGTTCACCTCCTACGTCAAGAACAAGGATTCCCAAGACACCATTATTTTTGGAGATGGGAATCAAGGCAAGGTTAAAGGATTGGGCAAGATAGCACTCAATATCAAATGTGTTTTAGTAGAGTCACTGGGGTATATTTTATTGTCTGTAAGTCAATTGTGTCATATGGGCTACGATTGTTTATTTACAAATATTGATGTATCTGCCTTTAGGAGTGATGGTTCATTAGCTTTTAAGGGTGTATTAGATGGCAAGCTATATTTAGTTGATTTCTCAAAGGAGAATGCCGATCTAGATGCATGCTTAATCGCTAAGACTAATTTGGGCTGGCTTTGGCATCGCCGTCCAGCACATGTTGGGATGAAGAACCTTCATAAACTTCTAAAGGGAGATCATGTGTTAGGACTAACCGATGTCTGTTTTGAGAAAGATAGACCTTGTGCAGCATGCCAAGCATGGAAACAGTGGGAAGCACTCATCACAGCAAGAACGTGATAACAACATCAAGACCACTGGAACTCCTACACATGGATCTCTTCAGCCCCGTTGCATATCTTAGCATCGGGGGAAGTAAGTATGGTCTTGTTATAGTTGATGATTTTTCTCGCTTCACTTGGGTGTTCTTTTTGCAAGACAAATCCAAAACCCAAGGAACCCTAAAGTGCTTCTTAAGGAGAGCTCAAAATGAGTTTGAGCTAATGGTGAAAAAGATATGAAGTGATAATAGGTCTGAGTTCAAGAATCTACAGGTTGAAGAATATCTTGAGGAAGAAGGAATCAAGCACGAGTTCTCCGCTCCCTACACACCATAGCAAAATGGTGTGGTAGAGAGAAAGAACAGGACGCTAATCGACATGGCAAGAACAATGCTTGGAGAGTACTAGACGCATGATGAGTAGTTTTGGTCGGAAGCTGTGAACACAGCTTGCCATGCTATAAACCAGCTCTATCTGCACCGTCTCCTCAAGAAGACCTCCTACGAACTCCTAACTGGTAACAAACCCAATGTTTCTTATTTCCGTATATTTGGGAGCAAATGCTACATTCTGGTGAAGAAAGGTAGACATTCGAAATTTGCTCCCAAGGCCGTAGAAGGGTTTTTTACTAGGATATGACTCGAATACAAAGGCGTATAGGGTCTTCAACAAATCATCAGGATTAGTTGAAATCTCTAGCGACGTTGTATTTAATGAGACTAATGGCTCTCCAAGAGAGCAAGTTGATCTTGATGATGTAGATGAAGATGAGGTTCCAGTGGCCGCAACGCGAACTATGGCGATAGGTGATGTGCAACCACAGGAACTACAGAAACAAGATAAACCATCTTCGTTTATGATGGTGCATCTCCCAACTCAAGACGATGAACATGTACCTCAAGAAGAGGGGCAGAATCAAGGGGGAGCACAGGAAGAACAGGTTGTGGAGCAAGAAGCACCACAGACCCGTCCAACTCAAGTTCGAGCGACGATGCAAAGAAACCACCTAGTGGATCAAATTCTAGGTGACATCAGCAAGGGAGTAACAACTCGCTCATGATTAGCTAATTTTTGTGAGCATTACTCGTTTGTTTCTTCTATTGAGCCTTTCAGGGTAGAAGAAGCCTTGCAGGATCCGGACTAGGTGTTGGCCATGCAGGAAGAGCTCAACAACTTCAAAAGAAATGAAGTCTGGAGCCTGGTGCTATGTCCAAAGCAAAATGTTGTGGGAACCAAATGGGTGTTCTGCAACAAGCAAGACGAAGATGGAGTAGTTACAAGGAACAAGGCTCGACTTGTGGCAAAAGGTTATGCCCAAGTCGCAGGTTTGGATTTTGAGGAGACTTTTGCTCCTGTGGCTAGGTTAGAATCAATTCAGATTTTATTAGCCTATGCTACTCACCATTCCTTTAAGCTGTTTCAAATGGACGTGAAAAGCGCTTTCCTCAATGGGCCAATCAAGGAGGAGGTCTACGTGGAACAACCCTTGGCTTTGAGGATGACAGGTATCCTGACCACTTGTATAAGCTCTCTAAGCACTCTATGGACTTAAGCAAGCCCCAAGAGCATGGTATGAATGCCCTAGAGACTTTCTAATCGTAAATGCTTTCAAGGTTGGGAAAGGAGATCCCACTCTTTTCATGAAGACTTATGATGGTGATCTTTTTGTTTGCCAAATATATGTCGATGACATTATATTTGGTTCTACTAACCAAAAGTCTTATGAGGAGTTTAGCAGGGTAATGATGCAGAAATTTGAGACGTCGATGATGGACGAGTTGAACTACTTCCTTGGATTTCAAGTGAAGCAACTCAAGGAAGGCACGTTCATCTCCTAAACGAAGTACACTCAAGATCTTCTCAAGAGGTTTGGGATGAAGGATGCTAAGCCCATGAAGACACCAATGGGAACTGACGGACATCTAGACCTCAACAAAGGAGGTAAGTCCGTTGATCAAAAGGCATACCGGTCAATGATAGGTTCATTACTCTATCTTTGTGCTAGTAGACCGGACATTATGCTTAGTGTATGCATGTATGCTAGATTTCAATCTGACCCCAAGGAGTGTCACCTTGTGGCCGTTAAGCGAATCCTTAGATATTTAGTTTCTACGCCTTGCTTCGGGATCTGGTATCCAAAGGGGTCTACCTTTGACTTAATCGAATACTCAAATTCTGACTAATGTCGGGTGCAAGGTTGATAGGAAGAGCACATCAGGGACATGCCAGTTTCTAGGAAGGTCCCTGGTGTCCTGGAGCTCTAAGAAACAAACATTTGTTGCCCTATTGAAAGGGAATTAGGCTTACACCTAGTCCCTAATTAATTTTGGTGGTTGAATTGCCCAACACAAATATTTGGACTAACTAGTTTGCTCTAGTGTATAAGTTATACAGATGCCAAAGGTTCACACTTAGCCAATAAAAAGACCAAGTATTGGGTTCAACGAAAGAGCAAAGGGACAACCGAAGGCACCTCTGGTCTGGCGCACCGGACTGTCCGGTGTGCCACCGGACATGTCCAGTGCACCAGAGGACTCCGATTTCAAACTCGTCACCTTCGGGAAATTCCAGAGGCGACTCCGCTATAATTCACCGGACTGTCCGGTGTACACCGGACATGTCCGGTGTAACAGCGGGCCAACGGATATTTCGGTGCCAACGGCTACCTGCGACGCATTAAATGTGCGCGCTGCGCGCGCAGAGGTCAGGCACGCCCATGCTGGCGCACCGGACAATCTACAGTGCATGTCCGGTGTGCCACCGGACATCCAGGCGGGCCCAGAAGTCAGAGCTCCAATGGTCGAACCCAACGGCTTTTGGTGACGTGGTTGTCGCACCGGACATGTCCGGTGTGCACCAGACTGTCCGGTGCGCCATCGAACAGACAGCCTCACCAAACGGCTAGTTTGGTGGTTGGGACTATAAATACCCCCAACCACCCACCATTCATTGCATCCAAGTTTTCCACTTCCCAACTACTTACAAGAGCTCTAGCATTCAATTCTAGATATCAAATCCTCTCCAAATTCCACACAACGCCCTAGTGATTAGAGAGAGAGATTTGCTTGTGTTCTTTCGAGCTCTTGCGCTTGGATTGCTTTCTTCTTTCTTGATTCTTTCATTGCGATCAAACTCACTTGTAATTGAGGCAAGAGACACCAAACTTGTGGTGGTCCTTGTGGGAACTTTGTGTTCCAAGTGATTGAGAAGAGAAAGCTCACTCGGTCCGAGGGACCGTTTGAGAGAGGGTAAGGGTTGAAAGAGACCCAGCCTTTGTGGCCTCCTCAACAGGGAGTAGGTTTGAGAGAACCGAACCTCGGTAAAACAAATCCGCGTGTCTCACTTCATTATTCGCTTGCGATTTGTTTTGCACCCTCTCTCGCGGACTCTATTATATTTCTAACGCTAACCCGGCTTGTAGTTGTGATTATTTTTGAGAATTTCAGTTTCGCCCTATTCACCCCCCCTCTAGGCGACTTTCAATTGGTATCAGAGCCCAGTGCTTCATTAGAGCCTAACCGCTCGAAGTGATGTCGGGAGATCACACCAAGAGGGAGATGGAGACCGGCGACAAGCCCACTACAAGCCAAGGGAGCACTTCATCGGAAGAGTCCCGCACCAAGAGGAAGGAGAAGAAGAAGGACTCCTCCAAATGGAAGGAGAAAAGATCTTCTTCCTCTCACCACAAAGAGAAGAAGGAAAAATCTTCTTCTCACAAGCCGCATCGGAGTGGGGACAAGAAAAAGAGGATGAGGAAGGTGGTCTACTACGAGACCGATACTTCATCAACATCGACCTCCGTCTCCGATGCGCCGTCCGTAACTTCTAAGCGCCAAGAGCGCAAGAAGTTTAGTAAGATCCCCTTACACTACCCTCGTACATCTAAACATACTCCATTACTTTCCGTTCCATTAGGCAAACCGCCAACTTTTTATGGCGAAGATTATGCTAGGTGGAGTGATTTAATGAAATTTCATCTAACCTCACTCCACAAAAGTATATGGAATGTTGTTGAGTTTGGAGCACAGGTACCATCCGTAGGGGATGAAGACTATGATACGAACGAAGTGGCCCAAATCGAGCACTTCAACTCTCAAGCTACAACCATACTCCTAGCCTCTCTAAGCAAGGAGGAATACAACAAGGTGCAAGGGTTGAAGAACGCAAAGGAGATTTGGGACCTTCTCAAGACCGCGCATGAGGGTGATGAACTTACCAAGATCACCAAGCGGGAAACAATCAAGGGGGAGCTCGGTCGTTTTCGTCTTCGCCAAGGGGAGGAGCCACAAGATATGTACAACCGGCTCAAAACCTTGGTGAACCAAGTGCGCAACCTCGGGAGCAAGAAATGGGATGACCACGAGGTGGTTAAGGTTATTTTGAGATCACTTATTTTCCTTAACCCCACTCAAGTTCAATTAATTCGTGGTAATCCTAGATACACACTAATGACTCCCGAGGAAGTTATTGGGAATTTTGTGAGCTTTGAATGTATGATCAAGGGCTCAAAGAAGATCAACGAGCTTGATGAACCCTCCACGTCCGAAGCACAACCGGTGGCATTTAAGGCGACGGAGGAGAAGAAGGAGGAGTCTACACCGAGTAGACAACCAATTGACGCCTCCAAGCTCGACAATGAGGAGATGGCTTTAATCATCAAAAGCTTTCGCCAAATCCTCAAGCAACGGAAGGGGAAGGATTACAAATCCCGTTCCAAGAAGGTTTGCTACAAGTGTGGTAAGCCCGGTCATTTTATTGCAAAATGTCCTATATCTAGTGACAGGGGCAACGACAAGAAGGGAAAGAGGAAGAAGTACTACAAGAAGAAGGGCGGCGATGCCCATGTTTGCCGGGAGTGGGACTCCGACGAGAGCTCCACCGAGTCCTCCTCCGACGAGGACGCCGCCAACATCGCCGTCACCAAGGGACTCCTCTTCCCCAACGTCGGCCACAAGTGCCTCATGGCAAAGGACGGCAAAAGGAAGAAGGTTAAATCTAAATCCTCCACTAAATATGAATCCTCTAGTGATGATAATGCTAGTGATGAGGAAAATAATTTGCGTACCCTTTTTGCCAACCTTAACATGGAACAAAAGGAAAAATTGAATGAGCTAATTAGTGCCATCCATGAAAAGGATGATCTCTTGGACTCCCAAGAGGACTTCCTAATCAAGGAAAATAAAAAACATGTTAAGGTTAAGAATGCTTATGCTCTAGAGGTAGAAAAATGTGACAAATTATCTAGTGAGCTAAGCACATGTCATGACAAATTATCTAGGAATTGAATGATTCTCTTGCTAGTCTTAGAATTGAAAATGAAAAATTAATTGCTAAGACTAAAGATTTTGATGTTTGCAATGCTACTATTTCTAACCTTAGAAGTGAAAATGATATATTACATGCTAAGGTAGTAGAATTTAAATCTTGCAAACCCTCTACATCTACTATTGAGCATGTGTCTATTTGTGATAGATGTAGAGATGTTGATATCAATGCTATTCATGATCACATGGTATTAATTAAGCAACAAAATGATCATATAGCAAAATTAGATGCTAAAATTGCCGAGCATAGCTTAGAAAATGAAAAGTTTAAATTTGCTAGAAGTATGCTCTATAATGGGAGACGCCCTGGCATCAAGGATGGCATTGGCTTCCAAAGGGGAGACAATGTCAAACTTAATGCTCCTCCTAAAAATTTGTCTAACTTTGTTAAGGGCAAGGCTCCCATGCCTCAGGATAACGAGGGTTACATTTTGTACCCTGCCGGTTATCCCGAGAGCAAAATTAGGAGAACTCATTCTAGGAAGTCTCACTCTGGCCCTAACCATGCTTTTATGTATAAGGGTGAGACATCTAGCTCTAGGCAACCAACCCGTGCTAAGTTGCCTAGAAAGAAAACTCCTAGTGCATCAAATGATCATAACATTTCATTTAAGACTTTTGATGCATCTTATGTGCTTACTAACAAATCCGGCAAGGTAGTTGCCAAGTTTGTTGGGGGCAAACACAAGGGCTCCAAGACTTGTGTTTGGGTACCCAAAGTTCTTGTTTCTAATGCCAAAGGACCCAAAACTGTTTGGGTACCTAAAGTCAATAACTAAAATTATTTTGTAGGTTTATGCATCCGAGGGCTCAAGTTGGATACTCGACAGCGGGTGCACAAACCACATGACAGGGGAGAAGAAGATGTTCTCCTCATATGAAAAAACCAAGATCCCCAACGAGCTATCACATTCGGGGATGGAAATCAAGGTTTGGTCAAAGGATTGGGTAAAATTGCTATATCACCTGACCATACTATTTCCAATGTTTTTCTCGTAGATTCTTTAGATTACAATTTGCTTTCCGTATCCCAATTATGTCAAATGGGCTACAACTGTCTATTTACTGATGTAGGTGTCACTGTCTTTAGAAGAAGTGATGATTCAATAGCATTTAAGGGAGTGTTAGAGGGTCAGCTATACTTGGTAGATTTTGATAGAGCTGAACTCGACACTTGCTTAATTGCTAAGACTAACTTGGGTTGGCTCTGGCACCGCCGACTAGCCCATGTTGGAATGAAGAATCTTCATAAGCTTCTAAAGGGAGAACACATTTTAGGACTAACAAATGTTCATTTTGAGAAAGACAGGATTTGTAGCGCATGCCAAGCCGGGAAGCAAGTTGGCACTCATCATCCACATAAGAACATCATGACAAGTGACAGGCCACTGGAGCTCCTACACATGGATTTATTCGGCCCGATCGCTTACATAAGCATTGGCGGGAGTAAGTACTGTCTAGTTATTGTGGATGATTATTCTCGCTTCACTTGGGTGTTCTTTTTGCAGGAAAAATCTCATACCCAAGAGACCTTAAAGGGATTCTTGAGACGAGCTCAAAATGAGTTCGGCTTAAGGATCAAGAAAATTAGAAGCGATAATGGGACGGAGTTCAAGAACTCTCAAATTGAAGGCTTCCTTGAGGAGGAGGGCATCAAGCATGAGTTCTCTTCTCCCTACACCCCACAACAAAATGGTGTAGTGGAGAGGAAGAATCGAACTCTTTTGGACATGGCGAGGATCATGCTTGATGAGTACAAGACACCGGATCGGTTTTGGGCCGAGGCGGTCAATACTGCCTGCTACGCCATCAACCGGTTATATGTACACCGAATCCTCAAGAAGACATCCTATGAACTCCTAACCGGTAAAAAGCCAAATATTTCATATTTTAGAGTTTTTGGTAGCAAATGTTTTATTCTTGTTAAGAGAGGTAGAAAATCTAAATTTGCTCCTAAAACTGTAGAAGGCTTTTTACTAGGATATGACTCAAACACAAGGGCATATAGAGTCTTTAACAAGTCCTCAGGACTTGTTGAAGTTTCTTGTGACGTTGTGTTTGATGAGACTAACGGCTCTCAAGTAGAGCAAGTTGATCTTGATGAGATAGGTGAAGAACAGACTCCGTGCATCGCGCTAAGGAACATGTCCATTGGGGATGTGTGCCCCAAGGAATCCGAAGAGCCTCCACATGCACAAGATCAACCATCCTCCTCCACGCAAGCATCTCCGCCAACCCAAAATGAGGACGAGGCTCAAGTTGATGAAGGAGAAGATCAAAGAGATGAGCCTCCTCAAGATGACGACAACGATCAAGGGGGAGATGCAAATGATCAAGACAAGGAGGATGAACAACCAAGGCCGCCACACCCAAGAGTCCACCAAGCAATCCAACGAGATCACCCCGTCGACACCATCCTCGGCGACATTCATAAGGGGGTAACCACTCGATCTCGTGTTGCCCATTTTTGTGAGCATTACTCTTTTGTTTCCTCTATTGAGCCACACAGGGTAGAGGAAGCACTAAAAGATTCGGATTAGGTGATGGCGATGCAAGAGGAGCTCAACAATTTCACGAGGAACGAGGTATGGCATTTGGTTCCACGTCCTAACCAAAATGTTGTAGGAACCAAGTGGGTCTTCCGCAACAAACAAGACGAGCATGGTGTGGTGACAAGGAACAAAGCTCGACTCGTGGCCAAGGGGTATTCACAAGTCAAAGGTTTGGATTTTGGTGAAACCTATGCACCCGTAGCTAGGCTTGAGTCAATTCGTATATTATTGGCCTATGCTACTTACCATGGTTTCAAGCTCTACCAAATGGACGTGAAGAGTGCCTTCCTCAACGGACCAATCAAGGAGGAGGTCTATGTTGAGCAACCTCCCGGCTTTGAAGATAGTGAGTACCCTAACCATGTCTATAGGCTCTCTAAGGCGCTTTATGGGCTCAAGCAAGCCCCAAGAGCATGGTATGAATGCCTTAGAGATTTCCTTATTGCTAATGGCTTCAAAGTCGGCAAGGCCGATCCTACTTTATTCACTAAAACTCTTGACAATGATTTGTTTGTATGCCAAATTTATGTTGATGATATCATATTTGGGTCTACTAACGAATCTACATGTGAAGAATTTAGTAGGATCATGACACAGAAATTCGAGATGTCGATGATGGGGGAGTTGAAGTATTTTCTAGGATTCCAAGTCAAGCAACTCCAAGAGGGCACCTTCATTAGCCAAACGAAGTACACTCAAGACATTCTAACCAAGTTTGGAATGAAGGATGCCAAGCCCATCAAGACACCCATGGGAACAAATGGGCATCTCGACCTCGACACGGGAGGTAAGTCCGTGGATCAAAAGGTATACCGGTCGATGATTGGTTCATTGCTTTATTTATGTGCATCTCGACCGGACATTATGCTTTCCGTTTGCATGTGTGCAAGATTCCAATCCGACCCTAAGGAATCCCACCTTACGGCCGTAAAAAGAATCTTGAGATATTTGGCTTATACACCTAAGTTTGGGCTTTGGTACCCTCGGGGATCCACATTTGATTTGATTGGTTATTCGGATGCCGATTGGGCGGGGTGTAAGATTAATAGGAAGAGCACATCGGGGACTTGCCAGTTCTTGGGAAGATCCTTGGTGTCTTGGGCTTCAAAGAAGCAAAATTCGGTCGCTCTTTCTACCGCCGAAGCCGAGTATATTGTCGCAGGCCATTGTTGCGCGCAATTGCTTTGGATGAGGCAAACCCTGCGGGACTACGGTTACAAACTAACCAAAGTTCCTCTTCTATGTGATAATGAGAGTGCAATCCGCATGGCGGATAATCCCGTTGAGCATAGCCGCACTAAACACATAGCCATTCGGTATCATTTTCTTAGGGATCACCAACAAAAGGGGGATATCGAGATTTCATACATTAACACTAAAGATCAATTAGCCGATATCTTTACCAAGCCTCTTGATGAACAAACTTTTACCAAACTTAGGCATGAGCTCAATATTCTTGATTCTAGGAACTTCTTTTGCTAACTTGCACACATAGCTCATAAGTATACCTTTGATCACGTCTCTTTTATATATGCTATGACTAATGTGTTTTCAAGTGTATTTCAAACCAAGTCATAGGTATATTGAAAGGGAATTGGAGTCTTCGGCGAAGACAAAGGCTTCCACTCCACTCTACTACTCACCCTTTGCCGTCGCTCCGCATCGCTCTCCGTCTTTGGTATAATCTTCACTCATATGTTTTATTTGCCAAAGGGGAGACAGTAGTTAGGAAAGGGCCTATATTTCATTTCAAGTATCCGTTTTTGGCGATTCATGCCAAAGGGGGAGAAAGTATTAGCCCAAAGCAAAAGGACCGCACCATCACCCCTGATTTTAAATTAATGGTTTTCAATTGGAAAATTTCAAATTGGTATCTCTTTGTGTTCTAAAGGGGGAGAAAGTAGCACTTTCAAATTTGATATCTTAAAACCCTCTTGAACACTAAGAGGAGAATTTATTTGAGGGGGAGTTTTTGTTTAGTCAAAGGAAAAGCATTTGAAACAAGGGGAGAAAATTTCAAATTTGAAAATGCTTCGCAAAAATCTTACTCATTTACCTTTGACTATCTTACAAAAAGTCTTTGAAAAGAATTTACAAAAGAATTTGCAAAACAAAACATGTGGTGCAAATGTGGTCCAATATGTTAAAAACAAAGAAACAATCCATGCACATCATGTAAGTATTTATATTGGCTCAATTCCAAGCAACATTTGCACTTACATTATGCAAACTAGTTCAATTATGCACTTTTATATTTGCTTTGGTTTGTGTTGGCATCAATCACCAAAAAGGGGGAGATTGAAAGGGAATTAGGCTTACACCTAGTCCCTAATTAATTTTGGTGGTTGAATTGCCCAACACAAATATTTGGACTAACTAGTTTGCTCTAGTGTATAAGTTATACAGGTGCCAAAGGTTCACACTTAGCCAATAAAAAGACCAAGTATTGGGTTCAACGAAAGAGCAAAGGGACAACCGAAGGCACCTCTGGTCTGGCGCACCGGACTGTTCGGTGTGCCACCGGACATGTCCGGTGCACCAGAGGACTCCGATTTCAAAGTCGTCACCTTCGGGAAATTCCAGAGGCGACTCCGCTATAATTCACCGGACTGTCCGGTGTACACCGGACATGTCCGGTGCTCCAAGGAAGAGCGGCCTCCGGAACTCGCCAGCCTCGGGAATTCATTTCAGCTGCCCCGCTATAATTCACCGGACTGTCCGGTGTAACAGCGGGCCAACGGCTATTTCGGCGCCAACGGCTACCTGCGACGCATTAAATGCGCGCGCTGCGCGCGCAGAGGTCAGGCACGCCCATGCTGGCGCACCGGACAATCTACAGTGCATGTCCGGTGCGCCACCGGACATCCAGGCGGGCCCAGAAGTCAGAGCTCCAACGGTCGAACCCAACGGCTTTTGGTGACGTGGCTGTCGCACCGGACATGTCCGGTGTGCATCGGACTGTCCGGTGCGCCATCGAACAGACAGCCTCACCAAACGGCTAGTTTGGTGGTTGGGACTATAAATACCCCCAACCACCCACCATTCATTGCATCCAAGTTTTCCACTTCCCAACTACTTACAAGAGCTCTAGCTTACAATTCTAGACATCAAATCCTCTCCAAATTTCACACAACGCCCTAGTGATTAGAGAGAGAGATTTGCTTGTGTTCTTTCGAGCTCTTGCGCTTGGATTGCTTTCTTCTTTCTTGATTCTTTCATTGCGATCAAACTCACTTGTAATTGAGGCAAGAGACACCAAACTTGTGGTGGTCTTTGTGGGAACTTTGTGTTCCAAGTGATTGAGAAGAGAAAGCTCACTCGGTCGGAGGGACCGTTTGAGAGAGGGTAAGGGTTGAAAGAGACCCGGCCTTTGTGGCCTCCTCAACGGGAAGTAGGTTTGAGAGAACCGAACCTCGGTAAAACAAATCCGCGTGTCTCACTTCATTATTCGCTTGCGATTTGTTTTGCACCCTCTCTCGCGGACTCTATTATATTTCTAACGCTAACCCGGCTTGTAGTTGTGATTATTTTTGAGAATTTCAGTTTCGCCCTATTCACCCCCCTCTAGGCGACTTTCACCTATCCACCGCTGAGGCTGAGTACGTTGCCACAGGACAGTGTTGTGCGCAACTGCTTTGGATGAGGCAAACCCTCCGGGACTTTGGCTACAATCTGAGCAAAGTCCCACTTCTATGTGACATTGAGAGTGCAATCCGCTTGGCGGATAATCCTATTAAACACAGTCGCGCTAAGCACATAGACATCCGGCATCACTTCTTGAGAGACCACCAATAAAGGGGAGATATCGATATTTACCACATTAGCACCGAGAACCAGCTAGCCGATATCTTCACCAAGCCTTTAGATGAGAAAAGGTTTTGCAGGTTGCATAGTGAGCTAAATGTCTTAGATTCGCGTAACTTGGATTGATCTATAGCATACATGTATTCTATGCCTTTGATCATGTTACTTTAAGCATTCATGCCTTTTATTGCTTATTTTTGGTGCTCAAGTTGTACAAGTCGTCTCCGGACCTCACAAGTCCATATGCAAATGATGCACATGTTTAGGGGGGAGGATGTGCTACAACTTGACTCCTTTGAGACTAACTTGTTTGTTTAAGTGTTCTTGAAATAGTCTCAAAGGGATATTGAAAGGAAAATGTGAACTTGGACAGCGAAAGAGCTTCCACTGCACTCTGGTAAAATGTATCTTGTCCTAAGTTCGTTGTTATAATCTCATTGCCTTTTTGCTCTTATTCGACATTTTGGTGAGGCAAAGGGGTTAAAAGGGCCAAAAGTTATCCCATTTTGGTGCTTAATGCCAAAGGGGGAGAAATTAAAGGACAAAGAAAATGGATCGCCCAACCACTTGTGAATTTGAAAATTGTAGAGATAGAATTTGTATTTCGTCCAAAAAAAACCTTTTATTGCAAAATCGCTCTCTTATGGGGGAGATCTTTGACTATGGGAAAAGGGGGAGTTTTTGGCACTTGATCAATTCTACTCTTAAAATATCTCTCTATTTGCCCAAACGAGTGTGTTTGACTTAGAGATAGGGAAAAGAATTTGTTTTGCGAAAGTAAACCAAGTGGTGGCAAAAGTGATCAAAATATGCCAAATATCGAGTAAGAAAATTTGGTCTTCAAATTTGCACTTTTGGTTGCTTTTTAATGTGTTGGCATAAATCACCAAAAAGGGGAAGATTGAAAGGGAAATGTGCCCTTAGGCTATTTCTATAAATATTTTGGCGATTAGATGTTTAACACATGGTCTTAAGTTAATATGTGCTAAGCGGTTGAGAAGTGCAAATTCAAGAATCAAGTTATGTATCTGGCCTTTAGTAAATTATTTGTGCCACCATAATTAGTGTCTTCTTTTCTAGTGTGGTGAACTTGTGTACTACAGCCCTTACCGTCGCTCATCTTCTTTTTAATATAACAGACATAGACAATCCTCTTAGGTTTTTTTTTTAAATGAAAGTGAAACCACGCGTAAAACTGTGCTACCTGCTCCTGGACAGATAAGTGTCTGCATGCAAGGACGACGACTGCCGTGCTGACAAGCAAAGCGAGAGCCTCTTTTGACAACCGGCAAAGGCGGTGAGGACCGAGGAAGGTCGATCCATGCGTGCGTGCATGCATGCGAAGAAAACCTATCATGCATGTCGATCCACCACCTCTTGCCCCGGGAGATGAGATGAGATGAAACAAGGCCAATGATTTGCGGCTAGATAGCTAGCTGCGTGCATGCCACAGCAGCTCGACACATCGGCAACAATCCAGAGAGCTGGGACTGTGCCCTGGCTTTCGGCACAGTTTGGATCGCTCATCCGTCACTTCGATCGCCCGGTGGAGCGAGCGAGCAAGCGAGCATGCACGCACCAACCAGCAACCAATCATTCGTTGCGCCTTGGACTGGCCTGGATCATCGCTTAGCTGCTGTTAGATCGAGGCCCGTTCCCCTGCTTTCTTGTCGAACGGGTGAAGGGCCGGCCGGGGCCCGGCCGGCTAGCTACTGCTGCTGCTACGTACGGGAGGTGCAGTGCAAGTCTGCAATGCAAGGAGAGGGCAGATGAGGTCGTTGCAGATAAGGGTGTGAAAAGACTACATATGGAGGCAGGCAGCGATCATCGACGAGACGACGACGACCAACGAGGGAGGCCAGGCGTTTCCATCGTGCGCTCAACTTGGCGCTCGCTCATTTGACGTAATAGCTAACAAAAGCGCCATGACAAAGTGCTTAATTAATCAGTGGAATTTGCAGAGGAGATTGTGAACACCACGTGCCATGTCTCTACTCTCGGGCATGCAGCTAATTTGGTTGGGTTCGCCTTAGAGATCTCTGTAAACTTTCAGCGGCCAGAAACCGTCGGAAATAAAAAGATTTTTCACTAAAAATAACTAATCTCCCACATGTATACATTTATTTTTGACGACATTCTTTTAGTTGGAAGTTCGTCGCCAAAAATAGGTCTTATTTTAGCAACGACCCTTTATTTTCGATGGTCAAAAATTAGTAACAGATGAAGTTCCCCAAAATCAACACCAAAAAAATTTGTAAGAGATTAAGTTCTCGAAAATCCACACCAGAAAATTCGGGTTAGGTGTCAACGGGGGATGGGACGGGATCAACCCTGGGTTGACCCCGTCCCTTATTTTTTGAGGGATGGCTTCATCCACTATTTTTAGAGAATATTTATTGACCCTGACTCTGAACCTCCAAACCAAACATGAGTCAAATTAAAATGATCCCACCCCATCCCTCTTCATCCCTCCTCATCCATCCATCCAAACACTACCTAAGTTGACATACATGTCTCTTGAGATTTTTCTAAGAATTATTCTAAATTTAAATAGTCTGGAACCAAATAATTCTAACATTTTTGGGGGAGGGGGGACTCACCGTGCGTTTGAGTTGTACATGAAGAAAAATATATGAAATAATGCCCAATTCTTAAGGAATAGTTTCATATGGCATACACCACGTTCCAAACCGACCTTGACATCATCTTGTTAGAAATAAAAAAGAGAGGCCGCAGTTTGTATGTCGTCAGAAATGAGATAGCATGCATGGCGAAAAAGAAATCAAAGAAAAAGGAGTACCTCACCTGTAACTGCATGCACGCTCAGGTTGCATCATGCAGCGAGTATGACATGCTAGCACACTCATCATCGGGATCATGGTTTCAGAAACATTGGCAGTAGTAGGTGCATAACTGCTTCGGATCCGCTCCACATCCCCGGCAAAGGTGTTGCTGTAATGCTGTGCATGCAGCACGTAAGAATTTGCTTAGAGCATGTACAATCCTATTTAATATGGAGTCTCTTGGTCTCTAACAGGCTAAGTAAAAAAAAAATACAAGAGACATCTCTATGCATGTTGTCTCTTAACTGCATTTATAATACAGAGTCTCAAGTTTGTATCATGCAGTCTCTTAGCTGTCTCTCGTACATAGAAACCGAAACATGGTCTCATGGTTGTACATGCACTTAGGTGACCGCAAACATGTATGCTAAGTATGCATCCATGTTAGCCTAATGGATATGTGCGTAAATTATGATTATTGGAATGGATTTTAATTTCACAAATCCAAACAAGATCTTATTGTAATCTCATGCTTTGTTGGGAGCTTCATGTAAAGGGGAAAAACAAAATTCATTTCCTGGGTTCAAAAATAACAATAATCCAGGGTTTGAATTAAGACAAACTTTTTAAACTTTATTAACTAGACTTTTAAAAAATATAAGTAATGCATATATATTTAAATAAGTTTATAAAAAGATTCTAAAACCTTTTATATTAAGTCAAATTTAGAATTAATTAACTCCTAAAAATGAGAATTATATTGTTTTTAGGAGGGAATAGTTGTCTGTGTTGAGTTTCATGTCCGTTCAACTTCTAAATAAATTGCACATACTCACTCTTGTCTAGTTTATATGGCACAATTTAGCATACATATTCTCCTAAGTTGTATTTTAACCATTATTTTGTTTAATGCAAGATCATGGTTGATATGTGCAGTGACAGTCCTGACAAATTAGGGGCCCGGGGCCAAACTTAACATAGGGGCCTTACTATAATAATATATATAATATATATTGGTAATAAACATTTAAAAATACATCAAAAAATTATTCATCGTAAGAAAAAAAATACAAATATGTGATTACCTTAAAATTGTCTTCTATCATGTCTCGAAACGAAGTCATTGATGATAGCATCAATATCAATTTCATCTAATAATATTTTCTCGATGCATAAAATAGCCAAACCATTTAGTCTTTCTTGAGACATTTTGGACCTCAAATAATTCTTTAGCAACTTTAACTTTGAAAAACTTCTTTCAGTTGATGCAACAGTCACAGACACAGTAAATAAAAGTCGATAAGCAATAGTAGTATTAGGATAAGAATCCACTTCTCTAACATACTCAAAAATATCTATGGCAGACATTGGTTTATCTGATAAAGTCAACTGCAAAACACTAAGCTCTGAAATTAGATCATTTAGATCAACATCTGATGAGCCATTAAAAGAGAAAGTGTTTGCAAATTTGGTGCAACATTCTCTTAGTTCAATAGTATCCAATGACTTCAAGGTTATGGAGTCCATCAAAAATCCAAATATGTCTTTGAATGATTGGAGTTCTTCAAATCTACTTTTCAATGAACTAATTGCAATATCAACCATGACCAAGAAATAATTAACTTCAAAAGCTTTTTCAGCTTCAAGTTTTGCTTCCTCACAATTAGTTTCATCATATTGTTTCTTCCTCTTAGCATGACATTTCACTGAAAATGATGGCTCTACACCCAATTCAGATGCAATCTCTTTGGCAATGATCAAACTAGAAGCAAATCTATTATTTCTATAGTTCTGAAAGTAGTTCACTGTATCTTCTATTCTCATTAATGTAGCATCAATGCACATGGATGAGGATTGCAACTGCTTGCTCACTTTGTTTACTGTAAATAAAATATCATACCAAATAACCATACCAAGTATAAAATCAAAGGTACCAAGAAGATCAAATAATTTTTTTGCATCACTCCTATCCTTTGGTTCAGTATCCTTATCGGTACTCAACTGAAGCAAAGCTGACCTTATCTGAGGAGCTTGAAATCTTATTGCTTTGACACTTTTAATCCGACTCTCCCAACGAGTATTGCACCATAACATCACAGTTAAGCTTTCAACATGATCCTTCAAAACATCCCATCTTTTAGTAGAACTAGAGAACAATGTATATACTCGTTGCACAATCCCAAAAAATGAAATAGCTTTGCCACAAGATTTAGCCATGTCACAAAGTGTAAGATTAAGACTAGGACAAGCATATGGCATAAATAAAGCTCTTGGATTTATATCAAGTAGTCGTCTTTGCACGCCCTGTGCTTTCCTTTCATGTTAGATCCATTATCATAACCTTGACCCCGAACATCTTCAATATTTAGGCCAAAGGACTTAATGGAATCAAGTAATGAATTAAAAAGTCCCTCACCGGATGTATCATCTACCTTCATGAAACCCAAAAAATACTCCTCAACTTTACGAGTAGACATATTAACACATCGGATCAACAAACTCATTTGTTCTTGATGACTAACATCAGGGGTACAATCAAGGATAACTGAAAAATATTTGGCCTCTTTAACAGTGTTTATGATAGATTTAGTGATGTCCGAAGCCAAAAGAGAAATAAACTCATTCTGAATTTTATGACTAAGATAGTGATAATGAATCTCATTGTTTTGAATACGTCTGAGGTGATCTTGCATAACCAAATCAAATTCAGCAATTATCTCAACACAAGCTAAGAAAGTACCATTTTGATCATTGTAAAGTTGCTCACTTGGTCCTCTAAAAGCTAAATTCGGCTTACCAAGAAATTTCACAACAGCAATTATTCTTTGTAAAACTTGCCTGATACGCTCTTTCTCCTTTGTGATTTGCTGCTGAATGTTTTTGTCAATTGTTTCATGCTTACGAAGCCTCACTCTCAGTTCATTCCAAGAGTTCATGCTTGTAATATGTTGTATACTAGCCTCATGTTCTTTCAACCTCTCATTAATATGCCTCCAATCTCTGAACCCCTCATGACCTAATGAACTCTTGCAGTTTTCTGCATTGAAAAGCTTGCATGAAAAACAAAACACTCTATCAACGTGTTTGGAATATACCAACCACTTTCTATCATAAACTTCTCCATTGCTCATCTTTCTAGAGTAATGAGTATATGAAAAATGTCTGCCATTGGTATCCAAAGGAAATTCAATATTTTCATCTCTGATGGGTCCCTTCTCTACTAATATGTCCCTTGACTTGTTATCAAGATTATCCCAATTTATTAGATCATAGATATCCTCAGTAAAAACAGGCTCATGATCACTCACATTGTTATCGTTCCTATCGGTGTCAATATTTTCTTCTAGTGTAAAGCCCTGATCTTCTGGGTTATTATCAGGTTGCTCCTCTATAGCAACTATAGCCATCTCATTTTGATTCCTTGAAGTTCTTGAATTACTAGAAAAAAATTTGTCCATAGCTCCTCTCTGCGTTTCTATGAACTCATCTGCTCGTTTCTTCCTCTTCCTTTTTTCAGAACCGGATGTATACTTTCTAGATGACATGACTATATGCTAAAATTTGAAAACAAAATTATGAATTGAAGCTATCGCTTAGTTACACGAATAAACTTAAAGAATTATTTACTAGGACGGTTCTGGGCTGCTAGACAGATGGATACTTACAAGAATTAAAAAACAAAATTATGAACTAAAGCTATCGCTTACTAGGACGGTTCTGGGCTGCTGACGCCGACTCTCTGTCTCTCTGCAGCGGATGATGGTAGGCAGGGGCGCAGGGCTTGTGCTTGTGCAGAGCGGCGGCAAACGCAGAAACGCTAGAACAGAGAGAGGACGGGGCCAGGCCAGGGGAACGGAAGCCACCAGGCACCAGGGCCGGCACCAGGAGAGCGGGCGACCGAGGAAGGAATTGAAGCGACGAATTCCGTGATTTGTGGCTGACGATTTCTGCTCTTGATTTGACGTTTTGTTTCCATGAGCGGATGAGCCATACGGTGCATGGTTTCAGGGTGGGGCCCATCACTCCGGGGGGCCCGGGGCGACCGCCCCGCGTGCCCCCCCCTCAGGGCCGTCGCTGGATATGTGCCTATGTATATTGAGTTGTGATAAGTGATTGTTAGGCTTCGGTTGAGTTTGAGACTAACTCTAGTGTGAGTGTGTGGGTAGCATATCTCTTGGCTGTGTTAGTATGCAGGTTTGGATCATGCATAGAGATGATAGACAATTATATATAAAGGTCAAGCATAGATATATGTCCTACCGATAGACTAGAGGATTTCATTTTTTTCTGAAGAATTGAGACCAATTGGAATGGATAAAAACATGCAAAGACTTTAGAGGAACATCTCTACCAACTTGTTTGATCAAATGTCCATGAGCACGATTTGACCGGATTATATTTTAAGGGAAGTTTGAAAAACCTCAATCCGGTTTGAAATAATCTTGATATACAGCGTCCGACTTGATCTTCTGGGAATACCTTCTTGAGCTTTTTTTGCCACCTCTATGCCAAGTTTCATCGCGGTCCGATTTGATTTGAGGCAAGTTGGCACTTTAGGGTGAAATTTCTAGGCTGCTGAAAGCAGTCTACACGACATTGCCACGTGCAAGTGAGGCGTTGCGGTAACACAACACTATCACATATTGCGTGACACTTTTGAATATTACTACATGACATTTCTGTGGTCTGTGGTGCATGTTGCTATTTTTGGTGCTCATGGTGACTGCTTTTCGTTCTATTCTCTCCGTTCTTTTTTATTTATCATGTTTTAGTTATAAAATAAACTGACGGGCGACAATTTCTTTTGTGGTTCTCCGAGATACCCAGAAACTTTTATAAGTTCTTAAGTCTTCAGTTGGTCCAGAGGATTTGGTTCGAGATCTTCATTGAGATTGAAGTTGAGAGCTCCACTTTTAATTTCCCGGTAAGTTTCACCGTGTCGCATAGTTTTTTCGCTGTGGCTAGTGTCCCGCTATGTTCTCTGGTCCGGGGCGGAGCTACAACTTGATGTTGGTCAGTTGATACCCATGGATTTCAGAAAATATAGTGTAAAGTATTTTTTTTAATACCGTTTACAATGTTGATGACACCTATGTAAAATGATGCTGACACTTGTAAACCTAGGGGGTGTTTGGTTGCCCCTGCTAAAGTTTAGCCCGGGTCACATCAAGCGTTTGACTTTCAAATAGGAGTATGAAATATAGACCCAACCAACTGGACTAGATTCGTCTCGTCTTTTAATCTTCGGCTGACAAATTTGTTTTATAATCCGACTACATTTAATACCCGAAACGGAGGTTCAAACATTCGATTGGACAGGGGCTAAACTTTAGTTTGGGGTAACCAAACGGGGCCCTAGAGGGTAGAGGCTAGCTTCGCCCCTGTCAGGTCATCCCATTAACCCAAATTACATATAGTTTCTTCTTCTGAACTACACAGTTCTTCTGTTAACAAAAAAAGGTACCCTGAAACACCCCTAACATCTGCTTGTATTGTATGTCAGCCACATACTGATATGTGATTATGAAAAAAATAATCCAATGAACCCAAATAGTTGCACGCCCATAAACCACGTTGTGGAGTCCATTATATTAATATATAATGCTGTGGAGTTCAGATGTCAAAAAAAGTAATTAAATAACTAGAAATTTGCCTACAACTGCTAGCCGATATGAACGTGTAGTATGAAAAGAAAAAGTAGTGCTGCGGCATGTGTCATGACATCCTGGCAGCAGCTGTACGTAGGCACTCTCCCATTTCCTGGGAGCAGGGCATGTCGTCTTCCTGGGGCATCTACGAGTGATCATCTACCCACATCATCTTTGTCCTAGGCATCAGCGGCAGGGCTTCACTCAGTCTTCAGAGGTGACCACCGAGACGAGAAGATAGATAAAGCTAGTACGCTTTCAGCACGGTCCAACCCATGTGAGCGTTCATCTCAAGTTCCCAACCTCTCCTGGTCCTAGCTAGTAATTATACGTGTACTACAGAGACATCTCTGCTAAATTCAGCACTGATACTAGTCGTTTTCGGCTCAAATTCTGGCACTCCCCTCTACACACCTTTGTAGTAAGTAAGCTAATGACGCCGTTGTCTTCTGATAAGAATCTTGAGACTAGCTAGCTAGCTGGCCCTATCATCTCGGGTAAAGTGGCTCCACATGGAGGCCAATAACACCCATGCCTAATTGTCCCTTCCCACAGACCAGCTAATCAATACTCCCTCCATTTCTTTTTTTTGTTGTCGCTGGATAGTTTAAAATTAAACTATCCAGCGATAACTAAAAATAAACGGAGGAAGTATAAATTACATAGGATGAAAGTGCAGCAAAAAAAAAATGCTAAGTCCTTATATATATATATCCAGCCAATCGATTCGGTTAGGCATGACAGGTGTTTTTCCATGTTCGGCGCGCACTGCTGTCGCTGAGGACGATGAATGGAATGGGCTTCAACAAGTGCATGGCAAATATCGGCTGCAGTGTACTTAGAAAAGGAGGGCGCTGGAAACGCTGTGCAGGGAAAGGGCCACGAACTGTTGCTTATAATGCGTTTTAGGAAAGGGCCACGCACTCATCATAATGGCATGCAGCAGGGGGCGTTTCGTTTCCCGTCACCCGTCACACCCAAAATGAAATGATGCGATCTATCGTTCGATCCCCGCCGGCCTTATCATCATGCCCCGTTTCCTGTTACGGAGTATCTCTATGCTGGGTACAACAAAGCTGCATGTGTGCATCCTCAAATTTAGAGATTATTTGAATGCTCATGTATTTACCTTAGTTCATGTGTATTAAACTAGTTTGATGTAAAATTTAGAGATTGAGGTGGATAATCTTCATGCAGACCGTCATTTCTGGGATTAACAAGGCTGGCAAAACATCCACCTGGACCCAAAAACCTAGGTTAACGTGGCTTTTAAGGCATGTGCTTTTCCGCCTTCGTTAAGGGTATATACAACTCTATTTAATATCTCGTCTTTTGAGGAGTCTTTAGAGTGTTAAATGTAAAAAAATATATAAGACGGACTCTTCGCGAAGAGTCTATCTCTATACGATTCTCTATACAAAATGTCTCTTGACATTATTTATGATGTGACTATTTTTAAAGACACCGAACTGTATGATGCAGTTTTTTAGTTGTCTTGTGCATAGAAAACCGATCAGTATGTTCTAGGTTGTACATGCCCAAATACTGCTAACATAACCTGCCTCCTCATAATAACAGTCTGTGTTAATCACCATTAACACATGCAGGTGCCTTAAGGAGTTCGCCGCAGTGCTACGAAGTCCACATTTGATAACATATTAACAAAGGCAACCTATCTTATTATGATCGCCTTCTTTAGGCTTGTCGGGTATAAGATCCCCGGTCCACGTGGCCCATCGATCATCGAGCGCGCCGAGGAGAGTCCTCTGGCAACCGGGGCCTATCGGTCAATAGGAGGAGAAAGGAAGTGCCTGCCCTGGAAGCACCCGCCCCCGGACGAACCCCACGGCACCGAGCCTAGGGTCGGGCATGGCGGAGCTAGACAGGGGGCAGGGTGAACCGAAGCGAAACCACTTGAGTGGATCCCTCACCTGGCCCGAGACTGACCCACCGTAAGTGACCGGCCGCACTAACCGTGCCTGGCGTCAAGCCGCGGCGGAGGCGCCGATCCGCCTCCCACTCGTGGCCAACGAGCCCCTCGGGCGGCGCATTTATGGCCTATCGGGACTAGGCATGAGCGCGCAGACCTCCTATAGGGCACAACAAGACAAGCCCCGCCGAGGTCCAGGATACGAAGGCCTGCGGTCGACATAGCTTGAATGATGGCGCTCGGGCACCACGCTGCCCGCGCCATCCGCTATAAAGAATATGAGACAACTAGGCGACCCCAAGGCTTACGGACGCATAAGACTTCACCGGGATAGAACACTTGGTTTTACCATCGCTCGGTGGTTCCTTCTCGAGGAAGCCACTGCTGGCCGCCGACCCTCTCTTTGGCCTATAAAAGGAGGAGGTCACCCCCTAAGGAAAGAAGGGACACACGGGAGGAACACACGTAGAGATGATAGACCGACAAGAGGAAGGAGGACACATCGACGAGGACCAAGAGACTGGAACCCCGTCTCCAAGCCAAGAATTAGTTAGGACTCCAGTCTGTAGCCCTTAGGTCCACCTCCTCCACACAAGAGACTTGGGAGCCTCTCCCCCTCTCTTGCTCGCTTGTAACCCCTCCATGAGCATTGGTCAGCAAAGGTGTCGGTAGCACATGCTGCCAAAGACTGGATGTAGGGACGTTCTGCCCAAACCAGTATAAATCTTGCGCCCACCGCCCAGAGCACAAAATGCACACACAAATTTACTTGTCAGATCTAAGTTTGAAACACCGATAGTTGGCATATGCCAGATAGGGGCCTGTTGGAGTCTTCTTTTCCGCCGAAGGTCCTCAAGACAAAAATACCTTTGGCAAAATGATATAGAGGTCCGCCCTCCTTCTGCCAAAGGTTCTCAAGACGAAGACCTCGTGAAGAAGCAACAATGCAAAACGCCGAAGCTACTGTCAGCTCTGTCTCAAATCAAGCAAAGAAGGAAAAGACTAGATAGACCTTAGTAGTTTAAGTTGTCTATAAACAAATGTTTAGGGGCATGAATGTAATTTTATCTGGGCTATGTCCCGTGCTTATAAATAGGTGAACAGTACCACCGTACTGTGCACACTGAATTGTAATCACTCTCTCGTGTCTTCACCTTCAAGCAAACCGAAGGTATCAATGTAATATTAATTTTGTTAATATTCATACCTGCTTTATGGAATGCAAATATGAATGAATTAACGAGATGCAGTTACTATCTTCATCCTTTTGCATTCCTAATCACATATTAAATGATGAAGGTATGTCATTCTTGACCTTCGTCTGATGGGCATTATACCCATGTGGAGGTAATGCTTCGGAAGACGAAGGTTCGTGATAATTAATAATTGTGTTGCCTTGTTCTTGATCTACAACATTTGAGAACAAGTGACCAACAGGGCCTTTGCACGTTCTCGATGAAGTTCTCCAAACTTCGAATGGCCAGCAACGACAGCGGCACAGTTTGGACCCCCGGAACAACCATATGCTTTGGGAGTCTTGACTTCGTTGTCAATGAAGAAGGCACAATGGCCAGGGCCCCGAAAGCCCCGGTTCCCTCGACGAGCGATTTGTGTCAAGTAAATGGAAGTGGGAGGTGGAATCCACTTGTACCAACATGTTCAAGGTGCAATTTCCTTCTCATGTCGAAATGGAGCATATGATAGAATGGGGTGTGGTCCAAACAAAATTTAAGGCAACTATGAAAATAGAAGAAAAGGTGCTTCCAATTGAGGTGAAATCATCTCTGGTCAAAATGCGGGTTCAATTCACAGGTATCCCTAAAGAGATGATGCGGTTTCTGCTTATTTGGGTTGTGGGGTTGATCCTTGGTGTGACAAAGGCTATTGATATGAGGTTTACCAATAAGTATGAAATCTGCTATTTGCAAGTGCTGGTTCTAGATGCGAGTTTGTTGCGACAATATGTTGATGTTGTGATTGGAGACAACTTGTATGAACTTCAGTTCAGAGTGGAGGAGAATATGGACAACGACAATCCGATGCTGATGGATATGGATGATGGGGGCTTTGGGGATAAATATCACTAGAATATGGGAAGCAAGGGGCAGATATTTCAAATCATGATCTGCCTGCAGACATCGCAAAAACGAAGGAAAAAGCATGTTTGTGGCGTAGCAAGAAAGTCAGGGGAATTATTCTGGGAAGAAAGTTGTGGTTCTCAACTCAACTGTTGAGGATGTGAGTATGATGTTAGGTAAGGATCAGGGTCTAGGTCGACTGGTGTTTAACTTGAGGGTATGGTGTTGGAGGAAGACAGTAGTTTTGGGATGCAGTCAGCAGTGGTTCCACATAGTCCACTTATTCCTAGGGACGTTGATGCAAAGACAACACCATATACTCCAGATGTGTCGGCGCTTGCTGCTGTTCCTGAGGTGACTACAGGCTTGCCCATGTTGTTTAGAAGCAACAGGAGGGCTGTAAGCTCGATGAGTGATAGTTTGGAGAGGGGTTCCAAGTTGAAGGCATCTCGTAACCTCAACACCGATTTTATTGAAGGTAACTAACAACACATTTTACTTCATATTCTGCTTCAACAAGTTTATGAGAAATTACATCTTTTGGGTTTTTCTAGTTCTAAATCTAAAGGGTCGATGCTTAAGTTTGCCAATTTCCTAGTTAAGTCGCAACAAAGTGTAGTTTCCTTGGATTTTAAGCAAGACGCGTTTTCAAGGGCTTTAGAAAAAGAGGAGAGCAACAGGTGAGAAGAAGTGGAACTTGAAAATTTTATCTTGAGTTCCATATGTAATGATATTCTGGATGAAGTGATGGACAAGAACAGTGAGCACATTGTGATGTCTCGTACTGACATGTCTATGGTCACAGAAGGTTACAAGGGTAAATAACATACTTTCTCATTGGTGTCCAGATGAATGGGGGTCTTTTGGAATTATGATGGGTTTAGAGACCCTAAAAACATAGATTTAGTCCAGATTTAACAAAGGAGCAAAATCTTTCATTTATTGCTATTTCTGAAACAATTAGGAAATCATTTACTAAACCTTTTTAAGGCATTTATGTGGAGGGAGGAATTTTATTTAGCATAGCAAATAACTTATAGGTCATTCAGGGGTATTGTCTTGGGAATTGATTTGGATGTGTATGATTTAAGAGCCATAGATGAAGGGGATTTGTACGTTAAGTTCATTTTGTGCAATAAAGATGATTGCTTCAAATGGGCTTTAACAGTAGTATATGGGCCTGCTCAACATGACAAGAAAGAAGCTTTTTTAACTGAACTAGTCCATATGGCAAGGCGTGAGACCTTACCTATAGTTATAGGGGTCATTTTAATATTCTTAGAGAGCCAAATGAGAAGAATAAAGACAATTTTGATCTCCGATGGCCTTTTCTATTTAATGCATTAATTTATAGTTTAAATCTTAAATAAATTGAGATGTCGAACAGAGAGTTTAGATGGGCCAACAATTTACCTAATCCAATGTATGAGAAGTTGGATCATATCCTTGTAGCTATTGAATGGGCTACTAAATATCCTTTATCCATGCTAGTGGCTCTAAACAGGGACATCTCAGATCATACGCCTTTGTTGTTGAACACTAGAGAGTCGACCACGTGCACTGTACCCCTCCTTTCAAATTTGAATTAGGATGGTTGTTACGTGACAGTTTCTCTATGATGGTAAAGGATATTTGGGCCTCTATCATGGAGGGATTGACTCCGATGGAGAAATGACAGGCCAAAATTAGACGTGTGAGACAATATCTTATAGGTTGGGCCATAAATTCTAGCAGGGCATATAAAAAAAGAGAAGAAATATGTTCATAACAACCTCGATTTTTTAGATAAAATGGCAGAGGGGACCTGTTTGAGAGAAGAAGAAATTGATCTGAAACAATCCTTCAAAATAAGTTAGCCAAACTACTTCGAGAAGAAGAAATTAAGTGGTATCAAAGACCGAAAACTAAGGAACTACTTCAAGGTGATTCCAACACTAAGTATTTTCAGCTAGTTGCTAGTGGGAAACACAAGAAGTCTAGGATATATAAATTACGAGATGAAAATCACGTTATAGAAGGAGAAGTGGCTTTAAAGAAGCATATAACTTCCTATTACAAAAGCTTGTTCAGGCCACCTGATGTAATAGATGTTGCTATAGATGAGACCCAAATTCAAGACATTCCACAAGTCTCGGATGTAGAAAGTGAATTTTTGGTCTTGCCTTTTACTGTTGAAGAGATTCGCATGGCTCTATTTCAGATGGAGCATTATAAAGCTCTTGGTATGGATGGTTTTCCTACAGATTTTTTTAAAATGTTTTGGTCCACAATCAAGGATGATTTAGTTGCGCTCTCCTAGGACTTTCATAGTGGTGAGCTTCTGCTATATAGTTTGAATTTTGGCACAATTGTCCTTTTATACCAAAATTAAGGACACTGAAACAAATTAATAGTATAGACCTATTTGTTTACTCAATGTAAGTTTCAAATCTACAAAGGTAATTAAAAATAGGATATCTTCTGTTGCTTCGAAATTAATTAGTCCAACCCAAACCACTTTCATCCTAGGCTAGAATATCATGGAGGGGTGGTAGTGTTACATGAGACGATGCATGAACTTCATAAAAGGAAGAAGAGCGGGGTAATTTTAAAATTTAATTTTTAAAAGGCTTATGATAAGGTTATGTGGCCCTTTGTTCTACAAATTTTACGTATGAAACGTTTTATGTAAGTGGTGGTCATAGATTAGGTTGATCATGACAGGGGGCCATGTTGGCATTAAAGTGAATGATCAGACTAGTGCTATTTTTCAAACTAAAAAGGGTTTAATACAATGTGATCCGTTGTCACCTATTCTCTTTATGTTGTGGTTGCGATGCTTGGAATTCTAATTAAGAGAGCAAAAGCGACGGGAAAAGTTGAAGGATTGGTGCCTAATTTAGTGGAGGATGGATTGTCTATTCTGCAATACACGGCTGACACTCTTTTGGAGCATGATTTGGAGAAAGCCAAAAATATGAAATTACTCATCTTTGCTTTTGAGCAAGTTTCGGGCCTTAAAATTAACTATCATAAAAGTGAGTTATTTTGCTTTGGTCTGATTGCCGAAGTGGAGGAACAATATCATCTTTTGTTTGGTTGCAAAAGAGGGAATACTCGTTAAAATATTTAGGGATTTCAATGCATTATCATAAGTTAAGTAATAGTGATTGGAAAATAATAGAGACGAAATTCGAGAAGAAACTCAACGGTTGGAAAGGAAAACTTTTGTCTATTGGAGGCCGACTAGTTTTAATAAACTCAGTGCTTACCAGCTTAGTAATGTTTATGTTATCTTGCTTCGAGGTATCTAGAGGGGTTCTCGAGAGAATTGATTACTTTCATTCTAGGTCCTTTGGCAAGATGAGAATCATAATAACAAATATAGACTTGCCAGATGGGACAACCTATGCCAACATAAGGATCAAAGAGGGTTAGGAACTCAGAACATAGATGTTCAAAATAAATGTTTGCTAAGCAAATGAAATTTTTAGCCTGATTAATAAGGATGGTTTGTGGCAACAGTTGTTATGTAATTAGTATCTAAATAGATATCCTATGTTGAAAGTGACGCATAGTCCTGGTGATTCACAATTTTGGTAGGGTTTAATGAAGGTGAAGGATACTTTTCTAAACCTAGGAACATTCATCCATAAAAATGGGGAACATATTACATTTTGGGAAGATAAATGATTAAGAAATCAAACTTTTATGAATCAATATCCAACTCTTTGCCGGATTGTGAGATAGAAAAGTGCCACGGTTGCTACTATATTAGGTTCAGTACCTCTAAATGTATCTTTCCGTAGAGCCTTAATCGTCCCCAACCTCATGTTGTGGCATAATCTAGAGGTGCATCTCATTCATGTTCAGCTGAGTGCTGAAAAGGATATTTTTAAATGGAACTTAAATACCTTTGGGCACTTCATAGTTCAATCTATGCATAGGACTCTTATTAATAATGGGAATGTGTTTCACCAAAAGCTAATTTGGAAATTAAAAATACCACTTAAGACTAAATTTTTTATGTGGTTCTTATTGAAAGGAGTGGTACTAACAAAAGATAATTTAGCAAATCACAATTGGTAGGGTAACAAAATGTGTTTGTTCAATTTACTCGTCATATGTGGCATTTGTTATCCAATTGTTTTGGTTTGACAAGCCCCAGATCTGTTGGACATTTCTTTGGGAGCTGGTTGTTGGGGTGGACTTAAAGACTAAGAATCTTATTATTATAGGTGTCTCAACACCATGCTAGGCTATTTGAATAAGTAGAAACAACTTAGTTTTTGACAAAGCCCAAATCATGACTTATTTGCAGGTTCTGGTCAGAGGCACACATTGGCTCAGAATCTGGACGCAACTCTTAAGAAGTGAAGACACAACTGTTCTAATAAGGAATGCTTGCCTACATCTAGAGATGGTGGCCATGCAATTTTTCGCTTTTCATGTTTGGATATTTACAAACAGGATTGCGTAATAATGAAACCTTACTTTTTGTTGGTGTTGTGTTTATGCCATTTGGGGGTTCATCCTCTATTTTGGCTTGGAGGTTTGTGAAAGCTCCCTTGTGAGTTTTGGTGTTTGGATGACAACTCAATTAAAGGACTAACAAGTGTACTAAGTGTTGAACAGGTGCTTAAGGTAAAGCCTACAGGGTTCAACACAAGTGAACAAATGTGATGGTCCAAGAACTGGATTATGGATACATAATGGACATCACAAGTAAGATGGACATTGCATAAGTGAGACTCGGGTGCGTAGCTCGGAGACAACTGATCAAGCCAAGGACGGAGGCAAGAAAAGCTTCGAGGTACCAAGTGCACGGGAGAAGGTCAAGGAGGCTGAGGAACCCAAAGCCAAGGGTGAAGAAGAAGGCTTGCAAAGTCAAGGGTGATCGAGCTGAGAACAGCTACGACACATCAAGGATCACTACATAAGAACGTGACTTACAGCCAATGAGGTAACAGGTACAGTTATGTGGTGTAAGTCATAAGGCTCAAGATCAAGCTCTAAGAAGGATATCAAGGTCACTAGAAGGAGAACAAGTGTCAAAACCAGAACTGGAAGTAGCCCAAAAGAGCTAAGTTCACCTTAATCTTTAGTTTGGGTTGTTCCTATGTTTGGAGATGTTCTATGTGACCTTTGCAGGATGTTGGAGCCAAGAAATGTCAATCTAGATCAAGTCAATCTGACTTGATGATTTATGAGTCCAACATCAAAGCTCAAGCATGTGAAATGCTATAGATGTAATAATTAAGAGAAGGTATGTTTCTAGACTTAGTACATTGGTTTTGTGGACTAATATACTTGTCTAAGTGTTAGAAACAGAAAGAAGAAGAAAAGGAAAGAGGTGCGAAAGGCTTGGCTGTGTACAGCCAAGATTTAGTTCAGTCTGGCACACCGGACTGTCCGGTGGTGCACCGGACAGTGTCCGGTGCGCCAGGCTGAACTCTGGCGAACTGGCCGCTCTCGGGAATTCACCGGCGACGTACGACTATAATTCACTGGACTGTCCGGTGTGCACCGGACTGTCCGGTGAGCCAACGGTCGGCCGGGCCAACGGTCGGCCGCGCGATCTGCGTGGGACACGTGGCCGAGCCAACGGCTAGATGGAGGCACCGGACTGTCCGGTGTGCACCGGACATGTCCGGTGCGCCAACAGCTCCAAGACTGCCAACGGTCGGCTTCGCCATAGAAGGAAAGAAATCGGGCACCGGACAGTGTCCGGTGTGCACCGGACTGTCCGGTGCACCACCCGACAGAAGGCAAGATTTGCCTTCCTGGATTGCTTCCAACGGCTCCTAGCCCCCTTGTGCCTATAAAAGGGACCCATAGGCGCCTCAAGCAAAATACAAGCGCAGCCAACAAGTGTAGACTCCACTGGAATCAATTCTCACTCTCCCTCTTGTGTGTAACTCTATAGTTTGTGTAGAAGGCACAGCTATAAGCCTTAGAGAGAGGAGTAGTGCTGCTAAGAGCTAGAGCAAGGTCTTGAGCGTATCGTTACTCTGCCGGGGTGCTGCCAAGAAGTCTGTAAGCAGCCGCGGTTCTGTTGTAACTCCACTCAATAGTGAAAGGCTCTATCTGTCATACTAACAGATCTGAGCAAACGGAGGAAGGAGTTGAAATAGACTCCAAGCCCAGGTGTGGCTAACTCCAACGAGGACTAGGCAAGCAGTTTAGGCTTGGCCGAACCTCGGGATAAACCCTTGCGTCTGTGTGCTCTGTTCTATCCTGACTCTCTGCCTTACTCGTCTTTATATCTGCACTTCATACTTATCTGTGGTATAAGCTTGATTTGAAGTGCAGGACATTTTGAGACAGGATCTTCCATTCCGCTGCAACCTACTCGAAGAGTCTTCTCACTCCACTGCGTACTAAGTCTTCGAGTAGAGTAAGAATTTAAGTTTTAAAGTAATAAGTTTTATTCGCCTATTCACCCCCCTCTAGGCGACATCTAGGTCCTGTTCCCGGGTCAAAGGGAACTTTCAATTGGTATCAGAGCTAGGCCTCTCCAGTGTGGGCTTAGCCGTCCGGAGATAACGATGTCGTCACAAGAGGTAACTGTAGAACTTCTTTTAGGCGATGGCTCTAATTACAAATCTTGGTCTGTCTCTATTTATAATGCTTTCTTGAGTGTTGATCCTGATTTGAGACAAATCTTTAGTAGAAGTATTTTTCCAGCTGATATTAGTAAAAATCCCTCTAATGATGAACTAAGATGTTTATCTCTCAATCACCGTGCTTGCAACATCTTAGTTGATTCTCTTTCTAGAGGTGCTTATTTTGCCATCATGAGTAGTGATAATGATTTATTTGTTGATGCTCATGATTTATGGAATAGAATTAAAGTAAAATATTGTGTGGCAAATTGTACTCCCTATATTGCTTGTGATGCTAACATTTCAAAGGGAGAAGATCAAGAACAATGGGCACCCAACGATGAATCCACCTCGTCGACAGGTTTGGTCTCCACTAATAATAAGTGTTTTATTGCTAACAATGACGGTAGAGACAAAAGCCATGATGAGGAGGAATATGAGGATGATAGCGAGGATGAATCTTCATCACCTCAAGGTACATTTTCCTATTTGGCTTCCACTGACATTAATGACAGGGAAAATGAGACCAATGATGTGGAAGAAGAGGAGATTCGCCGTTTCTACATCCATCTCAACAAAGAGGACAAGGCACTCTTGGTTAAGCTGTTGAGAAGGAACAAGGAACAAGGCGAGACGCTTCTCAGGCTAGAGGAGTCCCTCATCAAAACTGACAACAGCCTGGAGAAGATGACCAAAGAACATGAGAAGCTAAAGCGCTCTCATGATGATTTGGTCCAAAGGTATGAATATGTTTTAATTGAGCAAAGAAATAGTCATGATGCATTATCTAATATTGCTCAACTTAAAACGGAAAATTCTATGCTTAAGAGTCAAGTAGAAACAATGGACTTAGAAAAACGTGCTCTAGGTAAAAAGTATGATATGTTGTCATATTCTCATAATAAATTAGTTGATGACCATATCATGCTTAATGTTGCTCATGAGGTTATAATTGCAAACTTAAATTCATGTGAACCTCATTCTCGTACGTGTGCGCATTTGAATTGTATATCATCATGTGCTAACCCCTGTTGCTCAAAAGAAAGCCAATCATTGATTGAGCAACAAGTTTTAGGGTCACAAAAGAAATTCTGTGGGAACAAGAAGCAAAGACAACTAAGGAGAAGACACATTGCTCAACTCTCTCAAGATATCCACGGGCGCGTGGTGAAGAAGCTTGAGAAAGGAAAAACTGCAGCAAGTGTTAAGCTCAATAAGAAGAATGTTCCCAAAGCTATAAATGAAGAAATCAACATGAAAAAGGAAAAAGGTAAAAATACAATTAGTCATGTTGTTTGCACTGATCATCTCTCCATGTCATTCAAGCACAAAAAGGGAAGAGGGAAAAGGAGGTGCTTCAAATGCAAGGAGATAGGCCACCTCATCGTGTCTTGTCCATACAAAGACAAGGATGAAGGGACAAGAAGTTGTTTTGGATGCAACAATAAGGACCACATGATCACTTCATGTCCGGTCATGAAGAATCAAGGATGTGCATCCTCCAAAGTGACCCTCACCAAGGAAAATGACACACAACAAGCGTCATGTCAAGTTGAGCGACGCTTCTGCTACAAGTGTGGTGAGCAGGGTCATCTATCCAAGGTATGTTACAAAGGTAAGATTCCTAAACAAGTGAATTTGTGTCAATCTTATTCGCGTAGGAGACCCAAATCATACACTTGTGCTAGATCTATAACAAGATCACCTAGAACTAGCACAAAGGCAATTTGGGTACCAAAGGCACATTTACATGATCATTATGTACCCATCCCGAGATGGGTACCAAACTGTGCTAACTAGACCATGCAGGTGCCTTGAGACGGACTGGAGACCATGGGAGAGCTTAAGACGGTTATCTAAAACTCTATACTTAAGCTATTAATTGTTTTGGTGTTTATTGACCCAAGGTTGAATTATTGTGAAACACTAATCCCATGTTCATCTCAAGTGAAATAAGGTGTATAGGTCCTGAATCATTATTGGTGAATCAAGTAAAGGACTTTGATGAAAATCCACAACTTGCTCTCCAAAGGATGGTACCCATGTATTTTAAGTACATAATTGCAATTTAGTATTGCTCTTAAGTTGGCTTGTTGTGCTATCTGTCTTTGGAGTAGTTATGCTTTATGATTGCCTCTGTTAAATGAATCATAATGATGTTTGCTTAATCATGACTGGTGCTATATCTTTTGAATCATTCATGGGTAGCTCTTTCATTTGTTATATCCACAACGATTAACTCTCTTGGTGTATATGGATAAACCTCTTTTTGTAAGTCATGCTATGTGCAATTATGACATTTTGTTTAGTCCATGTTCACATGATTACCCTAGTTTGGTACTGTGTGAATTTCAAATCCATGTCGTGCCCTTTTGAGCTATGAGGTGCATGAGCAAAAGGAGCCCTGAATTGGTGATAACAAGTGCTCTCATAAAGGCAAAGGTATGGAAAATGGAACTGTGCAATTTTATTGAATGTCTTGAAGTTCCATTGATAGTGATCATAGCTGTGGTCTTGCATTTCATTGGTAGCATCGTGGCTTAGGAGACTTATGCCTTAAAATGATGTTTCTTTTGTGCACCTAAGAAACCTTCTTAATTATGGCATGCTTAGACATTACGCTTTATACACATGATTGTGTTGATCTTCAATTGGTATATGCAATGATAGTTGAGTATGAAGCATGTCCAAGTTGCGGAAATGTTAGACTTCCTGTGAGTATTCAAATGGCTTAGGTGCTCCTAAGGCATGCATTGTTGTATTTAGTTAACCTTTCATTTAGCCCTCAATTTGTATTAAGTGGCTCTCAATTTGGTATTTAATTGATATCTCTTTGGGATGAAAGTGATGGAGTATGCCGTGACCAAGGTATGTTGTGATCCCCTCTAGTTCTAAGGAAGCTAGAATGTGCAAAGTGCAAGTCATTCAAATACTTGATGCACAACTTGAGGGGGAGCACACATAACTTGTGTCTTTTGAGACTAACTGTTTCTTGAGCAATCTTGTATAGTCTCTAGGTGGAAAAGAGAAGATAAGCAAGAAATGGAGCAATCAGGACTTGGGTACCTCTGTAAGTCAAGAAATTGGTATCTCAAGTCGTGAGTAAGTGCATATTTTTAGATTGCTCATGCTCTATAATATCTGGTGATAATAGATGCTTATTTTTAAATATCATGGAGCTATGATAATAAATGAACTTTTGCAATTGGTATCTTTCAATTAGTAGCCGTGATAGTCTACTTCAATTGACATCTTTTGATAATCATTAGAATGGAAGTTTCTTCTTGTGCCAAATACTATAACTTGTTCTAAGTTTGGTGTCTTAGCAACAAGAAAAAGTAAGGATAAAGAATCAGGCACAAGTGTGAAGAAGCTCTTGAGAGATTAGATACTTTCAAGATGGGAAGTACACTACAACATGGTAAAGGTACAAAGGGAGTATTAATCTTTTTGCATATATGTATCTTACCTAAATGTTGATAGTGCATATGTTCAATAAGTAAGGGGGAGTTTTTGATAGTCGTTTTTCCTCCTTAACACCCTGCTGTCCCTTGATATCATCCTATGTTCTTGCTTGAGTATGGTTTTTGGTGTTTGATGTCAAAGGGGGAGAATTTGTGTATTAAAGCTTATCTCAACCTGAGAGGAAAGCTTATCCTAATGGGTGATGTGTTAGTTTGAGCTTTGCCAAGTGTGATATTCATATGTTTCTTGCAGTATTATATGTGTTGCTCATATGGACTAGTGTTTCCGCTGCGATGAATTATTTGGCTTCTATAGTGTAATAGATAGTCATGTGGTTAATGGTGCTTTAAGATTGTCTTAAATTAGTGTCTTAGTTTAAATTGGTATTAGTTTGAATTGGTATCTTAATGATGAATAGTGGTAGGTTGATATTCCTGTGATATATCCACTAATTTGAATGGTGTTTAACTCTGATTATGTGCATTTGTGTGTTATAGCATCATGGTTTGATTCTTGACACAATGCATCCTAAAAAGTGCTAAGGTGTAGAAATGTTTCGAATTGCCTAAGTATGTGCAAATTGGCGTCTGAGGTCAAAATTAGGTTCTTGAAGTAAGCACATATTTAGGGGGAGCATTCTATAAACTTAGAATTCAAAATTTGTGCTTCAAATCTTATTCTTATGTAAGCTTTAATTGTGTTGCCATCAATCACCAAAAAGGGGGAGATTGAAAGCTCTCTTGTGAGTTTTGGTGTTTGGATGACAACTCAATTAAAGGACTAACAAGTGTACTAAGTGTTGAACAGGTGCTTAAGGTAAAGCCTACAGGGTTCAACACAAGTGAACAAATGTGATGGTCCAAGAACTGGATTATGGATACATAATGGACATCACAAGTAAGATGGACATTGCATAAGTGAGACTCGGGTGCATAGCTCGGAGACAACTGATCAAGCCAAGGACGGAGGCAAGAAAAGCTTCGAGGTACCAAGTGCACGGGAGAAGGTCAAGGAGGCTGAGGAACCCAAAGCCAAGGGTGAAGAAGAAGGCTTGCAAAGTCAAGGGTGATCGAGCTGAGAACAGCTACGGCACATCAAGGATCACTACATAAGAACGTGACTTACAACCAATGAGGTAACAGCTACAGTTATGTGGTGTAAGTCATAAGGCTCAAGATCAAGCTCTAAGAAGGAGATCAAGGTCACTAGAAGGAGAACAAGTGTCAAAACCAGAACTGGAAGTAGCCCAAAAGAGCTAAGTTCACCTTAATCTTTAGTTTGGGTTGTTCCTATGTTTGGAGATGTTCTATGTGACCTTTGCAGGATGTTGGAGCCAAGAAATGTCAATCTAGATCAAGTCAAGCCGACTTGATGATTTATGAGTCCAACATCAAAGCTCAAGCATGTGAAATGCTATAGATGTAATAATTAAGAGAAGGTATGTTTCTAGACTTAGTACATTGGTTTTGTGGACTAATATACTTGTCTAAGTGTTAGAAACAGAAAGAAGAAGAAAAGGAAAGAGGTGCGAAAGGCTTGGCTGTGTACAGCCAAGACTTAGTTCAGTCTGGCACACCGGACTGTCCGGTGGTGCACCGGACAGTGTCCGGTGCGCCAGGCTGAACTCTGGCGAACTGGCCGCTCTCGGGAATTCACCGGCGACGTACGGCTATAATTCACCGGACTGTCCGGTGTGCACCGGACTGTCCGGTGAGCCAACGGTCGGCCGGGCCAACGGTCGGCCGCGCGATCTGCGCGGGACACGTGGCCGAGCCAACGGCTAGATGGAGGCACCGGACTGTCCGGTGTGCACCGGACATGTCCGGTGCGCCAATGGCTCCAAGACTGCCAACGGTTGGCTTCGCCATAGAAGGAAAGAAATCGGGCACCGGACAGTGTCCGGTGTGCACCGGACTGTCCGGTGCGCCACCCGACAGAAGACAAGATTTGCTTTCCTGGATTGCTTCCAACGGCTCCTAGGCCCCTTGTGCCTATAAAAGGGACCCCTAGGCGCCTCAAGCAAAATACAAGCGCAGCCAACAAGTGTAGACTCCACTGGAATCAATTCTCACTCTCCCTCTTGTGTGTAACTCTATAGTTTGTGTAGAAGGCACAGCTATAAGCCTTAGAGAGAGGAGTAGTGCTGCTAAGAGCTAGAGCAAGGTCTTGAGCGTATCGTTACTCTGCCGGGGTGCTGCCAAGAAGTCTGTAAGCAGCCGCGGTTCTGTTGTAACTCCACTCAATAGTGAAAGGCTCTATCTGTCATACTGACAGATCTGAGCAAACAGAGGAAGGAGTTGAAATAGACTCCAAGCCCAGGTGTGGCTAACTTCAACGAAGACTAGGCAAGCATTTCAGGCTTGGCCGAACCTCGGGATAAACCCTTGCGTCTGTGTGCTCTGTTCTATCCTGACTCTCTGCCTTACTCGTCTTTATATCTACACTTCATACTTATCTGTGGTATAAGCTTGATTTGAAGTGCAGGACATTTTGAGACAGGATCTTCCATTCCGCTGCAACCTACTCGAAGAGACTTCTCACTCCACTGCGTACTAAGTCTTCGAGTAGAGTAAGAATTTAAGTTTTAAAGTAATAAGTTTTATTCGCCTATTCACCCCCCTCTAGGCGACATCCAGGTCCTGTTCCCGGGTCAAAGGGAACTTTCAGTTTGTCCCTCCTTTATGAGAAGTCAGTGGTGCTACTAGTTTTGTAAAACCTTGGCCCTAACCTTGGCAGAGGTGAAAGCTGGATTCTGTTTCCATTATCTAAAAAGGCACTACATAGTTGAAATGTGGCCATATAATCTCTACTATAAAGCACCAGTTTTGATGACTATCCTGCAACACACGCGATCTATTCCCCTCCTCCTACCAGTGTGCTATTATCTCATGGATAGGGCGTGAAAACCATCCAAACCCATATTAGTGGGTCATTACCCCCATATATAGGCCATGAGAACCACTCAAGCCCAAAATATTTGTTCTTGTGTATCATCGCAACACATTAGAATTTTACTAGTCTTAGCATATGCAATTCTACTCACCCACTTGCACGATTAGCTTCTAGTGCGGTTAACTTCTAGAACTCGGTATGTGGGGGAAAGACCACCCCCATGGTATTTCACCAAGAAGATCTCAACAAGAGCCCGGCCGAGAAAAGCCACTAAAGCTACCCCCCTCATACACGGGAATGTCAGCCCTTACAGTTTGGGCCTTGACCCGTGCTTTGAGGCCCAACCCACACGACCATCACCTTACACGAGGGCCTGCCCACCATAAATCGGTTCACCCATACCAACCAAGGGAACTAGCGAGTGAAATTTTTTAAACCTTAGCCTAAAATTCACTCCCACGGGGAGTCCTAGAACTTGGTCGGTGAGGGAAAGACCGCCCCATGGTATTTCACTAAGAAGATAACCAGAGATCGGTCGAGAAAAGCCACTAAAGCTAGCCCCTCATACACGGGAATGTCGCCCCTTATGATTCGGGCTTTGACCCATGCTTTGAGGCCCAACCCACACGACCATCGCCTTACACGAGGGCTCACCCACCATAAATCGGTTCACCCATACAGACCAAGGGAATGAGCGAGTGATTTTTTTAAACCTCAGCCTAAAATCCGCTCCCACGGGGAGTCGAACCCAGGATCTGAGAAGTTCTACTCAGACCACCTAACTAACTTAGCTAGAGGTTCTTTCGTGTTAGCTTCTAGAACTAAAAAGATCAAACTATAATTAATACACTCTAAGCATGAAAGAAATCCCATTTGTCACACAAGTTTCTTGCACACAAGCAAGAGAAAAACACCAAGGTATGAAGGTAATGTAAGAATAAAACAAATGTAAGAATGAAACAAAGGACAACATACATTTTTTTTCCATGAGTACTTATCACTACCCTTAATCTATGTTGGAGCATTAAGAAGTCATAAAGGATAGACATTGCATTTTTTACTCATCAGAATTAAAGTCTTCATTAGATACTGAGTATTCTTTATCCACTCCACATAAGCAAATCTCAAACCAAGCAGACCAATAAGAGCCTCCCACAATAAACTCTGCCTAGTAAACATCGGGAGTAAAAAACCTTCAACAATAATGTTAGTAAAACACAAGACTAGAACACTAGATGCACACTAATTAAGTACAATCATTCAACTAGAAATGTTGACCTAGATGGCTCTCACATAATTGATAATTCACTAACTCCCTATACATGTGTCTCGAACCTAGGTGAAAGAGGATCTCAAAATGACCAAGGAAATGCAATATGGAGAGCATGAAGGCCATGCTAGAAATAATAAAGCCTAAAAACTTTTCAGTTGATTCACTAAAAGCACATTTGAGTTGATTCACTAAAGCCCACAAACTTTTCTAGAGTCTTTCTTCTCAACTAGCATAATATTAGATACCAACTCCTCATACCTTTAATCTAGTTAAAGTAGCAATGATGTTTTTTGAGTCCTGAATCCGCATAGGAAGTTCATGCTCAACAATCTCTGAGCTTAATCTAGACTTCTAAGTATAACTGCATGCAAAATAATCAGCATATTGAGAGCACCTAGAGGGGGGGGGGGGGGGTGAATAGGTGATCCTGTGAAAACTTAAACTTATAGCCACAAAAACTTGTTAAGTGTTAGCACAATAATCGCCAAGTGGCTAGAGAGGAGTCTCAACAAAACACAATACCACAAGAGATCAAACACAGAGATGACACAGTGGTTTATCCCGTGGTTCGGCCAAGACCAACGCTTGCCTACTCCACGTTGTGGCGTCCCAACGGACGAGGGTTGCAATCAACCCCTCTCAAGCGGTCCAAAGACCAACTTGAATACCACGGTGTTTTGTTTTGCCTTTCAATATCCCGTTTGCGAGGATTCTCCACAACTTGGAGCCTCTCGCCCTTACACTTGAGATTCACAAGAAATACAGAGTAAGGGAGGAAAGCAACACACACAAATCCACAGCAAAATGCGCACACACACGGCCAAGAATCGAGCTCAAAAGACTATCTCAAAGTTCTCACTAGAACGGAGCTCGAATCACTGAGAATGACAAACGAATGCGCAAAGACTTAGTGTGGATGATCAAGAATGCTCTAAGGTTGCTTGGCGTGCTCCTCCATGCGCCTAGGGGACCCTTTTATAGCCCCAAGGCAGCTAGGAGCCGTTGAGAGCAAATCTGGAAGGCCAATCTTGCCTTCTGTCGTCGGGTGCACCGGACAGTCCGGTGCACACCGGACACTGTCCGGTGCCCGATTTCCTTCCTAAAATGGCGCTGCCGACCGTTGCAGATCTGGGAGACGTTGGCGCACCGGACATGTCCGGTGCACACCGGACAGTCCGGTGCACACCGGACAGTCCGGTGCCCCCTTCCGACCGTTGGCCCGGCCACGTGTCGCACGCAGATTCCGCGGCCGACCGTTGGCCCGGCCGACCGTTGGCTCACCGGACAGTCCGGTGCACACCGGACAGTCCGGTGAATTTTAGCCGTACGCCGTCGGCGAATTCCCGAGAGCGGCCACTTCACGCCGAGCCAGCCTGGCGCACCGGACACTGTCCGGTGCACCACCGGACAGTCCGGTGCACCCAGACTGGGCAGACTTTGGCTGCTCGAGCCATTTCTTCTCCAACTCGATTTTTTCTGTTTCCAGCACTTAGACACAATACATTAGTCCATAAAACAATGTACTAAGTCTGAGAAACATACCTTTATCCTTGATTTGTACTTTGTCCACCATTTTACAATTAGGCACCTGTGTTGGGCACTAAATCACCAAAATACTTAGAAATGGCCCAAGGGCACATTTCCCTTTCAATCTCCCCCTTTTTGGTGATTTATGCCAACACAACATAAAGCAAGTAGAACAAGTACAAAAACACTTCAAATAAGAACTCAAATTATTTTGATTCAATTTTGACATATATGGATCACTCTATGCCACCACTTGGTTTGTTTTTGCAAATCAAACTCAAATTCCTATCTCTAAGTCAAAATCACTTGTAGAGACATAAAGAGAGGTTTTCCAAAGAAATTTGATCAAAGATTTAAAAAACTCCCCCTTTTTCCCATAATCAACACTTCTCCCCACAAGAGGCCAACTTTTGATAAGAGAGACAACAAAAGAGTTTTGACAAACCAAAAGCTCTATTCTACTATTTTCAAAATCTCTCAAGTGGTAGCTGATCCATTTATCGCTTTGGCCTTTATTTTCTCCCCCTTTGGCATCAAACACCAAAACGGGATTAATCTTGGCTCTTTAACCCCATTGCCTCACCAAAATCTTCAATTAAGAGCAAATGGCAATAAGAGTTCATTAGATGAACTTGGAATAGGTTACCCTCTCATCGGAGTGTAGTGGAAGTCTTTCATGGTCCAAGTCCACCTTTTCCCTTTCAATTTTCCTTGGAGACTAAAACAACGAAACTCAAGTACATGGTTAGTTTCAAAGGGTCAAGTTGTAACACATCTCCCCCTAAAACTGTGCATCACTTTGCAACGGACTTGTGAGGTCCAGGGAGTGTTTGTACAACTCGAGCACCATACTTAACAACAAAATGCAAAAAGGAACATGATCAAAAGCATAAATACATGTATGCTACAATTCAATCCAAGTTCCGCGAATCTAAGACATTTAGCTCACTACGCAGCCTGCAAAAGGTCTTCTCATCTAAAGGCTTGGTAAAGATATCGGCTAGCTGGTTCTCGGTGCTAACATGAAACACTTCGATATCTCCCTTTTGCTGGTGGTCTCTCAAAAAGTGATACCAGATGTCAATGTGCTTTGTGCGGCTGTGCTCAACAGGATTTTCCGCTATTCGGATAGCACTCTCATTGTCACATAGGAGTGGGACTTTGCTCAGATTGTAGCCAAAGTCCCTGAGGGTTTGCCTCATCCAAAGTAGTTGCGCACAACACTGTCCTGCGGCAACGTACTCGGCCTCAGCGGTGGATAGGGCAACAGAGGTTTGTTTCTTAGAGTTCCATGACACCAGGGACCTTCCTAAGAATTGGCACGTCCCCGATGTACTCTTCCTATCGACCTTACATCCAGCATAGTCGGAATCTGAGTACCCAATCAAGTCAAAGTTAGACCCCTTTGGATACCAGATCCCGAAGCAAGGCGTAGCGACTAAATATCGAAGAATTCGCTTCACAGCCACTAAGTGACACTCCTTCGGATCGGATTGAAATCTAGCACACATGCATACGCTAAGCATAATATCCGGTCTACTAGCACATAAATAAAGCAAAGAACCTATCATGGACCGGTATGCTTTTTGATCAACGGACTTACCTCCTTTGTTGAGGTCGGTGTGTCCGTCGGTTCCCATCGGCGTCTTTGCGGGCTTTGCGTCCTTCATCCCAAACCTTTTTAGCAAATCTTGTGTGTACTTCGTTTGGGAGATGAAGGTGCCGTCCTTGAGTTGCTTCACTTGAAACCCAAGGAAGTAGGTCAACTCGCCCATCATCGACATCTCGAATTTCTGCGTCATCACCCTGCTAAACTCTTCACAAGACTTTTGGTTAGTAGAACCAAATATTATGTCGTCTACATAAATTTGGCACACAAAAAGATCACCATCGCAAGTCTTAGTAAAAAGAGTTGGATCGGCTTTCCCAACCTTGAAAGCATTAGCAATTAAAAAGTCTCTAAGGCATTCATACCATGCTCTTGGGGCTTGCTTAAGTCCATAGAGCGCCTTAGAGAGCTTACACACATGGTCGGGGTACCGTTCATCCTCGAAGCCAGGGGGCTGCTCCACGTACACCTCCTCCTTGATCGGCCCGTTGAGGAAAGCGCTCTTCACATCCATTTGGTACAACCTGAAAGAATGGTGAGCGGCATATGCTAGCAAGATACGAATTGATTCTAGCCTAGCCACAGGAGCAAAAGTCTCCTCAAAGTCCAAACCTGCGACTTGGGCATAACCTTTTGCCACAAGTCGAGCCTTGTTCCTCGTCACCACCCCGTGCTCGTCCTGTTTGTTGCGGAACACCCACTTGGTTCCCACAACATTTTGCTTGGGACGAGGCACCAGTGTCCAAACTTCATTGCGCTTGAAGTTGTTGAGTTCCTCCTGCATGGCCAACACCCAGTCCGGATCTAGCAAGGCCTCTTCTACCCTGAAAGGCTCAATAGAAGAGACAAAAGATTAATGCTCACAAAAATTAACTAATCTTGAGCGAGTAGTTACTCCCTTGCTAATATCACCCAATATCTGATCGACGGGATGATCCCTTTGAATTGTCGCTCGAACTTGGGTTGGAGGTGCCTGAGGTGCTTCTTCCTCTTCAACTTGATTATCCTGTGCTCCCCCTTGATCATGCGCCTCCACTTGAGGTATCTGTGCGACATCTTGAGTTGGGGGATGCACCATAGTTGAGGAAGACGGTTGATCTTGCTCCAGTTGTTCCTGAGGCCGTACATCTCCAATCGCCATGGTGCGTATTGCTGCCGTTGGAACATCTTCTTCATCTACATCATCAAAATCAACAACTTGCTCTCTTGGAGAGCCATTAGTCTCATCAAATACAACGTCGCTAGAGACTTCAACCAAACCCGATGATTTGTTGAAGACCCTATACGCCTTTGTATTTGAATCATAACCTAACAAAAACCCTTCTACGGCTTTGGGAGCAAATTTAGAAGTTCTACCTTTCTTCACAAGAATATAACATTTGCTCCCAAATACACGAAAATAAGACACATTGGGTTTGTTACCAGTTAGCAGCTCATACGACGTCTTTTTGAGGAGGCGGTGAAGATAGACCCTGTTGATGGCGTGGCAAGCCGTGTTCACGGCTTCCGACCAAAAGTACTCGGGGGTCTTGAACTCTCCAAGCATAGTCCTCGCCATATCAATGAGTGTCCTGTTCTTCCTCTCTACCACACCGTTTTGCTGAGGTGTGTAGGGAGCGGAGAACTCGTGCTTGATCCCTTCCTCCTCAAGAAACTCCTCCACTTGAAGGTTCTTGAATTCGGACCCGTTGTCGCTCCTTATCTTCTTCACTTTGAGCTCAAACTCATTTTGAGCTCTCCTTAGGAAGCGCTTGAGGGTCCCTTGGGTTTCAGACTTATCCTGCAAAAAGAATACCCAAGTGAAGCGGGAAAAGTCATCAACGATAACTAGACCATACTTACTTCCTCCTATGCTCAGATAGGCGACGGGTCCGAAGAGGTCCATATGTAGCAGCTCCAGGGGTTTTGATGTTGTCATCACATTTTTGGTGTGATGAGAGCCTCCCACCTGTTTCCCTGCTTGACAAGCTGCACAAGGTCTATCTTTTTCGAAATGAACATTGGTTAGACCTATCACGTGTTATCCCTTTAGAAGCTTGTGGAGGTTCTTCATCCCCACATGTGCTAAGCGGCGATGCCACAGCCAGCCCATGCAAGTCTTAGCCATTAAGCATGCATCTAGACCGGCATCTTCTTTTGCAAAATCAACTAAGTAAAGCTTGCCGTCTAGTACACCCTTAAAAGCTAGTGAACCATCACATCTTCTAAAGACAGACACATCTACATTTGTAAACAAACAGTTATATCCCATATTGCATAATTGACTAACAGATAGCAAATTATATCCAAGAGACTCTACTAAAAACACATTAGAGATAGAGTGTTCATTAGAAATTGCAATTTTACCTAACCCTTTTACCTTGCCTTGATTCCCATCACCGAATATAATTGAATCTTGGGAATCCTTATTTTTGACGTAGGAGGTGAACATCTTCTTCTCCCCCGTCATATGGTTTGTGCATCCGCTGTCAATAATCCAGCTTGAACCCCCGGATGCATAAACCTGCAAGGCAAAATTAGGCTTGGGTCTTAGGTACCCAACTTATGTTGGGTCCTACAAGGTTAGTGCAAATATCCTTAGGGACCCAGATGCAAGTTTTGTCTCCCTTGTATCTTGCCCCTAACTTCCTAGCAACTATTTTCCTATCCTTTCTACAAATAGCAAAGGAAGCATTCAAAGCATGATATATTGTAGAAGGTTCATTAACTTTCCTAGGGACATTAACAACATTTTTCCTAGGCATATTATGAACAACATTTCTCCTACCAATATTTCTATCATGCACATAGGAGGAACTAGAAGCAAACATGTCATGAGAATCATTATAAGCATTATAACTCCTATAAGTATTTCTAGTTTGTCTCCTATCATGGTACAAGAAGGCATGGTTCTTTTTAGCACTACTAGCCATAGGGGCCTTCCCTTTCTCCTTGACGAAGATGGGAGCCTTATGGCTTGTTAAGTTCTTGGCTTCCCTCTTGAAGCCAAGTCCATCCTTAATTGAGGGATGTCTTCCAAATGTGTAGGCATCCCTTGCAAATTTTAACTTATCAAATTCACTTTTGCTAGTCTTAAGTTGGGCATTAAGACTAGCCAATTCATCATTTAGTTTGGAAATTGAAACTAGGTGTTCACTACAGGCATCAATATCAAAATCCTTACACCTAGTGCAAATCATAACATGTTCTACACAAGAATTAGATTTATTTGCTACTTCTAATTTAGCATTTAAATCATTGTTAACACCTTGTAAAGTAGAAATGGTTTCATGACAAGTAGATAGTTCATAAGAAAGCATTTCATTTCTTTTAACTTCTAAAGCATAGGATTTTTGTGCCTCTACAAATTTATCATGTTCATCATACAACAAATCCTCTTGCTTTTCTAAAAGCCTATCCTTTTCATTCAAGGCATCAATCAATTCATTGATTTTATCAATTTTATTTCTATCCAATCCCTTGAACAAGCTAGAGTAATCTATTTCCTCATCGCTAGAATCATCCTCACTTGAAGAAGCATACGTAGAGTCTCGAGTACATACCTTCTTCTCCCTTGCCATAAGGCATGTGAGACGCTCGTTGGGGAAGAGGGATGACTTGTTGAAGGCGGTGGCAGCGAGTCCTTCATTGTCGGAGTCGGAGGAGGAGCAATCCGAATCCCACTTGTTGGGGGCCTTCGTCCTCCGAAGGTCCTCAAAAACAAGACTTGACAATGTTTTCCAAGTGAATTATATGAACAGGTATTTTCGGACTCAGATTATGGGCATGGAGTACGGACAGGACGAAGCTTAAGCCAGACGAAAGGGGGTTGAGATGAAGGACGGGCTGGTTACCATGCTGTACGAAGGATGGTGCGCAGCCGAAGCTATGCGCAGGAAAGCTTCGTCGCGATAGCAGAACGGGGAACCGACCTAAAGATGAAAAGACTACTTAGGCCTTGACAGATTCCCATAGGTCATTAGCAAATGCAATGGACATGAATGTAATTTTACATGGGCTGCGTCCCACGCCTATAAATAGAGGAACAGTACTCCCGTACTGTTCACGCTGACCTGACATTTGTTTTTGCGTCATCCTTGTACTTTAGTCTTCCTGCAATCCGAAGCACTTGAGAACAAGTCACCAACATTGGCGCCCACCTCCGGTGAACTCACTTCCACTTTGAGTTTTTTGAACACCTTCGGAAGCCATAGACCCTCGCTATGGCGCCGAAGAAAGCTTCAGCGACTGGGACTGCAGCTCTGCAACCGCTGGACCCCAACCAGGAGACTGTCTCTCTTTGGGAGGCTCGAAGCCAGAAGAGGAAGGCCGTCAGCCCGACGCTTCAGGAGGATGAGCTAGACCAAGAGATCAGGGATATGGAGATGCTTCATCAACAGGTGCAGAGGAAGAAGGAAAAGATGGCCAGGCTAGCTGAGCTGCAAAGGCAGATAGACGAAGCTTCTGAAGAAGTTCGCCATCTTACTCACGATGAGCAGAACAGAAGGCCTCAACAAAAAGACCTTCATCAGGAGGGCTTCTTCAATGAAGATGACTGGTATGACAATTTCCATCATGGAAATTTTGTTTTCGATGATGCTTCTCCCCTGTCCGCTGAGCTGCAGGCTATACCTTGGCCTCCGTCCTACAAGCCGCCCCAGCTTCCCATGTTCGATGGCCATTCAGACTCGAAGCAGTTTTTGATGAGCTACGAAGCAACAGTATCTTCGTATGGTGGCAATGCTGCAGTCATGGCAAAGTCTTTTGTTATGGCTGTTAGGAATGTTGCTCAGACCTGGTATTCCTCCCTTCGACCAGGAACGATCACTTCATGGCAAAAGCTGAAGGACATGTTGTTAACCAGCTTTCAAGGGTTTCAGACGAAGCCGGTCACTGCTCAAGCCTTGTTCCAGTGCACTCAGGATCACGAAGAATACCTTCAGGCGTATGTCAGAAGGTTCTTGCGTTTGAGGGCGCAGGCACCAATGGTGCCCAATGAAATTGTCATCGAAGCCATGATCAAGGGGCTTCGTCCTGGACCTTCAGCTCAATACTTTGCTAGGAAGCCTCCTCAGACTTTGGAGAAGCTGCTCCAGAAGATGGACGAGTACATTCGTGCCGACAATGATTTTCGCCAGAGAAGGGAGGAGGCTTTCAGATTTTCTGAAATGACCAGGGGCTTCGAAGGAAGATTCTATCCGAGGCATGTCAGGTCCATCCACAACTCTACTCAAAATGATGATAAGGGGAGTCAGCAGAATAGGCCGCAGTGCTCCTCACAGGCTTCGGGGCAACAGCAAACTTTCTTCCGGCCACCAGCTCCAAGAGGCAGAGGCGCCAGGGGCTTCGGCGGAAGATTTGGAGATCAACCAAGGAGAGTATTTTGCTTATTCTGTGGTGAAAACAAGGGTCATACCACCAGGATGTGCCATGTTACCATCCAAAAGCAAAAGGAGATAGCCGAAGCTGCAGCACAACAAGTTCAGCCGAAGCAGGTCATGCATACTGCTTCGTACCATCAGCCTTACATCCCAGAATACGTGGGCAACCACCCTGCAGTTTCTGTAGCTTCGGCGAGTCAACCTCAAGCTTCATGGCAACAGCCCCCGCCTCCACCACCGCTGCAACAAGGCCAACAGCTGGAAGGGAGCCAATATGTTCCACACCAAAGGGATCTCAGAGAACAATCTGAAGCTCGCACAGTCAATAGCACTGTGCCAGAGTCGAAGCACATTTATTGACAAATATCCTACCTTGATAGCAGTCTTTTCCATTTAGTTCTATTTTCTGTGTAATAAAGAACATTTCAGTTTTCATGTAATAGTTTCGTTGTTGGTCACGAGGAAAACCTATTTTCTCCACAGGCTTAAGTTGCTGAAGCTTAAAAATTTGTGATAACAAGAAGGACCTTCGAATTATTAAAAATCCTTCGAAGCCACAAAAAGTCGTTCTAAGGAACGCAGAGTAAGTTGCTGAAGTCACAAAAAGCCGTTCCAAAGGGAGCGCAGTGTAAGTTTTCTGCTCCAAAGTCGTTCCTAAGGGAATGCAGAGCTTACAGCGAAAAGTCAACGCTGATACCGCCTAAGTAAAAGGCGAAGAAGCTCCAAAGACGTTCCTAAGGGAATGCAGAGCTTATAGCGAAAAGTCAGCGCTGATATAAAGATATTTTGTGTTTTATGGGGATATGTGTGTATCTTCGGAACAAATGTCATCTACATAACATAGCATCATCACATCATTTTGCATAGCATAAGCATCATACATCATGTTGCATATGGCAAAAGAAGGCGATACAGTATCAACCTTCGAAAGGACGCTTTGAGAAAGTGAAAATCGTGCAAAGTCACGAGGGAATACAATGTTGATCTTCGGAATACAGCTTCGGAGAATGTTTTCACGAAGCATGGACGTGCTTCATCAGAATAGTATTAAAGGAGAATGTCTTCTTCACGAAGCATGAAAAGAAGGGAAGGTGTTTTTTTTCGCCGAAGGCTCAAAAATGGCATGTATGTAGAATTTCATGCATCGTAAAGAATTGAATAATGAAAAGAGACTTGTATATTACATTCAAGTGTACAAAATATTACATAGATCACACTTCAAATGTTTTTTCTAATAACATCTAGTCTTCTCTTAGTACTACTTCGGCAGCCTCATTTAGAAGTTGTTCAACAACTTTATCCATGATACCTTCGGCCATTTGTTTAATTTCGTCATCCCCTTTCGTGTGAGGGTCAGCAGACGATCTAGCAGGTTCTGAGGGAAGAGAATATATGTCTATGTTACTATTACAAACCATAAGCAAGTTCGAAAATCAAAAATTACAACAGACCTAAAAACCACTAGTTGGTACCTATTTGGCTTTTGGGCTCTGCGCTTTTTTCAGCGGCCTTGGCTACTTCCCTAGCATCATGGATACCTTGCTCGCTTCTTCGAATAATTTCCTGGGCCATTTCTCGGCCACCATTGTCCCAGACGTCGGTGAAAAATTTTCCACCAACCTGGCTAGCTTCGGTCGAGGGGTCTTTAATATCTTCAGCGGATAAAGTGGTTTCGGATTGCGCAAGAAGCTTAATATGATCGCAACCTTTCCTCTCCAAAACAGTAGCAACTCCTCTGGCGCCCGAAAAAGCGCAGATGTCACCGCGGCTGCTCAGGATTTCCTCGAAGGCCTCTGCTTCGTGACTGATCCATTCCAGTGGACCTTCGGGATTGCCTCTTGAGAAATTCTCTTCACTAGAGAATGCGCCAACGCCGGCGAAGCTGGATTTTATCTTTTTGACGCATTCTATAGATTTAACGTAGCATTTTCTTTGGGATGCACGAAGCTCCTTAACACTTATCTCTAAATGATTGGCCAGTTGATCGCTAAGCTCTCGTTTTGTTTCTTCAAGCATACGTTCCTCTTTAGCTCTAGCTAGCTGTTTCTGAAGATCTTTAATCTCACGTTTTTGGGCTTCGGCCTGGACCTTTGAGGCAGCTTCGTCCTTTTTTACCTTGTCTACCAATGTAAGCAGAATCTTATCCTTTTCCAGAGCTTCGTTTCTCAGTTTAATAACTTCTGACCGTAGGTTGTTGAACGCAATTTCATAGCTCTCATCTTCGGCGTTCTTTTGTGCTCTCAATGCGTTGCTTAGGATTAAACCCTACATGTAAAAAAAGAAGTTGGTATAAGAATAAAAGAATGAGTTACGAATTATAAAATTTCCAAGCGCCCAATTCCCATACCTTTAGGCTATTATACGCAAGACTATCCGCGAGATCCTCCTTCGTCATAGCGCATAGTCCAGCTTCAAGCTTCGGAAACCCCATACTCCTAGCCATCTCCCGGCAGACAGATAATTCTTTGTTGTCAGGGAGACAGTATAGGAAGTCATCTTCGTTTGTCCCATTGAACACTAGTGCCCCCTTCGGATATTTTAATTCTTTGGCATAGTGGTTGGCTTCATAAATCTCTTCTTCAGATAATTTTTTCCCCGAAGCATGTCGCACAATGTAATCGCATATGGTGGAAGAAGCTTCGGGGGCACCAGTGTCAATTTCTTCAACCAAAATTGGCTCTGGCATTTTTATTTTTTCTCCGGTTTCCAAAGGTTGTTCCTTGGTGGGCTCTGAAGTCCCAGCTTCAACTTCAAGTTGTTGCTTCGAAGCTTCAGCAATTAAAGCTTCAGTAGACACTTCAGAAAGTTCAACTGTCTTTTTTGGAGTTGTGCTTGAAGACTTAATTGTCTCCAAAACATCTAACACGTTCACCATTCTTTTTCTTTTCGGGGTTACCGATGGCCCCTTTTGATTTTTTATTGTTTCAACACTTGCTGAAGGACTCGAGATTTCTAATAATTTTCGTCCTTCAATTTTCGGTTTTTCTGTTTTCTCTGCTGAAGGCGCTTCAGTTTTTTCTTCGATCTTCGGCACTGGAGCTGGCTCTGTATTTTCAGTGGCCAAGGAGATTTTACCGGTAAATTCAGGCACTGTGGCCGGCTCAATAAAATGTGCCCGGTGGGTGAGCACCTTCATCTTTTTTCTTTCCGGCGCTGGCTCACTAGAAGCACTTGTGGCAACTTCTGTTGCAGGAGAAGTATTTTTTCTTTTGCGGCCCAGCACCGGATAATGGTAGTCAGGGTAGACAAACCCGACTGCATCAAATACCCGGTTGAGTCTTTTCTTCTTTTGGCCTCCGAAGGCTGCCGATAATGCAGTGTTCTCGGCCTTCGAATATGCCCCAAGCAGTTCGTCACTTAACGTTTCAATGCTTTTTAACCAGTCGTCATTAGGTTCAACAAACTTATCCCCGTATTTGAATGTGTATTTCAGTCTGACCAGTCCGCCTTCGTCAGACTCTTTGATGGTCTCCTTCGGCATTTCCCACTTTCCTGCAAGTGGCCACACCCTGAAGGCAATATGCTCTTGGACCAAGTCCCTTGTCCCGATAAAAGAGCAGACTACGCCGAAGGCTCTTTGGCATTCTTCGGCTGCTTCATCCATTTCAACCTTCGGTTTTCGGAGTCCGAAGCACTGCCAGATAGGACACATAATGATACTTTTAACATCTTCCTGCGCTGTCAAGTCATTCTTTACATAGAACCATTCTGTCATCCAGGCACCGGGCCACCTCTTCTGAAAGGTTGGCACGAGGCAGCTTGACCCGGAGCGGGCACCGAAGCTGTAGCAACCAAAGTTGTTGTGATATTGTTCTTTCCCCCAGGGCTTCGTCTCATATAACAACTCATGAATTTTGCAAAAGCTTTTAGCATTTGGTTCTAAGCCTTGGCTTCGCACGGCCCAGACAAAGATCCCCATTCTTATGATAGCTTCTGGAGTAATTTGATGAAGGTAGACTTGAAATGTCTTCAGGACTTCAACAACAAAGCTGCTTAGGGGGAATCGAAGCCCAGCCTTGAGAAAGCTTCGGAAGATCACGACCTCATCTTCTTCGGGGGTGGGAGAAGTTTTTTCTCCAGCGTCAGCCCTCAAAATAGATATATCTCGAAAATATCTCCCTCTCATATTGTCAATATGACTCTGCTTAATAGTGCTTTTCCCGAAAACTGAGTGACTTGGCCGCCATGGTCGATCTTCGGACTCTCCTCCACCGCTTTCTACATCATAACTGTCGCTGTCACCAGTATCTTCAGACAAACCTTCCAGAATCTCCTTGGTGATTTTTTCCGTATTGGTCTTCGCCATCGCTGTAAGGAACCCCAAGTTCTTCTCTTCGTCGAGGCTCAGCTTCATCTCAGCAGCGACCTTCTTATCTTCAGACATCTTTGGAAACACTAAAAAACTGTTTTCAAAGCCGAAGCTTCAAAACCAAAAGATCAGCAAACCTTAGTGCGCAAGAGCTAAAAATTTAGTGAGCGGAAGCAGATGGCAAGAGAGCGTACCAAATGAGTTTGCGGTATGATCTTATTTATACGCCCAGTGCGTTGAAAATTGAAAGACCCCGCTTGTCAGTGAATGTTGCTATTCTAGCAAAGGGAAGGTGTTTTTTCGGACCTTCGGCTCAAGGCCTTCGTCCATATCACAATCTGAATTTATCATTAACAAATTAATATTGCGAGGGGCTACTGTTGGGGGCCTTCGTCCTCCGAAGGTCCTCAAAAACAAGACTTGACAATGTTTTCCAAGTGAATTATATGAACAGGTATTTTCGGACTCAGATTATGGGCATGGAGTACGGACAGGACGAAGCTTAAGCCAGACGAAAGGGGGTTGAGATGAAGGACGGGCTGGTTACCATGCTGTACGAAGGATGGTGCGCAGCCGAAGCTATGCGCAGGAAAGCTTCGTCGCGATAGCAGAACGGGGAACCGACCTAAAGATGAAAAGACTACTTAGGCCTTGACAGATTCCCATAGGTCATTAGCAAATGCAATGGACATGAATGTAACTTTACATGGGCTGCGTCCCACGCCTATAAATAGAGGAACAGTACTCCCGTACTGTTCACGCTGACCTGGCATTTGTTTTTGCGTCATCCTTGTACTTTAGTCTTCCTGCAATCCGAAGCACTTGAGAACAAGTCACCAACACCACTCCTTTCCTAGATGTGCCTCGCCCTTTGCCTTCTTGTAATGCTTCTTCTTCTCCCTTTTGTTCCCCTTTTCCTGGTCACTTTCATTATCGGGACAGTTAGCAATGAAATGACCAATCTTACCACATTTGAAGCACGAGCGCTTCTCCTTTGTCTTGGTCTTGCTTGGTTGTCCCTTGCGACCCTTAAGCGCCGTCTTGAAGCGCTTAATGATGAGGGCCATCTCTTCATTATTTAGCCCGGCCGCCTCAACTTGCGCCACCTTGCTCGGTAGCGCCTCCTTGCTCCTCGTTGCCTTGAGAGCAACGGGTTGAGGTTCATTGATTGGACCGTTTAGAGCGTCGTCCACATATCTCGCCTCCTTGATCATCATCCGCCCACTTACGAATTTTCCGAGTACCTCCTCGGGCGTCATCATCGTGTACCTGGGATTCTCACGAATATTGTTTACGAGATGAGGATCAAGAACGGTAAAAGACCTTAGCATTAGGCGGACGACGTCGTGGTCCGTCCATCGTGTGCTTCCGTAGCTCCTTATTTTGTTGATAAGGGTCTTGAGCCGGTTGTAGGTTTGAGTCGGTTCCTCGCCCCTTATCATCGCGAATCGTCCAAGCTCGCCCTCCACCAACTCCATCTTGGTGAGCATGGTGATGTCGTTCCCCTCGTGAGAGATCTTGAGGGTGTCCCATATCTGCTTGGCATTGTCCAAGCCGCTCACCTTATTGTACTCTTCCCTGCACAAAGATGCTAAGAGAACAGTAGTAGCTTGTGCATTTCTATGAATTTGTTCATTTATAAGCAAAGGGCTATCCGAGCTATCAAATTTCATTCCATTCTCTACAATCTCCCATATGCTTGGATGGAGAGAGAATAAGTGACTACGCATTTTGTGACTCCAAAATCCGTAGTCCTCCCCATCGAAGTGTGGAGGTTTGCCAAGAGGAATGGAAAGCAATTGCGAATTCGAACTATGTGGAATACGAGAATAATCAAATGAAAAGTTCGAATTGACCGTCTTCCTGTAGTCGTTGTCGTCGTCCTTTTGGGAAGAGGAAGATTCGTCGCTGTCGTAGTAGACGATCTCCTTGATGCGTCTTGTCTTCTTCTTCTTCCCTTCTTTGCGTTTGTGCCCCGAGCCCGAGTCGGTAGTCTTGTCGTCCTTTGGCTCGTTGACGAAGGACTCCTTCTCCTTGTCGTTGATCACGATTCCCTTCCCCTTAGGATCCATCTCTTCGGGCGGTTAGTCCCTTTCTTGAAGAGAACGGCTCCGATACCAATTGAGAGCACCTAGAGGGGGGGGGGGGGGTGAATAGGTGATCCTGTGAAAACTTAAACTTATAGCCACAAAAACTTGTTAAGTGTTAGCACAATAATCGCCAAGTGGCTAGAGAGGAGTCTCAACAAAACACAATACCACAAGAGATCAAACACAGAGATGACACAGTGGTTTATCCCGTGGTTCGGCCAAGACCAACGCTTGCCTACTCCACGTTGTGGCGTCCCAACGGACGAGGGTTGCAATCAACCCCTCTCAAGCGGTCCAAAGACCAACTTGAATACCACGGTGTTTTGTTTTGCCTTTCAATATCCCGTTTGCGAGGATTCTCCACAACTTGGAGCCTCTCGCCCTTACACTTGAGATTCACAAGAAATACGGAGTAAGGGAGGAAAGCAACACACACAAATCCACAGCAAAATGCGCACACACACGGCCAAGAATCGAGCTCAAAAGACTATCTCAAAGTTCTCACTAGAACGGAGCTCGAATCACTGAGAATGACAAACGAATGCGCAAAGACTTAGTGTGGATGATCAAGAATGCTCTAAGGTTGCTTGGTGTGCTCCTCCATGCGCCTAGGGGACCCTTTTATAGCCCCAAGGCAGCTAGGAGCCGTTGAGAGCAAATCTGGAAGGCCAATCTTGCCTTCTGTCGTCGGGTGCACCGGACAGTCCGGTGCACACCGGACACTGTCCGGTGCCCGATTTCCTTCCTAAAATGGCGCTGCCGACCGTTGCAGATCTGGGAGACGTTGGCGCACCGGACATGTCCGGTGCACACCGGACAGTCCGGTGCCCCCTTCCGACCGTTGGCCCGGCCACGTGTCGCGCGCAGATTCCGCGGCCGACCGTTGGCTCACCGGACAGTCCGGTGCACACCGGACAGTCCGGTGCACACCGGACAGTCCGGTGAATTTTAGCCGTACGCCGTCGGCGAATTCCCGAGAGCGGCCACTTCACGCCGAGCCAGCCTGGCGCACCGGACACTGTCCGGTGCACCACCGGACAGTCCGGTGCACCCAGACTGGGCAGACTTTGGCTGCTCGAGCCATTTCTTCTCCAACTCGATTTTTTCTGTTTCCAGCACTTAGACACAATACATTAGTCCATAAAACAATGTACTAAGTCTGAGAAACATACCTTTATCCTTGATTTGTACTTTGTCCACCATTTTACAATTAGGCACCTGTGTTGGGCACTAAATCACCAAAATACTTAGAAATGGCCCAAGGGCACATTTCCCTTTCACATATTATTTGAGAAATGTGATTAACTCAATTTATAATCTTTCAAGCTTTGATTTATAAATGTCAGCATAGAGCCATCCTGAATGTAACACCCCTGGTGTTACTGTAACTAAAACTTGAGCATGACATCATAAACATTGACATTGCATATGTTTGACACACCTAGAGTGCATTCACTAGGTAAAAATTTCAAACAAGTTGTATTGTTCTGGTGTTTTGCAAATAAGACCCTAGAATAGGATACTTAAACCTAAATAGGGATTAAGGGGGTAAAACATTACCCAAATTGAGAAAACCCAAGCTTTAGTGGAATAGTCATAAAATGCTCCCAAGAATGAATTTGAATCACATTTATACCCCTGAGATACTAAAAACCCTAATTGAAACCCTGGAAAACCCTACATCTAAACCCTAGGGGCCTATGTGCAAAAACAGTGCACATTTGGACTAAAGTGTAAAAACTACAATGTTAAAGCATATAAAGTCATTTGGTTCACAAATATGTGGACTTGTAAGCCTAATCTTGGATTTTGGACTTAATTGCAAAATAGACCTCAATTGAGTTCTATTCTAAGTCTGAATTTCAGGTTATCAGCTCAACTTTGGAGCTTATTAACTTTTAAATCAGTAAGAATTTACCCTAGGCTACCACATAAATTTTGTAAACCTATTATAGGAGAGAAACTTTGATGTAGACATCTCCTGTGGTTGTTATACAAAAATTGGAGAAAAACCAACTCAAAGTCGCTCTGTCAGAACTGAGACAGAAAACTGAAACTGAACCCTAGGTTAAAAATGATCCCAGTAAGGTGAGGCCAAGTTTGATGCGCCATATCTTTGAAACCACTCGGTATTAGTCCAAGAATTGTATAGCTAGTTTGTAGACTAATATATGGTGAACAAATCTTAGTAAGGGAGATTGCTATGTTCTTTACAAGAAATTGGAGATTAAGCAGAGAGAAGATGGTCGGTTCAGACGACTGAAGAACAATCTCCATGGTACAGTGCCTTGAGTGGATCAGTACGCCAGATCAGCTCGCCGTCGTTGATCGCCGTCCCGATTCGTGTGCGGTACTGGATGGATAACGCCGGGGAAAGGGTAACTCGTACGTGGCACCATCTTCTGAGCTCAGCTGGAGTTATTCACCGGCGGCCACCGTGACTCGGTGAGCTCTCGTCGCGCTGTCGCACATGCTTCGATTTGCCTCACTATGCCTCTTCCTTACGTGGTTGTCATGCGTTAACAGCCCACCTCGTGGCCGCGGATCGATCACCGGATCGCCGTGCCTATATATAGGACAGGGAGACACGGCGAGGTGTTCGCAGTTCTTCAAGCAAGCTTGAGTAAAACCAGAAATTTGCACTGTCTCCTCCTCCTCTCCTAAAATTGATTGTGCACGGTGAAACTACAGTCCCTTACGGCCCTATTGCCCCAATCCCATCTCCCAATTTCACCCAGAGCCGCCGCGACACCATTTTCCCCCTTCCCTGTCTCCGGCGAACACAAGACTCCGCGCTCCGTGGCCAGACCACTATGGTAAGGCTCTGCCTCTCTCGAGTGTTGTTCTAGCAACGCTGTATGCACGTGAAGCTCACCGTAGTAGCCGTTTAACCAATTCGGGCGTAAATGATTGGGAACACGGGATTGACATGACGGTTTCCGCCATACCCGTGAGCAGACCGTTCTCCAAGTGTTCAAGCCAAAGTGAAGCATGTTCCTAGGTTGCCTTGGGTAGGTTATGCTTCCCCTGTCGCTCGACTGAGCATCCACCGCCGGCCAGGGCCAGTCCGTGCGTCGTCGGGGGTGAACAGCGAGCGCGCCATGGCCAGGGGCGTTTTTGGAGAAGAAATCGAAGTCTAGGGTCTTTTCTGTAGTTGTCAGCGACTGTGTTAAATAGTAACTTGGACTCTGTCGGGATATTCAAGAAGACAAGGACCCTTCTGCAAAGTCTCCAGCGTGCGGGCGCGGGCGCGCGCGTTTCCGCGTGGACCTGGGCCGTCTGAGCCAGATTTGGCCCAGTACTGTTTCTTCTTTTCTCTTTTCTTTTTCTGTCCAACTTTAGAAATATGTAGAAAATTACAAAAAAATGGTAAAAATGGCAAACCAATTTTTCTAGATTCCTTATTTTCCATAGTATTTAGTAAAAATAGTTCCATGATTTTAGATTAAATAGGGAATTTTGGAGTATTTAAAATAGCTTAAGATATTGATTCTGGATTTTTAGAAAATAGTTAATAATTCCAAAAATGCCCAAACTTTTTATGTGAACTTAAAACATTATTTAGAAGCCTTGGGTAGAGTTTGGTTTGAATTGGACCTTGTTTGATACTTAGAACCCAAAACCCCCACCCCTGCTCTTTGAATTCCTTTACTGACTCCGAAAACCCTAAGTTCTCGGAGTACCGTGAAGGAAAATTGTATTCAAGAACCTTAGATAATAAATTCTTATTATCTTTGCACTCTCATGAGCATTACATGGCATTCTTTCTTATATACACATATATATGGTGATGTTTAGAGAACGAAGAGGAAGTCGAAGTAACTGAAGAGAAGACACCACCACCACCTTCGGACTCTCAGGCAGGAAATTGTTTCTACTTTGATATCTGTGGGTCCGAGCCTGACTCACCTATCAACGAAGGCAAGCCCCGGTGCATTTGCCACCTTCCTTGATGTTTTTAAAATCTTTCTCACTTGATTAATGCATTAGGTGATAGGAGTTGAATGCTTAAGCAATTCCTGCATTACCTTCCTTGAACTTGATTACCTTCCTTGAAACCCTGCTTTCACAAAAGGTTTTTACTATGCTTAGTATTGCTCTAGCAAAACAAAAGATTTGTTTTACAAAAGATGATTGGCAAAGTGGGAAGGATGTTTTTGAAAATAAAACTTGATGGCGGATCCATCATGGCCGTGATGGGTTCAACATCGGAAAAGATGTACCTCTGCTAGGTACCAAACTTTGGGTTTAAAATGATTAAGCTGAGACCGGGCGGGTGACTTGCACGAGAAGAGAGTCTCGGTGTAGTGTCTCCGTCTGAGTCGATTAAGGACCGTGTTGATGTAGGCTTGCTGACCGAGGACCCTTTAACTGGTCACATGCCTCGTCATGGGTAAGCCTTGCCTCGGGCAGACTAAGGCCAGAATAAGATAACACGAAATGGGCGTGGAGCGGTGGCGAGAGTAGCGTGTACCCTCCGTGGCAAGAGGCTGGACGGTGGTGTATCTGTGCTCTCGGTTCGCGTGAACCTGATCTGGTCTTAAGAACCTTGGTGGCGGGTTGACATATGCAAGGGTTAAGTGCTACATATGTCGTGTGATTGGAGATCCTCAGCTGAGTATAATCGATTCGGATCGCCGTACCTTCGCGGTTATGAAGATTTGGTCACTGCCCTATATGTAGAACTCCAGTAAAGATGAATGAAAGGTTTGTTAAGAAATCGGCTAGTGCAAGTGTTTGAACTAGGGTAGAAAGAACTCTAGATGCAGGTAATTTTACCTAACCTGAAAATAAAACTGGATTTTTAAGGACACACTTTTAGTAAGCAGTTCTGCAAACAGAGTCTTTGATCATTGAGAAACCTTACCTTGACTCCCTTATAACCAGCATACCCTTGAGAGTCTTTTCTTTAGTCGGGTAAGACTTGCTGAGTAATTCCATACTCAGGGTTCTATTCCCTATTGTTTTTAGGTGAGGATGCAACAAACTTTTGTTGCTTTTGTACCAAGGTGGTGTCAAATGAAGAAAAACAAGAATGAAGCTGCGGGAGGACCTAGTCCTCCATAAAAACTTTTATGTAAGAACTTATCGGGAGGAGTTTTTACCTCCCTTGGTATTGTAATAATAAGTACTCTGCACTCGTGTTTAAATGCTGGTCTGTAATAACTAACTTTATCTTACTTTCAAATAAATGTAAGTTATGTAATCGCTTCCGCATTTCTGTATCTCCGATGTTCTGTAATGTCTGTGTGATGGGTGAAACGCTCTTGGGAAAGGTGAGAAAAGCAGATATCGAACTTGTTAAGTGATTCAGGGGCATCTACAGGGTTGTCTGAGGTCCGTTGGACAAGGACAACTATAGGTGGGCCTAATGACTTGGGAGGTTCCGTCACAGCTGGTATCAGAGCGAAGCCCTTTTCTGCAGATATTATGAGGCATCTTCAAAAGGATTTTCTAAAGACTTATCTAGAAAAATTTTCTTCCATTCTTACCCATTATATCTGAAGAATCTATATAAAAGACCAGATAGGAAGGGTGCAATGTATAGAAGGTATGAATCAACTGAGGTTGGTTCTATAATTATACATGCATCATGCTAAGAACTATACTAATAAAATTTCCCCCTTAGAGAAATGCCGCAACGCACGAGGAAAACCGCGCGCAAGTCAACTGGCCCAATTGGTGTACCCCGTCATCAACTTGCTCCCAGACATGAGGATAGCAGTAGTGGGAGTAACGATCCGATCGGGGATCTTGAAGCCCAAGTAAATCAGCTTCAAGCGGAACTTCAACGCAGGACTAACATATGGGTTGCGGATGGCGACAGAACAAATGAATTAAGAAGCCACATCCGCCGCCTGCAGGATCAGCTCGCTGATCGAGATTTAGCGCTCGACTGGGCGGTTCAGTCTCGTTCACTTGCCTGGGCTAAGGAGGCATAGGCTCGAGCCCGAGTCGAAGAACTTAGCTCAGCTATTGATAATCTGCAGGTATATTGCAATACCCTACATGAAGAAGTTCATGTACTGTATTCACAATTGCACCCCAGCGTACCTACAAATCCTGTCGGGACAGAAGCCGGACCTTCTCACGAAGCGGGAGAAGCTTTTGGTGGCGAATTGGACCATTTTAGGCCCCCTCCCTCCATGAAGTTGGTTGACGAATGGTCTCCTACGCCCGACAGTGAAGCTACTAAGAGTGATAGGAAGTAGGAATAGTATAGTTGTAGAATTAGTAGTGTTATTGTATAATGGGTACTGTATTCCTGTTGTAAAAATTTGAGTCTGTAACATTACTCTTTTTAGTAATGTAAATTGGATGGTTTTTCTTTGGCATATTATATTTGTTTCCAAATGTTTGTTGCCACAGATGTCGTCCAAGACCCGATCACAGGATGCAGCTGGAACCTCCAGTGGAAGGGAGTCCACCCCGAATCCACCTCCAGTCCCTCCCACACTTGCCGAGGCTATCGCCGCCTTGGTAAATGCGACAGCGGATAATACCTGTTTCCTACGGGAAATGGCGGGTCAGCAATTTCAACAACAAGGCGGACGAGGCTATCCGCAAGGGCCTCGTGAGACATCCTATTTAGACTTCTCCGAGACGCGTACACCACTGTTTGTCAAAGCCGAAGACCCTTTAGAGGCAGACGAATGGATTCGTGTCATCGAGCAAAAGTTTGGACTTCTGCGATGTTCTGAAACCCAGAAGCCCTTATTCGCAGCCCAGCAACTGCGTGGCCCTGCCAGCACTTGGTGGGGAAATTTTGTGGCCGTTCAACCGGCCAATCATCAGATAACATGGGAAGAATTTAAGTTGGCCTTCCGCGAACATTACATACCAGAAGGTGTACTTCACATGAAACAAGAAGAATTTATGAAGCTGAAGCAAGGAGGGGATACTGTTAATCAGTATCTCAATAAATTTAATCATTTGTCACAGTATGCAATCGACCAAGTTAACACCGATCTGAAGAAGAAGAATTGTTTTATGCGAGGACTGAATGATAGGATGCAAAGGAAGATGGCTACTTGCATCGACCTTACCTATGGGAGGGCTATCAGCACAGCGCTTGCAGTCGAATCTAAGTATGCAAGTTCTGGAAAGATCAAGGGGAGTGGAGGAAACAGGCCTACTCAGGGCCCTGAGAAAAGGCAATGGTTTGTTATCCGGCCTGTTAATCAGGGTCGTTCTTTAGCACGTCCACCCTCCTTCCCATTTAAACAGCCAGTATTCCTCCGTCCCAATACTACCCCTACAACAACAAGTCAGCCGGGTGCCCCTGGCACTCGATTCCCTGCTCTTCCCAGTTCATCAACAGGATGTTTCAATTGTGGAAAATCTGGGCATTTTATCAAGGATTGCCCTTATCCGAAGCAAAACAAGTCAAACAATCCACAAGGATCTGGGAATTCATCTCTAGCCAAGGGAAATACTATGGGCAAAAATACAAAGAAGACATGACGCATATATTATACGCAAGTGGCCACCACACCGGATGGTGAACCGGTCATGATGGGTACGTTCCTTGTGGCCAATCATCCCACAATTATTCTCTTTGATTCTGGTGCTTCCCATACATTCATCAGCAAGAAATTTGTGGAGCAACATTGCATTTCATACCATGAATCAAAAGAGGGGTTTAAAATTCAGTCACCTGGGGGACAAATCTTTACTAGAGAAGTGGCCTATCAAGTGCCCATAACATTGGCCGGACGGGACTTTCCTACTAATATGATAGTTCTAAAAGGCCAAGACATAGATGTGATTTTGGGCATGAATTGGTTGGCCCGACATAAAGCAACCCTCAACACTGATCAGAGAACTATCAGGTTGAGTCATAATCAAGAAGAAATTCTCTTGTCTATCCCCATTCCAACTAAAATTACTGGCAGAGTTTATGGAGCCATTATACCGGAAGTCAAGGATATTCCGATAGTATGCGAGTTCCCAGATGTCTTTCCAGAGGATTTGCCTGGATTGCCACCCGAGAGAGATGTAGAGTTTGTAATTGAATTGAAGCCCGGTACGGCTCCCATTTCTAGAAGATCGTACCGCATGCCTCCAAATGAGATGGCAGAACCGAAGATTCAGTTACAAGATCTACTATCGAAAGGATTCATCTGGCCAAGCTCGTCACCATGGGGTTGTCTGGCCATATTCGTCAAGAAGAAGGATCAAACTTTACTGATGTGTGTGGATTATCGACCCCTGAATGAGGTCACTATCAAGAATAAGTACCCTGTTCCGCGGATTGACATTTTATTTGATCAACTGACCGGGGCGAGGGTATTCTCCAAGATTGATCTCAGATCGGGCTATCATCAGATCCGTATTCGGCCCGAGGATATACCAAAAACCGCATTCACTACGTGGTACGGATTATTTGAATACCTGGTAATGTCTTTCGGACTGACAAATGCTCCTGCCCACTTCACTTATCTGATGAACTCGGTATTCATGCCCGAGTTGGACAAATTTGTGGTGGTCTTCATAGATGATATTTTGATATATTCAAAGAATGAAGAGGAGCATGCTCAACATTTACGGGTCGTATTAACGCGCTTGAGAGAACATCAATTATATGCCAAGTTCAGTAAATGCGCGTTTTGGCTGGAAGAAATTCAATTTCTGGGACATGTGTTATCTGCAAAGGGGATTGCGGTGGATCCCAGCAAAGCCAAGGACATTTTGGAATGGAAACCCCCAACCACTGTTCACCAAGTCCGAAGTTTCCTTGGACTAGCTGGTTATTACCGCCGATTTATACCAGATTTTTCTAAACTTGTGAAGCCAATCACGAGTCTATTGAAGAATGATACTAAATTCAATTGGTCTTCAAACTGTAATGAAGCTTTTGAGAAATTGAAGACATTATTAACCACTGCTCCGGTATTGGCTCAACCGGATATTAACAAGCCATTTGATGTGTATTGTGATGCATCTGGCAGTGGTCTCGGCTGTGTATTAATGCAAGAAGGGTGAGTAATTGCGTATGCTTCAAGGCAGTTACGCCGACATGAGGAGCATTATCCTACTCATGATCTGAAGATCTGGCGTCATTATCTACTGGGAAATGTCTGTCATATTTATACAGACCACAAAAGTTTGAAATATATCTTTACCCAGTCTTAACTCAACATGAGACAAAGAAGATGGCTCGAGCTAATCAAGGATTATGAATTGGAGATCCATTATCACCCGGGTAAAGCTAATGTAATGGCAGATGTAGTCAGTCGCAAGGCTTCCTGCCATTGTCTAACAATGAGGACTTCTGACATTATGTTGTGCCAGGAGATGGAGAATCTAAACCTGGGTATAATTCAACATGGGACTTCAAATCACTTGAAGCTGGAGTCAGTCATCCTGCAAAGGATAATCGATGCACAGAAAAATGATGAAGGGATGAAACACATACGTGAAAAGATAAAGGTTGGAAAAGCCAATTGCTTCCAAGAAGATAATCAAGGTGTGGTATGGTTTAATAACAACATAGTGGTGCCAAAGAATGAAGAGGTCTGCCAGCAAATTCTTGATGAGGCACATCTTAGTCGCTATTCTATTCATCCCGGAAGCACTAAGATGTATCAAGATCTGAAAGAACATTATTGGTGGACGAAAATGAAGATCGAGATTGCACGCTATGTGGCTAGATGTGACACCTTCAGACGTGTCAAGGCCATACACTTGAAAGCTGCCGGTCCATTACAGCCGCTACCAATACCCACATGGAAATGGGAAGATATAAGTATGGACTTCATTGTGGGATTACCCAAAACTGCAAAAGGGTATGATTCTATTTGGGTTATCGTTGATCGACTCACAAAGATCACCCACTTCCTACCTGTCAGGGTAAAACACACAGTGGCCACTTATGCAACATTATACATTGCCTGTATTCTCAGCTTGCATGGTATTCCAAAGACGATAGTGTCAGATTGTGGATCGCAATCCGTGTCCAAATTTTGGGAAGAACTTCATAAATCCCTGGGTACTAAATTGCTCCACAACTCAGCCTATCACCCTCAAACCAGTGGGCAGACTGAGAGGGTAAATCAAATACTTGAAGATATGCTGCCAGCATGTGTACTGGAATTCCCACAAAAATGGGATGAATGTTTACCGTTAGCGGAGTTCTCATATAATAATAGCTACCAAGAAAGTATCAAGATGGCACCCTTTGAAGCTTTATATGGACGACGATGTCGTACTTCGCTAAGTTGGTCTGAACCAGGTGAAAGGTACTTCTTCAGGCCTGACCTGGTAAAAGAAACCGAAGAGAAAGTTCAGAGAATAATACGTAACTTGAAGAAAGCTCAAACCCGTCAAAAGAGTTATGCAGACCGGCGACGACAACCCTTATACTTTCTAGTAGGAGATTATGTCTACTTGAAGGTTTCTCCAATGAAGGGCGTACCACGTTTCGGGGTTAAAGGAAAGCTTGCACCCCGGTACATTGGTCCATTCCCTATACTTGAGCAATGTGGACCAGTGGCATACTGACTCCAATTACCCGAAACTTTGTCTGCTGTGCATAATGTGTTCCACGTGTCTCAACTGAAGAAGTGTCTTTGGGTTCCAGATCGAACTATCGAAGTGACAGATGTTGTCCTTAAGCCAGACTTGACGTATTCTGAACATCCTATTCGAGTCTTGCATCAAAAGGATAGAATTACCCGGAGAAAAACTCTCAAGTTTTACAAGATACAGTGGAACCAACATTTCGAAGATGAGGCTACATGGGAAACTCAAGACTTTTTAGATAAGAATTTCCCAGGCTTTTTAGCCTCTTGTAATTTGTAAAGTATACAACATTGTAGTAATAAAGGAGTGAGCCCCAAACCCACCCCTGCCTTGTACCAAAAATAAGGAAATAAAAATGTGAAGCATTTTCTTTTCCATTACCTACCCTAGGACTTTTAATCTCGGGACGAGATTCTTTTATGGGGGGAAGGATGTAACACCCCTGGTGTTACTGTAACTAAAACTTGAGCATGACATCATAAACATTGACATTGCATATGTTTGACACACCTAGAGTGCATTCACTAGGTAAAAATTTCAAACAAGTTGTATTGTTCTGGTGTTTTGCAAATAAGACCCTGGAATAGGATACTTAACCCTAAATAGGGATTAAGGGGGTAAAACATTACCCAAATTGAGAAAACCCAAAAGCTTTAGTGGAATAGTCATAAAATGCTCCCAAGAATGAATTTGAATCACATTTATACCCCTGAGATACTAAAAACCCTAATTGAAACCCTGGAAAACCCTAAATCTAAACCCTAGGGGCCTATGTGCAAAAACAGTGCACATTTGGACTAAAGTGTAAAAACTACAATGTTAAAGCATATAAATTCATTTGGTTCACAAATATGTGGACTTGTAAGCCAAATCTTGGATTTTGGACTTAATTGCAAAATAGACCTCAATTGAGTTCTATACTAAGTCTGAATTTTAGGTTATAAGCTCAACTTTGGAGCTTATTAACTTTCAAATCAGTAAGAATTTTCCCTAGGCCACCACATAAATTTTGTAAACCTATTATAGGAGAGCAACTTTGATGCAGACATCTCCTGTGGTTGTTATACAAAAATTGGAGAAAAACCAACTCAAAGTCGCTCTGTCAGAACTGAGACAGAAAAACTGAAACTGAACCCTAGGTTAAAAATGATCCCAGTAAGGTGAGGCCAAGTTTGATGCGCCATATCTTTGAAACCACTCGGTATTAGTCCAAGAATCCTATAGCTAGTTTGTAGACTGATATATGGTGAACAAATCTTAGTAAGGGAGATTGCTCTGTTCTTAACAAGAAATTGGAGATTAAGCAGGGAGAAGATGGTCGGTTCAGACGACTGAAGAACAATCTCCATGGTATAGTGCCTTGAGTGGATCAGTACGCCAGATCAGCTCGTCGTCGTTGATCGCCGTCCCGATTCGTGCGCGGTACTGGATGGATAACGCCAGGGAAAGGGTAACTCGTATGTGGCACCATCTCCTGAGCTCAGCCGGAGTTATTCACCGGCGGCCACCGTGACTCAGTGAGCTCTCGCCGCACTGTCACACATGCTTCGATTTGCCTCACTGTGCCTCTTCCTTACGTGGTTGTCATGCGTTAACAGCCCACCTCGTGGCCGCGGATTGATCACCGGATCGCCGTGCCTATATATAAGACAGGGAGACACGACGAGGTGTTCGCAGTTCTTCAAGCAAGCTTGAGTAAAACCAGAAATTCGCACTGTCTCCTCCTCCTCTCCTCAAATTGATTGTGCACGGTGAAACTACAGTCCCTTACGGCCCTATAGCCCCAATCCCATCTCCCAATTTCACCCAGAGCCGCCGCGACACCATTTTCCCCCTTCCCTGTCTCCGGCGAACACAAGACTCCGCGCTCCGTGGCCAGACCACTTTGGTAAGGCTCTGCCTCTCTCGAGTGTTGTTCTAGCAACGCTGTATGCACGTGAAGCTCACCGTAGTAGCCGTTTAACCAATTCAGGCGTAAATGATTGGGAACACAGGATTGACATCACGGTTTCCGCCATACCCGTGAGCAGACCGTTATCCATGTGTTCAAGCCAAAGTGAAGCATGTTTCTAGGTTGCCTTGGGTAGGTTATGCTTCCCCTGTCGCTCGACTGAGCATCCACTGCCGGCCAGGGCCAGTCCGTGCGTCGTCGGGGGTGAACGGCGAGCGAGCCATGGCAGAGGCGTTTTTGGAGAAGAAATAGAAATCTAGGGTCTTTTCTGTAGTTGTTAGCGACTGTGTTAAATAGTAACTTGGACTCTGTCGGGATATTCAAGAAGACAAGGGCCCTTCTGCAAAGTCTCCAGCGCGCGGGCGTGGGCGCGCGTGTTTCCGCGTGGACCTGGGCCGTCTGAGCCAGATTTGGCCCAGTACTGTTTCTTCTTTTCTCTTTTCTTTTTCTGTCCAACTTTAGAAATATGTAGAAAATTACAGAAAAATGGTAAAAATGGCAAACCAATTTTTCTAGATTCCTCATTTTCCATAGTATTTAGTAAAAATAGTTCCATGATTTTTAGATTAAATAGGGAATTTTGGAGTATTTAAAATAGCTTAAGATATTGATTCTGGATTTTTAGAAAATAGTTAATAATTCCAAAAATGCCCAAACTTCTTATGTAAACTTAAAACATTATTTAGAAGCCTTGGGTAGAGTTTGGTTTGAATTGGACCTTGTTTGGTACTTAGAACCCAAAACCCCCACCCGTGCTCTTTGAATTCCTTTACTGACTCCGAAAACCCTAAGTTCTTGGAGTATCGTGAAGGAAAATTGTATTCAAGAACCTTAGATAATAAATTCTTATTATCTTTGCACTCTCATGAGCATTACATGGCATTCATTCTTATATACACATATATATGGTGATGTTTAGAGAATGAAGAGGAAGTCAAAGTAACTGAAGAGAAGACACCACCACCACCTTCGGACTCTCAGGCAGGAAATTGTTTCTACTTTGATATCTGTGGGTCCGAGCCTGACTCACCTATCAACGAAGGCAAGCCCCGGTGCATTTGCCACCTTCCTTGATGTTTTTAAAATCTTTCTCACTTGATTAATGCATTAGGTGATAGGAGTTTAATGCTTAAGCAATTCCTGCATTACCTTCCTTGAAACCCTGCTTTCACAAAAGGTTTTTACTATGCTTAGTATTGCTCTAGCAAAACAAAAGATTTGTTTTACAAAAGATGATTGGCAAAGTGGGAAGGATGTTTTTGAAAATAAAACTTGATGGCAGATCCATCATGGCCGTGATGGGTTCAACATCGGAAAAGATGTACCTCTGCCAGGTACCAAACTTTGGGTTTAAAATGATTAAGCTGAGACCGGGCGGGTGACTTGCACGAGAAGAGAGTCTCGGTGTAGTGTCTCCGTCTGAGTCGATTAAGGACCGTGTCGATGTAGGCTTGCTGACCGAGGACCCTTTAACTGGTCACATGCCTCGTCATGGGTAAGCCTTGCCTCGGGCAGACTAAGGCCAGAATAAGATAACACGGAATGGGCGTGGAGCGGTGGCGAGAGTAGCGTGTACCCTCCGTGGCAAGAGGCTGGACGGTGGTGTATCTGTGCTGTCGGTTCGTGTGAACCTGATCTGGTCTTAAGAACCCTGGTGGCGGGTTGACATATGCAAGGGTTAAGTGCTACATATGTCGTGTGATTGGAGATCCTCAGCTGAGTATAATCGATTCGGATCGCCGTACCTTCGCGGTTATGAAGACTTGGTCACTGCCCTATACGTAGAAGTCCAGTAAAGATGAATGAAAGGTTTGTTAAGAAATCGGCTAGTGCAAGTGTTTGAACTAGGGTAGAAAGAACTCTAGATGCAGGTAATTTTACCTAACCTGAAAATAAAATTGGATTTTTAAGGACACACTTTTAGTAAGCAGTTCTGCAAATAGAGTCTTTGATCATTGAGAAACCTTACCTTGACTCCCTTATAACCAGCATACCCTTGAGAGTCTTTTCTTTAGTCGGGTAAGACTTGCTGAGTAATTCCATACTCAGGGTTCTATTCCCTATTGTTTTTAGGTGAGGATGCAACAAACTTTTGTTGCTTTTGTACCAAGGTGGTGTAAAATGAAGAAAAACAAGAATGAAGCTGCGGGAGGACCTAGTCTCCATAAAAACTTTTATGTAAGAACTTATCGGGAGGAGTTTTTACGTCCCTTGGTATTGTAATAATAAGTACTCTGCACTCGTGTTTAAATGCTGGTCTGTAATAACTAACTTTATCTTACTTTCAAATAAATGTAAGTTATGTAATCGCTTCCGCATTTTTGTATCTCCGATGTTCTGTAATGTCTGCGTGACGGGTGAAACGCTCTTGGGAAAGGTGAGAAAAGCAGATACCGAACTTGTCAAGTGATTCAGGGGCATCTACAGGGTTGTCTGAGGTCCGTTGGACAAGGACAACTGTAGGTGGGCCTAATGACTTGGGAGGTTCCGTCACACTGAATATCAACTTTTTCCAACGGATTAGTTGATGTGGAACATTGGCCCAACTTATTGAGCTCATCAAAGTTGTCAATAGCTTTGGTTTCATCTGTCTTAAAAGTTTGATACTGGTCAATATGATGCTTTTTAACCATTCAATACTATCCATCAAAATGATTGCATGATGATTCGAGTTGATTATTAATCGACTTCAAAAATGAAGGTAAAGCCTTCCCTAGTGACACTAATAAACTAAACCACTAAGGTCATGTCCAGATAAGCAAGCAATTCTACCATGCCCCAAACAATTGAGCACCAGTCATAACAACAAAGTTTGATTAATCTGCATGGATAATTTGAACGTCATCTTCCATCCACTAAACGAGAAACTGGTGTAAGCTAGATAGTACACACTAATTGGCATGAATCCAATCATGCCCAAGTATTAAATTATCATTACCTTGCACCTTCACGATGAAGAAGGGTATGTCCAAAGTATTGCTCCCAATGGTGAGCTCCATAGATGCAACTTCTTTGGACAGAATAGGATCACCTCCTCCAACTCCACTAATCATCATGTTGGTTTTGATTAACTCATCATCTATGCCACCAAGCTTATTGGAAAGCAAATGCGACATCAAGTTTACCATTGCCCCTGTATCCACCAACATGTTGTGGATAGGTGTCCGTTAATGTGGACCTTAATATGTAGTGGTTTGAGATGATTGATGAAATCATCAGGGTTCTAAAAGATAACACTTTGAGTGCCAAAGTAAATCAAGCTATCATTGAATTATCTCTAATCACATAATTATTAGAAGACAAACAAACCACATTGACCATTGCCCTTTCTAGACAAGGTTCATAATCCACCACCTTCACAACTATCTTCTCAAAAGCCTCATCAACACATGTAGGAGCATCTTCAACAACAACGAGTGCTAAATCAACCTTGGCGTATCTGTGGTTACTAGAATAGAGGAAGTTGGCCTAGTTGCTAGAGACATGGTTTGGTCGATTTCTCCAACAAAGGAGCTCAAAGCTAGCCTAGCTAGACCAAATTTGACATTGCTAAACCAAATCCAACATGACTAACTTTAATAGTTAGACTAACTGGCTTTTGTAGCCACAGAAGGGTGAGTGAGCTTGGTTGGCCCCATGGTGGCCTAGCCGTCTTTGACAGAAGGGAAGTTGGCCTAGCTCATCCAATGGTAGCTTGGCCAACTTTTGTACTCTAACCCTCTTTTTCTTCTTTCTTGTTTGGTTGGAGAAAAGTTGGACGCATTTCGATGAAGATTTCTTCCTCATCTTCTCTAAATCTTCCCTTTCTCTATGCCAAACATGTTACTATTTGTGCAACTATGTTTTGCACAACCTCGAAGGACACCACTTGGGTTGCATGTACATGGGAACCCATTTGGTATGCTTCTCTTCCTCAACATCTCCAGAAACACTTGTATCTTCATTTTATTTGTTGTCTGAGCCAAATCCTTAATTACAATCGACTCATTACGTTGATGATGGGTACCTCTCTGAGTCAATTGTAATAAATGGCGAAGGATCAGACTTTGGTGTAAAAGGAGTGAGAGTCATCTCTTTCCCTTGGGCACATAAATTTACATAGGTGGTTTCCTTGTCTCTTGAGGAGTCAAAGTTCTTAATGTAATTTCCTCACTTTAACTTGGACTGCTGGAGCTCGATCAACTATTGATTAATCAAATGAACACTGAATGGTGAGGATTATATCCAGTAGGACATGCCCACGTTTATTGATGACACATCGATGTCACCAAGGGATATGTTACCCAAACTTCATAGGCCCCCACATTGGATATGAGGAGGTGGGACCTAATGATGCATAGGTGGAGCAACTTCTTATTGTGATGGAGCCATCACAATATGCTTGGAGTCAAACCTTAATGAGTCATGATATTGAGAGCCCTGTGCTTTCATAGCATACACGAAGCCCCAGCTAGCCATGCACCATCGTAACCTGGCCGCCAACCCACCTCCCACATGTGTCCATTCCTTGCATGCGCGCGGTTTGTTTTCATTTACATGCGCGAGAAATTAGGAAGTGTATCTGTTAACTGCTGCATGCATGAAAATAGAAAAATCTGATTCGAATGTTTTATTCATTCCATAAATATAGGATCTCTATAATAGCCATGCATCTAGACTCGCTAGAAACATTTTATAAAATATACTGCTACTAATTATGCTACATAGTGTAGGTATTTATGCAATACAGTACGCTGCGTAAAAAATTAGTTTCCTGCTGTATGTGCACAAATTTAGGATAGTAATAATGTGCGTTGACAAAAAAAGATTGACATGGATGGGAACAAAAAAAATTGATTTTAATGCTTTATTTTGTCCATACAAATAGGATCTCTACAACAGTAATGCAGTTAGGCTCGTTGGAACCAATTTATGACATATACTGATACTAATTATGCTACACCGTGTAGATATTTATGCAGTATGGTACATAGCGTAAAAAATCTGTTTCCTGCTGCATGCGCACAAATTTAGAATAATAATAATGTGGGTTGAAAGGAAATAGATTGGCATGCATGGAAACAAAAAAATCTGATTTAAATGTTTTATTTCGTCCATAAAAGTAGGATATTGACAACAAGCATGCAGGTAAGATCGTTGGAACCAGTTTATGACATATACAGACACTAATATGCTACACGATATAGATATTTATGCACTGCGGTACAACGCAAAAAAACTGTTTCCTGCTGTATACGCATAAATTTAGGATGATAAGAATGTGCGTTAAAAGAAAATGGATTGACATGCATCGAAACAAAAAATATGATTTAAATGCTTAATTTTCTCCATAAATATAGAATCTCTCCATCAGCCATATATCTAATCTCGTTAGAACCAGTTTATGATATACGCTGAGACTAATTATGCTACACGTCGAAGGTTTTATTCAATGCGGTATAATGTATACAAAATCTGTTTACAATTGTATGTGCACAAATTTAGGATGACAAGAATGCGAGTTGAAAGAAAATGGATTTGCATGCATGGAAACAAAAATATGATTTTCAATGTTTTATTTCGTCTATAAATATAGAATCTCTCCAACAGCCATACAATTAGGCTCGTTAGAGCCAGTTTGTGATATAAACTGATACAAATTATGCTACATGTCGAAGGTATTTATGCATTGCGGTACACAAAAATAAACAAATGTTTACATAAAATATGAATATAAATATCATAAACATACAAAAAGATGGAAGGAGAGCCATAAACTGACAATGTATCATAAAAACCTATTAATGTTAGCATAAATATGTATATAAAATAGCCAAAAAATAGGGCCGTCGATCCGCCGCCACTCGCCGCCTATGGAAGTCTGTCGTCGTCAATCGTGCCTAGGGATGGCTGGCTTCGTCGTGGGAGGGGGACGCCAGCGGGGGCCACTCTGGGGCGCGCGCCTCCAAGGAGGCGACATCGCGCATGCGCCTCTGGGATCCGCCATCGAGTGCGCTCCTCCAAGATCCGCCGCCGCTGCTGCTGAAGCCTACCGTGTCTCGCGCAACCACCGTCACCACCGAGCCTAGGGTACGTCGCCGCCGCTCGTCCGGTTCGAGAGCGCCGTCGGTGGTTGTGCGCCCGTCATAGGAGCTTCGCCGCTGGTCGTCCGCCTCGGCACGCCACTGCCGCTAACCCCCGGGATCACCGTCGCTCGCACGTCCGAGGGAACCATCACCACCAATAAAATTGGCGGATTGGGTGTCTTTTTATAGCCGTCTGAACATGGTGCTGCTGAACCGAATGGCACCATTGAGCCAGGGCTTCCTCTAGTTATTGGAAGCCCATGGCTCCAAATATATAAACTATATATATATAGGATCGGTATATTACAAGTTCTGGTCTTCCAATAGTTAGAGGAAACCTTGGTCGATCACCCCTGTGACCTGGCTTGACCAAGCCGACGTGCCCACCCACACCCCAAGCCAGGCTATCGGGTGCGCCCCCACCCCACTTCTGTGCGCACAAAATTTAGGAAGGCATGCATGAGCCAAACACGTTTCCTGCACGCGCGTAAATTTAGGAAAGAGATTTGTGGCATTTTCTATTTTTAAATGCTTTATTTTCTCCATATATATAGGATCGATGTAACAACAATGCAGCTAGACTCATCAGGACCAGTTTATGATATATATCGATACTAATTATGCTACACGGTGTTGGTATTTATGCAATTCGGTACACTGAGTAAAAATCTATTTTCTGCTGCATGCGCACAAATTTATGATTGCTGGAATGTGCGATGAAAGTAAATGGATTGGCATGCATGGAAACTAAAAATTCTTATTTAAATGCTTTATTTCCTCTGTAAATATAAGATCACTCCAACAGTCATGTGACTAGGCTCGTTAGAACCAGTTTATGATATATACTTATACAAATTATGCTACACTGTGTATATATTTATGTAATGCAGTACACTGCGTAAAAAATCTGGCATGTCGTTCAATGGTGGACGCATCTCCGGTTTTGAGCATAAAAACCTTAAGTTTTGAACATAAAACCCCTCAGTTATAAGCATAAATACCGAGCCAGTGTGAGAGATTGATAGATCTGGTGCGTTGTATTCACAATCCTATTTTTACGGTGAAAGGGAAATGGCCTCAACATTTCCTATAATCAATTTTAGTGTTTGACGACTATCACAAACCTTATGGACTAACTAGTTTGCCTAGTCGATCATTTCTCAGGTGCATAAGTTCATCTATAACTATTTTAAGTCAACTGTCCGGAATACCGTAGATTATTCTGGACACGGCAAGTTTTTTGGAAAAACACCTATGCGCAGACCGTCCGGGCCCTTGCTACGGACTGTCCGCGACACTAGGGTGAGCCTCCGACAGAAACACTTCAAAAAATAGAGTTAACACTATGGACTGTCCGAAGGAGAAGCCAGCACCATCCGAGACCAAGCGCGGACCGTCCGGCCTCAGGCACGGATCGTCCGATCGTTGTAAAACCAGAAAAACCCGAAGGTGACGAGTTCGGTAAAATTCATTTTAGCGTTCTCGCAGACCGTCCGGGGTGCACGGCCGGACCATCCTCGACTACTTTATCTGACATCTGACGACGCGTTAAATGCACTATAGCCGTTGATATAGCCGTTACTGCTGACTGTTGAGATTTCAGCCGTTGATGTGCAGGGTGTAAATGCCTAAAATTTGTATAAGATAAAAATAATACAATAAATAATTGAATATACTTATATGTTCGGTTTTGAGAATTATGGAACCTTTAAAGATTATCTAGTTTTCTTCTCGTCGTACATACTCAATTAAAGGAATTATATTGATCAAATAATAAATAAATAAATATGCATATCATACTGGAGTTCTTGTATTTTTGCATTTGTATTCAAATTTATGAGACAAGTTTAAGTTTGAAAAATTAGAAATTGAAAATAGAAGGAGAAAAGTGTTGTTCACTTGTTCTCAAATGCTATTAATTAAGAACAAGGCAACATAATTATTAATGGTTAAAGACATTCGTCCTTCGAAACATTATTTCCTCTCATGTATAATGATCTTCATACGAAGTTCATGAAGGACACACCTTCATCATTTTATGATATAATGTAAACATGAATATGAATATAAACAAGAAGATGAAGAAATATAGAGGAATCAAGATAATATCCGTTTTGTATCCACGATTCATTTATCTTCATTAAACATGAATAAACATTAACAATATTCATATTATAATGATACCTTTGGCTTGCCAAAAGGTGCGAGAACGAGGATGGCTCGAGAGCGATTACAATCTAGCGTGAACAGTACGGTGTTACTGTTCATCTATTTATAGGTACGGGACGCAGCCCATACAAAAGTACATTTATATCCCTAGTAACTGCTTATAATCATGACATGGATTATTGAGGAATATAAAGTCTTTAGCCCCTTTTAGTCATCGTCATGCTTCTGAGCTTCGTTAATATGTTAGGCTGAAGGTCCTTGGTTTTTAGCTTCGTTGCCCACTCTTTACCTCCCTTTATTCCACCATAAGAGAAGTTCTTCATCTCAAAGCCGAAGCTTCCTGTAACTATTCATAATCATGCTGAAAACATATGGTTTGATATGTTTTTGAGGACCTTCGGAAGAGGAAGGCCCCCAACAAAAAGAGAAGGAAAAGAATATACACTATAGAAAGAAAACTAATATTAATGCAAATAGTAGAAGTTATATTCTCATTAGAATTCTATTTGATATTTGGAATCTGGAGTTCAAAAGAAGAATTTAAATTTAGTTTGAATAATTGAAATTTGAAATAAGAAAGAAAAGAATGGAAAAGGAAAGAAAAAGAAAAAAAGATAAACTACCTGTGTTGGGCCAAGCTAATTCTTTTTCGGCCCAACTTAACTTCTCGTCCGCACAGCCCAGCCTGGGGGGAGTACGCACGCTGACTAGCGGGCCCGCCCCGTCAGCCGCTCCCTCTACCACGCTCTTGCTCTCTCTGTACAGTGGCCCCATAATGTCAGCATCTCCCCCTTCCTAGCAACCGATTCCCGTGGGCGCCGGGTCGTTGAGCTCCCTTGACCGGGTCGATCGATTCATCTTGCTTCTCGGTGCATAAAAGCCGCGTGCGATCAAGCAGAGGGAGAATCAGAAATCATCGAAGTAAGAGAGAGATGGAAGCGAGTGAAATCGAATCGAGGGCTGCCGCCGTCATCATTCGTGACGTGCGTCTTCATTTCGGGTCCAATAGGTAGCGCAAGAGCTTCATCACGTTCTCAGGTGTTAGCGCGTGGGATCGCCGGGCATGGCCGAGGGTCATCATCCCTCGGATTGCTCGCCGGTGCTCACACACCGCCGCAGATCCGCCCCTCATCGTGGCTGGAGCTTTCCCCTACACGGCCATAGGTAATAAAACCTTCACGTCATTCGCGTTGTCATATATTTCGAGTGGGCGTGCTCGATTTAGCTTGGGCAGCCCTGGTGTGGCTACCGGTGTGCTTGCCGGTGGGGAATTTGGGGCGCCGCCACACTCCGGTAGCGTGGGGAGAAGATAACGGGGGTCCATTGGATCTTGTTTGAATGGTGACGATAATGGGGTGACGTGGGTGTTTCTCAGGCCATCGGTTCAAATCTAATAGATAAGGATTCATACCGCTACGTAAAATGTGTGGATCTGATCTGGATCCTCGATTTCAGATCGTACGATTGAGATCGGGGCTTAGTTATTTTAAATCGTAACCATAGAGTCTAAATCGGATGGCCACAGTTTCATGTCGTTTCACTTAAGATCAGATCTAATCGGTGACGTTCGGCCTTGATTGGACAACCAAGGTCTATCCATACCCCTTCGCGGGTGCTCTTTTACTTAAGAGACCCAGTACTTTAGGATGACCAACCCGTCATCCACTGCCCGCATGAAAGGGAAATAGGGTTAACCTTTTCCCACAATTAATTTTGGTGGTTGAATGTCCAACACAAACAAATGGACTAACTAGTTTGCTCTAGAATACATGTTCTACAGGTGCATAAAGGTTCAACACAAACCAATAAATATTCAAGTTACGGATCAAATTAAAAGGAGCAAAAGAAACCAAGTGTGCTGTGGTCTGGCGCACCGGACAGTGTCCGGTGTGCCAGGACCGTACAGAGTCCAACCAGCCACTCTCGGGTTTTCGCTGGCGTGCTCCGCTATAATTCACCGGACTGTCCGGTGTGCCACCAGACTGTCTGGTGTGCCAGCAGAGCAACGGCTAACTCGTGCAACGGTCGACTCTGCAAAGGTGAACAGTGCAGCTACAATGCAACACAGAAGTCAAAGCAGAAAGTTAGAGGGGCACCAGACTGTCCGGTGTGGCAGCGGACTGTCCGGTGCCGCAAGAAGACAAAGCTCCAACGGTCGACCGAGCTCCGAACCCTAATGGTTAGGTGACGTGGTAGCTTACCGGACAGTCAACAGGACCTATCCGGTGGCGCACCGGACTGTCCGGTGCATCCATCGATAGCAGCCTCCCCAACGGCTTCTTTGGTGGTTGAGGGCTATAAATACCCCCAACCACCACAACTCTAAGCATCCAAGATTTCTGAGTATCACATTCATTACAAGAGCTCTAGCATTCACTCCTAGACATAATTCAAAAGATCAAAGCATCTCCAAGTCCCAAATTCATCTCAAACTCTTAGTGACTTGTGTGAGAGAGAGATTTTGTGTTCTTTCGAGCTCTTGCCTCTTGGATTGTCTTCTTTCTTTCTCTTTCTTGTTCTCAAGCAACTTGTAATCAAAGCCAGAGACACCTAAGTGTGTGGTGGTCCTTGTGGGGTCTAAGTGACCCATTTGATTAAGGAGAAGGCTCACTCAGTCTAAGTGACCGTTTGAGAGAGGGAAAGCGTTGAAAGAGACCCGACCTTTGTGACCACCTCAATGGGGACTAGGTTCTTTGGAACCGAACCTCGGTAAAACAAATCATCGTGTTCATCCACTTGATTCTCATTTGATTTGTTTTCACCCTCTCTCTCGGACCTGAATTTAATTCTAACGCTAACCCCAGCTTATAGTTGTGCTTAAGTTTATAAATTTTAGGTTTTGCCTATTCACCCCCCTCTAGGAAACTTTCAATTGGTATCAAAGCCCGGTGCTTCATTAGAGTCTAACAACTCGAACAGATGTCGGGAGATCACGCCAAGAGGGAGATCGTGACCGGCGACAAGCCCGTAAGCTCGGGGAGGACTCTCTCAAGGGAGTCTAGCAACAAGCACAAGGAGGAATCCTCTTCCTCCATCAAGTCCCATCGAAGACGCAACAAGAAAACAAGATGAAGAAAGTGGTCTACTATGAGACCGACTCATCGTCGCCCTCCACATCAAGCTCCGACTTGTCCGTCGCTTCTAAGGGCCATGAGCGCAAGAAGTATAGTAAGATGCCCCTACGCTATCCCCGCATTTCTAAACGCGCTCCCTTACTTTCCGTTCCCTTAGGCAAACCACCATATTTTGATGGTGAGGATTATTGTATGTGGAGTGATAAAATGAGGCATCATCTAACCTCACTCCACAAAGTATTTGGGATATTGTTGAGTATGGAGCGTAGGTACCTAAGGTAGGGGACAAGGACTACGACTCGGACGAGGTCAACCAAAATAGGCACTTTAACTCCCAAGCCACAACTATACTCCTCGCCTCCTTGTGTCGAGAGGAGTATAATAAGGTGCATGGGTTAAAAACCGCCAAGGAAATTTGGGACGTCCTCAAAACGGCACACGAAGGGGACGAGGTGACCACGATCACCAAGCGCAAAATGATCGAGGGGGAGCTCGGTCGATTAGTCCTCAACCAAGGGGAAGAGCCACAAGCAATGTACAACCGGCTCAAAACAATGGTGAACCAAGTGCACAACCTCGGGAGCACTAAGTGGGATGACCATGAAATGGTCAAGGTTATTCTTAGATCACTTGTTTTTCATAATCCCACTCAGGTGCAACTAATCCGTGGAGACCCTAGATATAAACAGATATCTCCCGAGGAAGTAATTGGCAAGTTTGTTAGCTTTGAACTTATGATCAAAGACTCCAAACATATTGTCAACTTGGAGCAAGGCACCACCTCAACACCCGAGGTGCAACCCGTCGCATTCAAGGCGACAGAAGAAGAGAAGAGGGAGTCTACACCAAGTAGGCTTCCAATCGACGCCTCCAAGCTCGACAATGAGGAAATGACGCTCATCATCAAGAGCTTCTGCCAAATCCTCAAGCAAAGGAGGGGGAAAGACTACAAACCCCACTCCAAGAGGGTGTGCTACAAGTGTGGTAAGCCCGGTCATTTTATTGCTAAATGTCCAATTTCAAGTGATAGTGACAGGGGTGACGACAAGAAGGGGAAGAAGAAGGAGAAGAAGAGGTATTACAAGAAGAAGGGCGACGATGCCCATGTGTGTCGGGAATGGGACTCCAACGAGAGCTCCACCGACTCTTCCTCCAACGAGGACGCCACCAACATCGCCATCAACAAGGACCTCCTCTTCCCCAACGTCGGCCACAAGTGCTTCATGGCAAAGGCTGTCAAAAAGAAGAAGGTATAATCTAGAGCCACCCCCAAATACACAATATCTAGTGATGAGGGTAGCTCTAGTGAAGATGAAGATGATTTGCTTACTCTTTTTGCCAACCTTAACATGCAACAAAAGGAAAAATTAAATGAATTAATAGGAGCTATTCATGAGAAGGACGAACTTTTGGATAGCCAAGAGGAATTCCTTATTAAAGAAAACAAAAGGCATGTTAAGTTGAAAAATGCTTATGCTCAGGAAGTAGAAAAATGTGAAAACTTGACTAAAGAGCTTAGCATTTGCAATGATTCAATTATTTGTTTTAGAAATGAAAATGCTAGTCTAAATGCTAAGATTGATGAATTAAATGTTTGCCATAAATCAATCTCTAGTCTTAAAATTGAAAATGCTAGCTTAGTTTCTAAGATTAAAGAATTGAATGTTTGCAATGATTCTATTTCCTGTCTTAGAGATGAGAATGCCATATTGCATGCTAAGATAGAAGAATTAGATGCTTGCAAAGCCTCTACATCCACTGTTGAACATGTTTCCATTTGTACTAGATGTAGAGATGTTAATGTTGAAGCTATCAATGATCACCTTGCTATGATTAAACAACAAAATGATCATATAGCTAAATTAACTGCTAAAATTAATGAGCATGAACTTGAAAATGAAAGGTTTAAATTTGCTAGAAGCATGCTCTATAATGGGAGATGCCCTGGCATCAAGGATGGCATTGGTTTCCAATAGAGAAGCAATGTCAAGCTTAATGCCCCTAAGAAATTGTCTAATTTTGTTAAAGGCAAAGCTCCCATGGTTCAGGATAATGAAGGCTATATTTTATATCCTGCTAATTGTCCTGAGCACAAAATTAGGAAGATTCATGCTAGGAAGTCTCATTCTATTTCTCACCATGCTTTTATGTATAAGAATGAGGCATCTATTGCCTAGAAAGAAAATTCCTACTGCATCAAATGAACATAACATTTCATTTGAGACTTTTGATGCATCCTATGTGCTTACTAACAAATTAGGCAAAGTAGTTGCCAAATATGTTAGGGGCAAACACAAGAGTCCTAAGACTTGTGTTTGGGTACCCAAGGTGCTTGTTTCTAATGTGAAAGGACCCAAGCCTATTTGGGTACCTAAGAACAAGGCCTAAATTGTTTTGCAGGTTTATGCATCTGGTGGTTCAAGTTGGATAATCGATAGCGGATGCACAAACCACATGACCGGGGAGAAAAGAATGTTCTCCTCCTACGAGAAAAATGAAGATCTCCAAAGAGCTATCACAACTGTCTTTTTAGTGATATTGGTGTTACTGTCTTTACAAGAAGTGATGATTCAATAGCATTTAAGGGAGTGTTAGAGTGTCAACTATACATAGTTGATTTTAATGATAACAAAGCTAAACTTGACACTTGCTTAATTGCTAAGACTAATATGGGTTGGCTTTGGCATCACCGACTTGCCCATGTTGGGATGAAGAATCTTCACAAACTTCTAAAGGGAGAGCACATTTTAGGACTAACAAATGTTCATTTTGAGAAAGACAGGGTTTGTAGCGCTTGTCAAGCAGGAAAGCAAGTTGGCACCCATCATCCACACAAGAACATAATGACAACGGACAGGCCGCTCGAGCTACTTCACATGGATTTATTCGGTCCGATCGCTTACATAAGCATCGACGGGAGTAAGCACTGTCTAGTTATTATGGATGATTATTCTCACTTCACTTGGGTATTCTTTCTGCAGGAAAAATCACAAACCCAAGAGACTTTAAAGGGATTCTTGAGATGGGCTCAAAATGAGTTCGGCTTGCGAATAAAAAAGATAAGAAGCGACAATAGGACGGAGTTCAAGAATTCTCAAATTGAAGGATTTCTTGAGGACGAGGGCATCAAGCATGAGTTTTCTTCTCCCTACACACCTCAACAAAATGGTGTAGTGGAGAGGAAGAATAGAACTCTACTAGACATGGCGAGGACCATGCCTGATGAGTATAAGACTCTGGACCGGTTTTGGGCAGAAGCAATCAACACTGCTTGCTACTCCATCAACCGACTCTACCTTCACCGAATCCTCAAGAAAACATCATACGAACTCCTCACCGGTAAAAAGCCCAATGTTTCATATTTTGGAGTCTTTGGGAGCAAATGCTTTATTCTTATTAAAAGAGGTAGAAAATGTAAATTTGCTCCTAAAGCTGTAGAAGGCTTTTTACTTGGTTATGACTCAAACACAAGGGCATATAGAGTCTTCAACAAATCCACTGGATTAGTTGAGGTTTCTTGTGACATTGTGTTTGACGAGACTAATGCTCCTAAGTGGAGCAAGTTGATCTTGATGAATTAGATGATGAAGAGTCTTCGTGCATCGCACTTAGGAACATGTCCATTAGGGATGTGTGTCCTAAGGAATCCAAAGAGCCTCCACAAGCACAAGATCAACCATCATCTTCCAACCAAGCATCTCCACCAACCCAAGATGAGGCTCAGGATAATGAAGATGAAGATCAAGAGGTTGAGCCACCTCAAGAAGTGGTCAATGATCAAGGGGAGATGAAGACAATCAAGACAAGGAAGATGATCAATAAATTGAGGGTCAAAGACCGCCACACCCAAGAGTCCACCAAGCAATTCAACGACATCACCCGGTCAACTCCATCCTTGGTGACATTCATAAGGGGGTAACCACTAGATCTTGAGTTGCTCATTTTTGTGAACATTACTCTTTTGTTTCCTCTATTGAGCCATACAAGGTAGAGGATGCATTAAGAGATTTGGATTGGGTGGTGGCTATGCAAGAGGAGCTCAATAACTTCACGAGGAATGAGGTATGGCATTTAGTTCTACGCCCTAATCAAAATGTTGTAGGTACCAAATGGGTATTCTGCAACAAGCAAGATGAGCATGGTGTGGTGATAAGGAACAAAGCCCGACTTGTGGCCAAAGGTTATTCACAAGTCGAAAGTTTGGATTTAGATGAAACTTATGCACCCGTAGCTAGGCTTGAGTCAATTCTCATATTACTTGCCTATGCTACTTACCATGGCTTTAAGCTTTACCAAATGGCCGTGAAGAGTGCCTTCCTTAATGGACCTATCACGGAAGAGGTCTATGTTGAGCAACCTCTCGGCTTTGAAGATAGTGAGTACCCTAACCATGTTTACAAACTCTCAAAGGCGCTTTATGGGCTCAAGCAAGCCCCAAAAGCATGGTATGAATGCCTGCGAGATTTTCTTATAACTAATGGCTTCAAAGTCGGAAAAGCTGATCCTACACTCTTTACTAAAACTGTTGAAAAGACTTGTTTATATGCCAAATTTATGTTGATGATATCATATTTGGGTCTACTAACAAGTCTACTTGTGAAGAGTTTAGTAGGATTATGGTTCAAAAATTTGAGATGTCAATGATGGGGGAGTTGAGATATTTCTTAGGATTTCAAATCAAGCAACTCCAGGATGACACCTTCATCAGCCAAACTAAGTACACTCAAGACATACTTAAGAAGTTTGGAATGAAGGATGGCAAACCCATCAAGACACCCATGGGAACCAATGGGCATCTCGATCTCGACACGGGAGGTAAATCCGTAGATGAAAAGGTATACCGGTCGATGATAGGATATTTACTCTACTTATGTGCATCTCGACCAGATATTATGCTTTCTATATGCATGTGTGCAAGATTTCAGGCCGATCCTAAGGAAGTTCACCTTAGGGCTGCGAAGAGAATCATGAGGTATTTAGTTTACACTCCTAGGTTTGGGCTTTGGTACCCCAAGGGATCCACTTCTGATTTAATAGGATATTCCGATGCCGATTGGGAGGGTGTAAAATTAATAGGAAGAGCACATCAGGGATTTGTCAGTTTCTAGGGAGATCCCTGGTGTCTTGGGCTTCAAAGAAACAAAACTCCGTAGCTCTTTCCACCGCCGAAACCGAGTATATTATCGTAGGTCATTGTTGTGCGCAATTACTTTGGATGAGGCAAACCCTCAGGGACTATGGCTACAAATTGAGCAAAGTCCCTCTCCTATGTGATAATGATAGTGCAATCCACATGGCGGATAATCCCGTTGAACACATCCTCACTAAGCACAAAGACATTTGGTATCACTTTCTGAGGGATCACCAGCAAAAGGGAGATATCGAAATTGCTTATGTTAATACCCAAAATCAATTAGCCGATATCTTTACCAAGCCACTAGTTGAGAAAACCTTTAGCAAACTTTGGAATGAGCTAAATATTCTTGATTCTCGGAATTTTGATTGAAACATTGCACACATAGCTTATTTTATATACCTTTGATCGTATCTCTTTCATTTGGTGCATATACATATCTCTTATTCTTCTTATGCCAAAACTACTACTAATGTGTTTTTCAAGTGTATTTCTATACTAAGTCATAGATTGAAAGGGAAATGGAGTATTCGGCAAAGACAACGCTTCCACTCAACTCCATTGGTATTATTTACCCTTTGTCGTTACTCCGTCATCTCTCCAATTGGTATAATCTTTCACTCATATTTATTTTATCAATGGGGGAGAAAATACAATAGGGCTCCAAAGTTCTCTATTTTGGCGATTAATGCCAAAGGCAGAGAAAATATTAAGCCCAAAGCAAAAGGACCGCACCACCATTTCAAAATTTTTGAAATGAAGATTTAATTGGTTTTTACAAATGTTTGTTTTTCACTTGGTATCTATGCTTATGAAAATAAGATTTCAAAATTGGTATCCATTTAAAAACCCTCTTGAAAGCTAAGAGGAGAATTTCATTCAGGGGGAGCTTTTATTTAGTCAAAGGAAAAGCATTTGAAACAGGGGGAGAAATTTCAAAATCTTGAAATTGCTTCATACAATCTTATTCATATACCTTTGACTATTTGCAAAAAGGACTGATCACTTTTCTTTACCTAATAATGTTACTGTTAATCACTGTGACATGCTCAGGTTAATCTGATGGGGACCTAATAGGTTTCCCTAGACTCGTTTATCTCACACCTTGTTCACCACTAAACTTTTGGGTAGTTATGCTATTGCTCTATCTGGTTTTGGGATTAACATTACATTGTGATCATGTTCCAATTATACTGTTGTTTTAATTATGGTTCATGACATGATCATTGTGTTAATTAGAACATGGAGCTTAACTTGAGAAACACGTGCTACCACAAGGGTGGAATGGGACGCCCTTGGCTGACTAATTAGGAAAGCTAGTGGAGGACTACCTTACCCGAAAGGGGCAAGGGCAGTAGGGGAGTTGCGTATAGGGAGGTTCTCAGGTCGATCATGCTATGATGGCTTTTCAGACGAGGAATTCCTATATTGCCCTTCCTAGAAACTGTAGCGGGTTTTCTGAAGCTAGTGGAACTTTGTAAAGGCCTCGTAGTGGATCCCTAGCCATTCATCTCGGAAGTGTCTAAGGGTCTAGCTAACCCTGGCTAGATGGGATACACGACTTGTGGGTAAAGGGCGCAACCTCTGCAGAGTGTAAAACTGGTATATCAGCCGTGCTCGCGGTCATGAGCAGCTCAGGACTCTCGCATGATTAATTTATGGAACTAAACTTGATTTGTCATATGCATTGCATCACGAGTGTTATTATCAATTTTGATCTTTTACTTAATTGGGTTGGTATCTACTTATACTTAGTAACTGCTAATAAAATTTTGACTAACTCTAAAAGCAATGCTCAGGTTTAGCCATCTCCTTTGGTAAGCCTTACACTTCACATGAGCTCCCACCTTTGGTGAGTTCGTGCACATTATTCCCCACAACTTATTGAGCGATGAACGTATGTGAGCTCGCCCTTGCTGTACTCACATCCCCCTATGTCAAGAACAGGTACCACTGGGTGAGGCGCTTGAAGGATGTTGTGATGAGTTCGTGAGTGGTCTAGGCCTCCGTCTCCCAGTCAACTTTGTGTTGCTGGATCGTTGTCTTCACATGATGTAATTATTTAACTATTTTGTATAGAACTCCGTTATATATAAATGATGTGACATTCATTTCTGTACCATGTGTCATCATATGTGTGAGACTTGGTCCTAGCACACTTGGTGATTATTTTCACACCTGGGTTTGGTGCCCCTAGAACCCGGGTGTGACACGTGACATGGGGGCGGACCGTCCGGACAGGGGGCGTAGACCGTCCGCGGTCGACAGAAAAGGAGCAACATCTAGGAAGTGGTTGGAGGCTATAAATACAACCCCGACCACCTCCATTCAAATCATCCAAGAACTACACTCATTCACATTCAATACAAGAGCTAGCAATACATTCCAGGCCACATTCAAAGCTTCCAATCTCTCCAAGTCCCACAATTAAGACAAGTGATCATTAGTGCTTAGTGACTTGAGAGAGTGTGATCCGTGTTTCATTTGTTGCTCTTGTTGCTTGGTTTTTGTAATCGTGCTTTCTTCATCTCCTTCTAAACTCTTTAGTGACTTGTAAAGCTAGCAAGAGACACTTAAGTGTGTGGTGGTCCTTCCAGGGTCTTAATGAAAGGGAAATAGGGTTAACCATTTCCTATAATTAATTTTGGTGGTTGATGACCAACACAAACACATGGGCTAACTAGTTTGTCTAGAATTCATCTATTACAGGTGCATAAGGTTCAACACAAACCAAGAAAGAAATCAAGTTAGGGACACAAATTAATTGGAGCGAAAGGACTTGAGTGTGCTGATCTTTGGCGCACTGGACACCGTCCGGTGTGCCAGGCCCGCCAACCTCTGAACGAGCCACTCTCGAGAATTCTAGGGCTGCCTCCGCTATAATTCACTGGACTGTCCAGTTTTCCACCAAACTGTCCGGTGAGCCAGCAGAGCAACGACTCCCTGCGCACCAACGGTCGACTGTGCAGAGTGAACATTGATGAACAGTGTCACGCAGAAGTCAGAGCAACAAAGTCAGAGATCACCGGACTATCCGGTGTGGCACCGGACTATCCGGTGCAGCAAGACGACAAGGCGCCCCAACGGTCAACTGCTCCAAACCCTAATGGTTGCGCTGACGTGGCACGCACCGGACAGTGCACAGTGACTGTCCGGTGACACGCCGGCCTGTCCGGTGCGCCCATCGCCAGCAGAATTCAGCCAACGACTAGAAGTGGTTGGGAGGCTATAAATCTTCATTCATTGCAAGAGCAAAATCCCAACACTCCAAGACACAATCAAAGCAATCAATCCACTCAAAGCCCCAAAATCAACTCTAGTGCATTAGGGCTTGTGAGAGGATCACTTGTGTTCTTTTTTTGCTCTTGTCGCTTGGTTTGGCCTTTTCTTGTTCCCCTCTATTTCTCAAGTGACTTGTAATCGAAGCAAGAGACACCTAAGTGTGTGGTGGTCCTTGCGGGGTCTTAGTGACCCGTGAGATTAAGGAAAAGGCTCACTCGGTCTAAGTGACCGTTTGAGAGAGGGAAAAGGTTGAAATAGACCCGGTCTTTGTGACCTCCTCAACTGGGACTAGGTTCTTTGGAACCAAACCTCGGTAAAACAAATCATCGTGTTCACTCGCTTTGATTCTCGTTTGATTTGTTTTCCCCTCTCTAACATTTCCTTGCTAGTATTGATTTGAGTTGGCTCCCACAAGCCATCCGCATTCTTTGAGCAACTCTTAGCAAGAGAAACATTCTTTTAACTTGAATTTAATTCTAACGCTAACCCCAGCCTTTAGTGTGTGTTTAAGTTTATAAATTTCAGGTTTCGCCTATTCACCCCCCCTCTAGGTGACTTTCAATTGGTATCAGAGCCAGTGCTTCATTAAAGAGCCTAACCAACTCGAAGTGATGTCTGGAGATCACGCCAAGAGGGAGATCATGTCTGGCGAAAAGCCCGTAGGCTCGGGGAGGATTCTCTCATGGGAGTCCGGCAACAAGTATAAGGAGGAATCCTCTTCCTCCATCAAGTCACATCGGAAAGGTGATAAGAAGAAGAAGAAGATGAAGAAAGTGGTCTACTACGAGACCGACTCTTCGTCACCCTCCACGTCCGGCACCGAGTCGTCGACTACTTCTAAGCGCCATGAGCGCAAGAAGTATAGTAGGATGCCCCTATGCTATCCCTATATTTCAAAGCGCGCGTTCCATTACTTTCCGTACCCCTAGGCAAACCACCATATTTTGATGGTGAAGAGGCACCATCTAACCTCACCCCACGAAAGTATTTGGGATATTGTTGAGTTTGGAGCGTAGGTACCAAAGGTGGGGGATGAGGATTATGACTCGGACGAGGCTGCCCAAATTAGGCTCTTCAACTCCCAAGCAACTTCTATACTCCTCGCCTCCTTGTGTCGAGAGGAGTATAATAAGGTGCAAGGGTTGAAGAACGCCAAAGAAATTTGGGACGTTCTCAAAACGGCGCATGAAGGGGACGAGGTGACCAAGATAACCAAGTGTGAGACGATCGACAGGGAGCTCGGTCGATTCATCCTCAACAAAGGGGAAGAGCCGCAAGCTATGTACAACTGGCTCAAGACAATGGTGAACCAAGTGCGCAACCTCAGGAGCATTAAATGGGATGACCATGAAATGGTCAAGGTTATTATAGGATCCCTTGTTTTCTGTAATCCTACTCAAGTACAATTAATACGTGGGGATCCTAGATACAAACTAATGAATCCCAAGGAAGTGATTGGCAAGTTTGTGAGCTTTGAACTTATGATCATAGACACCAAACACATTGTCAACTTGGAGCAAGGCGCCACCTCCGCACCCGAGGTGCAACCCGTCGCATCCAAAGCGACGAAAGAAAAGAAAGAGGAGTCTACATCAAGTAGGCTTCCAATCGATGCCTCCAAGCTCGACAATGAGGAGATGACACTCATCATCAAGAGCTTCTACCAAATCCTCAAGCAAAGGAGGGGGAAGGATTACAAACCCCGCTCCAAGAGGGTGCTACCGGTGTGGTAAGTCTGGTCATTTCATAGCTAAATGTCTAATTTCTAGTGAAAGTGACAGGGACAAAGACTAGAAGGGGAAGAAGAAAGAGAAGAAGAGATACTACAAGAAGAAAGGTGGCGATGCGCACATGTGCCGGAAATGGGACTCCGACGAGAGCTCCACCGACTCCTCCTCCGACGAGGACGTCGCCAACATCGCTGTCAACAAAGGCCTCTTCTTCCCCAACATCAGCCACAAATGTCTCATGGCTAAGGATGGTGTCACACCCAGTTTTTAGAAGGCAAACCGAATGCGAACCATGTACGTGCCAGGATCAGAAACTCACGTACACAACGATTACATAATTGGACATCATCACACAATGCTCAAATAAATAGCGGAAAGGTACTTTATTACAACAAGATGTCCAAGACATCCATAGAGTCTAATACAAAACCATTGTTCAACATAAATATCAAAGTGCAAAGAAACAAAATGTAGATGCTAAGCCTACACAGGCAGCTGACTGGGGGTTTGCCACTAAGAAAGAACTAGAACTTGTCATAATACTAGAACTCCTCGAAGTCCTCCATGTTGCCAGCATCACCTCCTGAGCACTGAGTACAGTGGGGACAACCTGGGGTGGGGGTGGTGTATAAAGCAAGGGCGAGCACACATCAACATACTCAGCAAATGTCCCGTTTAGCTAAAGTGGACTAGCTATATGTGGGGTTGGGGTTAAGCAGTTGCTTTTAGTTGGTCAAGTATTTATTATTATTAGTAGAGCCAAGTTTTAGTAATAAATCCAGTTATTACCCAAAAGTACTCCCTCAAAAAAGGAAATACCAAAGATCAGATCTATAACATCATCGTTAACCATCATCATAAAAGTATCCAAAGTTCTTCTAATCAAAGAGGATCCCAAGGCTGCTCTTAACTGTGAGCTCGGCTGATATACCAGTTTCTAACAATCTGCAGAGGTTGTACACTTTACCCACAAGTCGTGATCCCTTTATGCCTCGGGTCGATCAAACCCTCAAACACTACCAAGGTGAGTCGACAAGGTTTCACTATGTAGCCTTTACAAAGACTCCCTTGGTGCATAGCTGCTTGTTAGTTTTCGCCAGTCGTACAAACGTTGTACACCTCCCCAAAGCGAGTGCTAACAAAACCAAATCGAATGAACCTCTGCACCCCAACCTTGGCAGAGCGAGCACTACGCCCCGATCCCCATTGACGGCCCTCCGGCAAAGCCAACTACACCCCCAGGTTCATCTAATTAATCAGCTAAGGGCGTCCCATTCCACCCTCATGGTTGCACTATTATCCCGGGTGGTCACTCCACAAACAGGTCCTTACGGGGAGGTACTCAGGAAAAGGCCTAAGCCCCCTAGAGTATCACAAGTTCATCAACATAAACAGGATAATAGTATCGTATCATAAATGTCCACATCATGTTCATTGTTTAAAGTTAAGGCAATAGCAAAATGCTAACCATGATAACCCAAAAGGTAGACAAGGATAAGTAAATATAGACTAGTCGATCCTTAGGTTTCATAAAGTAATGCGGGACAGTGAATCATAAAGTATGTAGGACATAATAGGTCAGAGGACACTTGCCTTCACTAGGTTGTTGCTCAGTGAGGTCTCCAACAACACACTCAGGAACCTCGGACTGCTCATTGTCTAAATAAAGCGAGCTTGCATTCAATACATTTGGAAAGTACAAATGAACATCACACCAAACATGTACAAACCTTGGAACACATCTTAAAAGGACACAATAATACATAAGGGTTACTGAATTCAAAGTATAGCATGAACTGTAACCTAAATTAACTTCATTTGGACATAGATTATTATTTCTGCCAGTGTTACTTACAAGTACATAATCATAGTTCAATTTATTTTATTGTGACCTAAAATTTAGAATAGAGGTGAACTCATGTAATACACATTATTAATCTCACAAGTTTAAACAAGTTTAAATCCATAAGGTTTTCCTTTTATTTATTTTATTAAATAGATAAATCTACATCTACACTAGTGCATACTTAATTATAAAAAATTAGAATGTGCAGACAGTAAATGAAACCATTTTATTTAGAAAGAGAATAATTCTATGAATATTTTGCAATTTGAATCACTAAATTTGGAGTTCATATGCAAAAGTTATGAAATAAACAAGTTTAGGAATTCAAAATATGAAATTAGGTCTAATTCTGTGAATATTTAAAAGTCTAGGGTTAAATCTACAAGATTATAGGGGCCTGCGCGCGAAAACCAGGGACGGCGGGTTGATTTCCAACAAACCGAGGGTCTCTTCAATAAAACAGCCACGCGAAGGGATATCGGGTGAATCTAACCGTCAGATCTAAAACCAACGGCTGAGATTAGATCTGCGGCCGAGGGCGCGCGCGCGGGCGGGCGAGCACTAACAGGTGGGCCAGGGGCGCCAGCGACAGAGGGGGAGGGCGCACTGACCGAGCGGGCCTAGGGCTAGGGGGCTTGGGCGCTGACAGGCGGGCCAGGGCGTCAGGTGCGCGTGCGCGAAGCGGTATCCCGTGATCTGGACCGTGCGATGAAGATCGGGTGGAGGGGATCAGAATAGGGAGGGGCGAACGGCTGCGGGCGGCGCTGCTCTTCTCCGCGGCAGTGAGGTCGCCGGAGTTGAGGCTGGCGCGAGCTAGGGTGGCTCCAGGGTTGCCGGAGTTGGGCAGAGAGGGAGAGAACGCCACGACGAACTCAATGGAAGGGAAGGGGCCACGAATCCGAGGGCAGAGAGGGGAGAACGGCGGAGAGAAGGTCTCGGGCAGGTCGGAGTAACTCTGGTGAGGCATTCCGGCCATGGGGAGGGGGCTTAAGGCGCGCTAAGGCCTGGGCTAGCTTCAGCAGAGGCAGAGGCACCTTAGGGACTAACACTGGGGAACTAGACCGGGCTAAATCGGCCGGCCACCGTGCGAGCACGGCGATCCACCGTGACCGAGCACCGGCGAAGTCAAAATTATCTGAGCACAGAGCGCATTAGGGAAAATTGGGCATGGGGACAGGTGTCTCATCTCGAGGCGGAGCTCGGGGAGGCCTGACATGGTCTCCGGCGGCCTGGACGGTCGGGAACGCGGGCGCGGGTCTCCGGCGGCGGCTGCCGGCATGGGCAGAGCGCGAGAGAGGGTGAAGCTGTGCGAAATGAGGCTAGGGGTGAGCGTGGGGCACTGGCGGGGCTCTAAGAAGAGAGCTGGGCACATCGGCGGGCGTCGTGGCCGAGAAACCCGGTGACGTGCGCGAGTGCGCACTCGTCGGTCCACGGCGAGGGCGGGGGGGGGGGGGGGGATCTTACAGGGCAGGCCCACGGCGCAGAGAGAGAAAAGGGGACGCGCGAGGCAACGGCTCAGCAACTGGTGAACCGGGCCCGAAAGACAGAGAGAGAGAGAGGGAGCGCGCGGGAGAAGAAAACTGGCGCCGACAGATCGGCCCCACTGGGCAGCGAGCGAGAGAGGGAGGGTGTGCACGACGGAGAACTGCCGCTGACAGGCGGGGTCCGCCTGTCAGGCGGCGCGGGCACGCGGCCTGGCTGGGCCGAGTTGGGCCGGCTGGGCTACATTTCCTTTTTATTTTTCTCTAGATTTTCTAATTCCTTTTCTATAGGGTTTTCAATTCCAAATTCAATTTAGATTTCAAATTCAAATAAATTCAAACATGTGCAACACTTCAAAGAATATTTTAAGCTCAGCATGATGCAACATGTCATGACTCATAAATGTTTTGGCAAAAATAAAAAATTAAATCCCCCTAACTTTAAGCTATTTCTACTTAAAAGGGAAAAAGGGAGAGAGAATCTAGAGAAATATAAAATCTAGAGTGAGAGAGAGAAGAGTAACACATGAATTTGGGTGATAGTTAGAAAGAAATTTTGTACCCCAAATTCAGGGTGTTACAGACCTATCCCCCTTAAAAGAATCTCGCCCTTGAGATTCAGGGCTGGATAGAAAAGAGCTCAGGGTACTTGGATTTCAAATCATCCTCTCTTTCTTAAGTTGCTTCTTCTTCTGAGTGGTGACCCCATTTGACTTTGCACATCCTGATGGTACTTCTCTGAGTGACCCGATCTGCTTTCTCCAGAATTTGAGTTGGCTTCTCAATATAAGTCAGATCTTCTTGAACTTCAAGATCTTCTGCTGGCAACTGCTCTTCTAGCACTCTCAAGCATTTCTTCAACTAAGACACATGGAACACATCATGCACAACGGACAGATTCTCCGGTAAGCTGAGTTGATAAGCCACTTCTCCACGTCTTGCTTGAATCTGATATGGCCCAATATAACGGGGTGCTAGCTTGCCTTTGACTCCAAACCTTTTGGTTCCTCTGATGGGTGACACCTTCAAATAGACATAATCTCCCACTTCAAAACTGAGTTCCCTTCTTCTGGTGTCAGCATAGCTTCGCTGTCTTGACTGCGCTGCCTTCAAATTCTCTCAGACCATTATGATGTTCTCTTCGGCTTCAAGCAAAATATCTAGACCGAACAGATGTCTCTCACCAGGTTGGTCCCAATGCAATGGAGTTCTGCAATTCCTCCCATAGAGCGCTTCGAATGGTGACATCTTCAGACTGGCCTGATAACTGTTGTTGTAAGAGAATTCTGCATATGGTAATCTCTTGTCCCAACCTATCTTATCTTGCAAAGAACAAGACCTCAACATATCCTCCAGAATCTGATTGGTTCTCTCTGTTTGACCATCTGTCTGTGGGTGGTAAGCTGAGCTGAACTTCAAGTGTGTGCCCAAAGCTTCATGCAACTGCTGCAAAAAATGAGAGGTGAACTGGGTGCCTCTATCTGATACTATCTTCTTCGGAACGCCATGTAAGCACACAATCCGGGCCATGTATAGTTCGGCCAACACTGCATTGTTGTAGGTGGTCTTGACTGGTATGAAATGGGCCGCCTTTGTCAAACGGTCCACTACTATCCAGATGGAGTCATAACCAGTACGCGTGCGAGGCAAACTGACTATGAAATCCATTCTGATCTCATCCCATTTCCACTGAGGAATCTGCAACGGCTGCAACAAACCTACAGGTCTCTTATGTTCTGCTTTAATCCTCTGACAACTGTCACATACAGCCACATACTCTGCTATCTCCCTTTTCATACCGTACCACCAGAATCTTTTCTTCAGGTCTTGGTACATCTTCTCACTACCAGGGTGTATAGAGTATGCTGTCTCATGAGCTTCCTTGAGAATCAGTTCCTGGAATGATTTGATGTCGGGAACACACAGTCTATCCTTGAACCATACCACTCCTTCTGCATCTTCACGTAAATCCTTGCCTTTCCCATCTATGATCAGCTGCTGGATCTCGTTGATCTTCTCACCATCCTTCTGACCTTTCTTGATGTCTTGCTCTAGAGTGGGTTCCAACTCGATTGTCACTCCTTGAGTGTTGTTCAGAAATCCAAGACTCAATCTATCGAACTCCTTCGCTAGCTCATACGGTATCGGGTAAGCGGCCAACATATTGACTTGACTCTTTCTACTCAGAGCATCTGCAACCACATTTGCTTTGCCTGGGTGATAATGAATCTCTAGCTCATAATCTTTGATCAATTCTAGCCATCTTCGTTGTCTCATGTTTAACTCTAACTGAGTGAATATGTACTTGAGACTCTTATGATCCGTGTAGATGTCACACTTCTACCCATAAAGATAATGCCTCTAGGTCTTCAATGCATGAACCACGACTGCTAATTCCAGATCATGAGTAGGATAATTCCTCTCATGAATCTTCAATTGTCGGGACGAGTATGCCACTACTCTCCCTTCCTGCATTAACACACATCCCAGTCTAGTGTACGAAGCATCGCAATATACTGAGAATGGGTTGTGAACATCTGGCAGAATCAGTACTGGTGCCGTTGTCAACTTCTCCTTCAATGTCTCAAAGGACTACTGGCATGCTGCAGTCCACTTGAACTCAACCTTCTTTGCCAACAAGGCTATCATTGGCCTGGCAATCTTGGAGAAACCTTCAATGAAACGCCGATAATAACTGGCCATTCTGATGAAGCTCTTAATTCCTCGGACATCTTTTGGTGCTTTCCAGTCCAAGATAGTTGTTACCTTCTTCGGATCTACAGCCAATCCCTCTCGGTCTATAATGTGACCCAAGAACAGGACTTCACTGATCCAGAACTCGCACTTGCTAAGCTTGGCATACAGCTGACAATCTTGTAGCCTCTGGAGTACTTTTCCTCAAATGCTCCTCATGCTCCTGCTCATTCTGGGAATATATAAGAATGTCATCAATGAACACCACTATGAACTTGTCGAGGTAGTCCATGAACACGCTGTTGATCAAGTACATGAAGTAGGCTGGCGCATTCGTCAAACCGAATGACATGACCATGAACTCATATAGTCCATACTTGGTGATGTATGCCATCTTCGGTATATCTGAAGGTCGGATTCTAAGCTGATGGTAGCCTGACCTTAGATCTATCTTCGAGAACACACTAGCTCCTCTTAACTGATCGAATAAGTCTTCGATTCTAGGCAGGGGGTACTTGTTCTTGATAGTAACCTCATTCAAAGATCTGTAGTCAATGCACATCCTCTTTGTTCCATCCTTCTTCTCCACAAATAGCACTGGGGTTGCCCAAGGCGAGGTACTCGGTCTGATGTAGCCTTTCTCTAACAACTCATCAATCTGCTTCTTGGGTTCCACCAACTCTGGGCCGGACACTCGATAAGCTCTCTTGGAAATAGGGGCAGTGCCTAGGATAAGTTCTATGGCGAATTCAACCTTCCTTTCAGGTGGCATACCTGGTAACTCCTCGGGAAACACATCTGGGAATTCTGACACTACATGGATAGCCTCTAATGGTTTAATCTTCTCAATATGAGCGGTGACTTGGTGACAACTCCCTTTTCTTGGTCCTGACAAGGCCAACTCTACTAACACTTCTTCTCCTGATAGGGACACTAACTTCACTGTTCTCTTATCACAACTAAGACTGGCTTGATACTTGGTTAGCCAATTCATCCCTAGGATGACATCTATAGTTGTATCCTGGTTTCCCATAACTATTAAATCAGCGGGGAACTCTATCCGCCTTATTTGAACCTTTGCACTACGGCAAAATCTATCCGTTTGGGTCCTTCCACCAACTGAACTAACTCTCATAGGTGGGTACATGGGTGCTACTGGTATATTATATGATTCTACCCATGATGCAGTCACAAAAGAATGCGTTGCTCCAGTATCAAATAAGACATTTGCATAATGGTACTCGACTGAAAACGTACCTAGTGCCACTCCTGGAGTCTCCTGGACTATGTCAGCCTCCAAGTGGTTCACCTTTCCAAACTGGGCACGAAGTTGCCCACGGTTGTTACCTCCTTGCTGCATTGCATTCTGTATGACTGGGACATTGGGAGCTGACTGCTGCTGAGCTGCCTTCTTTGGGCAATGATTCGCCCAATGGCCTTGTTCCCCACAGTGGAAACATGCACGACTTCCTCCTTGGGCTGGCGCTGCTTGATTGTTCTGGTTGGTTGCTGGGGCAGGAAGACGGGCTACCTGGTTACTCTGACGCTGGTATTGATTTCCTCCTTACTGGTTGTTCTGACGATACTGCTGCTACTGAGGAAACTGCCTCTGGTACTGTTGTTGCTGGTTCTGACGCTGATGTTGGTGCTGGTGACCTTGCTTGAATGGCTGAGGTGGGTTGCCTGAGTAGCGAGGACGGCTGCTACTCCCAACCTGAGGTCCACCAATCTTGTGTTTCCTGTCCTCCATTTCCCGATGCTTCCTTTCTGTCACAATTGCTCTGTCTATCAAATGCTGGAAGGTAGGGAAGGTGTGGTTCATCGGCTGATAGTGGAGGGGATCAACTAATCCTCTCAAGAAGCGGTACTACCTCTTGGCATCCGTGTTGACATCCTCTGGGGCATAACGCGACAGCTGCAGAAACTTGTCCCTGTACTCACTAACGGATAGGGGACCTTGCTTCAGGGCAAGAAACTCCTCCTTCCTCACTATCATCAGTCCCTCAGGCACATGGTAGCGACGAAAGTTGTCCCTAAATTCTTCCCAAGTGATGGCTTCAGGGTTGGCGTGGGTGGCGAGGTAAGACTCCCACCAAGACTGGGCTGCTCCCCTCAGCACTGGGTAGTGTGCAACTCTCACTCCACGGTACGCAGCCAATCTTCGGCATCCATGGATCAGCAGAGTGGGCAAAAACAGGGGGATGGCCCCTCATGAATTATGCTCGCTTGTCTCTAGGCACATGAGGTATCTGAACTTGCACCTGAGGCTGAGGCGGTGGTGGCTGCTGCTGCACTTGCTGCATTGCTTCTAAGGTCTGTCCGATTGCCTGAACTGCTTGAGTTTGCATCAGGAACGTTTGCTCAATGGTCATCGGGGGTGGCGGTGGCAAATGCTGTTGTGGGGCTGCCTCCTCTTGGGGCGCCTGCTGTTCAGGCTGAGCATGCCTCACACCTCTGCGCCTGTTCTCAGACATTTGTAGAAACCACACACATATCAGACTTGACTCTGCAGTCTTTCAGCATAAGAAAAGATATACAGAAATTTTCATAGCACTGAACAATTGATCAACTTCACTGACAACTTCTCAGATAAAGAGAAAAGTGGAAATAAATGGATTACCCACAAAATAACTGACTTTATTAATAACTACACCAAGTTGTAGGGGATACCCACCCCTTGGTGACAATCATTACAAAGATCCAACTTCATTACATGTTCATCATGACAAGCATCCAACAAGAGATAACCAAACTAACTCTAACTAAGACTGACTAGACTAAGACACTGAATTAAGCATTATTACAGACTCCGACTCCATTGACCTATGGATCTAAATCTATGCGGGTCCTACAGTCTGGGGTACAATAGTCGAAGCGACCACGGGGCGGTGAACGGTAAGGGTGCTGAATCCCGACAAGGGTAGGAGAACCACCATCCAGATAGTGGCGTGCTGCACACTTAGCACGCAATTCCGCAACCTTCGCCCGAACCTTGCCCAACTCGTCAAGGGCGTGGTCCAACTCTGTGTTGAGCACGACAGCCAAGTTGACCATGCTGTTCAGCCTGGGATTGCCCTCACCAACTGGCGAGGCAATCACACCTCCAGCACTGTCGATCGAACGACGAGGGTAGTACTTCAGGTCGAGGCCATCAGCTACCCCGCTGAACAACGAGCAATACTGAGAAAGTGCCCGTCGTGCTGCATCTTGCATGGCTGCCTCGGTAGTATCCCTCTCAGTAATAGAATAGTGCTCTGAGAAGGCCTCTGCACCCCGGAGATCATCGTTTGAACGACGCACCAAGCAAGTAGCCTCCCACTGGTCTGGGTATAGCCCGCGATGATGCTGGTAGACTACACAATGGTACTCGATGGACCAAGTGTGTCGGTCGAAGGCCCGACGCAACAGGGTAACGAGAGCGTCGTGGAAGTGACACCCGCGAGCGGCGTCATGAGTGATGGGTCTAGCTATCCATCCCTCTAGCTCCGGCTCCTCTAAGAGCTCCGTGTCGTGGCTCGAACTGCCACCGGCGTCATCGTCGTCTCCGTCTCCGTCAGGGTCTCCTCCAGTAGCCGGAATGCCCTGTGGTGGTGCAGGGGCATCTCTGGCTAAGGTGCAGGGGAAGGTGGCCTCTTAGACTCCACCTCCTGCTGAGGTGAGGGGGAAGAGTCCTGCTGCTCTTGGTCTTGCTCCTACTCCTGGCGTCGGCGCTCCTGCTCCTCGTGCAGACGACGATGCAGTCTCTCCAGGTGATTGGACTGACCTGGCACCGTGCAACGCAGTGGACGCTCCACCAAGCGAGAAGGCAAAAAGGGGATCACAGACTTACGTGCAGTGCACCTGATATGGGCCATCTACAAAAGACATCGTAAGCACAAGAGGATGAGTAGAACTATGAGACTAGAAAGTAAAAGATAGAAAAGTGAGACAAAACTTTTTGAGTTGAGTAAATAACATAGAGTTGGTCAAGATGACCAACTTTTGAAAGAACTCTAAGGTCAAGGTAAGATTAGGGGTCTATAGTCCTTAGATCGACCATTCTAGTCTAGGTTAGCGGTCCTACAGTCAGCAAGGCTTTGATACCGCTTATGTCACACCCAGTTTTTAGAAGGCAAACCAAATGCGAACCATGTACGTGCCAGGATCAGAAACTCACGTACACAACGATTACATAATTGGACATCATCACACAATGCTCAAATAAGTAGCGGAAAGGTACTTTATTACAACAAGATGTCCAAGACATCCACAGAGTCTAATACAAAACCATTGTTCAACATAACTATCAAAGTGTGAAGAAACGAAACATAGATGCTAAGCCTACACAGGCCGCTGACTGGGGGTTTGCCACTAAGAAAGAACTAGAACTCGTCATAATCTTGGAACTCCTTGAAGTCCTCCATGTTGCCAGCATCACCTCCTGAGCACTAAGTACAGTGGGGACTACCTGAGGTGGGAGTGGTGTGTAAAGCAAGGGTGAGTACACATCAACGTACTCAGCAAATGTCCCGTTTGGCTAAAGTGGACTAGCTGTATGTGGGGTTGGGGTTAAGCAGTTGCTTTTAGTTGGTCAAGTATTTATTATTATTAGTAGAGCCAAGTTTTAGTAACAAATTCAGTTATTACCCAAAAGTACTCCCTCAAAAGAGGAAATACCAGAGATCAGATCTATAACATCATTATTAACCATCATCATAAAATTATCCAAAGTTCTTTTAATCAAAGAGGATCCCAAGGCTGCTCTTAACTGTGAGCTCTACTGATATATCAGTTTCTAACACTCTGCAGAGGTTGTACACTTTACCCACAAGTCGTGATCCCTTTATGCCTCAGGTCGATCAAACCCTCAAACACTACCAAGGTGAGTCAGCAAGGTTTCACTACGTAGCCATTACAAAGACTCCCCTGTGCATAGCTGCTCGTTAGGTTTCGCTAGTCGTACAAATGCAGTACACCTCCCCAAGGTGGGTGACTAACAAAACCAAATCGAATGAACCTCTGCACCCCAACCTTGGCAGAGCGAGCACTACGCCCCGACCCCCATTGACGGCCCTCCGGCAAAGCCAACTACACCCCCAGGTTCATCTAATTAATCAGCTAAGGGCGTCCCATTCCACCCTCATGGTTGCACTATTATCCCAGGTGGTCACTCCACAAACAGGTCCTTACGGGGAGGTACTCAAGAAAAGGCCTAAGCCCCCTAGAGTATCACAAGTTCATCAACATAAACAGGATAAC